>OY970827.1:63638167-65004417 GCA_963853835.1 Calendula officinalis
ATATTGATCACTACCAAGTTACACTTTTACCCCCTCTAGAAATAACTATTCTATTTCCTATCAATACTCTCTCCTTCGAAAAAGTCTTGTCCTCAAGACTTGCTTCCATCTCCACTAATAGCATCTTCAAGACTTGCATCCAAAAGAGTCTAATGACGGCCCGGTTCGATGATCTGGTGGTTTCCCCGGAGGTAAATCACAAACCCGAATTTCCTCAAATTGACAATAGTGCCCATTACCATCCTTACCGTCATCGTTGCCCTTCCCCAAAAAACTGATTGTATCAATTATTATGGTACTCGCCTGCCATGGAATCATCCACAGCTTCCTAACTGCATTTTTCGCTTTAGTGGTACACGTTGCTTCAATTTGAAGATCTATTGGTTTACGAGGTTTGGGATGCTCGTAGTCATAACAAACGTGTAATGTAGCCAAGAAGTACATATAACCTGGGAGTTTCTTTCGTCTTTTAACATGTTGTGGAAGATTAACTCGGACTAATTTAATTAACCGTTTGATTTCAGGCTCGTTAATTTGATAAACTTCATCATCATAAGCAAGGAAGCATACGCTATCCGGGGGTTTAAATGGCTTACGACCCCATACATCATATGAAATAGTCATAACCAATCGTCTAACCAAATTTGGTTCGAGACTTTCGTCGAGCACCCGGTGTGCACAGCTCAAAACTTGACTTGCTGAATAATTTATGGTTAAATGGATCGTTGGGTGTAAAGGATGAAGCATAACTGCATAACAGAGATGGATCGAGTGATTGTCAATAACAATAAATTCATATAATCTGGTGGTTTGCGATGTTTAAGACCCCATACAACATGTAAAACCCCAAAAAATTCAGTTTGCTCAGGCTGACTAGACAATTTCAGCCTAAGACTTTCATCAAACAGCTTATATGCACTCCAAAAATCTGACTTTTTATAGTCATCAATGAAAAAATTGAGTTGGGACTCTTGTTTACACACCATAGTTGGTGCAGTAAACTTTTCCAATTCAATTGATAGTTTAGGTTTCACCTTCACCCCATGATAATCAACATCTGGATTTTCTTCCTCACTCAACATTTTTGTCGATTCCATCACATGAAGCTGATGATGAACACCATCTCCAAAGTCACCACTTCCACCACCAGATTCAAAAAGATGACCATATTCATCCCCAGAATCGAGTACAATTCCCCCTCCCGTATCAGAATCGAGAAACTCCCCAGAGTCAACCATATCAGAATCAAGGTCGGTTTGTTCCGTACCAGAAACGAAAATATCATCAGAAACCATATCAGAATCGAAAATATGTTCCGTACCAGAAAATGATGAACTACCAACATCAGATTCACTGCCATCTCCCTCGTCAGAAACGATGCCACCCATACCAAAACCTCCACCCAATATTCCAGATCCACCATCATCCCCTTGTTTCATAGTAGCTAGTTGTTCATATGGATTTTGCACATCGACACCGCTGAATCGTTGCAATAATTCAAATTGAAATCGATCCCACGACAAAGGATCGTAAAATTCCTTCACGATCGAAAACCAAATTTTTGCGACGCCGGTCATGCTCATCTGAGCTAATCGAATGCGTAAATCTACCGGAGTTGCATTAATTTCGAAATAGAGAGTTGCCTTCTGCAACCATCCTTGTGGATCAAAACCACAGAATTCAGGTAATTTCTCCTCTGATTTGAAGAAGAATTGTGGATCTTGTTCTTTCATCCACGCTATCATCATTTTACGAAACTGGCGTTCTTCAATTCGATCTGCTTCCCATCTCTTCATGAACTCGTGGTGAGATTATATAAAAAGTGTTTCCATAGAGATGCAACTGAAACAACTATGGAAAGTGATTGTAGGATTGCAATTTCAGATTTACACTCGAATTGAACAGATCGTTGAATCAGAAATCGGCAGGTCTAAGGGCAGGTCGGACCAATGATAGAGATCGTGAAAATTGAAGAACACAGATTAAACAAGAAAACTAAAATTAAACTATTGATAAACCCTAATCAACCACAAATTGGAAGATTAGTCCAGGGAAAATCCCTATCTCAAAACCCTAGGTTAAGAGCCGAATAACATTCATACGTAAATATTCTTTTCTCCTCTAAAACATAACCATATTCTCTATATATTGATCACTACCAAGTTACACTTTTACCCCCTCTAGAAATAACTATTCTATTTCCTATCACTATTCCTCGGGTCCTTCAATTCATGCATGCTCCTCGGTTCCTTCAAGGATTGATGAGGTTGTGGCATTACGTTAGTTTTTCTCTGCCTCAATTTTCGATTGTTCTTCTGCCTGGATTTTCTATGTCTATAACTAGGTTAGTTTTTTCTCATAAATTATTTTCGATTTCTATATTAAATAATACTTCTAATTAGCCTATTATGGTGCCCATAATATTTCGTTGCAGCCACGGAAGACATTGTATCCGACGATCATTGTTCTTCTCCGGTCAGTGTGATATACGATACATGTTCCTGTTCCCCTTCCTTTCGTTTTTCGGTTGCACGATTACCGTGTGTATTTGTTTCGTAATTCTCATTCTCTGCTTAATTGCTTGGATTTGTTTGAATATTGTTGATGAAAACAGCTCTCGGGATATGGAAGCATGTGGTTGGGATGATGATTAACTGGTGCGCAAATTGTGCGACAAAATATATGAAGCTATTTTAGTATCTCCTTTTAGTGTTTTTAATTTCAGATTTCAACCGATCTTCCTCAAACAGAAAGGTGTTCTTGAATATACTGACTTATGAAGTTGAATCAAACTGTGGTTTAACAACATTGAGCAAAAGATAATTTACTTTTGGACTCAGTTATAAAAAAATAAGCTGGTATTAATGAGTTTAGAATTAAGAATCAAACATGGTTGTGAACCATGTACTTTCTAGATTGTGGAACCATGTCATTCTGTTTGGATGATCTTTTTGTTTTCAATGGTAAAACGGCAATTCAATTTTAACAATCTATAGCTTCAACAAGGTTTTCACCCTGTTTATGGGGTCCACGATCACAGTAAGTAGTTAAAATTAAAAAAGTTTTGTTCTTATTCTATTTAGAAAATGGGTTGATGAAATTTTGGATTTTTTAAATGAGAATTGAAATATGTACTTAACAAATGATGATTTTTGCAGGGGTGACAATTGATGGGGTCTGATGGTTTGATTCGATCACGTTAAAATTGTGGTTTAACATGAGCAGATGAATGCCAATGTTCTGATGAACATGATGAGAAATCTTTAACAAAATGCTTAAAATACTGGACGAAATTGGGGATTTTTTAGGCCACATGAGGCACCAACTTATAACTAGCAGCCTGATTCGACACCTTTTTAGAGTAGCTGGTTCATGAGAGAATGCTCGTGGTGACTTCTTTCTATCATTGTATTCAAGACAACTTGTATAACACACAAACCGGATGCTATCATTAGCTGCATCGTCTTTTAGCTACCTTGAGTTATGGTGTCGGGAAAACTGCCTCTTATTCATTCATGGTACCAAAGCTGATCTAATCCAACAGAGGTAATTGCAGGGTTTTATAACACAATCAACAAAAACGTGTATGAAAAAATTATCAGTTTTTCTTTAAAACCCCATCGAGAATGGATCTTTTGGACGAACAACAACCCAATGAGCTGTTTTCAAACCCTGATTTACTTCTTGTGGATATTAGAAATGCTTTGCAGGTCGACCTAACATGCCTTTTTGACCTGCATGTAAAAGTTACTTGTATAACAACCTTTAAAATTGATCAAATTTAAAAATTCACATATCTAAAATTTAATATTTGTACTAATTTCATCCTCTATGTCCAATTTATAGCGTGTATAAAATTTCGTTTTAGATTTGAGGTATCTTGTTAGCATGTTTGCAACTTCGTTTAAGAATGGCACTTGGGCAAACAAGTTTTTGGGATTTCTCTACACGATGGAAAATTATTTTGTAATACCATGCCTTCATCAAGCTTGTTTTCCAGTTGACTTTTGTTATAATTTGTAATAACTAAAATGTATTGTTTTTAGCATTTTCTTTGGCGTAATTTTTTTATCCAGTTTTGATGGAATTATTGTGTATATGGGGATCAAAGCAACTACCAGCATAATAAATTTGTATCTTGTAAAACAGTTTCAAATTAAAAGATAAATGTAATAAGAATTGAGAGAATCTCTATTTGATTATTTGATAAATATTTGCTTGACGAGGGATCAAACTCATGATCTATAAAGTAATTTAGATATCTTATCACTAGGTTATCATCAAATTGTTATATATTTTATCTTTAATATATTAAATACATTTGGGATTTTCAATTTTTTGCCAATACATTTGTTATTTCGGGAAAAACTTGTGTTTATTAAAAATAAGGACCGAGCAAGACTTAAATTTGCGACCTCTGCATTATTAACATAGTGTCCTAACCATCTGAGCTACTAGAATATATATTCCTTACTTGGACTATAGTTATCTTTATCAATCTCTTAAACCTTTAAAAGTTGAAATTGTCACCATCAAAACCCACCATCCGTGACGACCACCACGAGCTATCATCACTATCGCCATCAGCATCCACCAATTGGTCGCTACAAAATATAATCACACGTACCGCAGCCGCATTGCGCGGTACCGAAATGAGAACTGAATCTCTTCAATTATTCTCGTGAAGGTTTTCTTCTCCATATTCCCCCCTTTCAAACCCTTGTTGCAGAGTAGGTACGGTACGCGAATCTCCAATAACTTTTTATGTATCTTTAATTCACTTTTTATGGTAATTTCTGTAATCAAATGCATTCAAGGATTCTTCGCGATTAATTTCACATCTCGATTAATTGTCTGAATTCGCAGTTAAGAGTGATCATCAGAAAACGGAAACCCCAAGGATTTACGGAGCTCAAATTTTTTGTTACTCGGTTAGTTTCTGAAATTTACTAATTTTTTTTATTTGTCCGCATGCTTAAACGCTTAAATTTATTTATTTTTTAATTCGAGGGTTGTTATTTAATGATAAAATCCAGATCCTTAGAATTTTTTTTGGTCTGTAATCAATTGTTTTTCATTTTGTTGTGCAAATTCGAACTTGAAGCAATTGAGCTTTTTAGACATTTCTTCTAATTTTATTGATGATTTTAGATGAAGATTCATTTGCGTTTGCTTTGGGGTTTTCTTACTAGATACGCGTAAGCAAAAGTTGTTTTACTTCGAAGGTTGGAAAAATTAACCTTTGTAGGTTTTGGGAAAGAGTTTTAAAGTGTGACCTAATAAGTAGTAACGTGTTAATATGAGTGATTAGTGATTATGATTGTATTGTTAAGATCATCATTATCAATATCAATTAAATATGTAGTACATGTGGGAAAAGTTGTTTTATTGGTTTTCACCCTTAAATTACTTTGCTAACTAGACAAGCTACTTGCATATGTACTATTTACATGAGAACATGGTCTAAAACTATGTTGGTATTGCTGAGGTTTTGGATGCTAATTACTTTTTCTTGATGACACATAATCTTAGTTACTGCTGTCATTTCCTATTTAAATTTAATTTATACATGAATTATCAATTACTTGCACGAAATAGTAGTAGTTGATTTCTTTTTTTTTGAAAGTTAATCATACACAATTGCATAATTTGTTTCTTTTATACAATAAACCAAATTAGTGCTAAGAATGATTGAGATAGGGTTCCTATATTTGCTCTTTACCTGAAAGATATACTAATCACTTTGTAGAAACATCAACTTTGGCAACTTATATATCTTTCACATTTATTAAATAAGTAACTTATGCAATTATTAATTGATTAAATTTATAAATTAAGTACCTGTTCTTTCAACCATCTTTACAGGATAAGATATGGAAGGATCAGGACATGGTGTTAGCAGTGTAGACATGTTTTTAAGGAACTATAAACTCGGGAAAACACTTGGAATTGGTTCGTTTGGAAAAGTGAAAATTGCAGAGCATAGTTTAACCGGGCACAAAGTTGCTATAAAAATCCTCAACCGTCGCAAAATAAGAAAAAGGTAAAAACCTAAAAAAATACAATAAATTTCATCGCTTTATAATTTTTCATTTAAAGTGTTTAAACTAGGCAAATAGCAATAGGTCAAAGTTACATTTTTCTTTTAGAATGTCATAATTTTTCATCTAAAATGTCATAAAATAGCAATAGGGCAAATGTCACAAAAATACATGGATATGGTTCGTTTAAAATCTATTGTTCAAGCTCTTTAGGTCAAAATTACATTTTGCTTAAGGACAAATGTCATAAAATAGCAATATACCTAAGGTGGTGGTCCGTTAATGGTAATTATAATCTTTTATGGTCCGTTTTGGTAGTTACAAGTTTTTAGTCAGCCTATATTTGTAATCAAAGGTTTTTCGTCCCTATCTGGTAATTAAAATAAGTTTTATAAAACCTACGTGGTTACTTTTTATACATTTTTTGACACTATAATTACCAAAATAAGCTGGCAAAAACTTGTAATTACCAATACGGACCTAAGAAAGTTATAGTTACCAATATATTGCTATTTTATGACATTTTTCCGTTATCATAATACAGAATATCTGGTTTCACATGAGATAATCCTTATAAATTTGAAAATTTGCAGTTAGAAGAGAAATAAAGATATTGCGATTATTTATGCATCCACATATTATCCGACTTTATGATGTTATAGAAACACCATCAGATATATATGTTGTTATGGAATATGTGAAATCTGGTGAGCTTTTTGATTACATTGTGGAAAAGGGTAGGTTACAGGAAGATGAAGCTCGCAAATTCTTTCAGCAGGTCATATTATTATATTTTATAGTATATATATTCAACATTTGTTGGTATTTTAAAAGTGGGAATTAAAAAAATATTTAATGATTCTGAGCAGATAATTTCTGGTGTGGAGTACTGTCACAGGAACATGGTAGTTCACAGAGATCTTAAACCTGAAAACTTGCTGTTGGATTCAAAGTGCAATGTTAAAATTGCTGATTTTGGTTTAAGTAATATTATGCGCGATGGTCATTTCCTCAAAACAAGCTGTGGAAGTCCCAATTATGCTGCCCCAGAGGTATGAACGGGCCGGGTCGGGTAACGGGTCAAATAAAATAATCTAGTTAAAATGCATGTAATATTGTGGTGTGATTTATTAGGTTATATCTGGGAAGTTATATGCGGGACCCGAAGTTGATGTATGGAGTTGTGGTGTTATCTTGTATGCACTCCTCTGTGGTACCCTTCCTTTTGATGATGAAAATATTCCTAATCTCTTCAAGAAAATTAAGGTACATTTTTTAATAGCTGTTTAGAACTGATGAAAATATTCCTAATCTCTTCAAGAAAATTAAGGTACATTTTCAAAACTGATTATTCAGATTTATTCGATAATAGTTGTTAATTATTATATAAAATTATTAATTTATTATTCAGGGTGGTATATACACTCTCCCGAGCCATTTATCACCCGGCGCACGGGATTTAATCCCGAGAATGCTTGTGGTGGACCCCATGAAACGTATAACTATTCCCGAAATACGTATTCACCCATGGTTTCAAGCTCATCTTCCACGTTATTTGGCTGTTCCTCCACCTGATTCTATGCAACAAGCAAAAAAGGTGGGCAGGGGTATTTTAGTAATATTCACTTTTTTTATTGACTATGCAAGTTGTGGGGGGTGTTTAAGTAATTTTTGGTTTACAGACTGATGAAGATATTCTGTTGGAGGTGGTTAAGATGGGATTTGATAGGGATACACTCATTGAGTCGCTTCGTAACCGAGTGCAAAATGAGGTAGTTTTTTTTTTTTTTTTCTTTTTTCTGTATAAAAGGATGTTAAATTTTGAATATTTTTCAGGGTACTGTTGCATATTACTTGTTATTGGACAACAGGTTTCGTAACTCAAGTGGATATCTTGGAGCTGAATTTCAAAAACCTATGGTTAGTGTGTCAAGTAATTATAGAAGTTATATTATTTCAATAATAACCTAATTTTTTGATAAAATAATTTAGGAGGTTTTATGACTATGTATATACATTGGGTTACTATTTCACAATATAACCCTGTTTCCTTTTAAGCTTTTTTAACGCATTTGACCTGTTGGAGATTAAACATAACCTAAATTAAATTTTTAATAAATAAATGTGTTGAAATTGTCACCTTTATAATAAATAATCTGTGCATATCCAAATGCAGGAGGGATTCAAGGGCATGAGTCCAAATGAAGGTGGCGGTTTAATTATCGTCCAGCTGCATTTATGGATTATCAGGGAACAAATATTAGAAGGCAAGTAGAAAGAAAATGGGGTCTTGGGCTTCAGGTTAAAAAAAAGAAAAAGTTAATTCAAAAGAAGAGGGTTGGTAAAATGGTGATTATTTGTTTGTTACATTTTGACAGTCTCGAGCCCATCCGCGTGACAGAAGTTGTGAAAGCTTTGCAAGAAGTGGTGGAAAAAGATAGGGCATTACAACATGAAATGCAGGTGGGTGGCGGAATCATTACTTTGGAGATGAGTTGAATGTTGTGAAGTCCAGGTAACTTCTTTTCCAATCATTCTATTGAACTGGTGACCCGAGTTGACCCGTTTGACTGATTGCAGCTTTACAAGACCCAAATATCTGCTGGATCTACAAAGCCTCAATTTCTGTTCTTAGATCTTTGTGCTGCATCACCTTCGAGTCCTCTAAAAAAGACCACCTTTCTCCCTGTATCCATCCATTTAGCCAGACTGGTAGTCAAGAAAAGCTAGGGTTATTTTACGCCAGTTTGCTTATTACTGTATGTGACTCTTGTGAGTTCATGTTTTTGCCGACTCACTCCGACTCTGGGCTATCACCTCACTTTTTCTTTTCTTAATATTTATAAATGTATGGTCATATGATGATGTCTGTGTACCATTATTATAATGTTTATGCTGTCAGCTCTTTTGTTTTTAGAAAACCTATGGCTCCGTTTGGTTACGGTTTTCGTTTTTTATAAAAAGTTTTCTAGGAAAAAGAAATGGTTTTCATATTCCATTTTCCAAGAAAATTTTTCAAAACGCGTTTGGTTCAAAACATTGAGTTTTCATTCTTCAATTTTGGAAAACTAGAAAACTTGTTTGGTTGTATATTTTCCAAATGTTTTTATTTTCTATTTATTTTTATTTTAAACAATACAATATACAACATATTTGCCCTGGCTGTTAAAAAAAAAACAACATATTTGCCCAGTCCTGTCGTGGAAGTGGGGTTAATTCCTCATAGGTGGAGGGTTCGAGGGAAGGCATACTGTAACACCTCACTTTTTATTACAAAACATTTGCCCAAATGAAAACATTTTCATAAATAGAAGACCAGTTCCAAAACACGGATTTACAAAAACCTTTGATATGAAAATCAGAGTATGAGGTTTGGTGTTACAAAATATATCAAAACCAAGGTTAAGCACAAATCCGCTCTAATGATCTTCTACTCTAGGCCCCGCATATCTCAATCCATGTGCACCTAAATCCTCGGTCCAGAACCTGAGTACATAGCAAACAAACAAGGAGTACGTGAGACACAAAAATGTCTCGTGAGCTACATGGGTTTAGACCCTGTTAGGTACCAAAGATACTGTAATAGATAGTCTAGGGTGTATATTGAAACATTGTATAGATGTTAAGTTTAGTTTAGGAAATGGTCCTAACTAACCAAGGAATTAAGCCATGGTATAAATACCAATGTGTAAGGCTTAATTCCTAACTTTTGCACAATTAAACATTTCAATTACACAGCAATTGTTCTCTCATCCAACACCTAATATAAATTGAATCAGTGTTATTGTGCTTTTCAATTGGTATCAGAGCACAATCCACTTGGAATAGATCCAAATTCGTGCTCAATCGATCCATATTTGAAGTTTTTGAATTTTTTTTTGGAAAAGAGCTGTGAATTAATCCTCAAAATTTTTGTTAGAAATCGTTGTTTTTAGTGGATAATCATGTTTCTCCAGTGATTCTAAGCACATTAGAATCAAATTTCATTGCAATCCATCAAGTATTCATCTCAATTTGGAGATTTTTGTGAAAAACTTGAAAACTCAAAATTTTACCGAAAAATCCAAAATCGAAGCATGATTTGATCCGTTTTGAGCTGTTTGATTGTATCAAACTGTTAGAAAAGTGTTTTCTAACGTTTTGGGATTGGAATCACTGAATTTGGTTAAGAATTGAAGAATCTAGGATCAAAATTGTAGACTTTTTTTTGAAGAAAATACGTACTGTGTTCGTCGCTCAAAAACAAGTTCGGCTACAAGAAGTTCGGCCCGAAATAGTGTGAAAGTTCGGCCCGAACATCAAGTTCGGCCCAGTTCATTGTTCGGCCCGAAGACAGGTTCAAGTTCGGCCCGAACTCAAGCCCAAGTTCGGCTCTGTACAATCTTCGGCTATCACCAAGTTCGGCTCTTAACAGACTTCGGCCAAATACTGTTCAATTAAATCAATTCGATTCTGCTAATAAACACAACAATTCAGCTTTCTTAATCGATCATAATCTCAAACTCAATTGATTTCTTAAACATCGACTCAAAGAAAAACATCGATTGAAATTGTTTTCTTAAGCATCGGTACAAAAACTCAATTTTTACCTGGTATCGAGACTTAATTCAGACTTGAAACATAAATCAATCTCGTGCCTTATTTCAATTTAAACCTCTGTCGATCTTGTGCCAGATTCCGACTTGCAAACTGATTCCGATCTAGTGCCTGATTCCGCAATATTGTTCGTTCAAATCTTCTAGTGCTCGGCAATCCAGATCTCGTCTAGACCCAATTTTGTATTTGGCGCAAATTGCTTTCAACCCAAATCCCAAACCAATTCAGGCCCAAATTCGACTAAATAGATTGAATTTGTTCTCGACTCAATTAATTCTTGGCCCAACTCTGGTTCACGTATTCCCTGTACCTTACACGAGTTATAAATTGGTTCTTTGACTATTAGATCTTGAGAATTATTTCTCTTTTGGAATTAGTTCTCATTCTTCACGTATTTTCAAAAACAATAAACTAATAAAAATGAATTGATTTAAAAGAAAGTTTTCAAGGGGGTGGCAGTTGAGAAAATAGTTGGCAATTAAATTTCAAAGGATATAAGGAAAGGAAGAAGAAAAACTTTGTCTATTTTCATTAAAAAAAGTCCACTGTATTCAAGGTTTTATTTGTTAAGTTCAATCCTTTTAGTTTAAAACAAAACGTATTTTTCATACCATTTTAGTTGAAAATTTCAAATTTTAAAAATAAAAGAGCTAAAATGGATGAAAACATTATTAAATCACTTCAAAATAAATACTCTGAGCTAAATGACAAAAATACCTTTTTAGAATCTCAACATGCACAGCTTTTGGAACAACTTGTACAGGAGAAAACAAGGTATAATAATGCTAAAGAAAAACTTAGTATGGCTGTAACAAAAGGGAAGACATTAGTTCAACAACGTGATTCATTGAAGAAAACGGTTTCTGAAAAAACTTGTGAATTAGAAAAATGTTTAATCGAATTACAAGAAAAGTCAACTGCTTTAGAGTCAAGGAGCATCGAATTGACACAGTCTCAAATTTTAGCTAACTCGCTGCAAGAAGCTTTGACCGCCATGAAATATCCTGAAGAACACGTTTCTCAAATTTATGAAGAAAAGAGAGAATCAGAAATTTCAAAATCTCAAACCGAACAAGAATCAGAACTTTCAAAAAAGGTAATCTGTACATTTAAAACAGATTCTGAGAACTTGAAAATTCAGATGGCTGAACTCACAAAACAACTTCATGAATCCAATCATTTGAATGCTTTGAATATCGAAAAATATGATTCTGTTTGTGATGAAAATCAGGTTTTGACTCTTAAAATTAAACAACTCGAATGTAATTTTGGATCAGATTTACAAAAACAAATCAATATTTTCAATATTGATAAAACAAAATTGCTAGATAAAATTACATCTCTTGAAACAGATCTTTCTTTGTCTCAAAATAAAAACGATGTTTTGAAAATCAAGATTAAAGAATTTTTTAAACCTAAAATTGTTGATAAAGGAAAACATGTGGTACAAGTTCCGATTAAGATTTACTCCCGTGAATCTTCAAAATATATTTCTAAATCTGTTTCTAAAAAGGTCTCACAATTCACAACTTATTCACTTCAAAAGAGTAAAAAGTTGTTTGTGAAACCACAATCTCCGGAATCTTGTTCGACTATATCAAAACCTGTTTTGAAACATTCTACACCTTCACAGAAATTCACTTCCAAAACTAAATCTTTAACGTACTCGAGAAAAGATTTACTTTCCTTGGCACCTAAAACAACTTTTAAATCAGTGCCAACAACAAATCTTGCTTTTGTTTTCAAAACACCCACAAGTTTAAAAGAAAAATGGATTCCGAAAACTCTAAAATCTCAAATAATTCCCCGGAAATTATTTGAAAGTGAAACATCGAGTTTCAACTTTTCTTGGAATTCCAAATCTCTACATCAAATCGATACAACTTATCGATGGTTTCATTCTAATACTAACACCATCGGACCCAAACAAAAATGGGTACCAAAAGTTGTATGATTTGTTTTGCAGGAGAATGACTTATACACACTTCAGTGTATAACTCGAGCTTCAACAGAATGACTTATACACACTTCAGTGTATAACTCGAGCTTCAACAGAATGACTTATATACACTTCAATATATGACTCGCACTTTAAAGCAATGACTTATATACACATCAGTATATGACTCGATCTTTAACGAAATGGCTTATGCACACTTCAGTGTATGACCCGAGCTTCAAAGAAATGGCTTTCAAGTAAATCAGCTTGGAACCCGATCTTCAACGGACAATGGCTTCTGATCAAAACAGATTCAGAACCCGCACTCAAAAGAAAGCACAAAGCTCATTCAAGCTTAATCGCAAATACTCTCCTTCAACCCTCCGACGATGTATAAGGTACGTCCTCCAATCTCAAAACTTGTAAATACTTTTGTTTGGTCGAGGGGGAGAAATATTAATTCTAGGGGGAGAAAAGTTAGAAAAACAAAACAAAAAAAAAAAAACTTAAATCAAAAAGTTTTATGTTTGTAACGATAATTATAAGTCGTTGTAATATCTGTAAACGATCTCTTTACTAGTTACCTAGTAAAGATAGCATCTGTTTATTACAAATTCTTTTAATTCTCGTTACATACTACCTCAGAAGACATACCTTCCCATGGTTTGCCAGATCTGGCCTAACCTTTCCCAGGGAAATATTTCAGCCAACTGGTAAATGTGAGGGTATACGTCTAGGGTATAGAACTAGGTGAGTGCAAGGTGATGTGAAAACATGATAAATCTAAGAAAACACACCTTTGAGTGCATCCAAACCGTTAACAAACCGGGCAACAATACAAATAGGTGATCATTTATAAGTTGAATGTTTCACTAGACTTTACTAGCCCAGTAAAGCAAATGCACACCACCACCAACCACTCAAATTCCTCTCAACAGGAATTTGTTTCATTTCATTAGGGGACGTAGCACAAAAGCTACTGACTACTCACTCGGAGTATGTCGGTATTGAAACAAAATAACCTCCTGCCCCGGGTTAAGTCTCTTTGTATGCACAGTGTGTCTAGTTCTCACCCCCAAGAATCTTTCCAATTTAGGACACTTGCACTACAAAAATGGATCTCCGTGAATCCATCGGAACACTTGTAGTGACATCACAATCTGATGTTTCACGATGATCGAGTGGAAATCCTGCTGGAGCTAAAATCACGCCAACTCTAAACGCAGGTCACACATTTGAATCAACGGTTGTGCAAACGACTACAGATTCATACCATGTGCTAACGGATACTCTATGTGAGTCCGGTGTTACATTAAAAGAACAAGTTGATGTGCCTTAAACTTCAAAATCATTCAGGCAACAACTTATACTGGAAACACATAAAATTCCGGTGAAAAAATCCATGTGATCTAAAATGCAACATCTTGAAAGCTGATTAAAATGCACATGAGCGTAATAGTCCACTCTCAAATTACTCCTATGATCTGCTAAACCCAGCATGATCTTCCCCGGAGCCACCGACAATATAGGAACTAAAAACTGAGGGTCCCTAGGTCTAGGTGAGCAGAATCAAGTATCATGGGATCTTGATTGGGGTGCGCTGAGGTAAAAATTGAGAGGGGGGTATGAAGTATGGGGTGCAAATCAGCTTATCACATGTTAAAAACAAAAAACAAGGGTGTGGTTGAAAATGAAAAAGTGAGTTGAGTGAGGAACGTGTGTGAAAGGGTTAAATAAAACGGAAAACCCTCCCTGAACCGAACAAATGACCGGGTAACCTCATCTATATCGGATTGCATATGTTGCTTTCTGATTAAGACATCATGGACCCAGTGATGCAATGCACAACCCCCACTTACCACTCAAGTACAAAAAGTACTTGTTTCAAAAACACGGAGATAACCACATCCACTATCGACATCTCATTTGGAGATTGTTGATATTGAAAAAGAGGACCCACCTCCAGTCCTCGCCTTCGTTTGTCCACGTATAGAGTCTAGAACCGAATTAAATTTCTCTAGGACACAGGCACTCTACAAGCATATCTTTGAGATATTGCCGGAACATTCATAGTGATACCAAAATTATTGGTATTCCACGATGATTGAATGGAAATCCTACCAGTGCTAACATCAATGCCAACACTGAACGTAGGTCACACAATTTCAGTAACTGTTGTGCTAACATGCAATCTATGTGATCCTGGGTTACCCTGATACATCCTCGTGCGAAGATCAGACGACCGTACTCCATTGCTATCAACAACGGTCACTATGTCTGATAGAAGATCTGATGACTGTACTTCAATCTTATCAACAACAGTCAATACATCAGATAAGGGATTCTATGACCGTACTCCAACATTATCAACAACGGTCAGAAAATCCAAAACATATCAATATTCCGCACTGCTTCAATTTCAACAAACATCAGGAACCAAGGATCTGCAGCAAATCGACAAACGCCACAACTTCAAGAAAGGACTTCCGCTGCTAACCGCTCTATCTATGGGTCTACATTCAGTCGATTTGCATGAAGTCTTCTGGAATACTTTATATTGGTTGAAAAGCCAATTAAAAGTATGTCCGTCACCGATGATCAAAGGCTGATGCTGTTTTATCAACATAACTGCTCAACGGTTCAAATCTCAGCTCCAGCCTTACAAACACAGAAGTCTTCAAAGATATGCAACCTAGACTAGTATTACAAAGGGGGAGATTGTTAGGTACCAAAGATATTGTAATAGATAGTCTAGGGTGTATATTGAAACATTGTATAGATGTTAAGTTTAGTTTAGGAAATGGTCCTAACTAACCAAGGAATTAAGCCATGGTATAAATACCAATGTGTAAGGCTTAATTCCTAACTTTTGCACAATTAAACATTTCAATTACACAGCAATTGTTCTCTCTCCATCTCTCTACTTTCTCTCACTAAAACCCTAAACTTTCTTCTCAAGTTTCCATCTAAAATCATCATCCAACACCTAATATAAATTGAATCAGTGTTATTGTGCTTTTCAGACCCCAATAATATCAAGTATCACATCGTATATAAATACATATTTATATTTTACCAACACATCTCAGTCACTCTATGGTGACTCTATCAGTCCTGCTTCCCTAGCATACATATCTAGTACATAAACATATATGCACTAGAACACAATCATATCTAATACATAAACATATATGTATTAGAACACAAGCAAACCCAACACATAAACATATATGCATTAGATTCCTAGATCACCTAGTACGCAAACATATGCGAACTAGAAGCACCCGTGTGCTTAGTGTACAAACATATGTACACTCGTCTCAGTGACCGGGGTCTCCCCCGCGTCACCACCATCTATCTCTAATCATAACGCTATCAGTTATGCCAGTCAAAGCCTTTGGCTATCACATCAATCATCAAACAAGTTAGTTAGATATTATCAATAATATATACTAACTCAACACATGATAAGTCTAGACAAATATTATGTAGACCGATCATAAGTAATCAAATACTTCATATAGCTATGTACTCAGTAAAGTCCACACGTACTCACCTTAGCAATAAAGTGCTCCAATCGTATTCTTTACGTCAGTTTCCTTGCTTCACAATTCGGTCAACCTTCCAAGACCTCACCAAATGCCTAATACAATAATCACAAGATTATCAACATCACATACTACTACCAATGTGTCCATCTATCTCTTGATAACACTTACTAACTCATTTCCCCCCAATTATGGTGATTTACCAAACCCTAGGTTTAACCAACCCTCAAGATTCTTACAAATCATAATCATACACTTGTTTCCTTTGATAATATATCCTCTATTAAATGTATACATCACTTATATCACCATAACCCATAACCCCAAGAACTAGGGTTTCAAACCCACACATCAAAATACATAGATCTTAAGCTACGAAGATCAAAGAGTGAAGATATACTTTTAATCTTCAACTAGGAGTGAAATCTACCAAAGATTTGTGAAGGATCCGACCTCAATCAGTCCCCAAGCTCGAAAATCGCCAAAGAAGAAACTAGGGTTTTGATATGGCATCAAATGAGCCAAAACCCGACTTAAAGCTGTTCGTCCGAAGTTCACGACGCGAACTAAGTTCGCGTCGCTAACTCCAAGCCTTGCACGCAGACTTAGCGATCGTTAACCTATCGCGAACTACATCACGCCTCTTATCAAAATCTCTGGCCCGACTTCACGGAACGCGAACTATGTTCGCGTCGCGAACTTCATATGCAGCCAGGGCTGCACTTTTTCACATTTGTCTCGTCCCGGTTTCGCCCATAACTTTCCCGTACGGTCTCCAAACGACACGAAACCAATTCCTACGTTCTTTAAACGATTTATCCTTATTTATCATAATTTTTATAAATTTATTTATTTACAAATTTCGGGTCGTTACACATACTGCCCCTTATGGATGTCAGTGTCTAGACTCGAACCACTAACTTACTGACTAGCCGTTAAAAAAACAACATATTTGCCCAATTACATCAACTCACCTTCCACATCTACCCCCACCACACCTTACAACCTACACCCACCCACCCCCAACCCCCCCCCCCCCCCATACCTATACCACCACCCCTAGCCACCATATTTATCGTCGAGCTATATTTTTTGTTTCAATTAAATAAGTAAACTACCCCCATAATTTTAAAATTTAACTAAAACAGACTAATATAAACATGATATTGGTTAGAAGGAGAGGCATGCATTTGAATGAATTTTTTTAGAATCCTAAAGCAACAATCTAAAATATAAAACACGAAAAATAATCTTAAGACAATAATAGTAATGGTATCAAGATTGCAAACGTCTTTGACGACGTTGCAAGTATATATAAGTAAAAAAAGAAAATCAAACATATTTCTATTTTTATTATTTTTATTAGGATAAGTTTATGTATTTAAAATAAGTTTATGTAAGTGTGTGTGAGTGTGTGTGTGTGAGTGTGAGTGTATACTTCTACATTGAATCAAATGAAAAATTCTCATAGTGTATATTCCAACAAAATGAAAAATTACAACAATACACTTCCGATCGATAAACGGAAGCTTCAAACTTAAATTGTAAGTAATTAACCCAAATTCACAATGTTGTGAGTTCAGATTTTTGGAATCACAAAGTTAACTAAATTCACCGGGGTTTTACTCACTTTTTGATTGTGGTCATTGACCGATTGAAAGTTATGAGTTCAGATTTATGTATGGTTACATTCATTATTCCCGTATCGCACCGAGTATTAACTATCGTCACTTGATAATTTAATCGCGTATGTCACACCCCGCCAAAAATGATTTTTGCGGAAGAACGAGGTGCGACTAATTAGTAACATTAAGCATCGATAAATAGTAAAGCAACCCAAATAAAGTAGATTACCAATATCGTTTATAAAATCCAAGACACGTGCGATGCTTATAGGTTTGTTTAGTTTCAATTACCTGAGAAAACATATAGAAAAAGTGTCAACACAAAGGTTGGTGAGTTCAAAGGTTTTGTGACTCCAATAGTAATATCGTTTAAAAATCGTTACGTACAATCTTGTACAATTTGTATTGTTGTTCTGTAATATTGAACAAAAACAGTTTTCGTAGTTGTTCTGAAATATTGAACAAAAATAGTTTTCGTAGTTGTTCTGAAATATTGAACAATTTGTTTTTAGGTGCAATTCATAATCCCTTGACATGCTTGCAATACATTCAAGTTAAGGTATAATCAAAGAGCCTATAATCAAACCGAAATCTAAATCGTTAGAATATAAAGCTCAAACTCTGTTGGGCTAGCGCATAACTAGCCATGAGCGGGGGATCAATCCCGATAGTACTATCTCTATATTCCTTGGCTACCACAAATAGTTAATGATTACGTTTAAACGTGGACTCGTAGCATGGTCCTTTGTCCTTCATTGTTAGGTACGTGTACACAACAATGATTATACAAAGATTATTTATCACAAAATAGTTGAGTAGTTATATGTTTTCTCCCCCAGATAAAATAGTTATAATACAGTAAAAGTGAGGCCGTGAAACTCACAGATTATTCATTATAAAAGTAATTGAGTAAGTATATGTTTTCTCCCCCAAATAAAAATAGTTATAAAACAGTAAAAGTGGGGCCGTGAAACTCACCTTGGCGCAGCTACAAGATTCGTAAATCGACAAAGTTGGGGATTCCAACAAAGGTTCCTAGCGTCCTAAACGCATATTAATAGTTAATAACTGACGGTCTAAAATGACACACCTAATCTGTATGATGCACAAATGATTCCCTCAACTTGAATCTAAATATGAGCGATACGTTTGTGACTCGATTGATTTGGTGATATAATGTATAACTATTTAAATTAATTGATTTGTTAACTGTTATTATGTGTACGTTTATAGCTAGTGATATACTTTTGTCATTTTCAGTATTTTTTTAACATTTTAGTTGTCATTAATCACATATTAAATTGTGTATAGTTTTTTTGTGCACTATTTTTCGTACCTCTTCATTTGGTCAAGCTAACTTATTATTATAAGTTAATAAATATTTCATTATCTTGGGTTTTGTTTGAGTTTACGTTGATTCACCAACTCGCTAAATTTCAGTTTAACTGTACCGAAATGTAAACAACTAACACGTGCCTAATTAGTGATATATGCTAACAATACAAAATGTATGGTTTCTACTAGACTTTAATGCAAATATGAATGTCATTTTAATTGACATGATTATAGTAGGACAAAATGAGTTACAATAATTATCAGGTCAAATACCTGATTTCGTGGGTTGTCACATTCTCCCCATGTTAAAAAAATTTCGTCCCGAAATTTAAGACGTATTGTTATTAGGATGAGAGTCAGGAAAAAATATGGGATAGTCATATCTAGTTTTCTTATGCGTCGGCCACTACGTTTGACCTTCCCGGGGTTTTATTTTTATTTCGTTGTTGTAATCATTTAGCTAATTGGCGCAATGTTGTTGTTTCATGTTAAGTTTATTCTTGTCAAATATATGTGATGGAGGCTTTTTTTTTTTTTGGTCGGTGAAAATTGTGCATTTGGTACTATATAAGATAGTGTTTTCAGAATTTTAACCCGAAAACAGTGGCACGTAGTTCGAGATTATGAGTGATATAGTTACGTTTTGAAATAGGGTTTTCTTTTTACTCACTCTTAGTCAAATTTATTGTCTTTTTATGATAAAGTGGTTAGGGTTTGGGCTATTTTGGTATAGTTTACAATAAATCATCGGTTAGTAGCCGGTAGGACCAAGAGATTTACGAACTTCAGTTAGGATAGTTAGAACGTAAATTGATATATGAGTAGCATTTAATAATTGTAGTAAGTTAGACAGATTGTCTATTTGCGGTATTAAAAGTAGATTTCTCATGGTCAATTACATTTATAAAAATATAGATTTAAAGTGTTTTAAGCACTTATACACCTTTCATAATATTTTATTTAGTAAAATATAGATATAAACTCTTTTATGCACTTATAAACATAATATAATTTCTTGACCGTTTTGACCATATACAAATCAATTTATTTTTTTTCCAGTGCAAAACTATATACATGTTCTATATATTTGGGTACCCAAAGTCGGCTAATTGTATATTTTATAAGTATGATTGAAATGAATATGTTAATTTTCATATACTTTGTACACATTCAACAACTTTAATTTATTGGATATATAGTGCAATCGTAATTTCTTAGGCGAACGTGTTAAATTTGATACATTTAACTAGTGGTATACTGTTTCAAGTTTCTTAATATGATTCATATGAGGTAACTTTAAGTGGATTTTATATAGTAAGGTTGACGCGCGATCAATGAGACTCTTAGGTTTAGTTTCTGAATTCAATAATCCATGACTCTGATAATTGTACATTACACTATGTAATTATAAACACGTTGGCCACCCGTTTTTATAATATCATGGTACAATGTTTCCTCATCATAATCACTTCATATTTTTCATTAATGAATATGAGTATTGCGTACGCGTAATTCAGGGATTGTACTGTCGATTCTAAGGAAATCTGACATCTTTTATACATATAGGATTATAAAATTTTAGGAGTTGTGCATAGAATACATAATAGAGACATTCTATAGATGACGTGAGTCAACTTTTGTATTTTCGTTTCGTGGTGTTAGAAGCTGATAGGTAGAAATTCAGTCGTCGATCATGCAGCGAATTTTACGAGTTTCACGATTAGTAGAATGGGAAGTTAGAGAGTTAAGATTACAATACTTTCGTGGGGTACAACGTGTGAGAAGGAAGAAGAAATATTCGTCGATCGAGAAGATGTGCTTATATATATTGTGTGAGAAATGTATATATAGTGTTTGATTAAGATACATGATGCACGTGTAGATTCGTTTCTTGATTCAAAGTTGTTTGATGATACGTGGCAATGCTCGCTATCCAGGTGAGTAGAGTATCCAATATATTCAATGCTCGTAGATGTTCAGTATAAATTCTCGAATTCGTGTTATCGTGTAAGTGATTAGTGAAGTGTAGATAAGGGATCGAATTAGGTGTAAGGTATGTGGAGTAAGTGTGTAGCGTACATTTTAGTGTAGTGTATTGAGTATACGATATAGTTTAATAAGTCTCACATATAGTTTCATTTAAAGGTATCCTATAATATAATAGTGCTCTATCTATTGTCAGAGTAAGGGAAGTAAAGCTCCTAATAGTAGGTTAATGGAGGGATATGATATGCGGCTCTACATGATTTGAAAATAGTTTGACCCAAAATATTTTTCGGTTATAGACTAGACTCACGCTAATTCACTATAACCAATGGCTCTGATATCAATCTGTCACACCCCGCCAAAAATGGTTTTTGCGGAAGAACGAGGTGCGACTAATTAGTAACATTAAGCATCGATAAATAGTAAAGCAACGCAAATAAAGTAGATTACCAATATCGTTTACAAAATCCAAGACACGTGCGATGCTTATAGGTTTGTTTAGTTTCAATTACCTGAGAAAACATATAGAAAAAGTGTCAATACAAAGGTTGGTGAGTTCACAGGTTTTGTGACTCCAATAGTCATATCGTTTAAAAATTGTTACGTACAATCTTGTACAATTTGTATTGTTGTTCTGTAATATTGAACAAAAATAGTTTTCGTAGTTGTTCTGAAATATTGAACACAAATAGTTTTCGTAGTTGTTCTGAAATATTGAACAATTTGTTTTTAGGTGCAATTCATAATCCCTTGACATGCTTGCAATACATTCAAGTTAAGGTATAATCAAAGAGCCTATAATCAAACCGAAATCTAAATCGTTAGAATATAAAGCTCAAACTCTGTTGGGCTAGCGCATAACTAGCCATGAGCGGGGGATCAATCCCGATAGTACTATCTCTATATTCCTTGGCTACCACAAATAGTTAATGATTACGGTTAAACGTGGACTCGTAGCATGGTCCTTTGTCCTTCATTGTTAGGTACGTGTACACAACAATGATTATACAAAGATTATTTATCACAAAATAGTTGAGTAGTTATATGTTTTCTCCCCCAGATAAAATAGTTATAAAACAGTAAAAGTGAGGCCGTGAAACTCACAGATTATTCATTATAAAAGTAATTGAGTAAGTATATGTTTTCTCCCCCAAATAAAAATAGTTATAAAACAGTAAAAGTGGGGCCGTGAAACTCACCTTGGCGCAGCTACAAGATTCGTTAATCGACAAAGTTGGGGATTCCAACAAAGGTTCCTAGCGTCCTAAACGCATATTAATAGTTAATAACTGACGGTCTAAAATGACACACCTAATCTGTATGATGCACAAATGATTCTCTCAACTTGAATCTAAATATGAGCGATACGTTTGTGACTCGATTGATTTGGTGATATAATGTATAACTATTTAAATAAAATGATTTGTAATAATTATAAATAAATATTTATTAGTAGTAATTAAATTAATACATTTACACACTCTCGTTTAAGAAAATAAATAAATAATAAAAATGTTATGACTTACTAAATTTCTATTTGTAACTGTTAAATAAAAATATAATTATAATTTATTTAATTACATGATTATTAAGTAATAACAAATTTAAATCAGTAATTCATTTATCTGAATTGGGTTAGACGTTGGGCCATTAAAACATTTATGGGCTTAAGACATGTAGACTTAAAACCAATTTTGGGTTTGAAACAGGTTATGTATTTGTGTATTGGGCTACTGTATAACCAAATGGCTGACAATGAGTGTGTAATGGTTTTGTGACGGCAGAAAGAAATACCGGCAGCCTGCCGGCGACTGCAAATTTGACCGGAAAACAAAATTTTAATACACACACTAACATGTTAACTGATACTCGGTTTCGAAATAATTAAAAAAAAAATATAAAAATATAAATAGTAAATAAAAAAATATGCGATGGGGACACTTCCTTCAACACCCACGAGAACACACCATTACTATGTGTAAAATGCAGAAAACAGGAAACAACGGTTAACGAATACGATTTATAGTATTTCGTGATCAATACAACATGAAAAACAAAACAGTCAAGAGGTTATACCGAACGAGGGACCGGCGGAGATCGGGAAAGCTTGTCGCCGGAGTGGACTGGTTTGTTGCCGTCACCGGTGACGAGGTGGGACTGAGCAGAAAACACATCGATATATAAGAAACAAGATGACAACATTTACGTGTTTGATTTAAAAGTGTTTCGAGAGGATACCTTCGTCCGAATTGATGCCGGTCGCCGGAAACTTGCTGGGTTTCTAGCTTGGGTTGCCTGGTATGGACTCACAGAGAGTTCGAAGGAGACGAGTGATAAGATGAAGATATTGCGTTAGTTCGGTAGTTCGAAAGATAGAGAGATTTTTGATGTAAATTGACGTACGGAAGATGGTGAAGAATGGGTAGTTAACTAGAGTTCAATAAGTGAATGGTGTAAACGGTGATCGTGGGTATCCGGCTGCTGTTAATTAGTGGCGAGAATCTTTGAATATTGAGAGATAATCGGATACTTAGTTGTGGGAAAAAGTTTACGTGCATGTGTGGGATGGAATGGAAGATAAAGATGGCCGGATTTTAAAATTTAAATTAATTGATTTGTTAACTGTTATTATGTGTACGTTTATAGCTAGTGATATACTTTTGTCATTTTCAGTATTTTTTTAACATTTTAGTTGTCATTAATCACATATTAAATTGTGTATAGTTTTTTTGTGCACTATTTTTCGTACCTCTTCATTTGGTCAAGCTAACTTATTATTATAAGTTAATAAATATTTCATTATCTTGGGTTTTGTTTGAGTTTACGTTGATTCACCAACTCGCTAAATTTCAGTTTAACTGTACCGAAATGTAAACAACTAACACGTGCCTAATTAGTGATATATGCTAACAATACAAAATGTATGGTTTTACTTTCTACTAGACTTTAATGCAAATATGAATGTTATTTTAATTGACATGATTATAGTAGGACAAAATGAGTTACAATAATTATCAGGTCAAATACCTGATTTCGTGGGTTGTCACAGCGTAACACGTTTCATACTTTGTTTTTCGTATTGTTTAGTTTGGTTGAGTTAGTGTATCATTAATTGTACAGTTCTAACTGTATGAGACACAAACCAACACGTGTATGAATAATAATGGTGTGTACTATCTACACATAATATTAGGGTTTTAGCTACATTTAAATGTTAAAATAAATGTGATAAATGTTCTACCATGAATTTAGGTCACAATTAATGTCGGGTAAAATACCCAATTGTGAGGGTTGTCACAGTGTGTGTGTGTGTGTGTGTGTGTTGGGGATGTGGTGGGTGGACCATGTGTATATTTTAGAAAATATTGGAAATGGAAAAGTATGGAAAACAATAAAAACCACTTTTCAAAAAATTCCCAATTCCTTCACAAATTTAATAAACAGAAAATTCTCATTTTCTTAGAAAAATTTGGAAAACTTATAGAACCAAACGTGTTTTCCGAATTTTTTGTTTTCTTGGAAAACTTTTCCGGAAAAGTGAAAAATTTTCCGTAACCAAACGGAGCCTGTTTTGCCATAGATGGTTTAGACTATAAAAACTTTATTTAATGTCTTTTTTCTACTTTTCATATTGTTAGTGTCATTACTTTAGTCATGTTACAGACTTTGATGTATTATAAGATTTTTACTCAATAAAATTGTTTGTTGCCCTTTTTCTGCCGAAATTCAAAAGCAGAATTACAATAGGGAGGTAATATTATTTCTATTTCTAAATTATGTAAGTTTTAAAGTAGATTGACAGAAAACAATTTCAACTCAAATCTATAAACATTTAATGGATAAAATAAATAAAAAATATACTTGAAGGGAAATTCATCAAATGCGTCAAGCAGTTTAAAAGTTGTCTAACGTGTATCAAACAATTACAATATTCTAAAATATTTTTAATAATCTGATCATTAATGTAGATATAATTTTTATAATCATATTTCTATAAAATAATTGCTTATAAAATAGAAGATAAAAGTCAAATCATGCAAATACACACTTCTATTAATTCTTCCATTTTAGACAATATACTTATAATTCTTCCAATTTAGACAACGAATCCTTAGAAATGTTTTTTTGGTCACTTTTTATGATTTGTAATCTTAATGTTCGTGTTAACCTTAATCTTTACATGATGGAAAATGATGTATCGGCCTACTTATTATGCCTAGCAATCTTTAAGAATGATAGTGGTACTGTTGGAGCAAAACACAGATCAACTTAATACTGATGCTGCAGTTAGTACTGATCATACTTAGTACTGATGGGGCAGAAACATTTACTACTGATGAAGTTGATACTGATGAAGGCTATAACTTAGTTACTACTGACGTTGATATTGGTCTTACTACTGGTCACCAAGATTACTACTGATGATATGAATTTACTACTGGTGATTGCAGTTTACTACTGATACGCGTTTTGAAAGCATATCAAGTCCGAGATCTTCGTATAGATAGTTATAGCATGTAAATCAATGTATATCTATAGAATTAGAATGAAAATCAAGTCCTAGAATAACTAGGGTAAATAGTTTAGCTTCAAGGACTATTATAAATAGTTCCTTACGAATTGTAAACGTACGTGTGTATTGTTAACTCGATAATATACATTGAAGCTTTTTGTGAAACTGTGTTCTTAATATTTTCGTTTATTATTTACAGTTCATCGTTCTTAATTTATTGATATAGTGTTGATCCGCTGCAACTTCTATAGTCAATTAGATCTAAGGTGTTTATTAACTTCTCTATAGTTAATCGATCCTGACAAGTGGTATCAGAGCGTATTGGTTCTAGATCTACTATTTGTTAAGAACAACAAAAAGTTTTAATCTTCAAAACACACACATTATTAATCATGACTGATAATAATGAAAGCACTCAGGCCAACAAAATTCCTATACTCACTCCCAACAACTTTGGGATGTGGAAGAATCGTATTAAGCAATACATGCTTATTACAGATTATTATATGTGGGAAGTTGTCCTTGAAGGAAACAAAACTGGTCCTGGTCAAGCAAGCAGCTCTGCAACTGAGGCAGACAAACTTAAATGTGAGAAGGAGAAGAAAGACAAAGGAATCGAACTCAAAACTCTAAGCACTCTCCTACTGGCCATTCCTAATGACTATCAACATCTCTTCGTTGAGTATGATGATGCAAAGGTGCTTTGGGAAGCACTGGAGAAGAGATTTGTTGGGACCAAGAGCACCAAGAGGAACATGAAGTCTGTTCTCAAACAAGACTTTGAAAATTTCAAAGGAAAGCCCAATGAAACACTCACTCAAGTGTTTGACAGATTCAACAAGCTAATTGGTGAACTTAACCAAGTTGGGGTCAAGATGGATCAAGAAGATGTCAACATGAAGTTCCTAAGGTCTCTTAGTGAAGAATGGGCCATGTACACAGTGGTATATAGACAAAGAGATGCACTAGAAGAAAAGGAGTTGGATGAACTCTACAATGATCTCAGAGTATTTGAAACTGAGGTAAATCAAAAGAACCCTTCTATTTCTTCTAATAATGCTGCATATGTATCTAGTACAGGTCAAGGTCAGGAAACCTCCACAGGAAAGGCTGCAGATTCTGAGGATACTGCAAGAGAATCCTTCTTCACTAGTCATGTGCATACTGCACTGATTAGTGATGACTTGGAACAATTGAATCCAGATGATCTTGAGGAGATGGATCTTAAATGGCAGATGGCTATGCTGAGCCTAAGGACCAAAAGATTCTTAAAGAGAACTGGTAGGACAAACCTCAACTACAATAAAGGTGACAAAGCTGGATTTGACAAAACTAAAGTCAAATGTTACAACTGTAACAACCTTGGTCACTTTGTAAAAGAATGTCCTCAGCCAGACAAAAGATCAAAATCAACTGCTCTTGTTTCACAACAAGGACAAGGCTATGACTGGAGGTTCCAAGCAGAAGAGCATGCTCAAAATCAACCTCTCATGGCCTTTACTGACAACAAAACTGAGGTAAAACCTAAACCTTGTACTTCTGAATGTATTAAAATTGTTAAAAATCTAGAAAAAGAAAACACTAAATTAAATGAAGATTTAGCAAAAGCAGTCAGAAGAAATCATGAATTTGATGGTGTAATTGCTGATCAAGAACATCAGATAAAGGTGTACCAGATGATTGATCAACGGATAAAGGAAGAATTACTTCAAGCTGTAGATGAGAAAGAGTTCTATGAAATAAAAAATAAAGAACTAACAAGTAAATTAGAAGAATGTCAGCTTGAAATTGAACAAAATAAATTAACAATCAAAAAGTTTGAAAGAAGCAATAAAATTCTTGATGAACTAACTAACAATCAAACTACAGAAAAAGTTGTTCATGGGGTGGGATATCATGCAGTACCACCTCCATATAAAATCATTCCACCACTTAAAAACAGTTCAGAAAGAATCATTAATGAATTAAAAACTGAAAATCAAACTCAATCACATAATGAAACATTTGAATCAAATGATTCTTCTGATGATGATCAATCAATTGAATTTACAATTTCTCAAACTGAATCACCAAAATCAATTGATACAAGTTTTCACACAGCACAAAGTCCAAATGAATCTCCTAAATATGATGCAGAACACATACCTAAAATTCTAAAAAGGGGAAATCAAAGAAATAGGAACCAACTCTTAGAACAAAGAAAAATCATAAAGGTTCAAGATAATAAATTAAAATGTGTTATTTGCAACAAAGTAAATCATTTAGCAAAGGATTGTCACTTCAATTCAATAAACTGCAAAGAGCTAAGAGAATTTAAAATCTTTAAAGAAAAAGCAAAAACACAGAAATTAAAAGATACCACTGGTCCTTCAGTAATAAGCAAAAATAAAATTCCAATTGCTCAAACACCAAGATTTGGAAGAACTGCATCAAGATTTGTGCAAAACAGAAGAGTTGGAAACCCAAAGAACAGCAATTACTTCAAGAACAATGGAAAATCTAATCAAAATAAACAATACTTTAAATTTTCCAACACCAGTAAAAACTGTAACAATTTTACTACTGGTGTTAACCCTAATTATAATGTTGTATGGTACCAGTACAAAAACACTACTGGTAAAAACCCTAATTACAAGAATACTACTGTTCCTAAACCAACTTTCAAATCTACTACTGGTATCAACCCTAAAAACACTACTGGTCATTATAAACATGGTAAGTACCCAAATACTACCTGTACATCAGTAGTAAAGTATTCAAAAGGTAAAAAACATGGGTATAAACCAAGATCAGTAGAAAATTCAAACACCAGTAACGTTTTTAAAAGGGCAGTAGTAAAATTAAAAACCAGTAATAAACAAGTATGGACACCAAAAATGTTTAAAGTTAAATCCCCAAAGGCTTATTTCTCAAAGGATGAACCCAAGACATACAAAGCTTGGGTTCCCAAACTTAACTAATCCTTTACTCACTTGTGCAGAGCATTCAGATCCCAGAAGAAGGAAGAACATGGCATATTGATAGTGGATGCTCAAGGCACATGACTGGAAATCTACAAATTCTTAAAGATTTCAAGTTATTTGATGGAGGATATGTGGCATTTGGTGAGAATCCACAGGGAGGTAAGATTACAGGTAAAGGTACTGTTACTAATGGCAAAATTACCTTTGATGATGTATTTTATGTAGCTGAACTAAAATACAATCTTGTCAGTGTGTCTCAAGTTTGTGATAAAAAGAACAAAATTCTTTTCACAGACATTGAGTGCATCATTCTTTCTCCTGACTTTATTTTAGATGAAAAATATGTTGTTTTAAGAACTCCAAGGAGAAATAATGTGTATTGCCTAGATATAGGGGGAGAACTCATTTCTTCAAATGAGGTCAACTGTTTTATATCCAAGGCAAACACCACTGAATCAGAACTATGGCATAGAAGGATGTGTCACACAAATTTCAAAAACATGAACAATTTAGTAAAGAGAAATTTGGTCATTGGACTACCTCAAAAACAATTCATGTGTGATCATCATTGTGTTGCATGCCTAAAAGGTAAACAACACAAGACTTCTCATAAGTCCAAATCTGTGAACTCTATTTCTGTTCCTTTACAACTCTTACATATGGACCTATTTGGACCTACAAATGTAATGAGTATTGGAAAGAAACAATATTGTCTTGTTATTACTGATGACTTTTCCAGATATACATGGGTTTTCTTTCTCAGGACAAAGGATGAAACAAGTGAACTCATAAAGAACTTAATTGTCAAACTGGAAAACTCATCTGATCAAAAAGTGAAAGCCATAAGATGTGATAATGGCACAGAATTTAAAAATGCTAACTTAATTAACTTTTGTGATCTTAAAGGAATTGACAGACAATACAGCTCACCTAGAACTCCACAACAAAATGGTGTAGCTGAAAGAAGAAATAGAACCATCATTGAAGCAGCAAGATCAATGCTAGCAGACTCAAAATTACCAATTACTTTTTGGGCAGAAGCTGTTAATACTGCTTGTTATGTTCAAAACAGAGTATTAATAGTGAAGCCACATTTTAAAACACCATATGAACTTTTTAATAAAAGAAAACCCTCTATAAGTTTCTTAAAATCATTTGGTTGTCCTTGTACTATTCTGATTACAAGAGAACAAATTGGTAAATTTGACTGCAAAGCTGATGATGGAATCTTTGTGGGATACTCTACTCAAAGCAAATCATACAGAGTATTCAACAAAAGACTAAGGATAATTGAAGAAAGTATCAATGTAATTCAAATTGTCACTCTCAAAAGGAAGGAACATCATCTGTTAATACTGGTCAAGAGGAGATGAGATACTTAGTAGTTAATACTGCTCCCATAGTCAATACTGAGGACAGTAATAACTCAAGTTCTGGAACCAGTAGTAACTCTGAGAATGAGGGCAGTAGTAATTCAAATACTACTGGCGCCAGTAATAGTACTCAAAATACTACTGGTCCCAACAATAACCTAGATTCTCAAGATACTACTGATACCAGTAACAACAACAATACTACTGATCTCAATGAAGACAATAGCAGTAGTAACTCTGACCAAGATAATGATGAACCAAACATCAATGATAATGAAGGATCACTAGAGCAACAACTACCTGAGACAAATGAGTCCAATCTTGAAAATCAACTAGTTATTGATAAAGCTACAACTACAAGGACTCAGAAGAACCATCCATTAGACCTTGTTCTAAGTGATGTTAACTCACCACTTCAAACAAGAAGCAAATTAAATAAAAGCTTAACTGCAAACATGTGTAACATAAGTTTAATTGCTAATGAATGTATGTTTGAATGCTTTCTATCTCAGGATGAACCAAAGAAGATCCAACAAGCAATGAAGGACTCAAACTGGATTGAGGCAATGCAAGAAGAACTCCTTCAATTCAAGTTACAAGCTGTTTGGACACTTGTACCTCTACCCAAAGGAAAAAGAGCCATTGGAACAAGATGGATCTTCAGAAACAAAAGAGATGAAAGAGGTATAGTGATCAAGAACAAAGCCAGACTTGTAGCCCAAGGATACACTCAAGAAGAAGGAATAGACTATGATGAAGTATATGCTCATGTTGCTAGAATTGAAGCCATAAGAATATTTCTAGCATATGCTTCATTCAAGAAATTCAAAGTCTATCAAATGGATGTGAAGAGTGCATTCCTATATGGGAAGATTGAAGAAGAGGTCTATGTATGCCAACCTCCAGGTTTTGAAGATCCACAACATGGTGATTATGTGTTCAAACTAGATAAAGCTCTGTATGGCCTACATCAGGCACCAAGAGCATGGTATGACACATTATCATCATACATATTGAAGAACAACTTTAAAAGAGGAGCCATTGACAAAACTTTGTTTACAAAGAAAGTCAAAGATGATATACTACTGGTACAAATCTATGTAGATGATATCATCTTTGGTTCAACAAATGATGTATTATGCAAAGAATTTGAAGAACTGATGCAGACTAAATTCAAGATGAGCTCTATGGGTCCAATGAACTTCTTCCTTGGACTCCAAGTCAGTCAAAGAACAGATGGTATTTTGATAAATCAATCAAAATATGTCAAAGACATCTTGGAAAAATTTGATTTGAAAGAAAGTAAGAGTGCAAGTACACCAATGGAAACACACAAACACCTACATCCTGATGTTGAGGGGGAGGATGTAGATGAACACTTATATAGATCAATGATAGGCTCTTTGATGTACTTAACTGCATCAAGACCTGACATTATGTATAGTGTTTGTGTGTGTGCAAGATATCAAGCAAGACCCAAAGAACTACACTTGCAGGCTGTTAAAAGAATATACAGATACTTGAAAGGCAAACCATCACTAGGTCTATGGTATCCACATGATTCACCCTTTGAACTCATAGCCTACACAGATAGTGACTATGGAGGTGAATGTCAAGATAGAAAGTCCACTACTGGTGGATGTCAATTCTTTGGATCAAGACTGGTGTCATGGCAATGTAAGAAGCAAACAAATGTATCAACATCAACTGCTGAAGCAGAATATGTAGCTGCATCTGCTTGTTGTGCTCAAGTACTCTGGATTCAAAATCAGCTTCTAGACTTTGGTATCTCTATCCTTAAAACTCCTATTTTTATTGATAATCAAAGTGCTATTATGTAACACCGAAAAATTTAGGAAGCGTTTTTTTTTTTTAAAATGCCCGAAGGAGATTAGGTTATCCTCTAGGTTAGTTTAGCGGAAGCATAAAGATAATAATAAGTTTAGGTTTAGGTTTACAAACCAAATGTCCCAAAATAAACTCCAGATAATAATAATAATAATAACGTTTAACGGTGTTAATAAACGGCATGGCTCATTTTCAAAACATAACAAACTGAGCTTGGTCAATCATCCGGTCCAAAGCACCGATCACCTGAAAAGATTCAACGAGGGAGGGATTAGCACAAAGCTAAGTGAATGAATATAATCTACAAATTCTGTGAAGCCCAACAAGCTGGCATAGTCATCACTACTATCTAAAAGCCACCTAACCACTTATCACTGTTCACTAGAACACGGAAGTTATAAAACATCTCCGGTTGGGTCATCACTTAAACCCGGAAGTTTAAATAAACATCTCCGGTTGGGTCATCGCTGGAACACGGAAGTTTCAATACACGCTTCCGGTTCGTTCAAGAAGATCGGGGTCCTGCCGGAGCCTTAAACCATGGTCGGCCAAACCACGGTAACCGATAGCGGTTCGTGACCAACACCCGGGCAACTCCCTCCCCTTGACCATGTGTGACAACCCTAAAATTTGGGTATTTATTTCGACGTTTATTGTAACTCTAATAGTGCCCTAAAACCTTAAATAATTTATGAAAACATTTATTCGCATTTATGTCTATCCAAGAACCCTAATATCATTTATGTTAACAACTATAGTGCATTTAAGTACACGACTTCATTTGATGCATTTGTCATTTTGTTTAATTAAATCATCAGTCAGTTAGTTAACGAGTTGGTGACACAACATAACTATAAATTAAATCAAAAACACCAAATTTTATAAATCATAATAAATCGTTAGTTCAGCCAAGTCAATTGGTAGAAAAACCAACAATCAAAACATTACACACGATTATAATCACAAATAACACACACAGTCTATTACGTGAATATTTGATGTAACATAATAAATACTCAAAGTAATATTTTTCCATCACGAAATAATCAGTCATTAATCAAATAAAAACCCAAAGAAAATATCTGTATAGAAAACTGTATTCGAGCCTACGTATACCTCACAACATCGATTTTAAATCAATTAAAAATTGATTTGATCTAACTCAGCCATGAGTCGGCCAAGATTCCCCTCCTTAGTCAAACTATGATTTTCCAACATTTCCATATCTTTATAATATAAAATTTTAATGACATCTAAATATATACACAAATGGTAGCAAAGCTTACCAAAACCATGTAAACCACATTCCTTACTTTCCCGCCATTAAGACCCTCCTAGTTGACCTCCTTCCTTATTTCCTTTTCCTTTTCCTTTTTCTTTTCTTTTAGTTAAAATTCAATGTAATTAAATATGTTAATTAGGGGTCTAAAATACCCACCAATCAGAGACGAGCCTTCCTTAAACCCCATCATCCCACTCCCTTTAAAACAGTCGACCACCACTCTCTTTTCCGGTCACCCTTTCTCTGCTACACCATCACCGACCTACGTGGAACAGATTTCATCGGCAACCCATCACCATTTTTAAAACCCAAAACCTATGACGTAAATCTTGACACATGCCAGCCGCTCCAAGCCTCTTTCCCGTTTCACTCTAGCCGTCGAAAGCCAGCAATCACCAGCGGAAGCACCACCAAGATCTCCGGCGAACTCGATGATTTCGGCAACAAATACAACCCCTGGCAAACATTCGTCTCCCTCTCTCACGTTTTGAACCAGCAAAACCCATCACCTCTAGTTTTCTGGCGAACTCAGAAACTCCGGCAACATAAGAGAGCTCCGGCGTCTCGCTCTCCTTTCGATTCTCTCTGTAAAAGAAGGTATAAAACTCTCCCTCTTTTCTTTACACTTTCATGTATACAAAAACTCACCACTGCCATCTATTTGTGTTTCGTTTTCCTGTCGCCTCCGCCGCTGGCCGTGGCCCTTGGCCGGCCAGAACAACATAACCGAGCCCAGTAACGTAATAGCCCAAATCAGCTTTAACCCATTTGCGTTATCAGCATAATCGTAGTATACATCAGAATTTTATATATTAAAATCAGATTCTTTTTGTCATTTAAATCAGATATTATTATTTTAAATTAATATGTAGTTAATGTTTAATTGTTAATTTTTTTATAAATAAATCAGTTTATTAAATCAAGTAAATAACTACTTATTTAAGGATTATTTAGTTAAATATTTAACCTTTTTTTATTTAATTTTTATTGAATAATCAGTTAACCATTTAGTTATTTATTATTCATTTATCTAAATAGATAACTTAATATATTATTCAAAATCATTATAAATTCATTTTACAAATACATATCACCTTAAATCAAGCTAAACTAATTCATCAGTTATGAAAATCATACAAAGCAATACAATATCAAATTATCAAGTGTCATCAACATATCACTCATTTCATTGTCTTGCCATGCATATAGGAAATCATCATTGTTTGGTTGGAATCATCATACCCATATTTGAATCATTTGGAAGCATTGCATCAGGTGAGTCCACAGCCCCTTTTACTGTATTTTACTGCTTTACAAATTTGGGGTGAAAAACATATCAAATCCTTTTATAAATATTTACATTATTTATCAAATCGTATTTAACAAATTAATTTTGACTGTGAGTCCACAGCCCCTTTTACTGTATTTTACTGCTTTACAAATTTGGGGTGAAAAACATATCAAATCCTTTTATAAATATTTACATTATTTATCAAATCGTATTTAACAAATTAATTTTGACTGTGAGTCCACAGCCCCACTTTTTATCGCATTTTTATATACTATTTTACAACAGGGGTGAAACACATACAAAATAACTTTTATTATTCATATTTTATTGTGATGATACATTACTCAGAACATGACATTCAGTCCTTTATGCTCGAACTAAGACAAGATGTAGTGACATTGGTAGATGCCTACATACTGTAACCATTAGCTAGTTGCGACTAGACCCTGGATATGCAGATAGTACTATCGACTGAGACTCACCCTCCCACATTTGTTTGATCAGTTTTAACGGTCTACCGAACCGTCATGGGAGTGCATATCTTAGATTCAGTAACATCATTTTGGAGTTGTAGTTTGGTTATGGGCTTAGGGTCGGCATTCTAACTCGAGGGTTTAGCTAACCTTAGAGGGATATCAGTTCATGTTGGTTTTAATATCCTTTTGAGGATATCAGTTTATACAATTTATTATTATTACTTATGTACTTCTTTGAAGTCATACAAAACCTCAACATTTACTTATTCGAAAATCATATTATTTTACATGTCTCTATTATTTCAATATTGCATTTGATGCAAATCATTTTCAAACATCATATCATCACAAAATTTTTAGCCTTGCTGGCTCACAAACATTTAAGATAACTCAAAACATTCTTTAAAACCTGTGGATTCACTCAACAATTTTTGTTGATCATTTTACTTATGTTTTTCAGGTAATTCATCAAAGCATGAGTATTAGTAGCATTGGAATCATGAGCATGCATATCGTCAAGATGCCACGAACATCTTTTCATTTCCAAACATTAACTTTTACTTTTAAGCGTTTTCAGTTACATTAAATTTTGAGATATACTTTAATTGAAATATTAATTGAAGTTTTTAAACATTTATTGTTTACAATAATTATAGTTGTGTTACTCATGAATGTTACATCCCGTTCTTCCGCAAATCATTTAATACTATAAAATCATTTTTGGCGGGGTGTGACAGAATGGTATCAGAGACCTGGTTATAGTGAACTAGTAAAACTAGACTATAACTACAATTTAACATTTTGACTAAAACGTTTTGACCAAAAAAGTGATTTTAAATATAAAACGTTTTCGTGGCATCCAGAGTCTCATTTCATATATAGTCGCATTTCATACAAAATCCCATCTCATATAGAGTTGCATTCACATCGAGTCTCATTGTTTGTACAATTGCATTGCATTTCATTCATTTGGCATTTACCTTAGCATTAGGTCGTTTGGCTTACGCTTAGATTAAATAGACTAATTGCACTTCATTAATCACTTACACAACAAGAAATGCTACCAAACGTATACGAGCAATTTGACACGTCATCAATTAATATTGAATTTCCAGAAACACTTTCACACGTACACCACGTACTTTAATCATACAATAGTGATCTCTATCACACACTGCCCCTCACACAAGTACAGTCAACTCATGAATAAAGTTATGATGTGACAATGATGAAAAAATGTTGTATGGTGATATTATAAAAACGCCTGGCCAACGGGTTTATAATAGCATGATACAATGTGGAATTATCAGAGTCATGGAATAATAAAACGAATCTTTGAATAAGCATCATTAACTCATGTCATCAATAAGAAATTTAATGAAACACACATATTCACTTCTTGTTTCCCGAGGCTAAACCTTTAAGTGCGTTATTTTAGTTTCACAAATCGTTTTCATAATTAAGAGTCTTTTCTCATGATGTCTCTTGGTTCCCCTCAACCTTTAATGGTTTTTAAATTGTTTTCTACAAAAGACACGACACAAAAACCAATTCTTGAAGATTATCAGTCGGCGATAGTTGAAGATGTCAATCAATTCCTGAAGATTATCAGTTTCAATAGTTGTGAAAGATATCCTTGCTAGATCAGTAAATATCATTTGGTTCAAGTTGATGTTGATAGATTAGAATATCGTGCATCAGGTAAATTCCAAAATATAAAAATAAAAAAAAATAGTATCGGATTATACTTATTATTTTTTTTTTCATTGCATACCTTTTAATATTTATGTCTTATATATTCAACCCTCAAACTTATTTGTTTTCTTAATTTTGCTTAAGGTATTTATTCAACTGCCTCCTTTTATTTTTACAAAGCACTTCAACTTTCCATGTTCTTTCTATTGATTTCCTCTACCCTTAAATTATTATAAAATGCAATAATCATTGTACAATTTATTTTAGTCGTTTTCAACCTTATTGGTTATGTGTAAAATTTCAAAACATCACTTACATTGTACAATCCAATTTTTAAAAATTTATAACAGTTTTCTTAATACGCTTTTAAAGAACGTTGATTTTTTTTCCCACTTAAAGCGTACCTAGCTTTCTATTTTATTTCAAAATTTCTTTATACATTTAATAAATCTTCTTTTACCTGATTTGTTTTAGTTCAAAAAAAGTTTATTAAAATAAAATCCCGTCGATAAATGACACCCCTTTTAGTTCTTACTGATGTCTTGATTGTCTATAACCATATCAATTTTCAAAAATTATCAAACATTTTACACTTATTTCTAATGGATATGGTTTTTAATCTCACAATAGATTCTTTTGTTAGTATTTACATTGACTTAGATAATTAAATGTCTCTCAAAATTCTGCTCTACCTTTTAATCGCAATGATGATTTACAATTTATTATTAATAACATATTCTAAATCTAGTTCTTTTAAATTCAAAAGGTCTTTGTTTACTATAAAAAAAAAAAACCTTATTTCTTCTATTTATGTCGTGATTCATATATCATAAAACATTAATAAGTTATTTTTAAATGCTTTCTTCCTTATTAAAGCTTTATTATGTTTATTACTTCGTATTTACAATTTTTAACATATTTATATAAGAGCTCTTACCTTTAATCATTTTCAGTTTTCATTTATTTTTTTTTCTTTTTCTTTTTTTTTATTTTTATTTTTTTTTCATTTTTTTTTTTTGCAACCGTTTTCTAACTAAAACGCTCTTTTAAATTTCAAAAGACCTTCATTTTCCATATCCTTTTCTATTTAACTGTTAAATGCCACTTCCAAAAACACTTCAGTTTAAAATTTCATCAAACATTTCACAAGTTATTAGATAGTATTTTGAACTATTTTATAAAAACTTATGTCATGATTCTTCTAACTTGGTCCAAATCAATTTCTTATTTAGTTAGACATCTTATAATTATTTTTAGACCTATTTTTACCTTATTAGCTATTTCCCAAAAACTTCTTTTCTTGATTGTACTTTGCACTTAAATTATTTTAAATTGCAATAACAATTGTGCAGTTTATTTTTATTTTTTTTTATTTTTTTTTGTATCATTTTCAACCTTATCAGCTTTATGTTGAATTTCAACAAAACGTTTACATTTTAAAAGAAATTAACTGATTAACAGTTAATACATCTCAAAAGGGGGTTTGTTTACTATATGTATCACTTCTGATTTAGCAATATTTTAAAAGAATTATTACTTTTTATTTCCTTTTTTTTTCCTTTCCATAATGTCCTAGTCATTCCTCATAAATCATTTTAGTGCGCCGTCTTAAATTTCGGGACGAAATTTTTTTTCAATAAGGGGAGAATGTGACAACCCTAAAATTTGGGTATTTATTTCGACGTTTATTGTAACTCTAATAGTGCCCTAAAACCTTAAATAATTTATGAAAACATTTATTCGCATTTATGTCTATCCAAGAACCCTAATATCATTTATGTTAACAACTATAGTGCATTTAAGTACACGACTTCATTTGATGCATTTGTCATTTTGTTTAATTAAATCATCAGTCAGTTAGTTAACGAGTTGGTGACACAACATAACTATAAATTAAATCAAAAACACCAAATTTTATAAATCATAATAAATCGTTAGTTCAGCCAAGTCAATTGGTAGAAAAACCAACAATCAAAACATTACACACGATTATAATCACAAATAACACACACAGTCTATTACGTGAATATTTGATGTAACATAATAAATACTCAAAGTAATATTTTTCCATCACGAAATAATCAGTCATTAATCAAATAAAAACCCAAAGAAAATATCTGTATAGAAAACTGTATTCGAGCCTACGTATACCTCACAACATCGATTTTAAATCAATTAAAAATTGATTTGATCTAACTCAGCCATGAGTCGGCCAAGATTCCCCTCCTTAGTCAAACTATGATTTTCCAACATTTCCATATCTTTATAATATAAAATTTTAATGACATCTAAATATATACACAAATGGTAGCAAAGCTTACCAAAACCATGTAAACCACATTCCTTACTTTCCCGCCATTAAGACCCTCCTAGTTGACCTCCTTCCTTATTTCCTTTTCCTTTTCCTTTTTCTTTTCTTTTAGTTAAAATTCAATGTAATTAAATATGTTAATTAGGGGTCTAAAATACCCACCAATCAGAGACGAGCCTTCCTTAAACCCCATCATCCCACTCCCTTTAAAACAGTCGACCACCACTCTCTTTTCCGGTCACCCTTTCTCTGCTACACCATCACCGACCTACGTGGAACAGATTTCATCGGCAACCCATCACCATTTTTAAAACCCAAAACCTATGACGTAAATCTTGACACATGCCAGCCGCTCCAAGCCTCTTTCCCGTTTCACTCTAGCCGTCGAAAGCCAGCAATCACCAGCGGAAGCACCACCAAGATCTCCGGCGAACTCGATGATTTCGGCAACAAATACAACCCCTGGCAAACATTCGTCTCCCTCTCTCACGTTTTGAACCAGCAAAACCCATCACCTCTAGTTTTCTAGCGAACTCAGAAACTCCGGCAACATAAGAGAGCTCCGGCGTCTCGCTCTCCTTTCGATTCTCTCTGTAAAAGAAGGTATAAAACTCTCCCTCTTTTCTTTACACTTTCATGTATACAAAAACTCACCACTGCCATCTATTTGTGTTTCGTTTTCCTGTCGCCTCCGCCGCTGGCCGTGGCCCTTGGCCGGCCAGAACAACATAACCGAGCCCAGTAACGTAATAGCCCAAATCAGCTTTAACCCATTTGCGTTATCAGCATAATCGTAGTATACATCAGAATTTTATATATTAAAATCAGATTCTTTTTGTCATTTAAATCAGATATTATTATTTTAAATTAATATGTAGTTAATGTTTAATTGTTAATTTTTTTATAAATAAATCAGTTTATTAAATCAAGTAAATAACTACTTATTTAAGGATTATTTAGTTAAATATTTAACCTTTTTTTATTTAATTTTTATTGAATAATCAGTTAACCATTTAGTTATTTATTATTCATTTATCTAAATAGATAACTTAATATATTATTCAAAATCATTATAAATTCATTTTACAAATACATATCACCTTAAATCAAGCTAAACTAATTCATCAGTTATGAAAATCATACAAAGCAATACAATATCAAATTATCAAGTGTCATCAACATATCACTCATTTCATTGTCTTGCCATGCATATAGGAAATCATCATTGTTTGGTTGGAATCATCATACCCATATTTGAATCATTTGGAAGCATTGCATCAGGTGAGTCCACAGCCCCTTTTACTGTATTTTACTGCTTTACAAATTTGGGGTGAAAAACATATCAAATCCTTTTATAAATATTTACATTATTTATCAAATCGTATTTAACAAATTAATTTTGACTGTGAGTCCACAGCCCCTTTTACTGTATTTTACTGCTTTACAAATTTGGGGTGAAAAACATATCAAATCCTTTTATAAATATTTACATTATTTATCAAATCGTATTTAACAAATTAATTTTGACTGTGAGTCCACAGCCCCACTTTTTATCGCATTTTTATATACTATTTTACAACAGGGGTGAAACACATACAAAATAACTTTTATTATTCATATTTTATTGTGATGATACATTACTCAGAACATGACATTCAGTCCTTTATGCTCGAACTAAGACAAGATGTAGTGACATTGGTAGATGCCTACATACTGTAACCATTAGCTAGTTGCGACTAGACCCTGGATATGCAGATAGTACTATCGACTGAGACTCACCCTCCCACATTTGTTTGATCAGTTTTAACGGTCTACCGAACCGTCATGGGAGTGCATATCTTAGATTCAGTAACATCATTTTGGAGTTGTAGTTTGGTTATGGGCTTAGGGTCGGCATTCTAACTCGAGGGTTTAGCTAACCTTAGAGGGATATCAGTTCATGTTGGTTTTAATATCCTTTTGAGGATATCAGTTTATACAATTTATTATTATTACTTATGTACTTCTTTGAAGTCATACAAAACCTCAACATTTACTTATTCGAAAATCATATTATTTTACATGTCTCTATTATTTCAATATTGCATTTGATGCAAATCATTTTCAAACATCATATCATCACAACATTTTTAGCCTTGCTGGCTCACAAACATTTAAGATAACTCAAAACATTCTTTAAAACCTGTGGATTCACTCAACAATTTTTGTTGATCATTTTACTTATGTTTTTCAGGTAATTCATCAAAGCATGAGTATTAGTAGCATTGGAATCATGAGCATGCATATCGTCAAGATGCCACGAACATCTTTTCATTTCCAAACATTAACTTTTACTTTTAAGCGTTTTCAGTTACATTAAATTTTGAGATATACTTTAATTGAAATATTAATTGAAGTTTTTAAACATTTATTGTTTACAATAATTATAGTTGTGTTACTCATGAATGTTACATCCCGTTCTTCCGCAAATCATTTAATACTATAAAATCATTTTTGGCGGGGTGTGACACCATGCAACAAATACAGGTAAGGTCGGATACCCTTTAGTCGACACCCGTTGCCCAGCGCACTGACTTCTCAAACCTCGGTTACCAATCAAACCGAGTTGTAGCTTCCCGTCAAGCCAAGTCTCTTCACCTATGTGCACAAGGTCATGTATGGTATTCCCTAACACTAGGCATACATAACAAGTAGACTAGCCACGAAAAAAACACTGCGAAAAACGTCACGGTAGAGTTCCCAATCGCGAACTCAGGTTCGCGTCGCGAACTCGAGTTCGTGTTCGGGAACTCAGTCGCGAAGTTGTCACGGCCATCACCCAAATTCTCTGTCTCGAGTTCGCGTTTCGCGAACTCTAGTTCGCGTCGCGAACTCCCTGAAGCTGGTACATTTCCTGCATTTTCAACAAGCATGCATATACCAAACTAATTGTAACCAAACACAAGTTGGAGGTTAAATCCACTCACCGAAACCTTCCTCTAGTCGAACTCAGAGGTCTAATGTTTCTGAGTCTCGATCCCGATTCCTGTACACCAAAGGAATACCGAATTAGTATATAATTCCACCAAATTATAAACAATGTTAAATATACATTTAACACTAATACTTGCACTAACTAAATAGCCAAACACTTAAACCATCATAAGAACATGTCATGACCATCTACACTTACATAACAAGTCAACTAGTCATTTGCAAGTAATATAGTCAAACGGGTCAAAACCGGATTATTAAAACCATAATACTATCCACAACTACAATCATGTAAACAACTTGCAATTCCCCAAATGTTACCAATAACATTGCTAATCACATAATCCTAACCAAATACTTACATCTTCACAATCCAAGTTATTTTACCACTAAATGGCCCAAACGGGTCAAAAGCCCGAATATGACCATAACACTTCAAATTTCCATCAAATAGCACAAATTCTCTATAACTACAAGTCATAAACATGTAACAATTCATCGAGCTCAAAGTTACCAACAATCCATGTATTTTACTTCCAATTTACTAGTTAATCATTTTTAACTAAAAACATCCAAACACAACTACAAATGCTATAATCTACCATTTAGCAAATCATAACTGATTAATCAATCTAACAAGTTCATAGCTATCACAACCCAACTATTTTACTTCAAAATCATGAGTTATAACTTTTGACCCAAATCATCCAAACACTAGCTATCAAATCTCACCAAATCTCAACATAATTCAAAACTAACAATTTTGACTCACACTATCACAACTAGCATATCCAACATGTCATTTATCATAACTAGTTACCCAATTCTACAAGATTAACACTTCTTACATATTAATTTAACCCACATTAACATTAAAACCCATATTAAGTCAAGTTAGAAGCATAAACCAAAACCACACTATCGATACACACACACACCCACACGAACACACACACACACACACCCATGTGTACATTATGCTAAAAAGGTTGTACCTTGTGCTAAATCACTTGTACTCAAGCAACAATACATGTCAAACTTTGCATAAACACTTAATATAACATTTAACACCATAAACACCAACCAAATCTCAAGAACACATAAACCCTAATTTATCAACTATCATGGAATCGAAATTAAACACATATAGGTTGAAGCTCACCTCAAGAGCTTTCCAAAAACGTGTTCGGATTAAAGATTGGACAAGAAACGAGCTTTGGATCTTCCAAAAACACCAAGAACTTGAAGAAGATGGTGTAGGTTTAGAGAGAGAGAGAGAGAAAGAGAAAGAGACGGTAGAGAGAGAGAGGAAGAGACAAATGAAAAGGATTGGGGCCTTAATCCCCCTCAAAATGGCTGGTCATGGGGTGGGGTGGGACCCACTTGACCTTTTTCAACTTTTAAACAAATACCAAACAAAAGTCCCTTTCGTAGTTAATTTATTTAAAATAGCAAACGGACTCCAATTTTTAAAACGAAAGTATTTCTGGAGACGATATTAAAAGGAGGCTCCAAAAATATAAAAATCACATTTTCATTTAAACATTTCAGAAAACAGATATTTTAATCCCTTGATTAAAATATCACAACATGACAAAAGGTCAAACAATCAATTTAACATTTAATCAATTTATTCCACATAGGGTCAAACAGATATTTTCAAATATCAAAATATACCTAAAACAACTAGGCCAGTTTTAGGATGTTACAACTCTACCCTCCTTAAAGAGGATTCCGTCCCCGGAATCCAACAACAAAATCCAATTAGCAAACATTTATCACAATACGTCTACAACTCTATTCCAATCAATTTCATACATACTTGCTCAAATAAAATTACATTCAATTTGTCATACACTTCATAGTATACTTAACAATTCCAACTTTTCCATATAATGTCCCACAAAACATTGTCATTTCAATTAACAGTCTATTCATTTCTGTAGTCTATACTTACCCCAAATAATCTCATTACTCATATTGCATTTACCTTAAAACATCCAATCAATTCATCGTGACACTATCGAGATCCTTAGTTAACAATACTTCTAACAATCATCAACTATTATGCATAATCAACCACATTACAAGTATGGCAAAATTTTACAAAGTCAAGTTGCACGTTTTGACAAAACTAGTCACATTTTACACAAGTCAAGTCTACCTCACATATCTCATTACAATCATGGCAATACAAACAGCAACAACTTTTATACCCAATTAGTCATGCCTATGGCCTAACAGATCAAAACAAGTTTTATCATCCAAAAATTGTTCTTATTACTTCCATAACATGTCAAGCTACTCATCAAATCGACTCATGCAATTATCAATGATTATTATCATGATCAAGATCTAACAACTAGGAGCATTCAATCCAGTCTTGACACTAATCACCTTAAACGTTTCAACATTGAGAAATTTATCATAACGATTTCAAACATACAGTTCACAGTTCATTAACATGTCAAACTCATGTGATGACTAATAAGCATTTTCAATTACGGTCAACGTTTACTTAGACTTCAAGTCAACCAATCACAATTCAACTAGTTCTTAACTCTTACCTATTAACATCCAAATAATAAGGTAATTCCAACAATTCAATTCACAATTAAGCAAAAGCAACTTCTATCATTTCTATCATGATATTTGATCTAGAAACGTAACTCTTAAGACATAAAACCTCAAAATCTCAATTCAACAGCTTTTATTACAATCAATAAAACATCAACATCGCCTTAAGCACTTTAAAAATCATCAATTTAAGCTATGATCAATTTTTTTTTATTAACATAAATCATTTCTATACAATCATTTAAATCTAAACACTAGATTTAAGTATAAATCACCCTTTCAAACTCTTCTCAAACAATTTCACAATCAATGCAAATCACTTACAACCTCTTTTATCTTCAATTATTACTATCACAAGTCATCTCAAAAGATCTACACATACAGTTCATTAGTCACTTTTCAGAATCCAAATTCAACATAGAAAACCAATCAGGTTTGCATCATAACATTTCAGGCCATTCCAATATTTATCACTGACTATCTGCCACAATTACTGTCTAAATCAAAAGAAAACATTAATTTGTCCACATTGCACAAACATTTCTGATTCTCACTATACAAGTCACTACATGTGACCCGACATATCACAATAAAGGTTTCAACTTTTTCACATAACAAACACTAGTCCTACTTGGACTATTCAATTCACGCATACAATCCCATCCATTTTAATTACAAGTATCTCATTCCCACAGTTTACAATAATTACTATTATACTCAATTTGATCCATGGTCACATATGTTGTGACCGAAACCGACATACAACCAATTCTCTTCACTTCTCCTAGAGTGAAGGAACAACAAACAGTTACAATCAACATGTCATCAATTTGCACAACATGAAAACGAGCAATTTTAACCACCGAGACACTATATGTGTCCCGACGAACAAGAAAAGATACAATCTTCTATAACATTTATTCATAACTTTAATTAACTAGACTAATCCACACATCATGTCACTCTAAACTTAGTCCAAGTTTCAATGAAAGGAACACGTAAGCATACATCACTTATATCTACAAAACTTCTGACACATAAGATGTATCTCAAATCAACAAGCAATCAATTATCCCAGTTCAAGTGACATAACACACTGAAGGTAAGCAGTTCAGTTCATCACAACACTTCACAAGTCCAATTTTAGCGATCTACTCAATTACTAATTTTACATGAACACAAGTATTGAGATTATGAAACATACCCGAGCTGTCACGGTCAGTGACGTCAGCACTCTTTCTTTTCCTTTCTACCCTTGATGAAGATTCCCCGACCACCACTGCACTTGACTCATAATCCTCTTTCTTTTTGAAAGGACATTTACTCTTTTCATGTCCCTCACTTTGACAATTCCAACATACATCCCGTGGAAGCTTGCAATCCTTACCCTCGTGTCCTAGTTGACCACAACTCATGCATTTCATGGTCTGAACAGTGCAAGTCCCAAAATGGGCGGACTTACATTTACGACACCATGGGTTCTTCTGTCCTGATCCACGAACAGTCTGTTTACAACTCATGTTTCCCGGTGGTTTATAGGCACCTTGGTACCCTAACTCTAGACGTGACGGGATTTCCAAGTGGGGTATGGGTAAAGTCCCTGAGGTGGTAGTGGATGATTTATCTGAGGTGGAGAGGGTTGGTTCATTTGTGGCGGAAATGGATAATTTGCTAGTGGTTGTGTTGACGGGAGAGCAAGAAGCAATGGGACGAGGATCGAGGGTGTCATTCCTTTGATTAGCCGTTGTTGTTGTTGTACCTGATTTCTCAACTCTTGTACTTCGCTTTCCAACGCCTTTATATGTGCTTCCCGGTCAGTCTCCACAGTGTTACTTGAGGTAGCAACTTTTTCTGGGGTCAAGGGGGTCGGGTTCTCTTTATCCGTCATATCTGTAGCAAAACACAACATCTCACGAAAGCTTAGTTTAAATCGTTAGTAACTACATACTAACTATAAACTAGCTTCATTCACCGTTGCTCTAATCCCGCTCGTACGGAATGCTTGTCCAAACTTGAGCCACGATTTGGGAATGGAACACCAACCCCGTGTATCCATCGCCAAACCGAAGCTCTGATACCAAGTTGTAACACCGCAAAATTTAGGAAGCGTTTTTTTTTTTTTTTTTAAATGCCCGAAGGCGATTAGGTTATCCTCTAGGTTAGTTTAGCGGAAGCATATAAAGATAATAATAAGTTTAGGTTTAGGTTTACAAACCAAATGTCCCAAAATAAACTCCAGATAATAATAATAATAATAACGTTTAACGGTGTTAATAAACGGCATGGCTCATTTTCAAAACATAACAAACTGAGCTTGGTCAATCATCCCGTCCAAAGCACCGATCACCTGAAAAGATTCAACGAGGGAGGGATTAGCACAAAGCTAAGTGAATGAATATAATCTACAAATTCTGTGAAGCCCAACAAGCTGGCATAGTCATCACTACTATCTAAAAGCCACCTAACCACTTATCACTGTTCACTAGAACACGGAAGTTATAAAACATCTCCGGTTGGGTCATCACTTAAACCCGGAAGTTTAAATAAACATCTCCGGTTGGGTCATCGCTGGAACACGGAAGTTTCAATACACGCTTCCGGTTCGTTCAAGAAGATCGGGGTCCTGCCGGAGCCTTAAACCATGGTCGGCCAAACCACGGTAACCGATAGCGGTTCGTGACCAACACCCGGGCAACTCCCTCCCCTTGACCATGCAACAAATACAGGTAAGGTCGGATACCCTTTAGTCGACACCCGTTGCCCAGCGCACTGACTTCTCAAACCTCGGTTACCAATCAAACCGAGTTGTAGCTACCCGTCAAGCCAAGTCTCTTCACCTATGTGCACAAGGTCATGTATGGTATTCCCTAACACTAGGCATACATAACAAGTAGACTAGCCACAAAAAAACACTGCGAAAAACGTCACGGTAGAGTTCCCAATCGCGAACTCAGGTTCGCGTCGCGAACTCGAGTTCGCGTTCGGGAACTCAGTCGCGAAGTTGTCACGGCCATCACCCAAATTCTCTGTCTCGAGTTCGCGTTTCGCGAACTCTAGTTCGCGTCGCGAACTCCCTGAAGCTGGTACATTTCCTGCATTTTCAACAAGCATGCATATACCAAACTAATTGTAACCAAACACAAGTTGGAGGTTAAATCCACTCACCGAAACCTTCCACTAGTCGAACTCAGAGGTCTAATGTTTCTGAGTCTCGATCCCGATTCCTGTACACCAAAGGAATACCGAATTAGTATATAATTCCACCAAATTATAAACAATGTTAAATATACATTTAACACTAATACTTGCACTAACTAAATAGCCAAACACTTAAACCATCATAAGAACATGTCATGACCATCTACACTTACATAGCAAGTCAACTAGTCATTTGCAAGTAATATAGTCAAACGGGTCAAAACCGGATTATTAAAACCATAATACTATCCACAACTACAATCATGTAAACAACTTGCAATTCCCCAAATGTTACCAATAACATTGCTAATCACATAATCCTAACCAAATACTTACATCTTCACAATCCAAGTTATTTTACCACTAAATGGCCCAAACGGGTCAAAAGCCCGAATATGACCATAACACTTCCAATTTCCATCAAATAGCACAAATTCTCTATAACTACAAGTCATAAACATGTAACAATTCATCGAGCTCAAAGTTACCAACAATCCATGTATTTTACTTCCAATTTACTAGTTAATCATTTTTAACTAAAAACATCCAAACACAACTACAAATGCTATAATCTACCATTTAGCAAATCATAACTGATTAATCAATCTAACAAGTTCATAGCTATCACAACCCAACTATTTTACTTCAAAATCATGAGTTATAACTTTTGACCCAAATCATCCAAACACTAGCTATCAAATCTCACCAAATCTCAACATAATTCAAAACTAACAATTTTGACTCACACTATCACAACTAGCATATCCAACATGTCATTTATCATAACTAGTTACCCAATTCTACAAGATTAACACTTCTTACATATTAATTTAACCCACATTAACATTAAAACCCATATTAAGTCAAGTTAGAAGCATAAACCAAAACCACACTATCGATACACACACACACCCACACGAACACACACACACACACACACACCCATGTGTACATTATGCTAAAAAGGTTGTACCTTGTGCTAAATCACTTGTACTCAAGCAACAATACATGTCAAACTTTGCATAAACACTTAATATAACATTTAACACCATAAACACCAACCAAATCTCAAGAACACATAAACCCTAATTTATCAACTATCATGGAATCGTAGGTTGAAGCTCACCTCAAGAGCTTTCCAAAAACGTGTTCGGATTAAAGATTGGACAAGAAACGAGCTTTGGATCTTCCAAAAACACCAAGAACTTGAAGAAGATGGTGTAGGTTTAGAGAGAGAGAGAGAGAAAGAGAAAGAGACGGTAGAGAGAGAGAGGAAGAGACAAATGAAAAGGATTGGGGCCTTAATCCCCCTCAAAATGGCTGGTCATGGGGTGGGGTGGGACCCACTTGACCTTTTTCAACTTTTAAACAAATACCAAACAAAAGTCCCTTTCGTAGTTAATTTATTTAAAATAGCAAACGGACTCCAATTTTTAAAACGAAAGTATTTCTGGAGACGATATTAAAAGGAGGCTCCAAAAATATAAAAATCACATTTTCATTTAAACATTTCAGAAAACAGATATTTTAATCCCTTGATTAAAATATCACAACATGACAAAAGGTCAAACAATCAATTTAACATTTAATCAATTTATTCCACATAGGGTCAAACAGATATTTTCAAATATCAAAATATACCTAAAACAACTAGGCCAGTTTTAGGATGTTACATATTAGTATTGTGAACAATCCAGTAAAACACTCTAAAACCAAACACATTGAAATAAGATTTCATTTTATAAGAGATTGCAATGAAAAGAAATTAATCAAGGTAGTTAAAATCCATACTGATGATCAATTAGCAGATCTTTTTACAAAAGCTTTTGATGTAGGAAGATTCAACTTCTTGGTTAGCAGTATTGGAATGATTTTGATAAATTAAAATCTCACTTAAAATCATGTGTAAAGTTATTGTTGTAAAATATTATTTATTTGTTTAAGTGTTTTACTACTGGTAGATCTGTACTACTGATTGTAGGCATGTGCACAAAATACTACTGGTAGTTTATTACTACTGGTGTGTATTAGGTTTACATAAATACTACTGGTAGGTCAGTACTACTGGTATTCACATATACTACTGGTCTTGTGTGTTGGTGGTTACTACTGATGTCTAGAGTTACTACTGATGTCAAAATCCTTAGTCACTACTGATGTTAGTAAATACTACTGATGCTTTATTACCGATATCTTATTTACTACTGGTCTTTCAGAATCACAATTACCAAACTAACCCCCATGAAAATAACCGTTATGTTATGATTCGAAGGGCATTTTAGTCGTTTTGCAGGTTAAATCGAAAGATATAAAAGGCGGCAGTCGATTAATTTAGCATTATCTTCACTTCGATTTGCTAAATCCTCTCGATAAACCCTAGCTTACGATCAAAAATTCTGAATCAGTAACAAAATTCTTACATTTTTCTCTCAAAATCAACAACAATGGCAACTCTACAATCTCTCAACGTTCAAACCGATCTCAAATATTCAGAGTTCCATAATATGTGTGCGTTCTTACGAAATCCAGACGGCACTAAAGACTTTCGACCAATCGTTCAATTTTTAAAGAACTCATACATCAAGTTCGCTTTAACTGTAAAACCGAAAGCATACCAACAACGCTTGGTGGATTTATGGACCAATGCTGAACAAACAGAAGGAACAACCATATCTATGATCAAATCAAAAGTAGATGGAAAGCATATAACAGTCACAGAACAATCAATTCGACACCATCTACAATTACACGATGATTCAGGTATGTTTACTCTTCCTAAGGAATACATCGCTGAAATTTTAAATAAAATGGGTTATGAGGGAAGACTGAATATAGTAACTTTTCAAAAGGGTCTTCTCTCCCCACAATGGAAATTTTTAGTACATACTATTCAGCATTGTATTTCTCCTAAACGAAGTACTTGGAATGAGTTTAATAAGGCAATAGCCTCTGCTGTTGTCTGTTTATGCACAAACCAAGTATTTAATTTTTCTTACATGATTTTTGAAGGTATGTTGGGAAATCTTAGTTCTTCTAAATTTTTAATGTATCCCAGATTTCTACAACATATCATAAACTGTGAATTACAAAACTTGTCAACTCCTAAAAACATTTTCATACTACATGAGTTGAACAAGAAAGTTTTCTCAAATATGAGAAAACAATTTAAATTTTCGGGCAAGGAAATCCCTTTGTTTCCTAACATGATCAAAGATCAAACACAAATTGGAGAGGGTTCAATCAAAGATACAACCCAAATTGAACCTCAACCCACTCCATCACCCCCAAATACAGCCCAAACACCACCCCAACTAGTCACTCAATCACCAACTCAAACAGAAGTCCTGAATGTGTCCCAGGAACTTGACTTAAATCTGCAGAGTGCTACTCTTCACTCTGTGGAAGACCTACTAGATAAAACCAAAAATATTTCCACAATTTATCAAAGAAAGAAAATTTCTTCAAAGGACACCAGGGGACAAATTGAGTCAAACCCCAGGCTCCAAGAGTTGTCCTCCAAGGAGGAGAGAGGACATGAGGCGAGGGCTTTCACTACTGACGCCCCAAACGTGGGTGCACAGGACAGTGAAAACATCATTAGGACCCAGACCTCGGCAACTTTGAGTGATGACTCATTTGAGGAGTTACTCAAAGGACCCCGGTGCCAAGAAACCACAAGGGGGGGCATCTCTGCTTCTTCTAGGAAGAAGAGGATGTCTAAAAGACCCAATGAATCACCAAGAAGTGATGAGGGCAGTATTAAAATCAAACAATTGACGGAAAAAGTGGACTCTCTTGAATCCACTGTACAAAATTGTCTTACATATCTCACAAACCAAGGGAAAACCATGGCTGCAATGAAAAGGCATGTTAATACCATCAACAAACGAATGAGGTTTTGTGAACACAGGCTTCATCAACAAACCAAGATCATAAGAAGATTGAAGAAGAAAATTGATGATAGTGAGGCTCCACCAGTTAAGCTCACTAAGGGGGAGAAGGATAACATTCAAACCATGATTGATGAATCAATTGCAGCAGCAGCATCCTCTCTCCTAAATTTAAAAGAAACAACAGTTGATGAGGGCCCAGAAATGATGGTTACTGAAGATGAGCCTATTACTACTGCTCATATGAAAGAACAAGCTGAACAAGAAGTATCAGTAGTAACTCCTACTACTGATATCATAGCAGTAGTAAGTGAAGAAGAGGAAATGAATGCACCAAATACTACTGATGCCCTATCAGTAGTAACTCCTGAAGCCACACCAGTAGTAACTACTCTGGTTACTACTGAAGAGGAAGAATTGCAGCTGCCAGAGCTAATTGAAAGAGAAAGACATGTTATCATCTCCAAACCACCAACACCTAATCAACCACTTATCATACCTGACATTGATGATAATGTGAACTGGTTTGAGGTAGATGAATGTACACTTCCTCCTCACCCTAAAATTTTATCAGAAGATCAACTACATCTGTTTTATCCAAAACTTCTGATCTTGGGTGTACCTGATATGAAATACACTCCACCTCCACCATCAGCATGTATTGGAAAAGGAAAGGAAGTCTATGATGAAGACTATCCAAACAGAGCCTTAGGTCACCAAATGGTGAACAAGATTAATCATGTCAGATCAGAGAAACAGTCTAAATGGAGGGTAAAACACAAGAAATATTTGGAGAAAGTAGAAAGGTATCAAGCTCTAGAGGAAAATAAGAAGAAAGCTCAAAGTGCAATTCCTATTCAATTACCTGTTCAAGCAGAGGACATTCAGATAGAAGATCAAAAGGTAGAATTCAAAAGGCTCAGAAAAGTTGAAGAAGAACATATACAATGCCTTGAATATTTGGTCTCTGAATGCAATAAAACTAAAAGTGAATTAACTGATGATGTGTTTGAACAGAAGGCCAATATGATTGAGTATTTGAAGACAAAAGGGCATAGTGCAAAGTCATTTGGAAGAATGAAAATGATGACTATAATTGAAAAATATTGCACTGCTAAGAAGAAAGACTTGGCTGAACAAGAAGCTGAAGAAACAAAGAAAGCCAAAGCATTAATCCCAATCAGTCCAAAATTAATCAAGAAAGATAGTATCTCAACTACTGGTGAGCCATCAACAAAGAAAAGAAAGATGGTCTCTCAAGAACAAAGTGCTCAAAAGAAGTCAAAAACAGAGCAAGTCATTCCTGTTCTTGAACTACCAGTTGCTCCCTTACAGAACAATCCTATTCTAAACTGGAGAATTTTGAATAATAATGTGATAGAGATCATAAGGGAAGACAAAGTTGTGCAGAGATTCACTGCATGGTTACCATTGATCATGTCCTGTTCAAGAAGTGATGTTATTAAATTACTGATCATTGGAAAACCAAGAATGAACAAGAAATCATGGAAAGAATCTGGAGCTGGATACTTAACTAGAATGATTGATGCTGCATTTTATCCAGACAACTATCCAGAACAATTTACCAGTGAAGAAAATGTTTATGCTTGGAATGTGATTCCAACTGCTCAAATGTACTTCTTTGAAAAGTCTAGCAAAGTTTGTGAACTATATCTGTATGAAAAAGAATATCCTCATTCTGAGAGGACAATGTATCAGATATTCACAAATACCATGATGAAGCCGTATGATGCTGTTATGTTCCAAAACAAATTGAATTATTTTACAAAAAGAAACAGCAAGTACATTATAGCTCAAAGAAAAGCTCAAAATCAAAGAACCCTAGAGAAGAGAAGGAAAGAAGAAGAAGAACAAAAGAAACTTGATTGATTAAGAGATAATCAATAAGTTTAGGGGGAGATTGTTGGAGCAAAACACAGATCAACTTAATACTGATGCTGCAGTTAGTACTGATCATACTTAGTACTGATGGGGCAGAAACATTTACTACTGATGAAGTTGATACTGATGAAGGCTATAACTTAGTTACTACTGACGTTGATATTGGACTTACTACTGGTCACCAAGATTACTACTGATGATATGAATTTACTACTGGTGATTGCAGTTTACTACTGATACGAAACTTTGGATGTAAATGGAGATCTTGGATCAAAGAATGCCTTACATCTGCCCGGGTGTCAGTTTTGGTAAACGGATCCCCAACGGAAGAATTTGCCATGCATAGAGGAGTTAGGCAAGGTGATCCCCTTGCCCCATTCCTTTTTATCATTGCTATGGAAGCTTTGAATGTGGTTATGAGAAAGGCTAGCAATATAGGGGTTATTGATGGGGTTAAACTCCCCAATAACGGTCCTATTATTTCTCATTTATTTTATGCTGATGATGCTCTTTTTGTGGGATCATGGTCACATTCGAACATCTTAAACCTTATCTGCATTCTTCGGTGTTTTTACTTAGCTTCAGGTCTTAAAATTAATTTAGCTAAGACAAGTTTGATGGGTGTCGGTGTCGGTCATTCAGAATTAGATTGGACGGCAAATCAGGTCAATTGTAGTATCAGTCAGCTTCCATTTAATTTCTTAGGCATCCCGATTGGTTGTTCTATGTCTAGATTGAAGGCCTGGCAGCCCCTAATCGATAAATTTCACTCAAGACTTTCAAGTTGGAAGGCCTCATCTTTATCGGTAGCTGGCCGCCTGATCTTATGTAAAACGGTTTTAGGTTCATTGGGCAATTATTATTTTTCTCTTTTCAAAGCTCCATCGGGCGTCCTTCAAAAACTTGAAAGTACTAGAAGAATTTTTTTTCTCGGTGGTGGTTCTCAATCAAATAAAATGACTTGGATTTCTTGGGATAACACTATTGCTTCTAAAGATCAAGGCGGTCTTGGTGTGGGCAGTCTAAAATCTTTAAACCTTGCTCTTCTCGCCAAGTGGTGGTGGAAAATTAAAACTGATACTTCTTCTCTTTGGCACTCTGTGATTACATCTTTTCATGGTTTTTTTCGTAGGGCGCCACGAGACCCGATTCTTTCAAAAAAATGTGGTACTTGGGGCTCGATTATAGCCATCAATAAGCAATTTCACACTTATAGTTTTGATCTTGCTTCCATTTTTTATGTTAACGCTAGTGGCTTTTGGATGTGTTCTGTTGATCATAGTGGTATTTTTAATGTGGCTGCTCTTCGTCGCAAGTTGGATTCTTACTTTTTGCAAAATAATAATGGCTTGGTAACTTACTGGAATAATCTCATCCCCGGAAAAGTCTATCTTCATGGTTGGAAAACTCAGCATAAAAGGCTTGCTACTTTCGATAACCTTTTCAAAAGAGGTATTTTAGCTGAGTTAAAACCATGCCCTTTCTGCGAGTCATACCCGGAAACTGAAGATCATCTTTTTTCGAGTTGTTTTATTGCGAAAAACATTTTAAAGGAAATTGCATTTTGGTGGAAAGTTGTTTTGCCGGACAATTCTGTGGCGTCTATCCTTTCATGGGGAGTTTCTAATGGGTTTTTGGGTGACAAACTTGACCTCTTCAACTCGGTTATTTTCACTTATCTTTGGCATATTTGGAAGGTAAGGAATGATTTGGTCTTTGACAAAAAAAAGAAAAGAAACGTTAGATATGTCATTTAACTTGATTCAAGGTTTCTCTTTTTTTGGATTAATTCTAGGAAAAAATTTATTAGAAAGTTAGTTTGGAGTAACTGGTGTAATTCACCTTTTTCATTTTTCATGTAATTGTTTTGTTTGCTAGCTCCTTGCTAGTTGTTTAATGAAAGTTCTTTGCTGCCGTTAAAAAAAAAAAAGTCCGAGATCTTCGTATAGATAGTCATAGCATGTAAATCAATGTATATCTATAGAATTAGAATGAAAATCAAGTCCTAGAATAACTAGGGTAAATAGTTTAGCTTCAAGGACTATTATAAATAGTTCCTTACGAATTGTAAACGTACGTGTGTATTGTTAACTCGATAATATACATTGAAGCTTTTTGTGAAACCGTGTTCTTAATATTTTCGTTTATTATTTACAGTTCATCGTTCTTAATTTATTGATATAGTGTTGATCCGCTGCAACTTCTATAGTCAATTAGATCTAAGGTGTTTATTAACTTCTCTATAGTTAATCGATCCTGACAGGTACATAAGAAATCAAGATAATATGACTCAAAATGAGAATTGCCTTATGTTGAACCGACTTGTGAATAAGTCTTTCAAGTTCAACCTCTTTATGTGACAATTTTGTAAATGAGTCACGTATGTCTTTCAAAACGAGTCACATTTACATGTTCATCGCATTTTAAACTCTTTATATTATCCATCTCATCCATCCAGTTTTCGACGTTATAATCAAAATTCACATATCTTGTGATAGTTTAATCATCTATTTTAATAATTAATTTGTACCAATTAAGCTTTTTTTAAAGATATTTTTATTTATATCAGGCTCTCTGGGAAGCCGAACTTTATGATGTATATAACCTAGTCGTTATCATGACTGTTTCTGAATAGAAGATATCGAACACGCGACCTCTAGCCGATCATTTTATGCGAATTTGTTGATCTCTAGTATTAACTAATTAAATTATGTAATTGATATTGGGAATATGTACTCATTAACACTTGCGTAAAATATTGTGTGAGATTTATAATAATTAAAATAAGGAAAATGACAAAACTCATATAAAAACCGCCCCTAAATTTTAGGAACACTACTCTATCTATCATTAACAAAACCTTTAAAATAACAGATAAAAAATAATAAAAAATAAAAACAAACCTGAACGACCATGGGATCAATGCCTCATTCCCATAAGATGTTCTTCCCCCTTTTGTGATCTTCAATTTCCCCAAAATAATTCCCCAAAATTAACAAACTAAAACCAAGGAAGGAAGATCATAACTCATAATTTTGTCACCCTCCTGCTAGAGCTCCGGCGAGTTCCCCGACGGACGACTCTCGCCTTGCCCGGAGGATGCGCAAAACGGTAAACTTTCATTTTTGTTCGTCGATCTGTTTCTTCCTTAATCTACATAATTCGTTTATGCATTTCATCAATCGAATCAGATTCTGAACTTGATTTATCAATCATATCGATGTTCATCTGATTTGTGGTTTACTGTTAATTTGGAATCTGTAACGATTGATTATTGAAATGAAATGAAGTCGATTTAAGCTGAATTAGATGAAGATTTGAGTTGCTTTTCTTTTTTTGAACTTGTAATGGATGGGATCTGAGTTTTTAGTGTGGCCTATTTCATATAGATATATTATAATATATGTTTCATTAGTCTGTTTAGGTCAGCTTGATGAATTGCAACAACTATATATTGAGGATTTGAATGTATTTACTACCATCAAATTGATTACTACATAATGAGACATGCAATTCATAAGTTTTGTGATAGTAATTAATATTTCATTTAGCAATACATGTGCATTGTGAAAAAGAACCATTTCACTGTTTTGTTTCACATTTTAACACATTTCATGGTTCTCCATGTCTCATTTTGAAGGTGGTTATGATCTACCAAAACCGTATTAAAATTTATTGATAAAGTTAAAGTTGTCACATCAAAATCTCAAAAAAATGGGGTGCCCAAATCAAAATTCTGAAGCAATTACAGTATCCCGAGACACAAAAGATTGTTCACGTACATCTACACTAGCCCAAACAACTTCAGCTTTCATGGTTAATTCAGAAATCGGTGCAGTTTTAGCAGTTATGAGAAGAAATGTACGGTGGGGATTTCACTACACAACAGATGAAGATCAAATCGAGCACCCGTTGATAAAATCATTCAAAGAAATAAGAAAAAAAGTGTTCTTATGGCAACGTGAATGGAACACAATCGATCCAGTTATCTATCTGCAACCGTTTCTGGATGTAATTGAATCAGATGAAACCAGTGCCCCAATAACTGGTGTTGCATTGTCATCAATTTACAAGATTTTAGTGCTTGAAGTTGTTGATTTGGATACTGTTAATGTTGGTGATGCATTGCATCTGATTGTTGATGCTGTTACGAGCTGTAGATTTGAAGTAACTGATCCTGCATCTGAAGAAGTTGTTTTGATGAAGATTTTGCAGGTTTTGTTGGCTTGTATGAAGAATAAAGCTTCGGTTAAGTTGAGTAATCAACATGTTTGCAATATTGTTAATACGTGTTTTCAGATTGTTCATCAAGCTACCTCCAAAGGTGAACTGTTGCAGAGAACTGCCAGACATACTATGCATGAGTTGGTTAGATGTATTTTTATGCATTTGCCTGATAACCAACTTGAAGTAGACGGATCACATGTTGGTGATGAGGTAAGTCAACTATTCGTGTTTGACTTGAATTTTATTTGATTCCAAGTTTCTCGTTTGTGTATCATAATGTCGAGGTGGGAAGATACCTGGGTTGACTAATATGTCAAAACGGGTTCGGGTTGGAACGGGTGATTTTTAAGTATGGTTCGAAACAGGTCGGTTTGGTTGACCCGCTAACACTTCTTTTTTTCTATTTTGAAAAAATTAATTAAATACCGAATACGTAAGTTATGACTACCGAAACAATATTATTACATTAAAATCTAAATTTATGAGTAAAAGTGTAAAACTAGGAGTTTTATGAATTAAAGCTAGAACTTGTGTGACCCGTTCAACCATCTGGCCCATTCCCCTTTTAGCTAACAGTGCCTAAAAGCTAAAACACAGCCCAATTTGACCCAATTATAATTAAATGGGTTGAAATTGCCAGGTGCCAAAATGGGCTGTTGGGCAAGTTAAAATTAACTTTTTGGACGGATCAAAATGGGCCGGGTTACCCGCCAACATTATTTCCATCTTTTTAATTTTATTAATATTATATTATTATAAATGATTACAAAAACTATAACTAATATATTGATCCATCGTTTTTCTTCAAAGAAAGCAATTTAGGAGGTGGGAACTTGTAAACCATTTGACCCATTTCCTTTTTAGCCATTTTTTTAAACTTTATTCATTTGACCCGTTTTTCTTTTGCACAGGTCAGCACACCCGATAAGGACCACTCATCACCAACTAAACCACAAGATAACGGTTACACGGGCTCAAAAATTGAATCAGTTGGCACATCCATAAATCTTTCAACCGAAATACCCGAAGTTAAAATGGACCACGAAACAAGTGGGGAAATTAACCAAAATATTGTAACCGACCCGTACGGTGTTCCATGCATGGTGGAAATATTCAATTTTCTCTGTTCTCTTTTAAATGCAGTTGAACACATTGGTGTGGGCTCGAGATCTAACTCTTTAGCATACGATGAAGACGTTCCTTTATTTGCACTCGGGTTAATTAACTCAGCTATCGAGTTAGGTGGGCCCGCTTTGGCCCACCACCCCGATATGTTAGCTTTAATTCAAAACGATTTATTCCATAGTTTAATGCAATTCGGGCTGTCACCGAGCCCGTTAATTCTTTCAACTGTTTGCAGCATCGTGTTGAATCTTTATCATCTTATGCGGGCTAAAATTAAGCTGCAATTAGAAGCGTTTTTTTCTTCGGTTTTAATGAAGATTGCACATAATAAACACGGGGTTTTGTATCAACAACAAGAAGTTGCAATGGAAACTATTGTTGATCTTTGTAGACAACCCGGTTTTATTCACGAAATGTATGCAAATTATGATTGTGATATTTCGTGTAGTAATATGTTTGAAGATCTTGCAAATTTGTTGTCAAAAAGTGCGTTTCCGGTTAATAGCCCGCTTTCTGCTATACATGTTCTTGCTCTCGAAGGGTTAATCGCGATGATTAGTAGCATGGTTGAAACTGTCGGGAATGAAAACGCGGTTCACGAGCCCGATTCATCAGCACTTGAAAATCATGAGTTTTTTTGGAATGTGGAATGTGATAGCTTTGAAAACCCCGATTCGTGGGTCCCGTTTATTCATAAAATGAAGAATGTTAAGAAAAAGTTAATGATTGGGGCTGATCATTTTAACCGGGACCCGAAAAAAGGGTTGCAGTTCCTTCAAGGAATGAATTTGTTGCCCGAAACACTCGACCCGATAAGTGTAGCGGGTTTTTTACGGTACACAACGGGTTTGGATAAAAATCTTGTTGGTGATTATCTCGGGAATCATGACCAATTTTGTGTGGATGTGCTTCAAGAATTTGCAAAAACATTTGATTTTCGGGAAATGAATCTTGATATCGCGTTACGGGTTTTTTTGCAGACGTTTAGATTACCGGGTGAATCTCAGAAAATACAAAGAGTTGTTGAAGCGTTTGCTGAACGATATTATGAACAATCACCAGATATTTTAGCAAATAAAGATGCTGCTTTATTATTATCATATTCTTTAATTATGCTTAATACTGATCAACACAATGCACAAGTGAAAAAGAAAATGACTGAAGAAGATTTTATTAGAAATAATCGGCGAATCAACGGTGGTGATGATCTCCCTCGAGAGTATTTATCCGAGCTTTATAATTCCATTTGTCAAAATGAGATCCGGATGACACCCGAGACAGGTGTCATGACCCATGATAATTGGGTCGGGTTGATCCATAAGTCCAGACAAACCGCCCCGTTTATCGTTTGCGGGTCGGGTGAACGGATCAACAGTGAAATGTTTGCTATTTTGTCGGGCCCGACTGTTGCTGCTCTCTCTGTGGTGTTGGATCTTGTAGAGCAAGAAGATGTTTTGGAAACGTGTGTTGACGGGTTTCTAAATGTTGCCAAAATTGCGGGATTTTATCATCTTCATGATGTGATTGACGGGTTGTTGGTTTCTCTCTCTAAATTTACAACACTTTTGGTTCCGATGTCTGTTGAAGAATCGGTTCTTGCGTTTGGTGATGATTTTAAGGCCCGGAAAGCAACCGTTGCGGTTTTCACAATCGCAAATATGTATGGTGATTATATACGATCGGGCTGGCGGAACATTCTTGATTGCATTTTAAGCTTACACAAATTGGGTCTTCTTCCAGCAGCCCGTTTGCTTTCTGATGATACCGACCCCAATTCCGAGCCTGATTCAGGCAAATCACCGTTAGTCAACGTGGTCAAACCCGTCGTACCGCCACCTCGGAAATCATCGAGTCTAATGGGTCGGTTTAGTGAGTTTTTATATTACGATACGGAAAAACCCGCCCCACAACCGTCTGAAGAACAAGTTGAAGCCCGTAAACGGGCCAACGAAACCGTAAAAGATTGCCATATCGAAACCGTGTTCACCGAGAGTAAATTTCTTCAATCCGAATCTCTTTCGAGCCTTTCGCGGGCCTTGATTCTATCCGCTTCTCGGGCCCGTAAAGGAAGTGAAGATGAAGATGGTGCAGTTTTTTGTCTGGAATTACTGATTACGGTTACGTTAAATAATCGTGACCGAATTATGGTTTTATGGGAAAGTGTTTATGAATACATAGCTAATATTGTCCAGTCAGCAGTTATGCCTAGTACTCTTGTTGAAAAAGCGGTTTTCGGGCTGATTAGAATTTGTAGAAGACTTCTTCCTTATAAAGAAGATTTAACAGATGATCTTTTAAAATCCCTTCAATTAATCTTAAAACTCGATGCTCGGGTTGCAGATGCTTATTGTGAACATATAACCCATGAAGTTATGAAGCTTGTAAAAGCAAACGTGGGCCAGATAAAATCTCATACGGGCTGGCGAACCATCACTTCACTTCTCTCAATCACAGCCCGACATCCGGAAGCTTCCGAACCGGGCTTCGAGACGCTCGAATTCATCATGCTAGATGGGGCCCACTTGCTGCCCGCAAATTTCGTGTTATGTGTCAATGCTGCCCGCCAGTTTGCTGAGTCACGGGTTGGAGATGTTGCACGGTCGGTTAAGTCTGTTGACTTGATGGTGGGGTCCGCGAGTTGTTTGGTTAGGTGGTCCCGTGAAGTGGTTGGTGAAGAACCGGGTGTTTCAGTTCAGCTTTTTCAAGATATTGGTGAGATGTGGGTGCGTTTGGTTCAAGGGTTAAGGAAAGTTTGTGTAGATTCGAGAGAAGAAATTAGAAATCATGCGGTTTTGATGCTTCAACGGTGTTTAACGGGGTTAGATGGGATTCATCTTCAAGATGAGATTTGGTTACATTGTTTTGAATCGGTTATATTCCCGTTAGTGAATGATTTGGTTGAAATTGTTGAAGAAAAATCATTAAAAGAGTACCGAAACATGGAAGGTAGTCTCGTATTATCCTTAAAACTTTTGTCCAAAACATTTTTACATTCGTTACCGAGTATTTCTCGTTTGGTATCGTTTAGTAAAATATGGGTAGGTGTTCTAAGTTGTTTGGAGCGTTACACAAAGGTAAAATTTAGAGGGAGAAAAAGCGAGAAAATTTACGAATTAGTCCCTGAACTTTTGAAAAATACTCTTCTTGTAATGAAATCAATGGGAATACTTTCACCCAGTGATGATGTGGGGCCTGATGGTGTTTGGCAACAGACTTGGTTACATGTGAAAACCCTGGCACCTTCGGTTCAGTCAGAGGTGTTCCCGGATGAAGAACCACGGGCCGTGGTTCCTGAACCGGTTCCTGAAGTGGGTGTGGTCTGAAAGTGGGTGCGGTTTGTGGGCTAGGTATAGTTGACAGTTGAGGTTTTTATATATTTGTATACTTTTAGCAGCTTGTATAATTGTTGGTCTAAAGTGAACCATAAGTGTTCTTGTTTTTTATCTTTATTTTTTGGTTTTGTTTGACTTTGACATTTGTTGACCTTTTGGGCCCGTCAAAGGGACATGATATATAGAGTCTATTCAAAACATTGTATTGCCTGTCATACTCATTTTTTGGAATAAGTTTGCAATTATGCTTTAGCATTAAAGTTAAGTCTTTATTTTGTTGTAGAGTAGACATTGTTTTTGCAACAACAATACATAATCCCTTCAAAGAAGGCATATGAGAAATGTATGATATAAACAGTCATATATCTAATCATTTACTTAGGGTAAAAAGGCTTCTTCCAGAAATACCTCAGTGTAGAGATCATATTTGCATCTCGATTATCATATCAAAATTTTAGTTATGATCAATGTATTGCGTGATTCTCATCATATTTATTATAAATGCAACCCCGAAGGCCAAAACACTAGACAGTATCGAGTTGTAACAATAGATTTCTCATAGTTTAGACTAATACATACATACATACAGATATAAATAAATTAGCTTAAAAACATCTTAAGGGTATGTATTTACACATATCCTCACGGAGGTTCTGAGTGCGCATCTTATTAGCAACATATACCCTTTTGTGGCACCCGCTGCTATTATGAGCTATCTACTAGTTGGTTTATAAAACGGGTCGAAAACTTACGTTAAAAAAAATACAAACCTCCAGAAACACCTAACACTAATATTCAATAATTTAATCCAAGCTTTTAATAATTTCTAGGGATTTTTCTTTTGAACTACATTTTATCTCTACTTTATTTCTAACAAGATTTGAATATACAACTTATTAATTATGAGCAACATCATACAAAAAAACAGCCGACACACCTCATAATTCTATACTATTTGATTCACATTAGGATTTAAATCTATAATCTATTTTTTTATTTTTAACTTAATTAGTAATTCGAGACTAGACATAACATCTAAGAAGGCAAATCCCACCCAACCCACAGTCGTAACAAAGACTAATAAAACACATTGAAATTGTCACGTAGGAGCCACCGTCGGAGTCTGTCCAAATTGCCGGACACCTGAAGTTTTCCGATCATTTTCAGGTCCGTCTTCTTTTTGTATTAACAGTTCGTAGAGGAATCTTTTAGGGAATCTATCTGTATACATATAATTCAGTTTCGATTTTAATTCGTCTGCTTTTTTCAATTAGGGCGATCAGTTTGTGATTTCGTTATAGTTTTGATTGAAGAATTATTGGAGACAATATGAGTGAAACATTTGAAGGTTATGAACGCCAATACTGCGAGCTTTCTGCGAGTTTGTCCAAAAAATGTACATCAGTTAGTTTACTCGATGGAGGTGAGCCAAAACCCTAATTTGATTCACCAGTTGGGTGTATGTCAATTGAAATTGATGTGATGATGATTGATGGCATGAATTAAGGAATTGTAGAAACATACTAGTGATCTATCTACCTTGCATCTATACCATATGGATCCCTAATTGAAACTGTTCAGTTTTCATTTTATTTGTTGGAATTGTTAAACAAACAGTATTTCAGGAGTCAGGATAAATACACGTTTGTCATATTTTTCCTGCCAATTTCTTAACAAGTAGCTCAATGTGGGTTCCACAATCAGGAATCATCTCAAAACTTCAATTTATCACCACCCAAAGTTAATTAAAACTGAAAACGGGTACTCTTTTGGTATGGGTCGGGTCATGACTAGTACCATACGAAACAAGTGTATCATTAATACCAAAGATTCATAATTATATTTAATTTCTTAGAATTGTTGGTTTATAAACTTTGGAAATACTCGACAAGTGTATCATTACTAATACCATCGAACACATCTTTTTCAATATATGTCACTAAACAATCATTTATAAAAATGAAATGATTGCTCATTTGTTGCACAGGTCAAACTTTAAACATCGAACAATTAGGTAATTATTTTATTAGTCACCTGATGTGTATAATTAATAATAATTTCAGAGTTAAAGAAGCAGAAAATTTCTGAAGTAAAAGCAGGAATTGATGAAGCTGAACCACTGGTATTATTTTTGTGACATAATTCATATGATGGAACATTTTAAATTTTAATTTATGTTTTGTTAAATTTAGATACGAAAAATGGATAACGAAGCAAGAAGCTTGCCACCAAATGTGAAGGCTGTGCTTCTTATGAAATTAAGAGAATATAAAGAGTGAAATTAAACGAATTGCATCAACTAACTTAAACCAAGCTGCCCGAGATGAATTATTGGAATCAGGAATGGCAGATGCAAATGCAGTATGATAATTAAACTAAACTACCTTCTTATTAGATAGATATTGACTTATTAACGTGACAGATAGATATTGATTAATGTGGATCTATAAAGCAAAAAATGGTAAATGTGACAGGTGTCAGCAGATCAAAGAGGGAGATTATTAATGTCAACTGAAAGATTAAACAAGTCAAGCGACAGAGTTAGAGAGAGTAGAAGAACGATGTTGGAAACGGAAGAACTCGGTGTTTCACTTCTTCAAGATCTTCACCAACAACGAGAATCTCTCTTACATGCTCATGGAACTGTACAACTCCCTTACCAATATATTTACATTTTTAATTATATTTTTAATCATAGTTTAATATCATTTAATTTTTGTATATTTCAGCTTCATGGACTTGATGAAAACATAGGGAAGAGTAAAAAGATAATGAGTAATATGTCGACAAGAATGAGTCGAAACAAGTGGATAATTGGTTCAATGGTTGCTCTACTTATTGTTGCTATCATTTTAATCCTCTACTTCAAGCTGAGCAAGTAGTTGCTGTTGGTATATATTGGCTCATGAATAACTTGTTTTGTATGTAAATGGTTCAGAACATAGTTATAATAATACAATATAATTTGTATGTGTGTATGTATTGATCGTGTGCATGAATCGTTATTTTGGGTATTGTTTACAAAAATTTTATGCGAAACATTGGTATGATAATTTCTGAGAAGTTATAAAGTTGGTGGAGACTGTAGAGAGAACTTTAATAATGGAATTGATTAGGGGTATGGTATATAAATGAAAGGCCAAAATGTATTTTAGTACCCTGAACTTGGCTAACTAGTTCCTATACTACCCTGAACTATTTAAGGTACCCTGAACTTGACAATTGATCAATTTAGTACCCCAACTCACTAATTTGACATTGTTTTCTCACGAGATTTACTTCTAATATCAATATAATGAGATGAACGTATATTTTTTATTCCGTCAAAAGCCCCAACGAAAGTAAATCAAGCGAGAAAATGTGACCAAATTAATGAGTCAGGGTACTAAATTGACCATATTGTCAAGTTCAGGGTACCATGCTGCACCTCTAATAGTCCAGGGTAGTAAAGGACCTTGTTAGCCAAATTTAGGGTACTAAAATGCATTTTGGCCTAAATGAAATAGATGTTGATGTTGATACAAATATTGTACCTGACATACTATTATTATTCCATCACTTTCGTAACCCTATGACTTTTTCAAATTGGATCATTTCTAAAATGTAGAGGTAGTTATTGATTACTGTATAAGTTTTAATACATGTCTTGGTTTTTTATTGATATACACCTAGGTGCTATCATTATAAGTTTCCATTTAAAATTATGGAATAATAAACGCTTTTTATGGCAGATTGTCGAACATAAAAAAACTTTATTTAATAAATTTAATCAAGATGCATCAGGAAAGCTTTTCATTGAATTAGGTGCATTTCAGCCTTACTAAACGCGTCTAAATATATATTTTTCTCGTAAGTCTATAAGCATCTGGGGATGTAGCTCAAATGGTAGAGCGCTCGCTTTGCATGCGAGAGGCACGGGGTTCGATCCCCCGCATCTCCATTTAAATTTAACTTTCTTTGAATTTTTCATTTCCTTTGTAATACGACTAAAATATGTGAGGAGCTATACTGAATTGTTTAAAGAATTTTTATGTCATGAAGTGTTCAAATTTTTTTTATGCCATGAATTCCTTGTTCTTATAAGTGTGATTTACGAACTGACTAAAGAAAGTTACGGTAAAATTAAATGTTTTTTATTTTGTATGTTATATTTATTACATAATTTTTAAATTGTAATTCATATTATACATATTTGAAAACCATCAAAATCTCAGTATGTGAGCCATTCGCTAAATAAGTAAATAAGAGGTTTTGAGTTCAAGTGTGGTTAGTGGATGTGATTATTACTAGTAAAGCATTTGTGGGTGGAAGGTTCGATAATAGCGACGTCTTTAAAGGGATCTTGTTTTCCTCTATTTGGGCTTTTTGGTATTGGCATAATAGGTTCTTTTTTGCCACATTTTCCCATTTATTCAACGCAAGTACGTCTCTCCTTTGGATCAAAAGTAGGTGCAAACGGAGCGATATTGATTGGTCTAACGGGACTGGCAATCCTTTTTATGTTGGTTTTCTCTGTTTTTACTTTGTGTTTGCTCTTATTTCGATTTTCCTGATTGTAAGAGATGTTTGTATTCTTTGGAGTAATTTGGATCTTTTTGTAATTCTCATTGGGTATGTCTCGAGCTTTAATAAATTTGCCGTTAAAAAATTCCGTTATTAACATTATTTTGAATGACTATCATATAACATCATTTTGTAAGAAGTTTTGTAAAAAAAGATAACATTATTTCTCATTTTATTTAGGGTTTTGTTAATGATCTCTAACATGTATGAAAGAATTCTACATTCATTGATAAGGTAGTGATCCTAAAATTCAGATGACACTTTTATATCTATTTTACCCTTAGGGCTGTCATTATCATTTTCCTTTTATTTATATCCAATTTCTGTTTATTTGGTTATTTATTCCGGTTCAATTGGTAGGGGTCCATAATTTAACAAATGATAATTGAAGGCACGGTAATGGGTACCCACTTGGTTTTCAAAGTTCACCATAAATACGATAGCACAGTACAATATTTACAGCCCATTGTCCCACACCATTCACATTTGTACTTCCAAAAAAGAAAATCATGGCAAAATGCATTGATAATACTGCATACAGAAGATAATTGGAAGCTAATTATTTTTTTAGGTAAAAAAGATCATGCTGTAAAAATTATTTGATATAAAATTGTTTTTTTTTTGTTTTTTTTAATGACACCTAATCTACACCATTTGTTCACAACGGGACTTGAACCCATGACCTATTCATAAGCAACACCTTACTTTCTTCACCAATACCACTAGGCTACAAGCCTTTAATTGATATAAAATTGTTAACATATGTTGTTTACGATTTATGTTATACATTCACACATCAGAACTTCTTTTTGTATTTTTGTTACCCATCTACAGCCCATTCCATACAATTACGATTTTGTATTTGCTTCCGAAGATTGGATACACAATCACATGTAACTGAAAGTAGCCGACGGTGGCGATGGATTGCCGGTGGTGGTGACGGCCGCCGGCAGAGGTTGGCAATGGTGGTCGGCAGTATGCAATCACATGTGATTTAATACACATGAGGTGATGGTGGTGGTGGTGGTGGCGGTGGTCGGCGGTGTACAATCACATGTGATTTAATACACATGTGGTGATGGTGGTGGTGATGTATTGAATTACATGTGATGGTGATAATGGTGATAATTTGAAGGTTGATTGATGCAATGATTTAGATTTATCCTCAGAACTTCAAAAAAAAATGAACTACCTTGAACGTTACTATATTCCTTATAAGTTACAAGTTTTGTATTTTTTATTTGAAATTTGTTTGTTAAGTGTACTTACTTTCTATTAGTCGTATAACTTACTGTCTATTACGTACATCTTACCTAACACGTTACATGTTTACATTACATTAGAATAGCTAGAAAATAAAGATAACGTGAGGCATATTGAACTAAACGAGTGGCCCCCTTCCCTAACAAGTATTGCAACTCACAGAATATTGAAGAGAGGACAAACGCATGCCAATGAGAAACTTAATTATTTGACATTACAAATACATATCTTCAAAATTACTCTACATCACATTATCCACAACATGACTCAAACCTATGATCACAAAACAATAAGAAACATCTTATATCGCTAGACTAAAAGTCATTTAGTGACTTATTTCACATGGATGTAATAGTTTGTTCACACCAAACGAGCCATGTTATTGTTGATTTGAACAGGATTGATCGAGAGAGAAAACCAGAAGAAGAGAGAATTCATTTCTATTCATTACCTCTCAAATGAAAGAGTACAAACGTTTATATACAGAAAGAACTAAACATAATTAGATCTAACAAACTTCTAAACAACCTCTAACAAACTGTCACGTGCTAGGCACCCGATGACTAACTATACAACTAATATTACCCCCCCCCCCCCCCCTCAAGCTGGAGGATATGGAAGGATGCCCAGATTGTGCATGGCTTCCCGATGAGCTGGTCCAGAAAGAGACTTTGTAAAGGAATCAGCAAGTTGTTGTTTAGAAGGAACGTGAGAAATTGTAATGAGTCCACTTTGTAATTTTTCTCTAACAAAGTGACAGTCCAACTCAATGTGTTTAGTCCGTTCATGAAAAACTGGATTGGTGGCAATGTAAATCGCAGCCTGATTATCACATTTTAACGGAATTGGTTCTATCTCAGGTACTTCAAATTCAGTAAACAACCGACTTAACCAGGCTAGTTCAGAACACACACGTCTCATGGATTTGTATTCTGCTTCAGCAGAAGAAAGGGAAACGGTTACTTGTTTCTTGGATTTCCATGATATGGGGCTGCCTCCAAATAGAATAAAGTAACCACTCACAGAGGGTCTGGTAATTGGGCATGCAGCCCAGTCTGCATCACAAAAGGCTTCGAGCTTGTAATTTGGATTATCGTTAAGAAACAGTCCTTGGAAAGCTGTGCCTTTAATATATCGTAGAACATGAAGAGCAGCATCAAAATGAGCCTGGCAAGGATTTTGATTAAATTGACTTAACAATTGAGTAGCAAATGAAATGTCAGGCCTTGTGTGCATTAAAAAAATTCAATTTCCCCACAAGTTGTCTATATATTGTAGGATCTAACAAGGGCTTCTCCATTTGTTTTAGTAACTTCAAATTAGACGGAAGTGGAGTAGAAACTAATGTAGTATCATCAATAGAATAAGAATTTAATAATTCCTGAATGAATTTTTGTTGATGTACAATCATGCCACCATCAATTTGGTTAAACTCAAGCCCAAGGAAATAATGGATTAAACCAAGATCCTTTATCTTGAAATGATCATCAAGATATTGTTTTAAAGTAAGTATTCCCTCGTTGTCATTACCAGTAACTAGAATATCATCCACATATACAGCAACAATGATAGTAGAAGTAGCAGTCTTTTTAAAAAACAAAGAATAATCATTCTTTGAGTGAACAAAACCTTGAACTTGTAAAGCATTAGACAGTTTAGCGTACCACTGTCGTGAAGCCTGTCGTAGTCCATAAAGAGACTTTCTTAAACGACAAACGAGAGATGGTGAAGAAACTTCAAGACCGAGAGGAATCTTCATATAAACTTCTTCGTGAAGATCGCCGTGTAAAAAGGCATTGTTGACGTCAAATTGATGAACTGGCCACTTCCTTTTGACGGCTAAGGCAACTAAACTTATGACGGCGTTAAATTTAACCACCGGAGAGAACGTTTCGTGAAAATCAACTCCCTCCTTTTGAGTAAAACCTTTGGCCACTAATCTGGCTTTGTGCCTTTCTATTGTGCCATCAGCTTTGAGTTTGACCTTGTAAACCCATTTACATGAAATGGGCTTTTTACCCTTGGGTAATTTAACTAAATCCCAAGTATGATTTGCATCAAGAGCATTAAACTCATTTTGCATAGCAAGCTCCCAATCGGGATTTCCTTTTGCTTGACTATAAATAGTGGGTTCAAAGATATCATTTTGGGTGACACAATTAAATGAATGAGCTTGTGGAACACAATTAAGTGAATGAGCTTGAGCACCAATGCAAAAATTGGTGATGGTATGATAACAATCATCCGTATGAGAGGTTGCAGAATTACAAAGATAATCCTTGGAGGTTGTGTTGTTCGCGTGGATCTTCTGAGCTCAACATTAGGAGCAACTGGTTCATGAACAAAATTCGGTTGGGGTGATTCTGGAGGAGCAGGTGGTGGTATGACAGCATCCACATGATTATCATTATTTACTTCAAAATCAGTGAAGTCACCATGATTTAGATGTGAAATATTTTCAACATCTTGAATTGAAATAGGAATACAAGAATCATTGTATTCGTGTGAAGATTTCATATGAAGTGGAAAGATGTGCTCATGAAAATTAACATCTTTAGAGACAATGATGGTTTTATTATGCAAATCAAGAAGTTTGTAACCCTTTTGGCCATTTGGGTAGCCAACAAAGATACATGCAATACTTCTTGACATAAATTTGTCTCTACCACTAGAGTTTGATGCAGCATAGCATAGACAACCAAAGGCCTTTAGCCGAGAAAAATCAGGCTGAACTGCATAAAGCAATTCAAATGGTGACTTGTTATTAAGTATTTTAGATGGCATCCGATTGATAAGAAAAACAACAGTTTTGATACATTCACCCCAATAAGAAATCCCAATTCCAGATTGAAAATATAAGGCTCTTGCTGTTTCCAAAATGTGCTTATGCTTTCTCTCAACAATCCCATTTTGTTGAGGAGTGTAAGCACACGATTTCTGATGAATAATACCCATTGATTTAAAAAATTCAATTCCTGCATTACTTGAACCTAATTCATATGCATTATCGGATCGAATTATTTTTATCACTTTACCAAATTGGGTTTTCACATATAGAACAAAGTCTTTGAGAACAGAAAACGCATAAGCTTTATTTGGAATTAAATGAATCCATGTATGTCTGCTAAAGTCATCCACAATGGTCAAAAAATATTTAGAACCATCATGAGCAGGATGCTTATATGGACCCCAAACATCGATGTGAATTAGATCAAAAACTGCAGTGGTAGTGGACTTACTTAATGGGAAAGATAATCGATGTTGTCTTGATTTGGAACAAATCAAACAAGAATCAAAACATTTCATATCAGAATTTGAATGTAACAAAGAAAGTGATTTTATTTTGCTAATAGGCATATTACCAAACCGTCTATGCCAAAGTAAAGTCATATCATCATTTTTACTTACAAATGAGACAACAGAAGGAAAAAGCTGTTCAAGTGACATATTAAAAACAAGATTGTATGAAAGATCAGAAATACAAAAAATGTAAAGATCATGTAGCTTGGTACCCAACGCTCCAAGAGCAATCTTATTCCTCAATGAAGGGTCCTGCAACAGGCATTTGTGATCAGTAAAAATAAGAAACGAATGAAGCTGTGAAGCTAATTTGGAGACTGATAACAGATTGTACTTAAACGACTGAACATACAACACATCTGTCAAAACTATTGAATCGTGAATTTTAACACTTCCTGTATAGAAAACAGTAGTGTGATGACCATCTGGTAAACCAACTGTTATAGGATGACTTAATTTCTTTAAGGATGTAAAATAATCCTTATTTGAACACATGTGATCTGTGGCACCGGTGTCTATAATCCAAGATACGTGAGTTTGAAGATATGGAATCATACCAGTATTTCCAACAAAATATTTAGAACACGAAAAAGTAGCTGAGTTGTTCATAGCACCATCATTAACTGAGATATTATTCTGATTGAGAAGTTTGATTAATTGTTCATATTGATCATGTGATATTCCAGATTCAGTATTCATGACAACATTATGAACAGCAGCCTTTGAATCATCCCTTTTGCCTTTAGTGAACTTGAAATTGGATGGAAAACCTATGATACGATAATAATTGGCTTTGGTATGTCCTGTTTTCTTGCAATAACTGCAGACTAAAACCCTTCGACTCTCAATTTGAGCAGCCTGCATAGCAATAGTATCTTGAATACAGCTAGGTCTAGGAGTAATTTCTCTCTGTTTCTCTTCTTGTAAAATCATTGAATAAGCAATTGAAACTTTAGGAAGAGGACTCATCATGAGAATTTGTGTTCTAATTTGTCGATATGAGTCATTTAAACCCATAAGTAATTGAATGAGACGTTGTTCTTGTAACATCCTGAACTCGGCCTAATGTCTTATCACTTTCGGTAAGTGATAAATATTATTTATTAATTTATCTGAATTGATTGTTATTCTAACCAAGAGGTTAAAATGAGTTGAAATTAAAATATGTTGGTATTTTAATGATTTTTATATTAGTAGATTCATTTTTGAACCAAAGTTTCAAATATATCTTCATTGTATAAAATGGAGTTAAATAAGTATTTTTAATGAATTATATACAATATTATATTATACTTTATAAAATGAATTTTTTTGGTTCATTTGTGGTGTGACACGTATGGTGCATATGTGGTGGTGTCAAATGGGATAAAACCCATTTTTTCCTTTCCTTCTGTCGCTGGAACGTACAAACACACGCATACAATACACAGTTGATATTTTCATGAAATCAAATGTATTAAAGTTTAAATCTTCAAGTTTTTTCAATCTTAAATTCGAATCTCAGCATGGTTTAGTAGGTAAACTCTTCTTCTAGCTTAAGGTTTATAATTTTGAAGCTTGGTTTTTAAAAAAGATGAACTAGGGTTCTTAATTTAGGTGGGTTTTCATGTTTTAGTGATAGATTAGTGAAGTTGGTAATTCCTATTATGTTTATCTTTGATTATTAGTATTGTTAGGGTTCTTATTGGGTTTTTATGATTCTTGCTAAAGTAGTTAGTTTGTTGGATTCTTTTGGATTTTTATTAGTTTATACATGTGTATTAAAATAAAAAAAGGTTGCTAAATTCTTTTGTGTTTGAGAACCTGCTACATGCATAGACAAATGAATTGGAATATTGTTTTGTTGCCTATCTACGAAGTAAGAAAGAATTAAAAAGGATTAAGATGGTTTTATTTGTTGTTAGTTATGTAGTATAAAACAAAAAGAAATTGAGAATTTGGTTTATGCATATATAGAGTCATAGAAAACAAAATGAGAATTTGGTTTTGTGGTGGGATTGCTGCGTGACATACAAACAAGAATAGAAATGAAATATGGTTTTGTGTTTAATTGTGGGCAAAACTTAAGTTGATTTAACCGGTAAGTGTTCAATTAGTTATAAAATGTAGTTTTGAATTGATCATTGGAAAGTTGACATGTCTTGATAAATATGCTAAATTTTGTTAGATGCATTTTATAGTCATTTGACTTTGACTATATGTTGGTCAAAATGGTATGATTGAGATAGTAGTTGTTTAGTAAGTTTGGTAAAGCCATATTAGTAATACTATTAGATGACGAAATGGTAATTACTAGTATATATTGTATGTTGTAAAAGTATTATGTCGTATTGAACTTAGTACTATGATTTTGACTTGTTTAGGGGTAAAAGTGCTTAAACAGTAATTTAGTGTCATTTAGTTTGCATAACTTTGACTATAATTATATCTAAGTTGACAAGTATTTGGAAAATGGTAAGTTGGTGTGTGTGCAATCAATTGTACAATTACTTTATATTGTGATTATGTAAAGTACATTATGTTATTTTCGGGTCGAATTGGATATTAATTCGGTATTGTTTTGATTATCAGGATAAGGAAAAGAGGCTCTGTGATATTAGACAACTGAGTGGAAAGGGACTTGGCAAAGGTGAGTGGATTTATAACCTTTGTATTGTTTAAATTGCAATAGTTTTGGTTGCAATTGAAAGTGTTAGTGCTGATCAGTTAGTGCTGATCAGTTAGTTCTGACCCCGTTAGTGCCGATCAGTTAGTGTTGATCAGTTAGTGCTGATCAGTTAGTGTTGATTTAGTTAGTGCTGATTTAGTTAGTGCTGATTTAGTTAGTGCTGATCCGTTCGTACTGCTCCCTTATTTCTGGACCAGTATTAATAGTATAATGATAATTAACTGGCTATGTGTTAATTGAATGATATGTGCACATGGAAAATGATATGTGCACATGAAAAAGTATAGAGGCAGCTTGACTGGGTGGCTGGGCTTTCGTTTACTGTTAGATAACGGTAATTGTACCTTGGCATATTCGTTGTGTCTTAAGGAAGCTTTACCATTGCTAATGAGTAAAGGGCTATCGGTAAGCTGTTGTTAGGCCCACAACAGTTGTAAGGTTCTGCAAAACCGCCGGACCTCTCGTTATTTGTGAATCCGTAAAGATTGTGAATCCGTAAAGATTGTGAATCTGTGAAGGTTGGGAAACGAGATTGTTGTACTTAGACAATATAAAATGTTATATTTTCATTCACTTAGCTTTGTGCTAATCCCCCACTATGTTGAATCTTTTACAGGTTGTAGTTGGACGGGTCTTTTGGAGATTAAGTTTAGGAATGATTGACCAAGACTTAAAGAAATGATTATGATGTCGAGCCGTAATGTTGAGTAACACTGTTTTGGAAAGTTAACTTTTGTAAAATTATATATCTTATGTTTTTTTATAACTTGTGAATAACAAGTTATATATATGTAATTTTGAAACGCTTCCGCATGTGTTGAAAAAAAAATGGTTCAAATTTTGAGGTGTTACAATTCTTCAACATACTTACTTATTGCAGTAGCAGCTCCACAAGAACAGTCTGGAAGATTTTGTATCATGCTTAACTCATCCCAAACCTTCTTTAATTTCGTGAAATATGAAGAAAAGTCTTCAGATCCTTGAGACAACGAGTACAATTGCCTTTGAACTTGAAATATCAGTGTTCCATTTGATTGTTCATATCGCTGATGTAATTCGTCCCAAATCTCTTTTCCAGTTTGTAAAAAAAAAGAACACTCTCAGCAATGTCTTTGTTGAGAGAATTGAGAATCCAACTTATTATCATAGAATTAACACGATTCCATGCCTGAAAATTCGAAGAATCTGAGAGAGGTCTGCGAATTTCTCCATTCACAAAACCTAATTTGTTTTTTAGCGGATAATGCGAGAGTCATAGATCTCTTCCATGAAACGAATCCAGTTCCATCAAAAGTTTTAGAAACTAAAATGACATTAGGATTGTCAGAAGAACTCAAGAACAGAGGATTCGAAGAATTGATTTCATTTCTTCCGATATTAGAAATCGGATCTGGAACACTTTGATCAGCCATGAATAAACGATTGATTGATTGAAGGAAGAGAAGAAGAGAAATGATTATTGATGTTGAATTCAAGATTCAGGCTCTGATACCATGTTGATTTGAACATGATTGATCGAGAGAGAAAACCAGAAGAAGAGAGAATTCATTTCTATTCATTACCTCTCAAATGAAAGAGTACAAACGTTTATATACAGAAAGAACTAAACATAATTAGATCTAACAAACTTCTAAACAACCTCTAACAAACTGTCACGTGCTAGGCACACGATGACTAACTATACAACTAATATTAACAGTTATACGGACACAAACATACTTCCAAAGGTTTCATCCATATCGTGTTTAATGGAGCATACTGCGGGTAACTCCAAGAATGTCAAGATTTTGTGTGCTATATGAAGTTTTTTACACGAATCCGACAATCCGTAGCAAAATATTAGGCTTTTTTGGCAATTAAAACAAACTGGCGTCACTAGGTTTTTTTTAAAGGATCAACCCAAGTAATATATTAATCTAAATATTGAAGCACGTAGGAATATTGTTGAAATACAACATTATCCTCAAGCAAAAGAGTTAGTATATATACTAATGTTTATGACATGTAATAAACACGAAGTACATATGTGTCGCAAGATCCGTCGCAAAAGCTTTTTACGAGAAGCGATTTTGCCTAGCTAGGCAGTTTTCTGTTGCAAATGCCTTGACAGAAACTGCCGTCGCAGTTGCCTGTTGCTGTTTTAGTGAAATCTTGTCAGCTCCGTGGCATAAGTCCATTCGTGACGATTATGTTTATAACTCGAAACAACGTTTGACTTCTTCTAATCAAACATCATTTATTTGCATAACAAACTTATATTGATTGCGTATAAAGAGTTGTTAATAAACTTTGACCTTGTGGGCATTTAGCCTAGCGGTATGGTGTGTGTGCCTCTTGACCTTGTGGTTAGGGGTTCGAGCCCCGTCATGGGCATATGTGGTAATTATGAGTAGATTAGATTTGCCGTTTAAAAAAAAAAAAAACTTTGAAGTACTTGTCGAATAAAACCTTACACTATTGAATTGTATTCGGAGTAGGATTTTATTTATTTTGAGGACTTGGATTCTCACTTCTTGTGATCGGAGTCTTCATTTAACCCCTTTTCTGAGTGTTAGTTACATCAAATGCGTTTATTAAATGAGGATTTTATTCACCTGTAAAAGCGGCTCCTCATAATAACTTGTTTTATTACGATCATGTTTCCTTGTTATTGTATGTATTTATGATACTATGCAAGTAAATAATTGCTCTTATTTATTTAATTATTAAATAGCAAGTTTAATTGGAATTTTGTTTTTAATAAAGGGTATTGTTAAAAGAATTTGTCTAACTCATGCGACATGAGATAAGACACATTTAATGAATTAGAAATTTTTTAAACAATTAAAATATATTTAATATATTTCATAAATATATAAAAAATAGAGTTTATTGGCAGTTATTTACATAATTTTAGAAAATTTTAAATTAATCACTAAATGTGGCTTATCGCAAGCTCTAATTAAGGACATGAGTTACACAAACACTTGTTAAAATATGTGGGATATATTAATTAACTAGGTTATTATCCGTGAAAAATTACGGGCTGTCAATAATTTTACTGAACGTAATTCTTATAGAATACAAAAGTTTATCGTTAATTGCATGATTATTAGATTAACGATTGAAAATTATACACTTGTTAACATATGTGGGAGTATTAATTAATAAAGAAATTATTGCAAATCACAATTAAAGATCTTGCAATTGTGAATGTTGAAAAATAAAAAGTACTCAGACGCACGCTATATTAACAGAAGCTAGAAAATTTTCTTAATTTCAAATAAACAAAAATCATGATACCCATTTGGATTTTTATTCATTTATATTGAATAGGACGTAAAACCAACAGCTATAAATGCCTTTTATATACCATTCTAAAAAAAAATGCTTTTCTAATCATTCTATCTCTTATTATTATACTCAAGGTTTGTAGTATATTGATATTAGAAAGTGATTTAAAATATTGTCCATGACCTATAGTTCATGGATTCAAGTCCCGTCGTGGACAAAAAAAGAGTAGATTATGTGTCGTTAATATATATATATATATATATATATATATATATATATATATATATATATAGACACACGCTCCATCACACGTTAACGTGTAACTAGCTAATGAACATAACATTTATATTTAAACCGAAAGCCGTATTTGATGCCTCTTATAAAATGGTAGAAAAACTTCGTTAATTACACTTAATTAATGTTATATGATACATATTCAGGAAATAACAACTTCATTAATTACACGTTAATATAAGCCCTAAGTTATACATTAGAAAAAATCTTGTTTTATTTCATGTCATAGACTATTATCACTTACTAAAGGGTCATTGGCCTAGCGGTAAGGTGTTTACCCTATCCATGAGGTTGGGGGTTCGAGGAATCTTTTTTCAAACGCCATTTTTGGAGTTCCCTCGGAATTTCCGAGGGATTTCCGAGGAAGTTTATTTATTTGAATTACCTAGAAAATTCCTCGGAAATGTGTAGGAATTTTCGAGGGAAATTACCCCTATGAAAAAATCTGTAGGAACAGGGGCATTTTTCTAGTAGTGTTCGAATTACATAGTGAACATATGTGGTATTTAGGAGTAGATTAAAATTTGTTGTTTAAAAAAAAGTAAAGACTATTATCAATTGGTGTATAAACATTTATAACTAGTTAAAAAAAATCTAAAACAGTGCACATTTGAAAACATTTATTCCCATCTTTCTTTTCTCTTGGTTACATAGTTTATAAGGCAACATAATGAATCAAACACTAACTTTTAGTGTTTTTATTTAAAAAGTTCTTTCACTTACTGGTATGGTGTTTGCCTCTCAACCTTGAGATCAGAAGTTTGAGTCTCATCGTAAATATATGTAGTAATTAGGAGTAGATAAATTTGCCATTTCAAAAAAAAAAAAAGAAAAAGAAAAAAAAACTAAACTTTTATTGCGATTATTTATTCGTGCTTTCTAATAAAACAACTTATTAATAATGTATTTACATTATTATAATTGTAATAATTAATCAAAAGGGTATATTTTAGGTTTTAATGACATCAGTTTGATTTAAAAAAATTAAAAAATTAAAAATTAAAAAGATCTTTAACCTTATGGCATGTGAGTGACCATACAACAAGAATTGTAAGTTTAAATCTTATTGAAGGCATAAATAATTGTAGTAATTACATTACTTGCATCTAATATTGGTCATTGTGTTTTCTAAAGTCTCCTATAGTCGACTACATAATGGTAAGCAATGCATGTGAAAGTACAGGAAACAGTGGTACAAATACAATAAAAGCATTAAAATCGAAATTGAACACCATCTTAGAGGTGATATACTGATATATGAATCATAAAAAAGTACTTCATTTACCACACTAAAAAAATCTTAAAGCTACAAATACATTAAAATATAAATAGTGGTGTGTGAAATAGTTTTTTATGGTGTAAAAATTATTTTACACTGGATAATGGAAATTTGATGATTAAATACTAGTAAAAGGATATCTATCCTCGATGAATAAAAAACATTAGGTTATCAATTATCATGCGAGTCTCGAGCCTTACCATAGGACTTCGATAAAGGGTCTCGGAGATTAGGTCTAATATAAATATTTTTAAATAGTTAGTGACAAGTTTTGAACTATTGCACAATTAAGCCACTGGCAATTCAAAAATCCTAGAATTCAACACGTTTCTTATAACACACTTGCTAGAGTTTCAACGACTGCTTTTCGTCAGTAAAAGGAACAAAACAAAAAAAAAAAAATATGCGAGTGACTGTTTTTTCTAAAACAATGGCGGATCTTGTAGTGAAGAATTCACCAAACTAAGAATGTTATTCCAATAATTCTTGTTATTGTCCTCATAGCACGCGTTGTCGAGTCCACTCGGTTCAAGACCGTTTGAGTCACCACTGCGATGATTGCTAGTGCTAGAATTACTCAATAGATCTGTAAAACTCTCAACGAAATTGCCATTAGGCACGTGCTCATTCTTGTTCTCAATTGATGGCATACTAATTCCATCGTACCCTAGAATGGAATTCTCCAAATCATTCTTGTCTTTGTATTCCCATTCCTCCTCAATCGTAGAAGTTGGTGATTCCACATCCCCATTTCCATTCCCGCCACTAACATCATTATGTTTGTTACCCGAAACTTTAATATTCCATGCTTCGAGTATATCAAGACACCTAGTAGGTGCCCGAGACACGGGTGCCAACAATTTAATAGATGTTGAGGACGATTCAACTGATCCCAGCTGCTTTTCAGTTGGGCTCGTCGACGACTGAAGCTTAGATTGTTTGACCAATCTGGCTTCAGCCTCGAGCCGAGCACTCTCCCACTGGGCCATGTGGCTCAAGTTAGCCACACTCTTCGATTGCACATTACTACACAAAAGGATGTGATCATTTTTCGGCTTGTGGCTCACTGGATCAATCCCCATCTTAGTCAACCGTTTTTTCAAATGAGTATTCCAGTAGTTCTTGATCTCGTTATCTGTTCTTTTTGGCAAGTGAGTTGCTATGGCTGACCATCTGAGCACAATCATAATCAAATTAGGTTTCTTAATTTTATAACAAACCAATTAACATTAAATGTGTGTGTCGACGCCGTAAAAAAAAGATAAAAATACCTATTACCCAAGAGAGCATGAAGTTGAATAATAGTTTGCTCTTCTTGAAGACTAAATTCGCCTCTCTTAATATCGGGTCTAAGATAATTCGTCCATCGCAACCTGCAACTTTTCCCACATCTTTGCAATCCTGTTACATGTTTTTACGTCAACATTTTGTATGACTCAAATCAAACTAAAATCTTTATAATAAATGACAAAACATTTTTTTATTTCAACAAATTTTTTTGAACATAGAAGTGAGTAAATGAAGTAGAACCGGCTTTCGTAGGCAAAACACGCCAACTTCCATGGCCGTGTTCTTCGATGTAAGCTAAAAGCTTTTGATCTTCTTCAGGAGTCCATGGCCCTTTCTTCAACCCTATCTTATCACAACATGGAGATCGTCCCATTTTGTAATAATTCTTAATTTAAACTTTTATAACTGAAAAATAGAACAATTGCCGGAAACTGCTATCCGGCAGTAGGATCTTGATTTGGCTTTGGATTTTAAAGATTAAAACAGAATATACAAGGTATGAGCTCTTTCCCTTTATATACTTGCAACTACATAATGTCCATAATAAATTCTATACATGTTCTTAAAGCCTAGCACAATAAAGACTATTTGACCATACTGGCATGAGACAGGGAATTTTTCATCAACAAAATACTCTCTATAAACTACTCTTAAATCTACATCATTTGTCTATATTGAAAAATTTTAACAAACTTGAATTTTTGGAAAAGGTGTTAACTATGGAACAATTTAGTAAAAAGGAACAATATGTTAATTGCCCAATAGTAAGGACTTCAGAATGACTTATCGATATGTCATGTATTCAATCACTTCCTGGGTAAACATTTAACATATGGCTAGGGGAATGTTTGAAAACGGTCATGACAACCGCTGAGGCTGAGACGCTTACATCACGAGCAAAGCTTAACAACCCCAACAACAGTCACATAACTCGTATTTGGCAGGATTAATTAAGGATAGTTGTTGTAAGTGGTATTAATTACGACAAATTCGATCTAAACTGAAAAAAATTTCATGTATAATTAAAAGATGCCATCCGAGAATTATTACGGGTAGCTTAAAGGTTGTCATGTTTAGGGGTGAGCGTAGCAGGGTACCCGCCGGTTCCGACCGGAACCGGAACCTCTTGTACCGGTTCATCAATTTTCGGAACCGGAACCTCCGGTTCCGGTGCCGGTTCTGGTTACCATGTCTCTAAAATTGTAAAATCAAAATAAGATGCAAAGCTTAAATATTAATCATTTTTTATCATTTATCTACTAATCTTTAAATAATCATAAATTTCAAACACTTAAACATATGATTGTCTAATTATTATATTGTTAAAAAAACTATATTTAGACTAATTAAGGACTAAACTCATTCAAAATTACACAAAATTTCTCATATTGTTAAATTTGGACATTTAATTTGTCACATATATATTATTTTAACAAAAATAGACCGAATAATCGCCGGTTCCGGTTATCCACCGGTTACCGGTTCCAAAATTTTGAGAACCGGAACCTCTTAGGGCGGTTCCAAAATTTTAGGAACCGGAACCGCCGGTTCCAAAGCGGTTCCGGTTCCAATTCCGATTACCCACTTTTTCTGCTCACTCCTAGTCATGTTATAGGGGTTTTCCATCTTTTAATGAAATCCATTGTATATCTGATCATAGGTTGAATATCGAACACGGTTTTTATAATCATAGATTATGTTAGCATGACGATGAAGGTGTTTCACGAAGGATTAGGTCTTGGGTTGATCACTCTTAACTCTATTTCTTATTTGAAAAAAAATCTTTGCTATTTGTGCCATTTGATTGAGTGATGTGCAAAATTGAGTAGGTAATATGAAGAAAATTATTGAATTAGACATAAAGTTAAACGAACTGAATTTTCAATTAATTTTTCGTTAAACATCCGTTGGGGACCTGGGGTATATTTATATAAACTTGCATTCTAAATCTTCATATAATATTTCTAAGTTTCAAAAATCATCATCACTACCACGATTGCTACTACTGGTATATGAATTTACAAATCTACGGCACGTCTGTTGAGATGTCCCACATTGGACAAGAGATGAACTGGTAATAAACTTATAAGTGTCCTGAGCTACTCCTCTTACAACCAATTGGTTTTAAGATGGAATCCCACAAACTGACATGATATCAGAGCAAGGTTCACCCGTTGTTGGTCAAACGGTCACACGGACCCCACGTAACCCATAAATATCCACTTGTTAGGCGCGAAAAAAAAATGACGCCACACGAATCTATACCACTTTATAAAGCAAATTACACATTTCTAATTAAGGCATGTCTGAATTCAAACCTGTCATAATTAGAAATGTTCAATTTGCCGGATTGAAAAATATTTAAAAAGCTGCATACAAGGTTCGAACCCGTGTGGGACAGGTCCAAAGGTAAAACACTTACCACTAACCAAACTCACAGCTTTGGTAAAGATGTTCGAACACTACCTTAATAAGGTGTTTCCAATCCATGAATGCCGGCCCATCAACATTTTGAAATTTAACAAGGTCAATTGAATGTCCAGTACATATGAGAGTGGAAGCCCATCACAAGACCTCTCGATAATCAATTTAATGCTAAAGACGTGCGACCAAACAACATTTGTTCGCCTCAAAATATAGTAACTAGGTACCCCGCCGCATTACGCGGGTACCCTGCTAGTTATCTTAAAATATACTATTATTTTAAGCTATATAATTACGTAATTATTATACTCCAATAAAAGGCTATAAAGAGTATTTATTATATGCAGCTGATGAGTCAATGTGCAACAATGATAGTACCCTGGCAAAATAAATGAGAAGTAGTGCTCTCTTTACGATAAGAATGTCTTTTTGTGCAAAGTAACACAGAAAATGTTGGATCCATAAACGGATGATTCCCTGATCCCAAACTTTGAATCCATAGACGATATTTTTCATAGAGTTAACAGGAAAATTGGGCACCAAAGGGCTTGGAGCTGGATGATATAAGGTGTTGGAAAATGTTCATTATTAACATGTGGTCATGGGTTCAAATCTCGCTATAGATAATATAATATAGATTTAGGAGTATTTTAAAGGTGTGTGTTTGATACTAATAAAAACAAGAAAATTGGGCACGCATATTTCAAGTGAAGGTAAATCACATACAACGGAGAATAAAACCAACATAATCGATAATTAATCCTTACAGTGAATGGAAAAAAGAATAATTATAGCAAAAATCCTGAAAGAAATAGGCTCTTAAAATCGCCTTATCAAATTGCCTATATAACTTTGCTCTTTATTTATTTTCTTTCGTTAAATGGTTTTAAGATGGGAGACCAAACAAGACAAGCAAGCAATGTCTAATGGTTACGTTGCGATTTCACTCCCCACATTATGGAAATGTATCGTACCAAAGTGTAACGTGATGGGCTAGATTAGGGGTGTCAAATTTGTACCGAATAAAACCAGCCAACATGCTACCAACCATACCAATAATAGTTGGTAGTCAATATGTTGGTAGCCAACATGTTTGATTGGTAGTACCGTACCAATTGTGCAATCATGGTACGGTAATGGTACAAAAATTTTAAATACCATGGTATACCGTACCAACCAAGATATATATATTATATGATTTTTAGTTTAATATATTATACCAAACTAGCAACCTATTTGCCCAAGATTCCAATTAAATATTAAAGTATAAGATATTTTTATTTAAATTATAGATGTGCCCAAAAAATATCTCTGAAACTAATATAATATAATAACACATACTTATTTTATCATTGAAACTAAAAATATCTTTGAAAATATAATATTTTATCTCTACATTCACATAAATCAGTGATTCAGTTACGACAAGATAGCTACATCTTTTATTACTTTATCATACTAGATTATGTCTATATAGCACATAACATATTATATCATTGTGCTTATTTTGTTTACATGTTCGGAACACTTATTAATATGTTTAACTGATCGATAATGATAAAATATCATTGTTCTTTTGTTATTAATTTTTTTAATTTCATATGAGTTAGTGATGTTGGTATATACCATTACCAATTTGTACCAACCAAGATTGTTGGTAGCCAAACAAATTAGTACCAAGTAAACTTGGTATGGTAATGGTAGCTAAATCAGTGTACCAATTATAATTGGTACGGTACACGGTATGAAGAAAATATATGTGGTACCGTACCATGTTCTCCCCTAGGCTAGATTATGGGCTTAAAGAGCCCACTGAGATGTTTGTATAGGTAATTAATTTGTGTATGCATACACCACATAGTAATATTCAGACTCAAATGGTCAATGAATATTGGCACGCCAAAAATAAAAGAAGATCATCATCCAACACAAATATAGGAATAAAAGCCAAAATAGGGTTACCATAATGACATGATCGATTAACTATGAAGAGTTAATAAACACCTTTAGATCTAATTGATAATAGAAGTTGCAGCGGATCAACACTATATCAATATATTAAGAACAATGAACTGTAAAACAATATGCGAAAATATTAAGAACACAGTTTCACAAAACGCTTCAATGTATATTATCGATTAACAATACACACATACGTTTACAATTCGTAAGGAACTATTTTATAATAGTCCTTGAAGCCTAACTATTTACCCTAGTTATTTTAGGACTTGATTTACATCGAATAATAAAAGATATACATTGAATTACATTCTATAACTATCTCTACGAAGATCTCGGACTTGATATGTTCCATAAACGCGTATCAGTAGTAAAACTAATCACCAGTAGTAAATATGCAACGTCAGTAGTAAGTCTGGTGACCAGTAGCAAGTCCAGATACAACGTCAGTAGTAACTACTAAGATCAGTAGTATCTTCAATATATGCTTTGATCAGTAGTAACTCAGTTATAGTCTTCACCAGTATCAACTCATCAGTAGTAAGTAATTCTGCCCCATCAGTATCAACCATAGTCTTTATCAGTAATAACTATGATCAGTACTAACTGCAGCATCAGTAATAAGTTGATCTGTGATCTGTTCCAACAATCTCCCCCTAAACTTATTGATTCCTTTTAATCACATAAGTTTCTTTTGTTCTTCCTCTTCTTTCTTTCTTTTCTCCAAAGTTCTTTGATTCTGTTGATGTCTTTGTTCAATGATGTATTTGATGTTTCTCTTTGTGAAATAATTCAATTTATTCTGGAACATAACAGCATCATAAGGTTTCATCATTGTATTTGTGAATATCTGATACATAGTCTTTTCAGAATGTGGATATTCTTTTTCATATAAGTAGAGCTCACATCTTTTGCCTGATTTTTCAAAGAAGTACATATTGGCAGTTGGAATCACATTCCAAGCATATACATTATCTGGATCTGTAAATTGTTCTGGGTAGTTGTCTGGATAAAATGCAGCATCTATCATTCTTGTCAAATATCCAGCACCAGACTCTTTCCATGAGTTCTTTGACATCCTTGGTTTTCCAATGATCAGAAGCTTAATAACATCACTTCTTGAGCATGATCTGATTAATGTTAACCATCCAGTAAATCTTTGTACAATTTTGTCTTCCCTTATAATTTCTATGACATTGTTAGGCATAACCTCCAATTGATGATTGGATTGTTCTGCAAGGGAGCAACAGGTACTTCAAGAACAGGAATGATTTGTTCTGTTCTTGATTTCTTTTTAGTACTCTGTTCTTGAGTAACAGCTTTTCTCTTCTTTGATTGGGGAGTTGATGAATCACCAGTAGTTGATACACTACCAGTTTTGATTAATGTTGGACTGATTGGAATTAGGGCTTTTGATTTCTTTGCTTCTTTTGCTTCTTGTTCAGCCAAATCCTTCTTCTTGGCAGCACAATATTTTTCAATAATAGTCACCATCTTCATTCTGCCAAAGGATTTTGCATTGTGCCCTTTTGTCTTTAAAAAATCAATCATATTGGTCTTCTGTTCAAATACATCATCAGTTAATTCACTTTTAGTTTTCTTGCATTCAGAAACCAAATCTTCAAGACATTTAATGTGTTCTTCTTCAACTTTTCTAAGCCTCTTGAATTCTGCTTTTTGTGCTTCTATCTGAATGTCTTCTATTTGAACAGGTACTTGAACAGGTATTTCAATTTGATCCTTCTTCTGTTCAAGAGCTTGATACTTAGCTACTTTCTCCAAGTATCTCTTGTGCTTCACCTTCCATCTAGATTGTTTATCAGCTCTGACAAGATTTATCTTGTTCACCATGTAATGACCTTGTGCTCTGTTAGGGTAATCTTCATCATAAACTTCTTTACCCTTTCTAATATGAGCTGAAGGTGGAGGTGGAATATATTTCATATCAGGCACACCACTGATAATTATTGAAGGAGAAAATAATGCAAGTTCATTTTATTGAAGTATTTTTGGATGTGGAGGAAGTGAGCATTCATCAACCTCAAACCAGTTCACATTATCGTCAATGTCAGGTATGATAAGTGGTTGATCAGGTGTAGTTGGTTTGGTGATGATTTCAAATCTTTCTCTTTCAATTAGCTCTGGTAAAACTATTTCTTCCTCTCCAGTAGTAACCAAGGTAGTTACTACTGGTGTGACTTCAGGAGTTACTACTGATAGGGCATCAGTAGTATTTGTTGCAATAATTTCCTCTTGTGTATTTACTACTGCTATAATATCAGTAGTAGGAGTTACTACTGATACTTCTTGTTCAGCGTGTTGTTCCATAGGAGCAGTAGTAGTAGGCTCATCATCAACATTCATCCTTTCTGGGCCTTCATCAACATTTGTTTCTTTGAGATTGAGGAGAGAAGTTGCTGCTGCTGCAATTGATTCATCAATCATACTATGAATGTTGTCCTACTCCCCCTTAGTGAGCTCAACTGGTGGAGCCTCACTATCATCAACCTTCTTTTTCAATCTTCGTATAATCTTTGTTTGTTGATGAAGCATGTGCTCATATAACCGCATCCTTTTGTTGATTATATTAATGTGTCTCTTCATCATTGTTATTGTTTTTCCCTGATTGGTGAGGTACTTAAGGCAGTCTTGTACAGTGGATTCAAGAGAATCCACTTTATCCGTCAATTGTTTGGTTTTAATACTGCCCTCACTCCATCTAGCAAGATCATCGGGCTCACTGATTGGTACATTGGCTTTAAGGTTTTCCATCCTTTCCATCAAATCCATAGATCTACCCTCATCACTTCTTGGTGATTCATTGGGTTGTTTAGACACCCTCTTCTTCCTAGAAGAAGCAGAAGTTCCCCCCTTGTGGTTTCTTGGCACCGGGGTCCTTTAAGTAATTCCTCAAATGAGTCATCACTTAAAGTTGCCGAGGTCTGGGTCTTAGTTATGTTTTCACTGTCCTGTGCACCCACCTTTGGGGCATCAGTAGTGAAAGCCCTCGCCTCATGTCCTCTCTCCTCCTTGGAGGACAACTCTTGGAGCCTGGGGTTTGACTCAATTTGTCCCCTGGTGTCCTTGAAAGAAGATTTCTTTCTTTTATAAGTTGTGGAAATATTTTGGGTTTTGTTTGGTAGGTCTTCCACAGAGTGAAGAGTAGCACTCTGCAGATTTATTTCAAGTTCCTGGGACACATTCAGGACTTCTATATGAGTAGGTGATTGAGTGACTATTTGGGGAGGTGTTTGGGCTGCATTTGAGGGTGATGGAGTGGGTTGAGGTTCAATTTGGGTTGTATCTATGATTGAACCCTCTCCAAGTTGTGGTTGATCTTTGATCATATTAGGAAACAAAGGGGTTTCCTTGCCCGAAAATTTAAATTGTTTTCTCATATTTGAGAAAACTTTCTTGTTCAACTCAGGAATGATAAAAATGTTTTTGGGAGTTGACAAGTTTTGCAATTCACAGTTTATAATATGTTGAAGAAATCAGGGATACATTAAAAATTTTGAGGAACTAAGATTTCCCAACATACCTTCAAAAATCATATATGAAAAATTAAATACTTGGTATGTGCATAAACAGACAACAGCAGAGGCTATTGCCTTATTAAACTCATTCCAAGTACTTATTTTAGGAGAAATGCAATGCTGAATAGTATGTATAAGAAATTTCCATTGTGGGGAGAGAAGACCTTTTTGAAAAGTTACTATGTTAAGTCTTCCCTCATAACCCATTTTATTTAAAATTTCAGCAATGAATTCCTTAGGAAGTGTAAACATACCTGCATCATCATGTAGTTGTAGATGGTGTCGAATCGATTGTTCAGTGATTGTGATAGTCTTTCCATCCACCGATGATTTTATCATAGGCACAGTTGCACCTTCTGTTCTTTCAGCATTGGTCCAGAAATCCACCAAGTGCTGTTGATATGCTCTCGGATTTACAGTTAGAGCAAACTTTATGTAGGATTTTTTTAAGAAATTGACTATCGGACGAAAATCTTTTCATCCGTCTGGATTGCGTAAAAACGCACACATATTGTGGAACTCTGAATATTTAAGATCTGTTTGAACATTGAGAGATTGTAGAGTTGCCATTTTTGTTGATTTGAGAGAAACAAGTAAGAATTTTTGTTACTGATGAAGGGTTTTTGATCGTAAGTTAGGGTTTATCGAGAGGTTTTAGAAAATCGAAGTGAAGATAATGATAAACTAATCGACTTCTGCTATTTATATCTTACGATTTATCCTGCAAAAATACAAAATTGTCCTTCGAATCATAACACAACGGTTATTTTCATAGGGTTAGTTTGGTAATATTTGAAAGACCAGTAGTAACTTAGATATCAGTAAGAAAACGTCAGTAGTATCTACGAACATCAGTATTAACTAAGGATTTTGACATCAGTAGTAACTATAGACATCAGTAGAAACCATTAACACACAAGACCAGTAGTATATGTGAATACCAGTAGTACTGACTTACCAGTAGTATTTATGTAAACCTAATACACACCAGTAGTAATGAACTACCAGTAGTATTTTGTGCACATGCCTACATACCAGTAGTACAGACCTACCAGTAGTAAAACACTTAAACAAATAAATAACTTTTTACAACAAAAACTGTACACATGATTTTAAGTGAGATTTTAATTTATCAAAATCATTCCAATACTGCTAACCAAGAAGTTGAATCTTCCTACATCAAATGCTTTTGTAAAAAGATCTGCTAGTTGATCATCAGTATGAATTTTAACTACTTTGATTAATTTCTTTTCATTGCAATCTCTTATAAAATGAAATCTTATTTCAATGTGTTTAGTTTTAGAGTGTTTTACTGGATTGTTCACAATACTAATAGCACTTTGATTATCAATAAAAATAGGAGTTTTAAGGATAGAGATACCAAAGTCTAGAAGCTGGTTTTGAATCCACAGTACTTGAGCACAACAAGCAGATGCAGCTACATACTCTGCTTCAGCAGTTGATGTTGATACATTTGTTTGTTTCTTGCATTGCCATGACACCAGTCTTGATCCAAAGAATTGACATCCACCAGTAGTGGACTTTCTATCTTGACATTCACCTCCATAGTCACTATCTGTGTAGGCTATGAGTTCAAAGGGTGAATCATGTGGATACCATAGACCAAGTGATGGTTTGCCTTTCAAGTATCTGATTATTCTTTTGACAGCCTGCAAGTGCAGTTCTTTAGGTCTTGCTTGATATCTTGCACACACACAAACACTATACATAATGTCAGGTCTTGATGCAGTTAAGTACATCAAGGAGCCTATCATTGATCTATATAAGTGTTCATCTACATCCTCCCCCTCAATATCAGGATGTAGGTGTTTGTGTGTTTCCATTGGTGTACTTGCACTCTTGCAGTCTTTCATATCAAACTTCTCCAAGATGTCTTTAACATATTTTGATTGGTTTATCAAAATACCATCTGTTCTTTGATTTACTTGGAGTCCAAGGAAGAAGTTCATTGGACCCATAGAGCTCATCTTGAATTTAATCTGCATCAGTTCTTCAAATTCTTTGCATAATAAATCATTGGTTGAACCAAAGATGATATCATCTACATAAATTTGTACCAGTAGTATATCATCTTTGACTTTCTTTGTGAATAAAGTTTTGTCAATGGCTCCTCTTTTAAAGTTATTCTTCAATAGATATGATGATAATGTATCATAACATGCTCTTGGTGCCTGATGTAGGCCATACAAAGCTTTATCTAATTTGAACACATAATCACCATGTTTTGGATCTTCAAAACCTGGAGGTTGGCATACATAGACCTCTTCTTCAATCTTCCCATATAAGAATGCACTCTTCACATCCATTTGATAGACTTTGAACCTTTTGAATGAAGCATATGCTAAGAATATTCTTATTGCTTCAATTCTAACAACAGGAGCATATACTTCATCATAGTCTATTCCTTCTTCTTGAGTGTATCCTTGGGCTAAAAGTCTGGCTTTGTTCTTGATCACTATACCTCTTTCATCTTTCTTGTTTCTAAAGATCCATCTTGTTCCAATGGCTCTTTTTCCTTTGGGTAGAGGTACAAGTGTCCAAACAGCTTGTAATTTGAATTGAAGGAGTTCTTCTTGCATTGCCTCAATCCAGTTTGAATCCTTCATTGCTTGTTGAATTTTCTTTGGTTCATCCTGAGACAGAAAGCATTCAAACATATATTCATTAGCAATTAAACTTATATTACACATGTTTGCAGTTAAGCTTTTGTTTAGTTTGCTTCTTGTTTGCAGTGGTGAGTTAACATCACTTAGAACAAGGTCTAATGGATGGTTCTTCTGAGTCCTTGTTGTTGTAGCTCTATCAACCACTAGTTGATTTTCAAGATTGGACTCATTTGTCTCAGGAATTTTCTCCTCTAGAGATCCTTCATTGTCATTAATGTTTGGTTCATCATCATCTTGATCAGAATTGCTACTGTTGTTATCTTCATGGAGATCAGTAGTATTGTTGTTGTTACTGGGATCAGTAGTATCTTGAGAATTGAGGTTATTGCAAGGACCAGTAGTGTTTTGAGTATTATTATTGGTACCAGTAGTATTTGAGTTACTACTGTCCTCATTCTCAGAGTTACTACTGCTTCCAGAATTTGAGTTATTACTGTCCTCAGTATTAACTATGGGAGCAGTATCAACTACTATGTATCTCATCTCTTCTTGACCAGTATTGACAGATGATGTTCCTTCCTTTTGAGTGTGACAATTTGAATCACCTGCATTGAAATCCATGTTAGAATTAAAGGATTTGGTTAGATTGTCTATGTTAAATAGCCAATCTTGACCATTTCCTTGTTCATTAGGAACATTTTCATTAAAGGATACATTGATGTTTTCTTCAATTATCCTTAATCTCTTGTTGAATACTCTGTATGATTTGCTTTGAGTAGAGTATCCCACAAAGATTCCATCATCAGCTTTGCAGTCAAACTTACCAATTTGTTCTCTTGTAATCAGAATAGTACAAGGACAACCAAATGATTTTAAAAAACTTATAGAAGGTTTTCTTTTATTAAAAAGTTCATATGGTGTTTTAAAATGTGGCTTCACTATTAATACTCTGTTTTGAACATAACAGGCAGTATTAACAGCTTCAACCCAAAAAGTGATTGGTAACTTTGAATCTGCTAACATTGATCTTGCTGCTTCAATGATGGTTCTATTTCTTCTTTCAGCTACACCATTTTGTTGAGGAGTTCTAGGTGAGCTGTATTGCCTGTCAATACCTTTAAGATCACAAAAATTAATTAAGTTAGCATTTTTAAATTCTGTGCCATTATCACATCTTATGGCTTTAACTTTTTGATCAGATATGTTTTCCAGTTTAACAATTAAGTTCTTGATGAGTTCACTTGTTTCATCCTTTATCCTGAGAAAGAAAACCCATGTATATCTGGAAAAGTCATCAGTAATAACAAGACAATATTGTTTCTTTCCAATACTCATTACATTTGTAGGTCCAAATAGGTCCATATGTAAGAGTTGTAAAGGAACAGAAATAGAGTTCACATATTTGGACTTATGAGAAGTCTTGTGTTGTTTACCTTTTAGGCATGCAACACAATGATGATCACACATGAATTGTTTTTGAGGTAGTCCAATGACCAAATTTCTTTTTACTAAATTGTTCATGTTTTTGAAATTAGTGTGACACATCCTTCTATGTCATAGTTCTGATTCAGTGGTGTTTGCCTTGGATATAAAGTAGTTGACCTCATTTGAAGAAATGAGTTCTCCCCCTATATCTAGGCAATACACATTGTTTCTCCTTGGAGTTCTTAAAACAACATATTTTTCATCTAAAATAAAGTCAGGAGAAAGAATGATGCACTCAATGTCTGTGAAAAGAATTTTATTCTTTTTATCACAAACTTGAGACACACTGACTAGATTGTATTTTAGCTCAGCTACATAAAATACATCATCAAAGGTAATTTTGCCATTAGTAACAGTACATTTACCTGTAATCTTACCTCCCTTTGGGTTCTCACCAAAAGCTACATAACCTCCATCAAATAACTTGAAATCTTTAAGAATTTGCAGATTTCCAGTCATGTGCCTTGAGCATCCACTATCAATGTGCCATGTTCTACCTTCTTCAGGGATCTGAATGCTCTGCACAAGGAAGTAAAAGGTTAGTTAATTTTGGGAACCCAAGCCTTATATGTCTTGGGTTCATCCTTTGAGAAATCAGATTTAGAACAGTTAACCTTAAACATTTTTTGTACCCATACCTTTTTAGTACTGGTGTTCTATTTTACTACTGACCTTTTAGATTTGTCCGAGTTTACTACTGATCTTGGTCTATACCCATTGTTTTTAGCCTTTGAATACTTTACCACTGATGGACCAGTAGTATTTGGGTACTTACCATACTTAGATTGACCAGTAGTGTTTTGAAATTTTGGTTTGGTAGCAGTAGTATTTTTGAAATTAGGGTTGTTACCAGTAGTGTTTTTGTACTGGTACCAGACAGCATTATAATTAGGGTTAACACCAGTAGTAAAATTGTTAAAGTTTTTACTGGTGTTGGAAAATTTAAAATATTGCTTATTTTGATTGGATTTTCCATTGTTCTTGAAGTAATTGCTGTTCTTTGGGCTTCCAACTCTTCTGCTTTGCACAAACCTTGACGCACTTCTTCCAAATTTTGGTGGTTCAGCAATTGAAGTTTTTGTTTTATTTACTACTGAAGGACCAGTAGTATCTTTTAACTTTTGTGTTTTTGCTGTTTCTTTAAAATTTTTAAATTCCTTAAACTCTTTACAATTTATTGGATTAAAGTGACAATCCTTTGCTAAATGATTTACTTTATTGCAAATAACACATTTTAATTTATTATCCTTAGCCCTTATGGTTTTTCTTTGTTCTAAGAGTTGATTCCTGTTTCTTTGATTTCCCCTTTTTAAAATTTTTGGTATATTCTCTGCATCATACTTAGGAGATTCATTTGGACTTTGTGCTGTGTGAGAACTTGTATCAATTGAGTTTGTAGTTTCAGTTTGATAAATTGTAAATTCAATTGAGTTTGTAGTTCTATCATCATCAGAAAAATCATTTGATTCAGATGTTTCATTATTAGATTCAGTTTGATTTTCATTTTTTAATTCATTTATTATTCTTTCTGAACTGTTTTTGAGTGGAGGAATGAATTTATATGGAGGTGGTAAAGCATGATATCCCACCCCATGAACAACTTTTTCTGTAGTTTGATTATGAGTTAATTCATCAAGAATTTTAGTGCTTCTTTCAAATTTCTTAATTGTCAATTTATTTTGTTCAATTTCAAGTTGACATTCTTCTAATTTACTTGTAAATTTTTTATTTTTTAATTCATAGAAATCTTTCTCATCTACAGCTTGAAGCAGTTCTTCCTTTATCCTTTGATCAATTATCTGGTACACCTTTATCTGATGTTCTTGATCAGCAATCACACCATCAAATTCATAATTTCTTCTTAAAGCTTTTGCTAAGTCTTCATTTAATTTAGTGTTTTCTTTTTCTAAATTTTTAACAATTTTAATACATTCAGAAGTGCAAGGTTTAGGTTTTACCTCAGATTTGCTGTCAGTAAAGGCCATAAGAGCTTGATTTTGAGCATGCTCTTCTGCTTGGAAGCTCCAGTCATAGCCTTGTCCTTGTTGTGAAACAAGAGCAATTGATTTTGATCTTTTATCTGGCTGAGGATATTCTTTTGCAAAGTGACCAAGATTGTTACAGTTGTAACATTTGACTTTAGTTTTGTCAAATCCAGCTTTGTCACCTTTGTTGTAGTTGAGACTTGTCCTACCAGTCCTTTTTAAGAACCTTTTGGTTCTCAGGCTCAGCATAGCCATCTGCCATTTGAGATCCATCTCCTCGAGATCATCAGGATTCAATTGTTCCAAATCATCACTAATTAGTGCAGTATGCACATGACTAGTGAAAAAGGATTCTCTTGCAGCATCTTCACAATCTGCATCCTTTCCTGTGGCAGTTTCTTGACCTTGACCTGTACTAGATACAAATGCAGCATTATTAGAAGAAATAGAAGGGTTCTTTTGATTTACCTCAGTTTCAAATACTCTGAGATCATTGTAGAGTTCATCTAACTCCTTTTCTTCTAGTGCATCTCTCTGTCTGTATATCAATGTGTACATGGCCCATTCTTCACTAAGAGACCTTAGGAACTTCATGTTAACATCTTCTTGATCCATCTTAACCCCAACCTGGTTAAGTTCACCAATTAGCTTGTTGAATCTGTCAAACACTTGAGTGAGTGTCTCATTGGGCTTTCCTTTGAAGTTTTCAAAGTCTTGCTTGAGAACAGACTTCATGTTCCTCTTGGTGCTCTTGGTGCCAACGAATCTCTTCTCCAGTGCTTGCCATAGCACCTTTGCATCATCATATTCAACAAAGAGATGTTGATAGTCACTTGGAATGGCCAGTAGGAGAGTGCTCAGAGTTTTGAGTTCGATTCCTATGTCTTTCTTCTCCTTCTCACATTTGAGTTTGTCTGCTTCAGTTGCAGAACTGCTAGCTTGAGCCGGACCAGTTTTGTTTCCTTCAATGACAACTTCCCACATGGAATAATCAGTAATAAGCATGTATTGCTTAATACGATTCTTCCACATCCCAAAGTTATTGGGAGTGAGTATAGGGATTTTGTTAGCTTGAGTGCTTTCATTATTATCAGTCATGATTAATAATGTGTGTGTTTCAAAGATTATAACTTTTTGTTGTTCTTAAAAAAAAAAATCGTAGATCTAGAACCAATACGCTCTGATACCACTTGACGGGATTGATTAACTATGAAGAGTTAATAAACACCTTTAGATCTAATTGATAATAGAAGTTGCAGCGGATCAACACTATATCAATATATTAAGAACAATGAACTGTAAAACAATATGCGAAAATATTAAGAACACAGTTTCACAAAAAGCTTCAATGTATATTATCGATTAACAATACACACGTACGTTTACAATTCGTAAGGAACTATTTTATAATAGTCCTTGAAGCCTAACTATTTACCCTAGTTATTTTAGGACTTGATTTACATCGAATAATAAAAGATATACATTGAATTACATTCTATAACTATCTCTACGAAGATCTCGGACTTGATATGTTCCATAAACGCGTATCAGTAGTAAAACTAATCACCAGTAGTAAATATGCAACGTCAGTAGTAAGTCTGGTGACCAGTAGCAAGTCCAGATACAACGTCAGTAGTAACTACTAAGATCAGTAGTATCTTCAATATATGCTTTGATCAGTAGTAACTCAGTTATAGTCTTCACCAGTATCAACTCATCAGTAGTAAGTAATTCTGCCCCATCAGTATCAACCATAGTCTTTATCAGTAATAACTATGATCAGTACTAACTGCAGCATCAGTAATAAGTTGATCTGTGATCTGTTCCAACACATAATTAAATAATAAAATATAGTTTAAGGAATGTCATCTGCGGTATTGTTTCCTGCATTCCGATCCTTACCTTTGCAGTGGTAAACTTGGCCCCAACCATTATCATCTCGGGTAAGGTTATTACCTGAAATTAAATCTTGCTTTGTAACATGGTTTGCTTCAATCACACTAGCAAAAACACGAAATCGTATTCAAAGATAAATCAAAATTGTTTGTGTAAATCCTCCTGAAAAATTGGAAAGAAAAAAAAAAAATCATGTTCGGTATTTACTTTTACGAGCGCAGAAGATTAAAGATATAAAGAAAGAGAAGAATTATACAATAAGGTTTTAAAAACGCTTACTATATTTTAAGTCGATAATGTATCATTTTTAATCAGCTAAAAAGATCAATACCTTATGTTATAAGTTTGATAATAAATAGGGAAGTAGGTTACTCTGACATAAATCTTTTGGTGAACTCTTTTGTAATTTGGATGCATATTAAACACAAATTTATTAGCAACTTCCTCCATGACCTCAAGAACAGATTGTGGTGCCTCAGCCAGCCAGACGGCAATATTTGTGTTGACATATATAAACTGTCTGTAATCAATCTCTAAACTGCATTTGTTGACTGCAAATATAAACAATGTAATCAATAATTGTTGACTTCTTTTGTATTTATATTTCAGAAATCGGCCGCCTAGGCAGCCAATGGTGTATAATCGGCCATATTAGGCGGTCAAAATCGGGGTCAAAATCGGTCGAAGAGTCAAGCATTGTAGCTATAAACTCTTTTTTGGTTAAAATTAGTATTCTTTACAAATCGAAGTTAAGCATCATTGATTTGAACTTTGAAGTATTATAGAAGTATATGTGAACTTTGACATATAATTCCAAAATTTGTAATATTTGACATATAGAAAATTCCAATCCTTGGCGACTTTCGAAACATTGCACTAAACATAAACAAAAATGAGAATTTTTTACCTGAAACCATTTCATTTATTTGGCTAAGATATTTAAGATCAAGGCTTCCCTCTTTTGGGTTCTCATAACTGAGAATAAATTCCTTAAATTTTTTAGCAATAATACGGCGTACTTCATCTCTAGTAGCCCATTCTCTTAATGTTCCTTGAACACGATACATTTCATAATCAGCTTCATCATCATCCTACAAAAAAATTAAAAAAAAAAAAATAGTTAAAATGATGAATTATATAATGGGATGTTACTGACTGATCAATAGAGTATATAATTTGAAATAAGATTGAAAGTATTTACATCATCTGCATCACTGATGTTGGCATCAGTGTCATCATTATCGTGTAAGAGATCATCGTCGATTTCTTCAGGGATGATATTATGATCAACGGAAGCCTCATCTTCGTCGTAGTCAGAGTAATTTTCAGATGTATTTAACTCTGCTGATGTAGGAGAATCTGGTGTGGAGGGGGGATTACCATTGAATTTAGGTTACCGCTGTGAGCTGATGAAGACGGCCACTAGTTAGGACGGTTCTCTCCGCCGGAGTTTTCTCCCGCCATAATTCTCTCTCTCTCTCTCTCTCAGTTAGAGGGTGTGCTTCACCGTATTCATCCCTTTTTAGGTTTTCGGTAAAAGGGGTGATTTTCCTACCACATCTTTTAAGTATTATACCACAATATGTGCATTATATGCTTATACAGTTTTCAGGAATAGTTGTACATTGTGATAGGAGTATCAAAATTGTGGTATGAAAACTAATTCCCTTTCGATAATCTGTAAGTTTTGGGGGGAAATATTCGTGAGGCCCACCTCAGCAGATTCGGCCCAAATATATAAGTTTAAGTGGTTGACGGCCCAACAGCGTGGGCTACCCTAATATATTTGTTTCTTTTTCTAATAAATTGAGTGATTAAATGTAGAGTAATGGCATTTTTCCTATTATTTTTTTCTACTTATATTCCTAATCATTTCATCATAAAAAAATGTCAAAATTAATAGACATGCCTTAGTATCTATGAGAGTGAGATTTATGCAAATGTTTGTTAATAAAAAAAATAACTTATCAACTATTTATATAATGAATATATTTTCTCATACAAAAAAAATAAAAAATCATTAGTATTATTGTACGATGCAACCAAAATATTTGTTTGTTACCGGATTTTGGAATGTTTTAACAAGCTGCATCATTTTTATTCGTCATACAATCTAAAAATAGTTCTGTTTATTTTTCTTTTCTTATGAAATTATATTGACCACTTGGTTTGATTTGTCTTCAATGACTTTAACAAGATCGCAAGTAGTACATGATGTTGTGACTTGTACATGATGTTGTGACTTAGGTCGCAAAGTAGTAGATGATGTTATAACAAGAATAACAACAATACTAAATCCTTTCAAATGAAATATATGATGAAGGCAAGATGTAAATAAGTAGAACTCTACTCGGAGATAGATAGACTGCTTCTAATGAGTAGATGCTATTATAAGTGCGATAATAATAATAATAATAATAATAATAATAATAATAATAATAATAATAATTTATAAAGTGAGAAAATACACGAAGTTAACAAAATTATATTTAGATACAAGTTATATGATAACGATAAAAGATATGAATGATTTGATATGATTGGGGGTGACACTGGATCGGTTTGGGACGGTTTAGCTAGAACCCCAAACCTAACCGAAAATTTGGTTTTTGGAATTTTCATATTATTCAAGCTTCGTTTGTAGTATTTTTTTTTTTTTAACGGCAAGTTAGTTAGTGGTTCGAGTCAGCAGTGACATCCAAGCGGGTAGTATGACTTCCTCGAACTCATCTCTTTTTTGTGGGGGATAAACCCCCTTTTTATCTCCAAGTTATGCCTCCAACAAGTCTTGAACCCGAGACTTCTTGAAGGTAAACCCCAAGGTTATCCTTGGTGGCCAATAGATCTAGACTAGTAGTTTGGGTTTTTTGGGTTTTTTTTGGTTTTTCTATAGGTTTTTTCGTTGAGAAATGATATTTGTTCATACCGTTTATGCCTACTTATATGTCTACCAATCTTTAAACTTGATATGTGTAATCCACTAATTCTTTTCCCCATATCATCTTTTGATTTTGATACTTGTTATCGTCAAATGGATAAGCATATAAGTACACACAAATGGTAGACACCAATAGTAGACACCAATACCATTTCTCTTTTTCGTTTTCCTGTTTATAACGGGGTTTTAAGTTCTAAATGGGATTAGGTTCAGTCGGACACCAAAACAAAGAAAACATACAAAAATTGTATAAATACATAAAAATGGTGAATACTGGAAAAAGAATAGTATAACTATAGAAAAAACAAATGTCTAACGAAATAATAGGATAATAAGCGAATTTGAAAAATACAAAAATGTCATCTATGAGTGTTACCTTGCGGGAGAATGGAGAATCATTGATAATGCCGAGTCGTCCTTAGAGTTAAGGAATAAGGAGTATGATTATTAATTGTATTCTCGTTAGTTTTAAAAAAAAAAAAATCTAAACTTAACAATATAATACGTACATGAAAATTTCAAATTATATTGTATGTGGGGTGGTTCGGTTTAATAGAATCGATCAATCTTTTGTAAGAAACCAAAAATCACTTCATTTTTTCGGTTTTCATAGATTTAAAAAGAGCTCCACTTTTTAGGTATGGGTTGATTTCTAATAAAAAAAATAGGTTTTTGTTAATAACAGCCCTTAGGCTCTTAGGCCCTTAGGGTAGTCTCTAACATGCATAAAATGGTTATATATTAATTGATGGAGTAATGATCCTAAAATTCAGGGGCAGTTTTTTATATTGATTTTAGCTTCTTATTGATAGTCCTTATCATTTTTCATAAAAAATTACAAAAATTAACCAAAATTACAAAAATCCGGGTTCGACCGGCCGGTCCGACCGGGGTTCACAGTTAACTCGGCCGGTTCGAAACGGTTCATAAATTGACTTTAAACCGGTCGATTCGGCCCAACATATTTCCATTTCTTGGTCGGACTTGTTGGACCGGCCGGTCAAACCCGGGTTTTAAAACACTGGATAGAAGTATTACTTTGTTTTCGTATTCTTGGTTAACCATTCGAAATCATAAATATAACATTTGATGGGTTGATTGACTTAAATTTCCTTTGTAATGTGTTGTGTTTTTTAGTCTAATGTTTTGCTAGACCCACGTAATAAATTTGTCGTTTAAAAAAATAAAAATAAAATAATAATACTCAAAACTAACGATCCTCAAATTAGCATCATGAAAATGCAACGTGAAGCACGTGATAATGAGGATTGTCACGTGGATAACAAGAAATGAGAAACCCCATAATATGGGGACATATCCAAGGTTCTGGGTCGGGTCTACACGAAATGACGCATGCAATTAACCTAACTCAAAATCGTGTGGGGGGCATTGCAATTATCTTACTACTATATAAAGCATTTAGGCCTACCCCATTAGGCAAGTTTAAGGAGCTCCTTAAACTTGATTTTAAGGACCTTTCCACTTTTGTTAATTAGTTCTCTATCTTAAAAAAAATAAATCGCGGCTAATAAGATTCGAACCCAAGACCTCTCCTAACTTATCACTATGTGTTAACCACTTGCTATACATTACACTTTGGTAACACCACCCACACTTGATAACAAAAGTCTGTTACTCGAAAACCATTTTACCCAATAACATTAAATATACGACGCTGTAAATCATCAACTCCTACCAAAATCCACAAATCCGTTTAATTATTTATTTCTAGCAACAATTATTACCGTGTAAACGAACAACACTTGCTCGCCACGAAATATGGTTTCTGGGTACCCGCCGCCGCATTGCGCGGGTACCCTGCTAGTTTGGATAACGTCAAAACCACTCACTTTGTTTTAAAGTGTTTGTCTTCATGGTCATATTTACCTTTATTGTCATCAAGTTATGTCTTCATGGCCATTTTTACCTTGTTTGTTTTCATGTTTTTAAGTGTTTGTGCCATGGCCATTTGGTTGGTGGTAGATGGCGGCGATAATTAGTTGCGGGTAGTGGGTGGTTCTTAATTTTAACAAAAATTAGCGTGCTAATTTGAGAAATATTTGAATACTCGATGTATAGTATAGATTGCTAGTGCTTGTTCTTAGTAGACTATTTTTTCACGGCAAAAAAATATGTAACGTTAATAAACTATTTTAAGCAATTGCTAAATACAAAAATATATTATAAAACAACAAATGAACTTTCCTAAACAACTTAAACATGTGAATAATTAACTGAAATAGCCTATGAAAATTAGACAACTCTTTCTATTATTATACTATTAATAATTGTTGTGCTTTTAACTATTTATTTTAATTTATTAATTTTTGACGGTTTTTAGATTGGAAAAAAGGTAGGTAAGCTACTAAATAAACTAAGTTATAGAGAGCAATAGGTTTTATTTTACAAATTAAAAGGCTGGGTTTTTTTAATTTGTTATGCTATTGTAATCATTGTCTATGTGTACAAACCTTTTACAGTTTTTTTCTCATTTAAATTTGATTTATTGGTAGTTACATATTTTATGTATGGACGTGTTATTATACTATTTTTCTTTGTTAAATTAGCTTTTTGATCTATTAAATTGTTTGTTAATATTATCTTTTATCTTATTGTTTGTATTTGTTATAAAAAAGGTATTCCCGTCATATAATGGTCTCCTTGGGGGCAAACTTTGTACATCAAGATCCTGATGTACGTGACCTAATTAGGGAGAATTGAACCCGTGATCTCTAAACAGTCATTCGAGATTCTTGCCACTATTGCAGAACCGTACATGAGATTTTCATCTCATACGGCTCCTCAAAGGTCACAAATAAATCTAAGGATCCGTCCATTATTAGGGCATCACCACCACCAGATAAAATTTCATCATTTGCTTAAGTTCAAGTTATATATGCGAAACCAAGTGTACAATTTATCGCAAAAGTAGAACTAAATGCTTAATAGATTAAGTTCATAAACCAGTGAACGACATTAATTAATTTGCAGTTTGATTTCTCGGTATTCATATCGGCTATCAACTTTGATTTGAAGTCAGCTATTTCGGTTAGGTGACATATGCAATGACACTAAAATTGGAGGTGGTGAATAAACGAAGATGGAGAAATACGGGAAAAAGAAAGCCAGGACAAAACTGACATTAAAATAAATCAATAATAAAAAAAATGAAAGTGGCGTTTGCAAACCACTATTTGCTGTGTTTGTATTTTTTTACCTACAAAACTTATTTTTTTCATTTAATCTTTTCTATAGTTTATTAAAATATATTGATTGAAAATAACAAATATTAATAAAAGTATTTCGTAAAAAAAAACATAATTAGTTTACTATAGGGTACCAACTAGGAGTGTTAAAAAAACTGAAAACCGAATTTGACCCGCATGACCCGAAACCCAAAAACCCGTTTAATTTGGTTGGGATTCAGTTTTTATTTCAAATATCCGCGGTTACCCGAACATAAATGTCTATTTATACGCCCAAATAATTTTGCATTATTTTATTATTTTTGCATTTTAAAAGGTATAATAATTATTTTAACCAATTGGTGTAGATCAACTGGCCACCAAGGATAGCTTTGGGGTTTACCTTCAAAAGGCCTTGGGTTCAAGACAGGGGCGGAATCAGTATAGAGCACACGGTGGCACGTGCTACTACTCGAAAAAAATTCGGTATGGTAAATTTTCGGGGCTTTTTTATTGTTATAGTATTTTAAATACATTAATATATATCTGGAAAGGGGAAATAAGACACATCTATCTACTAGCGCAGCTGGCTAGCACTCCTTACATGAATAAAGGGGTCACGAGATCTAATCTTGTTGCTATTTTTTAGATTAATTTTTATTTCCTTTCTAGACTCCTTATTACAAGGGTTTTTTCTTTCTCAGCCCATATATTTCAAATTTTTTTCTTTTTTTACCATATATATATAAAGAAAAAACTCTTTAGTCCAAACATTTCAAATCATTTTCCTTTATTTTCCTTATTCAATACTTTAATTATAAAATATAATATAATTTTATAAACCAAAATTTTTATAGATTAAAAACCTATTCAATATCTCAAATCAATTTCAAAGAAACCTCTAACTATTAGTTAATAGTTCACACCCAAAGACAATCCTAACATCTGAATCAAATAGAAAAACATAAAGTGTGTATTTTAGATTTTGTAATATGTTTATAAAATTAATACGAAGTAATTGTTTCGTAGGTTAATGAAATATATTCTTGAAGATTTGTAGTGTATGTAACTAAAAAGGATGATATGTAATATAACTTTTTTTGTGTTAATTTTGTTTTTGTTTCGGAGAGTAGCCACTGGGATCCCACTAGAGGTCGCAGTCCCCTTAACCTCGCTTTTTTTTTATCACCACAAGGATGCTACCGCTGATGAAAGTTTCTAATTCCGCCCCTGGTTCAAGACTTGTTAGAGGCATAACTTGGAGATAAAAAGGGTGATGAGTTTTATTCCCCACAAAAGGAGATGAATTCGACGAAAGCATATTGCCCGCCTGGATATCACTGCTAACTCGAACTACTAACTAACTTGCCGTTCAAAATAATAATAATAATATTTTTGGAAACATGCAAACATTACTTATTATTTAAGAATCACCGTAAGTTTGTGTATGTAAAATATGGACACCAAATGAATATTTTTAGTGTGATTATTATGTAGGGATATTTTTAGTGGATATCACTAATTTTTTACTGCTAATTAATTTTTATCTAATGATGATAAAATTATTATCGCGTTTGTCTCATTATTCCTTCGCATAACCGATTTGACCTGCAAAGCTTGTCTACATGACCACTAATTTGATTAACTAATATAAAGCGTTTCTAAGTACATTCACTAATGTGAGTAAAAAATGAAAAGTATATATACAAATTTTTATGTAATTTGCCCAATTATCTGGTCGCATAATGTGGCAAATATGTGACAAAATGAAAACATAGAAGTTTTATTTAATCCACACTTATTTTTATAGCAGATTACTCCCAAATCAAATAACAACAACCCATAAATAAATTTCATAATTTACATGTTCTAATCGACTTAATTTCTTACAAACCATTAGAACGGACCAAAACCGCATAAAAATATATCATCATTTCTTCAATACCAACTTCTAACAAGAAGTTTACTTCACTTAATTCCCCTGTTTCTATCAGACCTTCTTAATGCAAATCTATAAATTCAATAATTCCAAACACAATCAAGATCATCTGCTCCCGTTAAACCCATAGTGTAATAATCTTGATCATTTCTTGATTCGTTTTTTAGGTTTTGTCTCATGTTTATACGATTATCGTTATCGATCATGAACCTGAGAATCGAAGGGTCCTGGTAGGACAAATATTCAAGGTTTTGAACCATTTGGGTGTTTGGAAACCATAACGGATTGTCGTTCAACATAGGCATAGAATCAATTGACGTGTTGAAAATTTGATTTAAGTCTTCGGTTTTAGGTTTATGTTCTTGGATAGCATCAACAACTGTTTCCCTTTTGGAGCTCGAGATGTCCATTAATGGAGGGAAATTAGAAGAATCAAATTCATTTTCGTAGCAATCGTACTTTATATTTGAAATCCCAGATACCAGAATATTCTTTCCTCCACAATTCTTTTCAAAAACCTTACTAATCACCCACTCACCCTACAAAAAACAGAGCAAAAATTAACAAAACAGAGCAAAATTAACTAAACAGAGCAAAAATTAACAAAACAGAGCAAAATTAACAAAACAGAGCAAAAGTAAAGCCAAAATCGAGGAAAGTGGTACCTTTGTAGATGATTTATGGAGATTTTGTATGACTAATTTCCCTTCTAATCTGAATTCATGCATGATCCAATTCGTCTTTTCGCCCTTTGGAGCTCTACCTTTATAAAACACAAGTGTTTTCTTCATCCCGACAAGTGTTTTGGCATTATAAATTTCTTTATCTATTCCGGTAGCTTTCCAATACCCCATTTCCGTAGCTCTATTTGACCTCATACCACTTGGGTATTTCCGATCACGAACACAAAAGAAATACCATTCTTTCTCGCCAATTTTTGCCCTCACTTCAATTTCAAACAAAAACTCAAAATTAGCAATCAACCAATAAAAAGTTTTAAAAAATGAAATAATAGGCATGATCACAAAACTTACATGGAAGATCCCATGGCTCGAATTTATTCAAATCAACGTCTCCGATCGCTTGACTGACAAAAGAAGCATCAGAAACTTTTCGATGTAAGTAGTGAATTATAAGTTCATCATCGGTGGGATGAAATCGAAAGCCTGGAGGTAGTTCCATTTGTTCTTCATGATCATGGCTACTAAAATAACTTTCCATTGACACTTTTTTATTTTGAAATTATGAGAGGAGATTTTTGTGGGGTTTGAAGATTGAAAAGTTGATGATTAAGAGTTATAAATAGGGTTTATGGAGGAGTGGAACAAGTGGTTTTTAGAAATCTTGGGTTGTTTTCTTTCTGTTTTTCTGTTTTGAGCTAGACAACTTGAGGGTGGTCAGTTGCAAGCCCTTTTTCCTCTTATTTTTAGATTCATTGTATTCAATATTATTATAAAAAGTATTCTCGTTAAAAGGGCTCTACATGCCAAACTTATGATCGTGCCGTTTTCGAAAATTTCATCTGCTAAATGTTCCCCTAGAGATTCAATAGCAAAGTCTAATTTTAAACTTAGAATAATAACATGTTCTAAATTTCGTTGATTTTATGATCAAATTTTAGAAGGCAAAGTTAATGAAGATGGTTATTACCGAACTATGATACAACAAGAGTATGAAAATCTAAAAAAATTACTATAAATGGAAGATATCTTTTTATATATTTTATATCTACCGTATCTATGCTGTATCCGTATCTTGAATTTTGTATTTTTGCCGTTTCTCATGTCCGTTCCGTATCCGTTTCCCGGTACCGTATTCGTATCCGTGCAACATAGTTATTTATTTCCTATAAATCCAGAAAGTAAGATTTGGCAAAATAGAATTTCATATTAAACATAAGTCCATCAATGTCATCAGATTCATTAATGATCAACACCAAGGCAAATAAGTAATTTTGAAATAAAAGGGTTTTTTTTTACTAATCTTGCAACTGTAGTGTGTGGCTAAACATGTAACTAAGCTAGGATATAATAATAGTAGGTAAGCTTAATTAGGATTAGAAAATACAGAGAACATTGTCACAATTAAGATATGATTAGTAAGTGGATGCATGTGAGTAGGGGTGTCAAAAGGGTCAACCCGACCCGACCCTAACCCGAACCTGATTACGCTAATCGGGTCGGGTATATTCGGGTCATTTTTTGATATCGGGTTATTTAAACCCGACCCGACAAACCCGACGTTAACATCGGGTCGGGTATCGGGTGTGGATTAATTTCCTTTGTCGGGTTTCGGGTTGACCCGATTAGACCCGACTAAAGTTCAAAAAAATTTCCTTTAAAGTTTAAAGTATTTGTTTACCACAACAATTCGAGATATATATTAAATAATAGAGGAGTTTAAAGAGAAAAATATCTATTAATTTAAAACTTAAAAGTTATGCAGGATTTTAAAATATATTTATAGCATATGCTTGCAAGCCGCAGCAGCCGAGCACCAAGCATAATTTTATTCGTGTGTAAATTAAATAAGTATTGAATAAACATTAACATTGAATCTATAGAAAGGCTCAGTAGCCAAGCATTCAAAACATCAAAATTTTAAAGTAATACATATTGTTTCTCAAGTTATATATTGTTAATTTCCTTAGTTTTTTGTAGTTCCATAATCATTTTAACTTCTGTTCTTCGTCCCCTATGATCATTTTATTGACCATTGACATTTATATATATTTACTTGAGTTTTGTTTTTTGTAGAACAAGTTTTGACACCCGATTTCTCTATTTAAAACTAATCTTATAAATTGGATACTTAACCCAACTAACCCGATCGGGTTGACCCGACAAACCCGAAACCCGACAGACCCGAACCCGACAAACCCGATTCCTTATAGGGTCGGGTTTCGGGTTAAAATATTTTACCTCAAAACCCGACGGACCCGACCCGATAAGAGCTAAACCCGACTCGACAAACCCGATTGACACCCCTACATGGGAGACATGATCCAAAGAATCTCATCCATCCCCTTGCCATAAATTTGGAAACCGACAAAGTGCATTCTCCATGACTCTAATATTTCTTCATCCTATATAGTAACACTTAATTTTGTTTGATTAGGGCAAAATTACTTTAAAACATCCACCTTTTTTAAAAAAAATATCCTAAATAGTTCCTACAAGAATGTTAGATCACAAAGAAGCTATCATATCTCATTTAAGTTGGTCCAACTTTTTTTAAATCACTTATATGAAATGCTAAAATCAATGTGACTTTATAAGTTCTCCGCCAATTATTGAACACACATGCGCGCTCATGAAGTTGTGAGAAAATAAACTCAAGTAGATGTTTGTTTTAGTTTATGAGTTTGTCTAACTCATGTTTTAAAAAGGTATGAGGTTGGGGAATATAATAAAAGACTATCACTTAATAAAGGTCAAATAATTCTTTATGTTTGTATAAATTTGTTATTCATATAGCTTATCAATACATGTTTATTTTTGCCACTTTACCAAATAAGCTAATTCAAATATTATGACTTATTAACTTATTAGTAATAAGTTGAAATAAACAATCAACTATAGCTTATTAGCTATCTTGTATTCCATAAGTAATAATTAGCTGCTTATGAAACATAACAAGTCCATTCCATAAGCCAAAACAAACACCTAGTTAACAAGTGTTCCTAAGAGATAGAATATTTATTTGGAAGCATACATAAAAGATATTGTAAAAGGTTAGAAGATGAGCGATCTTAACTTATCTAACACCGGTGACACTTTTACTCATGCCATCTAGAAGTTGGACTAGATCGAATAGGTTTCTTAAGAGTTTTAACGTTTCGGAAAAGGTTGAAAAGAGGGGACGTATTGTTAGTCAAGTCTCAGTTCATATCTCGATGACAAGACAATGCATAAGAAGTACATAACAAGGAACTAATTACACATGATGCACGAGTTATAGAAGGATTAGTAAAACTCTTTGATTCTCATCATCGGCCAAGTGTGTTTTGCTTCATCACTTCTTGACAGACAGGTGAGTAGTTTCGGTCAAGATTGTTAATTTGTTATTCTATCTGATACTCACACTACTAAAAAACAAGGATTAGAGTCCTCCAGATGAAGATCCTTTTAGCCAAAAACCGGTCTATATGTGGAAAAATTGCACATAGGACTTAAAAACCGGCCTTTATTTTTTTTAAATATAATTAAGACCGATTTTGAACTAAGTGGCTTTTAACTAAAATCGCCTTTTATAAATTTTAACTATATAAAGGCCGGTTCCCTATTTTACATTCACACCCCCAAAATACTCATTTACTCATAAATCAAGCCAGTAAAATACGGTTTCATTCACCACACACCAAATACCTTTCTCTCGTGCGCGCCAGCCTCTTCACGCCAGATTTGGTGCACCATATTCGCGGTATGGTGGCATTTTGCTTAGTGGCGACAAAAATGACATGCCACCTTGGATCGCGCCACCCCTCACGCATTCATATCCAACAACGTACACAGAGACTAAATTAGTAAATTGTTGAAATGAGGGGACGTATGGTTGGTTAGTCAAGTCTTAAATTCATATCCAAATGACAAGACAATGCAAAAGAAAATGTACGGCAAATATGCATGAGTTGTGGAAGGATTAGTAAAACTCTTTCAATTACCATATATAGTTGTGTACGAGTATGTTGCACCTAAACATGTTCACATTTCTTAACAGACAACCGCCACTAACTTTTTTTTTTTAATCAAGATTTCGATTCACTACTTTACTTATCTCATTTCCATATCTCGTATCAATTGAGTTTTATGCAATTGATTATTATCATAGTTAATACTAGGGTTATAATCGGGCCGAAAAGGATTTTCCATTAGATGGGATTAGATGGGAAATGAATATAGCCCCACACACAATTTGTGAATATACATTGTGAATACATTGTCAAGCTCGAGCTCGACTCGATTATAAAATTCGAAGGTCGAAACCCGAATCGAGCCTTTATGTTCAAACTCAAGGTCGATTTGATCAAATAATCGACACTTTCGAGTTCGACTCGGTTATTAGTACTTCGTATAATGTATTGATTAACTTGATATTTTTAAGCTCGACATGACTCGACTCGGTACTTTCGAGCTCAACTCGGTTTGAAATATACTCCTGTTAAAACTCTTAGATCTATAAGACGTTTAACACAGATCTCAAACAATCATAAAACTCTTGCATTAATCACAAAAGTTTAGAACGATTACAAATCAAAACTCACTACAACTCTCAATCACTCAACTATCTAACTACTCAAGACCAAATCAACTAACCGATCAAGAGCAGTAAACCCTAGAATACCGAGAGAGAGAACGAGCAGAGAATACAGATGATAAAATGGAAAAATTAATGAATAATACATACACCCCGCTCTCTCTCCCATATAACCTAACAATTTACATAACAAGTCCCTGCACTTTTCAATGTGTACCCGCAAACCCTTGAACTTAACAAAATAATAAAACTTAACAAAACTTACCTTTGAGACTTAACAAGGATACAACTTGAAGTATCAAATTACCACATATTTCAACAACTCCCTCTGTCCCACAAAAAAGTTCTCATTTCACCTTAAAATTTTATCCCACAAAAAAGTTCTCCTTCCTCAAATTTGAGGGACCCACTTAATAAAATAATATTATTACCAATAACTCCACCAATAAAACACTTTCTCTCTCCAATATAACCTTATATTTTAATCAAAAGTATTACCAAGACCCCACCACTATCTCCTTAAAACATGTGCCCAAAAGAAATGAGAATTTTTTTATGGGATGGAGAGAGTAGTAATTATGAAAATATACACATATATAAAAAGGGGAAATATAAAATAACTCTCAATAGGTAAGGAAGGAAAAAGCTCGCTTTAATGAAGAAGGCAGGAGAGGAAGTTAACTAGTTATCAACGGAAGTCATACTAATCATTAGGATAGAAACGAGCAAATTTTGAGATTTAGCAAGTTTTCCAACAGATAGAAACTTTTAAATTGTACATAAAGGATAATATTGACTCGAATTGGTTATGTTCTAACATTGTGTTAAATTAAGATTAAAATGAGGGGACACATGATTAGACAAGTCTTAAGTTCATATCAGGACGACAAGACAATGCAAAAGATGAAGTATAGCAACGGACTAACGAAATCACCTTATGGCGAGAAATCAATTTTAACCTATCGTGACTACAAGTCGTCGCCATAGCTATTTTCGACGTATTTATATCGTGAAGACATGTTGTCGCCAAAACGTCGTCACCATAACTTTGTCGCAACAACCTATTGTTGTCATCGTGATAGGTGTCGTCGCTATAGGGTACCCTATTGTGACGGTACTGCAACCGTCGCTATTGATTTTCCATTTTAAAAAAAAGTTTTATCATCATCTTTTGCCGACGACCCGTCGTCGTGATAGACTTTTGCCGAATTGAGAAAATGGTTTCTGCAAGACTGATGACTGAACCGATGACACTTGGAACCAAACCGAGAACCTAGGAAATTTCTTCAGCTTTTTCGGTTTTTTTCTCGGTTTTGGACCTAACCGAACAACTCGGAACCGAATCGGATCGAGACCCGATTTTCATGAAAACTAGAACCGAGACCCAGTTTTCATGAAAATTAGAACGGAGAATCCAGCCGATATAGCTCGGTTCAGTCTAGTCTAGTTCGGTTCTACAGTTTCGGTTGTCTTTTGTCCAGTTTGCACACGCCTAGCTAAAAAAGTTGTCAGAACTATTTCTTGTATGGCGGACAATTGTTGGTGCCAAAAGCACCGGGGGTTAAAAGGTCCTGCAAGTCTAATTTTTTGAGCAATAAAGCTAATACTTGTTCACTTTGTTTTCTTGATCATCGAAAACATGTAATTATGGCTATGATTTGAAAATTGCCAAAAACAGATGAAAATGCACTAGAATCTGATCAAATCAACACAATTTCATTACAAATATAACAATGGGTGAAATATTAGCAAACATACACATCCCGAAACCAATTAAATGCATGAGCAAAATAACATACAGCTTTAAAAAAACTCAAGATCGACCCCAAACAATGACCAAAATTAAGAAATCAACGTCTAGAAAGAGCGGCACCCGAAAGCAAGATCAAAAGAATCAACACAACGACTCCAGCATAAGACCCGATCCAGACACTCGTTTGCAGAAATCGTTGTACTGCTGACAAATTGCAAACCAGTTGACCTTATTGTTGCCTTAGCTGCACTATAGCCGTTGCTGCTGCTGAACCAGCCATTAGTAAACCCATAGCCGCCTGTATTCACACACACATACATTAATTAAGTTAGTAATACTCCGTGTCTTATTTTTTTCATCCCAAAATAATTTCTAAATTTCAACCAATCAAAAAGTTTTTAAGTGGTAAAAATACAATTTGATAATTAATATACTTTCGTATATTTTAGTGGACAATAATTTTGGGATGAAGGGAGTATTTAGAGACGATCTTTGAAGACTAACCGTGTCAAGAAAAAGCTAGAGTTCACCGCATGACCCTTCACCATGTGAAGGATCGAGAAAGCAAGAGAAAGAATGAGGTACGCGCTCACCACCACGAAAAACCTGGTTTTTATGCCCAAATTATAGTTCGTACACAAAATAATCATTTCATATATATTAATAGTACTTAATTTTTCTCTTATAGAGATTGTTAATTATTTACAAAACTAAGACTTACGTGAAGGAAGGGAGATCATTGAACTTGGCTTTAAACAAGGAGAATTGAGAGAAAAACGGTAGCGTTTGGCTGGTTGTAGCCACTAGCTAGGGTTCCAGCAATGGCGATGAGGAAGTCGAGTATGGCTATTTGCGGCCACTTGTAGTGGACCTGCAGCCTTCATGTTTGGTGTTTGATCGATGAAAATTATATGTGATTAGGGTTTTGTGATCAAGAATATTATAAGCTTAATTGGATGATGGAAAGATGCATGGAATGGTGAGATATATATACACATGCAAACTATGTAAAATATTTGTAAAGGGAAATGCAAGTAGATTGATAATAATGCAAATTACCTGTTGAGATTCCAAACCCATGATTCTTTTTTTCCCAAAATGGAGTCTCACATATTTGGCTAATATGGTGAAGTATAGTTGTTAGATTCAGTGTGTTGTGCCATGTGTTTTATAATGATTAGTTAGTGGGAGATAATTAATAGAGTTGTTAATGGATAACTTTTCTACGCGGATTGCAGTCGGAGAGACTAATAATTTTATTTCTAAATATACATGCTTTTGCTAGAGTTTTGACGGAATGAGTATAAGTTAAAACTTATAATGTGACAAAGTTCGGATTAATGTCCAAAATCTTTTAATTTTTTTTTATAAATAATTATAATTTTACATCATTAAATTATTTTAATGTACAGAATAAAACTAATTTACAGAATTGTTTTGTCCTTGTTCGTTTGTTCGATCAATTAGATTGTCATAAATAAATTTTGAACAAAACTGTTTTAGAAAAAAATTGTCCGGGTCTATTCATTTAGAAAACTATTGTCTCATGTGTTCGTGAGTTTTTCACTAATTATACATGCAAGGATTATGGTGGATAAAGTAATACTTATCATGGTGCACTTTTTTTTATTTTTTTAAAAGAAATTGTCATTATAAACCGTGAAAGCAAATGGTATAAATGTAATAAGGTCATAAATCACAGTTTCATAAATTTGTCACACCAAAGGGAACTGCGATAAGAAATCAAAGCTAAAAGTGGGAGTACTTTTTGTTAACTACAAACAATTATATTTATAAATTCACATGCTTTACACCCAACAAATGTGGAAAATCAGATATTATTATTATGACTGTCAACTAGTGGAATGTTCAAGGAGGTCCACATATATTTTAAAGTCCCAAGGGATAATCATAGACCCTTGGATCAAGAAAATCAATGGTCCAGATTGTATCTGAAATTAAAGGGGTTTTTAACATGGAGGGGTATAATGGTCATTTGGCTTGAAAGGACCTTCTGAATCACTCACCATTGTTCCCACTCTCTCTCTCTCATTCCTTCCTCCCCACTCTTTCTCTCTCGCACATCACACCAAACAAAACCCTCAAAATTCTCTCTATTTCGGTGATTTCTACCGGATTTTCGCTAAAATCGTGTGCTCTTCACTCATTCAACATCGGTTTTCTTCTTCATTACTCTGTTATTGACATACAATGGCGAAATCTCGGTCTTCTCCTTCGAAAACCTCCTCTGATGTACCTCTCTGTAAGTTCGATCATGTTTTTGCTGTTATTATTTTTTTTATCGTTTATGCACAAATAGTTGTTCATTTACTTATTTTTTATATTTCAAACTTTTCTAGGGTTTGTATTTGATAACCAGTCGATTTCATATGTTTTTTTTATTTGTTCTCTGTTTTGTTGTGTTCTATTTAAATCACAAGTGATTTTCGAGTCATTTTCAGCTTTCTAGTGTTTTTTTAGTAAATCACGCGTGATTTATAGTTTATTATAGATTTTCAAGTGATTTCAGCTTTCTAGTTAATTTTATTAGAAAGCACATGTGTTTCGTAGAGTGTTCACATGTGATTTGTACTAAACATGCTCCCCTTTATTTTGAAAATCGTTGTTTTTAGTAAAACACATGTGATTCATTGTGTGTTCAAATATGATTTGTAGTAAACATGCTCTGTTGTCTTTAGAATCACATGTGATTGTTATTTATTTTAAGTTTGTTTGTACTTATGTGATTTGAGTACAATCACATGTGATTTGATTAACAATCACATGTGGTTTTTATGTAAAATAAAGTTTTTTCATAAAACAGAAGAGTCTATATACATAACAATATCACATGTAACTTGATTAATAATCACATGTGATTGTTATGTAAAACAAAGTCTTTTTTCTTCATAAAACAGGGAAGTCTATATACATTACAAAATCACATGTGATTTGATTAACAATCAGATGTGATTCTTATGTAAAAAAGAGTTTTTTCATAAAACGGAATTTCTATATAAATAACAATATCACATGTGATTTCATAAACAATCAAATGGGATTCTTATGTAAAACAGAGTTATTTCATAAAACAGATGAGTCTGTATACATAACAAAATCACATGTGATTTTATTAACAATCACATTTGATTAAATATAAAGACCTTTTATTTTTATTTTAAAATTTACCTTGTTTTAGTTGGTTTTTGACATTTAAATCTATTGCAGGTTTTCTTCCCTATTATTCGTGCAGAACATTTCTATTTGTTTGTTTTCTTCTTTATTCTATCTGTTTCACATGGAGTTATTTACTGTTCAATTTGACAAGTCATGGAACACAAGGATGCCCACAGATCCTTCTCAATAGCAAATGATTCTTAACAAGCTAAGAATGCGTTTTGCATCCAAAATTTTGACTCATGAGGTTAACTTTCATGTCAAAAAGATTATTGACAAGGCTACAATGTTCTACAATGAAAATTCCAAGGAAGAAATCCAAAAGATGATACTTGCAGCACGTTCAAACAGATCAAGTCGTGATAAAGTTCCACGTAAAGCTTGATAAAATTATGCAAAAACAATGTTTGTTTTAAAACATTCTGTACACTATGCATTTGATCTTTTGCCACAATATGTTTGTTTTGTATTTTTTAACAATGCTGTACTTAATGCATCGTAAATAAAAATCACATGTGATTTAATTAATGCTCACTTTTGATTTTTTTTGTATTAATGTATAGAATGCTAAAATCACTTGTGATTGTTAATAAAATCACATGTGATTCAATGCTAAGTAACATGCTCTTTTTTTTATACTTGATGTTTACTTTCCCATCACATATGATTTTGTTATGTATATATACTCATCTGTTTAATGAAATAACTTTGTTTTGCTTTACAGAATCACATGTGATTGCTAATGGAATCACAAGTGAAAGTTAATAAAATCACATGTGATTTAATACTAAGTAACATGTTCTGTTTTTGTGCACTTGATGTTTACTTTCCAATCACATGTGATTTTGTTATGTGTATATACTCCTCTGTTTTATGAAATAACTTTGTTTACTTACCTGAATCACATGTGATTGGGAACAGCATCACCAGTGATTTAATACTAAGTAATATGTTCCATTTTTGTGCAATTGATGTTTACTTTCCAATTACTTGTGATTTTTATTAACAATCACATGTTATTGTTTCTATGTACATGTCACTGTTTTTTGTGCACTTGATATTTACTTTCCAATCACATGTGATCTTGTTATGTATATGGACTCCTCTGTTTTATAATAAAAACTCTGTTTTACATAACAAAATCACATGTGATTTTTAATGAAATCAAAAGTGATATAATAAAATCACATGTGATTTAATAATTAACAACAAGACTAATAATTTAATTTGTGAATTAAACATAAATATTTATAATGACAAAATAGTCATCCAAATAATATTCTACAACTAATAATTAACCATCATTAATTATCAAATAAAATGTAAGTTGAAATAATACATCATTTAATAGTACAAATACCCACTTATACTAAATACATAAAATTAATACTCTTCCTTATTTTTCTCAAAAGTCAAATGGCTTTTGGCTTGTCTCTTCCTCCTGTCAAGATTCCATTTCTCATCCCCTACACTTTCATATTTTGGTTATTAGCTCAATTTCTCATGCATACATGCATTCCCAAAGTTATTCAACTTTCCTCAGAAGACACATGACACAACACTACTTTTCCACTTTTCAAGTTAATCACCAAAATGGAAATTCCTTTTTGCTTTTTCTTTTCTTCTCAAACCAAGGTCATTGACCATCCAAATATGTTTGAAAATCCATCTTTTTAAGTCTTAAAGACTTGTTACTTCTCTGCACACTCTCATCCTACTAGCAAAGTTGTGCTCATACAATCACATGTGATTTTTAAAGTGAATCACATGTGATTTGTTTCTTAACAACCTCCCATGTTTTTAAGCAAAGAAATCACATGTGATTCGCTCAACAACCTCATCTCAACGCAGTCAAATAACGTAAAGCAAACAATCACATGTGATTTGTAAACCGAATCACTTGTGATTTGTTTCTTAACAACCTCCCCTGTTTTTAAGCAAAGAAATCACATGTGATTCTTTTAGCAACCTCACATGAAGCAGTCAACTAATGCATAACACACAATCACATGTGATTTTGTAAATCGAATCACTTGTGATTTGTTTCTTAACAGCCTCCCCTGTTTTTTAAGCAAAGAAATCACATGTGATTCGCTAAGCAACCTCACATGAAGCAGTCAACTAATGCATAGCACACAATCACATGTGATTTGTAAAGCGAATCACTTGTGATTTGTTTCTTAACCACCTCTCATGTTTTTAAGCAAATAAATCACATGTGATTCGCTCAGCAACCTCATTTCAACGCAGTTAACTAATGCATAGTATACAATCACATGTGATTTGTAAAGCGAATCACTTGTGATTTGATTCTTATCAACCTCCCGTGTTTTTAAGCAAACAAATTACATGTGATTTACTTAGGAACCTCATATAAATCAATCAAATAACGTAAAGCACACAATCACATGTGATTTTGTAAAGCGAATCACTTGTGATTTGTTTTTTTATCAACCTCCCATGTTTTTAAGCAAACAAATCACATGTGATTCGCTTTGCAACCTCACATGAATCAGTCAACTAATGCATAGCATACAATCACATGTGATTTTGTAAACTAGTAATCTACACAATGCTACGCAAATAAATCACATGTGATTATTACCTGAATCAGCGGTTCTTTTATCTGTTTGATTGCTATTGACAGATTCTGGATTCAGATTCATTGATAACGTCAGTTTTTTTGATTTCGATTTCAGATCTGCGTTCAATTTCTGTGATTTTATAAAATAACGCGATTCGATTTCAGATCTGCGATTTCTGTGTTTGCTGCAGTCGATTCGATGTTTGAGATTCAGATCTACCGTTTACGAGTGATTTTTGAAGCTCTGGATTGAAGAAATCGCAAAAGGAACTCCAGCGGAAGAAAGAAGCTCTGGATTGAAGAAAGAAGGTCGACTGAGAAGGTTGATTCAATTTTTGGACGCTTGGACGATTATACCCCTCCGTGTCTAATTAAATGAATTGATCTTGATCATTGAATAAACTTGATCTAAGGGCTGTGATGTGTTCCTTGGGACTTTATAATTTTTGTGTTCTTCCCTGAACACAACTCCTGTCAACTAATCCATATATTATTATTATCCGATGTTTCCCACTTGATGGTTAGAGCCAGCCAGAAATTTGCAACTTTTGGCAAAGCAATTGATGAAATCATTTTAAGTTTTACTCGGGGTAGTTGAATGACTATCAACATATCAATAATCACCTCCCTACCCTATATATAGTTTATAGGGTTCAAGATTTCATAAGGGTTCAATAGAAAACTAAAAGATAAGAAGTAGTTTATAGGGTTCAAGATTATATAAGCCGATTGGATCATGATTTAAGGACAACGGATGGCTAGAAGGATGAAAAATACAAAAGACCAAGAAATGTCATAATAAGTGCAATTGTGCATGATGGATACCCTTCACAAAAGAGGTTGATAATGAGGCTAGCGATTTTGTAGCTATTGGTCCATTTTAGTCGTTCTTCCAAAGCACCAAATCATAAAATAAAATAAAAAAACTGAGACATTTTTGGGAATGATCATAACGTTACTAGATGTAAGAAATATTAGAAACTAATGTTCCAAGTCAACCCAGGTCGGCAAAATGACAAGTGTGGATAAGATCCATTTACTAGAGATGAAGCAGGTAATTTCTCAAATGCTGTTGACTTCGTGAAAGATGAACTAATGCATTGATTCTTACATATAGTTCTTGGGTTCAATAACAATCACAAGTTTTATGCAATCAAAATTAGATCATTATCGAAGTCATACGATTACCAAAAATCTTTGACATGTTTATAACAGGAGAAAATTTACTAAAAAATTAGACCTAGTTTTTACTCAACCACCTCATTTTGCAACTACAGATAACCATTACAAAAAGAATAAGCAAACAACCTATAGAAAAATGACTATAAATTATATGCACAAGATTGCAAACATTGGAAAAGGTAAGGTTCTTTGGAACTCAAGAGGTAGGAGTTTGGTAACGTAGAATCAAGGCATGGACAATAATAACATTGCTTAAAACTTAAAAGTAATACACCATCTTCGTTTATTTTCAAAAATAAAAATATTAAGTAAAAGGTGAGTCATAAGCTCCTGTTTCATCTGGTCTTCTGGTTTAGGTATATAAGGCTTTGTGGGCTGGCTGAGGTTTTACCAGCTAGACTGTCATAAAATTTGGTTCATGTTGACGTAATAAATGAACTGCCTTAAACAAAAATGGGAAAGAAAAAAAGAACATAAAATTTGGTTCATGTTAGAGAAAATATAATAACTCGCCTGTGCTAGGAGACTTTAATAACCGTGGTCTCTCTGCCTAGAGCCAGGGTTATGCCTAGATCTGCTGCCAACAGAATAAGCACACACAAAATGTTTAATCATATTTTCATATTAAAATTTAAATAATCACTAAAATGTGCCAAATAAATAGGTACTTACCGAGAATTACCACTACGTCCTGAAGAATGACTACTGTAGGCTCCATAAGCATCATTGTTACTTCGTCCCTGCCAACCATATTATTTATAAAAACGTGTAACCTGATGGTATCAAATACTTATAAACTAATATTAAATTAAACTAAAAGTTGTATTTTGCAAAAATAGATATATAAAAAAACCATATGGCAACTAGATTACCTCATAGCTTCTGTGTCTATCATTAGGTGACAAATCCCTATATCTACCAGAATAAGAATGTACACGTTCACGACTTCTAGAATGTCGTCTTTCATACTTAGGACTTTCAGGTGCTACTGGTAAATATGGAATATGAACTGGAACAAACGTGGATAAAACACCTTCTCTTTCAAAAAAGTTACCCCTTAATCGTGTAATTACTTGTATTAGTGCATCTTTTGCATTATCAAGTTCTGCAGTAATCTTACAACAAAATAAACAAAAAGGTTATAAATATATAGTGTCCGTATCTAAACCCTAAAAGATACAGATGTTTACAATTTACCTGTACCATCTGTTCATCTTTGTCAGCAATTTTGGGTATGTTTTCTCTTGAAACTATACGGATATTAGATCTACTAATTCTCCTAATTTCAGAAATTATAGCTCCTCCTTTCCCGATTATGCAGCCAATTTGAGAAGTTGGAACAAGTAATCTTGTGGTGAATGAAACAACACCTGAATCACTTTCAATTCTCTCACTACACCTTGGTTGCAGGCGGACTGCAGCTTCGATAGTTGGAGAAAATGTGTCTTCAATTATCTATAATTAAACATATACAAATTGACAATCACAAATAACCACCATACTTTATTTTTGTATAAAGTAAAATATGTTTCAATACTCAAACTTTCGTATATCTGCTGGTTTAACCCTTGAACTATTTTTTTTGGATGATTTACACCCTCAAAATTGGTTAACTTGTTAAAAAAAAAAACTGCTATCACAAATTAATTACTGCAAAACCACTTTTAACCGCTACACTTTTTTCTCATAATGGTTTAGTCCCTTGATGTTTATATAAACTATTATACTGATTTTTATAACTATATTAAGTAGTAATGTAATAAAAAATAATATTAATATGTTATTAAGTTAAAAGATAGGAAAAAACACCAAGTCAACGAAAGTTTAGGTGTAAAATACTGATACAGCCAATGTTTAGGGGTTAAAACACCAAATTGGTGAAAGTTTGAGGATTTAAAACACAACAAACTCTTCCTATAGTTCAGCCAAAATTTATACCTCTTTTCCAAAAATAGATATTATGCAATCTTCATTCTCAGTTGCTGAAGTTGAACTATCAACTTTGACAGTTGCACCAGACTCTTGTCTGATTTGATTAATCATAGCACCCCCTTTGCCAATTACAGCACCCAGATTTGCAGTTGGACAAATTAAATGAAGAGAAAATTCCTTTGAAGAAGATTCATGTCTTGAAGGTGGATAGAGGTTATGGGCCCAATCTCCATTTTCACCTTTATATCCACCAGGCCCACCATAGGGCCCAACTAGTGGATTTAGGCCCATAATTGGTGCACCAGTAGAAGGATAACTGTTCCTTGTGGAGGAAGTATGTATTTGTTCAGACTTTGATGGGTTGTCATGAAGACGGGATGCTATTTGGAAGAGGGCTACTTTTACATGAGAAGCTTCACCAGATATCTGAATCATCACAACAGAATAACAGCTGGCATGTAAAGCTTCAGTTGAATCAATAAGTAATATATTTTAATAACAATTTATGTATAGAAACAGAGATTAATTAACATATTCTTCAAATTACCTGCACAAGTTCATCATCGCTCAATGCACATTTAGGCAGATTTCTATCCTTCATAATACGAATCTGAGCACCAGTATCAGAACGTATAGTTTGAACTATCTGTCCACCTTTACCAATAATACATCCAATCTGATCACATGGCACAAGAAGGCGAGCTGTAACTTGCTGTTTATCGCCAGAGTCCACATCAGCAGCCACCTCATCAGATAATCTATCATGCACTTTTAAAAGAGCATCTTGTGCAGGACAAATCCGTTCATTTCCATCATATTTATTTGTTTCATCACTTGTGCTATAAACAGTGATTACACGGTCTTCACACCCTGAAACTGTGTCACCAATCCTAATTTTTGAATTAGTTTCAGATCTTAATTGCTTGATAGTATCTCCACCTCTTCCCATTATACTTCCAATTTTCCTACTAGGGCATAAGTAACGATATACGGTATCATCTGAACTGTGAGAGGTTTTTCCTCTATCATCACCATTATTTCTTCTCTTGCTTCTTTCATTATCGTTGTAGTCAGATTGAGAATAGGAGCGTTTTCCATAATTGTTCCTTTCCCCAGCCATAAGCTGCAAATTACGTTTTTTTTTTCAACAAAATTAGTCACCAGATAGCAAACTATGACAGACGCATAGTACTTTGTTTCTGTATTCCACAATGTGATGAGACAGTTAATGTTGAATACTAGTGCGCAGTAAATTCTCGCAAAAGCACCAATATATTAATCAATTCTGTAATTAAGAGCATAAAGCAACAAAATTAACCAAAAAACAGTATGATCCTGATCAATATCTTCTTCTCATGGAGTCACGACAGTGAACTGTAACCAATTTTGAGTACTAACATTACGGGTAACAAAGCTACACAAGTACACAGGTAACAACAGAAAACCGATTAAACCTAAAAATCGAAGCTGCAAACTATAAATCGATTTGGATCCAAAAAGCATGTACTGTTAGGTTTTAAGAGAAAATGAACAGACTAAATGTACTGTAAGGTTATGAGAGAAAACGAATAGACAAAATGTAAGTGATTCAATCGTACCTTGGTGAGCTAAAGGTTTCCGAGAATTAAATTCGAAATTGATACCAGGAGACGACTGCAAATTTGGAATTTAGGGTTTATGATTTTGATATTTGTCGCACCGTCTTCAATGTAGAAGCACTAATTCACTAAACTGTATGAAATACGTATGGTAAAGACATCCCAAATGACAATGAGCCCCTATATTTTATTTTTATTACATAAACCCCCAAATATTTTCAATGTAAATTCTGTTCAATGTGATGAGCTCAAGAAAAAATGTACCCCTCTGTCCCACAAAAAACTTCTCATTTCATTTGGACACAAGATTTAAGATGATAGTTAGTGGTGGGATCATTGGTAATAATTTTGATTAAAATATAAGATTTGTTTGGAGAGAGAAAGATAGTTATTGAATAGTTAGTGGTGGGGACCGTGGGGTTATTAATAATAATAGTATTTTATTATGTGGAGTCCATCAAATGTGAAATGGGAAGTTTTTTGTGGGACAAAAATATGTGGTGAAATGGGAAGTTTTTTGTGGGACGGAGGGAGTAGTTATCAACTTCGAAAGTAAAATAGTATGTAAATTTGCCAGACTTAGGTGCTGTTTAGTAAGCTTCTTAATAATTCAGATAAGAGGACAACCTCTTAATCAGACAGATTCAGAGTGTTTGGTAAGACCTGTTAATCAGCCTCTGAATCAGAAATTATACATGTTCTGCCTCTTAATCGGACAGATGTAAGGGTAAGTCTAAATCATTCAGACCTCTGCATCATTCAGATCTTAATCATTCAGATGTTACTAAGCAGCACCTTAGAGCGTCCAGTGCAGTGGCGCACCTCACCTTCGCCGGATCAATTTATGCCTATGTGGCATGTTTTGGCGAGCCACATCCCTTCGCCACCACACCCCTCGTGGGTTGAGTGAGGCATTTCGCCGGAGCATTGGCGAGGCCGGCGAGGAGAGAAAGGGAGAGAATTTTCTTTTTTTTAAAGGGTATTTTGTAAGTCAGGGGTATTTTGGTGGGTCTCAAAGGAATATTATTGATTAGTGATGGTAGAGGGGGTATTTGAGGATTTTGAATGTGAAATGTGAAATAGTGATGTGGCGCATAGGTGGCGTGGATATGGCACTCCAACTTGTGTTACCACATCTAATGCTCTTACATAAGTTTCTTTTGTTAACGTCTCCTTGTATATATACTAAAACAGTCCTTCATAAATAAAGTGCATATTCAAGATTGATATAATAGTGGGTGATTTCTTAATATAAACCAAATGAAACCAAGAATTTCAAAAAAAAAAATCTAAAATTCGTGCGACCGTGGTACTCCTCTAGAACGTCGCCACGTATCCAGTTAGTACTGCTCAAAATTGGTTACTAATGTTCAAAGTTAATGTTGTTAGCACAAACTTAGTGATGCTCAAAAGTTAGTGCTGCTCAGTAGTTAATGTTGTCGCATGATCTATTTTGGTAATTTTAAAGTTGATCAGTCTTGATTGGGAATTGAACTTGTCGCACGATCTATTTTAGTAATTAACTCTATAATAGAATTCCAAATATAAATATGAAAAAAATAATAAGTATAAGCTTACATATGGTTACTTCACATGTGAAGTGATCAAAATTATATTATATGTTATGTGCCACTTGAACAATTGTCCATATGAGACCGATGATGCACATTACAAAATACAACGAAGGTACTTCTAATTACTATAGTATAGTATTTGAGTGGTAGATACAAATTACAAAATATTGGATGTTTGCACATAAAAACAAATAATTTGACCCTTCACACTTAATTTAAAAATGTTTAAAACCACGATTACTAATATAATTAAACTCGTTCCATTATAAATATTTTTTGCCCTTAGAAGGGCCGGTATATATCATCACGGCGCCAAAACCAAAATCCTATATGGCATCTCAAACTCACGGCGCCGTCACACCGTACGGTTCTCGTAGTTGGGCTTGGGCTGGCCGGATATGCATGGGCCTATTAAAGAAGTTAGGGCACCGTCGATTTAAACCGGTTACCATTAGTTCCACCGGTTCATACTCGACCCAAACCGAAGAATTTATCATACACATATTAAAACCATCATCCGGACCGGGGTGTGTGGTTCCGTGCCAGTTTCGGTTCCATCAGTTCTGGTTGGTTCCAGCTCTTTTTGCACAATCCTAAACCTAAGTGTATGTTTTTAAAAAGTTTAGTATCCATTAATCACTACTCGATAGTATAATGTTCTATACAAAAGAATGAACAAAGTAAACTTTTTCGAGAAGTATGATAATCATCGAGTTCATTAACACATAAAGTCATATTGTTAACCTATGGAATGTCACATAAGCTTTAATTCATAGTCGTCTTTCAACTCAAAAACGAATATTTTATCATATTATAACCAACTGATATTAAACTTACTCGGCTACTAATGCGTAATAACGTCCACATTTAAAAACAAATAATTTGACCATTGACGTATTGTTTAAGACTATTGTTAAACATTGCTACCAATCTTTTGACTATGGTTAAACTCGTTCCATTTTCTTGCCCAAACTAAGCGCCGAATTAGGAGTGTGCAAAAATCCAGAAAACACTATTTTCTCAAGGGTATTCCCGTCATTTTGGCTATTTAGGGTGATCGATATTTGTTCGTGATGTATGCGAATCATCTTTGCCGTGACCGTCGAACCTTCCTAGACTTAATGGTAAATGTTTATCCAAAAAATAACCGAACATGTGATCTTTGGTAAATTATTTGGTAGCTTTTACCACTAGCTCATCACCGTATAATTATCTAGAATACACTATGTTAGCGTAAATTAAGATTAGTTATCAGACATACATATGATGCTTTACAACAATACAGAGGTAAGTACAAAATTATAGCCTAAATGTGCATTCACACATCACAATAGTTACTTTCACACTAACATTTACATGATAGAAATTATTTTCCACTTAATAAAAAAATCATAGTTGTTTTTTTAAGGGTCGGTTAGTATGTTAGTTGTTCAAGCCTAGACAACGACATTCATAAGAGGCAATATGTATTTCCTCGAACCCTCCACCAATAGGGAATAAACCCTATCACCTATTCACTTGAGGAAAAGCCTTCAACAAAACTCAAACTCGAGATCTTGTGAAGGCAAACCCTCTAGGGTTTCCCTTGGTGCCCAGTTGGTATACACCAACTGATTAAAAAATCATAGATGTTAGTAAGAGAAAAAACAAATACAAAACTTGGTAGGTTTTGCTAATCATTACTCTAAAGGCAATAGTTAACAATAGTTTAAATGATTAATGTATAACAACTCTTAGTTAATAAAATCCAAAAGGATAGTTTTTATTAGTTAATTTACAATTTCTTTAAGTTTAAAAAATTTTCTTAACTATTATTCTTAGGCAATATGTTATTTTCTTAACCATTATTTTTAAAATATTTTCCAACTTGGTAACATGTTATTTTGAAGTAAAGTATATTCATTCTGAGGCAATATGTTAATTTCTTAAACATTATTCTTAAAATATTTTTCAACTTGGTAATATGTTATTCTAAAGTAAAGTATATTCAGCATTGATTAAACAAAATAGGAAGAAAAAAAAAAAAAAGGAAACTTCATAGCAAAAGCACAAGTAGACTATAGGTTTCGTTTTTCTTTGTCTCTTCCACAAAAAAAAGTTACGCTACCAATAACATCTCATATAGTTTGATTTCGATTTTTTTTACATAAATATTTACTACATAATCAATGAAATGTTTAAAAACGACGATGATAACTTACGTACATCACGAGCCAAGCTCTGCCACCTAGAGAAGCACATTTATATAGGAATACCTTTTGGGAAGAAAAAAAAAATATGTATGCTTTCAATTATAGTTTAAACTTTAAGGCATCGATATCATTTTTATCTTTACTATATATAAACATAATGTTCCAACCAACTGAGTTACTTCACCATATATTCATTAGTTGACTGTAATTATATTTAATTAATCTCATAAATTTAAAAAAAATATAAATTGTCATCACCACTCATGACTCACCACAACCACCACAACTCGCCACTGCAACCACCTACCATATGTGACTACCACCAACATCCATCATCTCTATCCTCGTCAACACCTATTAATTAGTCACCGCAAAATTTAATTATATGATACTCGCCGTCATATTATACGAGTAGCCTTCTATAGATCTAAAATACTATTAAATTGCCATTCAAAAGATGTTTGGGTATGGTTTTGAAACATATATTACGACTTTAAATACCAGAATCAAATAACCACTGTCCCACCTTCTCCTATGACCTTGAAGAAAGTAGAAAGAAACTTCCTTTGAATTTCCTATTATTTTCCTTTACTATATATAAACATAATGCTCCAACCAACTGAGTTACTTCACCATATATTCATTAGTTGACTGTAATTATATTTAATTAATCTCATAATTTTAAAAAAATATAAATTGTCATCACCACTCATGACTCACCACAACCACCACAACTCGCCACTGCAACCACCTACCATATGTGACTACCACCAACATCCATCATCTCTATCCTCGTCAACACCTATTAATTAGTCACCGCAAAATATAATTATATGATACTCGCCGTCATATTATACGAGTAGCCTTGTATAGATCTAAAATACTATTAAATTGCCATTCAAAAGATGTTTGGGTATGGTTTTGAAACATATATTACGACTTTAAATACCAGAATCAAATAACCACTGTCCCACCTTCTCCTATGACCTTGAAGAAAGTAGAAAGAAACTTCCTTTGAATTTCCTATTATTTTCCAACCACATTGCACAACATTTTCTTTCAACCTCCTTTGAAAGCTGACCCCACACACATAAACACCTTCAAACACGCACAAAAATACATAACCTTCACATAATTCTTAGGCCGCTCGGTACGGGCCAACGCCTGTGTGGCGTGGGGGTGTGAGGTGGAGGGCACGGCGTGGGGTTTAGGTTGGAACACCGCCCCCCCCCCCCCCCCCCCCAACGCCGTTGTGGTCCGGCGTGGAGGAGCCACCCCACGGGCAACGCTCGGTAACGGTGTGGAGGCTTGCTTTTTGATGGAAATAAGCTTGTGATTGGTGGATGGATATTTTATTTTTCTTTCTTATTTAAAATTAAATAGAATAAAATGGTGTGGTGGGTATTTCCTAGAGATGATGTGGTGTGGTGGTGGTGTGGTTGCTGATGTGGCAGAAAAGGGCACCACCACATGTGGTGCCCATACCCACAGCCTTATAAAAGCCACACAATTCTCGTATTCAAACTCACCATCTTCTCTTACCTCACTAAAATTCATATTCTTTACATTCATTTCAACCAAAAAAAAAAAAAAAAACATCAATAACTATGACTTTTATGCTACCTGAATACATCCAATACTTCTTTTTCGAAATAATTCTCAACATGATCATCTACCCCCAATTCGAGTTTTTCTTTGATGGCTCCAAGACTCAAGTTGAAAAGAAGAATCAAGATTCCAAATTTTCAAAAAGAGTACCTTCATTCAAGAGCGAAATCATTCGAGGATACGAGATGGAGATGGTGATGAGCAATTTGGGAATCTCTTGCAATTCTAAAGATGAAAACCTACCAAAAACTTTAAGTTCTAATGATCTTTTTAACATATTTGAAGAAGAACAGCCGATATTAGATGAAGTTAAGGAATCTTTTAATGTGTTTGATGAGAATAAAGATGGATTTATTGATGCAAAAGAGTTGCAAAGAGTTCTATCTGCTTTGGGATTGAAGGATAGAGCAGCCATTGATGATTGCAAGAAAATGATTCGAGTGTTCGATGATAATGATGACGGTAGAATAGATTTTAATGAGTTTGTCAAGTTTATGGAAGGCACTTTTTGTTGAATTGAATTCAATTTCTTTAGTTTCTAATTGATCAAATATTTTAATTGATGATAAAATATTATTTTTGAAATAATTTGAATTTGTATTAAGAGTAATCAATTCGAAGAGTATTTAAGCCGAACTTAAAAAACTCAGGGTAATGCTGCGTCGAAGGATCCTAGTTCCTGGTCGTCCCTCCCAGCGACGCGTCCCCTCCTTGACGCCTCTCCTCTACGACGCGTATTCTTTAGGCATTGGGTCGCCGCATTGACCAATGAAGGTTGATGGTGTATGTTGTTGCGGTTTGTACAATATGTATTGTAAGTGGTAGGTGTATTAATTTTAAGGTTTATTCATCACTACGAGAGTTTGATCGGGGTTTACCATGTGTTTCAACGGAAGAGAAAAAGCTGATGTGCCAGTTGTGACCAATTACGCATAGTCTGATAATCTTAGTAATGAGCCAAGAATATCGGTAGGTTGACATATTTGTGGGCCCATATTCATTCATGCCCACACGTAGAATACACACGTCTATAATTGCACGGCCTAGGTTCTATCATCGCCATTAGAGGTTCAAAAACCTATTATTTTCGAAAATTGGTTCGAACGTAAAACCGGTTAGGTTTAGGTGTGAACATAAAAAGCGGGTAATCAGAATTGGAACTAGAATCGCTTCGGAATCGTCGGTTCAAGGCCAGGACCGCTTTGGAGGTTCTGGTTCCTAAAACAAGGAACCGTCTTCAAAGGTCCCGATTATAGTTCTCAAAATTAAGGAGCTAGTAACTGCCAGAAAACCGGAACTAACTGTTTTTAATTAAAATTAAAATATTATACTCCCTCGTCCCACAAAAAACTTCTCATTTCACCTTAAATTTTTATTCCACAAAAAACTTCTCATTTCCTACATTCGGTGGGTTCCACATAATAAAATTCTATTATTACTAAAGACCCCTCCAATAATTATCCACTAACCATCTTTCTCTCTTCAAACTAATCTTATATTTTAATCAAAATTATTATCAATGACCCCACCACTAACTATCACCTTAAAACTTGTGCTAAAGTCAAAAGAAATTTTTTTTGGGGAAGGAGGAGGATGTGAAAAAAAATAAATGACCGCCATATTATCTTTATTTGGATCAATTTAATTGCTAATATTAGTATGTTCTTTTTACATCTCTCTTAATCAATGATATTTTATGAAAATTCATATTATAAGTTATAATTTTAATAATATGAGAAATTTAATGTGATTTTTAATGAATTTAACCATTACTTTGTTTAGATATAATCTTTTAATATCAAACAAGTGTTTTCGAATTCTAGTTATTCAAGATTAACTAGGCTAATACCCGCGCGATGCGGCGGCTGCAAAGTACATATTTATGGCGATTAAAAGTCCTTTGGTTACATATTTTTATAACGAATATAATACATAAGCATGAAAATTGTGTATAAAAATAGAGGAAAAAGGCAATAATTAGCATTGGCGTTGAAATGTTGTTCGATTACATGTTTTGATATATAGTAGGGTACCCGCGCAATGAGGCGGCGGGTACCCTGATACATCTTTTCCGCGACGATGTTGATGGTGTTCGTTTACATGTTATTTTATAACGATTATTATACAAATGACTGATAGTTGGGAATGAAATATGGATAAAGACTATTATACAAATGACGATTATTATACAAATGACTTGGTCTCCCACAACATACCTCCTCTGATATAGTAAACACCGTCTTCCTTCAATATTTTTTGAAATCTACTTATCAATTTAACGTAAATAGAAGCTTGAATCTTGCCTCCCTACAAAAAAATGGATAATACATATGATTTTAATTAATAGTTAATTTAGTAAAAATAATGTAACGACCCGAAATTTGAATAAAATAAATTATGGGAAAAATATGTTAAATAAGGATAAATCGTTTAAAACACGTAGGAATTGGTTTCGTGTCATTTGTACATCGTACGAGGAAGTTATGGGCGAAACCGGGTCGAGATAAAGTTGAAAAAGTGCAGCCTCGGACACCTGAGGAGTTCGCGACGCGAACTCGGGTTAGCGATCGTGAAGTCGAGGCAGGGATTTTGGTGATCGGACGTGAAGAGTTCCCGACCAGTTACCGATCGCGAAGTGGGCTCGAGGCGGGAACTTCGCGACGCGAAGTTGTGTTCGCGATCGCGAACTATGGACGAGCAGAATAAAATCGGGTTTGAGCTAGGGTTTGCTCATTTTTTCACCCAAGTTGAGGTGCAGCCGATTTTAGAGAGAGAAGGGGCGATTTTGGTGATTCCTTGCTCAAATCTTCATCCATCTTGAAGGATCTAAACATCAAAGGTAAGATTTCTTGAATGTTGATGTTATCTAGCTAGTTATGAACTTTGTATGGGTAGCAATGGTGGTTTGGGGAACCATCCATGTCATCTTTGGGGAAGATGACTAATTATGGGTGTAGAACACTCATTGTAAACTTGTAATCGATGTGTACAAGTTGGATTTGGGATTATTGATGGAAATCTTGAACTAGGGTTTGAGATTTCACCAAGTTGGATGAACTTGGTGGTTCGGAATGTGAATATGGATTGATTAGTGATTAGTTATGGATAATAACTAGTTTTTGTGATGATATTGATGGTAGGTCAAGAAGGCCTAAAGATTGGTGACATTTCACAAGTTGGAAAGCAAGGATTCTTGTTGTTAGACACGATTTGGAATTAGCTTGGCTAAGGTGAGTACATGAGACTTTTACTGGGTACATAGCAAATGATTTTGAAAACTATGATGTTTTAAGAGTCTTTATTAATAAACGTTCTTAATAAAGATATGATTGATACGATAAGAAAATGCTAGTAATGGACTATTTAAGTATGTTTAATCGATAAATGATTTTGAAAGAGATTACGATAATGAAATGTAATCAATGAGTTTTCATAAATAAGATGTATGAATAAAGATGATGATTTAAAAGAGATTGATAATCGGTTTATTAATAATATATATTAATAAAGCTTGAGACAATGATTTTTAAGTAATAAGTATCGGATAGTATATTATACTAATGAAAGTAGTTTTCGAATTACTAAGAGAATAAGTAATAAGTGACTAGTACTAAACGTGTATTCTAGTCAAAGAAGAGTCAAAGTAATATGATTTTGATAAAAGATAAATATGTTTTAATATGAGCAAAGGACTTGGTAATGTCAAGATTTAAAATGAAATAATAAAGAGAATAGCATGATAAAATAGAATAATTGCATTCTAATAAGTGATGAAAGGAGCTGATGCTCATAATTGATGTAAGGAGCTGAGGCTCATATGTGAAATGAAAAATCCGGAATAAGACCGCCCAGTGATGGGGGAGCATGAGATGTCTACTTGGGGTGGTACCTCCCTGCGCAAAGAGTAGAATGTCACAGTTTACGACACCCAATGATGGGTGAGCATGACGACCCGGGAACGGGGAGAGCTTATGAATCTCGGTAAGATGGGGGTTCCCAATTACCTTGATAGTTTACCTATGACGTCCCATATCGGGAGAGTTGGCTATGGAGAGGTCCGTCGCATATGTGATAATGAAAGTGCAAGTTTGGAGATAACTTACAAGTATGTGATTAGATGACGAGTAAGCTTACGGTAAGCTTATTAGTTTATACGGTTAAATGAATGGAAGATGAATTATGAATTAATAAGAAATGATAAGGATAAATATTTTTAATGTTATAAATATTATTTTATAAATCTTTTGAGAATGGGTCGAAAACCCATGTATCTCACGAGACTATTTTGTCTCACGTACTACTTTGTTTTTGGCTATGTACTCAGGTTCAAGATCGTTGGATTAGAGGGTCGCGTTAGAAGTGGCCTAGTGTTGGTTAGCTCGGGAGCTCGTAGGTAGTTCTCGTTTATCCTATGGTTATGATATTATATTTGTAACACCGGCTTTAATACTCTGATAAACTTTATTGGTTTTTGTTAAACCGTATTTTGGGAACATTGGACATTGTAGTATTTTTATTTAAAATATGATTTAAAAAGTGTTTGAAAAATGAGGTGTTACAAAATAATATCTATACCTAATGATCATTTATCAAATATGATTAAGTGTAATACCTCCTCGTCAATTAGTAGTATCTGAAGTGATATTATCTCATTTTTATAGTTGAAGTTCGTGTGGGGCCACATTCGTAGAACCCTGACCTTGAGGTGAATTTTGTCCTTGAAAACATGAATGTTTCTTATAAAGGGCAATCCGATTGTTGACATGTTAAGAAATCCTTGCATAAAAAGATTACGAAAGTCCTACACAATAGGAATAAAATTTCTATCAAAAGTTTAAGAAATGAACCGAGGAATGGATTGAATTAACCTTGTTGGTGAATCGAGTGATGGTAAGGTGGTATGTGTTTCGTATCGTGAATGCAAAGGTTAAATGGTTGAGTCGTCAATTTATTTATATACATAAAAAACGTATATATATATTAACTGTAATAAAACATAATAAACACATTTAATGACAAATAAATTTAAGAAACGTTTTTTAATACTCTTGATACAATCAAAACGTTTAAAGTACAACTAGTGTAAGTTAAACCATTACATGGTCTTACTATAAAAACGAGTCAACCACAATAAAACCGTCATTTAATGAGTAGCGAAAATAACTGTCAGTCAAACCATTAAAGTAACAATCTAAAAACGTTTATATTAATTTATATTAATTGTCATATTAACACTCCTTTAATTGTTTTCTAAAACGTATAACTCTTACGCATTTACACCTCTAGATATTAATAGTAATTGTAATAATACGTAATTAACACATTAAATGACAACTAAAAAAAAGTAAGTATCCGAGCAACAAAAATAATTGTAATTCAAACCATAGAATGACAAATTAACACTCTAAAAACGTATATATTAATTCATATTCATTGTCATATTAATACACATTTAATTGTGGACTAAAAACGTGTAAATCTGACGGAATGTAAGCATCTCTTCATATTACTTTTAGTTGACGTAATATTAACATGAAAAACGTATATATTAAAAACGTATATATTAACCGTAATAAAACATAATTAACACATTAAATGACAAATTAATTTAAGAAACGTTTTTAAAACTTTTGATACAATAAAAACGGTTAAAGTACAACTATTGTAAGTCAAACCATTAAATGGTTCTACAATAAAAACGAGTCAACCAATTAAATATCAACAGTTTTTTGTAACACCTCAATTTTCAAAATAATATTTAAACAACATTTCATCCCAAAATGAGTAATAATATATCGGTGTCAAATACCGACTTTACAAAAACTAAAAAGGTTTCTTGTTTGAGATTATCAGAGTTTACAAAAATGATGTTACAAATTATATCTTAGCCATAGGACGAGAGCTCTAATCGTCAACACCAAACTAATCCCAACAAGGCCTCTTCTAATCAAGCCTCCTAATTCTTCGATCCCGAACCTGAGTACATAGCAAAAACACAAACATAGTACGTGAGAACAAAATTGCCTCGTGAGATACATGGGTTTTAGACCCGATAAACAACTAGTCACATAATATCATTTATGTTATAATATTAATATTAATTCCATTCGGGTCTGTAACATCCCAAAACCCGGCCTAGTAGTTTATTGACCTTAAGGTATCTTATTATATGATTATCTGATTAAATGCTTAGTTAATTTAATTAGCCTGTCGTCCTTTGCGGTATTTTAACCAAGGGGTTAAAATATCCGACTTGTGAATTATTTGGAATGAAAGCATGATTTTTATATATTTGGGTTCCTCGTTAAATATCGTTTCCAAAAATGTTTTCGTTATGAAAATTGGAGTCCGTTTGCTATTTTAAATAAATTAATTTCAAAAGGGACTTTTCAGACATATACTGATAATTATTACAAAAGCCACAAAGGGGTCCCACCCCCCTTGTGTAGGCCGGTCAAGAGAGAGGGAGGGAGAAACCCTCCTTTTCTTCCTTGTCTTTTTGTTTAAACATTATCTTCTTTCACTATTTCATTGCTCAAGTTTCTCTCCATCTTTTGTGCTTGCTTTGAGCTTGTTCTTGACAAATCCTTGTGCTAGGACCCGAAATCTACCCTAGTGTTGGTAGAGAAGAAGTCTAGAAGTAAGCTACACCTTCTCCCTTACTTGTCCATGTTGTTCTTGAACTTTGTTATGAACTAGGGTTTGTGATCTTGAGTGTTTTATGGATGAATCTTGAAATGGATGTTGTTTTATGTGTTTATGCAAGCTTTTACATCTTTTGTATGGTTGTTTGTTGAAGGAATACAAGATTTGGTGAAAATCACCTTCAACCTCCATTAATGGTGGAAGTTGAAGGTGGGTTTTGACAAATCTTGGATTTCTTGAGTTATGGTTGGATAGAATTGTTTATTAGGTTGTAAAATCATGTTTGTTAAGTTATGGATGTTAAAAACCTAGTATTGATCAATTGGTGAAGTAGTGTAACTAGTGTTTGGATGATTTTGTCAAAATGGTTAACTAGTGATTTTGGAAGTATCATATTTGGATTTGTGATGTTATGATCTTGATGTAATTGTTAGATGATTGTGAATTGCTAGTTAAAGATTAAATTGCTAGTTAATGGAAAGGTGGAAGTGTTTGGATCATGTTCGAGTTTTTGGCCCGTTTGGGTCAACTAGTTGGGAATACTTGCTAAATGGTCAAAATGGTCTAATGTATTGATGAAGTATTTGTGCTAGTTGTAAATGTCATAAAATGTGCATTTTATGAGTCTTATGTAGTTAGATGTTGAAATTGATGATTTTGACGACTCGGTGGATTATCACTAACTCGGTATGTTGTTGACAGGAACCGGGAAGGATACTCAGTGATACTAGCTCACTGAGTTAAGGAATCGAAGGTTGAAAGGTGAGTGGATTCGACCTACAACTCGGGTTTCGGTTATTTCACTTGGTATTGTCTTGTTGGTGAAAAAATGCAGAAAATCGCCAGATGAAGAGAGTTCGCGACGCGAACTTTAGTTAGCGATCGCGAAGTCAGTCCAGAGAAATTGGTTGGTCGTCGCGAAGTAGTTCACGACTGAGTTCCCGACGCGAACCCTAGTTCGCGATCGCGAACTAGAGTTCGCGATTGGGAACTCAGTTTGACGTTTTTTCGCGGTGTCCTTCGTAGCTAGTTGACTTGTTATGTATGCCTAGTGTTAGGGAATACCATACATGACTAGGTGCACCATTCGGGATGAGGTCAGTGTCGGAAGGAGAACGGCTGGGCATCGGGTATCGACTAAACGGGTATCCGACCTTACCTGTATTTGTTGCATGGTTAAGGGGAGGGAGTTGCCCGGGTGTTGGATATGAAACGCTATCGGTTACCGTGGTTTTGGCCGACCATGGTTTAAGGCCCGCAAAGCCGCCGATCCTCTCAAAAAGTTATTACCCAACCGGAGATGTTTTTATAACTTCCGTGTTTAAGTGACCAGTGTAGTTGCTAGTGTAGTTGATAGTGTTAGGAATTCATTCACTTAGCTTTTGTGCTAATCCCTCCCTTATTGACACATTTCAGGTTGGATGGCTTGAACGGGTCGGGCTTGGACGGGAAGTTTGACCATGCTTAAATTATATTTTGTAAAATGAGCCGTGTTTAGTAATACCGTCTTTTAAATAACTTTGGTTGTAATATTTTGTGGGACCACGTTTTGTAAACCTAACTAACTAGTTGCTTCCGTACTTAGGCTAATACTTAATTGCCTTTAAAAAAAAAAAAAAAAAAAATTGCGGTGTTACAACTTGGTATCAGAGCTTCGGTTTGGCGATGGATACATGGGGTTGGTGTTCCATTCCCAAATCGTGGCTCGTGTGTTGGTCAAACCTTCCGGTCAAAGGGGATTAGGGCAAGTGTGAATTGGGTTTAGTAGTTAGTATTTGTGTACTAACAAGTTAAACTAAGCCTTGGTGAGATGTTATGTTTTGTAGCAGGAATGGCTACGGATGGAAACACCTTGGATAATATCCCACCGAACACGAACCTTGGGAACGATGGAGCAGCGGGCTCGGGGGGTGATGAAATACCGAATGAAGAATATATCTTATTGTTGGAAACACGGAATATGGAACTTGAGGATACCATTAGGGCTCTTCGCCACAATCAACCGACTGAGCCGCGACCCGAGGCTCGGTCTACCTTGCCACCTCCAACCCAAGCAAACCCACCCCCACACTTCACTCAAACTACTCAAAATCCCGTCTTTCCCCAAAATGACTCCTCATCTCCCAATACAAGCATACTACAACCGCCACTCGCCCACACCGTACCAATTGCCAATGCCCAACACCAACAATTCTTCAACCAACCTTTCCCGATTGAGAAGAAACCGTGCACTTACAAAAATTTTCTTGATTGTAAACCAACCGAGTACCGGGGAAGTACCGACCCGGCGGAAACTCTAACTTGGCTTAGGGCCACCGAGAGGGCTCTTATTGCTTGTAATTGTGAGGACCACTTGAAGGTCCGGTATGCGTCCCGAATGTTGGGGGGACCGGCTATGGATTGGTGGGATGGGTTGACCGCGAACTTTAGCAACGAAATGATGGATGCGGTCACGTGGAAACAATTTAGGGAGCAAGTGGAGGCTCGGTATTGTAGCCCGTTTGAGTTGGATAAGATCCGGAATGAGTTCATGATGTTGAAGATGACCGATCGAATGACGGTGGACGAGCTTATCCTCCAATTTAATGGTAAGCTCCGATTTGTGACACAATGGGTGCCCGATGAGTCCACCCAAATCAAACACTTTGTTGGGGCGTTGTTGCCCGAGTATCGGAACGTAACGAGGCTTGCGGGAACTCTCTTGCAAGCATATGATCTTGCCAAATCGGCCGAAGGTGACATCTTGGCCCAAAAGGCCGCGAATCGAGAGAAGGCCCCGTTTCATAAAGGAAAGTATGATCATGCAAACTCGAGCAACCACAAGAAATCTCAAGGAAATCATAGGTCTAACAATGATCGCCGAACACAAATCCTTCAAGGTTCCAACCAAAGGAACCCCTGGTGCATACCGTGTAAGTCCTCCCATGCCGGTCCGTGTACGGCACAAACTCGAAGGTGTATTAAATGTGGGCAACACGGGCATGAGTCCACGGAATGCAAGTTAGAGAAGAGTGTTTGTTGGACGTGTCAAAAAGAGGGTCACCGGGCCATGTTTTGCCCAATGAAGAAAGGCTCGGGTTCGGGTTCGGGCGGGGGAGCGGCTTCGTCGGGAGGCCAAAAGAGGAAGAGTCATCCGCCACCTTCGGGTCGGGCATTCAAAATGACGGTGGAGGATGCCACCACTACCGACGATGTCATCACCGGTATGTTTCTAATAAACTCGATACCCGCTCGTGTATTATTTGATTCGGGTGCAAATAGTTCGTTTTCCTCATAGAGTTTTTGTGACAAATTGAAATTGCCTTTTTCCTTGATCGCGACACCTCTAGAGGTAGAGGTGGCCGATGGTGAAATGGTTCCGGTCACGACATCCGTGTCCGGGGCTAGTATTGATATTGATGGCGTGAAATTTTCGATTCTTTTACTTGTTATGCCGATATCCGGCTTTGATGTGGTTTTAGGTATGGATTGGTTAAGTGCTAATAAGGCCAACATAAATTGTCACCAAAAGTTAATTACTTTTCTATTACCCGACGGGTCACACGTCGTGGCCCGGGGAGACCGTGCGACCTCGACCATACCCATGATATCCATGATGAAAGCCCGAAAGTCCTTGACCAAAGGATGTGAATCGTTTATAGCCTATGTGATTGACGTGAAAAAGGAAAAGAAGGTAATTGGTAATCTCCGGGTGGTTTCGGAATACCCGGAGGTGTTTCCCGAAGACTTGCCTGGGTTACCTCCCGTTCGGGAGGTAGAATTCAAAATTGATTTGGTGCCGGGTGCCAATCCCGTGGCTAGAGCACCGTACAGTTTAGCACCGTCCGAGATTCGGGAGATGATGACACAAATCCAAGATTTATTGGATAAGGGTTTTATTCGGTCGAGTTCCTCACCTTGGGGAGCTCCGGTTTTATTCGTAAAGAAGAAAGATGGTGCACTTCGTATGTGCATCGATTATCGAGAATTAAATAAAAGAACGGTAAAGAATCGGTACCCTTTGCCGCGTATTGACGATTTATTTGATCAACTCCAAGGGTCTTCTTATTTCTCAAAGATTGATTTGAGATCGGGTTATCACCAAGTTCGGGTTCATGAAAACGATGTTCACAAAACGGCGTTCCGAACTCGCTATGGCCACTATGAGTTCTTGGTTATGCCGTTTGGATTGACGAACGCTCCCGCGATATTTATGGATTTGATGAATCGAGTTTGTCGGCCTTATCTCGACAAATTTGTTATTGTGTTCATTGATGATATTTTAATTTATTCCAAGACCGAAGAAGAACACGAAAAACACTTAAGGCAAGTGTTAGAAACGTTGAAGCGGGAACAATTATTTGCGAAGTTCTCGAAGTGCGAATTTTGGCTTCGAGAAGTTCACTTTTTGGGTCACGTTATTTGTTCGAATGGGGTCAAGGTGGACCCGGCGAAGATCGAAGCGGTTATGAATTGGGTTGCTCCGAAGAACCCAACCGAGATAAAGAGTTTCTTGGGTTTGGCGGGTTATTACCTCCGGTTTATAAAAGATTTTTCCAAGATAGCGGGTCCTATGACGAGATTGACCCGTAAGGATGTACCGTTCCGGTGGGGTGAAAATCACGAGAAGTCATTTCAAACTCTAAAACAATTATTGTGCCAAGCTCCGGTTCTCGCCTTACCCGAAGGCCCGGAGGATTTTATTGTTTATTGTGACGCTTCACTTGTGGGTTTGGGTTGTGTGTTGATGCAACGAGATCGGGTCATTGCTTATGCTTCGAGGCAATTGAAGAATCACAAGAAGAATTACCCGACTCACGATTTAGAGTTGGCGGCGGTGGTTTTTGCACTAAAATTATGGAGACACTATTTGTACGGTACTAAATGCGTGATTTGCACGGATCATAAAAGTTTGCAATACGTGTTTACGCAAAAGGAGTTGAATATGCGTCAACGAAGATGGTTAGAGTTGATTAAGGATTACGATTGTGAAATCCGATATCATCCCGGGAAGGCAAATGTGGTGGCCGATGCCTTAAGTAGAAAGGGAGATTCGGGACGGGTACAATTTATGCGGATGGAAATTGTGTCGGATTTGGTGTCCCGGTTGAAGATTTCACAAATGGAAGCATTAAATGTCGAGCATTTGAAGGCCGAGATTTTATTAAAAAGGAAAGATGATTTAGAAGAAGATTCTCGGGGTTTGAAGACATATCAATCCCGGGTTTGGGTACCGTTACTCGGGGGTTTGCGAGAATTGATTTTAGCCGAGGCTCACAATTCTAGGTTATCGGTTCTCCCGGGTAGCACGAAGATGTATAATGATCTAAAAGCACTTTATTGGTGGCCGACAATGAAGACCGACATTGCCCGTTTTGTGGGCCAATGTCATATTTGTGCTCAAGTGAAGGCCGAGCACCAAAAGCCCTATGGAACTTTAACCCAATCACCGATTCCCGAGTGGAAGTGGGACCGGATTACTATGGATTTCGTGACCAAATTGCCGCGTACACAAAGGGGTCACGATATGATTTGGGTTATAGTTGACCGATTAACGAAGAGTGCTCACTTCTTGGCTACTAGTGAGACCGCCTCACTTGGTAGATTGGCAAAATTATACATCGATGAAGTGGTGTCCCGGCATGGTATTCCGATTTCTATCGTGTCCGATAGAGATCCCCGTTTTGTTTCAAATTTTTGGAATAGCTTGCAACGAGAATTGGGGACGCGGGTGAATTTAAGTACCGCGTACCACCCCCAAACCGATGGGCAATCGGAAAGAACGATACAAACGCTAGAAGATATGTTGCGGGCTTGCGTGTTAGAGTACGGTGGGTCATGGGATTCACACCTACCGTTGATCGAGTTTGCTTATAATAACTCGTATCACTCAAGTATTAAGATGCCACCGTATGAGATGTTGTATGGGCGTCGGTGCCGAACCCCGACGTGTTGGTTGGAAGCGGGTGAGAAACAATATGCGGGGCCCGATATTGTACAAATGACCGCGGATAAAGTGGCAATTGCCCGAGAAAAGTTAAAAGCCGCCCGTGACCGACAAAAGATGTATGCCGACCCGAGGCGTAGACCCGCTACGTTCTCGGAGAACGAGATGGTTTATTTGAAGGTTTCACCTTGGAAGGGTGTTATTCGTTTTGGTAAACGAGGAAAGTTGGCCCCGAGGTTTATTGGGCCGTTCCGAATTAGTAAGGTGGTGAATTCTCAATCGGTAACACTCGAGTTACCCCCGGAGTTGTCGGCAATACACAACACTTTCAACATTTGTTACTTGAGAAAGTGTAACATCGAAGATCCGAGCCAAATTCTTCCGGTACAAGAGTTGCGGGTTGATACAAAGAAAAGATTAGTCGAGGAACCGGTGGAGTTATTAGACCGAAAAGTAACGAAATTGAGAAAGAAACAGATTCCTATGGTTCTAGTAAAGTGGAAGCACAGTTTGGGGGCGAATATGACGTGGGAGACCGAGGCCGATATGCGGGAACGTTATCCCTCCTTATTTGATCGAGATGGGATTCCGGGGACGGAATCTTCTTAAGTGGGGGAGAGTTGTAACATCCCAAAACCCGGCCTAGTAGTTTATTGACCTTAAGGTATCTTATTATATGATTATCTGATTAAATGCTTAGTTAATTTAATTAGCCTGCTGTCCTTTGCGGTATTTTAACCAAGGGGTTAAAATACCCGACTTGTGAATTATTTGGAATGAAAGCATGATTTTTATATATTTGGGTTCCTCGTTAAATATCGTTTCCAAAAATGTTTTCGTTATGAAAATTGGAGTCCGTTTGCTATTTTAAATAAATTAATTTCGAAAGGGACTTTTCAGACATATACTGATAATTATTACAAAAGCCACAAAGGGGTCCCACCCCCCTTGTGTAGGCCGGTCAAGAGAGAGGGAGGGAGAAACCCTCCTTTTCTTCCTTGTCTTTTTGTTTAAACATTATCTTCTTTCACTATTTCATTGCTCAAGTTTCTCTCCATCTTTTGTGCTTGCTTTGAGCTTGTTCTTGACAAATCCTTGTGCTAGGACCCGAAATCTACCCTAGTGTTGGTAGAGAAGAAGTCTAAAAGTAAGCTACACCTTCTCCCTTACTTGTCCATGTTGTTCTTGAACTTTGTTATGAACTAGGGTTTGTGATCTTGAGTGTTTTATGGATGAATCTTAAAATGGATGTTGTTTTATGTGTTTATGCAAGCTTTTACATCTTTTGTATGGTTGTTTGTTGAAGGAATACAAGATTTGGTGAAAATCACCTTCAACCTCCATTAATGGTGGAAGTTGAAGGTGGGTTTTGACAAATCTTGGATTTCTTGAGTTATGGTTGGATAGAATTGTTTATTAGGTTGTAAAATCATGTTTGTTAAGTTATGGATGTTAAAAACCTAGTATTGATCAATTGGTGAAGTAGTGTAACTAGTGTTTGGATGATTTTGTCAAAATGGTTAACTAGTGATTTTGGAAGTATCATATTTGGATTTGTGATGTTATGATCTTGATGTAATTGTTAGATGATTGTGAATTGCTAGTTAAAGATTAAATTGCTAGTTAATGGAAAGGTGGAAGTGTTTGGATCATGTTCGGGTTTTTGGCCCGTTTGGGTCAACTAGTTGGGAATACTTGCTAAATGGTCAAAATGGTCTAATGTATTGATGAAGTATTTGTGCTAGTTGTAAATGTCATAAAATGTGCATTTTATGAGTCTTATGTAGTTAGATGTTGAAATTGATGATTTTGACGACTCGGTGGATTATCACTAACTCAGTATGTTGTTGACAGGAACCGGGAAGGATACTCAGTGATACTAGCTCACTGAGTTAAGGAATCGAAGGTTGAAAGGTGAGTGGATTCGACCTACAACTCGGGTTTCGGTTATTTCACTTGGTATTGTCTTGTTGGTGAAAAAATGCAGAAAATCGCCAGATGAAGAGAGTTCGCGACGCGAACTTTAGTTAGCGATCGCGAAGTCAGTCCAGAGAAATTGGTTGGTCGTCGCGAAGTAGTTCACGACTGAGTTCCCGACGCGAACCCTAGTTCGCGATCGCGAACTAGAGTTCGCGATTGGGAACTCAGTTTGACGTTTTTTCGCGGTGTCCTTCGTAGCTAGTTGACTTGTTATGTATGCCTAGTGTTAGGGAATACCATACATGACTAGGTGCACCATTCGGGATGAGGTCAGTGTCGGAAGGAGAACGGCTGGGCATCGGGTATCGACTAAACGGGTATCCGACCTTACCTGTATTTGTTGCATGGTTAAGGGGAGGGAGTTGCCCGGGTGTTGGATACGAAACGCTATCGGTTACCGTGGTTTTGGCCGACCATGGTTTAAGGCCCGCAAAGCCGCCGATCCTCTCAAAAAGTTATTACCCAACCGGAGATGTTTTTATAACTTCCGTGTTTAAGTGACCAGTGTAGTTGCTAGTGTAGTTGATAGTGTTAGGAATTCATTCACTTAGCTTTTGTGCTAATCCCTCCCTTATTGACACATTTCAGGTTGGATGGCTTGAACGGGTCGGGCTTGGACGGGAAGTTTGACCATGCTTAAATTATATTTTGTAAAATGAGCCGTGTTTAGTAATACCGTCTTTTAAATAACTTTGGTTGTAATATTTTGTGGGACCACGTTTTGTAAACCTAACTAACTAGTTGCTTCCGTACTTAGTCTAATACTTAATTGGCTTTTAAAAAAAAAAAAAAATTGCGGTGTTACAGGGTCACTTCATTTCTTTCATCAGTGGCAAATGTCAAGATAATCGGAATGCCTCCAATCTATCAAGACCGTCATATCCACGGTAACTGGAATGCCTCCAATCTACCGGGACTCATAGGTATTGGGTAGTCGGAATGCCTCCAATCTACCACTAACCTTAATGAACCATAATAATCGGAATGCCTCCAATCTATCATGGCCCTAGGGACATCATAATCATCATCATCACTTATCATTTAACGTCATGAGCTTATAGCTTCATCATCTCTTAATCAATTAATCAATTCATTATCACATAAGCAATTCATTAGTAATCACATAGTTGACCAAGTTACTTATAGACTCGATAAAGCAGGAAAACATAAAACATTTACTAACTATGTACTCAGTTTTGAAGGTTCACATGTACTCACCTTAGTCGAGCTTATCCAAAAGATGTGTTTCTTGAACACAAATGTCTCTTCCCAAGACTTGAACCTCAAATCCTTCCACCAAATGACCTAATATCAACACCAATACCATGGTTTACATCAAACATCTATACTAATCATATATTCCATGGCTAGTTAGCTATTTGTATCATTTTTCCCCAAATTACCAAACCCTAATTCCAAAATCTTCATATTTTCATAGATTCATTTCATAACACACATTTTCCTTGTTAAAATACCATAGATATAAGCCATACAACTTCCATTTAATCATTTATGAACAAACCCAAAACTAGGGTTTGAGATTCAAACTTTCCCTACTTGAATCTATGGTTAAAAACCCAAAAGAGATGAAGATTTACCTTTGTTCTTCAAGTAGGAGCAAGAATCACTAAGATTTAGTGAAGATTAAGCTACAATCGCCACTTTATGCTCAAAAATCGCACACACAAGTTGAGAGAGTGTTTTAGGGTTTTGTTTCTGCATTTATGACAAGAATCCCGTATTTATTACAGCTGTCGGAGACTTCGCGTCGCGAAGTCGAAGTTCGCGTCGCGAACTAGTTTGAACGCGCGATTTTCGCGATCGGGAGCTGGTCGGGAATTCCTCACGTTTGATGTCTGAACTTACTGCCTCAACTTCGCGAACGCGAACACATGTTCGCGCCGCGAACTAGCCACGCAGCCAAGGGTGCAATTTTTAACCCATATTTTCGTCCATAACTTTCTCGTACGGTGTCCAAATGACACGAAACCAAATCCTACGTTCTTAAAATGAATTATCCATATTTATCATATTTTTGTACAATTTATTTATTTATAAATTTCAGGTCGTTACATTTTTAACGTAATTAAAAGATTTAAAGACGGATGATTTTCAAATTTGATTCGGGTTTTTAGGAGCTTAATAAAAACGTAATTATTTGAGCACCCAAAATAACTGTAAGTCAAACCATTAAATGACAAATTAACACTCCAAAATGTATATATTAATTCATATTAATTGTCATATTAACACTCTTTGAATTGTGGACTAAAAACGTATAACTCATACGCATTTACATCTCTACATATTAATATTAATTGTAATAAAACGTAATTAACACATTAAATGACAATTAATAAAAACGTAATTATTTGAGCAGGAAAACTAATTTTTAGTCAAACCATTAAATGACAAATTAACACTCTAAAAACGTATATATTAATTCATATTCATTGTCATATTAACACTCATTTAATTGTGGACTAAAAACCTATAAATCTGACGGAATGTAAGCATCTCTTCATATTAATATTAATCGTCATATTAATACTCCTTTAATTATAGACTGAAAGCAGTAATTGACTGTTTTTCTGAAATCTTATACAAATTAGGGATGGAATAAAAGCGTTAATTTTTGACGTCATATTAATTTGACAAATAATATGAAGGGATACTCTTTTACAACTCACCATTACAAATTAACTGAAATATATTCAATTGACGTTTTGAAAATCCACGCCAATAAAACCAAGTAATTTAAAACGCATGTTCAAATTTAATATATTTCTCTATTTACATTAAGTGATTATGGTTTCTATAAATAAAAGTTAAAAAACGTAAAATTTTAATGGGTATATTGAAATTCATCCCCACATGAAAGCATAGTGTGTAAGTGTTACGAATTTGTAACCAAAGTTGTGAATTTGACCAGTGGTAAGAGTTTCACCTATGGAGCACTCCCACCCGGGTTCGAGCAAATTGAACATTGCTAAATATGGCAGGTTTGAATTCAGACTTTTCTTATTTAAAAATGTCTAATTTGCATTATAAATTAGTATAGATAAATAAAATGACTAAAAATGATTGTGATTTAAGTTTTTTACTTTTATGATTTTAGAGAGCAAGCAACCGTAACAGGAGGTTTCGGTTCTAGTTTCGATAATTGAGGAAGCAATATAAAAAATTCAAATTCCAGTTTCGAAAATTGATAATGTACAAAAACAACCAAATTTAACCTAATAGCACAATGTTGAATCAAACAGTAGTTAGATTATCAAGCCAAAATTTAAAACTTGACGAAGACTTGCGGGTTGCGATCTAAAGAACTATACAAATCTAATTAATAATACTTGAAGAATTTCACACGGATTTCTTTATTCAATATATGAAAAAGAATTCAAGAATCCAAAACCCTAATCTAAATCCTCCATGCTATTACGATTAGAATACCCATTACCACCCATATCATTGTCAATATCCATATCTTCAACTGATGACCCATTTCCCTCTACTGAACCCGAACCATCCCGACCCGATTCACTCACCCGACTCCGACTCGTTACGGTAATCACTACTTGCCACACCCCACCACCGTCTCTCCGCCGCTTCTCCTCTTCATCCACCGGCATCTCGTATCTACACACCGGACATGATCCATGGATACCTAACCACTTCATTATACAATCCGAATGGAAGCGGTGCTTACACGGCATTTCTTTCGCTTCTACGACGACACCATAATCCGTCAAACAAATCGCACAGTCTTCTTCCTCTGTTACTGTAACCGTCGGCAGGGCCTCTATTGAAGATTTTGACGCCGGTAACGGTCCTTCTTTAACTAGATTTTCCGGAAAATTAGAGTAGACGGTGAAGATGTGCTCTTCTCCATCATCGTGATCTTGTGACAGGGGAGCGTCGGCGAAGACGGTCCTGGCATATGGTGTGATGAAATCGCGTAGCAACAGTTCAAATTCCGGTGCCGGAGAAGATGACATAGTCTAGAATTAACTCGATTAGCTTTCGGATCAAGCGAATTTTGAGAAAGATCGAGGGTTTTTGGGTGTTGGAATTTGTATTTTATATGGAGGAGGATTAGAACGTTCTGGATGCCGGCGATGTTGATGTTCGTCGGTCATTGCTTACGTCATAGATTTGTAGTGCAAATTTTATAAAACAGCCCCTTGAATTTAATAATAGGCATATGGGACACCTTTGAAGGGGAACTTCACAAATCAGTACACTGGTATTCGATATTTTGATAATCGTCCGTAAAACCATTAAACATTTTTAGTCCCTTAAATATAATTCTTTTAATAAATATAGTCCACAAAAACAAAGTCATTGTCATGTGTTAGTCACTTTCTTCTAATTCTTTGTTGTGCAAATATTAATTAAACAAAATAAATTATCAAGCTAACATCATAATAAAAATAAAAAGCAAGCATATAATTCTATAGTTAACTGGAAAAAAAATTGAGCTTTTGATTCTAATATACGCAACTTAACATATATTTCTATAATTATTTTTATATTTTTTCTTTAATCATAACAAAGTGTTTATCCATACAGGTTTTAAACGTTGATCTATTGTGAAACTATAGAAAAATCTTACCACTAAGCCACATTAAAGATGGCTAACATCAAACAAAAAGGCAATAACAATAAATTCCTTGTGCAAAAAAGCTTACGTAAGTAGGTGAAACGATGATCGTTCGTTCATTGTTAATGCATCATTGAATGTGTGTCACCTAATATGTGTTTATATTTTGCACGCACGTAAACACACAAATATGACTAATGGAATGGACCAAGGTATCATAAGACCGCTCCCAATGGTGCACCCAACTGACGCCATCAGTTGTTGTCATCTCAGCGGTACGTCAGCAGACACACTAACATTAAAAACTGACGTACTCATGCCAACAATATCACTTCCCTTCAATTTTTTGGGACCCACCATTACAAAACACACACACAAAATATCACTTTTGGCCCCACCATACCCACTGATCTCTCCCTCACTCCCGTCTCCAAAGTGGCGCAAAGCAACTGGCGGAATCATAGGCATCAACTGATACCGTCAGTTGAAAGAAATGGAAAGTAACGAATGTCATTGGCATTGGTCTAACTTGTAGGTAAATGTCATATGGAATGGACCAAGGTATCATAACTTGTAGGTAAATAATCACTCAAATGTCTTTCTAGTTGGTCATGCTTTTTTGTGTTATTCTTGTACATTTTAGATTATTTAATAGGTAATAAATATATTTGTCTTTAAAAAAATCACTTAAAAGACAAGTCAAAGGTTTATATCTTAGGTGTTAGTTTTTTTTTAATCTTTTATGCTAGGTAAAAGAACAACAATATACAGTTTATTCAAAATATAAGTATGAAGAGGCTTAGGTAAATGAGTTTTTGGTATTCGTTTGTAAGATTTAAATCTTCAACTGTCATGTTGAATCAATAATATTAAGTTAAGTTGAGCAGGACATTAATTAAGAAAAACTGAAAAAAATAAATTGTACTTATAATACAATAGTGGTAATATAACGCCGTTTATGTACTGTTCATTAACATATTAAAACAGAACGGATTTTGAAAGTTTGTCTAAATGCCGTGATATGTAAGGAAAAGTAAATGCTTAATATATATCATTTTTATTTAAACAATAAAAAAAAGTGTTATTGCCCAAGTGGCTTTACCATCTTATGTATTATTGCTTTGCTTGCCTCAAATTCTGAGATTGAGCCCAACTTCAAGCAAATAATTTTTCATTTCAATTTCTTTTACATTATATTTAGGTCCTTCATTTTTTTTAAATAACTTAATTTAATCAAAATTTTACACTATGAATGTTTATTATTATTACTAATTTTATTAGAGTTACTTAAACACTATATAAGTTTATTAAAAAATTAAATGACTTAGAACACTATACAAGTTATTATAGGTTACTTAAACGTTAATAAAAATTATTTAAAGACTAAATCTAGAGGATTTAATAATATATATGTTAGCCGCTGCAACGCGCGGGAGAATTTTACTCGTTATTAATATTTGTTATTGCATAATTTGAAATAAAAGAGATACCCAAACGTATTATATGTTAGCAAATATATATTAGTATATCATAGCTTCTATATTTTTTATGAAATAAATAGTAAACACAGAAAAATGCAATTTTCTTCAGTTGATCTATTTATGCATATACATATTAATAAAACAATAAACATAACTGAAATTTTTACCACATGTCATTTAATTCGATTATACACTTCGTCCTTTACTTAATTTCCAATTTCATATTGTTTAAATGCGTGACTTATGTCTCTTTTTCCATTTATAAAAAGTAGAGTAAATTACATGAATGGTCCTTTAAGTTTATAGCAAATTTCACCAATGATCCTTTAGTTTTAAAAATTACACTAATGGTCCTTATTTTTGAAAGGTTTTTCACCGATGGTCCTTTACGAAAAAGTCCGTCTATTTTTCAAGTTAACTAACATCACATGTGATGCACATGGGGGTATTTTGGTCAATTCGTCTTTCCTAAAGGACCATTGGTGAAATTTACTATAAACTTAAAGGACCATCCGTGTAATTTAATTGAGAAGCGGAAAGATAAATTGACCAAAATACCCCCATGTGTATCACATGTGATGTTAGTTAACTGAAAAAATAGACGGACTTTTTCGTAAAGGACCATCGGTGAAAAACCTTTTAAAAATAAGGACTATCGGTGTAATTTTTGAAACTAAAGGACTATTGGTGAAATTTACTATAAACCTAAAGGACCATACATGTAATTTACTCTAAAAAGTAAGATGAATCTACTCAATAGTAAGTGAATGAGAGGGTATGGGGTTCTAGATCTTTTTCCGGTCAAAATTACTAATAAACAATCCCCTTTTTCACTGATAATGTGAAATAATTCAATTCCTTAACTCTTTTTAATTAATATTTAATCTAATACTGTAATATATTACTAAACTCTTAATTTTTCATTCTCAACTAATTTTAACTTCCATCTATATTTTTCATTATTATTATTATTATTATTCAATTGCAACATCCATTATATTATATTTATTGCATCAATTAATAAAAAATAAATTTTATACTTCAGTTTTATAAATTAACATTAAAAATGTTTGTTTTGCATAAGATGCAAATCAATAATTTAGTATGAGAATGTATACCCTATACAGTATACATACATTTAGAAATTCACAACTTGTAAATCTGAACCAATCGAGTAATGGTAACAGACGTACACGAAAATGCAAACCCATATATGGGGGTAGATTCTAATTATCTAATTTGAGAAAATAAAATACAAATTTCTCTAACCCTAGAAATGATTTACAAACTAGAAAGTACAATCTAATTAATCGAATCGAACCGCTAATTTGGGGAAGAACTATTGGAATCGAGATTTTTAGGGGAGGGAGCTACAATCGTACAAATCACATCTCTCACCCCAACAATCGGGCCCATACACGGAGATCTATTTCTACGGTAATTTCTGTATTTAGGGAAACAAGAAGACAGAGTGATTCCAATTTTGAGGAATCGTTGGTCTAGGGTTTCGTTTTTCAACGAATCCCTAAACCACAATCTCATCTTTCTTTAATGGATTCTTCATCTGTTTCAAATCAGCTCGACATATTCGAGATTTACAGGCGCTATTGCGGTAATTAAAATCTATTTTTTACTTCATTATGATATATCCTTGTGTATGCAATTAGATTTTCATTTTTAATCTTATGCATCTAAATTGGAAAGATATTTCATTTGGTTAGGAGGACCTCAATTTATTCTTGTTAGCAGTATATGTTTATCAACCGATTATAAATCATTTTAGACATTTTTTTTTTTTTGTAGAAATTACATCAGAGGCATATACTTTAAGGGGTGATGGTTACAGACCTGTGAATGAGTCAAAGAAAGCTAAAATACACAGGAATGCCTTATCTCAGCTCTTACAATTAATCGAGTCAATGGTTGACAAAAGGTGTGTATGCTTATGTTTGACCTTTTCAAAAGTCAACATAGATATATAATAAATTAATACACTAGTTACCATTTCGTGTTAACGCTTATTAGAACAAATATGTATTTGTAATATTAGTAATCTGATATTCATTTCATATCCAAATATGGCTATGTTCATTATAATATGGTATTTACTACTTAAATGTTAATTAATGAATTAAGAATTAAAGATTGATGAGTATTATGTTGTCTATTATAACAGAAAGCCAATACTTGAACAAGTTCCTGTGCTCATGTCAAGGCTTGATTTGATGGTGAGATTTTACCTTTTCTTGCCAGATGCTTTAATGCACTAAATATTTAGTAATTAAAGATTATATTTAATATCTCGTTAGCAATTATTTTTTTTAATACTTGCAGGGAGACTCATGTGAGTTCACACGATTCTATAATTTTATCTTCTTCATATGCCGAGAAAATGGTCAACGAAGCATCAGTAAGTTTGAATGAATATCCATGAAATATAGATAATGATCAATTTATATACATCTAAAATAGTAAAATGTGAATAACCTTTATTATATAAAATGTTGTTAGCTGTAAGCAGGGCAATCATGGGGTGGAAATTAGTTTTGTCCGGAAGGTTCCGGCTACTTAATCAATGGTGCAGCTTCATTGAGGTATATTTACTTAGTTAACAATTTGGATCTACTCACGAGCATTTAATGTTTCTTCCATTTATAAAATGTTAATTTTCTTTTTGAAAGTTATTTCCTTTGTATTGAATTAACTAATTTTGAAGCTTAAAATGTAGAAAAATCAGCGGCATAATATATCGGAGGACACATGGCGACAAGTTTTGGCATTTAGTCGATGTGTACATGAAAATCTTGAAGGATATGATCCTGAAGGTACTAATATATAAACTTACTAGAAATGAACCGAGATTATACTACACTAGCTTCATAGCCCGCCCGGATGGCGCATGCTTCGAAAAATAAAAAGAAAATAAAAAAAAAACTTAAGAAATCATATAGTAATCTATTATTGAAATGATGATAAACGTGTTTTGATACATATTACAAATGGTACATAACATTTAGAAATCAAATAAAACTTCTTTGTATACGTTATTTGTTGTTGAGTTAGTGTAAGTGTCATCTTGATCGCAACAAATAACTTTTAATTATTTCTTGCTCTTAACTTTCTTTAATTTTGAATGCATTTTAATGTGGAAATATTATAAAGGAGGAAATTTCACATTTCCTTTTGAATTCCGGAAATATTAACCATATGACTGCCTTGTGATATTTATTAGAAACTTTAATGAAATTCCTATTTTAGAAAAATTCTTAAAATCTTTACTATATTTTAAGAAATCAAATCCTTTGAATTTAAATTCTATTCAAATTTAAATTCATTTAATTTCTTGAATTTTAAATTTTTTTTAAATATATTAAATATTATAATAGGAATTCCATCCATGTATTTTAGGAATTCTATTTAAATTTAAATTCTGAAATCACACAAATGACTAAAAGCCTCTTTCAGTCAGCATCACATGTCATCAAAAAGATCAATCAAGCGATGGGAATGGACATGACATCATGAAATTGTCATGATTAGCTCCGTATATAGGTGTTAGATTGTAATTTGGTTTGAAATTATATATATATATTTAATGTAATTTATCTTTCTTAAAATTTATGTGATAATAATGAAAATGTTACCAAATTTAGATCATTTTATTTAATTAGGAACATAATATTTGGGCGATCATACAAAATTTAGATCATTACATTTTTAAATAATAAAACTTTTGGTTCATAATATGTTTGAATTGAATCATAAGATTGGTTTTTCAAAATTTCAAGACTATACTCATTTTGTAGAAAATTTAATTTTAAGAACTTTGACATTTTTAAAATTTTATGTTTACAAAGAAAAAACAAAGTTATAATCTAAAAACGAAGTAGAGGGATTTACAAAAATTACTATAATTAAATTCAAATTTAAATTTTGAAATTGTCAAAATGACTAAAAGGCCCTTTGACATGTGGCATTACTTGCAATTATGAGTCATTAAAACGGACCAATGAGAAGTGACTAAATGGACACGTGGACAAATTGGAATCAAATATAGGCTCCATATATAGGTGGAGATTGTCAATTTTTCGGGTAGCAAAATGGGCAGGTTGGGTAACGGGTCAAAATGTGCTGGCTTTTTATAACAAAAAGTTAATAATTTAATTGGTTATTTCAGGAGCTTGGCCTGTTCTGATTGATGAGTTTGTTGAGCATATGTATAGGTACATTTCTACAGTATAACCTTAGAGAGGATAGAATTGTCTTTTACTTTTTAAAAAAATTTAATATATAAATATTGATTACGTAAACTACTACTAAAATAGTGATCGAAATTTCTCTTGGAGACTTTTAAACCATTCAGTCTGATTCCTTTTCATCTAATTTAAAATCATTCTACTATTTTGACCCTTCATCACTAAAATATAGTTCCATTGTCACATATTTGGTTATAATATTTATTTTATTGTAATAATAATAAATGATTGCACAGGATAAATGGATCTGAGGATGCTCGTAGTGTTTGTTGTCAAAATTCACAAGCCCAACTGATTGATGAATCTCTCCCTGGTAACAACTTTTTGTCTTAACTTTTTTGACTGTTACTAAATAATTAGTAGTGTAAAATATAAATAAATTTTATGAACCGGCCTATTTTGGTAATTATAGCATTAAAAACTTAAAAAATATAATAACCACGTAGGGCCAATGTTTTTTTTTTAAATTACCAAATAAGGTAAAAAGGAATAATTACCAAAGTAACAGAATCAAAAAAACTTGTGATTATCAAAACAGACCATAAAAAAGCTATATTGAAGTATATTGTTATTTTATGATACAGGTTTGAAGACATTTCCTGGTGTAAAGAGGAAGTTGGGTGAGGATTTGCAAGAGCAAGAATTTGTGGATTCTAATAATAACAAAAGAATACACACTGATTTAGCCGATAAATTGGTGATTCGTGAAGGATGTTTTTCAGGTAATCCTGCATATGATTGCATGGAAATTGTTCACCAAAATAGCACACTCGGGTCTGTAGAAGGCACCCTTTCAAACGGTTTTGCTGAAATGTTCAACGGGCTTTCTTGTTTACAGTTTGACCAGGAAACTAGGGTTTGACCTAGAAACTAGGGTTCCCTATACATTATGATGTAAATTCAACCTATTCTAGGTTGACTGTATGTGAACAGAAAAGACACTATTCAAGGTGTTGGATGAAATGCCACAAAGAGCTTTAACATGAAATTTAATTAACAATACTACACATACACATAGGGGTTGTTTGTGTTAGCTTATGTTTCGTAATAGAGCTTATTATGACTTAAAACTAGAAAATAAGCTCATAAACTGGAAATAAGCTAAAAGAAACACCCTATATTAAGAAGTTAAATGATATTAACTAGCATTCAAGAATGTGGAAACAACGTTAAACCGGTTGATGATCTTGTAATTTTGCCATCACTGATTTCTATGTTATCGAGTTTCTGTTTGCACCATTGAAGTTGAGAAGTGGATATTAACGACATCATGAGTACCCGTGTCACGAGCTTTAATTCAATCGTCGCGAATGTTATCTCTCTCTTCTGTTCATCTTCCATAACTTTTACTCTTTTCCATAACCAGCATTTCTGTTTTCCTTTCAAATCTTTCATCCATAATTCTTTCTTCAAAAAAGAAACCATAAGTGTGAAAACAGTTGAAGTTAGTTTGTATCGAGATTGTGGTTTTATGAGTAAAGTTGTTACCTTTCGTAGTGTTAGTGTAAGATCATGCAAAAAGTTGAAGTCTCGGGGGTCTTCTAAAGGCGAATGACTCCAAGAAAGGCGATTACTTGCTCTCCACCATGGTTTTTTCTCGTCTACTTCGATAAACGACTTGAAAGTGTTCATGCATTTCTCTATGGTCTTCAACGCATCGGTTGCCTTGATCATCAAGTCGTTGTTTCTTCCTTTTTTGTCATCTTCTGCATTTTCTTAAAGAAACAATTAAGATATAATAACTTCAAAATCAACTTAAAACTAAGGCTGCAAACGAGTAGACTATATAAAACCAGAATGAAAAGCTATTATAACAGGGTTGTTACTATACCTGAAACCTCGGGAACTTGAAGCAGGCTCTTGAGGGAAGACCTTTTTTGAATAAAGGTCCAATATCTTTTACTCTTTTCGGATTTTTCATCATCCATAAACCTCTCTAGTAGAATTTGAAACCGTTGGAATTTATTTACCAAACTACCACTGCATAACGCACCATAGGGAGTACCATCATTGCAAGAAGCAACTATATTCTCGAGCTTTCTGTATTGACCATGGAGTGCTTCCCATGACAAACATGATTGAGCTACGTATACCATCTCAAAATCACTTTCTAAGCTCTTTAATAGCCTTTTTTCACTTCCCAAGTTGTTTTTATTTGCTAAAATTGCATCTAAAACGACATCGGTTAATTATAACTAAGGGGGTGTTTGGGAAAACTTATTAAGGAGACTTTTGCTTATTAGCTTATAAGTTTATTAGCTTATTTAAATTAATAAGTTTTTTTAAAATAAAGTGTTTGGATGAGCTTATTTAAACTTATTGTAAATTATTAAAAAAAGATCGAGGTGAACTATGGAGCACAATCGGTGGAGAAGAAATAGAGTTAAATGTGAGGATAAATGGGTAAAACGGTTTAATAAGCTTAATAATCCCTTGCAAATGGGCTTATTTAAAACACCCTTAATTTTAAGCTTATAAGCATAAGCTTATAAGCTAAACCAAACTTATGCTTATAAACTACACCAAACACTTAAAATAAACTTATATAAGTTAATAAGCTAAAAAGCCACATTAATAATCCCTCCTAAAGTTGTTGGTGTGCATGTAATGTAAAAACTAAAAAACAAACTCACTTAGTCCCTGTGTTCGTTCTTGGCTGAGAAGATCAAACCAATTCATTCTTTTGGTGTATAACTTGTAGACCGAATCTTCTTTTTCAACTTCTGGATTAACTACTACTAACGGTGTTAGGAAGTCGGTAACTGCAAGAAAAACAATCCATAAAACTGATACAATCACTATCTTAATAGGTCGATTTTATTTTTTTTAATATTATGGTCATATATTAGAAAAAATTAACATCTTTATTAAGATGACTGTACCTGCTAGCCCTTTATTTGCTCCATCACTTTTAGTACCCTCTTGATCTTCTAGTGAAGTGTATGGCGACGAATTGGTGTCTGAAATTACCTCTATGCCCTTATGGTTAACAAACGAGTAGGAACTAATTGGTGAACTTGAACCAGAATAACTTGTGATTTCCTCATCAAGTTCTGAACTTGAGCACAAAGATACCGTTTCTTGATCAACCATTTCAAAATAACCATCATAGAAGGTTATTTTAGGAATTTCACGAGGAACCTCATATCGTAAAAACAACATCTCAGAAGTGGTATTTGAAGAATTGTAAGAATCAGTAACATCATACCACAAATCTTCGTCTTCTGGTTCAGTGATATTATCACTGAATCCAGTAGACGAGTGTGGTATGATCAAGAAACGTCTTGAAACTCTAAGAACGTGTGAAAATACATGTCGATCAAGGAGAAATACGACGAATAAAATCCATCTTTGTAGGGTTTTGATCCATAAGAAAATTTGACAGAAGATAAGAAAGAAAGGATTGATATAAAAGCTTAGATAAAACCATTTTATAAATCCTTCTGGGATCAAATAGCATTCAATTATAAGCCAACAGTTTGCAAGCACAGCCATGCGCATAAGACTTTACTGGAGCTACTATCCGTGTATATATAGTAGTAGTTTGTTTATTTCTATTCTAATCCATCTTCATTCATAAGCTAACAAATTACATAAATCAAAATAAAATAAAATAAATGTATGTGGTTTGTAAAATCGACAGTCAAGTGAATTGAGTAATGGTTGAATTAAACAAGAAGTTTGATCATGACTGGTCAAGACATGCTACTAACATTTTTTTATGGTTTTATAAACAGTTAATATATTAAATATGAATAATCATGATCAACTGAGAACATATCTATTGATAATTTAATTAATATAATGTGTTTATATCACATCTGCACAATTACATAAAGGAACTATCAATAGCCATTTGTGATATCAAATTGCCACTTTCCTCTATTTTTTCAATAATGTAAAGTGGTGGAAGGAGTCAAATACAAACGTTCATCCAATCATTTTAGAGTAATGTTTTGCCTGGATCTTGGGTGCAGTCTGATTGGATGTTGCTTTAAAAACATTGTTGAAAAGCAACAAAATAAAACATAAAGACAAAAGCTATATATGTATAAGTTTTTGTTTCAAATGTTTGTATTTATGTGCTCTTTGGTGTATTGTAAGTGAAGTTATTAAGAAAAGTTAAATGTTAATTAAGCAGAAAAGTGACATCCTTGTATTATATTACAAGATGTTAATGTTTGTTTAAAGATCTTAAGGAGAATATATTTGTAAATCTTAATGTTGCTCTGCTCAATACCTGACTTCATATATGGAATGAAAGCTCTCTATTTAAGCTAATTACAAAGCTGGGTTAGTAAAGAAGAACTTGTTCTCCCACCAAAATATTCACATATACGTGTTATAAATCAAGATATTTTAAAGAAAAAGTTTTAAATTGTAAATCATGGCATGGTTATGTTAGTACTTTTTCGAAAAAAATATTAAGTATTCAACTGATAAGTAATTGAATAAAATATAAGAATGACGCGTGCAAATATTTTTGTTTAAGAGATACTCCGTCCCAAAAAAAACTTCTCATTTCACTTTAGCACAAGTTTTAAGGTGATAAGTTAGTGGTGGAGTCATTGGTAATAAATTTGATTGAAATATAAGATTAGTTCGGAGAGAGAAAGATAGTTAGTGGATAATTAGTAGTGAAGTCCTTAGTAATAATAGTATTTTATTATGTGGAGCCCATCAAATTTAAGAAATGGAAAGTTTTTTTATGAGACTAAAATTAAGGGTGAAATGGAAGTTTTTTATGAGACAGAGTGAGTATATATCAACTAAATATGTCATCAAAAAATAATAAAGATAATCATTTTTATTTAACAATATATATAAGAATTAAATTATTGATGATGTTAAAATTCCCTTTAATAAAGGCAATGTGTAAATGAAACAAAATCAAACCTACTAGTTTCAGAAAATGAAAATTGGTAAGTAAGAAAGTAAATGGAGAGTGATGTTATTTAAAAGTTAGGTTTTTGATTACAATATATACGGCTTAATTGGTATTATGAATATTTTCGGACCTTTCTATAACAATTTCAAAGCGTTTACCCATTAAAATTTAAATGTTAGTCTCTTCTACGACTTCGAGGGTGTTTCTTAGTACTTTACCACTAAGCCACTTTTGGTGATGATTATAAGAAATATTAAATATCTTTAGACAAAACAAACAAGAAAAAATATAAATAAATTATATACTTATATAATGAAAATAACGTGGAAATTGGGTATAGATAACCAATGGAAGTCAATGATTCCTATCTCCTAGTCTCCTACACCTCACTCTTTACTTGCTACATCTCTTTTATATACCATTTCCATTGCAGCATCCACCATATAATATCTTATTTATTAAAGAAAAAGTAAAAGGATCCAAGTCATATTCATTTGACATGGATAAGAACAACACGTAACAGTATCCAAGAAAAAAAACGAGAGTAAATTGCAAGAGAATAAGTTCACTGAATTTTGTCTTTTGAAACGTTCAAACCAAGTTTTAGTTGAAATGTCATTTTCTTTTTTGAATTTACTATATCTTAAGGTCTTTCTACATATTATGATTTAAATAAGCATGTTTCGTACTATATAATATTCCAAATGTTAACACATGTATTGACTTGTACAATTTTTTGGTGTTCACGATTATAGAAAAACTAGTGGTCAGTGGCGAATCTAGGATTAAAATTAACCGGGGTCCACTAATAGGTGACCAATTAACAAGTGAGGCATATAAAAGAATTTTCTATTAAATTAAATAAAAAATCAGATTTTTTGTACATGGGGGACCCCACTAAGTGGGGGCCATGCACCCCTACTATATACATAGATCCGCCGGTGCTAGTGGTGGTGCATTTTCGGGCACTTCAGTAAATCTAACTTGACTCGTAACATATTCAAGAATCAAGATTATGTCTTTATCCTTTTGAATTGATTCGTTGTTTGTGTTTTGTGACTTTTATATATTTTAACGGCAGAAAAAATGTTAAATCATTTTTGTTACATTAATTATGGCATGTCAAGCTGAAACGAGCGGGTAAAAAGGGAAACGCCCCAAAACAACAATGATTTGTGTTAAATGTAGTGCAAGCTTAATATTTTCAGCTAGGGATAACAATTCCAGGTCGGGTTAAACATTCAACTCGAACACAACCTGTTTATATAAACGGGTCTGATATTTCAACTCTAACATGTTTACTATTTAATATGAACACGACTCATATAACACGTTTAATTAAACGGGTTAAAAACCGACATGAATCTTGTTTGCCTCAACTTGAATCTGTTTATATTCATGTCAGTTTTAGGTGGGTTTCGGAAATGCCACCCCTATGTTCACCTCATGAGACAATGCTTCAGTTTGTTAAAATGCTTATGATCGGCATGTTCAACGGCTACATGATCAGTGGCCGCTCAAACCACAATCGTTAGTAGCTTCTGGAAACCGTTATTGGACAGTTTTAACACTATCATTAACTTCCAGAATATTGCGAAGTCTATAAATATGAGATAAACAAACACAATTAAAAAATAAAATAAAAAGGTGAACATTCTCTCTGTCTTATCCCAAAATGGAATTTATGATACACATGCAACAACGGTCGAATTATTGTTTGGTCATCGTTATGCTCACAACGTGTTTGATGAAATGTCGCACAGAAGTTTTATTTCCCGTAAGCATACATACAGTCTGCCTATTTTATTAAAAAAAATACAATACAACCTCACCATCATAATCCATCAATAATCGTGTTACCGAGGCTTTTTACAAAGAATGAAATTTAATATACCCTTACGAGCCCAAAATAGAATCTTAATTAACCATAAGTATTCCCGTGTAATCATCTAATTGTAATTAAGTTTCACAAATGATATAAATTCCTTGCTATATCTATCAACGACGTGTAAGTACCCACAACCGCAACCGAAACCCCAATTAACACAATTAGCCCAATAATCACCAACTCAAACCCAAATCGTCTGTAAACACCCGAAATCTTCAAGTAACACAAACACGGCAATATAACCGATGCTGTCACACTCAAAAACGCTCCCACAAGTGACATTAAATACCCAAAAAATGGGAGTGCAAGTGCTACAATTACTGTGCTAATTACCAATGCGGATCTGATCAAGAGGCTGAATTTTCTTGTGTTGTAAAAAGAAAGAAATCGTTCTTCAATAGTTTCGACAATTGGTGTGACCATTAGTGCATATTTAGCTATTGGGTTTACTAGAGTTGTGCATATGGCTACTCGTGAGCTTATTTTGTCGGTTGGTAGGTTTAATGTGATTTGTGATTGTATGTTTGAACCAAACATTCGGTAGCCAGCTATTGCCATTGATGAGTAAGTAATTGTGCAGAAGACAAAACAAAGTAGCAACACCTGCATTTTGGAACGCGTAAAATAACGTTATGGTTATAGCAATTCACAAATCATAAACAAAAGTAAAGCTTTGATGAACATCATAACCAATTTGTAGATTTTACCCAAATTTTCTAGCTTTCCTAATGGCACAACAGTCACAATACAAACTATAGGTGGCGAATTTTGACCCTTTACATACGAATTGGTTGATTCGAGTTAATATAATCTCTAATGAGTCAAACGGGCAAACTCCAGGAAACACGAAACGAGTCGAAAGTCGCCCAAAGTGTATTATTAAAGAAAGAGGGAAATTACATACATTGTCTTTGTTGTTTGTATATATATAATTCGGATATCTTCCATAACTTCATTTATTACAATAATAGTCCCTAATTTTAAAACTGTTCAGATCAATGGTCTCTAATTTTGAAATTTATAATATCAGTGGTCCATAATTTTGAAACGTGTACATCAATGGTACCTAAATACTTGACAGCCTTTTATTTTAAGGATCATTAGTGTTACAAGTTCAAAATTAGGACTATCGATTTAAAAAAAGAATGTCAATAAACGAAGACACGAAGTGTCCATAACATCATACAAATCACATGGAAGATTTATGTAATCTACTCTCTTGAAAAGAATATTATACCTGAAATAATATAACTTTTGTAATCATATTTGACACGCTAATAATTTTCAACATAAATGAAAATTTCAAAGTGCAAAAAGGATGTTTGCTAGTACCTTTGAGAATTGACGTTGGTTTCTCATGGAAGTATACAAAGTAGGGAAAACCGGATGAGCACAATAGCAAAACGCATACAAACTAATAGCCGAAGGTATTCCTTTCCAATTTACAACTTTACCCTTTTCTTGAAACCCAACTCCATCAAACTCACCAACCCACAAAATCGACCCAAGAATAATCAAAGACGCCAACACACCGCTCGCCGATATATATGAAAGAATACTCATATTATTCAACCAAATGGTCGGCAATATAATCGCAGCAACAATAACAACAAAACTTTTTTTACCACCAACATGAATCCCATATATATCAAAGTCCATTTCTGGCAATAAATTGCTTAAATTATCACCTTCTAAGATTAAGAAACCCGTAGCAACTAAATAAAGCTCTATGTTCATGGTGATTGATACGATTATTCGGCCTGTTTTACCAAATGCTCGATCTCCAATATCGGGATAACTTCTTATTGTTGGATCAGTATCCATACATTTTTTTATAAGTAATCCTGTGTAGAAAGTTGACATGGCTATTGCAAAAAGAAGTAGTAAGCTTAGCCACCCTCCTGATGCCAATGCGTATGGAACCGATAGAATCCCGACCCCTAAGAAAAAAGAAAGCATCGAATTTATTGAGATTTTAAGGATGTTAAATGTAAGGGAATTAATTTGTATACCATAATTTTTATCCTAATAAAAATCGTGGTGTAAAAATCATACAAACATATTGTACAAATATTCATGCATATTATACAAACATATAATACAATAATTGTGGTAGATAGATTAAAAAGTGTCGTGTAAAAATCATCACCTTAAATGTAACTCTCAAGATACCTTTTAGATCAATTTCAAGGAAGACCCTAATAAAAATCGATATTTTTACTACGATATTCTGATTTTTCACTGATATTTATTGTTTCAGATACAAAAGCGCAAATTGAATAGAAAGATAACATATTTAAAATACCCTTAGAACAATGGTTAAGAAATTATTACATGTAAAAAGTGGATGTACATTAACCATAAAAAACCACTACCCCTAAATTTCACTAACCACCCAAGCTAGTTATGCTTTAAAATTCGTACATTACTAATATTTTTAATCCTTAACTATTGCCCCATGGACAATTGTTAGCAAAATACTTAAATTATAAGGTATTATAACACCAATTTAAATATTTAATTTTTATATATAGTTACAAGCCTTTTCTTTGGAGTTAAAAACATTGCAACTCAAGGATTACATATCAAATCTAATTTTGAAGGAGGGGTAATACCGTAATACAAAAGGACATTTTGTTGTTGAATTCTAAGTCGGCTGACCGCGGCGGTGATTAATCGGCCACCAAGACCAATTTTTACAATACCGGTTGGATACATATTTAAATTATTTTATGACCGAAAAAGTCATGGGAACTTTATCAATTAGTTATACTTCCCTCTTTCTTTAAAATGTGACTGTTCCTTTTGCTAACCTTTATTAAAGTACAATAGCTTTATAGGTACAGAAAACAAAGGGAAAATGGGCTTCTCCTCTACATTAGTTGGTTAGTTCCTTCCATGTTTTCTGATGTGGGGTTTACAAGTGATTATTGTGACTTAAGAGATAGTTAAATAATTCTACGGTTATATAATATCTCAATAATAAGTTTTTCGATCACCAACTCCTTAGCCCCCTTCAAATATAAGTCTTTCTGATTGCATATATTTTAAAGTACTTATTTTGTTTTTTAAAAGTAGAAACGCAATTTTGGAGTATTTGGATACAAAAACTTTTTGATCGATTTAGCTTATTTTGGGGGGAAACACTCTTTTTGTAAGCACTCATGTTGAAGCTAATTTCAAATGACATTTTTTAAGCATGAGCTGAATATATTAGACCACTCATAATGGGTGAGATAGATGTTTGTTATATAATACATAAGTTGATATGAATTTGATCACCACTATAGGAATTTAATCATATATTTAGTCGGGAAAAAAAAAGCTTTGATGTGGCGTTGTGACATCGGCCACCAAACATGGATTTCATGACCATTGTGGGCCGGGGTAGTCTTAATTCTCCCCCAAAAATCTCCCAAACTCTAAATAATTAGAAAATCTTACTATATAATTAGTGTCTGTCAAACTCTTAAACATGATCATTGACACACCTAATTAAATCGTACTTATCATATTCTACACGCATAAAAAACACCCCATTTTGTAATTTTCATATAATTAAACTTAATGTAAATTATAAGTGCATGCAAACCACCATATGACCTAAACTCATTCACGTCTTATAAACCTAATCATTCATTTTGAACACTGTCTTTATCGAAACTGACCGATGTTGTTTCCCGTGAATTTTCCAATTCGAGGTGTTTCCACACAAAAAAATGAATCAATAAAGTACACATGTACGACGATGACAAGATCATGTGACGGTTTGACCTTCAATTTGGTCAAAATCACACCGCTTCAAATGTTCAATCCAGTAAACTAATTAATGACTCTTACAATCAAAATCAATAAATTAAAAAATGACTTGAAGATTAATAAACCTGATAGAGCATTGAGACCATTGAAACATGTGTTGAAGAATGAGGAGGTGCCGGTACCGGCGGTGACGGTGGCGGCGCCGGCGCCGGCGGCGGTTATTTGGTGGCCATCCGCTTTTGTTCCGTTTTCATTGGCGAGCAGGAAAGGTATTGTAACTGAGTAATCTCCATTCTTTTCGGCTTCCATGAAATTTCAGGAAATGATTTTTGGATTTTGTTTGCAGAAAAAGAAAAGATGGAGAAACATGCAGAGGTTTGGAAGGTTATATAATGGTGGCTTAGCTGCATGAAGGTTGTCGTGTGTGTATGTGTTGGTGGTGTATGATCCGTTGCTTTTTTTGGGCCCAACCCCAACCCAAAATAACAATTAATTTCTAGTGGTTTGTTCTCTAACGATTTTATCAAGTTCTAAGGAATAATTAATAGCATTTAAATCAAGAAAAAGTCAAAGGTCAAGATCAAGATTCAAACCACCACCATCACTACAAACACATTTGATTCAATACATCAATACCCCACCCACCGCATACGGACGGAAACAGCGGCCGGTGGCGGCAGACGGCGGCGATCGGCGGCCGGAGGTGGCGACCGGAGGTGGTCGGTGGTGGTGACCAGCGGTGGTGGTCGTGACTTGAAATACATGTGTTTGAAACACATGTGATTCGTCTATATTTTTGGAACCCCTATTGTTTAGTGAATCACATGTGTTTTGCCTTTTGAAACACATGTGATTCGTAGTCGTATGCTCTCATGCTTTTAGAACTCGTTTTTTAGTGAATCACATGTGTTTCGTGACTTGAAACACATGTGCTTCGAAGTAATATGAACGTCTGTATTTTTAGAACCCCTATGTTTTAGTGAATCACATGTGTTTCGCCTTTTGAAACACATGTGATTCGTAGTTCGTATGCTCCCTTGCTTTTAGAAACTCCTGGGTTTAGTGAAATCACATGTGTTTCGTGAATTGAAACACATGTGATTAGAAGTAATATGCTCGTTTGTATTTTGGAACACTTGTGTTTTAGTGAATCACATGTGTTTCAATACATCAATACCACCACCACCCCCATTACCACCAGCACCTTCACTGCCAGCCACCACCACCTCCGCCGCCCGCGGACGGCGGCGGACAGCGGCGGCGGACGGTGGTGGTCGGTGGTGATGATCGGCGGTGGTGGTCATGACTTGAAATACATTTGTTTGAAACACTATGATTTAATCTTAATTATTTTAATCCAATAGCTAGGATATGTTCCTTGGAATTTTAAATTTTGGTTGACCAGACAACTCTTAATTTCTATCTAAACATTTGGTGTTATTTTTGGAATGTTAAACACGTCGACCATATCCTTGAACGGAGAGATAATATTGTTTTTTATTAAATCCTACCCTATATATGAGGCCTAAGTTTGAAGAGGGTTTGACACCATGGCAATTCCAAGCATTCCTATTCGTCCATAATGCCACTTGGAATTCCCTGATTGGTCGACGTCATTTGCACTAATACAAACGAATCTGGTACGGCTTACGGTCTACATTCATATTCATATGCTCCATATACGGCAAACGAATCTGGTACGGCTTACGGTCTACATTCATATGCTCCATATACGGCTTCCTACATACAAGGAAACAAATAACTATTTAAAAGATCGTACATACAAATAACTATTTAAAAGATCTTACATACAAGGAAACAAATAAATATTTAAAAGATCAATCAGCGAAGGAAACAAATAACTATATGTAACATTTATATGTAACATTTCTTCATTTACCGTTTTTTTGTACAAAATCATCATCACATCTATCGATTATTATGTCATTTACAAGTATATAACGTTTTTGGACATTTTTCTACATACTAAAATTTACAGCATACCCGCCCATCGGGCGGGTTTTGTAGCTAGTTTTGATATATATTGCTATTTAATCAATACATATATCAAAGTTAAAGAATGAGATTATGAAAGATATATAAATAATAGATTTTACATGTTAATTATTTTATATGTAAAAAAATTTAATAGGAATCAGTACATTATTTCCCTTGATAATAATATACTAGAAGTCGCTTATATTTTCCGTTCATTTACTAAATATTTGTTTTTATTTATATCGATTCTGAAAATGTCAAAAAATTGAACAGGAAAACCTAACTTTAACATATATAAATAAAACAAACTAGGAAATTAAATATAAAATATTAGTTGTATGATTATAAATTCTGTTGAACAAAATAAAGATTGATATAGAAGAAGGGTAAAATCAGAATTTCATATTAAAATGTCTACGTTTATGTTTTCAATGGTTTGTTATTAGGCTCGTTTAAATTTCAGGAATAAATTTGTTCGAAGTTGGTATAAGTAGGAATAAATACATACTTGGATGGTTTATAGAATCATTTTGATAGTTAGTTTGTTTGTTTTAGTGAAAAATTGAATACTTATACATATTATCCCTACAGCCTATATAATGATAGGTATGAAACAAATAACAGGTGTGGTTGATGGACATAAATTATGTGTAATAAAAGCTAGAAGATAAAGAAGTTATATCTTTACCTTCTAAACTTTCTTTTATATATTCGTACTCACTCCCTTATTCACTCTTTTTGTACCCCGAGTGCAATAAACTTCATATATCACTTTCAGAAAGTTAATGGTCAAATCTACTTTCATCATTTTGATTGCTTGAGTTTTAACTTTTAAGGCTCTTATGCTATGCGTTTGTTCATTTTTTTTTCTTTTTTTCCAAAGATGAATACTTAGATTGTGCTTCGAGCATAAACGGAATCAACAAAAAAAAATAAAAAAAATACAAACTATAGGACTTATAGCCTATCAGTACCCGGTTTAGGTGCAGGGCTGTCAGGACTCTAGACGAACACTGATTTTAGGCCTCTATCATCATTGTGAAAATGAATATCAATGCTAAAAGTATAAAAACATTTGTCGATGTTAGGTCCAATTCCAAAACAATTGGCCTAAACGGATTAACCAAAAGAACTTACTGGTGACCCGTACGGCGTACCCCAAAAAAACCTAATTGACCGTAACCAAAACAAATGGTTTGGATATAACTAGTCTACTTTTTTGGTTTTAGGTTCAATTTAGGGTCTTAATAATGTTCACCACAACTTTTGATCCAAAACCAACACACTTGTTACACTATGCGATAGTAAAGTAACAACATAGGAAAACCTCACATCGGTCATGGACAGGAGAGTCTCTAGGTTAAGTATAATGCATTACCTTACATGGCACAATGTGTTTGGGGTTATTAGCACAACAAATCCTATAAAACATTAAGCGTGAGAAATGGTTTAAACACAAATCTTCTGGTAGGTATTTTAAACGTGAATTTATGGTGTCCCCCAATGACCCAATCATCTTGCATTAAAAAATAGTGTTTAACTCACGATGGCTCTTAGGATTGTTTTTAAAAGATTACTACACGTATTATTAACATATATCTTACTATTATATAAAGCATTTAGGCCTACCTCATTAGGCAAGTTTAAGGAGCTCCTTAAACTTAATTTTAAGGACATTTCCACTTTTGTTAGTTAGTTCTTTACCTTAAAAAAAAATAAATTACGGCTAATAAGATTCGAACCCAAGACCTCTCCGAACTTATCACTATGTGTTAACCACTTGCTATACATTACACTTTGGTAACACCACCCACACTTAATAACAAAAGTCTGTTATTCGAACCATTTTACCCAATAACATTAAATATACGACGCTGTAAATCATCAACTCTTACCAAAATCCACATTTCCGTTTAATTATTTATTTCTAGCAACAATTGACTATTAATTACACAAATTAATAGCGGCCGTAAATCAACGCATATGGGATGACAACCTTATTTCCGTTTAATTTTTTATTTCAAACAACTTTTGACCACTTCAACTACTTGATTATTTTGATTTATTCCAGATACTAATATTAATAAGCTTTAACGTCACCAGAACTCAACCATCATTTCTCTATTTAAAAGGACCATATTTACTTTCACAAAAAAAACCAATTTCGGATCTGATCCTATCATCACTAATGTAATCACCTACCATTACTACGCACCACCACTCATCACCATCACTATTGTCACCACCACCGGTACTATCATCACTTCGAAATATAGTTACGGGTACCCGCCGCCGCATTGTGCGGGTACCCTGCTAGTTTTTATTAATGGATGAGAAATTCATTAAGTTCAAATGGTAATTATTAATTAATTTAGAAATATTAATACTTCCTCCGTATCAAAATAAGTGACACAAATTGGTTTACACGTTTTTTGAGGTAAAAGATTAAAGTAGAGGTTAAAATAGATTAAAGTACATATTTAGTGGAGAATGAGTCCTATTTTTCTTGAATAAAGTGATATTAATGAGTTTTAAAAGTAAAAGTAAGGGTATAAGGGTAATTTTACTTTATTAAAGTGGATAGTTAGTGCCTATGGGTCCCACTATTTTTACCAAATATAGAAAGTTTTCAAAGTGTGTCACTTATTTTGATACACCCCAAAATGGAAAGTGTGTCACTTATTTTGATATGGAGGAAGTACATGTCTTTTAACACTTATATATTAACAATGAATGTAACATGAATAATTAATTAAAAATTTGCTTGTATTAAAATATATGAAGAATAGTGAAATGAGAATTAGAAAAGAGCACGTGACATCTCAGAGTTGAATGGTCGTATTCAAAGGTATCTCTCTTAGGATTAATAGGGTTGTTTCTGAAATCTGGATTTAACTAAGGAATCGTGAATATCACTTTTTGAATTAGATATTTCGACTCTATGCCTGGGTATCACGAAATTCTAACTATTGGGATAATTCCTAAGAATCAAATTAGAAATTAGGCACAATTTCTAATTCACAGTAATGGATGATTTGAGAGAATTCATATTTAACAGTATGTCAAGAGAGAATATTATTTTGTGTGTTCCTCGCCTTGCAATAATACGTGTGTTGTATTATTTAATCAAAGTTCAAAGTTGTTCCCAAAATCTAGGAACGGTTCCACTAAAATAGGAGCGGTTATACACGGTTTTCTGCAGTTAAGAAACTGCCCGTCGCATCAGCTGATCGTCAATCGCAGCAGCTGGTCGCTAACTGCTAGTCGCAACAGCCGCTGATCGAATCAGCTGCTGGTCGCTAACTGCTGAATCTGGTCGCTGAAACTGGTCGCTGAAGCTGGTCGCAGCAGCAGCAGCTGGTCGCAGCAACAGCAGCTGGTCGCTGCAGCTTGTCGCTGCAGCAGCAGCTAGTCGCTAATCAGCAGATTCTGGTCGCTGTAGCTAGTCGCTGCAGCTGATAACTTGAACTATAAACAAACCAGTATCATCTTTGACTTATACAAGTGTGCTCTCCGCACCTCCTGACTTGTACTAGAACAAATAATGAAACCCAAGACATACACATTATTTCCATTATACTAAAATTGAAATAGATAACACTAAAATTACCAACAATCTCTTTCGTCTCATTTATCTCTTTTTTGTAGCATATCTGGAATATTTACCATGATTGCAGTTTATTAACTTTAATTAATTTAGCTTTGATAACCAGTAGAAATGATTAGATTTATTTAAAACGTTAACATAAAAATTCCATGTTAAACAAAAAAAAAATCTTATTTGATGCATCTTTTAATAATATAAATTATAGTTCACTAATGTTTTATAATACATATTCTGAAAATAATTATTTCACTAAATGCACCATAAATAATGTATGTTCTTAGGATATTCTTAGATAAACCTTTATATAATAACACTAACAACTACACATTTTAGATGGATTTATCGAAACATTATTTTGAAGTCAATATATTTATTCTAAATGTAACATCATTACATTAAAAAGGATGTCCATTTCAAGAGATTAATTTAATGCACTATTGCTGGACAAAGGAGGAAGTGCTAGTTATCTTTTATCTGTCTTCCATATGGCACGAGAGCATGTTTTCAAAAAATGGGTGGGCGTTCTTTGTTGTTATATGTATGTCGTCTTTCAAATTCGAATGTACATAGAAAACATCATCCATCTTAAACTCGATCAAGAATCCACCTCATACGTTACAAGATAGAGTTGGGACAGAATATGTGTTTCTAAAGTGTTTACAAATGACCTGTCTCATTTGCAGTGCTGAACATATTTTTAATAAAAAAAACATTAAATTCTATCAATATTATTTATTAACAAGAAACCCAAAAAAAAAAAAAAATATAATTAATATTGAAATTAATTACTCCGTATATATTTGTAACAACTTTTAATTTTGTCTAATTTCATAATCTGAGTTAGGATCCAACTACTCGGTTCAGATTATTGCTATTCGATGAGTTGAAGTTGATCAAAATTTAGCTGATCACTCAGATTAGGTACGAAAAAAGACCCCCACAAGCCCAGGATTTTCATAGTTGCATTTATATCCACAGTTCGCACAAACGCACATTCATTCAAGTCTTTTTTCAAACCACTCTGTCCGAATTATTTGCAAGTAAATTCCCTTTAAAAGGCCACTTGGGCATGCATGAGTTCAAGCCTTTCCAGGCTACTTGGGAATACCAATTAAAAAAGTTCAAATAAGTGAAAAACTTAATTTTTATTTCACCCGAGTCACGAAAATCGTTTCTATAAACTTGTGTTTATGTAGGTCCTTATGACCTTATCTACGTTGCAGCACATTTAAACGGGTCCATATCGGCTTCAATCGCTTCATTCCTGTTACATGTAATATTAAATCAAGTAAAGCATTTGGGCATAATAACACCTTTAGGACAGACATACAAGCTTTAATATTGGAAATTATCGTCACATTTTCGATGATGTTTGTCAATTGTCACTTCAGTTATTACTACACATTCAAAAGCCGTATAAATATGATCCTGATATTATATTTCATAAAATATTTAAAATTGCCAAGTAAATAAAGATTCATAGATCAAAATCACATATTTTGTAGGTAGGAGAGCTTGAAGGGATAGCAGTAGGATCAGCAGTGTGCATTACTTACATTTTACAAGGGTAAAATAAAACTATATAACATTCTAAAAATTTATTCGAGCAACAGATGGATCAATTTAGAAAGTTTCTTCATTTAAACTTAGAAAATTGAAGTTTAATGATGAAAATATATTGCAGTAAAATATTAAATAGCAAAACTGTAACGATACTAATGAACTGCAATTAAAGTGTATTGCAATACTTAGTGTATATGTTTCAGAATAAATACTACTCAAGTATCCAAATGTATTGATAAATATACACGACATTTACAACTAGAAATACAATACCTAGGTTAATAGCAAAAACATAAGACGCTTTATAATCTTGAAAATTACAACAAAAAAAGATGATTAGGAATGAGTTTAACCGCCCTTTTCACTAACGACAAAGCTTCTTGGATTAATGGTAATGCTTTTGGTGCAATTATCAGTTTTGTAAATCCCAACAAGTCGATCAGCTAGCTCAAACATGTTGTTTCTCAAGCTGTAGATAATAAATGATAACTCAAAATTAAGTGGGATAAAAAATAACATTTATATAATATAAACAAACCAAAATGGCATCAAATATACCTGATGATGACAAACTGTGCATCCTTTGTACGGTCTTTAATGTAATGTCCCACAATTGAAACGTTCTTAAAATCTATCAGCCCAAAATAAAAAGTTTTAAAAAATAATATATAAACAAAAAAAGATAGCAATTAATAGAAAAACGTACCCAAAGCAGCATCGATTTCATCCATAACATAAAGTGGTGTTGGTTTGTAATGATGGAGTGCAAAAACAAGAGCTAGTGAGCTCAGAGTCTGAAATGGAAAATGTTTTTATGATATAATTTTAAAAAAATTAATATATATAAATAAATATATACCTTTTCACCTCCTGATAAATTTGCAATATTTTTCCAACTTTTTTTAGGAGGTCTAACACTAAACACAACACCTTCAGAAAATGGATCTAAAGAATCCACCAATTCAAGCTCTGCATCACCTCCAAGAGTAATCATCTGCAAAATAATTATTGTATTAATAAATATAAATAAATTTGATATAAATATTAGATATATAGATAACCAGCAAACCAAACCTGGTACATTTCCTTCAACTTTAATGATATGGTATTAAAGCCTGCCATGAATTCATCCAGCCTGTAAAACGAAACCAAATTGGTATATAAATATAAATATAAAATGTTAATAATGATTTAAATAATATTATAAAAAAAAAAAACTTGCCTTCTCTTTCTCCATTCATCATATTGTTTTTTAGTTTCATCACATTCATTGGTTACCAAATTAAGTTCCTCGACTCGCTCATTGTATACAGATATTTTTTTCCTATAACTGTAACAAAAAAAAAAAAAAAAAAACCAATTAAATAACAATAAATGTAAAAAACAAATTAATTTTATCTTACTCTGCAATTGAATCAAGATTAGGGTTCATTTCCTTCATCTGTGTTTCAAGTAAAGCCACCATTTCTAAAGCTCTTTTAAGATCACAACCCTTTGTAAAACATTCATCTCCGAGTGTAGCTTCAAGTTTTTCAGGGTCCACTAAATCTTTCTTAATTCTGTAAACATACAAAAAATAAAACAATATTAAAAAGTTTAATTTTTTTTAATATTTTTTAAAAGTTAAGAAGCAATGACTTACTGTTCCATGTGTTTGGAAAGATTGTTGTTTAAATCTTGGAGTTTTTTCTTGTATCCTTTTTCTTTAATTTCTAATTCTTTTAGCATTTTTCTCATGTCTTGTAATTTATAATCAGTATCCACCTGTTGCAGTATTAAACTATTAATGCAGGTTATATAGATGTGGTAATTTGACCCGTTTATTTGTGAATGGGTCGGTTCATGTTATGTTTTATCTCTAACAGGTCAAAACGGGCAGAATTTAAAAAAAAAAATAGCTAAAAAGGAGAGTTGTCAAATTTCGCCTAAAGTTAATTTTGAACACATAACCTCCTAAACCATTTTATTTACATAAATAATATTAGGGTTAATAATTGTTTAATTCTCAAACTTTCAACTATTGGCGCTTTAACCCTTAAACTACTTTCTATAATGTTTTTGTCCTTTTCTTTTGTTTTTGCAATCTTTAACCACCCAACTATCACTATTTTATGGGTTAAGCCCCTTAACTTTTCTTTTCTAGTCACAAAAGAAACTGAGAAAATGGCCCAAAAAACGTTCAAGGACCAAACCACTGCAAAAAAAAAAAGTTTTTAACAACCAAAAAGTTTAAATTTTAATGAATGCCTTTTGATTAAATATTGAGATAATATAACTTTTGTAACTATATTTGACACACATCCTGATAATTATTAAGAATAGAAATGGAGTGAGAATGATTAGTTGTAAAACCTCAGATGCCCGCAACTCATCGACAATTTTCTTCAACTTTTCATAATCAGATTTTGCTTTGTCAAGCACATCTTTGTGCTGAGCTATCAACTGCACAAAACAAAATTAAAAATAATAAGAAAGTAAACTCAATATTATTAAAACTTATTAATAAATAGTTAAATAAAATAGTAAGTAACCTCTTCTGTCTTCTTAAACTCATCTTGAACCTTAAATGCTTTCTGCTCAATCTCTTTAAATGTGTTGAGCAAGTTTTCCTTTTGTGTAATGAGTCTTTCTTTCTCTTTCTTTGATTCTTCAATCCCGTTTGTTAGTTTTTTCAACATTTTTTGGCCCGTTTCTATTTGAACTTTGTGTCGGTTAATCTCTGTGCTGCTTTTATCAATGTCCTAACAGGAATCAAAATTATGTGATTAAAGAAAGTTGAGGGATAATTTATGTAATTTACTCTTACTCTAATGATAGGTTTTGCAATCATACTTAAACTACCAATTTATTTAAATAACTACAGAATTAACAAACAAAAGTGTTAACATTACCATCTTGACCAATTATCAGCCTCTTAAATTGCTTTATTTCTAATAAAATCAGATGATTATTATAAATTTATAATAAAACTTATTTAACCATATTTGATATACTAATTCTCTATACTTAGTTACTTACATTTTGGATCTTGGCAACTTTTGATTTCTGTTTTTTCAACTTTTCTCCACCTGCATTATCAATTTTGTTTTGAAGCTCTGCCACCTACACAAATACAATAATTAAGCGTTATAATTAATTAAATATTTAAACAAAAAATTAACATAATTAAAAGTAATCAAATTACCAACCTTTTCCTTCAACTCTTTTGACCCTTCAGTCAACCTACTAATCTCTTTTTCTTCTTCCAATATAAACTTTTCAAGTTCCTTAATTTTCTTAACTTCATCTTTACTCGGTTCTGCAGCAGCCTTTAATGATTCAAGTTGGTTTTCAACATATTTTTCTTGTGAAATTAAATTTTCAATCTGCAAAATTAAACCATAAAAATCATCAAAAACTCAACTTATAAAATTAACCTTTTTTTTAGTTTTACCTCTTTTTGGCTTTTGGCTAGCTCAAATTCGAGGCGTGCAATTTCTTTTTCCATATCTTTATAATGTCTGCAAACTTCAGATATCTGTTGTCTAACATTTTTTAATTTTTCTGAAATATTCTGAAAATCATTTTCTGCATCTGTAATTGCTTCTTTAAAGACACTAGTGACTTTTATTGAAGTCCCCATTTTTCCACCACGTGGTGTTTTTCCACCACCACTCATTGTTCCTGATGTTTCTATAAGTTTTCCATCAAGTGTAACAACACGCCTAAATTCTCTGTTTTTTCCATATCCAATACGTGTTGCCTAAATAAATTAAAAATAGTCAGCAAATGAAAATTTTCTTTAAAATGTCTCAAAAAAACAAAAACAAAAAACCAAAAAAAAAAAAACCTGATCAGTATCTTTAGCAACAACGGTATTTCCCATTGCTGCAAAGAAAGCAAGTTTCATTCTTTCATCTTGCACTTTTATGAGATCAAAAAGACGTGGGACCCCCTCTGGAGTGCTTACTTTTTCTCTCATTCTTGACATATGATTACCTTGTTTTTCCTGCATCAATGTAAATAATTAACAATTTATTAATAAATTAATTTCTAAAGTGGAAATTAATCGTATTTTACCAATATCATGAAAGTGGCAACACCAAGATTGTTCTTTCGGAGCATATCCACACATTTTTGTGCTGATGTGGCACTTTCGACTACTATATAATCTAGCCCAGGAACTGCTGTTGAAATTGCAATATCATACTTCCCTGCAAACAGAATTTAAGTCCAAAAAAATTAAAAATTGGAGGAAAATATTTTCAAGAACAGGGTCAAATTGGTCAAAAAAAAGAGCAAAACTGATTTTTGGTCAATCTGACCCAATACGGTCCATCTCAACCAGTGACCCGGCCCGCCCATTTTGTCATTTTTAGGGTGAGACCTTACCATCAATAGCACCCAAATCACCCATTCTTCCATAAATTCCTTCAATTGTATTTGAAGCTTTTGCTTGCATAATTGCTTTCAAAACAGATCCCTGATTACTTTCAGCTTCCATAACAGATCTAATTTCTGTTACTTTTTGTCTTGCTGCTTGCTCAAGAGTAATCAGTTCCTCTTGTTCCCTTTTGCATTGCTGCAAATTAAATTAATTTTAATATTTCATATTACACAGATGGTCCTTTACCTTTAGGTTTGGCCAAAATTGCAGCTATAGTCCTTTCTAATATAAAAGGACTATAGCTGCAAGTTTGACCAAAGATAAAGGACCATCCGGGCAAGGTTTTAAAATTCGTGTGAGGCGTACGCCTCGAGGCGAGGCGGTGAAAAATCGCATCTGAGGCGGCGCCTCATAGCCTATTTTGAAACGTACGCCTCGGTGGTCCGAGGCGGTGAGAGGCGGTCCGAGGCGGTCGAGGCAGTCCGAGGCGGATCCGAGGCGGGTCATGCAGTGAGCTTTTTTTTTGTCTTTTTTTTTTTTTTTTACTTTTTGACTCTTTTACTTACTTTTTTGGAAAGCCTGTTAACTTTTTTTACCTCTCTTCTTTAAACCCGCCTTTTTAGAGTATAAAAGACAAAGTAATATGGGATGATACTATGTTTGTCGAATATAACCTAAGTCCTTAACTATAATCTTTCTGTGGATACGTTAACAATGCACTTTTAAACTTATATTTGGGTTATATAATCTTTTGTATTGTTTAAATGAGTTATATATATTTTTGGATTTTTTTTTATTTTTCCGCCTCGAGCTTACGCCTCGAGGCTTACGCCTCGTGAGGCTAAAGAAAAACGCCTCGAGGCTCGATTCCGTATATTAAAACCTTGCATCCGGGTAATATACTCATAATGATAAGGGTATTTCAAATACTAAGCAACGAAAATGACCATAATACCAAACGTGTAATAGACGGACATCCATCAAAAGGACCAGACGTGTAATTTACTCTTTATAATAATTACCAAGAAAAGTAAAGGTTATAAAATATCAAAATACAAAGTTAAGGTTACATACTTGTTCAAGTTCACGAGCTTTTGTAAGTTCAAGCTTGTTTTTTTCTAACTTAGTTTCCATTTCTTTTATGCTTGAAGTTTTTGTTTCAATTTTTCTTTTTATTTCATCCAACTGTTTCTGAGCATCCAAATACGCCACACGCCCTGCTTCATGCTGAATCACTCACACCAAATATAATCAGATCCATTTTTTATTATATCTTATAAAAATAAAAAAATTAAATAAAAAATTAAATCTTGAATCACCTTCTCAGACAAAAGTTTCTTTTCAGTGGAAGCAACTCCAAGTTTTCCACGGTGGTCAATCAATTGTTTCTCCCATGGTTCCAGCTCAGCACGAACCTTTGCAGCCTCAGTAAGAAATGCCTCAGTTTCAACTGTTGAAATAAATCTTTTAACTTTAATCAAAATTATATTTTATTTATATGCAAGCAAAAGAACATACTTTTAGAGCTCTCTTTAATTTCCTCCAATATTTTATCTTCTTCCAACAATGTCTTCTGCAGTTTGGGAATATCTTCCTCAAGTTTGGGGATTAAATTAGTTGACTCTTCAGACTGCTTTGTAATGTCTGTAATCTTTGCAGAATCCTAAACCAAAACAAATTTATAATTAGTGGTTAATAATTTAATATTATGTTATCTTAAAAAGAAGAAAAAAAAAAGTCGTTTTACCTTTTCAACTTTTTCATCCATTTTCTTGATCTTTGTTTTAACATGTTTTAAATCTTCTCGGTGTTTTACATCTTGCCTCTCAAAGTCCTTGAATTCATCCTTGCATCGTTTAAGCACTGTGTCTAATTCCTTCAAACAATAAAAAACATTATTTTCTCCAAAAAAAACCTTAAAAAGATGACAAATTTTATTTTTATATTATTATTATAACAAACCTCTTGTCTCTTCATATACTTATTATGTGATGTCTCAAGCTCCTTCAGTTCTGTTATGTTTCCCTGAATCTTCTCCCTAACAGAAAAAAAAAATTATAAAAAAAAAACTTAATTTGGAATATATAATTATACACTTAAAACGGTTGTTACCTTTCAGTGGTTAGATTTTCTTGCAGACCAGAAGCTGTCTTTTGAATTTCTTCCATTTTTACAGCATTATCCTCAGAAGCAAATTTCACAGCTTTTTCTTGCCATTTTAATAATGACAGCTCCTTCAGCATGTAATCTTCTGCTTCATTTTTCACACTCTGAAAGTATTAATCGTTTTAATTAATTATTAATAATGATAATAATTTATTCACAAGTGTAAGATTTTAACAGGTATGTTATAAGTTATAACCTCTAGGCTTTCCCTTTCTTTATCAGCTAACTTAACCATTTGTACTACTCCAGACCTCTTCTCATTTAGACCTTCAAGCCTAAAATAAATATAATATAAAAAAAAAAATCAACAAAAAACAACTTATGAATTGTGAATTAATTAGTTATAAGTTATAACTTACTGCTTATGTGACTCTTCGATTTTTTCCAAATATTTATTAGTTCCAATAATATCCTCCAAGTATTCAAGAAAACCTTCATCATGTGGACCTTGAGCTTTTGGTTTCATAAGTGAAATTTGTTCAACCTCACCCTAATAGAATACATCAAACTGTAATTCAAGATATATAATAATTAAAAAAAAACATAATTTACTTTCATAAACTTACAAACCTGAAGAATCAAAAACCGATTATTGTCCAAATCAACTCCTTTCCCTTTTAATTTGTTAGTAACTTCTGTAAATTTACTATCTCGCCCATTAATATAATACTTAGAAGAATTGTCTCGAAAAGCTTCACGGGCTATAATAAAGTCACTTCCTGGAACAACTTCATATGTTCCATCAGGCTGTAATCAAATAAGTTTTACATTTTATTTTAAAGGTGTTTGAAAAACATTGAAACTACATTATCATGATTCATGTAACAACTTATATCTACATACCAAATCAATGATTTCCTGAAAATGAACGGATACACGTGCACTGTTGAGATTTTGGTGATTGGTAGAATTGTGAATAAGCTCTGATACTTTGTTAAGACGCATCTGCAATTTTTTTTGTAGAATAACACATTAAACTCAATATAATATACTTATAAGATATAACGAATCACTATTTTAAAAATTGCATTGAAAAGTAACAAGTACTACAAATAAGTGCTTGAATCGCATTGAAATTATTGCAATTCCAGTGTAAATTACTGGATTTGAGTGCTTTACATAAAAAATAAAAGTCGCAACTCCTACTACTGAAAGGAATTGAGTAATAATTTTAATTGACGTAATATTCACCTCGAATTTCATTAAAACCTGATAAAATCGACTACTAAGCGACCAGAAACAGAAATTAAATATTACCTGTTTTGCTCGCTTTCCGAATACAAATAACATAGCATCAATCACATTGCTCTTCCCACTGCCATTAGGACCAACTACAGCTGAAAAACTCTGTTAAACAGTTTTAAATCTCATTAATCGATCAGAGAATTAACAAACCATAAAAAAGCTGCAGAATTTTCAGTACCAAAATATAGCAAAGGGGTTAAGTAACGAAACCCTAACCTTGTGAAATGGTCCAACCCGTTGTTCACCGGCGTAAGATTTAAAATTCTTCATAACCATTTCTTGAATGAAAAGTCTCGGAGTCGATCCCGATTTTTTCCCTGGAGTTGAGCTGGGATCGGTAGACATGAACTCGCCGGCTGCTTCCATCAGTTTTCCCTAATTTTCAAAATTTAATCGATCCGCTTTACAATTCAAAAGCTTTTTCAGAATTTGAGATGATTGTAAGAGTGATGATTTTGTGGAGTTGATGATTTCAGATTTTGATATTGCAAAATGAAAGAAAAAAGTTTATTTAGGAAGAATAACGAATAAGTATTTGGAGCAATGGGCGTTTAAATTTGCCAAATTTTTGAGCGGGAAATTAATCGATATTGGTCGAATTATACGAAATTACAAACTTGGTCCTTGGACTATATACAAATGTGCAATGTTGGTCATTAATGTTTCTTTCTCTCTTTTTTTAACGTTTTTGGAGTAAAAAATACTTTTTTGGTTAAGGTCCACGAACCTAAGAATGTTAGATTGCTAGTTAACGATTTCGTTAGTAAGTTTAGTCCCTAAATGTTTAGGCCAAGTGAAAAAGACTAAAGTACTATTATCCTTACAAAAGTTACATGTTATCTTATCATTCTAAAAAAGCTCGACGTATTGGTGAACGGGCGTATTTGGAAGTATGTTGGGCTTGTTAATCTTATACGGAGGTCGATGATGGAATTGGATGATTAATATAACTTACTTACTATTTTTTTCTCTTTTTCGTGATATTAGAGATATGTGGATGTGGGTCCTCGATGTGAATGGTGAATTCTCGATGAATTTTATAAAATTTTGCTCGACGATAAATTGGTTATGATCAATGCTTAAGTGGAGGAAAAAAGATGGTGCGAGATAATTTCGAGTAAAGATCATGTATTTATGTCTACGTTGGTTCCGGATCTAATTCAGTAAAGCCAATTTTTATCGTATTGATAAGAGAATTCGTCCAATTTCATGTCCTATTTGTACATATCTTGAACTACAAATCAAATGGCGTTTGAATTTAGACAGATTAAACTTATTTACTGTTCGTTTGGATTCCAGACCCACAAGGAGCTGTTTAGATGTAATTTGTATCTAATGCGTGTTAGGTATTCTCACTTTCACTTTAGGGATGAAACAAGTATTTCTTTATTGTGTTTGTAGTTGGTTGTGGCTTGGGTTTTTCCATCATGGCTTTGTTATTTGTTTTAATAAATTGTTCCAAAAAAACAAATGTTCCAACTCACTTGATTTGGATCAATACTTTCGTATCCAATACTACTCACTTGTAATTCATTTGACCCCCATTAAAAAAAACTATCATACTTCAATACAATTAATAATTATATCTCAAGAGTAATCCAACTTTATCGATCCTTCCGTTCCAACTCTAACTTTTTCGAATAATATTTCTATAACAGCTGAAGAAGGTGGCAGTTGGGAGTTGGGACATTTATATTTCCAACAATTAAAACATACAGTAATACTCACAAAACAGTAAGTAGATAAGATATTTCATTACTAATTAAAATCTTTCAAGTGGAAGCTAAGTGGGCCCAACCACAACTTTAATCTTTCAGTTGTACATATTCATTGGTCCATTTTATCATAACTAAATGACCATAATAACCCAACAACTAAATACTCTACTATAGATATAAAGACGTTAAAAAGCGTAAACTCTAGGGGCATTTTGGACCTCCTTCTTTTGTCTTCCAGTTGTTGTAGCAAGGGCAAACTTGTTTATTACCATAATACCCCGGTGGTACACAAAGGCATTTTGCACAACATTTCTGACAGAAAAACATGCATGGCTTGTGGTACTGTGTCCTGCTGCATCTCCTTATGCACTGCCCGGAGCATTCTGGTCAACAATTGGAACAAATTTGTTAAATTACCATCATACCCCTTGACCAAATCAATCAATCAGTCAACATCAGAGCAGTAATAAAGATGAAATGTCACAGCTTTTAAACGTAGTATTGACCGTCAAACAAGGTACCAAGACATACTCACATGCTAGTATGATACCAATGTCAATACTCAATGTAAACTGTAAAGTCTTTGTAAAATGCATAAAACTTCAACTTATACGTATAATAATAAAATAAAATATTTTGTAGCTATAAAATAAGTTGTCGTAACATTTTTTCTAGCAAGTTTTATAAAAAGATATCACGAATACAACTTTTGAATTAACAAGAATAATTAAATTTGATGATGCAAAAGATTTGATACCAATTAATTAAATTATCAAGAAAAATATATAACTAACTAATTTTTTTAATTAATAATAACTACACCTAACCCACTGTCCTACATTTACATTTATTATTATTCTTGCTTTTAAAAACCAATATCCTTACCGCCACATGAATTGTTGATTACTGATTTTCTAAACTATTCCATATATTTCTTTACACATTTTATCCAAGAGTTATACTTTCACATAAATTATGTTCGGTGAGTCGGTGATTACTGATTAATGCAGCTAACGCACAAATGTAAGCATATTACAGTGAATTTAAAACAACGGAAAACTTACGAGAGCTTTTCAAACTTCTTGGACCGTAACCATGTTGATGATGCCCTCCTTTAGCCCAAACCTAAAAACGAAAACGAATCAGCTCGCGTTCCAAAACCCTAAATCGTTACAAAATACAAAATGTATAACATCATAATCACATTAACAGCCAATCAACCTTGTAAATGCAAATCAAGTTTCGAAAAACATAAATCGAACACTTCACACCACAATGTAATCTGTATGATTACACTAACTGCAAAATTAATCGCATTAACGTATATTACGTCCGAAAAACGTCAATCGAACACCTCAGAACACAATGAAGAGTGTATAATTACCCTAATAGTCAATTAATCGCAAAAACAAAATCACATTACAAAATAACCTAAATCGAACATGAATATAACAGAATGTTGTGTATAATCACGAAAATGAACAATTAGCTGAATAAACTTACAGTAGCTTGAAGCATTGAGATGGCGAGCAGAGTCAAGAGCAGGATTGCGAAGAATTTGGCCATGGCTGGTGTTCGAGCGGGAAATGGTTTGATGGGGGAGTGAGGAAGTAAAGCGGTATTTATAGAATAATGAAGCAACATTCTGTGTCTTGCTGGGATTTGATTCGCTGCATGCTGGTCCACGTTTGGATCACGTGAGGATGTTAAATATTATTTTTGTTAAATTTAAACATAATTAAATACTTCTTTCTTTCGTATCACAAAAGACTTCTTACATTTGATTCATAATAAAATACCATTATTAAATATTATTAAAGACCCCACTACTAACTACTCCCTCCGTCCCACAAAAAACTTCCCATTTGACCTTAATTTTTTGTCCCACAAAAAACTTCTCATTTCATTCAATTGATGGGTTCCACATAATAAATACTATTATTACTAAGGACCCCACCACTAACTATCCACTAACCATCTTTCTCTCTCCAAACCAATCTTATATTTTAATCAAAATTATTACCAATTACCCCACCACTAACTATCCCCTTAAAACTTGTGCCCATGTCAAATGGGAAGTTTTTTGTGGGACGGATGGAGTATTTTTTTCTCTCCAAACCAATCTTATATTTTAATCAAAATTATTACCAATGACATCATTATTAACTATCACCTTAAAACTTGTGGCAAAATGAAATGAGAAGTTTTTTGTAGGAGGAGTATATTATACTCAGAATTTGGTTATTAATATATTAAATTCTCCGAACCGATAATGGTATGTCATGTTTAAGAATTTTTTTCAGAAATAGGCTTGATTTGCCCTCAATTTTCACAAATAGGCTTGTTTTTTTACGGTTTTCAAAAATAGGCTTTATTGAGTCCCGAGACCGGCTTACCCGTTAAAACCCGACTCCTGGAGACCGGCTTTGGCCTCTTCTGACATGACCACTTACACAAGTACTCCCCGAGGCCGGCTTTCTCTAAAAAAGCCTCCCCGAGGCCGGCTAAAAGCCATACCCAATTTCAACCACTCGGCTATATAATGGACACTTCACAACCTGACTAAACCACATCTTCTTCTCCCAAACACTTCACAAAAATAAAACTATAAAAATCAAGATTCCCTTGAAAAAAAATACAAAAATAAAAAGAGGAAAATAACATTTTTATAATACCATGTGGAGAAGTCAACAAACTTTAATCTATGAACTTCATCTACAGCTTCAGATGTTAGAAGATTCAGTTGACCAAATGGGTCAACAAGGTCGAGCCCATGAACTTTGACTTATCATTAAAGAGATGCAATATACAATGCATGAAATGGATAGCCTGGCTTATGAAGGGGTGAATGAGGAGGCGGTTCAGGAAGCAAGCACACATAGGATGCGACGTACGAGGGAAATGCCTCCACCGACATTACAGGCTGTGGAGCAGGAAACTCAAAACTCCTCAATAGGTAATCAACAATCAGACACAATTGACTTGGTTGAGGAGTATGGTTGGGCCAGGAGTGTAGAGGAATTTTACTTGAACGAGGATAGGCGCGGGAATGAAACCTTTTGTTATATTGTATTCTTAGGTCGTACCCAGGTACCTAGAGAGTTTTGGAGTACCCTGTTAGATGATAATTCAAGCTCAGTTTTGTACCATGGGGTACGTAATTTAATTATGTTATTATCCATATTTTTAATAGAATATCAAAGGTAAATAATTGTATATTTATTACAGCATATAGATTGTTGGGTTAGAAGATTGATGCGTTATCGATTGTATCTTGGCTATAATACTGGAGAATATAAGCGATGGACAATAATGCCTACCAAGTTTGAGTCTCTACTTTTACCACCTCACGGATCAGATGCTGTAAAATATGCAGATGGCAGTTTGACACCTTACCCCTCTTGGGGGGACGTAGATGTCTTATACATCCCGTTACGTTTAAATGATAACGTTTGGTTGCTTGTGCAGATGGATCTTGTTAGCAACGATACATGTTTAATTTGCAGTTGTCGTCGTTCCATAAAGCATGACGTGCTTACGGCAACCCTAAAACGTTGGCGAGATGTTTTGCCTGGTTTTAAAAGGAGTTTCTCCTATGAAGAAAGAAACCCCCAAGTTAAGACGAATCTTTATTTCGCCAAAGGCATACCTCAAGGAAGGGAAGAAGACTCTGCTGTGTTTATTTGTAAGTTTATGCACTATTTGGTTAGAGGTAAATCAATCAAGCAAGATGGAGTCGTCGATAGTAATCAGATCGCTACGGGTTATCGACAACTTATGGCTCGAGATTTGTATAGCTATCGTATTTTAGAATCACAACCCGGAATTTTTCCTTTTAGATCTTTGGTTTTATTTGATGATTTGGATTAAAGTTTCAATTGTATTTGGTATTAATTTATAAATGATGTTAGTGTTTATTTGTCATTTAAAATGGTTATTTGTAATGCAAAAACATTCAAGGGTGAGAAAGTTAAGTGGTTTGCAACAGTCAAAAAATTAAAAGAAAAACAAATACTTACATAATACAACTTTGGCCAAAAATATAAGCTAATGATTGTGGCCCCTTCTACCTCCTGTCCCACAATTCGACGGTCTTCTGTTTCTTACCGGCCTAACTTGTTCTTCCGGATTAGATGGGTCTATATTGATGTCAAACGGATGGACCGGACTCACGTTTCTATTAGGTTGTTGATCAGAAAATTGGCCCGCGAAATAATTATGAGGGGAATCTGTGAATTCGTGAGAATATTGTTGGTGAGCGTACGCGTGGGGGGGGGGGGGGGGGGGGGGTATTCGCAAACAATTCCGGGAATAAATTATAATCGTTCTGAGATATCCCATCCATATTAATTGGATTTTCGTTTTGAAATTGCGTACTAGAACCCCCATGTTCAAAGTTTGAACTTGGAACGTAGCCCATTTGGTGTGATGTACTGGCACCACCAGCATATTCCGTTTGCGTTTGTTGGGCACTAGAATCCCCCCGGTTTGATGGGCCCTCATCTTCTGTTTGTGTTTGTTGGGACCAACGAGCCCCCCGCATCCATCTGGGAACCGGCATTAATTCCTCCTGTGTCAGCGGTGGCGATTGTTGGTGATGTTCTGACACACGAGCAGTCCAAAAACTTGGACGTTCTTCCGCACCTGCTTGATGCAAGTATGTCTGGGACCATTGATGCATGTCATTTACAAAAGGTTGAAACTGCTGTTGTCCCAATATTGGTTGCATCATCGATTGAAGATGTGTAACCCATCAACCTACATACATGTTATATCAATTATTAATACATATTATGACTAAGTGTACATATAAACATTATTATGACATATTACCGCAATATTTAAAGCTCCTCCCAGATTATGGCCACGTGAAAAGTTGCCTCCAACAGGCCTTGGATTTTTAATAAAGCCTATGGTACGCTGAAAGTACCAAGGCATATAATCATCAGCAGTTGTTAGACTGCTCATCCATTGTCCGCTGAAGGAAAAATTAAGCCGGTTGTTCCAATGTGTCACATAAACGACAAGCTCCGCCCGCCAATCTTTACCTGCGCGTCCTCTACGGTTCTGTTTACGTAACAACCTATGATCCGCTATACTAAAGAGGGGTGCCATTGGAATATGTTGATAAACCGAAAACTGTCTCAAAACCCTGTTGGGTAAGTACTGCTCAACTACTTCCCAATGAATAACATATGTTACACATAACCAGTTCTGGGGGTTGTATGTACACAATGGTGATAGAACACCGGCAAAATGTTCATAGGGAGTCCATAAGAACTGCAAAATTTTGTTATAGCTCAATATTTTGTATAACATTTGTAGATTAGATTTAACTAGTAAAATACCTCTCCACTTTCCACCGCTTCTAACGCTGACCGATACGCTGTCACACAGTTCTTGGTTATCTGCACGTAGCTTAACTTTTGATTCCACCTGAATTTTAATATATTGAAAATTAGTTATGCTATTATCATTTTAATATAATAATAACGGATTACGTACCTAGCACCAAATGTTTTTCCTGTTAACTGTATATTTCGATCAGTAAGAATCGGAGATAAATTGGGCAACCTAGTCCATGCCCATAATTGAAGCAAACTCATAGGCCCGCAAATGTGCCATTTTTTAGGATTAGTTGCTTTGGAAAGATTCCGGTAGAGACTGGCCAGAACAGCACTACCCCAACTATATCGACCGCATGCCTCTAGGTCTTCAAGGAAGTATAAAAAGTACAAATGGTGGTGGTTGGGGCCAGTTTTGACCGAAGTAAATGATTATGGTTGGGAAGTCCGTGAATAAATGTGTTCTTATACAGTACGTGAATTAAAGTTGATATAAAGTGCCTTGCAGAGTTCAGCCTTTTTAGTCACATACAGGTTTTAAGTGTAGTCAACATCAATATTTGGTCTGTGAATTAAAAGATGGTAGTTGGAATATTTAGTCGACATCAATATTTGGCATAAAAGGACAACTGGACGCTGACACCTTTATGTCCGAATCCCACTATCAACAATCCAGCTATAATTATTTTGTGGTTGGGAGCAACTGTGTTGTCAAATTCGAATAAAAAGTACAGATTCACTGAAAAGTTTTATATTTTGTCATTGGGTGGTATTTAACCTTCAGCTGTATAAATACGTATATCATTCATATACTATCATTCCACTATCAACAACCATAATGTAACACACTGATTTTCAACCCAAATTAAAACTTTTAAAACAAAGGTTTAAGTCTTTACAAACCGAATATAAAAATATGGTTTAACTAAAACATTTGGAATAATTAGTAAGTCTCAAAACCGGTGTTACAAATATATCAAAACTTTAGTCTAGGGAATTAAATAAGTACACCGAGCTAATCCATCCAAATGCTAACTACGGGCCGCCTAATCTTTAGCTCCCGAACCTGAGTACATAGTCAAAATAAACGTAGTACGTGAGACAAATATTGTCTCGTGAGAAACATGGGTTTTTGACACGGTTAGAAAATAATTTGCAATAAAATAATAATTAACAATTATCAAGTTGCACATAGACAATCAATCTCTAAGGCTTGCCATAAGCCAAACACATACGTAACGGGCCTCCCCGAAACAACTCCCCCGATAAGGGTTATCTAGGTAAACTCCCCCGTTTCCGGGTTATCTATTTGCTCCCCCGATTTCCGGGTTATCTCAAACTCCCCCGTTTCCGGGTTATCTATGTCTCGACATACTACTCTTGCGCAGGGTGGTACCGCCCCAAGTAGTAGCCACTAACTCCCCCAACTTATGTGGGTTATCTAGGATCCAATCGATTAGCTACCACATAACAAATCATCAACTTGGGTCAAGCCCATATCACAACTCAATCATACTAGTGGTAACTAAACAACAAGTTCACAATACAATTCAATTCATTTCAATTAAATTAAATCGTACTCTATCAATTCAATCTTTTCTTTATTAAAATAATTATCTAATAAAGACTCTAAAATCATTTCAATTCATAACAAGGTTTACTATGTACTCAGAAAATATCACATGTACTCACCTTAGCAATGCTATCCAACAATTGTGTTCAACAACACAATCCTTACTTCCAAATTGAGGAAGTACTTCCAATCTCAAGGTCTTCTTGACCTAACATCAATATCAATACAAAGTCTAGTTATAATCCATAACTAGCTACTAAGTAGTCCATCTAAACATTCCCAACCACCAAGTTCATACAACTTGGTGGAATCTCAAACCCTAGTTCAAGATTTTCCATCATCAATCCCAAATCTAACTTGTACACATTGATTACAAGTTCACAAGGAGTGTTTTACACTCATGAAAGTTCATCTTCCCCAAAGATGATATGGTGGGTTCCCAAAACCACCATTGTTACCCATACCAAGCTCAAAATGAAGGTAACTAAGTGAAATAAGCAAGAATTCTTACCCTTGATGCTTAAATCCTTCAAGATGATGAAGATTTGAGCTCCTTAGCTCCAAAAACCGCCCAAATGCTCTCAAAAACGGCTGCTATAAGTCTAGGGTTCGTAGGTGTTATGAGCCCTAGCTTCTACACTACTTTATATACTCCAGACAGACCTCGCGCCCCGCTCGCGTTTGCCTCGCGCCGCGAGGTGACGCGGGTTGTCCTCTTGGTCGCCGCAGGAACACCCAACTCGCGCCCCGCTCGCGCCTGGCTCGCGCCGCGAATCTCAACGCGAGATCGACGCGAGTCTCTCGCGACTGAGCTCTGAACCTACTGTTCGCTCTCGCGTCTGGCTCGCGCCTTCCTCGCGCCGCGAGGGCTGTTCCAGTCAGATTCTTGGCCTTTAAACTTGTTTCCATCCAAGTTTTGACCCATACTTGGTTATACCAAGTCCCAAACATTCAATCATTCGATAAAACACAAACCGAAATGAAAACTAACATAAATACGAAAATTCACATAAATCCCGAATAATTACACGAAATGAAAAACGTAAAAATTACGGTCGTTACACATAACTTTCAATTTCTTCCACTACTAAAATCCTTCCACTACTAAAATCCTTCCACTAAATACATATCCTTCAAATGGCTTTGGCGAAACCTTTTATTGCTACTCTATATTGGGGTGGTAACCTACAAAATCCGGGTAGCGTTTCTTCATATCATCTTTGACTTCCAAGTCAAATTTGGCCCAAGGGAATGCTTCCACTTGACCAACACTAGCTCAATCTCTTTGTTCCTCAATTTCTTCGTTTGGGCCTCCAATATGGCCTCGGGCTCTTCAATCAACCGGTTGGGTGCATCGACCCGCAAATCTTGGAGTGGAATAATATTCTCCTCTTCACCCACAAATTTCTTCAAATTACAAACATGGAAGGTGTCATGGACACCTTGCAACTCGGGTGGAAGTTCTAACTTAAATGCTTGTAAGCCGACCCGTTTCAAGATCCTAAACGGGCCTACATACCTTGGACTCAATTTGCCCTTTTTTCCGAATCTCATCACGCCTTTCCAAGGCGACACCTTCAACATCACCATATCCCCGACATTCAAGTCATATGGTCGCTTTTTCAAACCCGAATAACTCTTTTGGCGATCTTGTGCCACTTTCATATTCTTTTGAATTATCCCAATTTTCTCATTTGTTATTTTCACAATTTCGGGACCCGTGAGTTTTGTCTCACCCGCCTCTAACCAACAAGAAGGCGTTCGACATTTTCTCCCATACAATGCCTCAAACGGCGGCATTTTAATTGTCGAGTGATAACTATTGTTATACGAAAACTCAACTAACGGTAAATGTTCATCCCATTTACCACCAAAATCCAATACACACGATCTCAACATATCTTCAACCGTTTGGATCGTTCTTTCACTTTGACCATCTGTTTTCGGATGGTAAGCCGTGCTCAATCTCAACTTAGTTCCCAACTCTTCTTGGAGTGATCTCCAAAATCTCGAGGTAAACCTTGCATCTCGATCGGACACAATTGACAATGGTACCCCGTGCAAACGAACAACTTCATCAACATACAATTTTGCCAACTTCTCGAGTGGCATGGTTTCCCTAATGGCTAGGAATAACGCACTTTTCGTTAACCTATCAACAATCACCCAAATGGCGTCATGATTCCTACTTGTCTTTGGGAGACCAACAATGAAATCCATTGTGATGTCATTCCATTTCCCGGCCGGCACTTGCAACGATTGTGCAACACCATAAGGCACTTGGTGCTCGGCTTTCACTTGTGCACACGTGGCACATTTTGATATGTACTTTGCTACCCTCGACTTCATCCCTGGCCACCAATAAATTTTCTTCAAGTCTTGATAAGTTTTTGTGCTACCGGGATGAATCGAATACTTAGACTTGTGAGCATCATTCAACAACACCTTTCGGTTTCCGCCGAATTTCGGGACCCAAATTCGCCCATTCACGGTTTTCAACCCTTGACCATTTTCTTCAAATACTTGGTTCTTTCCCAACCTCTCTTGTCTATACTCGTCTTTTCCCATCACTTCCACTTGTGCGGTTTTTATACTTTCAATAAAGCTACACACTACATCAATCCGCATTAACTTAGCCTTAACCGGCTTTTCATAAACCTTTCTACTCAAGGCGTCGGCTACCACATTAGCCTTTCCCTCGTGATAAACGATCTCACAATCGTAGTCACTAATCAACTCGATCCACCTTCTTTGTCTCATATTCAAGTCTTTTTGTGTGAACACATACTTGAGACTTTTGTGATCCGTGTACAAGATACACCTTGTACCATACAAGTAATGCCTCCAAATTTTCAAGGCGAAAATAATCGCCGCCAACTCTAAATCGTGAGTTGTATACCTTTCTTCCGCATTCTTCAATTGCCTTGAGGCATAAGCTATCACTTTACCTCTTTGCATTAAAACACACCCAAGACCTCTATTCGAGGCGTCGCTATATACCACGAAATCTTCCATACCGTCGGGTAGAGTGAGGATCGGTGCATTGCACAACTTTTCTTTTAACAAGGCAAAAGCACTCTCTTGCTTCTCCCCCCCAATCAAACTTCACGTCTTTTCTCGTTAGCCTAGTGAGTGGCACCGCCACTCGGGAAAAATCTTCAATAAACCTTCGGTAATAACCGGCTAACCCAAGAAAACTTCTAACTTCGGTTGGAGTTTTCGGTGCTTCCCAATTCTTCACCGCTTCAATCTTAGACGGGTCAACTTTTATCCCGCTTCGAGATACTACATGACCAAGAAATTGCACTTCCCGCAACCAAAATTCGCACTTGGAGAATTTAGCATACAATTTTTCCCGTTTCAACACTTCTAGAGTTTGCCTCAAATGGTCTTCATGTTCTTCTTCGGTTTTGGAGAAAATAAGAATATCATCAATAAATACTATGAGAAATTTATCGAGAAAAGGTTTACAGACCCTATTCATGAGATCCATAAAAATAGCCGGGGCATTCGTCAAACCGAATGGCATAACTAGAAATTCATAATGACCATAACGGGTCCTAAAAGCCGTCTTCTCGGTATCACCTTCTTTGACACGAACTTGATGGTAACCCGATCTCAAATCAATCTTAGAGAAGTAATCGGCTCCTTGAAGTTGATCAAATAAATCATCTATCCTTGGCAAAGGATATCGGTTCTTAATTGTCATCTTATTTAGCTCTCGGTAATCGATACACATTCTCATGGAACCATCCTTCTTCTTCACAAATAAAACCGGTGCACCCCATGGTGACGAACTAGGACGGATAAAACCCTTATCAAGCAAATCTTGAAGTTGAGCCATCAACTCTCTCATTTCGGTGGGAGCTAGACGATACGGGGCTCGGGCAATTGGCGTCGCCCCCGGGACTAAATCAATACGAAACTCGACTTGTCTCTCCGGTGGCAAACCGGGCAAGTCATCGGGAAAAACTTCGGGAAAGTCTCGAATAATCTTCACATTTTCAACCGACTTCTTTTCTTTTCTTCCATCAAGGACATAGGCTATAAATGATGCACACCCTTTCGCTAAACATTTTCTTGCCTTAATTGCGGTTAACAAGTTTGGCATACGATGCCTCTTTTCCCCATAAATGTACACTTTTTCATTTTCGGGAGATATAATCGACACTAATTTCCTTCCACATAAAATCTTGGCTTGGTGGATTCCCAACCAATCCATCCCAATAATTACATCAAAAGCCTTAATTCCCATCGGCATCAAATCAACCTTAAACTTCTTGTTATCGATTTCTAACTCACAATTTCTATAGACATGTTGAACCATAGAGGTTTTCCCATCGGCCACTTCTATTTCATACAATTCATCAAGTAATTCTAGTGGAACCTTAAACTTAGCACCAAATTCATGAGACAAGAAAGAATAAGTAGAACCCGAATCAATCAACATATAAGTGGGTATGGAGTTTATGAATAAGGTACCTGAGACGACATCATGAGTCTCCTTGGCTTCTTCACGTGTGAGTTGGAAAGCACGACCTTTGACCTTCATCGGCTCCGGTTTCTTGTGAGCGGTTGACACCAACGTTTCGGTTCCTTTCTTCGGGCAAACATTACTATAGTGCCCCTTCTCATGACATGAGAAACATTCCACTTCATCAAGGCTTTTAACCTTGCAATCTCTAGCCTTGTGGCCAAAACGACCACATTTGAAACAACCATTGGAATCCGCCTTACACTCTCCCTTGTGGTCCCTACCACACTTCCTACATCCACCAACACTTCCTTGTTTTGACCCGCTCGGGGCAAACTTGCTTTTCTTGGATGACCCCGAAAAACCTTCAAACTTCCTCTTCTCATTACCAACCGACCTCTCTTGCACTCTTCTCTTGCTAACTTTTTCGACACTTCGGGCGACATTGATCGCCTCATCAAGAGTGGTTGCCCTCTTCACTTCGAGTTCATATTCCCATGGTAACCCATTGGCAAACCGAACCACACGGCTACGTTCGGTTGGGTAGGTACTTGACACGAACGGGAGGTATCCCGTGAACTTCTTGGTATACTCATCCAAGGTCAAATTGCCTTTCTTGAAGTGCAAGAACTCTTCCAACAACTCCTCCAACTCCCTTTCAGGACAATACTTCTCCTTGAGTCTCCTAGTGAACTCGTCCCACGACATCTTGTAAATGGCTTTCTTCCCCAAGGTTTCATACACGGTGTCCCACCATGTAAGAGCATCATCTTTGAACAAACGTGAGGCATAAGTCACCATGTCTTCCTCTTTGCACTTGCTACTCTCAAGCACACGTTCCGTCTCCCGAATCCATTGAACCGTCACTTTCGGTTCCGTACTCCCGAGATAGAAGTCGGGACGACAAGCAAGGAATGTTTTGTAAGAACATCCTTCACGTTCAATCTTTCTCTCTTCACCACTTTCCCCATTGGAGGATTTCTCGGTCGGGTTGGTGTTTCCCGTTGACTTGGTCTTAGTGAGTTGAGGGGAATCTTCACCTTCCTCCCTCTCCTCCTCAAAGCGACGTTCCTCTTCCTCCCTTTCATCATCATCACCTCCTAAGTTCAACCGATCGTTTATGATCCGGTTAACATCTTGTTGCATCACATTTCTCATATTAGTGAGCATGGATTGAATGGCCTCCATAGTTACCGGGGTATGGTTATTCCCGATACCCGAGTTGGCCAATCCATTCCCGTCTTGATTCAAATTCGAAGCTTGTTCCCCATCCAACAATCGACCACTTCTCGTTCTAGCCATCTTACTAAAATAAGATGTCAACCCAATTAGAATCCAATAAGTTGACTAAAAAGTCAAAATTAAACATAAGAATAGCTCGAAATTAAACAATTCCCTCAATGGTCAACCCTAATCCTTAAAGGTCAACCTAACTTCCTATAGAACATAATGTCCCAAAAGCAAAGTCTAAGTCTAGGGTGGGTAACCAACCTAATTCACTTAGACTAATGCTCTGATACCAAGTTGTAACACACCGATTTTCAACCCAGATTAAAACTTTTAAAACAAAGGTTTAAGTCTTTACAAACCGAATATAAAAATATGGTTTAACTAAAACATTTGGAATAATTAGTAAGTCTCAAAACCGGTGTTACAAATATATCAAAACTTTAGTCTAGGGAATTAAATAAGTACACCGAGCTAATCCATCCAAATGCTAACTACGGGCCGCCTAATCTTTAGCTCCCGAACCTGAGTACATAGTCAAAATAAACGTAGTACGTGAGACAAATATTGTCTCGTGAGAAACATGGGTTTTTGACCCGGTTAGATAATAATTTGCAATAAAATAATAATTAACAATTATCAAGTTGCACATAGACAATCAATCTCTAAGGCTTGCCATAAGCCAAACACATACGTAACGGGCCTCCCCGAAACAACTCCCCCGATAAGGGTTATCTAGGTAAACTCCCCCGTTTCCGGGTTATCTATTTGCTCCCCCGATTTCCGGGTTATCTCAAACTCCCCCGTTTCCGGGTTATCTATGTCTCGACATACTACTCTTGCGCAGGGTGGTACCGCCCCAAGTAGTAGCCACTAACTCCCCCAACTTATGTGGGTTATCTAGGATCCAATCGATTAGCTACCACATAACAAATCATCAACTTGGGTCAAGCCCATATCACAACTCAATCATAATAGTGGTAACTAAACAACAAGTTCACAATACAATTCAATTCATTTCAATTAAATTAAATCGTACTCTATCAATTCAATCTTTTCTTTATTAAAATAATTATCTAATAAAGACTCTAAAATCATTTCAATTCATAACAAGGTTTACTATGTACTCAGAAAATATCACATGTACTCACCTTAGCAATGCTATCCAACAATTGTGTTCAACAACACAATCCTTACTTCCAAATTGAGGAAGTACTTCCAATCTCAAGGTCTTCTTGACCTAACATCAATATCAATACAAAGTCTAGTTATAATCCATAACTAGCTACTAAGTAGTCCATCTAAACATTCCCAACCACCAAGTTCATACAACTTGGTGGAATCTCAAACCCTAGTTCAAGATTTTCCATCATCAATCCCAAATCTAACTTGTACACATTGATTACAAGTTCACAAGGAGTGTTTTACACTCATGAAAGTTCATCTTCCCCAAAGATGATATGGTGGGTTCCCAAAACCACCATTGTTACCCATACCAAGCTCAAAATGAAGGTAACTAAGTGAAATAAGCAAGAATTCTTACCCTTGATGCTTAAATCCTTCAAGATGATGAAGATTTGAGCTCCCTAGCTCCAAAAACCGCCCAAATGCTCTCAAAAACGGCTGCTATAAGTCTAGGGTTCGTAGGTGTTATGAGCCCTAGCTTCTACACTACTTTATATACTCCAGACAGACCTCGCGCCCCGCTCGCGTTTGCCTCGCGCCGCGAGGTGACGCGGGTTGTCCTCTTGGTCGCCGCAGGAACACCCAACTCGCGCCCCGCTCGCGCCTGGCTCGCGCCGCGAATCTCAACGCGAGATCGACGCGAGTCTCTCGCGACTGAGCTCTGAACCTACTGTTCGCTCTCGCGTCTGGCTCGCGCCTTCCTCGCGCCGCGAGGGCTGTTCCAGTCAGATTCTTGGCCTTTAAACTTGTATCCATCCAAGTTTTGACCCATACTTGGTTATACCAAGTCCCAAACATTCAATCATTCGATAAAACACAAACCGAAATGAAAACTAACATAAATACGAAAATTCACATAAATCCCGAATAATTACACGAAATGAAAAACGTAAAAATTACGGTCGTTACACATAACTTTCAATTTCTTCCACTACTAAAATCCTTCCACTACTAAAATCCTTCCACTAAATACATATCCTTCAAATGGCTTTGGCGAAACCTTTTATTGCTACTCTATATTGGGGTGGTAACCTTGATTTTTCAAACGGCTTAGTATCAGGTGATTCGTACCTGCAATGTTCTATTGTTTTTGTAACCAAACATAGTTACGAAAGTTTTGAAAACTTGGCTTACAGCCATCTTCAAGTCACGAAAGACCAATACAACTTACACTACTATTTATGTTATGACTTATACGGTTTAAGTTACACTGCAAGAATAACAAGTGATGAAAGCTTAGAAACATTATACTTTATTGCCGGTATAACTGAAGAATTCATGGGTCATATTTTTGTGGATATGCAAAATATGGGTCCCTCACAACCTCCCCAAATCGAGTTTATGAATATGCAACATTGGTCAGTATCAGAAGTAGTTACTGCTCCAACCGCACCAGAACCTCCAACTCATTATGAGTCCGCAAACATGGCTGGTCCATCGACAACTGCCCCCTCGTTTGATAATTCGCACCCTCCACCAGCAACCAGTCTTGGCCTTAATAACAATGAAGATGGCGACTTGGATAGATCGGAAGACGAACCACAATCCGATGACACGAGAGATGAATTTTATGACAACGGTGAGGCGGATGAAGGCGGCCCGCACGTTGACCAACGTCCTCAACAGGCTTTGTATGACTATAGCCAATTTGAAAAAAATGAACAAACTGAGGTTGATGAGCAGGGCCCCATCTCTGATGAACAAGATGAAATATTATTTTGGAACTCAAGAAGGCCTGACCACTTACAAATTAATATGTTTTTTTCTAACAAGCAAGAGATGATTGACGCAGTTAGGTCTTGGAATATAGGCCAAAATAAAGAGATTTGGGTTGTTGATAGTTCAACTACAAGGTGGGTTGCTAAGTGCTCTACTCTTAAACCAGAAAAAATACGGAACAACCCAGATGAGAACCCATCCACTAGTAACCCGTCTACCAGAAACCCGTCTACCAGAAACCCATCCACTAGCAACCAGTCTACCAGAAACCCATCCACCAACAACAACACATCTGCTATCATCCCGGCCCCATGTGAATGGTATGTTCGTGCAATTAAGAAGCGGAAGGAAGGGTTGTGGCAACTAAGAAAATGGGTAGGCATGCACAATTGTCATCAAGGTACGGTTTCTGGAAAAAACAACATATGTTTGACGTCCGAGTTCATAGCCACCAAAATCCTCCACCACGTAAAGATCAATATCGCATACCCGGTAAAACACATTATAGCAGATGTCAGCGAACATATTAAAGTTGATATATCTTACATCAAGGCTTGGCGTGCTAGGCATATTGCTATAGAGAGGATATTCGGGACTTGGGAAAGCAACTTTGAAGAGTTGCCCAAGTACATTGATGCTTTATTGGCGTCAAACCCTTCCACAATCGTTCAGTGGTCAATTAGGGAGAGGGAGAGTGCTGATGACACCCGACATATTTTTAAATCTATTTTTTGGGCTTTTGGACCTGCTATCTCAGCCTTTCCGTATTGCATGTCTGTTATTTGTGTAGATGGGACATTTTTAAAAGGCTCGTACAGAGCGAAACTGTTGACTGTCGTCACAAAAGACGCGAATAATCAGATTTTACCTCTCGCGTATGCCATTGTTGACGAGGAGTCAAACGAAAATTGGGCATGGTTCTTCAATCACCTACGACGGTACGTTGCAAATCAACGTAATGAACAATCTGGCAGGCTACGTCGGTTATGTGTCATTTCTGACAGGCACCAAGGGCTTTTATATGCAATGAACAATCTGGAAGAGTGGCGGGAGCCAAATGCGTATCATAGATATTGTCTGAGGCACGTCAGAAGCAACCTCAACAAACGTTTCAAAAACCACCGAATGAAGCAACTATGTTGGGTGATGGGTGCCACGACTGAATTGCGTAAGTTTGAGGTAGCCAGAGACGAACTCATATCTATCAACCCGTCCGCGGGGCCCTATCTGGAGGAGATCGGGCTTGATAAGTGGACTCTTTTGGGAGACACAAACCATAGACGTTGGGGGAACACGACATCAAACATCGCCGAGAGTTACAACAATGTATTGCGGTGGGGCTAGGCTTACCAATTAAGGCAATGGTTGACTTCACATTCACAAAAACTGTCAACCTCTTCAGAGAGCGTGCTGAGAAAGCGTCTAAATGTAACACGCCACTAACCCCGCGTATGTGGGGTCTTTTCACCAGGCGCGACATATATGCACGGCAGCACAATATTTTGAACTTTGACTACAGGGAGGGCGTGTACAGGGTGAGGACACGGGTTCAACCGGGCCAAAGTGGTGGGAACGATCAAACGGTGACTTACAACGATGGAAACGGTTCTTGTACATGCGGGAAGTGGCAAATGATGCGCTTTCCGTGTTCACATGCTATTGCCGTTTGTCGTCATATAGGTGATGACCCGAACCGTCTCGTGAATCGGGTGTATACAACACACTTTTGGCAACGTCAATATAGAAAAGCCTTTACACCCCTGGCCCATGTCTTTTACTGGAACGACCCGAATTGGGGATTGAGAGCCGCAAGTGGAAGAATTTCAACAAGAAGGGGGAGGAGACAAGTGAATAGGTTCCCTACCGAGATGGACCAAGCAGATCCAACGCAATCTGGCAGTAAGCGTTGTGGAATTTGCGATCGGGCAGGGCATAAAAGAACCAGATGCCCAAATATTAGTGGAGATTGATTGTAGAAACATTGTGTGCTTTTTAGTTATTTATTTGGTACTTAAGTTAATGTATTATTAAATATGTAATAGTTTTTTAATGCACTTTTTAATATGATAATACCAGTTTTATTTCACATGATATATCAAACTATATTACATATATTCATTCTCACGTTTAACACTAAAAATCACATTTCTACCATTAGTCTGATAGTCTTCATTTATGGTAAAAGTACAAACTTCATTAGCCAGAATTCCGTTTTCATGCATGAAATGCTTGAAATCACCACTCATTTTAACTTGCTCACGAAAAGCATGGAGGTCCATGACTTCAACAGAATCACCTCTTTGTATCACGCAATGTCTTTTCTGAAGGAGGTGGTTATGCTGCCTCACAAACCAAGTGGGTAAAATCTAAAAATACAAAAAAAATATATGATTTTAGTTAATTGAACAAATATTATCTTGTAATTTTACAACCACATTTTAAACGTATCATCTTTTGCTTTCTCGTGTCAAATTTCTTAAACGTCCCTTTTAACTGCCTGAGATGAAGAACATCTGGTCCTATTTCACCCAAGTTTTCAATATATCGATCATATTGAGCTTGCTCTGCATCAAGCCAACATAGTTGCTCCTCGTCTGCAATTTCTTCTGCATGCACCTCATTGTAATCTCTAGCTATCAAACTTTCTAACTCGGCCTCATCTAAAGGAGGCGTATTATACACGTAATGATACGGAGGAGACTCGTTATTCGACGAACTCATTGTTGTTTTTTTGATTTGTGAAGAAGATGGATAAGTTGTGAAATATGTTTTTTTTGTGAAGTGTGGGGGGAGAAGAAGATGCGTAGTTTTTTTTGTTGATATGTTGAAAGAACCCGGTGTGTGAGGTGTTATATATAGAGTGGGAAAAGCCGGCCTCGGGGAGGCTTTTTAAGTGAAGCCGGCCTCCTGGAGGCCTTGTGTCAGGCCGAATGTCAGGAACCCCAAAGCCGGTCTCCATGAGTCCTTTTTAATGGGGAAGCCGGCCTCCAGGACTCAATAAAGCCTATTTTTGAAAAATGAAAAAAACGAGCCTATTTGTGAAAATTGAGGCAAAATGAGCCTATTTCTGAAAAAAAATTCCATGTTTAATCAAATTGATTCAAATTATAATCTTGTCGGATTCAATTACAGAAAAATGAATACGAGTTGCTATATATTAACATGATTTTTAATTATATATGAATATTAAACAAACATGTCTAAAGTATGTTTGGTATTGGTGTTTTTAAGAGCTTTTTGGAGCTTAAAGCTTTTTATTGACGTATTTTAACCATTGTTCCAATTCCTATCTCATTATTGCATATTAGAATGTATTTTATATTAGAGAATATGTCATATAACAAGCAATGTTAAACCCGCACGTTGCGGCGGGATTTTAGATATAATCTTTTTTACGTCTAAAATAATTACTTATTTCAATCGATTTTGATTTATATGCTTAGAGGTAAGTTATCTGTGGTTCTGATTAAAACAAAAGTGTTGATTGATCTAATAAAAATACATATTTCATAAAACTACTTATGAAAAATTTAATAAGTATATATTATTATAAATTTAAATAAAAAATAAAAAAATTCAAGTACAAATTTAATGAAATATTAATTATAAACATTAAATTTATAATAATATTAGCACACACAAAAAAAAAAATCCAATGTGCATGTGAAAGGAATAGGGAGGGAGTCAGCGCACACTTATCTACTCGTAATAAAAAAAAAGTATGTTAGACTATCCGTATCGGGTGACCTCGAACTCGGTCGCGACCGGCCAGCAAAGCACACCCGACGCGTCCAACCCCCCTATCGGTCGTGCAGTCGACCGTTCAAAGTCGACCGGTGAGGTAGAGATCGTGGGTTTTGCATGCTTTTCTCCACCATGTGTTTGATCGGTCACCCGTTACGAGGGTTTTGTCGCTGTCTGGTCATGTGTTTGATCAGGAGAGAGAAAGCTGATGTGGCGCAGAGGTGGCAGGAGTGACCAAACTGGGTTTGGTCACCCATTACGGGTAGTCTTATTATCGATTCGAACCCAGGTGTTAAGTGGGCAAGTGATCTATCTGGATACCTTATTGCCACGCAGGCACACCTATATTTGGATATCATCTTCTGAATAAATTTAAATATTTCCCTTATGAACACTAAACTTTTAATGGTAATTGTATTATAAAGGTAATAAATATGAAACATGCTCTTTTTGTACATCGTAACTTTATAAGTCAATGATTCCAATGAACTTGGTAAAAAAAAAAACCACTTTATTAAAGCTCTGTAAAAGAAAACTAGCAGGGTACCCGCGCAATGCGGCGACGGGTACCCAGAAACTATATTTCGTGGCGAGCAAGTGTTGTTCGTTTACACGGTTTTCCAACAATAATTGCGCAAATGAATGATTTTTTCCGTCTTTAAAAATTACAATTAGTAATCATTACCATCTAGAACATAATAATACATTCTAGTTAACCAACAAACTTAAGGATTATAATTAAAGAATATGTGAGCACACAAACAGAATATGTTTTCTATTTAAAGTTGGTTGTTTATTTGTTCTAAAACAAATTGTCATTTAGAGCAATTGGTTAACACACAGTCAGATTTCACAAGAGGTCTTGTGTTCGAATCCTGGAAGCAACACTTTTTTATTTTTGTGGTGTTGAAGAAGTTACTAAAAGTGGAAATGTCTTTAAGTTTAAGTTTAAAGAGTTGCTATGTTTAGTAGTCCTAAATGCTTTATAGATAGTATGGATATGTTACATTGAAACCGAACGTTCCGAGAGAGAAAAAAAATATACTGTAATTTTATGAAATTAGCCCATTCATTATTCCCCTGTTAGAAGTAAAGTTATAAACTTGGGCCACATCAAAATTTTATATGCCTATTGGGCTGGGCTAATCAATCAATTTCGATGGAAATAATCACTCAAACTAGGCCACCCGCAAAAGAGTGTTTTCTATTCAGTAGTTTCAATTAACTTTTACATAATTTTCAAAGTTATAAAAGACAAAGTTTTTATCTTAGATTATATTTCTTAGGTAATCTAAGATATGTAAATACACTAATTTCGATGGATGATTGGTGGCAAGGTTGTGAATCATATCTGAAGACAAATTATAAGAGATTGAAGTGTCAAGTAATCGGGATAACTACCTGTTGATGGATTTGGAGATATAGAAACTCTTTTTTATTTAATTTCGATGGTATACGTAAATCAGATTTAGTTGATTACATAGTTCTGCATTCTTTTTTATGGCTAAACCATAGAGATCTTAAGTTTAAGATTTCGTATTTCGTGGGTTAATCACTTAATTGGCTTTTGAACCCTTTGTATTGATTTCTTTAGCGTTTTGCTAAACTTTATTTAATAAATTCTGTTGTAGGATATTTTCGAAGGGGGTGATAGGGGGTGATGAGATTGGTGAAACTCTTTCCCATTTGACACTCTTTTTTGCCGTTAAAAAAAAAATCTACCTACTATGCCATGGTTTAAATTATCATCCTCCTAAAACATGCATTTGTGTATCTATGTATGTATGGTTACGTATCAAATTATACAAGTTACAGTAATTTGTAGAATAAACCACTTCTTTTAGGAAACAATAGAATATACCGGGTACTTTCTTAAAGGTATTTTCGTTATAAGGATTCACTGGGAGTGATTAAGGTTTACACAATTACACGTGATATACACGAGTTAATCGTTGCCCGACTCAGAGAGATATCCAATAGGGTGATTCCCAAATTTGGACAAAATGAAACAAAATTTCACCAAGAATAGACTTAAGTTTCAATTCTTCTCAAAATAGACCGTGCGACTACCCCCGCGAGCGTGCGGCCATGCAACTCCACTGGAACACCGCCACGTGTCCGAGTTAGTGCTGCTTAACTTTGTTACTACTGCTCGTTAGTACTGCTCAACCTTGTTACTACCGCTCTAATCCTTGTTACTACTGCTCGTTAATACTGTTCAACCTAGTTACTACTGCTCGTTAGTACTGCTCACCACTTAGTGCTGCTCCGTTAGTGCTGCTCTCAGTTAGTTCTGCTCAAGTCTCTCAGTCGCACGGAGTTTTTTGGAAAGATTGAAGTTTATCAGTCTTAAATGAAAGTCTCTCACTAAAATTGGTCTAAATTGGTAATTAATTCTATCCAATAACCTTATTCTATTCAATTTTCATTTCCTAAATACGACTTTCTCTTCGTTTGAAAAACAAAAAGTTAAATATTTCTGTTTTATTTAGTGGAACTTTAGTAAACTAGTTTTCTTAAACTAGATTTCTGACATGCTACTAAATACTACAATACATTATTGTTAACTTATAATAAAAAACAGATAAATTTAAATTTTTGAAGAATCGAGCAATTGGGACGTTTAGCTGGGGGCGGGGATAGGATAAAAGATAAAGTGTACATTTTTATAAAAGTAGCAAGTTAGATTAAGATATAAGGCTGCATCCAAATTCTAGCATGTTGATATGAATTAAATCGACTATATAAATTATAGTTTATTATATCATAATAATCTTACTCCTTTTAAAGTATTTAGGTCTTCTAAGTTTAGAAGATCTTAATTTTAAACCTAATCTTAAATTTCTACTTTGGGAAACATCTTAAACACCATAAAATAAAAAATATTGCTTAGGGATTCGAACCCAAGACCTTTTATGAGTATGGACTGTGTGTTAACCAATTGATCTACTTGATACTTTGTTTTATCCCAAAAAAATATCCAACAGAATACATAAACTTAAAACACCCAGTTAACAATTTCTATTACTGTCGGATAATTTAGTTACGGGTACCCGCCGCCGCATTGTACGAGTACCCTACTGGTTGTACTTAATATAAACTAAAGGTTTGAACTTTGAATATGAATATAATATTTAGTACTCATATTAAATATTCATAAATTGGACACGTTATTCTAAATATAGCAACCCATGGAACTAATCATTGAGAGTGTTTAATTAAGGGAACTAACTAAATAAAACATGATAAAACGAAACATAGTGATTGGTCCTAAACATAATTTAAAATTTTATTCCGATAATCTCATGATTGTGAATTTGTGATCCTCATTAAAGTACGAGGAGTATCAGAATTGAGTATATTATTGTAACTAAAAACAGACACTAATTAATTAATTAACATCTAATATAAGTAAGTAAAAACTAAGACAGCAGCAGCCTCATATGTTATCAGTTATCTCTAAACAATACGTAGGAGTAATAATTATCCATAACCAACAATAAAGAAATAGAAAAAAGAAATTAAGATCAAGAAGATGATGATGAACCTTTAGTACTTAAAATTACATTCCCTCCGGTACTAAAACTATCTCCGTTATGAAGGTGGAGATGGTGGTTGTTGTTTCCGGTCTCATGGTGGTGGTTGTTTCCGGTGTCATGGTGGTGGTTGTTTCCGGCGTCATGGCGGTGGTTGTTATTTCTAGATATAATGAAATCAAAGCCTTCACCGGAGCAATTATTATTGTTGTTATCATTATTATTAGTGGCGTTAATAATGTTGTTAGTGAAATCCTTCTTGTTCCCAATAGTTGTTTTGTTGTTATGCATCCATACCTTGAAAACATTTTTATCGATTCCAATTTCGTTGCATAATCCGGCAATTAATTCTTCATCACGCTTCTGCATCTTCCACCCAACTCTTTCAGCGATTTCTAGCATTTTTAGTTTCTGATCTTGTGTGAATTTTGTTCGGAATCTTTTTTTCCCATTTGGGTTGCTGCCGCCGGAGCCTGGGGTGGTGGGTAACGACGGAATTTGGTTATTGTGGTCGGTATGGTTGTTTTCCGCCGGCGGAGCTGATAAACTGGTCGATAGTGCGAGTAGCATGTGGGGTGCTGAAGGGTAGTAAGATGATGAGATCGGCGGTGGTGATGGTGAGTTTCCGGGACTGCCGGCGGCGGTGGGAGGAAGTATTGGTTGTGGTGGTGGTGGTGGGGGAGGAGGGTGGTGGCGGTGGTGTGGTTGGTACTCGATGACGTGTTGGATGGGTGGTGGGTTAAAAAGTGATTCGTCCGGCTCCCGGCGGTGGAAATTCCGGTGACAGCCGCACGCAGCACATTTTAGTGATGTTGGGGAAGTAGGTGATGACGTGGGTGACGGCATAAACTCTCCACAACCGTCGATGGCGTGACCACCCATGGCAGCGGCGTGGTTCTTGAGACATTCTCTGTAAGCAACCACCACAGGCGGTGGCTGCTGGTGGTGGTAGTGGTGGAGGAGAGGCTTGTGGCGCTTGAGAATACCGTTGGTTAAAGGTGTTGGGGGTTGTTTTGTTATGGTGTTGGATTGTGGTGGTTCGGATTCTGGATCAGGGGTTTTGACGGTGGTGGCAACGGCGGAGACGGCGGCTGGTGGTGGTGGAGTAGGTATTTCCATGGTGGATTAAGAAAAATGAATTAAATTTGGGGATGAGGTTAGAGGGATGTGTTTATTGTCCATGAATTGAAAATGGGAATGGAAATGAAAGGAATACTTAAAAAAATTAAAATGTTTCTCTCACTAACATGTTTTTGCAGAGAAACAGACAGACGGCAGGATGATGAATTTTTTGATGCCACGTTTTATTTTATTTTTTTAATTAACGGAGTATTTCTCTATTTTGTGAAAGAAAACTAAATGAGGGTTTTGTTTTTTATACTTAAATTATATTTATATCGTTGATAAGAACATATGTCAATCAATAACAAAGATAGGTTGATTTATGTTTTTGTATGAGAGTAATGATTATGAAAATCGAAAGTCGGGGTGGCATTAGATTACGAAAATCACTCTCATGATTTGTTTTCTTGCATATGTGTTTTCGAAAATGTTCTACTTCCTCCGATTCAAAATATTTCCTTCGTATCAAAATAAGTGACAAAAATTGACTTACACGTTTTTTAAGGTGAAAGATTAAAGTAGAGGTTAAAATAGATTAAAGTACATAGTTAGTAGAGAATAAGTCCAACTTTTCTTGAATAAAGTGATATTAATGAGTTTAAAAGTAAAAGTAAGGGTATAAGAGTAATTTCACTTTATTAAAGTGGATAGTTAGTGGGTATGGGTCCCACTATTTTTACCAAATAAGGAAAGTTTTAAAAATGTATCACTTATTTTGATACACCCCAAAATGGAAAGTGTGTCACTTATTTTGATACGGAGGAAGTAAGTGATATACTTTGAAAAATTATCTTATTTGGTAAAAAATAATGGGATCCATATACACTAACTATTTATTTTAATAAAGTAAAATGACTTTTTAACCCTTACTTTTTATTTTTAGACATCATTAACCCACTTAATTCAAAAAGTGTAGGACTCATTGCTCAATAACCATCCAATTAATCTAGTTTAACTATTATTTTAATCTTTTACCTAAAAAGCATGAAACATAAAAGTGTATCACTTTTTTTGAATCAGAGGAGGAAGTATATGAGTTTTGTGGATTAATTGAAGATAAAGCTATATGCTTCGTTTAAGTGTTTTAAATCATACGGAGTATCTCTTTTTTACTTATGATCTTATATTACCGATTAGAAACTCAAATTTAAAATACACATTTTTATTTCTAAGCTAGTATGACACATAATGTATAATTTTGCATGTCATACGTTTAAACTTATTTACCTAATCAAGTAATTAGTAGAGATGCAAACGGGTACGGGTAATAGCGGGTATTGTAAAACCCATACCCGTACCCGACCCGCTATTCCCACACCCGTACCCGCCCCGTACCCGGTCAAATACCCGTCGGGTTCGGGTAGAAAAATCCCCGCCGGGTACGGGTAACCCGACGGGTACCCATTCAATAAAAAAATTAAACAAAATAGCTAAAACATTTAATACTCTTAGTTCGTTCAAGCTTAATTCGTTCAATACGTAATGGACTAACAGGAGACGAGCCATATTTTAACTATTATGAAATTAGGCTATTGAGACATTAAGAGTTTGGCTAAGTTTGAGTAGTGACTAGTGGACTAAATCTGTATTAAAAAAATTACACATTCCTATAAATATGCGGGTCGGGTATAAACGGTGCGGGTATTATAAAACTCGTACCCGACCCGTACCCGCTATCGGGTATGAAATTTAAACCCATCCCCGACCCGTTACCCGTTTAGACGGGTAATACCCGCCCCGTAAGACTCGGGTACCCGCGGGTACCCAAACCCGCGGGTTAAATTTGCATCCCTAGTAATTAGTAATATTATTATGTGTGAATAGTGAGTGTATAATTGTTACGTACTTAAGCTTAGATATTTGATAACCACATACTTAGTTTTCCCTATCATTGTAGCTTGTGTTTGTGCAACAAACTATCATTTTACTTTAAAGTTATTTTGACTCAAAAAGTTTGGATAAGAGTGATGGACATGGTGGCTTTAGCCATTTACACACGTTAGCGTCACATTAACATTTCAAATTTCACATTTAAACCACTAAATATTCCTTCACTCATCACTAGAATAATCACCACTCACAAAATACCTAAAAAAAATTACACCCTAAATTTTTTATACCCTCACGGCAGATTTGCTAGTGAACTGCCGCACACCATCACTCACTTTACATGTGGTGTGGTGGCTTGGGATAAGTGGCGCCAAAGAACTTGCCACATGTGCAAATTTGGCTTTGGCGGTGAGGGTGACGTACTGCACCCGGCTCTCGGCCCTCTAAGTTAACAATTTTGGATTTTGTATACCCATTAGCCAATTACTTTATTATGTGGTTAATGTCCTTTAACCGAAACATTAAAAAGGAAATCAAACCCATTTCAATTAATATTCATCAATAATATTAGTTAAATTCACAACATTAAGTTAATTCACTTGTAACATCAATTGAGCTATAACAACCTGCTAAAGTTGCAGCTAAGTATACACTAGATGAACTGAGCAGCTAACAATCATGTTGGTTCAGCTGGTGGCATACTAGTACATTGAAGCACTAAGACTGGGCGTAACGGGTGCGTCGCACCCCTTCGGTCGCCTTCCGTCGCCTTACACGACGCGTCCCCACCCCCTTATGTGAAATTTCACGCGACGCGTTCCAAAGGGCAATGGTCGGTCAGACAACCGTTGTAGGCCGTGATCTAGATCAATTGATAATTTTATTTTGTTATTTATTGCAAAATTTTAAATCTAAATATGCGTGGGCACTGAAATATTTAAAGATAATAATATTGGAGTGTTTGACTGGGCATAGTTTGGAACTTTTATATTTGAAGGTGGTAGTACTTTTGGTTGGTTTGTGATTCAAGTTATTGGGACCCCTGTTTCCTGCACATCTCATGTCACTTGTACATACAAATGTCCCCCAGCTTGAATCTCAAAATTATAATTTCCTACATCTAACTTTTATATGTTCATAATACTCCCCCATTCAGAATAAGTAAGTGACACATTTTTAATATTTGGATGATTCAAAATAAGTGATATACTTTAAAATTTTACCTTATTTGGTAAAGAGTAGTGGGCTACACTCACTAACTACCTATTTTATAAAGTGAAATGACCCTTATACCCTTACTTTTTACTTTTAAACATCATTAACCTTAATTTGTTCAAATATTATGGTACTCATTCCTCATTAAACATCTAATTAATCTAATTTAACTCTCATTATAATCTTTTGCCTCAAAAACCGTGAAACGCAAAGTGTATCACTTATTTTGAATCGGAGGAAGTATAAAATAATCATATTTATATAAGGGTAAATTACAGAAATTATCCATGTAGTATACCCGATTCTGTATTTCTGTCTTTAAACTTTTTTTGTCGGTTTTTTTGTCCCTAAAGATTTTTAGATTTACTTTTATGTCCTTCCGTCCAATTCCGTCTCTTCTTAGCTGTTAAATTTAGTCTTTTTCCATAAACTAGTTATACCTTATGCTTTAGAATCTGTACATTCAATACTACTTTTTTCTTTTTTTCAAAGAAACATTACAGCTCATTCTGCTTCAACCCATCAATCTTCAAACATCAATACTCAAACATCCATCTTCAAAATCAAAATAAAATATACATCAACAGCCTTGATTTGTTCTTCATTTGCTGCATTGGTTTGTTGTTTTGATGTGTTCACCACCGTTGCACATCCAACACCATCCGACAACGCCTCCGACACCATCGCCGCCACCTCGCCGGAGTCGCCCAACACAGATCCTTCAGGCACCATTCGTCTCCGCTTCGCCGGGCTGATTTGCTTCCGCAAATCTTCACCAACGCCCATATCAGATCTCAGATCTGTCGTCAATTTTAGAAGAACACAAATCTTAGGGTTTCAGATTTTAGAAGAGGGAGAAGAAGAGAAGACCATGTATGACACCCATGATATTCAACAATTGCAGAGCTTGTATTGATTTTGAAGAACTTACACCAAGCAAAGCAAGGAGCCAGAAGGATGGTGATGATGGCGGTGGGTTCATGGCGGTGCAACGGTGGTGATGGCAGTGGGTTCAGGGAGCCAGATTTTAGGTGATGCAATCGTAAATTTTGGGTTATAATTTGTTTTCATGATTCGTGATGTGATGCAATCGGAAGCTTAGATCAGTCCCAACGCATGCGTCGTGGGCACGTCAAACAGCCGTCGGGGGTGATGCCTTTGGCACCGCTCCGTCACTAAGCCCGTCAACAAATACACGTCGTGGTGGAGACGTGTGATACTGTGCGTCGGTAGCTTTTTTGTGTGGGGGGAGGGGTTAAATGTAATATTTTAATGGTTAGTGATGAGTTAGTGATGGGTTATGGTTGGCACGATCGTGTCAGTAGCGTGTCAGTAAGGATGTGCTGACGTGACGCTACTGATGAGTTTACTGACGGCCAACTGTTGGGAGAGGCTTTAATGATACATTCGAAAGCTTCTTCGTCAACGCCCTCACATTTAGGGAAGAAGTTTAATTTGGTATTTGGGAAAAGTTCAAGTACATGGATAAAGAAAAGTACAAATAAAAATGAAAATAAAAAAGGTGAAATTACCCTCACGTTTTAAGTACATGATGAGGGTTAACGGCTAAAAAAAAAGATGGAATTGGACGGAAGGACATAAAAATGAAATCCAAAAATCTTTAGGGACAAAAAAAGTTTAGGGATAGAAATGCAGAATCGGATATACCACGGAGAAAATTTCTGTAATTTACCCTTTATAAAATATAATATTTTAAGCATATTTAATACCTCCTCCGTTTGAAAATAAGTGATACACTTTAAAGTTCACGGTTTTGAGATAAAATATGATAATGAAGGTTAATTAGATTAAATTGGATAGTTAGTGGTTGATGAGTCTCACATATATTGATTAAAGTGAATTTAATGATGTTTAAAAGTAAAAGTAGGGGTAAATGTGTCATTTCACTATATTAAATGATATAGTTAGTGGGTGTGAGTGCTATTACCTTTTACTAATTATTGTAAGTTTTCAAAGTGTATCATTTATCTTGAAACACCTCAAAATAGAAAATGTATCATTTATTTTGAAACGGAGGAAGTAGTACCAATTACTATGTTTTAATAACTTTATTTCTCTTGACAGTGTTAACTAACCGGTTAGTATACTTCACCATATTTTTTGGGTTAGCCAATAAGAATATATGAAAATGAATAAAACCTAACAATTCTCGTACTGTTTTTGTCCATTGCTGTTACGTGTCTTTATCGAATCGTAGTATATACAAAACTATTCTGAATTTACATTATATTTCATTAAGTGCCTATTTGGAAGCAGTTTATGTACCTTCAAGTAGAGATATGTATGTTTATATCTTATCTACATATAGCAACAACCTCATTTGAATAGATTGAGTATAGTTGTTGTTATCATCACTATATATACAAAACTCCCCCAAATTTGCATTATATTTTGTTGAAAAAACAATTTCAAGTTTTACTAGTTTTAAATAATAATAATTACAATAATAATATGCCTGCCAATGCACATGATTTTTCTTAAAACCAAAGCAATTGTGATTTCATGCAAGACTGTAAGCGGGAGACATGAGCTGTTCCCTCTGTTCCATGATAATTTTTCCAAATCAAATTTGAAAAATTGTGTATCTAACAATTAGTCAAACGTTACGATCAATACCCAAGCAGTTTTTTTTTTTTTTTTTTTTTTAACGGCAAACCTAATCTACTCCTAAATAACCACCTATGTCCACTATGGGACTCGAACCCTCAACCACTAGGGTGGAGGGCAAACACCTTACCGCTAAGCCATTGGCAAAAAAGTTTGACGTACAAATGCACATTTTCGATGCAACCATAACATTTAATGATATTCCACTTGGCTAAATCACTGATACATGCTTTCCCACCAATACTTTTTCTGATAACTCTCTTTCAATTCATTTTACAAACCCAATAATCACAGTGTGACATTGCGGGTAGCTCTGAGTCAACGCGAGTAAACCTCCATAATTACAAATGAGTATTTTTTTGTGTTCACAGGGATTAAACCTGATACATTTGAAAATTTTCATCCTTATGCAAATTAAATCCTAACTGCCAGATATTTCTCACTTCTCATACTTTTGTGTTGCATAAACATAGACTTTGATTCCACTTTTACTGTATGAGATAATTATAAGGGTTGGAAATTTATGGCTGTTAAAACTTGGCACGACACGATATAAATACAAGACACAAAATGAAATTGGGACGAAATCGAAATTTGAATTCGTGTTCGTGTCGTGTAAAACAAACACGAAGTCGTGTCGTGTTCGTATTCAGAGATTAACACGAAATTGACACGATAATTATAATTTTGGGAACATTTAGAAATTTATGTTATATTTTTGTCGTGTTTGTCGTGTTTCTAGCATGTACACCCTCCGTCCCTTAATAAAATTCTCATTTCTCTTGGGCACATGTTTTTAGAAGATAGTTAGTGCTAGGATCTTTGATAATAAATTTGATTAAAATATAAGTTATTTTGGAGAGAGAGTGTTTTTAGGAGATAATTAGTGGTGGAGTATATGATAATAATATTATTTTATTGAGTGAGTCCCTCCAATTTGAGAAATAAGAACTTTATTTTGGGACAAATATTTTGGAAGAATTGAGAACTTTATTAAGGGAAGGAGATAGTAGTAAGTAAGAAATTTGATATATTTGTTGTTTATCTCGTGTTGTCGTGTTTATCGTGTTTTAATCGTGTCGTGTTCGTGTTAGCAAAATAAAACACAACTTCGTGTCATGTTGTTTTCGTGTTGAACGAATTCGTGTCATGTCGTGTTACCCAAACATATGAAACTGTAGCACGATTTGACAACCCTAGTTGGGATATTTGGACATCCCAAATTTATAGAAAACCTTTCCTAATGTGTTTTCTACTTTTTATAGTGTATTATTTTTACTTGTATTTTTTATTTATAAATAATATTAATAGATAATTTGATTTAATAGGTGCAACGTTATAAAAAAAAAAAACAATATAACAAAACTTTGGGTGAGTTTTTTCAATAGCAGAGACATCTACTTAAAATATGTTTATAGTACTGTCAATTGCATTATAATCTCGAAGGTACATCTTTTATTGATTGGTGAAATATATGTGAAGCTGCAGTAATCTCGAACCACAAGTGGGTGAAGCTAGAAGTGATTGTGATAACAATTTGATTTTGATAGTATTTGTAAAGAAGATATTGTAGAATTTATTATTTTATTTTCATTTTTGTGATTAACTCATAGAAATCCTAAGAATAAGATTTATTGAGTTGACTGGCTTAAAAACCCGATGTTTTAATTTTGTTTTGCTCTTTGCTAAAAATTTTGTAATAAAATTGTTGTTCAAAAAAATAAATAAAATTGCATTATAAATCAAAACCCGATAGTCCACGAGCAAGAGTGATAGACAACCCAAACTAAAATAGTATCCGGATACGGCTAAGAAAGAAAACAAAAAGCCGAGACACAAGAGTACACTAAATAACGGAACAAAAACACTTGAAATAACTTGATACATTGGCAGCAACGAAATCTCGATTAGGAGTGTAATCACTTTATGCAACAAAATTTATGTAATATAAGTTGATTAGTCGTACAAATGTCATTGTCTAACTTATAAATAATACTTGTATCATTCTACAACCATTTTTCTAATACTTCTGTAAAACAATTCCCATTTTGATTTAAAAAAAGAGTATTTAATTTATAAAATGTTTGTTGTGACAAAAATATTTTGAAATAGAATTATTGTTGACTTAGGTAGGAGAACAATCTCATCAATGGGGACCCAAAGTGTTTTGTTTTGTTGATGGGTTATGGACTTCTGGTCATTTAGGTGTGAATGATGTACTTGTTATTTGTGTATTAACAAATGGCTCGACCCACAATTAATTCATAAATCAAGTGATGTGGTGTAGAAGTGATATGGCTCGTCAAATGAATAATGATCACCATTTACACATAATCTTAAGTTTTACTATCTACTAATTTAATCTATCTTAATCATCATTTTAATCTTTTATCTTAAAAATTGTGAAACTTTAAACGTATCACTTATTGTGATATGAAGGTAGTATTAGACTTATTAATGTTATCCACTATGTTGATGATATAATTTATAAACAATTTATTGATTACTGCATTAACTTATTTTATTTACTTTTAAGCTCAAAATAAACATAAGCATAGGTTATTTGGTGAAGATTTTAATTCGTTAGTTTTACCGGTTAATGTTTCAAATAAATCTCATGTATCAATCCAGCTGAGCTATATCTCACGCCTCCAGTTGGAGGGGAGTTATATCACATATAATTAGGTGTAATACCAAATTATATGTTTTGTTTTTTAAAATAAGCAATTAATAATATGATAATATTGCAACTAAATTATTCCATATGTCAAATACGACCAACCCAACCACCAAGAACATGATATTGGTGCTTGAAATTAATTGGAAGATGCCCATTTCAATACATCATAGCTGGATACCCAAGGCTTGTAGCCTAGTGGTATCCAAGGAGGATTTAAGGTGTTATCCATGACCTATTGGTCATGGGTTCAAGTCCCGTCGTAGACAAAAAAAGGTGGAAGGTTCGAGGGAAGGCATATTGCCCCTTGTGAATGTCACTGTCTAGGCTCGAACCACTAACTTACTAACTAACCGTTCAAAGAAAAAACATCATAGCTGGATCATTGGATCCGCTTTGATTTTTTTGACTCGTTGATATTTTTAATTATAATACTTTTTTCTTAAATATATTAATTACAATGTCAAAACAAATATCCCGCGTGAAATTTTGAACATTATTTATTTTGTTATAATTTCATCAACTGTACGTATTTATGGTTAATTATTTTTATCAAGTATCGAGTAATAAATCTCAACTATTGATCAGTAAAATCTAATGGTCAAGATTAATCACATGTTTTATACATGAAGGAGTATTTTGGTCATTTGACACTTAAAAAAAATTAATTTTTTTATTTTTTTTACTTGTTTATTTTTTAATTGTGGGTATTTTGGTCATTTTAAAAAAAAATTATTTTATTTATTTATTATTTTTTTTAGATTTTTTTTTTAGAATTTTTTATTTTTTTTAATATTATTTTTTTAAAAATTATTATTTTTTCATTAATAACACATAATTTGATTGCCTAGTGAATCACTTGTGATTGCATACTGAATCACATGTGATTCAACTAAAACATCAAATGTGATTAAATATATAATCACATGTGATTTTACATTAAAATTGTAACACCTCAATTTTTCAAAACAATTTAAACTTTTAAATAAGTAAGTCCAACATCCAAATCTCCATAATATTCAAAAACATGGTTTAACTAAAACATTTGGAAGGATCAATAAGTATCAAAAATTGGTGTTACAATAATATCAAAACTAAAGTCTACGGAATTAAATAAGTACACCGAGCTAATCACTTCCAATGCTAACTACGGGCCGATAAATCCTTAGCTCCCGAACCTGAGTACATAGTCAAAAGAAATGTAGTACGTGAGACAAAATTGTCTCGTGAGAAACATGGGTTTTAGACCCGGTTAGAAATAATTGCAATAAAATAATAATTAAATAATTATCACATTGCACGTAGTCAAACATACTCTAAGGCTTGCCATAAACCCAACACATACGTAACGGGCCTCCCCGAAACAAACTCCCCCGATATGGGTTATCTAGGTAAACTCCCCCGTTTCCGGGTTATCTATTTGCTCCCCCGATTTCCGGGTTATCTCAAACTCCCCCGCTTTCCTGGTTATCTATTTCTCGACATACTACTCTTGCGCAGGGTGGTACCGCCCCAAGTAGTAGTCACTAACTCCTCCATCTTGTGTGGGTTGTCTAGGATCCAATTGATTAGCTACCACATACAAATCATAAACTTGAGCCAATGCTCCAAATCACAACTCATATCATACTAGTGGCAACTAACAAATCAACTAACAATTCAATTCAATTCAATTCATGTATCAATTCAATCTTTTTCTTTATTTAAACAATTATCTAATAAAGACTCTTATATAACATTTAAATCTAATAACATGGTTTACTGTGTACTCAGAAAAGATCACATGTACTCACCTTAGTAATGCTATCCCAAAATTGTGTTAGCAAACACAAATCCTTACTCCTTGAATGAAGGAGTATCACCAAATCCTTAAGTCTTTAAGACCTAATCATCATTTGCACTAATAATCTAGTTATTAACCATAACTAGTCATAAACAACCCATAACTACACTCATGACCACCAAGTTCATCCAACTTGGTGGAATCTCAAACCCTAGCTCAAGATTCTCATCAATAAATCCCAAATCCTACTTGTACACATTGAATACAAGTCTACAATGAGTGTTTTACACTCATGTTTAGTCATCTTCCCCAAAGATGACATGGTGAGTTGTCCAAACCAAAATTGATGCCCAAATAAAGCTTGAAATATCAAAGAGATGCATAAACTAACAAAGATTCTTATCATAGATCAACAATCTCCAAGAAATATGAAGATTTGAGCTCAAGAACTCCAAAAACTGTGCACTTCCTTAAAAAAAACGGCTGGTAGGGTTGTAGGGGTGTAGGTGTCCAAACCCTAGCCCCAAAACTCGTTTATATAGGCCTAACAGAGTTCGCGTTCGCGAATTAGAGTTCGCGTCGCGAACTTCCCGCATCGGGAACACTTCACGATCGGGAACATGCCGTGAACTCCGACCATCAAAAACCCAAACTTTATGTCCACTGTTCGCGATCGCGAACCATAGTTAGCGTCGCGAACTCTCCCAGGCAGCTAGGCTGCAACTTTTGTTGTTTAACTTATCCCGGTTTCGACCTTAAACATATCAAACGGTGTCCAAATGACACGAAACCAATTCCTACATGTTCTAAACGAATTATCCCTATTTATCATATTTTTACACAATTTATTTATTTACAAAATCCGGTCGTTACAAAAATCACATTTGATTAAGTTATACACGTAATTATCAAATAAAAATTATTTTTTAATGAATAAATAATAAAAATATTAAAAAATTTTAAAATAAAAAATAAAAAATATCAAAAAAAATTTAAGTGCCAAATGATCAAAATACCCTTCATAATAAAAATAATAAAAAAATAAAAATTTTAAAATAAAAATAAAAATAAAAAAATTATTTAAAAAAATGACCAAAATACCCCTTAATGTATAAAATATGTGATTAATCTTGACCATTAGATCTTATTAATCAATGGTTGAGATTTGTTCTTCGGGACTTCGTAAAAATAATGAAACTCCTTGAACGCAACTCTATTTTTCAAATATAACCCGAAAGATTGAAATATGATTTTAAAAAAATGAATAACTAAAAATAAAATTCTTTTAAGATTAATTTTATAATACGTTTAAATTAAAAGAGTTTTGATTAAGATAACACTAGGACAAACTTTAAAAAAAATATACATGCATTAAGTATTTGTATTTTCATAATGGGTGAGTAATACAATAATACCTAAATCAAGTGATTATTGATTAATATTTTAACTACAATTCTAAAAGTTGTAGTTTTCATTTTTCTACTTGAAATCCCGGTATTTTCTTTTTAGATTTAGGATGTGATTGACTCAACGACCATATAGTAATACTAGCTACAAAACCCGTCTGATGGGCGGGTATGCTGTAAATTTTAGTATGTAGAAAAATGTCCAAAAACATTATATATTTCTAAATGACATAATAATCGATAGATGAGATGATGATTTTGTACAAAAAAACGGTAAATGAAGAAATGTTACACAGGCATTTTATTAAATGAAGAATCCAGCCTTTTATGCCGTAATCCGTAATATCTGAAGTCTGGTTTCGTTGCACAATCCAGCTTTTTATGCCGTAATCATAGAATGCCGATTTTATGGAAATTATATTGAGTCGTGTATCACTTCTGAATAGTTATTTATTTGTTTCCTTGTATGTAGGAAGCCGTATTTAAATATTTATTTGTTTCCTTGTATGTAGGATCTTTTAAATAGTTATTTATTTGTTTCCTTGTATGTAGGAAGCCGTATATGGAGCATATGAATGTAGACCGTAAGCCGTACCAGATTCGTTTGCCGTATATGGAGCGTATGAATGTAGACCGTAAGCTGTACCAGATTCGTTTGTATTAGTGCAAATGACGTGGACCAATCAGGGAATTCCAAGTGGCATTATGGACGAATAGGAATGCTTGGAATTGTCATGGTGTCAAACCCTCTTCAAATTTAGGCCTCATATATAGGGTAGGATGGTGGCGTTAAGACGGTGGATAATAGTCGTAAATGAAATAAAGATTTTTATGTTATTTTAAGTATTTCAAATGACATTAACTATCTATAGGAGAAATGTATGTTTAATTTAACTATTCATTAAATAACTAGTCAACTATAATTTATACAAGTAACTTAAATGTCATAAAAATATAAAATCATTATTTTCTGGAATTCTTTCATATAAAATAATCTTTCGACAACTTAATCATTCTAGATCCATGTTGCTTGTCTTTGGACAAAAAGTGGACACCGTATCCAAGCTAATTGACCCTTTAACCACCATAATGGAGTATATATTAGCAGGTACATTTTTTAGGCTTAAATTACTACTTGTATAACTACAATTTTGTGTCTAAACGAAATATATAAATATCAATATACTAGTTTTATTTATTTTGAAAATGTTTTGTTTCTAGTATGCTTATCTATCAACCCGTAAATAATCCGTCAACCCGTTTAGTTATACACTTATGCGGGCTATATGTGCTGTTTGGCCAAATCAATTTCCAGAACTCTTCCTCTTTTAACTCTTTCTTCTTTAATGAGCCAAAGTAACTGATGCACTCATTTGCATAAACAATATACGGAGTACTAGTTAATAGAGGTTTGGATGTGGTGTAGATTTAACAATAGTGTAAATGGAATGTGTTATCATTAAATTTTTATCTAACTTGTACCTTAAAATTAGACTTTAAATAAAAAGTGATGATATTTCTTCTTATCATTTATTCCTGTCACATTTCTACCCATTTTGATAATGACAAGTGTCAAAATCAATGGATGATATAAGAAAAGAGAATTAGTAATGACATATGTCAAGTTTAGAAGTAAGTAGGCTTATGGGTAGGAATAAAATATAGGAAGAAATATTATTTCTCTTAAATAAAATATATGAAATTTAACTATTACCTTTCTAAGTGATACGTTAATTGCAATTATTTTCACTAAAAAAATTAAACATAAATAATACTCTCCCCGTGTCAAAATAAAATTCTTATTATTATTTTACATAAATTCTTAGGAAATATTTAATGATATTATTTGATAATACTTTTGATTAAAATGTAAAGTTAGTTTGTAGATAGAAAAATAGCTAGTGGTGCTTTCTTGGCATAAAAGATATTATTTTATTAATTAGACCCCCATCAACTTTAGAAAAAAGTAGAATTTTATTTGGGACAAAAATTTAATAGAAAATGAGAACTTTATTACGGGACAGATGGAGTACCTCAAGAGTAGACGCAGTAGCAAAGCTAAACCCGTGCGTGGTCCAAGAACCGAACCCTCGGAACCAAACTGGACCGAGAGCCGAGAAAATGGTATCGTATGGACCGAGGATCGAATTGACGACGCTCGGAACCGAACCGAGGACCGATGGGATCCGAACTGAACCGAGAAAGTTTTTTTTCCGAATTTTTCGTTTTTTCTCGGTTTTTGAGCGAACCGAACCGCCCGGAACCGAAAACTGATTTTGCATGAAAATTAGAACTAGAAACCGGACGGATATAGCTCGATTCGGCCATGTTCGATCCGGTTTGGTTCAGTTCTGCGGTTTCGGTCGGTTCTCGGTGCAGTTTGCACATGCCTAGGCAAGGCTAAGGCATTCTAGTTAGGGGTGGCAATTTCTGACCCGACACGAAACCCGACCTGAAACAGACACGAAAATAAACAGGTTTGGGTTGAGGTAAAAAATAATTGGGTCAGTCTCGGGTTGACTCAACTGATCCGTTAATTAAACAGGTTAGGTTCACGTCAATGATAATTTAAATGGGTATTTTATTATGAATTTGTGGAATAATAACAACATGTATGACATGTTTGACCCATTTAACATGTTTGACATGCTAACATGTTTAACCCGTTTAATAAACAGGTTATATGTGTCAGGTTCGGGTTGAAGGTAAACATGTTAGGGTTGAGATATCTGACCCGTTTATATAAACATGTCGGTTTCAGGTTGAATGTTTCTGACCCATCAATTCGTGAACCCGAACCTGACCTGAATTGCTACCCCTAATTCTAGTTCCCTCCACCACTTGGAGAAAAGCCAAGTGATCCACTCGATAGATTGAGTGGTGGCCGGCATGGTTGAGGTGTCGCAGAGAAACCACGCAATGGTGATGTTGTATGGTAGTGTGTGTGTGTAATTGTATACTATTATTGTTGCTCGTAAGTTTTATATGAATTACCACGTAAGTTTAAAGGTGGTTATTATTCAACAAGATATATTTTGGTTTCGTCATTAAATCTTTTAATATTAAATTTCTTTTTTTCTTTTTTTTTTAAATGACAAAGATAAAGAGAGATTTGCAGAGTGCTACGCAGGACCACTATATCGTTATCATCTTTGCAAATAGCGAGTGGAATTGGTATCGTGTTTTCTTTTTACTGTGGTCCTTCTGCATCCCATGTTCAACCCCTTCTTAATTATTTTCAGAATTTATTCTTCCTTTTTCTTTAAAATATATTTAAACTCCCAAACCCATATTATATTAAAGTATCCATATACATTTACAAAATTACCCACCCTGTTAGACTTATCTAGGGTTATGTAATGAACTGAATTTCAGTGAACCATTCATGTATTATCCGGGCAAAAAATTATTTTTTTAACGAACAACCTTTTTATATGGGTGGTGATTTACTCAAGAAAGGAATTTATCCTTGTAAGGAAATTTGAATCAAATAGACAATTCTATCCCTGAACATGATTTGTTTCACCTTGAAAATGTCAAATTTAAGGGTAATATTGCCAACTTCCTTTAAACACAAGGTTATTATGATGGTTACGACTTAGAGGATCCAACGACCACCATGTGCTCAAAAGAGGAAGAAGTGAGGGGTGTCGGACCAATTTTAGTAACTCACAGTTCAAGTTTGAGATGAAGAAATGATTGGTTTCTCTTTACATGTGTTTCACATCTATATAATTAAATTTGAACTTGTGTAACACCCCTAACTTATGAGCATACAAAGTGATATCAAAGTACTTTAAAATGATAAATTCTATTTATTTAATACAAATCAAACTGAAGACAACTATACAAGCTTAATTCAAACGACAATATTCCAAAAATTATTAGTACACCAAAAGTAAACTTTTTAAAGTTTGGAAAACTCTCACGCAAATTTGTTAAGTACTCCACTTCAACTCTATCATCTTCTCTCATTTCCAACGACCCCTTATCAGCTGCATATTTAAAAAAGAGTAATGGTCTTTAGTCCTACCATTTAGTCCTACTCAATAGATGAAAACATGTGTCAAAATCAAGAGATAATATTAGGAGAGATAATTAGTGGATTACACATGTCATCATATCAAGTGGGTAGAACAATAAGTAGGACTAAGTGGTAGGGCTAAATATCATTTCTCTTTAAAAAAACGAAAAAGAAATACAACTGATCGAGCTAAAGCCCAATGAACTGATAAAATAAAGACAACTAGACAAGAGTATAGTATTTTAATTTATAGGATATTACAAACTTGTTCAAATGAATAAATGTTGTTTCACATAATTTAATGGTTTATGTTTGAACTAATTTGTTTCAGCATGTATGTATGATTTGAAACATGATAAAACTATCGGCGAAACTATGTCATGACTTCATTCGATCGTAACACTATGATTTTTTTTTATTTGAGTTACTCGAATATAAGATCCTAGATTTTGTGCATCAAACACAAATTGAGTCCGTTTTTAGTTACAATCTTCAATATAGAACACTAGAAGATTTCGTTATGTTAATCTATGTCGATGAAATAAACATCGATTAAACTATCTGGATATTAATCTCATTCAATGACACTCATAAGAGTGTCACTAGTCACTACAAGTAACAAAAGTGTCACTAAAAAAGACACTAAATATTAGCTAAAAATTAGAATGTTTTACTTGTCGTTAAATTTGTGTTTTACCTAAAAATTAGTGTTTTGCCTACAGATAAAATTTTAATCTTTTAGTAACACAATTTTCATATAAAAAAATAGTACAGCTTAACAATTTTTTGACTCTTAACCACACCTTTTATAAATTGTGGGTAAAAGTGGAACTTATTCCTACACTTTTTAAGTGTCACTAAATCTATATATGGTGTCACTTTTTATGTGTCACTAAAGCAGTAGTCACTAAATGTCTTCTTTTCCGTTCTTATTTTTTAATTAATGTCTACGTGCAGTAACGTGCTGCTACTATTGTAGATGTTTATACGGGTTTCTTTCCTCTTTATGGACTATTTGGGTTGGGGTTTGTTTATTAGACTAGTACTTTTAATTGCTATTGGGCCTATAAGTTAATGTTATTATTACCTTTGTTTGTAGTGAGGCCCATTTACGAAAGCAGCATTTGGGGTGTCCACTTGTTAATTTTTAGGCTGAGGCCTGAACAAATTTTTTTCATTGCCATTCCTCATTCTAAATCCTCCAAACAACAGAACCTAAGTTTTGAATTTCGATACATAAAATAGTAGAACGTGTATATATAGTAAGATTTATTGTGGTGTCATTTGCCTTCAAAGAAATTCAGATCTATCATCTTGCAAAGAAACAAAAGTACGACCAAGCGTACTTTTCTGCTAGCAAATTATTGTGTTTCCATCTTCATATATGTTGCACACTTAAACCAATAGCGTACAATATCGAATATTTCCAACTATAGACCTATTGTTTATTTTACGTATCATAATTTGAACTTATACTTTGATATACAAAACTGTCAAATCTAACCTTTTAGTGTATTTGTTATTATTTTATGTAACTAAGTTACGAGTACATGTTCACGTCGTCTCCAAGTAACTCTTTTCGTGGGATTTTGGTGTAAAAACCATTGCAATCCTGTATCTCCAAGTAACCCCAAAGTGTTTTTTGTCAGTAATAATGTTCTCCGAAATCTTGAGAGTGTCGACTAATTAAGCAAGTAGATATAAAGTTTAGGATTGTCCACCAAAATTCAAGTCCCATAGATCTCTAGCTATTTTACATCCGAGAAAGACGTGTCGTCTAATTGAATGAATATCAATTCCTTTTGGTTAACGATCGATGGCGGATATAATTATTAATTAGTCATCTCCACCTAGCTTATACTTCGGTTTCCCCTTCAATTTGGAGGCATCGATGGACGGCACGAAGTGTGGTAATATTAAATCTAGTTGTTAACTTCAATATTTTAATTCAACATTTTTGTACCACGTGTTATTAATTTCAATACAGTGTTCTCGTTAGAATATGTACTTTGTGACAAAATTAGAAGTGACATATGCCCGATTCTAAGTTCAGGTATACCAGAAACTTTGTTCCCTTCATTCATATGTTTCATACCTAACTTCACTACTACACTATTTGACAGATATCTAACCACATGACGGCCAATTAATATTTTGTTTTTTTCTGTCAAATTGTTTATCACCGGAATTACTAATAACTTTAAAAAAAAAATATGATTCGTATCTTTGCAAAATCAATGCGAAACGCGGGATATCCTATTTAAACAAGCAAACCCTAATTAACCCATGCTATTAGTTTAGCTTCAATTGCTACATGTTTAAAGAAAACTTGAAATTGTCGATATCATATATATGTCGGACATGATTCAAATTCATTTAATCAAGACTTTATCTGTTAGGTGCATGCATTTGTTGTTCATCTCATACTTTCCTAAAATGGAAAGATGAACATGCGAATCTTATTGTTATCTTACTTTCATGGTTCTTATTTAGTGCATAACTTCGTACGACATATGTCTTTTAACATTTTCAAATTATTTTTTTCAAGAAAACAGAATCTCATGAACCAGAATGAGGGATGAGAAAAATCTAGCTAGCACATGGACCGCGTTTTACTTTTTACACGTACCATGGTTAAAAATATCCGATTTTCTTCCATTGCTCTAGCAAGCCGTTAATTAACGAATTTAACTTGATCATGTGATGTTTATTTATCGAATTTAGCCCATCTAGTCAAGTGTAGAGCCCTGTAAACTCAAGAAGATATGATTAATTAGGTTATATATGTATGGTTACATAAGATCGATCGAAAACAACTTAAAGTAGGAAATTATTTTACAAAGAAAGCCTCGTATAACAAAGCTAAGAGTCTTAAAGTAAAGTCAAAACAATAAAGATTCAGAAAAGATAGACAAATTAACCTAATTTTACCTTAGCTCCACCCAACTCTCATTAATTTACACACACGCTAAAGGACAAAACCATAAACACACACAAGAAGACAAATAAGCCACACACACATATAACATATATAACACACACATTGTTGTATAAATAGAGAGTGTGTTTCATTAGGAGACGTATGCTGAGGTTCTTGTTTTCACTCACAATCGCTGCTGCAAATAGTTTCAGTTTCCACCCTTCTATGGAAGCTACGGTGACAGCCACAGGCGGCGCAGGTAAGTGAAGCTTCTGTCTCCTCCGCCTGATCCTCACTGGCGGCAGCCGCCATGAATTCCCGACAGCCGTCAACCGCATAACCACCAACGTTGGCGGCATGGTTTCGTTGACACTCACCATATCTCACATGAACCCTAACCGTGTTCGATGAATTAGCAGAATCCATCATCGGTGGTTCGTCTCTTTTCATCAACACCACTCGTCTTTTAGTCATTTCTTTGGTTGGTAACAAGCGTAACCCTAAAAGGGATTATTTATAGGCTGTAATGCTTTTCACTTAACCCTAAGAATAATAATTTCGTTTAGTTCCACTTTTCACCCTTGTGGTTTGATTCTGTTGACATTCTTAACCTTACTGTTTATGTTAATCATAATTAGACCTTTGAGTTTTATATTTGTGAAGATTCTATGGCAGCAATATTGTAGTTTAAGTTTTGGTCACAAACATGCATGTGTACTTTCACATGTATTTGAGCTTAGCTATAGGCACGTGTATAATTACCCATACCATCTCGTGTGCTTTATTTAGCATTTTGCCCTTCTATTGGAAATCGTTATCATTTTGTTTTAAATTTTCTATAAAGGCAATTTTCGAACTCACTTTTATAGTTACTATAAACAAATTTCAATTATTTTCGTTGTTTTTTAGCTCTTCAGTGAAAATCATACTTGCTAGCATGTTGTTGTACATACATAAGATTAGAAATTAATAACAAAAGAGAGTTTATAAAGTAGTTTTGGTATGTACTTTAATTTTCATTACCATCATAAAGGACTAATTAATAATATATCCACTCTTTAGGCCCCTATTTTTTAATATTCCATAGTATCATAAGATATTATTAAATGTCCAACATACGGAAAAGAATTTGGCGATCGAAGCAAGATGCCCTCAAAATATTTGCTTATAAGAATTCAAGTTGGCACAATATTGTCTAGGGGCCATGTTATCTCAAATTGCTAGCTTGGGCATCACGAGAGTAACTTAAATATTCATAGCTTGAGTTCTATATATACTTGTATAGTAATGAACAAATACCAGAATATTACAATGGGTTAAAGTAAAATTTTATGTTTCTAAGGCCTTTAGCTTTCGTAATTAGCAAATGACTATCAAGTGAAATTACTAGTCCAAAGTGTGAAAAGAGAAAGGAAAAGGGTTGTTTGTGAAAGTTTTAAACGCATCATTTGTGGGGTGATAATACCATAGTTACCGACGAAATTCTATAGTGGTCCAGTTAGAAATTGATTGCCCATGTTTTAACAACTCATTAGGAAGAAAATGATCCCTTCTTTATTAAGGGAAAAAAAGGAAAATATAAAATAAAAATACAAGTCAATGTATATCCTTCATTCTAATTGGCTTGTTGAATTGCCCACAGATCGGCCCTTTATACGTACTACTAATACTTGTAACTCGTTTTTCTCCTTAGGTGCGATTTGGTAGATTCAGATTTCTACTTAAATATGTCTTATTAAAAGGAAAAAAAGTTCAATTTTTTATTCGATCGGATACTGATCAAGAGCGTTTATTAAATACTAGTAGGGTACCCGCGCAATTATGTTATGTATCGAGCAAATGTTGATCAATTACACATATTTTTGAATAATAACTCCACGATGAATTATAATTAAATTAAGATAAACTCAAATCTTGTCATAAGAAGCAAAACTGAAGCTTGTTTATAGTCCGAAAGCTGCCCATCATCCTCACCATATTATTGCCTAATATTAAAAAGGGTAAATTACAGTTTTTGTCCGTGACCTTTTCCCAATTCGGGGTTTTTGTCCCTAAACTTTTTTCCTCTGTTTTTTTGTTCTTTATGTTTTTAAAATTCTGCATATTTGTCCTTTCGTCTATTTTTTGCCGTTAACTGACGAAAAATGCAAGGCATGTGAGGGCATTTTGGTCATTTTCACCATTCTTCATCTTCTTCAAAAGCCTCTTCATCATCATTCATGAACATCACAAGCAGCTCCGGTTTTGAGCTTTTCAGATCTGCAAACCCTAACCAAATCGAAACCAAAATCGAAAGGAGCTTTTTGAAGAATGATAAGAAGATTTTCATTTCAAAACCAACGTCTTTAACGGCCAAAGAGCGAAAGATTTTCAATTCAAAACCACCGATTTTTTGAAGATTTTCAATTCAAAACCACCGATTTTTTGAAGATTTTCAATTCAAAACCACCGATTTTTTCAGAATCCAGATCTGCCTCCACCATGAACCACCGTCTTTTCCGGCGAAAGATTGAAGCTCCGACCGGAGGAACCAATAGATCTGTTTCGCTCTCTCAGATCTGCAATCAACATGGTGTAACCGGAACCCTACCGCCACCAATTCCAGGAACCGTTTTCCTTCTCAGATCTGTTTCGATTGAACCACCTCTCTCAGATCTGTTTCGATTAAACGCCTTCCGAATTCCAGGAACCGTTTTCCTTCTCCTTTTCTTAACATACATACCGCCATTAACCGGAGCAGAGAACGGGATTCCGTTAGCTGAATCTGAACCGGTGTTTGAATCCAGCGGTCCAGATAAAGCCCCACGCTCGATCGGACCAGACATGAAAAATGCTCTCTCCATTTGACCGGAAGCTGCCGTAGCTGAGTCAGATATGAGATGGGTTTCATTAGGTGTTTTTAATTTGCTTTTGGTACTGGAGCAGAAGCTTGGTGGTGGCGGTAGAGCGGCTGCCGGAGAAATCAAGGGTAATTTGGGGATGATGAAGCTTTTGTGTTCTTGATGTTCATAGATGTTCATAGATGAAGAAAGACAAGATGGATTTTGATGTTCTTGATTTTATGATGAAGAAAGATAAGATGGATTTTGATGATGATGATGATGATAGGGGTAATTTGGGGAAATTGACAAAAAAAAATTGTCAGTTAACGGCCAAAAATAGACGGAAGGATAAATATGCAGAATTTTAAAAACATAAATGACAAAAAAACAGAAGAAAAAAATTTAGGGACAAAAACCCCGAATCCTGAAAAGGTTAGGGACAAAAACTGTAATTTACCCTATTAAAAAACATATATTTTATATAACATATATGTGCGAAACACAGTACTCTCATTATTCCAACGAAAATACATTCATTTAAACTTTATTAATATAAAATATAGATTTTGAAACAAATTGAACAACGTCGTTTTTCTGGTTATAATGACATCATACACTTATACCATGTTCTATGCTATATCTAAGCTTATTGTTCAAGAATTCGCATCAGTTAAGTGTATACGGTTATTATACTTTTTGTTAAGGATTCACATCAGTTAAACGTTATACGGTTTTGTGTATATCATATACCAATTTTGTGTAATTGGTTAAAGTACGTAGTGATGGGCCCTTAAAAAATGTAAAATGTTAATGTAAAAGGCAGAGGGTTATGTTAGTGGTTAAGTATAGAGGGAGTTGGATATTGAATCAATTAACCAATCTAGCTCAGTGGTAGATCGTTTGGAGCAGTGGCCAGGTCCGATTCCTGGGGTCGGCGTTTTAATATTTTGGGTTAAGAAAGGTTTAAGACATTGCCAAAAATGACAATGGAAGCTTAAGACATTCCGTAAATAAGAATGTCCTAAATACTTTATAAGGTATTAAGATAAGATTCTGGATCTGTCCGATTAAGAGATTATTCCTTCTAATAAGATTATTATTTGGCTTGCCAAACAACCCCTAGTCTTGTAATTAAGAAAAGGATAATCAGAATGTCACGATCATATTGGAGGAAAATAAAGTACGGTCATTATATGAGTAAGATGACTGTATAATTTATCATGGAAATATGATAATGGCTCATGATTAACCATATGCAAAAAATGGTTAATGGATTGATTCAATGGATTCAATATGACCTTTCACTTCATTAGGCTTGTTTAAATACCTGGTCTGATGATAACACAAAGATGATGCTTGACAAAACATAACGCAATTAATAGATGTGGAGATAAAAAAAAAAGTGTTGTCGCTTAATCAATTTGTTCTTAGAAGTACATGTACAATTGCAATGAGACGATTAATGGATTGATTCAATGTATCAAGGGGTAAGATAGTAATTTTACGAATCGATATTAGCGTTGTTCTTCAATGAATCAAATCAGTGATGGTGCTAATTGGGTAAGGTTTTCTATTAATTGAGTAATGATAAATTAATGGGGTCATGGGTAATCTCACCTTTTTAAGCAAATGAAAATGACTAGGAATAAAGATTAAAATAATGGATATCAAATTTGTACAACTATCATGTGATTGTCTCATGTATGCTTACACATTTTAAACACTATGATTAAATTAATATGCCTTTAATATATTTCCCTATAAAGAAATAATCCATCCACTTGGGTAGCTTTAACTTCACAAGTGGATGAGTCGAAGTAATTTGTAGAGATATTTTTTATTCCTGAAAACCTGAGTAACCTATTCAGTTTCTTTGGTTCTTGTTTTTTGTTTCTCGATCTCTAGTACAACAATCATGTTTTTTCAAACAAAAAAAAAAACCCTACTAATTTATTTTGTCAGCAACTTAACGAATATAAGCTTGCAATAACTATTTTGTTAATGGATTGAAATGATCTTAAAATAAGCTAAGTCCCGAGCTGATTATGATTTTGCTACTCTTTATTCTTCAAAAAGTATAGATTGACGGGCAGGGGTTCCTTTGGCGCATCAATCATTGTCCACCTCACAAGGAATAACTCTCGTTGTTGGAATTATTAATTAATATTAATATATACATATATATATTAATTAATACTTGCAAGTTGGCAAGTTCCCACATTGGTGGGGGGAAGAACATTAAATGGGTTTATAAGGCACTTAATTCTTTAAGTTTTCAAAGGCTTTGTGGAGGATTAAAGGCTAGAACCACACGCGCGCCGAGCCTAGACTGATGACGCGAAATGGCGCGCACTTTGCGAAGACTGTAACGTCTGGGTATTAAAATGACGCATCGGTCGCTGGGAGCTGGGGAGCTTTTATTATTGGTCGTGTGTTTGAGAAGACTGTAACGTCTGGGTATTAAAACTGGTTGATGACTTTGGTCGTTGTAACGTTTTTGGTTTATGACCATATCAGTTAAAACGTCTGGCTTAATGGTCAACATTAATCCCGAGCAGTTACAGTTTTGACACATTGGGTTCACTATAAAACTGGCTCGAGGCTCAGTCTAGAACACACCGAAAAAACACACATTCTCTCTCAATTGCTCCTGCGTTCTTGTGCTCTGTACCTTCCTGTTTCTGATTAAACACTTTGTGTTGTTTGGTGATTCTTGGCTGTAAGAACTTACCAGCGTACTGCATCAAATCCTGGGGTGATACGTAGAGGCTAGCAGCATACAGCACGTATAAACCTTAAAGGACAGGAATCCCATTCCGTGCAGTTTGATTCTCGTCGATTTTCAGGTTTGCATGTTCATTTTGGTTCTTTGATTATTACTAACTGTAACGACCCGAAATTTGTAAATAAATAAATTTTATAAAAATATGATAAATAAGGATAAATCGTTTAAAAGACGTGGGAATTGGTTTCGTGTCATTTGGACACCGTATGAGGAAGTTATGAACGAAACCGGGTCGAGACAATGGTCAAAAAGTGCAGCCTGCTGTCCGGAAGGAGATAGCGGCGCTATCTCAAAGATAGCGGCGCTATCTTATGCAAACTCGGACAGCGACCCGAAATAGCGTTATGAGGAAAACGCGAAGTAGATCGCGTGGGTAGATAGCGGCGCGAAGTAGCGACGCGAATTATGGCGGGGTGGAGATCGCGACGCGATCTCCACAATAGCGGCGCGATCTCTTGTCTGTGCAGCATTAAAGTCGGGTTTTGGTCATTTATTGCAAAGAAAAACCCTAGTTTTCTCCCAACTCGAGTGTGTGGACGATTTTGAGTGCAAATCATCATTTGGAGCTGATTTCTTCATCAAATCTTGTGATTCTTCACTCCTAGTTGAAGATTTAAGTTATATCTTCAATCCTTTGTAGTTGTAGCTCTAGATCTATGGGTTTAGAAGCTTGGGGTTGAAACCCTAGTTCTTGGGGTTATGGGTTATGGTGATATAAAGGTTGTATACACTTAATAGATGGTATATTAACAAGGGAATCAAGTGTATGGTTAAGATTTGTAAGAATCTTGAGGGTTGGTTAAACCTAGGGTTTGGTAATCACCATATTTGGGGGAAATGGATTGATGGGTGTTATCTAGAGGTAGATGAACACATTGGTAGCAGTTTGTGTTGATAATCTTGTTGTGATAATTGTTTTAGACATTCGGTGAAGTGTTGAAGTGACGAATTGTGAACAAGGAACCGGCGGAAAGAATACGGTTGAAGCATCTTTATTGCTAAGGTGAGTACGTGTGGACTTTACTGAGTACATAGCCATTGAAATATGTTTTCTTACTTGTGATTTGGTCTATTTGATTAATTGTGTAGACTATTAGTATGTAGAGTTAGTTATATATTATTATGAATATTATGACTAACTTGTTCGATGAATTATGAGATAGCCAAGGGCTTAGATGGAATAACTCGAGAAGTTATGACGTGTGATAGTGTGGCGGTGATTCGGGGGATCCCCGGTCACTTTGGATGGGGCTGATTGGGCATCGACCCATGGACCATCATGTGTTAGGAGGCTTGCTACCGGACGAGATCCGGCTAGAAGTCGGGTAATGGTAGATTGGGCGATTCCCTCTTACCGTTACCATAAGGCTTATTAAGGCGGGGGATCCCCGATTAATAAGTATGTGAGATGACGGGTTATTTGGAGATGTTCCGGATAACTAGATAGACTTGCTAGGAAGGCAAGGATGATAGAGTCACAATAGGGTGGCTAAATGTATGATGATGAGATACATATATTTGTTTATATATATATATAATGTGATACTTGTTGTTTTATCGGGGTCTAAACCCATGTAGCTCACGAGACTTTCTTGTCTCACGTACTACTTGTTTGTTTTGCTATGTACTCAGGTTCAGGATCGGAGATGTAGGTACGCATGGATAGAGATGCGGGGCCTAGAGTAAAAGAACTTTAGATTGGATTTGTGCTTACCTTTGGTTTTGATCTATTTTGTAACACCAAACTTTATACTCTGATTTTCATACCAAAGGTTTTTGTAAATCCATATTTTTGGAATAGTTCTTCTATTTATGAAAAATGAGTTATTTTGGGCAAATGTTTTGTATTAAAATTTGAGGTGTTACAACTTGGTATCAGAGCTATAGTTTAAGTGAATTAGGTTGGATGACCATCCTAGTCTTAGACTGTAGCATTAGGAATATAAGATTCCTTGAGATCATAGGTTGACCTTGAGACTTTATGTTAAGTTTAGGGTTGAACCTAGGGGACCTATAGAAGATGTTATAACTATGGAAGTTATTGTGGATAAGAAATGCGAGTCTTATGTGACTAATGGATCGTACCAAGAGTACTAAATTGTTTGGTGTCTTTCATATAGACTTGAACGAAAGAAAATGGTAAATACTCGTAGAAGTGGAAAGGCTCCACAAGATCAAGGGGATAAAATACCCCGTGTTGAGGTTATGGTTGAACAAGGAAGTCAACCGTCGATGCATGAGGAGTCGGGGGTCGGAGCTGATAAGACCCCGGTGACTATGGCGGACCTCCAAACTATCATTGAGCAAGTCAAAGGGATGGTGGCCGAAGAAGTGCATCGTATTATGAGAAACCGTGAAAAGTTGGGAAGTGACCGTGAATCCGAAGCTAAATCGGATGATAGAGTCGAGGGTAGTGGTACCCGAAAGGATAAGTCCTCAACTGGTGGTGGTGATGCTAGGGCAAGGCCCGATGAAAAAGATGGTTGTTCTTTTAAGTCCTTTATGGCTTGTAAGCCCATCGTGTACACGGGTAGTTCGGACCCGAAGGTGACTATGAGGTGGATTCGAGAGACCGAACGGGTCATCGGAAGTAGCAAATGTAGGGAAGCCGATATGGTGGCGTATGCGTCACAATTGTTGAAAGAAGATGCGATGGTATGGTGGGATATCGTCTACGAAACCCTCGGAAGGGAGGTGGTGAAAAAGATGTCATGGGACGACTTTACCACGAGATTGAAGAGAAAGTTTTGCCCCGAAAGGGATTTGGAGAAGATGCATGAGAGGTTTGTAAACCTAAAGAAGGGTGATAGGTCGGTTGAGGAGTACCCAAGGGAGTTCACGGGATTGCTCCCGTTTGTTGCAAGAACTTATTTTGAGGAAAGATCGAGGGTAGTCCGTTATGCTTGTGGGCTACCTTGGGAGTACCAATTGGAGGTAAAGAGAGCGGTCACACTTGATGAGGCCATCGGTGCCGCCCGGGGCGTGGAAGAGGTGAATGCGACGAGGGTTGCCGAGAGGGCCCATGTAAGCGAGAAAAGGAAGGCCGAGAGTGGCTCGGGAACTTACAAAAAGGGGAAGTTCGCATCGAATTCCTCCAAGCAAAGAAGTGTTGCCACATGCAAGGGTTGCGGGAAGAACCATGCCGGCGAATGCTGAAGGGATTCGAAGGCGTGTTACAATTGTGGGAAGGTGGGGCATATGGCCCGAGATTGTAGAACCAAGGCGTTTTCCGAGATAGAGTGTTACTCGTGTCACGAGATGGGACACTACAGCAATGTGTGCCCGAAAAAGGGAACCGAGCCGATGGTGTCCACGGCTCAAAAGAAGGTGGAACCGGCTATAGTGAAGGGGCGTTCCTTCCATCTGATTCAGGAGGAAGCAAAAGAGGTGCACGATGTGGTATCAGGTACCTTATTCATTAATTCCTTGTCAACTCATGTATTATTTGATTCGGGTTCTACTTATTCGTTTGTGTCTCACAAGTTTGGTAGAAAGTTGAATGTGATATCGGGATTGTTAGATGAGGTCTATGAAATAGAGGTAGCTAATGGAAAATCTCAGTGGTCGAATGTGTTTATAGAAGTCGTGAATTAGAAATAGATGAGGAAAAGTTAAAAGTCGATTTATTGCTCTTGGGAATGAAGGATTTTGATATGGTTATCGGTATGGATTGGTTGGGTAGACACTAAGTCAAGATATTATGTGATTACAGCTTAATTGTTGGGTTGTCGCACGAATCGGTGCTTATAGAAGTTAGAGATAAGTTGTATGACGTGGATATTTATGTTGGGAATGGTCTTCCCAGTTAGTTATGTGTAAGGAAATATGTATTTGAAAAGATTTTAGACAGGTGTGTCGCCGGATGTAAGGATATAAGGGTTGATACTATTATGTAGTATCAAAGGACGAACCACGAGGATGGTAAATGTGTTTCAACAAAGGATAGTAGTACAAGGATGTACTAAGTGTTGGTAAAAACGTTAGTGTGAATTGGAATTCTAGAAATAGAAACCTTGGGGAATGGAACTTGGATGTTGGCGAGAAGCCGGATAAGTAACATAATGGTTGTTACACGTGAATGGTAAAGACAAGAATGACTAAGGTATAGTGATGTCGTAGAACTCATAAATGGGAAATATGTGGAAATGAATGAGTGTCGGGAACGTCGAATTTTGATTGTCAAAGGTGATTGAGTAAAATAAAAAAAATAAAAAAAATGGCATATAGCTATGTCAAGTTTTGTGACAATAATGATGAATTCGATATCAACGGTAAGAAAACAATTATTGGTTACATGTCATGGTAATGGCATGACGGTATGGGGCATGGGGTAGTGTGATACTACAAATGGAAAATAAATATTTCAATGTACCGCGATGTATAAAGGTAGAACATTGAGTGTTGAGCTATTAGGCGCTAAAGCATAGGTTACAAGAGTAGACCGGAGTCGATTGGTTGACTCAAGGATGACCGGATTGACCGGCAAATTATGGTGAATGGAATGGATTGGAGATTACCCCGGTGGCGACAAAAGATTTGGAAAGTGGTAATAAGGAAATGAACCGTTTAAGGGTGATTAATGTGTAAGTGAAACGGTAAATGGTAATCGAAAATTTTATTGGTTACCCGCGGGGTTCAATGCATGTGCATTATGTGATGGCCTTTGAAGGCATATGATAATGAAAATGGAAGGTTATATGAAAAGTATTAAGTTGTATGTTCAATGAGAAATGTGTTGGATATGAACGAAAAATGTTAACGTGATATTGTGGGAAAAATGTGCTAGATTGCATGGTGCATAAATAGACGATTAAATGGGTAAGATAGTGGTAAAGTATGGGATGTGAAAGGTGTATACTAGTGAAGTATGCAAGATAGGGTAAGGATGAAAGGATGTGTTTAGCTCGGGGGACCCCCGGCTACTATGATGTTTGGGACGGAGTCGGTTGGGCGAATCCCAATGATTCCATTCCGTGATCGGAGGATTTCCGGTAACTGGATGGTGTGAGTCACTTTGGATTGGGGGCTTTCCGATCACTGTGACAAATTAGATCTTGATGGATTGGAGGCTTTCCAATCATCTTGATGTGATAGTTATATTATGGATTGTTGTGTCCGTATGATATATTTATATGTATATATATATGTGACGAATATAGAACCATGTGAGTAATGTGAATGGTTATGACTTTGTGATAAGTGAGAATTTAGGGTAAAATTTTCGGATTACATTAGGTCATGTATGGGTAGGGGATGCCTAGACTTCTAGAATATGAGAAAAATGATGCTTTTAGGAAGCAATTGTTATTGGGAACCAAGATATGGTCAACTTGTGTGAAATTATGGTATGTGAGGCGAAGGTGGTTGAAATGGTACTAAGTAATGGTATAGGTGACCAAATGAAAGTTAAGAAACGGTAAAGGGTTGATGTGACCATAAGGGAATGTGAGAACTCGGAGAAATTTGAAAAGATTGGAATTTTGGAAATATGAACGATTGTTAAGAGAACAATAATGAGTATAATGGGGAGTGATAAGCCGAGAATGATATCTCGTGGGTAGGAAATTTGTTAATTGGAAAAAGCATGGTTGACTTTAGGCAAAAGTCAAGATTAGCCAACGTGTGACTAGTTGACTTGGTCAAAGATGGGTTTTAACTTTCGTTTCGAATGACTCGCGATGATGAGAGCATAAGGTATCAGTTGTGTGTATGAGAAAGGGGAAACGAAATAATTAAAAGAGTTATGGTCGAATTATGCGACTTTGACCCGTTGGGCGTTTTCAAGTTGAATTTGGGAATTGGGTATCTAATGGTTGATAAATCATAATTAGAGGTCGATGGTAAAGGAAATTGTTAAAGTATAGTTGACTTTGTTCTTAAGTCAAGGGTTAGACGATCTTGGAATGTGGTAACTTGGTCGAAGTTAGACTTTGACATTGGTGTTGGTCAATTAGTTGATTATAATGCGTGGGTCATGTCATTTCTATGAGTATAAGATGAGCGGTTAAAAGATTGAAAGTCTTGTGGCCAAAATTGTGCAAGTTTGGCCCATTTGGGCACTAAATGCTTAAGATTGATTTTTGACCCGTTTGGATCTAACGGGATTAATTGAATGTTTACATACATATTGTTGACTAATTCGGGATGAGAAAAGTTTGACGGTAATAACCGCGGGAGAATGAGAATGGATACTCGGTAGAATGTGGATTGGAATTTTTGAGTGATTTCGAGGACGGAATCCTTTTAAGGGGTAGATAGTTGTAACGACCCGAAATTTGTAAATAAATAAATTTTATAAAAATATGATAAATAAGGATAAATCGTTTAAAAGACGTGGGAATTGGTTTCGTGTCATTTGGACACCGTATGAGGAAGTTATGAACGAAACCGGGTCGAGACAATGGTCAAAAAGTGCAGCCTGCTGTCCGGAAGGAGATAGCGGCGCTATCTCAAAGATAGCGGCGCTATCTTATGCAAACTCGGACAGCGACCCGAAATAGCGTTATGAGGAAAACGCGAAGTAGATCGCGTGGGTAGATAGCGGCGCGAAGTAGCGACGCGAATTATGGCGGGGTGGAGATCGCGACGCGATCTCCACAATAGCGGCGCGATCTCTTGTCTGTGCAGCATTAAAGTCGGGTTTTGGTCATTTATTGCAAAGAAAAACCCTAGTTTTCTCTCAACTCGAGTGTGTGGACGATTTTGAGTGCAAATCATCATTTGGAGCTGATTTCTTCATCAAATCTTGTGATTCTTCACTCCTAGTTGAAGATTTAAGGTATATCTTCAATCCTTTGTAGTTGTAGCTCTAGATCTATGGGTTTAGAAGCTTGGGGTTGAAACCCTAGTTCTTGGGGTTATGGGTTATGGTGATATAAAGGTTGTATACACTTAATAGATGGTATATTAACAAGGGAATCAAGTGTATGGTTAAGATTTGTAAGAATCTTGAGGGTTGGTTAAACCTAGGGTTTGGTAATCACCATATTTGGGGGAAATGGATTGATGGGTGTTATCTAGAGGTAGATGAACACATTGGTAGCAGTTTGTGTTGATAATCTAGTTGTGATAATTGTTTTAGACATTCGGTGAAGTGTTGAAGTGACGAATTGTGAACAAGGAACCGGCGGAAAGAATACGGTTGAAGCATCTTTATTGCTAAGGTGAGTACGTGTGGACTTTACTGAGTACATAGCCATTGAAATATGTTTTCTTACTTGTGATTTGGTCTATTTGATTAATTGTGTAGACTATTAGTATGTAGAGTTAGTCATATATTATTATGAATATTATGACTAACTTGTTCGATGAATTATGAGATAGCCAAGGGCTTAGATGGAATAACTCGAGAAGTTATGACGTGTGATAGTGTGGCGGTGATTCGGGGGATCCCCGGTCACTTTGGATGGGGCTGATTGGGCATCGACCCATGGACCATCATGTGTTAGGAGGCTTGCTACCGGACGAGATCCGGCTAGAAGTCGGGTAATGGTAGATTGGACGATTCCCTCTTACCGTTACCATAAGGCTTATTAAGGCGGGGGATCCCCGATTAATAAGTATGTGAGATGACGGGTTATTTGGAGATGTTCCGGATAACTAGATAGACTTGCTAGGAAGGCAAGGATGATAGAGTCACAATAGGGTGGCTAAATGTATGATGATGAGATACATATATTTGTTTATATATATATATAATGTGATACTCGTTGTTTTATCGGGGTCTAAACCCATGTAGCTCACGAGACTTTCTTGTCTCACGTACTACTTGTTTGTTTTGCTATGTACTCAGGTTCAGGATCGGAGATGTAGGTACGCATGGATAGAGATGCGGGGCCTAGAGTAAAAGAACTTTAGATTGGATTTGTGCTTAGCTTTGGTTTTGATCTATTTTGTAACACCAAACTTTATACTCTGATTTTCATACCAAAGGTTTTTGTAAATCCATATTTTTGGAATAGTTCTTCTATTTATGAAAAATGAGTTATTTTGGGCAAATGTTTTGTATTAAAATTTGAGGTGTTACAACTTGGTATCAGAGCTATAGTTTAAGTGAATTAGGTTGGATGACCATCCTAGTCTTAGACTGTAGCATTAGGAATATAAGATTCCTTGAGATCATAGGTTGACCTTGAGACTTTATGTTAAGTTTAGGGTTGAACCTAGGGGACCTATAGAAGATGTTATAACTATGGAAGTTATTGTGGATAAGAAATGCGAGTCTTATGTGACTAATGGATCGTAGCAAGAGTACTAAATTGTTTGGTGTCTTTCATATAGACTTGAACGAAAGAAAATGGTAAATACTCGTAGAAGTGGAAAGGCTCCACAAGATCAAGGGGATAAAATACCCCGTGTTGAGGTTATGGTTGAACAAGGAAGTCAACCGTCGATGCATGAGGAGTCGGGGGTCGGAGCTGATAAGACCCCGGTGACTATGGCGGACCTCCAAACTATCATTGAGCAAGTCAAAGGGATGGTGGCCGAAGAAGTGCATCGTATTATGAGAAACCGTGAAAAGTTGGGAAGTGACCGTGAATCCGAAGCTAAATCGGATGATAGAGTCGAGGGTAGTGGTACCCGAAAGGATAAGTCCTCAACTGGTGGTGGTGATGCTAGGGCAAGGCCCGATGAAAAAGATGGTTGTTCTTTTAAGTCCTTTATGGCTTGTAAGCCCATCGTGTACACGGGTAGTTCGGACCCGAAGGTGACTATGAGGTGGATTCGAGAGACCGAACGGGTCATCGGAAGTAGCAAATGTAGGGAAGCCGATATGGTGGCGTATGCGTCACAATTGTTGAAAGAAGATGCGATGGTATGGTGGGATATCGTCTACGAAACCCTCGGAAGGGAGGTGGTGAAAAAGATGTCATGGGACGACTTTACCACGAGATTGAAGAGAAAGTTTTGCCCCGAAAGGGATTTGGAGAAGATGCATGAGAGGTTTGTAAACCTAAAGAAGGGTGATAGGTCGGTTGAGGAGTACCCAAGGGAGTTCACGGGATTGCTCCCGTTTGTTGCAAGAACTTATTTTGAGTAAAGATCGAGGGTAGTCCGTTATGCTTGTGGGCTACCTTGGGAGTACCAATTGGAGGTAAAGAGAGCGGTCACACTTGATGAGGCCATCGGTGCCGCCCGGGGCGTGGAAGAGGTGAATGCGACGAGGGTTGCCGAGAGGGCCCATGTAAGCGAGAAAAGGAAGGCCGAGAGTGGCTCGGGAACTTACAAAAAGGGGAAGTTCGCATCGAATTCCTCCAAGCAAAGAAGTGTTGCCACATGCAAGGGTTGCGGGAAGAACCATGCCGGCGAATGCTGAAGGGATTCGAAGGCGTGTTACAATTGTGGGAAGGTGGGGCATATGGCCCGAGATTGTAGAACCAAGGCGTTTTCCGAGATAGAGTGTTACTCGTGTCACGAGATGGGACACTACAGCAATGTGTGCCCGAAAAAGGGAACCGAGCCGATGGTGTCCACGGCTCAAAAGAAGGTGGAACCGGCTATAGTGAAGGGGCGTTCCTTCCATCTGATTCAGGAGGAAGCAAAAGAGGTGCACGATGTGGTATCAGGTACCTTATTCATTAATTCCTTGTCAACTCATGTATTATTTGATTCGGGTTCTACTTATTCGTTTGTGTCTCACAAGTTTGGTAGAAAGTTGAATGTGATATCGGGATTGTTAGATGAGGTCTATGAAATAGAGGTAGCTAATGGAAAATCTTAGTGGTCGAATGTGTTTATAGAAGTCGTGAATTAGAAATAGATGAGGAAAAGTTAAAAGTCGATTTATTGCTCTTGGGAATGAAGGATTTTGATATGGTTATCGGTATGGATTGGTTGGGTAGACACTAAGTCAAGATATTATGTGATTACAGCTTAATTGTTGGGTTGTCGCACGAATCGGTGCTTATAGAAGTTAGAGATAAGTTGTATGACGTGGATATTTATGTTGGGAATGGTCTTCCCAGTTAGTTATGTGTAAGGAAATATGTATTTGAAAAGATTTTAGACAGGTGTGTCGCCGGATGTAAGGATATAAGGGTTGATACTATTATGTAGTATCAAAGGACGAACCACGAGGATGGTAAATGTGTTTCAACAAAGGATAGTAGTACAAGGATGTACTAAGTGTTGGTAAAAACGTTAGTGTGAATTGGAATTCTAGAAATAGAAACCTTGGGGAATGGAACTTGGATGTTGGCGAGAAGCCGGATAAGTAACATAATGGTTGTTACACGTGAATGGTAAAGACAAGAATGACTAAGGTATAGTGATGTCGTAGAACTCATAAATGGGAAATATGTGGAAATGAATGAGTGTCGGGAACGTCGAATTTTGATTGTCAAAGGTGATTGAGTAAAATAAAAAAAATAAAAAAAATGGCATATAGCTATGTCAAGTTTTGTGACAATAATGATGAATTCGATATCAACGGTAAGAAAACAATTATTGGTTACATGTCATGGTAATGGCATGACGGTATGGGGCATGGGGTAGTGTGATACTACAAATGGAAAATAAATATTTCAATGTACCGCGATGTATAAAGGTAGAACATTGAGTGTTGAGCTATTAGGCGCTAAAGCATAGGTTACAAGAGTAGACCGGAGTCGATTGGTTGACTCAAGGATGACCGGATTGACCGGCAAATTATGGTGAATGGAATGGATTGGAGATTACCCCGGTGGCGACAAAAGATTTGGAAAGTGGTAATAAGGAAATGAACCGTTTAAGGGTGATTAATGTGTAAGTGAAACGGTAAATGGTAATCGAAAATTTTATTGGTTACCCGCGGGGTTCAATGCATGTGCATTATGTGATGGCCTTTGAAGGCATATGATAATGAAAATGGAAGGTTATATGAAAAGTATTAAGTTGTATGTTCAATGAGAAATGTGTTGGATATGAACGAAAAATGTTAACGTGATATTGTGGGAAAAATGTGCTAGATTGCATGGTGCATAAATAGACGATTAAATGGGTAAGATAGTGGTAAAGTATGGGATGTGAAAGGTGTATACTAGTGAAGTATGCAAGATAGGGTAAGGATGAAAGGATGTGTTTAGCTCGGGGGACCCCCGGCTACTATGATGTTTGGGACGGAGTCGGTTGGGCGAATCCCAATGATTCCATTCCGTGATCGGAGGATTTCCGGTAACTGGATGGTGTGAGTCACTTTGGATTGGGGGCTTTCCGATCACTGTGACAAATTAGATCTTGATGGATTGGAGGCTTTCCAATCATCTTGATGTGATAGTTATATTATGGATTGTTGTGTCCGTATGATATATTTATATGTATATATATATGTGACGAATATAGAACCATGTGAGTAATGTGAATGGTTATGACTTTGTGATAAGTGAGAATTTAGGGTAAAATTTTCGGATTACATTAGGTCATGTATGGGTAGGGGATGCCTAGACTTCTAGAATATGAGAAAAATGATGCTTTTAGGAAGCAATTGTTATTGGGAACCAAGATATGGTCAACTTGTGTGAAATTATGGTATGTGAGGCGAAGGTGGTTGAAATGGTACTAAGTAATGGTATAGGTGACCAAATGAAAGTTAAGAAACGGTAAAGGGTTGATGTGACCATAAGGGAATGTGAGAACTCGGAGAAATTTGAAAAGATTGGAATTTTGGAAATATGAACGATTGTTAAGAGAACAATAATGAGTATAATGGGGAGTGATAAGCCGAGAATGATATCTCGTGGGTAGGAAATTTGTTAATTGGAAAAAGCATGGTTGACTTTAGGCAAAAGTCAAGATTAGCCAACGTGTGACTAGTTGACTTGGTCAAAGATGGGTTTTAACTTTCGTTTCGAATGACTCGCGATGATGAGAGCATAAGGTATCAGTTGTGTGTATGAGAAAGGGGAAACGAAATAATTAAAAGAGTTATGGTCGAATTATGCGACTTTGACCCGTTGGGCGTTTTCAAGTTGAATTTGGGAATTGGGTATCTAATGGTTGATAAATCATAATTAGAGGTCGATGGTAAAGGAAATTGTTAAAGTATAGTTGACTTTGTTCTTAAGTCAAGGGTTAGACGATCTTGGAATGTGGTAACTTGGTCGAAGTTAGACTTTGACATTGGTGTTGGTCAATTAGTTGATTATAATGCGTGGGTCATGTCATTTCTATGAGTATAAGATGAGCGGTTAAAAGATTGAAAGTCTTGTGGCCAAAATTGTGCAAGTTTGGCCCATTTGGGCACTAAATGCTTAAGATTGATTTTTGACCCGTTTGGATCTAACGGGATTAATTGAATGTTTACATACATATTGTTGACTAATTCGGGATGAGAAAAGTTTGACGGTAATAACCGCGGGAGAATGAGAATGGATACTCGGTAGAATGTGGATTGGAATTTTTGAGTGATTTCGAGGACGGAATCCTTTTAAGGGGTAGATAGTTGTAACGACCCGAAATTTGTAAATAAATAAATTTTATAAAAATATGATAAATAAGGATAAATCGTTTAAAAGACGTGGGAATTGGTTTCGTGTCATTTGGACACCGTATGAGGAAGTTATGAACGAAACCGGGTCGAGACAATGGTCAAAAAGTGCAGCCTGCTGTCCGGAAGGAGATAGCGGCGCTATCTCAAAGATAGCGGCGCTATCTTATGCAAACTCGGACAGCGACCCGAAATAGCGTTATGAGGAAAACGCGAAGTAGATCGCGTGGGTAGATAGCGGCGCGAAGTAGCGACGCGAATTATGGCGGGGTGGAGATCGCGACGCGATCTCCACAATAGCGGCGCGATCTCTTGTCTGTGCAGCATTAAAGTCGGGTTTTGGTCATTTATTGCAAAGAAAAACCCTAGTTTTCTCTCAACTCGAGTGTGTGGACGATTTTGAGTGCAAATCATCATTTGGAGCTGATTTCTTCATCAAATCTTGTGATTCTTCACTCCTAGTTGAAGATTTAAGGTATATCTTCAATCCTTTGTAGTTGTAGCTCTAGATCTATGGGTTTAGAAGCTTGGGGTTGAAACCCTAGTTCTTGGGGTTATGGGTTATGGTGATATAAAGGTTGTATACACTTAATAGATGGTATATTAACAAGGGAATCAAGTGTATGGTTAAGATTTGTAAGAATCTTGAGGGTTGGTTAAACCTAGGGTTTGGTAATCACCATATTTGGGGGAAATGGATTGATGGGTGTTATCTAGAGGTAGATGAACACATTGGTAGCAGTTTGTGTTGATAATCTTGTTGTGATAATTGTTTTAGACATTCGGTGAAGTGTTGAAGTGACGAATTGTGAACAAGGAACCGGCGGAAAGAATACGGTTGAAGCATCTTTATTGCTAAGGTGAGTACGTGTGGACTTTACTGAGTACATAGCCATTGAAATATGTTTTCTTACTTGTGATTTGGTCTATTTGATTAATTGTGTAGACTATTAGTATGTAGAGTTAGTTATATATTATTATGAATATTATGACTAACTTGTTCGATGAATTATGAGATAGCCAAGGGCTTAGATGGAATAACTCGAGAAGTTATGACGTGTGATAGTGTGGCGGTGATTCGGGGGATCCCCGGTCACTTTGGATGGGGCTGATTGGGCATCGACCCATGGACCATCATGTGTTAGGAGGCTTGCTACCGGACGAGATCCGGCTAGAAGTCGGGTAATGGTAGATTGGACGATTCCCTCTTACCGTTACCATAAGGCTTATTAAGGCGGGGGATCCCCGATTAATAAGTATGTGAGATGACGGGTTATTTGGAGATGTTCCGGATAACTAGATAGACTTGCTAGGAAGGCAAGGATGATAGAGTCACAATAGGGTGGCTAAATGTATGATGATGAGATACATATATTTGTTTATATATATATAATGTGATACTTGTTGTTTTATCGGGGTCTAAACCCATGTAGCTCACGAGACTTTCTTGTCTCACGTACTACTTGTTTGTTTTGCTATGTACTCAGGTTCAGTATCGGAGATGTAGGTACGCATGGATAGAGATGCGGGGCCTAGAGTAAAAGAACTTTAGATTGGATTTGTGCTTAGCTTTGGTTTTGATCTATTTTGTAACACCAAACTTTATACTCTGATTTTCATACCAAAGGTTTTTGTAAATCCATATTTTTGGAATAGTTCTTCTATTTATGAAAAATGAGTTATTTTGGGCAAATGTTTTGTATTAAAATTTGAGGTGTTACACTAACATTGTTACAGAATATAAAATATTCAACACACGCAACTCACCTGACTCAGTGGGGCATCAATTGGAGTGAGCACGAGTCGAGAATCGAACCTGGATAATTTATTCCTCAAAACCTCTCTAATGCACCCATTAGTTTTGATTGGATATCTAAGAGATTAAAGAAAAACATGATTAATCCAGTAGATATAAAACTGCACATCTAGGTTGGATTTTTTTTGGTCCTTCGCTATTGTTCCTTCAGAATTCAGATAGGTGATTTTTACACCATAACTTATTAACTTTTATTACATGTATCACAATTATTATTTAGTTTGATTATATAGTTACGTGCCAAACTTATACTACGTAGTGTATGTATTAAAATTGTGGTGTAGAAATGAATTCCAATTCAGATTTCAGATTCCTAGGTGGTCGTTTTACTGGATTTTCGTTATCTTTTTTTTTTTTTTTTGGAACAGCAATTTTTCCTGTTATCTTCCTGGGCTGATTTTCCAACGGTTGCTTGGGTAGCGACTCGATTAATTTTGGGCTCTTCTCATTTTTAATGTTGTGGTATCGCTAATTTCTTTTTTTTACTTGGTATGTTTGTTTTAGGGCTGATTATCGGGCCAAAACCGAATCGAACCGAACCGATAACCGATAACGATGAATTTTCAAAACCGAAACCGAACCGATAACATGTTATCGGTTTCGGTTCGGTTCGGTTCGGATTCGGTTCGGTTATTTTAATGTTCATCATTTTCCGAAAACCGAACCGATAACGATGAATTTTCAAAACCGAAACCGAACCGATGTTATCGGTTTCGGTTCGGTTCGGTTTCGATTCGGTTCGGTTTCGGTCGGTTTTCGGTTCGATTCGGTTTTTTCAATCCAAATGCTCACCCCTAGGTTGTTTATTTCGGCTCTTGTTTGTGAGCCTTTTGTGCCTTACATAATCTCTTGAGTCTAGTTATTGTAATATTCTGGTTGATTGTTTATTAATATAAATTGTCTTAGAAAATCTTGTAAGGTGATGCAATTTGGTATTTTAAAATTTTCATGTGCTAGCTTGTTGAACAGAGTTTTTTTTTATTATTATTTATTATTATTTTTTTTTAATATGCTATTATGGTAATTATGGTTTGGACAAATAATTATAATATAAAATAGAAACACCTTTAGTTTTACTTAACATATATCAATTCATTTTATAAACTATAATTGCAATATGTATAGTTAAAAAAGAAAGTTAGAATCAACAAAGGGAAACATTTTACACATATAATATGAATTAACAATGATACACAATCCTTTCAAATTAAGAATATGAAAAAGTTGAATACAGGGAAGTCTTTCGGTAAAAATACAAGTGAGAGTACAAGGGAGTGTATATGAGAATGAGATGTGTGTAATGCCTATAAGAATATACACAAGTAAAACATGGGAGTATGGATATGTATATGAAAATGAGTGCATGTAGCCCGTGGGTACAAGGGTGTAGTAAGCATTCTACAAATACGTTTGATGTTTTATAACATTGTTGTTCTGTTTCAATTTTTTTAAAGTAACTTAGTAAGGATCGATGGATCGTTGCTAGGATAAACGAAATGAGGATCTTGTTGGTATGTTATATGAGTTGGGCTTCTTTTCATTTTAGGACAGGATTGAACCTTGGCCCTTAGGCTCTTTTGGGTTTTTTATTTGTACAAATGTACATTATCCATTGTCGTCCTCTTATAAAACTAGTCGTATAAAACTAGTCGTATATTAATGTTCGTTATTCAAGTTGCGTTCAACGAGTTCCATTATTTTTACGAAGTCTCGAAGAACAAATCTCAACCATTGATTAACAAGATCTAATGGTCAAGATTAGTCACATATTTATACATTAAGGGGTATTTTGGTCATTTATATATATATATATATTATTTTATTTATTTATTATTCTTATTATGAAGGTGTATTATGGTCATTTGGCACTTAAAAAACATTTCGATTTTTTTAATTTTTTAATTTTTTTATATATTTTCATTAAAAAATAATATTTATTTGATAATTACGTGTATAACTTAATCACATGTGATTTTAATGTAAAATCACATGTGATTGGATATTTAATCACATTTAATGTTTTAGTTCAATCACATGTGATTAAGTATGCAATCACATGTGATTCACTACTCAATCACATTATGTGTTATTAATGAAAAAAAAATAATTTTTTAAAAAATAATATAAAATAAATTTAAAAAAATAAAAAATCTAAAATAAAAAATAAAAAAATATTAGTTTTTAAATGACCAAAATACCCCTCAATTAAAAAATATAAAAATAAAAAAGTAAAAAATGTAAAAAATAAAAAAAATTGAATTTGTTTTAAGTGTCAAATGACCAAAATACCCCTTCATGTATAAAACATGTGATTAATCTTGACCATTAAATCTTATTGATCAATAGTTGAGATTTGTTCCTCAGAACTTAATAAAAATAATGGACATTCTTTAACGTTTTTGTGTTCAATCAATTTGACTAAAAACTAAGTTATTCAAAATATAAAAGGTAAGAGTAATAAAGACCTTTTTTATATCCAAATGATATATGATAAGACATGAATAAAAAATAGGATTTATTAAAGAGTGTTGTTAACGACATCTCTAAAAACTGTCAATAAAAAATTATTACATGTATAACAAATTTGTATTTTTATTAACGCAAGGGTGATTCATAATATGTATGAGTTAATTATTGATTGATGTATAAATCCATAATATATGGATAAATATGTTTATATCTAAGTGACATTCGTTAAGGCTGTTGTTATCATTTTCATTTAGTAAAAGGTTAAACATTTATATATGTAAATTCATTTCTACACCATAACTTTTATATCATACAACACACAGTATAAGTTTTACAGCTAACTATACAACTATACTAAACAATAATTGTGATAAAGCATTAAAAATTATGATGTAACAATCACCCCTTTTATATATTCACCCCTTTATAACACTAGATCCAAGACTTCGAGAAACCGTTAACCTGTTTTTCGGTTGTTTAATTCAATGATATGGATCTTTTTAATAGTATAATATTTCCTACATGTAAGAATTTGATTTACGTTAAAATATAAACCCTCCATACAAGATTGGTATTTCTTCAGTGGTAAATGGTTGATTTCACATTTCTGAATTCAAAATATTATAATGAGGGTTATAATGATTTAAAGTAAATAGTTAGTGGATGATAAATCATATTCATTTTAAATAAAATAATGTTAATGATAGTTAAAAATAAAAATAAGAAAAATATATTATTTTATTAAAAGGTTTGTGAGTGTGAACTCCCATTACTTTAGACTAAATAAAGTAAATAATTAAAATTTATCATTTTTCTTAAAACTAATTAAATTGAAAAATGTATTAATTAGTGTGATACGGAACAAATATATTAGAAGTAAATTAGCTTGATGGTGATTCACCATTCAAAATCTAAACTAAATATTAAATTTCAAGAGTTGTGTTTAAGGAGGTCCATGTTTTTTACAAAGTTCCGATTAACAAATCTAAACCATTGATCAATATGATCTAATGGTCAAGATTAATCACATACTTTATACATGAAGAGGTATTTTGGTCATTTGGCACTAAAAAATAATTTTTTATTTTTTATTTTTATTTTTTTTATTTTTTATTTATTTTTAATTGAGGGGTATTTTGGTCATTTTGAAAAAATATTTTTTTATTCTTATTTTTTATTTTTTTAAAAAAGATATTAAAAAAATATATTTATTTATTTATTATTATTATTTAAAAAATTATTAATTTTTCATTAATAACACATAATGTGATAGCATAGTGAATCACATGTGGTTGCATAGTGAATCACATGTGATTGCATTCTGAATCACATGTGATTTAACAAAAACATCAAATGTGATTAAATATTTAATCACATTTGATTTTACATTAAAATCACATGTGATTTTACACTAAAATCACATGTGACTACACTAAAATCACATGCGATTAAGTTATCACGTAATTATCAAAAAAATATATTATTTTTTAATAAAAAAATTAATAAAAAAATAAAAAAATTTAAAATAAAAAATAAAAAAAATAAAAAAAAATTAAAGTGCCAAATGACCAAAATACCCCTTCATAATAAAAAATAAAAAATAAAAAATTTTCAAATAAAAAATAAAAAAAAAATAGTTTTTTTTATTTTTTAAAAAATGACCAAAATACCTCTCAATATATAAAATATGTGATTAATCTTAACCATTAGATCCTATTGATCAATGGTTGAGATTTATTACTTGAGACTTCACAAAGATGATGGATCTCCTTAAACTTTTCTCTAAATTTCAAACATGAAATATTTAAATGCATAAAAGAATTGTACAATACCAGAATATACCCTCGTCTTCTTTGTTATAGTTTGACCGTGACATCAAAATACAAAACGCGCAAAGACGCAAACAATAAATAAGTTTTTATCGGACCGTGGATTCTGTCTCCATCACATTTTTCCCATCAATTTAATTTTTCTATATTCAAAATTTTGTTAAATAAATAAGGATGGTCTAACTCACGTTTTAAAATTAAAGGGTTTATAGCTTAGCGATAACATGTGTAATCTTTTTTGGAAACGGCAAATGAAATAACGGAAGTCTACTCGCAATTTTTCTGCGAACACCCCGAGTTCGAGCTCCGCATAAGCGGGCAAACGAAGCCCCCAAAGGGATTTCCAAGGAAAATTCCTCATATGTGCCCGTGTGAGATGTTAGTAAAATTACGCAAATGTAACGCCCCCAAAAGGATTCGAACTCACGACATGCAGCCCACATGGGTATAAACTCAGTGCCTCAATCCATTAGTTTTTTTTTCTTATATTAATTCTTAATTTTGACACTTATTTTCATTAAGTGGGTAAGAAAACTAATATGAGCAAATAGTACAAATAATGAAATATATACCATTTCTCATGTATCTAACTAACTCTGGACAATAAAAGAGTAGGTTCGTATAAGTGACACAATTTATTGATCATACAACCTTTTACTAATGGTATTGAATTACTATCATAATTTAAAACCCCATTTTTTATATATATTTTTCTTATATTAATTCTTGATTTTGACACTTATTTTGATTAAGTGAGTAAGAAAATTAATATGAGCAAATAGTACAAATAATGAAATATATACTATTTCTCATGTATCTAACTAACTCTGGACAATAAAAGAGTAGGTTCGTATAAGTGACAAAATTTATTGATCATACAACCTTTTACTAATGATATTGAATTATTATCATAATTTAAAACCCCATTTTTTTATTTTTTTTATTTTGTTATTTTGTAAAATGCAGAACACTTAAACTCATCTCATAATAGGTAGACCACGTAATGTGTTTTCATGTTTCTTTTTAATGTTATAATATTATTATATTATTGGCATGAGTTAGAAAAAATAAAATAAAAAAGTTACTATCTACCTTCATCTTGATGTATATTGTAGTAATACGTTTTAACCCAAAGTTTGTAGCCTAGTGGTATTGGAGGAAGATTTAAGGTGTTGTCCATGACCTATATAAGTCATGTGTTCAAGTCCCGTCGTGTACAAATAGGTGGAAGGTTCGAAGGAAGACATACTGCCCCTTGTGGATGTCACTACATAAATTCGAACCACTAACTTACTAACTAACCATTAAAAAAAAGAAAGAAAAAAGAAAGAAATGTAATACTAGTACGTTTTAAGTTGTAACTAAATATTTAAAATAACTTTTAATGAAATAAAATGAGCAAACTTAGAAATTACAACCACCACCCTTAAATTTATCTTATAAATAGATTTTCTTACGGGTAAATAAGTAAATTTGCAAATTCATAGTTGTGAAAAAAATATACTCCATCCGTCACATAAAAAAGTTCTCATTTCTCTTGGGCACTAGTTTTTAGGAGATAATTAGTGGTGGTGTCAATGTTAATAAATTTGATTAGAATATAATGTTAGATTGGAGAGCAAGTGTTTTTAGGAAAGAGTTATTGGTGGGACCATAGGTAATACTATTATTTTATTAAGTGGACAAACGTTTTTGTGGGATAAAATTTTGAGGAGAAATGAGAACTTTTTTGTGGGACAGAGGTAATATTATTCTTGGTTTCCTTATCTACATTATAAAATATGTAGCATGACTCGTAGTTATATATTAATTGATAGAGGGAAATAACTCCTAAAATTTAGGGATAGTTATTATAGATTAATGTATAACATTCAAGTCTAGTAACAATCCTAAGGATTATCATTATCAAAACTCAACAATAAATTAATTGTAATAAAAGTTTATAGACGGTAATCGGCTCTGTTATCGGGCCAGAACAAACGGGCTTTCTTCACGGAAGGAATATTTTGGACGGCCCTCTTATTATTAGCGAGGTTCTTTCTTGGATTAAACATTCCAAGCGTAAAGCTTTTCTTTTAAAGGTTGATTTTGACAAAGCTTTTGATTCGGTCTCTTGGGACTATTTAGATGACATCTTGGGTTTTATGAACTTTGGTAGTAAGTGGCGTTTGTGGGTCAAAGAGTGTCTCTCATCGGCTTCTATCTCCGTGCTTATCAACGGGTCCCCCACCAAAGAATTCCACATGTCGAGGGGCGTTAGACAATGAGACCCGATGGCCCCGTTTCTCTTTCTTATTGCGGCTGAAGGGCTCAACGTTGCCCTTAAAGAAGCAGTTAGCAAGGGCGTTTTTCATGGCATTAAATTACCGAACAATGGTCCCATAATTTCACATCTTCAATACGCGGATGACGCTTTATTTATTGGTGATTGGTCCCCGGGAAACATTATAAACTTAGTTCGTATTTTAAGATGTTTCTATCTTTCTTCAGGCCTCAAAATCAACATTATTAAGAGTTCGTTGTTCGGTTTTGGGGTGTCTGACCTCGAGACATCAAGGCTTGCCTCTTTCATTAATTGCTCGGTAGGATCTTTGCCTATCATGTACCTTGGTTTGCCCATTGGTGTTTCCATGAACAGATGCGACTCTTGGTCACCTATCATCGAGAAATTTCAACCAAAACTCTCTAAGTGGAAAGCCGATTCTCTCTCTTCGGGTGGTAGACTAACGCTTTGCAAAAGCGTGTTGGGCAGCCTGGGGATCTACTTTCTGTCCCTTTTCAAGGCTCCAAAATTGGTGTTAAAAAAGCTTGAAAGCCTTAGGGCTAATTTTTTTTGGGGATCGACAGAAAACAACAAAATAATTTGTTGGATTGCTTGGGATCGGGTTCTTTCCGATTCGTCTGCTGGAGGTCTCGGGATCGGAGCCTTAAAGCTCAAAATATCTCTTTGCTTTGTAAATGGTGGCGGCGGTTTAAAATGGAAGAAACTTCTCTCTGGCGGAACGTGATCGTTTCTCTTCATGGCAATGATGCTGATCTTGGTTCCTTATCCAGATTCGGTAAATTTGCGGGGATTTGGCGGAGTATTTTAAAAATCAACAAGGATTGTGATAAAATCAATCTTTCTCTTAATGCTCTCTTTCAACGCCGTAACGACCAGTGGGTTTGGGCCCTTGATCCCGCTGGTTCGTACACAGCTGCCTCGCTTATGTTTGCTTTTTATGACCTTCACGATTCAAATCGTTTCAATTCTGAATTTGTTTGGAATAAGCTTGTCCCCGGAAAAGTCAATATTCTTGCCTGGCGTATCTCTCACAGACGGACCTCGTGTAAAATCAATCTCGCAAAACGAGGTATCAATTGCATTAATGATCTTTGCGTTTTATGTAATGATCAGGTAGAGTCTGAAGATCACCTCTTTTGGTCATGCTCGATGGTTAACGGTATCCTTCGTGACTTATGTAACTGGTGGGGTTTGGATTTTAGATCTCTATCGAGCTTTGATGATCTTTTTCGATGGCCTGCTTCTTGTGGTCTTAAAGGAATTCTGCACAGGATGTTCTTGGCAGTATTGTACGTTTTTTTTGGTGCGTATGGTCGTTGCGAAACAATAAGGTGTTTAAAGGAGATCCGGTGCCCTGCACCTCTTTGATTTTGATCAAAATTCAACATTTTTCTTATTTTTGGTGTAAGAATAGGGCTCGTAAGGGTTTAGCTAATTATTCTTGGGCCAATTGGCTTTGTAATCCTGTTTTATGTTGTTCTTGATGTACTTTTCTAGCATCTTGCTAGTTTTTATGGTAGTTCGGGTCCTTCTCTTCGGGGTGATGGCGTAGCCGAAGCTCCGAGTGTTGGTTCCCTTTTTTGCTGTTCAAAAAAAAAAATGTTCGAACAGTTGACCAAAGAGAGATTGGCGCCCCTCCATATTCCTTGGTCAAATTCCAATTCCCCACGGCCCACACCACACATATTCAACCAGCGTGTAACCGTTGCGCCAATTTTCCACAACCTCCCAAAAGTCGACCCGACCCGACCCGACCCAACACCATATCAATCTCTCTAAGCAACCTGCAAATATTACCCAGTCAAGTTCGCTGCCACGTATCCATCTCTCCCCCTTGAAAATTTGCTTTCTTTTCTCTTTAATTAGGTCAGATTTCAATCGCAATTTTAATCCCTCAAAAAACCCCTTTTCACACTCGTTTTTTAATCCCTTTTATGGGTGATTAGTCTATTCCAAAATCAAGTTTTGATTTTTGTCAAAATCGCCATGAAGTTTACGTATTCTTGCTGTTATGTCTGTTTCCCCTGTTTTCTTGCTTCAATTCGAATTCACTGGTTATAAATTAATGGGGCAAATTTTGTATAAAAATACGGATTACCCATTTCGATTTTTCTACTAATGGATTCAGTTCTTGAGTTTGTATATCCAAAATTGATTCTTTTTGTGTTGGGTTTTTGGTCTTCTGTTTGCACTTATTTTCTTCACCTGCTTCGTTATTTCACAAGGTATTCTAATTATTGGTTTTACTTCCTTTTTTATACTATGATGCACATTTAAATTTCATTTATTTATTTATTTATTTTATTTTGTGTATATTATAACACAGGTTTACAAAAAATGGTGATTCTTTAAAGGGGATACCAAATGATTCTAAGGTTGTATTAACAGAATCCATGGAAGAAAATAAAGAACTTTTAGAGTTTGTAAGTAAAGAAATTGATGAAAAAGAAACCTCTGAGTTTGCTTTTTCATTTAAGTTTCCAACTTATGACGAGTTTAGTAAAAACCAGAAAGATTTATCTCAATTGCTTAATTTGGTGGAACCTTCATCTGTTCTTGAGGAAAAAGTTGGTGGATTTGTTAACTTAAACGAGGTTTCATTCGAGACTAGTGAAGTTGATACGAATTCGAATGATGGGTTTGTGTTGGACGAGACTCAGGATCTTGATTTTCAAAAAAGGTACAGTATGTTTTTTCAAGGATTTAATGAAAATTATTTTTTAAAGTTTCAAACTTTTTAAAGAAAAAAATTTGGGTTCCTTTGTAGCTATGATGATGAGAAGGAAGATGATTTTGAAGATCAAGAATGTGTTCATGAGCAGAAGATTATGGAGTTGGAAGAAAAAGAAGAAATTGATGCTTCTAGTGAAGAAAATTTGCAAAATGTTGATGATGAAATCGATTCAAACGATATTCATTCACTAACGAATGATTTGGAAGAAGAAGTAATTAATATTTCTAATGAAGAAAATTTGCAAAATGTTGATGACAAAAATACCGACGATTCTAATGAAGGGTTCTTGTCGGATTTTGATTTTGAACTAGAATTCAATGAAAAATATCAAAACCATCCAACAAAACCCGGTTTCTTATCCGAAAATGATTTTGGTGAAAAACCAACAAATGACACAACAAACAAGTTGGAATCTTTATGGGAACATCAAGAATTAATCGAGCAATTAAAGATGGAGATTAAGAAAGTTAAAGCGATAGGATTACCAACAATATTTGAAGAATCGGAATCACCTCCAAAGATTATGGAGGAGTTGAAACCATGGAAGATTGAAGACGTATACAACAATGGTGGAAATAAGATGAATGAAGTTCATAAGTTTTACAAAAGTTATAGAGAAAGAATGCGGAAATTCGACATTTTCAGTTACCAGAAAATGTATGCTATAGGTACGTATAATTTTTCTTGCTAATTTGATAACTTCTAAGATGCTCTTAAAGCTAGGGGTAGTCAAGTAATTTTACATGTATCTCAATAATCAAACAACTTTTTATCTAGTTAATAAAGTGTTTTCAATCGCAAATTATTAATTTAAACGTCGTCTAAACACTAACTACACCGTTTCTTTGGTGTTTGGAAGTGCATTTTCCAAGTGAAAAAAATAAGATAATTAGATGTTTAAAGCTAATTATAATCAGGTAATTCTAATTTCGTAGTGTTTTTATTGTTTTCGGTTGAATAAGTTGACCTAAAAATTTTGTAACATAATAAAATAAAAATATGAAAATTATGTATTTTTTGGTGTTGTGTATGTGAGTGTTACATCCTACCTTTCATGATATAGAAAATGAAAATGGAAAGGTAGTGGGACCCACTTTATCTTGTTAGGTGGGGTTTTAGAGAAACACAAAAACCATGCAACTTTTCAGGTTACCACTTACAAAGCTAAAAAAATGGTGACTTAAAATAAAAGTTTCTTTGTATGTGGGGAACAATATGAGGGTTTTTCTGTGTTGTTTTTATTAAATTATGATTTAAGAAACTTTAGATTGTTAACTTTACACATATAAAAAATCATGAAAAAAGCATAGCAAACCGTTGCATACGGAAAAAGATCATAACATTAGCACACTTTTGTGTAAAGTATTTTATAGCATCATTACTGTATGCACGTGCATACCTTGAACTTTATTTTATAGTATAAAAATATATACATTTGTTTTTTTTTTTAAATTCCAAAAACGCGGTTTTTGTATATTAAAAATCATTTTATTAATGGGGTGGGGGACAAGATATTATACAATTAAAAGCACTAAATTATGTTCTTGCAATCTTAATGGATTTGCATTCATGGAGGGATGTGGTTGTCCTTTTGGAAATTTTATTACAGTATATTTTAATGAGAACAAAAGCATATACTTCCTCCGATAAAAGCATACACTTTCTTTTTTGGGGTGATTCAAAATAAGTGATACACTTTAAAAAATTATCTTATTTGAAAAAAAAATAGTGGGACTCATTCCCACTAACTATCCAATTAATCTAATCTAATCATCATTAACACAAAGTGTATCACTTATTTTGAATAGGAGGAAGTATTTGAATAAAGCATACACTAATTATCTACTTTAACACAGTGAAATGACTTCTTTACCCTTATTTTTACTTTTAAATATCATTAACCTCACTTTATTCAAAATATGTGGGACTCATTCCCACTAACTATCCAATTAATCTAATCTAATCATCATTATAATTCATTTGCATCAAAAACTGTGAAACTCAAAGTGTATCACTTATTTTGAATCGGAGGAAGTATTATAATCTAGAACCTTTGACTCATTCTATGTTTTCTTGAGATAGTTACTAATTTATTATATATCTTGGAAAATTCATACCAACATAATAATTCCACCAACAAACATGATTAAAATAATCGATTTTGTGTTTTTTGCAAAAAAAAAAAACAAAAACTCGTTATCATTATGATTTTACTGATTATTTAGGTTAAAATGTAAAATTACCTAACTATCCCTGGCTATTATCTGATTCTTTAACCACCAGCTAAATTCTTCACCTACTGATTCAGTTATTTTTTTGATCACTTTGAGAACACACATCTTTTGAGTTTGACTTTTAGAAGTCAACTGTAGTCTTTTTATAATTACTGATTTTTATGTGTAATAATATATACAGGTTTCTTACAACTAAAAGATCCTATTCATTCATCATCAAGCTCAAATTCATCAATTCCTGAAATCACAACACTTCTCACCCAAAGTTTCACAACCAACAAAAACAAGAAACACGAAAACGACCCAACAATTAAATTTGTTAAAGAACTACAAAGCGATTTAGAAGTTGTTTATGTTGGTCAAATGTGTCTTTCATGGGAAATCCTACATTGGCAATACGAAAAGGCCTTAGATATCTGGGAATCGGACCCACGTGGGGCCCGCAGATTTAATGAAATTGCTGGCGAGTTTCAACAGTTTCAAGTTTTGATGCAAAGATTTATTGAAGATGAAGCTTTTCAAGGCCCAAGAAGTCAGAATTATGTTAAGAATCGATGTGTTTTCCGTAATCTCTTACAAGTTCCTGTTATTAGAGGTCAGAAAATGATTATTTAACTTTCTTTTTAAAAAATAATAATTTATGATTAGGTAAAGAATATTCTTGGCCAAAATGCATTTTAGTACTCTGAATTTGGTTGACTAGGTCCTCCACTACCCTGAATTATTAAAGGCGCATTATTAGTATTGTACCTTTAACTTGACAAAATAGCCGATTTAGTACCCTGACTCACTAATTTGGTTTTATTTTCTCACGTGATTTAATCAATATATTGAGACGAAAAAGTATTTTTTAGGCCATCAAAAGCTCCAATGAAAGTAAGCCAAGTAAGAAAACACTATCAAATTAATAAGTCAGGGTACTAAATCGTCCATTTTGTCAAGTTCAGGGTACAATGCTGTAACTTTAATAGTTTCATTTCAAGTTAGTAGAAGACCTTGTCAACTAGCTTAGGGTACTAAAATGTAATTTGGCCAATATTCTTTTAGCTTTCCTTAAAATAAATAACGATTAAAAATATGTTCTTTTTACACATAATATTATTTTTCAAAAAATGAGTTAAAAATTTGCAGATGACCATCCGAAGAACAGGAAATTGAGAAATGAGGTTGTATGTGATATTACTAGTGACACACTTGTTGAGATTATGGAAGAATCGATACGAATATTCTGGCAATTTGTTCGTGCTGACAAATATAAAAGACAAACACCCGTTGACCTTCAAAGACCCGAAGACACACAACTATTCATGGATCTCCAAAAAGATTTACACAAGGTTAGTACATCATTAAATTCCACATAATCACTATTTTTTGTGACATTTTTTAATTATGAATTTGCAGAAGGAAAGGAAAGTGAAAGAACAAATGAGAAGTGGGAATAGTTTATTAAAAAAGTTAAGAAGTTGTAAAGAAGATGAAACGGAAGATCAAGTGATTTACTTCTTTTGTCAAGTAGATATGAGATTAGTGTCAAGAGTGTTGCAAATGTCGCGATTAACAAATGATCAATTAGTTTGGTGTCATAATAAGCTAAGTAAAGTTAGTTTTCTCAATAGGAAGATTAATGTAGAACCCTCGTTTTTGCTCTTTCCTTGCTAATTTTAGGTCTAATGTTGTCACCCTTTTTGTTATTTTAAAATTTTAGGCAATGTTTCGGTATTACTAATGTTGTTATTCTTGTTCCTCACATCGTGTTTCTTTTTGAATCTATTAAACCCAACCTAGTGCCACGGGTGCTAGGTTTGCGAGCCAGCAGGGCGACAACCTGTTTTGGCAGGTAGCCTGAAGTTGGCGCGAGTGATTGAATTTTGAGTTGTATCAATTTAGATGAACATTTTTAGCCATCAAAGACCGAGTCTTCCTTTAGCATGCAGAGCTTGAGTTTACATTTTAAATTTTTATCGGGTTATATGATTGAGTTTGACCCTAGTCAAAGTAAGTAGTCTTTGACTAGGTCGATAATGATCTCCAAATCTACCACCAACCCGTACGCTATTATGACACTCACGAGTCACGACCACCATAAATAGATATAAACGTGACGAAACAAGTTTGAAATTACATCTATTCATTCCAAAATTACTATTCTTAGAAAACCTCACACAAAATAATGAAGAGTTAGAATTCAAAGATAACACTTGTCATATTTCTTCCATTACGTGCCAAATAACACCTACAACATCACTTCTCTTGTCACCATCATCACCGATCATCCTTCGACTATAAATCACCACCACCACCATTACAATTACAATTACAATCACAAGAAGTTAATTATATAAAACATGAATAGATCATCAATGGGTGTAGCCATGTTAGCAATGATAACCATGGCTCTAGTTATAGTGCACCCAAGTGAAGCCATTAGTTGCAATGAACTTGGTGGAATGCTTGCACCATGTCTAACCTACTTGCGAGCCGGTGGTTCACCAACTAAGGATTGTTGTAGTGGAGCCAAGAGGGTTCAGGGTGCCACACGCACCCAAGCTAATAGGCGGACTGCTTGCAATTGGGCTAAGCAGGCCGCCGGTCAGCTAAAAGTTAGACCAGATACTGCCGCTAGCCTTCCGTCTAAGTGTGGTATCTCCACTAGTATTCCGATCAATCCCAACGTCAACTGTAACACGTGAGTAGAAAATAAATACTTTCTATGTCCTAAAATAATTGTTCACCCACAAACTGTGTGTTTTGGTATTATGAACAATTATTTCGGGAAAAATGTGGTATATAATTGTGTGAATCATTAAGCTAATTGATGTACGGTTTTGGTGATTACTGATTAATTGTTGTTCAATGGTGCAGCATTCCTTGAGCTGGGAGTTACGAGTTGCCGGAGATAAATAATATGTCGAGTACCATCGCCGGAATAAATAAATTTGGTGTGTTTGTTTTTTGTATTATAGATTATGGTAATGCTGGCCAGCCTAGCTGGTCTGGGGCACTGGGTTTATACCCACGTGGGCTGCAGGTCGTGAGTTCGAATCCCTTTGGGAGCGTTGCATTAGCGTAATTTAACTCATACCTCACACGGGCACATATGGGGAATTTTTCTTGGAAATCCCTTTGGGGGCTGGGTTTGCCCGCTTATGCGGAGCTCGAACTCGGGGTGCTCGCTGAAAAATTGCGAGTAGGCTTCCGTTATTTCATTTGCCGTTTCCAAAAATAGATTATGGTAATGTATGTTTACGGTTTGTTTAGTTCATGGCTTACGTGGACCGGCAAATTATATGAATCATAAATAAATTGTTATAATTTTCTTCTTCCCTTTATTATAATTAGAGTAAATTACATTAATGGTCCTTTAGGTTTATAGCAAATTTTACCAATGTTCCTTTAGTTTCAAAAATTACACCGATGGTCCTTATTTTTGAAAGATTTTTCATCGATGGTCCTTTACGAAAAAGTCTGTCTATTTTTCAAGTTAACTAACATCACATGTGATGCACATGGGGGTATTTTGGTCAATTTGTCTTTCTCCTTCTCAATTAAATTACACGGATGGTCCTTTAAGTTTATAGCAAATTTCACCAATAGTCCTTTAGGAAAGACAAATTGACCAAAATACCCTCATATGCATCACATGTGATGTTAGTTAACTTGAAAAATAGACGGACTTTTTCGTAAAGGACCATCGGTGAAAAACCTTTCAAAAACAAGGACCATCGGTGTAATTTTTGAAACTAAAGGACCATTGGTGAAATTTGCTATAAACCTAAAGGACCATTCATGTAATTTACTTTATAATTATATAGTTTAAATTAGACCAAAAATAATACTCAAACTAAGGAGAGATGTGAGTCATACATATGCATACAAGTAAAAGAAAAGCTTGTTTTCAGATAGATCTCTAATTAAAGTAAATGAATTTAAGTTTTTGGATGTATAAGAAAATGAGTATTCATGCCTAAAAAAAATACACAAACAAAATACATAAAATACAAGTGAATATGAATAATTATACGAAAACGTGTGCAAATGGCGTGTGTGTGTGCGGGAGTGTGGTGAATATGCAAAACATGCAATATATGTGTTAGGGTTGTTAAAACATGACAAGACACAACACGACAAAAATACACGAAACGAAACGAGATTGGAACAAAATTAAAATCTAAATTCATGTCTTCGTCATGTAAAACAGACACAAAATCGTGTCGTGTTCAGGTTCTGAAATTAACACGACAGATACAAATTTGAGAACATTTAATAGTGAATTATGTTATATTTCGTCATGTTTGTCAGTTTTTAAGCATGTACTAAGTAAGCCACCTGATATTTTTGTTATTTATCTCGTATTGCTGTGTTTGTCATGTTTATCGTTTTTTAATTGGGTCGTGTCTCTATTAGCAAAAAAAACAACACGATTTCGTGTCGTGTTCACGCTGAGAAAAAAGAATTTGTGTCGTATCGTGTTATTCAAAAACACGAAACGATCATACAATTTAAAAGCTCATGTGTATAAGTTTAAATGTACATATTACATAATTAATTTGATCATCCGCAAAATCCCTCGAAAGAAAAGAAAAAAAAACCGTAAATAGATTAAGCAAAAAATAGCTTTCTCCTGTATTACTTTGAAGGAACTCAAAATCAATCAGTAACAAAATTCAACATACAGAGACAGACCCTATAAAAAACTAGTTTAATAATGTAAAAATTCGAACATGTAATTCTTACCTAACTAGAAAATAAGGATCAAAACCATCCCCGACAACCGCCAAATCATCATTTGCATGTAGTCTAACCACCAAAACAAACAGATTATAAATCATAGGATTACCCAAAAACGGTTTCATTGCATCTTTAAGATCACCAATTTCAGACACAAAAGAACTCCCATTCTTTAATCCTCCATTCAAAATGCACCGAGACAGAGTATAAACACCAAGAAGATTCGAATAAACTGGTAAAAACGCATCTTTATGGTTACCCAAACCACCAATCCAGTCAACTTTCTTCCCACCATGGTCAACCGAAAACGAAATTAACCGATTCAAAAATTTCATTCGCCATTCTTGCAAGAAATCCAAACGTAAAGATTTTGATATTTCAAGATTTTCTAAATGGAAACAACAAATCTGACATAAAAGTAATTTCTCTTCATGATGATTATCAATCTCTTTATCAAAAACCCGCCTAACAAGATCGCCTCTTGACACCACATTGTTTGATGCACTTAAAACCCAATTAGAAAGATAATCAAAATAATTAACCCAATTACCGAAAATCGATGATAAATATTCAAAACTCGAGATTATAACTTTATCCACTTGGCTCGGAATTATATCGTGAGTTTCTGAATTAAAACATTTTTGAACATCGATTGCAAGTTTGCTTCTGAGAGAAACATCTTCATCTTCTAGAAGCTTTATACATGTTGACCATATATCAAGCATTCTACATGCGTACATGTTGACTAAATCTTTCTGGTCAAAATCATTGGTCAGATGTTGACCAATAAAGTCAACCGTTTGGAGTAAACCAGATGCAATTAGCGATTCAGCTGCTGCTTTGCGTATGTTAACAGGCTCTGATGCATCCGCGTGTTGTTTGACCAAGTCAACGTAGTAGCTGATGTAATCATAAACTTTGATTACTTCGTTCGTATGATCGAAATGAGTTATAAACATGTTTGCAAAACTTTTTATGCAAATTCCCATGCAGCATAGAAGAATTTCCAATGTTTTCACGTGTCGAGTGATTTTATATAACGAAACTAATTTATCCCAAAATAGAAATAACGAATCAAAATTGATATATCCCTGCAAATTCCATGTGAAAAGAATTTTTAAAATATAGCAAGTACATCGATGATTCGTTTCTTGCGATAAACGGATCACCATTTCTGAATGTAGATCAACATAAATCCATTTAATTAAACCACTAATTATCGATTCATTTTTCTCATAATCATTGAATTTTGCAGTTTTGAGAAACAAAAGAAGCCATTTTAACGTTGCAAGACGAACTTCATATGATTCATCTGAAAATGACCGAATTAGCCTTTTATGGAAATCAGTAAACTCGTTACTTGTTTCGGATAAAATTAAACCCGATGCAGTTTTGTTTTGTTTTGATGCCGTGAGGGTCATGAGGGTAAGGGTATTATCGTCTTTTTCTACATCTTTTGATGTTTGGAAAACGCAGTTGAGATAAGAAGTTGCAGCCTGTTTTCGACATTCAGCAAGTGTTGGATCGTAATATGGTGACCCACATGTCGTTTTAGCATCTAAACATTCTGAAGATAATTCCCAAAGAAGCTTACAAATTGAATCAAAACTTTTACTTTTTTCACACGTTCTTGAAATTTCCAACATAATATCAAGGACCCGTAAGAACCCCGTATTTAAAGTCGAACACGGGCACGAATTCGGGCTCCCGATCCAAGAACGTGTAGCAAGAACTCGAATCAAATCATCTAAAATCTGATCTTTTTTGGAAAAATCCACCAAATTTCTGCAATTGGTATCTAAAAGGGAGATTAACTGTAACAACAACCCGTGAATCGTATTTGAAGAAACTAATTTTTTATCTGAAGGCAATTCGGTTCCAATGTTGACCAAAATGACTGGAAGTTTTTCGTTTGAAATTAGGCCCGTTAAAGCCCGTGAAGCTAGAACACGAACACGAAGATTACTTTGTGTTGAACATTTTCTGATAAACGGTGTGAATAAAAACGGGTCTAAAACATCTCCATTTTCACTTGAAATTGTTGACGGTTTTAGTCTGCATAAGAGGATTAACATTGGGCACAAACTCGGGTGTACTGATTTTGCTAGATTTGATCCTAGATTTTGTGGTCGGTTGTTAGTTAGTAATTCTGTTGCGATTTTTAGTTCGCTGTATAAGAATGGATGCAATGACGGGTACCTTCAAAAACAAAAAAAAACACGTTAATGTTTTCTTACAATTTAAGCTTTTTAAAACCATTAACCGACCCACCTGACCCCAAGATTTCAACAATCATTAAAGAAAAGAAAGAAATTTTAAAATATGCCAAAATACATTTTAGTACCCTGAATTTGAATTTGGCTGGCTAGGTCTTCTACTACCTTAAATTATTAAAGGTGCAACATGATACCCTCCCTAAACTTGACAAAATGGCCAAATTAGTACTTAGACTCACTTATTTGATCGCGTTTTGTCACGTGATTTGCTTATGATATCAATATTGAGATGAACATGTATTTTTTAGTTCGCTAAAAGCTCCAACGAAAGTAAGTTATGTAAGAAAACAGACTCAAATTAATGAGTCTGGGTACTAAATCAAACATTTTGTCAAATTCACCTTTAATAGTTGAGAGTAGTAGAAGACCTAGTCAGCCAAGTTCAGGGTACAATGGTCTAAAAAATACCTATGAAAAAACTCAAGACCGGTCAACCCTCGTCGGGCAGATTCACGTTTCTGAACATTCAAAAAGCCGATCATCCGTCTAACCAAAGCCGTATATGCAAGACAAGCACTATTTCTAACTTCCCAATAAGACGAACTAAACGACCGTATGGCAATAATCATAGCTTCACCACAAAACCCAGAAGTATCGGTTGCAAGATTTGTATCATTAAATGCTGCCCGAAGAACATTAAATGCATGGACAGTTGGAATAACACCTTCATCTCGAATTTTGGAATTTGTTTCAATTTCAGTTTCAATTTTTTGTTTTGGATTTGTTTGGGTTTGTTCAGTTATTGATTTGTTGGCGAGATCGATTAGCCAACGTAGGGCCCGTGGTAAGAGTTGTTTCGGTGTGCCTTCGGGTTCGGATAAAAAGAAGGCGATAAATGCTGCAGGTATTCCTGCACTTCTTCTTAGTAAATCATCAACTGTTTGGTGTTTTGCTGTTGTTCTTTCCATAAGTTGTTCCATCCATGATTCTGTTAGTTTTCCTAGCCTGATCAATTTAAAAAATCAAATAAATAAATAAAAGTTAGTGTAGAGTATATAATATAACAATTAGGAGTCGTTTTTTTCCAATTAATATATTTTTTAAACATACCTGGGGTTGTCTGAGCAAAGTAACCGATTGCATAAAGCAGTAAACCCTGCTCTTGTTTTATCAATTGCACCATTGTGTTTCATTTTCATCAGGACTTCTAAAAAGTGATTTCCAATAGTTTCAAGTTGGTTGAAGTCCAGCACAACATCGTCGGTCAAACTTTGACTTTGACCATCTTGAGTGGGCAAAGGAACTTTTCTTATAATAGTTCCTAGAAGAAGACTCACCTGTGATGGAAGTATAAAGAGTTTGCTGATTAAGGGGTTGTTTGGATATGAGTTTTATTATAAGTTTAGAATTATAATAAAATGTGGTGACGTTTGAAGTTTTAATAATCACTTTTGGATGACCATCAAAATAAGGGCAATACAAGTAATGCTACTCTACACTTTAATAACTAGTTTCTGTTACTAAGTATTTTAAAACTAATTATGAACTATAATTACAAGCACAAGTTGTTACCCAAACACCAACAAAATTGTTTATTGTGGCTTCAAATAACCACCACTAAAACACACAATGGACATAAATACAGTTATTTTTATTGTTAGTTAATAATTAAATTCAAAAACTATCGAATATCTATATTTAAGATAATAAATAAGTAAAAATATATCAAGAAACAGAAGCAAGCCCAGTATACCTTTCTCTCCATTAAAAAATTAATTATATAAAATAACAGTTTTTACAAGATAATTTAATACAATTAATATAAAACTTAAAATCACGTAAAAACTGATAATTTTGCAATGCAACTTTCATCTAAATTTTTTTTAACTGTATAACCAATATTTGAAAAATCATTATATGTATGTGGAGAAAAAAACAAGTGAAACCTAATTATTAGTACTGTAAAACTAATATATTATATGGGTTTTGCTAATCATTGCCCTTTAATGATTAGTTAGGGTACTAAACTAGTTTGTTAAAAAAGTACATATGCAAATAAAATAAAATAAATAAAACATAGCAAGTACCTCTTTCATTGCAAGCCAACAACCAACCATAACAACCTGATTAGTTGGGCCCACATCCTGCACCAAATTCGAATCTTTTTCCTTTTCTTTTTCTAAATCATTAACATCATCAGTCATTTCCCACAAAGAATCAGAATCATCATCATCATTCACAAAATCCTCAATATCTTCAGGTAAATGCCAAGCATCAGCCGAAACAACCGAAAGTGCAATTTTAGTTATTCTCATAACTAACTTCAACAACTTTTCAAGTGCAAATTTCATCCCAGAAATATTACTCAAAACAATATTTGAATCCCAATCAAGTTCTTCAAATGTATAACGAAGTGTTAACAGCACACCATGAACAAAACTATCTTTACATGCATCAGAAAGATCTTTTTCTCCCATTTCAACAGCAGAGTTCAACCAATCAATAAGTGAAATTACATATTCTACCACATGGGAGTAAAGTGTAACATCTCCATTCTCTAGGGTTGCATTTTGCGAAAAAGAAACAAAATTGTTTGAACTTTTTACAACCCAACCAAGATCCAAAACGTATTTTCTGAAAATTAACCGCATTGTTAAAGCTCCAGCATCACTTTCTCTAACACGAGGACTACAAACTAATCTTTTAGCCCAGATTATTACCTCTTTGACTTTTTCTGTGGTCAACATTCCGGGTAAAGGGGTTGGAAAATGAAGAAGTATTCGAAAAGAATTTTCTCTAAGTCTATCCCAACTGTCGACAATTGAACCAACTAACAATGAAGTTGATTCAGAAGATGTAAATGTTGAATCATATGGAGAAATTAAACCGTTTTCTGAAGAAAAATCTTGTAAAATTGGAAAAGTATTGTTCATTAATAATATAAGCTCCATTGACATTATTTTTCGTTCATAAGGAGCTGATGGATAACATGAAAAAAACAAAAAATTACTCAACCATTTCATAAATTGAAAAAGATTATCGGCTCTTTTGTAATTTCCATCCTCTTTTTCTGTAAAAATCCCACCTTTTTTAACAGAAAACGGTTTCCAATTTTCTTGCCTGATTTGTCTCTCTAAAGCAGTCCGAACCCTAGAAAAGAATTTTCTAAATAAACTGGTTAATTTCATCTGAAAAGCCGTTGAAGAACACCTCATATTCAAAGGCATTGATTCTTTCATCATATTTAATTCCAACAAAGATGGCAAACTTGCGGTTTTAGGGTTTAAAAACAACGATTCAACTGCATCTGTTCGAAGTGATTCATCAACATGAGTCAAAGCTAACACAAGCCATTTTTCAACAACTTTGACTTTTATACCCTTTACACAAATAAGAGCATACTCACTATTTTCAAATCTATCAATATCTCCTTCGATTAAAGCAAGAGAACGAGAAACTTTCAGCAATGAAACCAAAACTGCCACCTTTTGTTCAACTTTAAGATTCATTTTTGCACCGTAAATATCTGGAAAAGATATTAAATTGTTTTCTCCAATTGGAAAAATGGAAATAAAAGCAAGCATTTGAAATATACTATCCACATCAACCCCAAGAATTATAGGAAATGCATAAGTATTTAAATTTGACCTTAATTTTGAATTTCCCGAAGCCAGCCCGTGCATAAATGGAGGTAAACACATATTTCTATAATTTATATAACCGTTTTCTACACCATCAGTAGACCAAAATTCATCACGCAAAGATTCAAGAAAAGATTTAAAGAAATTTGTGGCTGCACAACATACATCATCATCAATGTATGCACATGCTGTTTCAAACATCAAATCTGGACTCATTTCTAAAATCGTTTTTGCTCCAAGTCTTTTTGTGATTGAAATTAGTGGGACATATCTACCCTTGCAACGTGGGCCCATTCGAAGAAGATTAGATGCAATTTTTCTTAAAAACAACTGAATTCTTTCTTTACCATCTGTTGAAGGAAGACTTGATTGTATGTCCAGAAAGATATCAAAAATCAAATGAACTTGTTTGACTGTTTGACTTAATGGGTCCTCTAGATTATTCCATATAATTCTCAATATCCTGCCACTAATATCATCTGAAATTGAATCATGAGTGACATCATCGTTGGGACTAATTCGCATCAAAGTTTTTATTTGTTGCAAACAAATCTGCATCACAGTTAATGCGTGAAAATTGAAATGACTATCAGTGGGATTTTCAGAGTATTTGCATAATTCAGGCAAAATTCCATCATAAAGTATAGTTTGATCCGATTTTTCACTCTCATTACCACATTCAAAAGGAGTATTGAGTAATGTTCTAGGAACTGAAGTAAGAATTCCTCTTAATAAACAGAGCCTACTGAGTAAACAAAATTCACCAATTTCTGAAAAAATATCCCCTTTAAATGGAATCTTTGTAACCACATCTTGAAATGTATTACTAGAACTCGAATCATGATGAAAAATACCTTGTATAATTGCTAACCCTAGCTCTTGAGGAGATATACACACTTGTAAAGCTGCACAGAAGCTGACACCTGCAGCCACAAAACAATCTCTGGAAAACGATTCGGATTTCAGAACACTTAAAATGGTGGTCAGAATCATTTCCATGATATTAGTATTGTTAGAATCATGTGATTGATCCAAACTGCTGAATTTTGAAGGACATCGTTGAAGCAAGTAATAGAGGCAAGATAAAGCATCTTGACATTGTTCCATAACAATTGGAGATGGTCTAGAAGAATTATTAGTCTCGAAAACGACACTGTTCAAACTAGAAACCACATCTAATCCGATCAAAACCGCACATTCTTCAACAACTTCTACTAAATAACCTAATTTAGGAGTACTCATCATCGACAAACCTACTCGCGATACACAGAATCTCTTCCTTTTGCTGTTCTGATTGTCATTCGCATTTGCATTCACATCTGCGTACTCTTCGCATAGAGATCGAAAGGAATCGCTGATAACAGACTGGAAATCTCGTGATTTCGCGAGAACTGAAACTAGAGTCCGATGTAACGGTACGGAATTCTCGAGGAAAAGGATCTCGAGGTAGAATCTGGATGCTTGAGGGACAATGATTTCGTTACTGTTTTTGAGTAGCTCGGTGAAAGCGGCAGCGAATTTTTTTGCGTGATTGAGTTGTGCGTAAGTTGAATTGAGAGAAACGAGTTCGTTGAGTAATGAATAGAAAACATGAGTTGATGCATCGTGATTTTGAGATGAATTGAGATTATTGAAGTCGTCTAGGGTTTGTTTGTAGTATTGAGGGAAGATTATTGCGTTGTAAGTGTAACGATGGCGATGTTGTAATGCTCGCCATTTTGCAGACATGATTGGATTGAATTGAATTGAATCTGTGTTGGTGGAAGCGTTGATGGTTTAGGGTTTAAGCTGGAAATGATGGGGATTTAAGAAGATGACGGACTGAAAGTATGAAAGTCGATTGTCTGACTCTCTCCCTGCGGCGGCGAGAGAGGGAAGCGGCGTTGTTTTTGCAAAGAAAGATACGGCGGGAGGGTTTATCAGATTTTTAGGGTATTTTTACATAATATCTCACATGTAGTATACTTAATCACATAATTTTTTTAAGGAAAAAAAATTAATTGATTTTAAAAAGAAATTATGTAAGTGTTAAGTGATAAAATGTCTTTCATATAGTATAAATTATGTGACTAATTTGATTATTGACTATTATCGATCAACAGTTGATATGTAACATTTGAATTACACAAAAATTAAGGATTACTTTAAACACATATATATGTCGAAGATAAGAAAACGATTGATGAACTATATTATTAATTTATAATTATGTATTTTTTTTATTTGAATAATATATAATTATAATTATTTGTATATAAAATTATCGTCTCAAAAACTTTAAGAAACAATATGACCTCAACTTAAAATTTGATAATACCCCATGTCATAGTTTCATATTATTAAGAAGCTTAAATACTCGCCTAGTGAATTTGCCGTGGAGGAAAAATCGGACTATTCGGGGGAGCTGGCGTGGGTAAAACACCCAACAAGGCGGATACTTCAGATCCTGCTTGGACAAAACGGAAGATATTGTCAATAAATAAAAGTTTTCAACTTCAAACTTTTTACTCTTTCCTTAAAATACCCAAGATGTTAACCACTTAACCACCATTTGGTAGTTTAATATGATAAAAAGCTAATTATTTAAATCTGCATATGAACAATATTTTCTACCAACAATGCAAATAAATGTAAATGACAATGTATTCATTATCATTATATTCAAGGTTTCATGAATATATCCTTTGCTAAAATTTGAGGTTTCATGAATATATCTTCAATATCCCTACTACACAAATCTCAAGTATGTTTTGTATACAATTTATTTTTAAATGATTTGTCAAAATAATTGACAAAATTTGTATATTCTCTAAGGATATATTGCATGTAAATATATTAACATCATAATTTAACATGTCAAGAAAGGTTTGTGGATGTTCAACATATTTTTTGCTGAATATGCACAAAATTACCAAGAAAAAAGTGCATATAAAATTTTAAACACATAACAAAACAAAGCAAATAAACCCCCCAAACAACTTTCCAGTACAGTACTTCCAATTCCATAAAACCATAAATTCCAACAACAACAAAAAACAGTACTAAGAACCTGTTTTTTTGTTTTTCTTTGTTTCTTTCACTTCAAGCCAAATACCTATACAACTTCCTATCATCTTTATCTCTTTCCAAAAACTCACATTCAATAAGCGATTCAATCCTCTTCTTAATCACAACCGGATTTGGTAAGAACCTCGATTGCAACTGTTTTGTAACTTCCGCAACAATATTATCATAATCCTAACAATTGCAACTTCAGTTTGCGGTTTTCTGTTTTCCTCAAATCGTTAGTCTCATTTCCTGTTTTTCAGGTTCAGACTCCTTTTGTGCAACAAGCGTACCAATCTTCACTTTATAAAACTTGCTCGAAAATTTCTCGTTAAAATAAAACTTATCATCTACTTGAATATCTTTACTCATCTTCTTGAATAAAACTTATGTTTTTATGGAATTTAATAGTCAATTCAAGAGAAGTCTATGATGAGTATGGGTACCACCAATCAATCATACAAAAAAATTTGTCACGTCAAATGTCAGATATTCAACCACACCATATCACTTTGAAAGATATACCCACCACGTACACCACCACACCCACCAATATTTGGAGGAGGGCCCACCAAATACATATAAAAAAGGCTACCACAACCTATGGTCAATCGTGGTTGTGGCCACCTTTAGTCCTTCACACAACCGAAACCCCCACATGCGAAGGGAGCGGTGTTTAATTTCCTTCCATGTCAATATACTCATTCATATCCATTAATATTTATATCGTCCATATGATTTGAAAAAATGATAATGGATCGGATGATTCGATATGCACAACCTATATAAAAGTTCATATGTATATTTTATTTATGTTTTTATTTTTAATTTAAGAAAACTGATTTTTGTTCAATCTGGTTTTTATATCCAACTGGTTGGTTCAGATCGAGCTCTAGATATCGATCTAACCGGCTCATTCCAACGTCTACATTTTTGTTTTCTGATTTGACATGTTCAACTGAAGTTTTACAACGTTCTAAAACATGATGAATGTTCAATTCACGTCAAAAAAAATTCAACGACATTTATAAGGGTATGCTGTGAATTTTTAACAGCTTTTAATAATCTTCGATGATTAAAAGGTAATTAAACTCCAACTTTTATCGAAAGAAAGGTTATTTATATGTATCCTACATTCCTGGTAAATACCATATTACCAACACTTGGAGGTAGTTTTTTGAGGACCCACCAAGTAGATTTTCTTAAAAGCTTTTGGATTCAGTTTTGCTTTGCTTGTTGGGTCTTAAAGCACATTAAGTCATTAACACATGTCAATCTGGTATTCCTAAACCATGTTTTTTGGTCCCCAAAGTTTTGTAGTTTAATTAAGCAATTAGGTTTCATATTATCGATGGTCAAGATTAGTTATAAAGCCATTATCTACCTTAATTACCCAATTACCCCCATGTTATTGCATGTTTTCTGTTCAGATTCACCCATATTATCTAAACTTAGTGGTGTCGAAAATCAAAAGAATGTTTCTTTAAGCCACATAACCACCTAATGACCTAATCACATTTACGCGTTTCCTTTTCTAGATTCTAACTACCGATATGTTCATTCGATATGTCGTTTTTGTCATTTAAGAAATATAATTTGATTTCTCCTTCACAACTCAATTTCATTTGTTTCATGCTTGTCTATTCCTGCATGTACTCAAAGAGTCAAAGTACATGTAGGTTTTAGGTAACGGGTATAAATTGTTAAGGTTTTGGTAGTGTCATGTCGGATTGCCCAAAGCACTTTTTTATCCAACTTTGTAAATGTTTTATAAGAAAATTACGAGCTAAACCTACGTAACCGTTTCCTTTTAGCTTATATTTCAAAATTTTCACTTAGAAAATAATTTTTTTTTCTTCATATTCTTTTAATTGCATTCTACCCATTTTAACACCTTTTGGTCATATATGTCAAAGGGCCCAAGTATCATAAAAGAATATGATATTTCTTATATAGTTGTGTTCAAGGAAGTCTTCGATTTTTATGAAATCTCAAGGAACAAATCTCAACCATTGATTAATTATAAGTAATGGTCAAGATTAATCACATATTTTATACATGGAGGGGTATTATGGTCATTTAAAAAAAAAAATTTATTTTAGAATTATTTATATTTTATTTATTTTATTTATATTTTATATTTTTTATTATTATTTTAAAAAAAATTATTATTTTTCATTAATAACACATAATGTGATTGCATACTGAATCACATGTGATTGTGTAATAAATCACATGTGATTGTACTAAAACATCAAATGTGATTAAATCTACAATCACATGTGATTTTACACTAAAATTACATGTGATTAAGTACTACACGTAATTATCATATAAATATTCTTTTTTAACGAAAATAATAATAAAAATAATAATAAATAAATAAAATATCAAAAAAAAAAATTTAAGTGCGAAATGACCAAAATACCCCTTCATGTATAAAATATGTGATTAATCTTGACCATTAGACCTCATTGATCAATGATTAAGATTTGTTCATCGGGAGTACACAATAATGATGGACCTCCTTGAACGTTTCTCATTTCTTATAATAATGAATTGAAAGTTTAAGTAAGAAAACCGGGTATAAGCCGGTCAATAATTTAGTATGTTACAAAAAAACTCCAGTTTTTAACTACTACCATTTGCTTTTCTTTTTGAATTTTTCTTCCAAAATATAAGTCTCGAACTTTATTCAACAAGCATGGGCTTTCCCTTGTAGAATACGCTCAGGATCTACTTTTTCAACCGTATTTTTCTATAAATCGGTATTGATTATACATAAAAAGTATTCTGCCTACTTGTAGTCGTTTTGCTCACCTAATGGAAGTAACTTTTAACAACTGAATTTAACTTGTTCGTTACAACTTATAACAAAAGGCCAAACGGGTATTGAGAGACTTTCTTTATTTGGGTTAAATTTCCAAAGAATCTGATTTTAATCATGTTGGAAACTACTAATAGAAGGATCTATAAACTATTGAAAGTGAAAGCTTCCACAGTGCCACGCCACTTATTGTGCTACCAGTTCCTATTAATCTATTATTTTATTTACAGACCGTTGAGATGTTAGACAGTTGGGCCAATGAATAACGTCCATGTTTCCACAAGAGCCAATAGGCATTTGCCAGGTGTAAGTTGTTGCACCATCTTAAGGGTGACTTGGCCCAATAGCCCACGTAGGTATTATTATTCAACATCACAATAACAATCACTGAATTTAACAATTGTTAATCGACATCCCATTAAGATTTTTTGATAAAAAGAAAAATTAAAGTTATGATTTATTTTTGTGATTGGGGCCATTTGTATTTTGTACATATACCTTCTTTTTTTTGCCATATTGTTGGAAACAAATGCATGTGAAACATGAAGAGTTTGGGATCTATGTGTCGAATTAAAATTTCACATGCTGTAACACCTTTGTAGGGATAAAAAAAAACGTGGTCAACGGGATTATGCTCCTTGCGGGGTTCGGGGCAACGTTCCGAAACAAAAATAAATTTAACGTAAAAAAATTTACTATAAAAACATCATGTTTGATAATATCCACTCTCCAATAACTAATTTCATAAAACCTACAATACAACTACTAAGCGTCTCTCGCTAGCCTGTTCTCTTATTTTTTTTTCAACTTTGGCTTGAACTCTTGGAATTGCCTGACAGCCGCTATGCACAACACATACCACACACTTTGAGTTTTTTTATTTAGTTTGGATTTTGGGTTGAGGCTTTAGGTTTAAACCATTAGCTAATACTTATTTTTATTTAAAATTATTTTGGGTTATCAGGTAGGTTTTTAATCTGGTAGTAACACGGTAACTCCAAAAAAGTTTAACAAAAAATATACGCTATGGAAAAAAATTGAGCAGTAGCACGGTCCACTGCGGTCCCTAGTTGGGATTAGCGTTGTTCAACTATACTTCCTCCGTTTCAAAATAAGTGATACATTTTTTTTTTTTGGATGTTTCAAAATAAGTGATACATTTTGAAAGCTTGTCTTATTTTGTAAAAAAAAGTGACACCCACTTTTACTAACTTTCTCATTTAATAAAGTAAAATGACTCATTTACCCTTACTTTTACTTTTAAACATCATTAAACTCATTTTAATTCAAATATGTGGATCCATCTTCTACTAACTATCCAATTTAATCTAATTAACCTTTATTATCATATTTTACCTCAAAATATATGTAACCTCAAGTGTATCACTTATTTTGAAACGGAGGAAGTATTAGACTCATGCCAAAGGTATATATGGGTTAGGTTCGAATTGAAGATAAACATGTTAGAGTTGAGATATCTGTTCCGTTTATATAAAAAGATCGATTTCAAGTTGAACAATTCTGACTTAACAATCCACAAACCGAAATCCATCAACCCGAACATGACCTAAATTACCACTCTTACCTACAACCTTTAACAACAGAACTATTGAATACCATCAAATTTCAAATAATATTATAGTTGTGATATTGTCATTTTATATTATACAGAAGATTTTTATACAAATACGGACAAGCAGCCCCACGCAACGTGGCTAAAGAAGAGCCGAAAGCCAACGGCATTCACTTGGTGCGGTCACCCTTCGACAATTTTCATTTCCATACGATTCTACCCTTTCAAACCGTCAACTTTCTCCCACTACCGACACGTGTCCTCATCCCCAATCTCACACTGTCACACACATACCTCCGCTTCTCACCTATATATACCCACACATATCATCATTACTTACAGATCATCGTAGTCATTTCATCAGCTCCGTTTACGTGGCTACTCAAGTCACATCACCATTTGATTCTAAATCTATATCTGCGAGCTAATCGCCATGACTGCCGTGAAGCAATCTCCGGAGGAAACACTTACAGGAAACCTCCGAGCAAATTATGATCGGAAATCGGCGACGTTGAAGGTGTTTGAAGAGTTCGAGACGGATCGTGAGAGTTACGGATCATCGTCAGAGGAAATGGAGAATTACTCTCCGAAATCGGTGGTTTCGAAGGTTAGGAAGCGGTCACCGGCGGTAAAGGACGTCAACGTTGACGTTTTTGGGCGTCGTGTTCGTAACCAGATTGAGAGAATTATAGCTGAGGATTCACATCTAGGAGAAGACATCGGCGAGTGTTTAATCGTTAGGGTTTGTGGCTCTAGTCATGATCTCGATGATGTTATGATCTTCTCAAGACCAGCTTCGCCTCTTAGCGGCAAGGTTGCAGCGAGGATCGATATGCTTCAGTGAGCACGCAACATGTTCGTTCTCTTATATCTTCGCAATCTATATTAAATAATTACCCTTATATGTATGTATAGATCTGTATATAGTATTATAGTTGTGTATATACGATATATTATGTGTATGAACATCTATATAGGTTTGTGATCCATGCTTTGTAATTAATCTGGAATTAGCAACAAACCTCCGTTACTTATTAATTATGCTGATAATTTTGTACTATCAGTTGGAATTTTGCACAATTCTCATTTTCATTTGCTAATTTCAGGTGGACTTGCAAAGCAGGAGATGATGTTAATTAGGTATAGTTTAGTTTATAATAAGAGGTACAAAGAGAGCAGAGCCGTTTTTTGTAAATTAAAGAGCCGCTCTCTTTAATCATGTAACAATTGCTTAAAGTTAATATTTTAGTTCTCCAAATTTCTTGTTGAGTATTTGATGCAATTCTCATAGAAATAATAAAAGGAAGGTGATTCATTCCATTTGAACAATTGAAACTGAACACTAGTTAAAACAGGGGAAAGAAACATTTACTAACAATTACTAGCCTCTGCTTTGATTAAAACCAATGAGGCCATTGGAATCTACGATCAAGGGAAATTAAACAAAAACACTAATTAATACTCATCACCATCATCATCATCCTCATTATCAGCAGATTCAAGTCCAACTTCCTCATAATCTTTCTCAAGAGCAGCCAAATCCTCTCTAGCTTCAGAAAACTCACCTTCCTCCATCCCTTCACCAACATACCAATGAACAAATGCTCTCTTAGCATACATAAGATCAAACTTATGATCAATCCTCGAAAACACCTCAGCAACACTAGTCGAATTTGAAATCATGCACACAGCTCTCTGCACTTTAGCCAAATCACCACCAGGAACCACAGTAGGTGGTTGGTAGTTAATACCACACTTAAATCCAGTTGGACACCAATCAACAAACTGAATAGTCCTTTTTGTCTTAATGGTTGCAACAGCTGCATTAACATCTTTAGGAACCACATCACCTCTGTACATCAAACAACACGCCATGTATTTTCCGTGTCTAGGATCACATTTTGCCATCATAGAAGATGGTTCAAAAGCAGTGTTGGTGATCTCTGCTACAGAAAGCTGTTCATGGTAGGCTTTTTCTGCAGAAATTACAGGTGCGTATGAAGAAAGCATGAAATGAATTCTTGGATATGGCACCAAATTGGTCTGAAACTCAGTCACATCAACGTTTAAAGCTCCATCAAATCGGAGTGATGCAGTCAACGAAGAAATAACCTGTAATATGACAAAATCAAAACAACAATTACACATCTATTTTCATAAAATTACAATTCATTTCATTGAGGAATTTTATCGAATACCTGGGAGATAAGTCTGTTCAGATTTGTGTAAGTCGGTCTCTCGATGTCTAGCGATTTCCGACAGATATCGTAAATTGCTTCATTATCAAGAAGAATTGAAACATCTGTGTGCTCGAGAAGAGAATGAGTTGATAGGACCGAATTGTAAGGCTCGACAACAGATGTAGACACCTGAGGTGAAGGGTAAACGGTAAAACCGAGCTTTGATTTCTTTCCGTAATCAACGGACAATCTCTCGAGAAGAAGAGATCCAAGACCCGACCCGGTTCCACCTCCCACAGCATGAAACACCAAAAACCCTTGTAAACCAGTACAGTTATCCGCAAGCTTCCTGATACGGTCCAAACACAAGTCCACAATCTCCTTGCCAACTGTTCGACGAAATGCCTCAATGAATAATTTCACTTCACGGAAAATGAAATTTATTATTTTGATTTAGGTTACTTACTTGTGTAATGACCTCTGGCAAAGTTATTAGCCGCATCTTCTTTGCCGCTAATTAGTTGTTCAGGGTGGAAGAGCTGCCGGTAAGTACCGGTTCTAACCTCATCGATAACAGTAGGTTCCAGATCTACAAACACCGCACGGGGAACGTGCTTTCCGGCACCTGTTTCACTGAAAAAAGTGTTGAAGGCATCGTCACCGCCTCCGATGGTTTTGTCACTCGCCATTTGTCCATCAGGCTGTAACATTTCATAAATTAACATCAAATCGGTCAAAAAAGGAAAACAAAAAACGAAAACACAAATCGAAAACTGAGATAATGGATTGTTACCTGAAGGCCATGTTCGAGACAGTAGAGCTCCCAGCAAGAGTTTCCGACCTGGATTCCGGCTTGACCGATGTGGACTGAAATGCACTCTCTCATTTTCGGTAGAAGGGGTTCGCCGGAGACGTATACGAAGACGTCCGTAGGCTGCCGGAGAGAAAGAAGAGAAGAAGAATTAGGGATTGAAAAGATGGGGGTGCTTTTTATATAGAAAATGAAAATTGGGACGTAACGTTGAGGTGTTTGAAATTTGAAATGGAAGGCAGCTGGCGGTCACGACCGTTGTCAGTACACGAAGGTAAGTCGTTTTAAATTTTGAATTAGGGTTGGAAAGTTTTTTATTATTGGGCCACCATTTAAATCTTGGGCTCTTTCTCTATCAAAATTACACGAATGAAAATCGTTGATCGGCCGATATCTCTACTATCTATAATGAGTGAATGACTTTCTAATTTTAGCAGGTCTTAAAACATGTCTGCTATTTCTGGAAGGTCTTAAACCCACGTCTTAAATGCAAAAAAAAAAAAAAAAGCCATATGCAGGTTTCGAACTTGGGTATCTAGACTCCTTTTTATTCACCTTACCACTAAACCGCATCACATTTTTGAAGCAAAAGCGAAACACTAAGATGTTATGCTTTAAAGGTCCGGACACAAGTAATTAATCTCTACTATCTATAATGAGTGAATGACTTTCTAATTTTAACAGGTCTTAAAACATGCCTGTTATTTCTGGAAGGTGTTAAACCCACGTCTTAAATGCAAAAAAAAGAAGCCATATGCAGGTTTCGAACTTGGGTATCTAGACTCCTTTTTATTCACCTTACCACTAAACCGCATCACATTTTTGAAGCAAAAGCGAAACACTAAGATGTTATGCTTTAAAGGTCCGGACACAAGTAATTAAAAGCCGTTACAAATAAGACTTTTTTCTACTCTTATTTTTAGAAACAAGAAACCTTAATATTATCTATTTAAGGCGTTTTTAATATTCACACCTTAATTAAAAGCCGTTAAAATTACTTACGTTTTGTAACATTGAAATCATTTAAACTTTGACTTACCGTTTTTTAACATTGAAATCATTTAAACATTGAAACAATCATTTACTTCATACGTTTTTTTTGCTTCATACATTTAAACCGACATTGACTTACAAATAATACTTTTTTGCTACTCTTATTGTTAGAAACAAGAATCCATAATGGTAATTATTTAAAGCGTTTTTAATTTTAGCACCATAAAAAACCATACGTCTTTTATGGATTAAATCATTCAACATTTGACTGAACGTTTTTTAACATTGATACCAGCGAAATTAGATACCATCTTTCATTGAAATCCTTACTAATTTTACGTTTTTTAGCCATATATATATACTCCATCAACTTACGCTGGGATTGTTGTGCAACCTACAAACGACGTTAACACTTACAATCATATTATCTTCTTCATGACTTTAATCACCCAATATGGTGCTTCAGTGCTCCATCCACTGCCACGACCAGTTGAAGAAGTAGAGGTAACGTCTATTTGGCTAAATTAAGAGTTTCAAATTCTTACTTTAAAATCATAAACTTGTTGTTAACTAATATTTTTCTATTTCTCTTTCGAAGGAATTTGATTGATATGAACCGATTGAAAACTTTGAAGACCTCTGGAATCCACATTACTGGTACAAATGTAAATTTGTTCGAGTTGAATATGTTTGGCTTGACCACAAACATAACAAACTATATTTGTTCCTGCTTGACAGATTTGTAAGTTACTACTAATTATTATACGATATCTTTATTTATTGTACTGATAATCATTTATTTTCAGAGGCACAAAATCGCTGCGATTATCCCCCCCCCCATCTTAGTTTCTGCATACCAACGCCGAAAACTAGAAGACGATGTCTTTTCTTTAAAGTATTTCAAAATTAATTACAACGACGTCGAATATTATCCTCGCTTTGACAACTATAGCTTTGTTCGTAATGAATGGGCAATAATATTCAACACTAAAACCGAGCTTGCCGAAACTACGAATGGAGAAGACGGCTGGTTCCCCAAGTACCCGTTGGTCAGATCACCGACATGGCTCTTGCATGATCAAACAACTCGACAAATGTTGATTGGTACGTCTACATTACATTTTTATCATTAAACATTAAGAATATTATTATTTAACGTTTTGGCGTAATTACTAACACTGTCACAGACGTTGCTGGAAACATGTCGAACGGTTGCTTTTTTTTTTACATCTGGTCGGATATCGTGTGCGATGTTGCTGCATGATTATCGGTAAGTATTTATACGTGATTCACATTATCACCACGTTTTAGGAAATAACCCATTTACAATTTAATCTCCGACAGGGGCAACCGGATCAAATCATATTGTATCATATACCGGCAGCCACGACCACAATGATTAGGAGATCTGCTACTGAAAACATTACCGTGTACGCAGCTCGCGTGAAACTGATTAGAACACTAACAGGTTAATTCCAGTTATTTCGATATTCATTTTACTTTAAATTTCCGGACACAACTAATTAAAAGCCGTTAGAAATAAGACTTTTTTCTAATCTTATTTTAGAAACAATAAACCTTAAAATTAACTATTTAAAGCGTTTTTAATATTAACATCTTAAAAAATACTTACATCTTTTAACATTGAAATCATTTAAACTTTAACTTACCGTTTTTTAACATTGAAATCATTTAAACATTGAAACAATCATCACGTTTTTAGCAGATAAATCATTTAAAGCATACTCTTTTTTTTCAAGTATGATGTGCAAACCGTCATTGACTTACAAATACTTACGTTACAAATTCTTACAAATGTCCGGACCCAACTAATTAAAAGCCGTCACATATAAGACTTTTTCTACTCTTATTTTTAGAAACAATCATCACCTTAATATTAACTATTTAAATCGTTTTTAATATTAACACCTTAAAAAATACCAATTAAAGACCGTTACAAATAAGACTTTTGCTACTGTTAGTTTTAGAAACAACGAATAAAACGATGGTAATTATTGAAACCATTTTTAATTTTAGCACCATAAAAAACCATACGTTTTTTAACAATTAAATCATTTAATTCCAGTTTTTTCGATATTCATTTTACTTTCCGATCATTGGGCATACCCACTTACCTAACATACTTTTAATTTAAAAAATATTGATATATCTTTGTGATTTGGTTACATTTCAGTCAAATATCTTGTTTCTACTGACGTTACAAAAATTGAGTTCAACCCGGAGATGCCAGAAGCATATGCACTTCAACGCATCCATCCGATAGTACAATATGATGATTCCGTTGTTTTATGTGATGAAGAACCCGAAGTCCCACCGGACACGCAACAAAAAAGTTATGTTTTCAGTAGTTTAAGAACTACCCTATATGGAAATAAGCGTCTCTCGACTTACCCACAAAACAGTGTTTAAACAGACTCCACCGGTTGGAACAACAATAATTAATTGGTGTTTAAATGCTTAACGTTTCCGTTACACAAATGGTGCTTTTCTTTTATATTATGCTTTGTCTTATTTATATAAATTACTCACTTTCCCAATAATTGTTTTTATTATACGAATTGTTTTAGTGCAACTACACAAATTATATATTTTGATGTGTGAATTATCTTAATGTGTCATAATAATTGGAAAGTGATGAAAAAGTATGTTAATGCCGTTAAAATAGTACTCCATTTCTACCTAAATTATAAACCATAATAAATGGTAATTACATCTTTAAAAAAATTATATACAAATTAACACCTATATTGAATCACCCTCAAAAATTGATACTTCGTCAACAACAACCACATGCATTTAAAATCGATGTTTGGATATAATTTTAGTATATAATGCTAATTTACGCTATAAAAATATTGACTTATTGCTTTCTACCCCTACTAAACATACCTTTTAATTGATATTGACTTATTGATTTATGTACCAAAATAAGTTATGTACCAATATTCATAGTAACATTCGTTTTCGATAAATTTATTGCATTTTGATTGTATTTTATATTGACAAAGCATAATTGCATATTGAATCCACCCTTATTAAACGTATATGTATATGGAAATCTAATCTAATATTGAATATTAAAATTAGTGGTAACAATCTCTGCATAATTTACTCATTATAATATTTAATGATTGAAGAAAAAATGAATTCACACAATATGAATGAATAAATAAAACGATCAAAATAGAAAAGCACTTAAATACCAATTAAATGAAATCGTGCAAATTTGTTTAAGTCATATGTTTTATTGAAGTATGATATGCGTTTTTTATTGATTAGATTAACTTTTAAATCATTTATAACGAATATGTTTTGTATTTTGTATTATATGTGTTTTAAACATTGAAATCATACGTTTATTAACATCAAAATCATTTAAACTTTGACTTACCGTTTTTTAACATTGAAAATCATTTAAACATTGAAACAATCATTTACTTCATACGTTTTTTTGCTTCATACATTTAAATCGGCATTGACTTACAAATAATACTTTTTCGCTACTCTTATTGTTAGAAACAAGAATCCATAATGGTAATTATTTAAAGCGTTTTTAATTTTAGCACCATAAATAACCATACGTTTTTTATGGATTAAATCATTCAACATCTGACTGAACGTTTTTTAACATTGATACCAACGAAATTAGATACCATCTTTCATTGAAATCCGTAGATAACATTGTATACGTTTTTTCCTGTCATACGTTTTTTCCTATGGAATTTTTGAACTCGCTTAATGTCAGTGGTATTCCCCCGCATGTTCTCCGGCTCAAAATTGGGTGCCCGATAATACTTTGACGGAATATCAATCCCTCCCAGGGATTATGTAACGGCACTAGACTTATATGAAGAAAGTTTGAGCCAAACCTAATTGATGCGGAGATAGCCGTTGGCCAGCATGCTGGAAAAAGAGTTTTCTTGCCAAGAATACATCTATCTCCGTCTGAAGCCGACATGTTTCCTTTCAAGTTGAAAAGAAAACAGTTTCCGGTTAGGCTAAGCTTTGCCATGACAATCAACAAAGCCCAAGGACAGACAATTCCAAACGTGGGCGTTTAGCTGCCGGAATTGATGTTCTCGCATGGGCAACTTTACGTTGCCCTTTCAAGAGGAATTTCACATGACAATACAAAAGTATTGGTAACTCCAGCAAAAAAATTTAATCTCGACGGAGTTTACACAGCAAACGTGGTGTATCGAGAGGTTTTACATGATGAGTAACACGCATAAATAGACATGTCTTCCATGTATTTTATACTTAATTAGGTTTATCGGGTTACATCTATTTTTTATACACAGTTTTCATGCTTATGTATTGTATTCGTTCTAAAAATATGTTACGAATAAACTTTTAATCGCCGGTAATTTTTAGTTTACAGTCCGCCGCATCGCGCGGGTTTTATCCTAGTATGTTAATAACATTTGATTCGTTTAAATCCCACTTCAATTTTGGATATGTTTAGCAGTTAAACCCCACCTTTATATGTTTTAGCTTAAAAAAGAGACGATCGTTATAAGATGTAGCATAATATAACAAGTTTGACATTCTGGGATAGTAAAAGAATATATTACAAGATAATAGAAATACCAATTTCGCATATTTATATAACTACGAACCGAGAAGTTACAATTTTACATGTCCCACATTATAAAAAATATTATATTATGTTAACATTTCAGTTGCAATTTTTCGGTTTCCCTAAATGTGAGAAATTTAATTTATGTTACTTTTTATATATAGGAAATTCTACATATCCCACATTTTCGTAATTAACGCATGTTACATTTCTTTATCATTCTTTATTGAATAAAATGTTATTGAAGATAACCAAGTTCAGTGAGCAAAGATTAAAAAGAAAGTACGATGTCCTTTGTCATTTATGTTTTGGAAATGCTAACACGACAGTTAAGACTACGCATCACTAACCATCTAAGATGGTTTTAAGTTAATTGGTTGTTAATTGCTTAAACTAAACGGATTGTCAAACTCATGCTCTAAGGACACGAGATAAGACATATTTAATAACCTTAAAGTTTCCTAAAATTATATAAATAACCATCAATGAACTTTATTTTTTGTCAATTTATGAGATGCATTAAATGTAATTATAATAGTTAAAGAAATTTCTAGATCATTAAATGTCTCTTATCTCATGTCCTTAGGGCATGAGTTAGACAATCCTAAAAATATTTTTTTTTAAAACTCAGAAAATCCAATCCAGGAAGAAGAGAGAGAAAATACGTAGTTGTTTGTGGCCAAAGGGCATATATAAAGAGTGTGAATATAAGGTCATTGTAAAGGTAACCTACCAAAAAGGAAACCGGACCATAATATGTGCCAAAACACCAAACAAAGGAACATCACTACACAATAAACCTCCGAACATCGGCGTATCCAACCAATTTGCCTAAGAGAAACCATGCTCTGAGCACTTGTTAGCAATCCACATTAGGAATCAGGAATTCACTTGTAGGGAAACCATTAACAAAAATGACACTGAAGTCGGAAAGAGTCACCCCTGAATCCAAATACACTATTTAATCACCAAAACCTATGTGGACTATAAGACCACTCGTAATGAGGGTCACTCATCCGGTTGGTCGCTCATTGAGGAAGTGTCCCCATCATTTTGACCCGGACAATGAATGAGTCCCCAACCTCCTTTTTTGTTTTGTTTGGTTGGCTAGAAGACCCAAATGGTTGTGGCTTGCTTCTAGAGTCCCTTCCCCTGTTTTTGTTTGGTATTGGTTTGGTCACCAATACGGGCATTTGATCATGTGATTGATCAAGAGGAAAAAACAAAGGTAACACTATGATCACTATTACTACTAGTCTAGTCAAGCAAATATTAACTCACACTAATGGCTAGCAGCCTAGCATAATAAATTTGTTAGTTACAGATTAAAATATTATACTAACAAAAAAAAAATCATATAAACATACGGTTCAAGTTGCAGATTTTGTTTGTGACAAGTGTCCGGATCAGAAATCAACATATCACGTTCTTGAAATGGAGAGTTGTAGTGAGATCTGCGTTGTGATATAGCTGGTTAGGTCAAAATAAATGTCCTTTTTTCCAAAAAACCGTACAATCATTAAAATATATAGGAAACTAATTCATGAGATGTGACTTAAGGCTTGTAGAAAAGGAAGCAATAACACATTGGCATAAGAAAATGGTAACCTTTAACCGAAACAATTAGAATTAAGATTGATGGTTGGTTTTATATTGATCACATTTTTAAGAAGCTAAAATCATGGGATATCCTCGAAGACTCGCGTGGTGTTGTTTCCATGAAACATGCGTATTTAATTTATTTTTCCTTTGTCTTGAATTAGGCAAGTAATTTCCTGACACGTGTTGTGTCGCTTCACTAGGGGAACACACATGTGACATGCCACGTATTATCATGGTTATGTTCATAACTATAAATTTTTTTCAACTGCAAATCTTAATCAACATCTCGGCGAGACTTAAACCCCCAATTTTAAGATTGTGAGACAAATATCATACCACTAGATTTAATGCCTTTTAATTCATAACTACAACTAGTAGAGTGTACTCGCATGATATTGCGGAGATTTTTATACAACACTTAAAAGATTGTTTAAATCAGTAAGTAAATATATAAGTAGACATAAATAGTAGACTATAATACCATTTCCCTTTCCAAATATATACTTGGTAAAAACCAAAACTTCTAAAAAATACTTCAATTTCAAGTTTTCCCAAAATATGTGACTCCACACAAATTTTGACAAGTGTTATCTGATCGTATAAATAATGGTATGACCGTATATTACTCACGAATAAACATTTGGGTCGCACAAAAAATATATAACTACCACATTGAGTTGCACAACACACAAAATATCATATAACTCAGTTTATTCTGAAAAATCCAAATTACACAAGTTCTCTTTTGGGAAAAAAAAAGTAATTTTTTTGAGTGTATTTTAACAATTAACTCTTGTAATATATGACAATAACAAAACATCAAGATATGCACGTGTATATTTAATCGTTCAATACAGATTTTAGAATGGTTGAGTCGGATAGCTTGAGTAACTTGTTAAATCACACTTTTTTCTTCAAGCGTTATCTTTTTTTACAGGTTTTTTACGCTCACGAATATGCACAATGTTGGGATTAATTATAGTTATTACTGATGCTTTTGGTTAATGTCTTGATGTTGTTACAAGACTTAGTACTGAAGATACAAGTTCCTACTGATCTTGACATTACTACTGAAGTCTCCATGTACTACTGATCGACTGAATTGATACTGATCAAGTTATTTACATAGTATATGTCCAAAATCTTAGGAAAGTTAGTTTAGAATATACTTCCTCCGATTCAAAATAAGTGCTACACTTCTACTTTCACGGTTTTTCAAGTAAAATAGTGTAATGATGGTTAAATTAGATTAATTGAATGATTAGTGGATAATGGGTCCCACACATTTTGAATAAAGTGGGGTTAATGATGTTTAAAAGTAAAAAGTAAGGGTAAATGAGTCATTTCACTTTGTTAAAGTAGATAGTTAGTGAGTGTGGGTCCTACTATTTTTTGCCATTTATGGAAAGTGTAGCACTTATTTTGAATCACCCATTTATAGAAAGTGTAGCACTTATTTTGAATCGGAGGAAGTAATATCATTTGTAATTTAAATTGTAATTGTAATCTAGTCCTAGAATAACTAGGGGTAAATTGTTAGGCTTCAAGGACTATTATATATAGTTCCTTATGAATTGTAAACATACGTGTGTATTGCATTCAATCAATCAATATACATTGAAGCTTTTTGTGATAATTGTGTGTTCTTATTATTCATATAATTATTTACAGTTTATCATACAATTCTTATTAATCACAATAGTGTTAATCCGTTTTAACTTCTCATTGTGAGTAGATCTGTGATTCTAATAACTGTCTTAGTTATTCGATCTTGACACACAACAAACTTGTTATGAAATCTCCATGTGTATAATTGTATGATAAAAAGTTTGAACTTATACGTGTCTATAAATATAGAGCTTGTTTACTCTTAGAAGTATATAAATCAATTTGCTACATCAATGTAGATTAGTTTTACATTCATTCATGCTTGTAACGAATAACATTTTTCTCTGCAATATATGATTGTGAATATTGTGATGATTTCATATATTTCTTCATGCTTATAATATAAGCACCTTGCACATGTTTAAATGTGTACTAATGTATTTTTCAATTTGTTCAGGATTAGGCAATTTACTTAGAAATATGAAATATCTATATTAGTCAACCAATTATATAATCATGTCGACAAGGTTTACGTGTCAAACTAGTCATCCGATCGCATAACGTGATGATAAATGGTATAAAAATACACTTTTTACTGGCTAATATGAAATATATTTTTAATACATTAACCAATGCGGGACAAAATAAAATGTACATGAGGTTTTTATGAAAGGAGCATATGAAATAGAAAAAAACTTGTTGAAGATGAAAAATATATGATAGATATTATTTTTATGTACATGTCTGATACAAACTCTAAAGAAGAGAGATTCATAATTGTTCGTTGTCATCTACTTATAAAACGAGACAAACTAGCTAGTCAAATTTATAAAACATGTGTAACTGTTGATCATCTTATTATTGTTGTTACTATTAAAGCATATTGTTGCTACCGTAAGAAGCAACACTCTAAAGTTGAATATGGAACCATAAATTGAGAACCTAGCTACAAAACAACCACAACATAAAAGAATCCAAATTTGATGAAACTGATAGATCAAATGGAACATTGAAGAAAATGAGAGTCAGATAAAACGTGTCTGGACATGACAACGACGATTAGAATTGTCTAGTAGATGTGGGACGGCCCAAGGAGTATTTCAAATGTAAATATGAACAGTGACTATCAAATTAAGAGTCTCAATATTTTTCTTACATGTGTACTAGTCTAGGTTATACAAGTAATATTATGTTATATTGTATTATTATGAATCAAATGTGTATTTATATATTACAATTAAAAATGAAAATTTAGAGTTTTTTTATATACAATTTCCAACTGTGTAAATTGTAGTGTATACTTTTTCAAAAAATGTATCAGGCCTCAAAAAGCTCCGAACCAACCCCTAATTAAGCAGATGAATTAACATAGAGGGTTATGTGCCTCACACAAAACATGTGGATGAGTGACCTATGTTTAATTAATAACCACTAACTTGAAAATAACATCTCAGATTGTTCTAACAACAATACATAATCACTTTAAATAAGTGATATGAGATAAATAAGATGTAAACAATCATACCTCTTATTGTTCTAACAAATCTATAAAAACATCATATCGTATGAATATATAAATTCATTTGAAACGTATGAATGTTGACATTCTAGACCACCTTTAGCTTAAAGATGATGTTTGAGATCGATTAAATAAAGATACATAGGGTAAGGTTGTAAAGGATGCATACAAATTCTTGTTAACAACGAGCTACAATAAAAATTAATCACTTTAATTTCAATAATCATGCCTTTATATTTAACGATAAAGGTCTAAATTTTGGTAACGATAAAGATATAATGCTATTCTTTTTTTTTTTAATAATTAGTCATCCATTGAGTATTAGATCGATAATACAATATTGAGTAAATTACATGAATGGTCCTTTAGGTTTATAGTAAATTTCACCAATGGTTCTTTAGTTTTAAAAATTACACCGATGGTCCTTATTTTTGAAAGGTTTTTCACCGACGGTCCTTTACGAAAAAGTCCGTCTATTTTTTCAGTTAACTAATATCACATGTGATGCACATGGGGGTATTTTAGTCAATTTGTTTTTCCCCTTCTCAATTAAATTACACGGATGGTCCTTTAAGTTTATAGTAAATTTCACCATTGGTCCTTTAGGAAAGACAAATTGACCAAAATACCCCCATGTGCATCACATGTAATGTTAGTTAACTTGAAAAATAGACGGACTTTTTCGTAAAGGACCATCGGTGAAAAACGTTTCAAAAATAAGAATCATCGGTGTAATTTTTGAAACTAAATGACCATTGGTGAAATTTGCTATAAACCTAAAGGACCATTATATAATTTACTCTACAATATTCGATAACTTAGAAAGTTGTACTTTTAATTAAGCACGTGACGCATTTAAAAGCACAGTGTCATGTTATAAAAATATAAATCACAAACCTGCAAGTAGTTACTAGTTAGGTAATCACAGTATCGCTAAAATGAAACTATACAAATACTATAGGAAAACAAGAGTATCATCTTCGACCTCAAAATTTGCAATGTGTCCTACCTTCTTTATTGCTTATGTCTTTGTTTCCCCACTTCTCCATTACTACCCTTCGTTTTCATTCATTTCAAACTTTCTAGAATTGTTTTATAAAAAATCTCTATTTACAACAAAAACCAAAGTAGTTTAAAATATCAAAGGTTACAAAATAGTAAAACTTCTTAAATTAGAAATATTAAGTTGGATCGCTATCCATTGATCTAATATGGATTTGGCGGTGACAAATTAGAAGAGATTCTAATGATATGTATTTTAGTGTCACCTCAATTATCTTATTACATAATTTGAACGCACAATATTCAAGTATCAATATCTTTATGCGTAATTAATATGTGGTTAATTATTCAGATTGTAATAGTAGATTCAATATGTGTTATACAATACAAATGCAATAGTAAGTCTTGAAGATAATCAAATACTTAAGTATCATTTCTCACGAAGAACTCTAAAGCTTGATAATGAAGATTGAGACTTGACTAGTTGAGGAATGAATGATACATGTAATAATAAGACACCAAAAGTGGAGTGTCACTAGCTGAAATAAAATTCTATGTGTATCTTACAAATAAAATTCTATGTGTATCTTACAAAGATTTCAGTGACATTCTAAAGATAAAATATAAGGTTCTTAAAAACGGAGGCATGATGATACCATCAATGCTCAAGTCATGACGGGTCATGTCGTCTTTTCAGGTGTGACTTAAGATAACATAATTTTTTTTATTATATATGTGTATATATATGATTGGCACGAGCAATACATCAATTCGAGACACATATACAAAGGCTCAATGGTTAGGTGTAAGATGATGGTTTTTTTGTAAGATCAGAACACATACTTTATAAAATACTTCTAAATTTATATCATATTATCCACAACGAGATTCGAACTCATAATCACATGTTAATAAGAAATATCTACTAGGAAGATGATGGTACTAACAGTCATTGTGTTCATAAAGGAAATTGGTGAACTTGATAGACCCATGATTAGAGGTGCAAAATTTGGTTTTTTAGAAAAACTGGACCGGTGTATAACCCGGTTCGGCTTTAGTCAGTGATGGTCAAAACCGGTTTGGGGGAAACCGATTTGGTTTTAAACCTGTTTTCGGTAAGAGGGAGTATATTCGGTTTGAACGGGTTAAACCAATTTTTTTCGGTTTTAAACCGGTTTTAAGGACTAGTTAACAAAAAACCGGTTTTCAAACCAATTCATCCCCAAAACATCGAAACGATCCCAACCCGATGGTTTACGAACTGATCCGGTCCAATAAGGCAAAACCGATTTTAAATTGATTTTTAAACCGGTTCGGATAAAATTCCGGAATTTTTTCCCCACCACTGCCATGACCCGTGCAACTATGAGCATTGAGAAAAAAATTAAAAGAATTACTCTTTACCCCTTAAAACTTTCTTAAATATACACATTCATATCCACATTTAAAACTTTTTGTTTCTTGTTATATACATATGTTAGGACTAATTTTGAGCTTAAATGATATAATTAACCTTAATTAAACTAGTTTAGAGGTTATGGTATAAATACCCTTGTGATGACTAATAATGTAAGCTTTCCCTCACTTAATTGAAACACTCTTTGAAAGCTATCTTCCCTCCATCTTCATCTCTCTCAACTACACACACTTGATTCTTCAAATCTTCACAAATCACCATGAATTAGCTTGATTTCGATTGCATTAGCTCTCTCAATTGCTATCAGAGAACAATCCTTCAAGGAACAGATCCAAATTCATGATGATTTGATCCAGATCTGAGTTTTTGTTGAAAAAGTTTGGTGCGTCTCTGTAAAATTAATCATGAAAATTTTCAATTTGAATTGATGTTTTGATTGAAGATTCATGTTTCTCCAGTGATTCTAATAAGTTTAGAATCAAATTCCGATTCGTTTCATCAAGTATTGATCTCAATTTCGTGATTTTAGTGAAAACCATGAAAACACACTTTTTCTACTGTAAAATCGAAATTGGGATCTGATCTGTTATGTTTTGAGTTAGTATATTGGATCAATCTATGCGAAATTGAATTTCGAGTGTTTTGGGATTTGAATCAATCGATTTGGTTAAGTATTGAGCAAACTAGGATGGATTTAGTGAACTTTTAGGCTGTTTCGGTTCGTCACTGGTGAAGAACATCGAAACTGTTCGACCCGAGAACAGTAAACTGTTCGGCCCGAGATCCATCAACTGTTCGGCCCGAGAACAGTAAACTGTTCGGCCCAAGATCCATCAAGTGTTCGGCCTGAGATCCATCAAGTGTTCGGCCCGAGAACTTTCTGCTGTTCGGCCCAAAGTGTTCGGCCCAAGAACTTTCTAGTGTTCGGCCCGAGAACTTTCAATTGTTCGGCCCGAAGTGTTCGGCCCGAGATCTTATCACTATTCGGCCCGAACTCTTCCTAAAGTGTTCGGCCTGAGATCTTTACATCATCTCGACTCAAGATCGCGTGACAAAAAGGGTTATACTAAAACGATCATAACTTTTAGTTCGGGTGTCCGTTTAAAGCCCACGAGTAACCAAATCGAAGCTCAAAACGAAGGCTACGACGTGATAAACAGCCGTAGATGGTTTACCTGACTTCTCGTTCTAAAAACCCTTGTTTTAAACACTTTATTCACGATTTTGTGATTTTTCGGTAAATTTCCAAACTGCGTTTAGCCCTAGTTTTTGATCCGTTTGTCGTTTTTGACCAATTCGAAAATTTAGGCCACATTTAAAGTGTATTTTATCATCTGAAAAAATCAGTTGATCATTTTGGAGATTTTGAATTTTCTCTCCCAAAAGTGCTATTCGGGTATCACTAATCATCTTGAAGATTTAAACTTCACTCATACAAACCTCAACTTCTCAACACGTGAACAAATTTCAATCATTTCAAAATGACTTCAAAAGATGCTCTTTCGATCGGATCTGATCTCAAACCACCGATGTTATATAGAGGTGAATATGCTCAGTGGAAGAAACGATTTCTCCACTTTATTAGAAATCAGGAGTTATGTACAGAAATTCTTGAATCACTCAAGAATGGTGAAGCAGTATTTTATGATGATGTTGTTGATGATCCAACTGCTAATCCTCCAGTTGTTGGTGGTAGACGTCTAATTCCTCCAAATGAGTATACAGCTCAACAAAAACGACGTGCCAAATCCGATTTACAAGCGTATTCATTTATGCTTCAAGGTCTACCAAATGAAATCTATAACAGTTTGGATAGCCTTGAAACGGGTAAAGAACTTTGGGATGAAATAAGAAAACAAATGGAGGGCACAGTCTTAGGAAACAAAGCTAAAATGGTTTCTACCTTGAATACTTATCAATCATTCAAAGCAACAATCGGAGAAGACTTGTAAATCACTTATCACCGTTATTGTACATTGTTGAATGATCTCCGCAAAAACTACTTGCGAAAAGAAAATTTGGAGATTAATAACACAAAAATAGTTCAAATATCGGATTTATAACTGAACAACATCAAAAAGAACTACAAACATCTCATCAAAGAAGAAAATTCACATCGTTTGTACTCAGATCAACTGCAAAATCAGAAATATTTTAAATCAAGTGAGAATCAATATATTAAACAGAAAATCAAGTGAAGAATAAGATGAAACTGATTCATCTACAGAAATTTCTCTCCAAAATCTCAACCATATCAATTTAACACTTAACCGTTGAAATCATTCTTTCTAAAAACACAAAATTACAACCAATTCAATTCAAAACTTAAATCGTACAAATCATTCTTACCAAAACAAACACACACATCTAAAACTTAGACTTTCAAAACATTCTTTTTAAAATCCAAAACATCATTATCCGATCCTCACAAAAACCTCTATCACAAAATCTCCAATCTCTGAAAATCTCAGTCAAATCCTAACCAAACTGATTTTCCATTTCCAGAACTTTCAAATCTTTAGTAAACCAGTTTTAGGACTTTCTTACACCAACAGATTCAACGATACAAAATTATTTCCGTTGAGTGTTTGAAATCTCAATTTCTCCTCAAGCTAATCAGATGTAAACATCAAAGAGCAAAACATAGATATGTTGAATACAGTTTTTGATGAAGAGTTAAATTGAAGAAAAGTAATTCAATATTTTGAAGCACATCTGAGAGTAAACGAATTTCATAACGGACCAAAAGAAAAAATTGAAGAAGGAAGACTGGGATGAAGTGCTATAGCTCAAAAAGGGGGAGATTGTTAGGACTAGTTTTGAGCTTAATTGATGTAATTAGCCTTAATTAAACTAGTTTAGAGGTTAGGGTATAAATACCCTTGTGATGACTAATGATGTAAGCTTTCCACATTTGAATAGAATGTACACTTTGAAAGCTCCTTCCTTCCATCTTCTTATCTCTCAACTACACACACTAAAACACACACTTTGATCTTCATTTCTTCACATATCATCATGAATTAGCTTGATTTCGATTGCATTAGCTCTCTCAACATATCATACATGCTCTCAAGTACAATTACCTCTTTATTTAAAAGTTAATTATTCCACAATTTATTTAGGCAACGAGAAATGAGATATTTGAAGTTTTGACTATAAACTAAAGGGTACTTTTATTCAATTTGGTTACTGTTGTCACGTTAACATTACATCGGTTTTCTCTATTCAAATCAAACATATAACAAACCTCGATCAAACCCACGTAGTGATGACCAAACTCGTTTGAAAGAAGAAAATGGGAAAAAAAGTGCGGCCCGTAATGATCGTATAAGCGACCGGACTTTCAATTTTTAAGGGATTAGACGTGTCGGACTTGGATGGACGGACGGTGACCAAAGGAATATAACTCACCACTACGATTAGTCTTAGATATCATACTTTTGACTATATTTTTGTTTTTAGCTTTACTAGCAGGGTACCCGCGCAATGCGGCAGTGGGTACCGTGAAACTTATGTTTTGCGGCGAGCAAATATTGTCCGGCTACATAAAAAAACATTAGTGTTACTTTACTACTTGCATCAAAAGACATTTTAAAGATCGTTATTCTGTTAAACAAATGATGGACTTTTTGAACAGTCGTGATTGAAAAAGGAACTATGGCTAAGAGCCTAAAACAACGGGGTAAAATTGAGGCTTTTTTTAGAACTACATTTGGGCCGGTTAAAAAAAGTAAAGATGGTGATGGGTTGTAACAAACGTATAGGTTATATCAATGAGGGGCTGCAATAAAACAAAGTAAGCAAGTAGCTGAAGTGGTTAACACGCACGCCTAACTCCCAAATGGTCACGGGTTCGATTCCCGTATGCTGCGTTTTAATATTTTAGGTGTCTTAAGTGTTTAATACATTTCCCAAAGTATAAAGGGGAAATTAAAACCTTCCATTAGTGGTAGGTCTAAATGCTTTATTATTAGTAAAGATTTCTTTTGCAACTCCCGTAATTTTTTTTATCCGCGTACTTCTTATCAGTCAAAAATGAAAATTGCATTAATTCTGATTTTTTATTATTATTTTTTTGAACGGCACCTAATCTACACCTTTTTTCCCTATTGGGACTTGAACCCATGACCTCTTTGTAAAGATCGGAAATTTCGGTTAATGAATTAAATGGAAATAGTGAGGAATAAAGGTGGTAAAATACTTAATCGAGTCTCCATTAGATTTTATCGAGTGTTTGAATGTTTGGGACTTGGGGTAACCAAGTATGGGTCAACACTTGGATGGAAACAAGTTTAAAAGGCAAGAAACTGACCCAGACAGCCCTCGCGGCGCGAGGAAGGCGCGAGGCAGGCGCGAGTTCAAACAACAACTTCGGAGATCAGACGCGAAGGGCTCGCGTCGTACTCGCGTTTGGGCTCGCGGCGTGAGCCAGGCGCGAGCGGGGCGCGAGGTTTGTGTTTCAGCGGCAACCAGCAGGCAAAGCCGCGTCACCTCGCGGCGCGAGGTGGGCGCGAGCGGGGCGCGAGGATCGTCAGGAATACTTAAACTTGTGGGTAAGCTAGGGTTTCATTTCACCTTCAACCCTACACATAGTGCAGCCGATTTGGGAGTGTTCTTGGTCATTTTTGGAGCTCAAGAGCTCAGATCTTCACCATCTTGAAGGATTGAAACATCAAGGGTAAGTATTCTTGATTGTCTTGCTCATCTACCTTGATTGTGAGCTTTGTATGGGTAAAAAATGGTGGTTTGGGGAACCAACCATGTCATCTTTGGGGAAGATGACTAAACATGGGTGTAGAACACTCATTGTAAGCTTGTAATCGATGTGTACAAGTTGGATTTCGGTTTATTGATGGAAATCTTGAACTAGGGTTTGAGATTCCACCAAGTTGGATGAACTTGGTGGTTAGGGTTGTAGATATGGATTGATTAGTGATTAGTTATGGATCATAACTAGATTTTATGATGATATTAATGGTAGGTCATGAAGACCTAGAGATTGGTGACATTTCACAAGTTGGAAAGCAAGGATTCGTGTTGTCAGACACGATTTGGAGTTAGCTTGACTAAGGTGAGTACATGAGACTTTTACTGAGTACGTAGCAAATGATTTTTAAAAAACTATGATGTTTTATGAGTCTTTATTAATAAATGTTTTTAATAAAGATACGATTAAAATGATAAGAGAATGCAAGTAATAGACTATTTAAGTATGTCTAAATGACCATTGATTTTTGAAAGAGATTATGATAATGAAAAGTAATTAATAATTCTTTATTAATGTGATGTTTGACTAATAGTAATGATTAAGAAAGTATGATATTTGGCTTATTAATAATATGAATTAATAAAGCTAATAACAATGATTTTCAAGTATCAAGTATTGATTAGTATATTATACTAATAAAAGTAGTGATTGAATTGCTTGGAGAAATAAATATAAAGTGACTAGGAATAGATTTATATTCTAGTCAAAGAGAAGTTAAAGTGATATGTTTTGATAAATGATAAATATGTTTTATTTAATAAAGGACTTGGTTAAGTCAATATTGAAATTGAATAAGAAACGAGTACAATATGATAATTAGAATAGATGTATTCTAATTTATGTTTGAGTATGTATTATTGGGGCATAGGCCCGTATTTGATGATTTCAATATGTGTTGAGAAAAGGATCCGGATCATAGTTAACCCACACAAGTTGGGGGAGTTAGTGACACCTACTTGGGGAGGTATTACCCTGCGCAAGAGTAGCCTGTCGAGAAAGAGTTAACCCGGAAATGGGGGAGTTTCAGTTAACCCGGCAACGGGGGAGTTTCAGTTAACCCGGAAACGGGGGAGTTTACCTAGTTAACCCACATCGGGGGAGTTTGCTTCGGAGAGGTCCGTAGCATATGTGATAAAGATTTGGTAAGCTTATGGATAGCTTACATGTATGTGACTATGTGATGGGTAAGCTTACGGTTAGCTTACTAGTAAATACGAATAAGCGGTAAGAATATAAGTTGATAATTAATAAGTGAATAAAGAATAGAAATGAATATTATGACTTTTATTATATTTGAAAATGGGTCGAAAAACCCATGTATCTCACGAGACTATTTTGTCTCACGTACTACTTTGTTTTTTGCTATGTACTCAGGTTCAGGATCGAAGGATTAGAAGGTCCCGTTAGAAGTGGCCTAGTATTGATCAGTTCAGGAGCTTGTAGGTAGATCCCGTTATCCTATGGTTATGATATTGTTTTGTAACACCGGTTTTAAACTCTGATAAACTTTTAATGGTTTTTGTTAAACCGTATTTTTGGGATATTGGATCTTGTAATATTTTTTTTATTTAAAAATATGTTTTAAAAGATGTTTTGAAAATTGAGGTGTTACAACTTGGTATCAGAGCTATAGTTTAAGTGAATTAGGTAGGTTTGACCTCCATAGTCTTAAGCCATGCTAGTAGGACCATATGTTTCCATAGGATGTCCATGATTAGTCTTTTGAGACCGTAAAGTATAAAGTATATTAGGGTTGATCCCTAAGGGAAAATGTCATGTTCTGTTCTTTATGGGTTGTATTCGACTGTTGAGTCATCGTTTGAATCTTGGCTGTGAAAAAATTGGTATAACAAAAAGGGTGAACTCGAGAAGAGGACGAGATCCTCTAAGACAAGAAGAGAAATTATAATTGAGTTTCGTCATGTCGCGGTGATGATGGTGGTGATTTCGAATCGGAAGAAAGGGAATGATGATCGTTCAAGACAATTATAGCGTGTAAGCTGGGTGTGTAATTGGGAAGTACCGAACCGGAGGTCGTGATTCGGTGGATTCGTGAAACTGAGCAAGTGCTAAAGAGTAGCAAGGGTTAGGAGGAAGACGTGGTAGCTTCTACAGCTCGTCTACCGGGAGAGTGATGCATGGTCATGGTGGGATGCGATGTTCGAAGCATTGGAAAAGGGAGTGTGGTACAAGGTATCATGGAAGGAGGTCGCGAGTAGATTGATAGGGAAGTTTTGTCCCGAAAGAGTATTTGGAAAAATTTCTAAGAGAATTTATTGCTAGGAATGTGGAGAAGGTAATTCAACGAATGATTCATGAAGCGTCATGAAGTGGAGAAAAGAGAAAGTTCGATAGTAGCTTGGAGTAAACAAGGAAAGAAAGTTCACTTAATGTTTGTGATACAATAGTGGTGTTGGAAGGTGCAAAATTGGGGGCAAGAATTGCCACGTTGAATGTAAAGCGGGCACGGGTGTTCCTCAACTATAAAATTGATGTTATGTGGTTCGAGGTTATCTGGTTATTTGTCGCACGATTTGGTGCTTTAGTGAAATGGCATATAGAATTATAGATGAATCATTTGATGTGGAACTGGATTTGGGTGTCAATCTCCCCAGTTCGTTATGTGTATAGGTATGATATACCTGGTTGAGTTGGCGGTTGGTGTGTCGCGAATAATTAGGTTATTAAAAGGATATCAAAAGGAGAATTAAGGGAATAGTAAATGATTTCAATAAAAGGATGGTAGTACGCGGAAGTACTAAGACTTAGTAAGGATAATATATATGGATGGGATACCATAGATGGGAAAAGTTCAAAAGTAAAATTGTAGCACCTTGCGGGAATAAGGATAAGGGATGTGGTATTACCATATGATAACGGTAGAGAAAATAATGATCAAAGATATATTGAAATTTTAGAACTCGTAAATAGAAAGTATGTTGGAAAGGATAAGCATCGGGAATGACAAAATTTAGTAATAAAAAATGGTTGAGTAAAAGTTGACAATTAGTCATGACAAAGTTTGTATCATGGATGATGGATTTGATGCTAAGGTCAAAAGGATAATTAATGATAAAGTGTCATAGAAATGGTATGCTAAGTCAAGGGTAATAATTAATTATTGGAAAAAGGACATTAGAAAAAGTGTGATAGCTTATGTTTGGTTATGGATCAGAGTCAATTGGTTGACTCGAGTTAACCGGGTGATTCGGTAAAAGTGTGGACAATTGAATGCAATAGTGGTTATCTAGGTGGTGAAAGAAAGATTGGAAATTTTGATGATGAGAAAATGAATCGACTAAAGGCGATTGATAAATGCGTTATTTGGTGGAAAGCACTAGAAATGACTATGTGTATATCGTATAGTATAAGGGTATAATGGGAGTAATGGCCTATGAAAAACATATGATTGTAGGAAGATAATATTATGTGAAATGTGGGGAATTGTAAGTCGAATAAAGAATGTGATAAATTGTATAATGAATAGATATGCGACTAGTTGGGTAAGAGAGTGCTAAAGTTATATGATGCATACTGGTATGCTATGCAAGGTAGAATGAGAAAGTTTGGATCTTATTGAACCGGAGGCTTTCCGATTAATGAGATTGTATGAGTCACTTTGGATTGGAGGCTTTCCGATCATAGTGACAGTTGGGTCTTGATGAATTGGAGGCTTTCCGATCATCTTGATTTGATAGTTAAAGTATGATAAGATGTGCCAGTATTATGATGTTTATATCTATCGTATATAGAACCGTATGGTTAATTATTGTTATGATTTTATGGCAAATGAGAACTTGGGTTGAAAACACGGGTCGTGTTTAAGTATAGGTAGGTGTAGGAGGTGCCTACAAGTATATAAACTATGGAAAGAGATGCTTATAGGAAGCAAAGCTTAATGGTAGCCGATGAGTGGAGAAAATCGGATGATAAGCGGCTAGATCACAATTCGATGTGAATGAGGCTCTAAAGCCGGTAACCGAGAATTGCAAGTGTGGTATGAGAATATTTGAAAGAAATTGTAAATGGTATAAGTAGTTGAATGGAAATTAAAAAGCGATAGAGATTGGTATTGCTCTAGATGGAAATTGTTAATCGGTTGTGGAAATTGAAACCGAGGAAAAAGGAAACAATTGAGAAATGAAATGTAGATATTGGAATCGGGAACGAAAAGCTTAAGAAGTGAAGTCTCACTAGTAAAGAGTATGTGAATTTTGCAAAGTAAGTTTGACTTTATTCATAAGTCAAGGTTGGTCAACTAATGGATTGTTGACTTTGGTCAAAATTGAGTTTTGACTTTCGTTTAGAATGGCTAGGCAATGATAAGATCATAATGTACCGTCTACATGTATATGATAATGGTTAATTGATTAATGGAATTAATTATAGTGTGCGACTTTGACCATTGGGTGTTTCAAGTCGAATTTGGGAGTCGAGTATATGATTGTTGATGAATCATGAGTGTAAGGTCGATTGTAAAGGAAAGGATGATTAATGGAACCTCTAGTGAGAAAGGAAATTGTCAAAGTATGGTTGACTTTGTGCTTAAGTCAAAGATTAGACAATGTTGACAACTTGGTCAAAGCTAGACGTTGACTATCGTTTTGATTAATTGGCTAATAGTAATGATTGGGTCATATCTTCCCTATGTGGATAAAAGAATTGGTTAAATGATTGAAAGTGTTATTGTCAAGTTGTGCAATTTTGACCCGTTCGGGTATTATGAACTCAAGTTTGATTTTTGACCCGTTTGGGTATAACGGGGTCAAGTGGGCGTTTAAATGCATAAGTATTAGTGGATCATAATTGGAAGCGTAATGGGGATTGGAAATCCTTGAGTTGATTCCGAGGACGGAATCCTTTTTAAGGGGTGAATAGTTATAACGACCGGAAATTTCGGTTAATGAATTAAATGGAAATAGTGAGGAATAAAGGTGGTAAAATACTTAATCGAGTCTCCATTAGATTTTATCGAGTGTTTGAATGTTTGGGACTTGGGGTAACCAAGTATGGGTCAAGACTTGGATGGAAACAAGTTTAAAAGGCAAGAAACTGACCCAGACAGCCCTCGCGGCGCGAGGAAGGCGCGAGGCAGGCGCGAGTTCAAACAGCAACTTCGGAGATACGACGCGAAAGGCTCGCGTCGAGCTCGCGTTTGGGCTCGCGGCGCGAGCCAGGCGCGAGCGGGGCGCGAGGTTTGTGTTTCAGCGGCAACCAGCAGGCAAAGCCGCGTCACCTCGCGGCGCGAGGTGGGCGCGAGCGGGGCGCGAGGATCGTCAGGAATACTACTTTTGGGTAAGCTAGGGTTTCATTTCACCTTCAACCCTACACATAGTGCAGCCGATTTGGGAGTGTTCTTGGTCGTTTTTGGAGCTCAAGAGCTTAGATCTTCACCATCTTGAAGGATTGAAACATCAAGGGTAAGTGTTCTTGATTGTCTTGCTCATCTACCTTGATTGTGAGCTTTGTATGGGTAAAAAATGGTGGTTTGGGGAACCAACCATGTCATCTTTGGGGAAGATGACTAAACATGGGTGTAGAACACTCATTGTAAGCTTGTAATCGATGTGTACAAGTTGGATTTCGGTTTATTGATGGAAATCTTGAACTAGGGTTTGTGATTCCACCAAGTTGGATGAACTTGGTGGTTAGGGTTGTAGATATGGATTGATTAGTGATTAGTTATGGATTATAACTAGATTTTATGCTGATATTAATGGTAGGTCATGAAGACCTAGAGATTGGTGACATTTCACAAGTTGGAAAGCAAGGATTCGTGTTGTCAGACACGATTTGGAGTTAGCTTGACTAAGGTGAGTACATGAGACTTTTACTGAGTACATAGCAAATGATTTTTATAAACTATGATGTTTTATGAGTCTTTATTAATAAATGTTTTTAATAAAGATACGATTAAAAGGATAAGAGAATGCAAGTAATAGACTATTTAAGTATGTCTAAATGACCATTGATTTTTTAAAGAGATTATGATAATGAAAAGTAATTAATAATTCTCTATTAATGTGATGTTTGACTAAGAGTAATGATTAAGAAAGTATGATATTTGGCTTATTAATAATATGAATTAATAAAGCTAATAACAATGATTTTCAAGTATCAAGTATTGATTAGTATATTATACTAATAAGAGTAGTGATTGAATTGCTTGAAGAAATAAATATAAAGTGACTAGGAATAGATTTATATTCTAGTCAAAGAGAAGTTAAAGTGATATGTTTTGATAAATGATAAATATGTTTTATTTAATAAAAGACTTGGTTAAGTCAATATTGAAATTGAATAAGAAACGAGTATAATATGATAATTAGAATAGATGTATTCTAATTTATGTTTGAGTATGTATTATTGGGGCATAGGCCCGTATTTGATGATTTCAATATATATATGTGTTGAGAAAAGGATCCGGATCATAGTTAACCCACACAAGTTGGGGGAGTTAGTGACACCTACTTGGGGAAGTACCACCCTGCGCAAGAGTAGCCTGTCGAGAAATAGTTAACCCGGAAACGGGGGAGTTTCAGTTAACCCGGCAACGGGGGAGTTTCAGTTAACCCGGAAACGGGGGAGTTTACCTAGTTAACCCACATCGGGGGAGTTTGCTTCGGAGAGGTCCGTAGCGTATGTGATAAAGATTTGGTAAGCTTATGGATAGCTTACATGTATGTGACTATGTGATGTGTAAGCTTACGGTTAGCTTACTAGTAAATACGAATAAGCGGTAAGAATATAAGTTGATAATTAATAAGTGAATAAAGAATAGAAATGAATATTATGACTTTTATTATATTTGAGAATGGGTCGAAAAACCCATGTATCTCACGAGACTATTTTGTCTCACGTACTACTTTGTTTTTGGCTATGTACTCAGGTTCAGGATCGAAGGATTAGAAGGTCCCGTTAGAAGTGGCCTAGTATTGATCAGTTCAGGAGCTTGTAGGTAGATCCCGTTATCCTATGGTTATGATATTGTTTTGTAACACCGGTTTTAAACTCTGATAAATTTTTAATGGTTTTTCTTAAACCGTATTTTTGGGATATTGGATCTTGCAATATTTTTTTATTTAAAAATAGTTTTAAAAGATGTTTTGAAAATTGAGGTGTTACACTCTTGGTAATGAGCAACACATTATCTTATATTCCAATACCACCAGGCTAGATCAATTGGCCACCAAGGTTGCTTTGGGGTTTTTCTTCAAGAGGTCTTGGGTTCAAGCCTTGTTGGAGGTAAAACTTGGAGATTAAAAGGTGGTGAGGTTTATTCCCATATGTGGAGGGTTCGAGTGAAGGCATACTGCCCCTTGTGGATGTCATTGTTTAGACTCGAACCACTAACTTACTAATTTGCCGTTAAAAAAAAAAAAAAAAAAAAAAAAAAAAAAAAAAAAAACTAGGCTAGAAACCTTAGGTAATTGCATTAATTAGTCTATAAATTCTCTTTAGAGATCATCACACATATTTAACTAGTATCGATTCGCCCAAACTCCTGACCTTATTCTTTAACACTATCATTATCTAAATAACTCGGTTATATTTGATCACAACATATAAATTACTAAAACGTATGAAAATATATAATATCGACATTATGCTAAAACTTCTCCAATGTTTATGGTAAATAAAAAAGAGTAAACTTCACTAATCCTCACTCCAAAGCAACTGTCTTCCTCATATCCAACATAAGATATACTTCCTAAATTTACTTATAATTCTCTCTCTCACACACACACAAAGCAATTGTCTTCCTCCTTGAATTGGTCTATATATATAAGCGCATTCTCTTTGAAATATTTTCTACATTCGAATATATCTACGCATTTCGCATACAACATATCACCCATCCACTCGCAACTGTCATAAAGATTGGTCGATTATATAATGTCGAGTAGAAGATCTAGACAATCATCATCAGGGGCTTCAAGGATCACAGATGATCAAATAGTCCAACTCATTTCCAAGTTACAACAACTCCTTCCAGGAACTCGTATTCAACGTTCTAACAAGGTTAATTACTTAATTAGTTTGTTATAATTCATTTTTTAATTGCTATTTGATTGGGTAGCCCGTAGCTAGATAAGATCGACTTTAAATTTGTTGAACCAAGAGTCTTTTGTCCTATCAGTATGATGTGTCGTCCTTTATCCTTATGATCGATAAAAGGTTCAATTCAAGTCTCATTCTATCCTTATGATCCGTACGTATGATGTGTTGGCCTATCAGTAGTTTAATATTTGAATTTTTTTTTTTATCAAAACTTGTTTTAAGTATTTATAAATCGTTTCATAAATGTAGGCGTCAGCTTCTAAGGTGCTACAAGCTAAGAGACTTGCTCGTACGTGAGAAGCTTGCATAGGGAGGTTGATGACCTTAGTGATCGACTGTCGCAATTATTATCAACCATTGATGCCGATAGCCCTGAAGCTTCCATAATTCGGAGTTTAATTATGTAACATGCACGTCTCTACATATAAATTATTCATTAGCTTCTTGATTAAGCATAATTGGACTTATGCTAATTAATGTCTTAATTAATCTTCTCTTTAGGGTTTAATCTAATTATAACCCGTGTTACATGTAGTATAAGTATTGTACTTATCATATACTTCATGCGTCCCACAAAAAAATTATCATTTCTTTTGTCCCACAAAAAAGTTTCAATTTCTCAAATTTGAGAGGACTACTTAATAAAATAATATTATTACCAATGATTACATCAATAAAACACTTCTTCTCTCTAACCTAACATTATATTTTTTTTAAAAAAATTTTACCAAGGACCCCACCACTAACTAGGGGTGTTCGTTTGGACGGTTTGGTTTTATCCGAACCAAATAGGTGAAACCAAATAAAGTTCGGTTTTCAAAAGTTAAATACGAGTATGACTTTTTGGTTTGGTGAAGAAAATGACACTGAAATAAAAATAAAAATCCAACTAAAATTGAAAAATGTCGCTAAAACTAAAACCTGACACAAAATTATCCAGTTATATTATATTTTACGTATACATACAAAAATGTGGGTAAAAAATCATTATAAAGACATAAATAAATGTGAAAAATATACTTTTTGACTGTTTTATAACATAATTCCTTATAAAAATTTATTGATATAAGCTAACATTATAAAAGAAATTGGTGCTTTTAAGAAACGGGTGAATGAAAAAGAATTCATATTTAGTCTACCTAGGACAAATTAAACATTTAACTTTAATAAACGTAAACCAAGGCTTGTTGACAAGTGATTATAATGGAAAAAATAAGGTGTTGTCCATGACTGTATGACCTATATATCATGGATTCAAATCCCGTCGTGGACAATAGGAGCAGATTAAGTGCCGTTAAAAAAAAAAGTCTAATAAACGTGGCCTTATAGGTTTGTGGCCGTTCTAAAACATTTTTATGGCTAACCCAAAGGCCAGAGTGTTATTATTTATTAAACTTGTTTCTACCGCCACTTTGGAGATGGTTGCATATTTTTTTTATTATAAAATCTCACATAGAAGTAACATATCTTACTTGCATATAGTGAACCTTGGTAACCAACTACCATAATTTTACATATGGACTAACAATTATACTTCCTCCGATGTGATGCATTGTTGGTTTCACGGTTTTTTGATACAAAATATGATAATAATAATTAAATTAGATTAATTAGATGGTTAATGGGGAATAAGTCCCACAAATCTATTAATTATAATAAAAGAAGCATTTAGGGTGTCACATGACAATTTTTAGGAAGCCACCTCGCCACGTGGCAGGCTCCTATTAGTCAGCCTTCTAATTTTCCCGCCCATAAGTGATACGTCTAGAAAATCTCTGAGTCTTATGGAGACACTCTAATTAAGGAAGCAATTAAAAACCTATTATTTCAAGATACGTATAAAATAGACGACAAGCATAATAAACAGTCTCTTAAACTACATAACCACTAGAATACGGAATTGAAAGGCTGGAAATAGCCTTTAATTTAGGAACCATTAATATGCTCTAAATTTAGAAAACAATTAATATTTTCTAATTTAGGAACATTAAGCTCTAATTTAGTAACAACTAAAAAACCTATTATTCGGTTTCAAAAAAATATATATACACGATTTATATATATGTGCAAAATCGAAATTTACATAGGGTCCGGATCCGGTGAGGACTCAAAAACTGGTGAGTACTGCAAGGACTCCCAAAAAAACTCTGAAAATGATCCAAAATAAACTTTTTTCAAAAAAAATTCTTTTTTAAATATAAAAATCGCAGCCTATAAGATCAAAAAAATAAAAAATTTCAAAAATGATCAAAAAAAAATATGGATCATAATTTTGATCTACAAAAAAAATATGGATCATTATTATGATCCACAAAAAAAAGTGGATCATAACGTTTTTTTCAAATTTTTTTTTGGTCAAATGTAATAATAATCATGGGGAGTTATATATTTTTTCTTTTGAAATTTTTTTGAGATGTCCTCGCGAGTCCTAACCATTTTTTGAGTACTCGCCGGATCCCACTTCTACATGTTTAAATATACCAGCCCCTATTTAAATTAGGGGTGTCAAATTTGTACCGAACAAAACCAACCAACATGCTACCAACCATACCAAGAATAGTTGGTAGCCAATATGTTGGTAGCCAATATGTTTGGTTGGTACTACCATATCAATCAAGTAGTCAAGGTACGGTAATGGTACAAAAATTCATATACCATGGTAGTACCATACCAACCAATAATATACATATATATATCTATACATTATATAGAAGAATTCGAGAAAGGTAAACTACGATGTATTATTTTTTAATAAAAATTATAATATCATAACATGAAAACATTCAAATTACAACTTCTTAGCCTAACCGATCAATATATTACGCTTTTGTTATTGTGTTTGTATATAATGTTAATAATTAAGTGTGTGAAGCTGACAAGAATGCTACAAGCTAGTGTATTATGACAAGAATACTACATAATTTGTACCTTATCGTAGATAGTGTTTATATAGCATCTAAGGTATACAATTACCAAATATAACAGTATAAAAAAATGTATTGTTTTTAGTAATAATTACATATAAGTTTGTGATATTGGTATATACCAGTACCAATTCGTACCAACCATGATTGTTGGTAGCCAAACAAATTGGTACCAAGTATAGTTGGTACGGTACTGGTAGCTAGATTAGTGTACCAAGTAGAGTTGATACGGTACACGGTATAAGGAAAATATATGTGGTACCGTACCATGTTCACCCCTAATTTAAATGTACCAGCCACTATTTAAAAAAAAAAAACATATACACGATTTTATTCAGTCTACCATATATAATTGCACAGGGCAATTTCTGTTTTCCATAATTATCATATTTACCATATTAAAAGTAAATCAATATTAAGAATCCAAAATAGGTAATAATTATTAGGGATCGTATTATATTTACCAAATATGTAGAGTAAATTAAAAACCTCTTATTCATATCCTCCCCATCTATATAAAGAAGACTGCATCACCTCAATTTTATCGTATTTAACATTCAAAAAGCTGCTCTATACGAAATTTTGCATCATCTTCAAGAAGGTATTCTGCACTTTTTCGAATTTTAGTCCGCAAATCTGAAAAAATATCAGCCTGATATGATAAACAAATAGTTATTGAAAATTCATGTAAACCTAAGTTTGTATTTACGGTTTTGATAATAGTTAAGGGACAAATTTTTGTTTAATCATAAATTGGTAACTCACAAATTATGTTTTAATTTTGACTTTTATTGAAAATTCATGCAAACCAAAAACAATAAACTGTTTTGTATTATGTTTATGAATGTTTGCATAATCATAAAATGTTAAGCTACAAATTATGGTTAGAAATCAAGTTTGGGTTTGAAATCACCTAAATAAATTTTGGATATACTTTTTACCGTAATTTTAGATAGTCTATGTTTATGTTGACTTTTATAGTCAAATTTTGTATTAACATTTCCCAACATTTTTTCAGATTTTACATGCCAAAGTTTAATCATATCAGTTCCTGCAAAACACCTCCAAAACACAATAAGATGAATTAAAATTTGGAAATACAAGCACATATATAATATGAATTTATCAAGTATTTTCAACATTTTCCCAATTTAGTTAAGACAAAAGAATATACCTTGTGAACTTAATGCAGTTATTGAATTCCCATCAGCAGCAGCATGAGTAGCTTTAGTTCCAAATAAAGTTAGTATATACTGTAATATTTATCATGAACATTATGTTGCCCCCATTAAATTTTCTAACTTGTCTATCAGTTACTATAGTACTCAAATCATTAACCTAATAATTGGGCTAATAGTTACGATTTTCATGATTATTCGAGCTACATTATAACTGTAGAGTAAAACATCAGGATTGAAACTGAAAACGAAATTAACAACAACTTTAGGTGAGATTGTAAGCCTCTGATGAAATTGGGATTCCATGATTATTGTAAGCTTCACTAGCTATAATTGAGATTTTAATTACCAGTGAGACTGAAATGATGCATTATTTTAAAATGAACTAAATTTTACCAAGAGATGATGAATAGGTTACCGGCGGATTAATTAGGGCTTACCGGAAGAGATGATTAATAGGTTGAAGCGTAGGGCATGATGAATCTGAAGCAATGCCTGCAACCCGTCAGTCGTGATGGTTGTGGAGAAGGGGATGATGTTAGGGTTTTAGAATGGTGGGGAAAAACAGTGGTAAAATAAAAATAAAAATAAATCTTAATGTCTATATTTCATTACGAATAATTAAATTCAAATATTTACATTATAGAAGTTTTTTTTATAATTTTTAATTATATATGTCAGTATATAACAGTTATATATTTAATAATTTATATTTATATTGGTATTTTATAAAATTTATGTTCAATAAAATTAATACCCAATAGTTGAAGTTACATGGATTATACTGATCATATGACAGCAAATTTTTATTTAAGTTTAAAAGAATACAATTTTCATTAGTTTTTTGTTTAGGGGGTGACTTTTACACCACAACTTTTAATGCATCTACCACAATTTATGTTTGATATACTTGTACAGTTAGCTGTAAAACTTGTACTATGTGGTATATGAAGTAAAAGTTGTGGTGCAGAAATGAATTCTCTTTTTGTTTTGCTATCACCATTAATAAGAGTTAAGGTCAATAATTGTCAAACGTTGATTTGTATTTCAGAGTGTCAGTGTTTTCACACGCATAATTATATGTAGCATTATATATAATAAAAAACAAACAAAGTTTAAAAATATTAATTGAAGATAATGATGGTGGTCTAACAAAAAACTACGAGTATCAAATGTTGTATTCAAAGAAGTGTTTAATAGAAATTTATCTTAACTTTTCTCATTTTATTAAATATATTATTTCCTAATCATTGAACATTACTTAATAATGTTTTATTATATTTATTTTTTATTTTTTTTTTCTTATTATATGTTTATCATTTTAGTATTACACAATCTTAAATTTCCTCATGTTTATATAATTTGTAAGTTCGAATCCCCTAATTGAGCATTATAGAATAATTATATATTTTCTCATCGTATTGCAATAATCATGCAACTAACGAATAATTTTTGTAATCTAATGAAAATTACATTCAATAAAATTACTAACCACCCGTGATTTTTCACGGGTTATAACCTAGTTTTGAATAAAGTGAGGTTAATGATGTTTAAAAGTAAAAGTAAGGGTAAATATGTCATTGCACTTTATTAAAGTAGATAGTTAGTGGGTGTGGGTCCTACTACTTTTTACCAAATAAGGTAAGTTTTCAAAGTATGTCATTTATTTTGATACACTCAAATATGGAAAGTGTATCACTTATTTTAAATCGAAGGAAGTATATAAGTTTGATTAAAGACGAAATGATCATGAACTTATCATGTTACCCGTAACGATCAAGGACCAAAAAATGAACTTTTAAACAGTGGACGACATTTCATTCCTGTACTACATAAATTAGAAAAACTAAAAAAAAAAAGTTTATAACATTACACAACAGTTGTCAAATTGCGATACATCTTCACCCTCATGTTAAATGTTTATTTGTCTTTAATGTCCTTATAACTAAACCACTAGCATCGACCATATTATTTTTGTAGGATGAAAGATGTACTTGAAGTCTTAAGTGCAAAGGATGTTTTTATCTAAATTATGAATTTCTGTAGATAAAATTAAAAATATGATGGATTTGTTGCAGGTTCTATCAATGCCCAATTGATTTAGTACCCTAAAGTTAACAAACTGAATTATATACTATCCTTAACTAAAAAGGGTGCAACATGATACTATAAACTTAACAAAATGATCGATTTATTACTCTGACTTACTAATTTGATCTTGTTTTTTCTCACATGATTTACTTATAATATCAATATGTTGAGATGAACATATTTTTTTTAGTCTGTATAAATTTCAACAAAGATAAATCAAGTAAAAAAACACGATCAGATTAATTACTCAATATACTAAGGTTATGTTTAGGAAAACTTATATAAGGGCTTATTAGCTTATATAAACTTAATTAAGCTTACAAATTTAAACTTAATTAGTTTATATAAACTAATAAACTTATAAGTCTTTATAGTTATATAAGATTTCCTAAACATGTCCTAGATTTATTATTTTTTTCAAATTTAGGATATCATATTTTACGTTTAATAATTCAGAATAGTAAAAAAAATTAAATCAGCCAAATTTAATGTACCATTGATAGAAAAAAAATTAAATTGGCCGTTAGTTATCTAAAGAATGCATAGCAAAAAATGGGAAGTTTGTTACTCCCTCCGTCTCATTTTTATTGTAAATCTTACTATTTTAGTTTGTCCCAAAATAATTGTCAATTTCAAATTACAACCAATCATATGAATTATAAGTGAGTAATATGAGATTTGATTTGTGGACAGTGCAATATTTACATTTTTTTAAAACTGTGTGTCTTTTGTCTAGTGGACAATTAATTTGGTACGAAAGAAGTACTATTTTCCAAAATTTTGGAAAACAAATGTATGGATGCCTTCTTTCATTTATGTTTTGGCTAATAAAGGATATTAATGAATCCATTGATCACTTGATTTCATAAACAAGCTATTTCATAAATAGCTTCCAAAAGGCCTTTGGCTTAGTGTTATGGTATTTGTCTCTAAACTTTAAAGTTAAGAGTTCGAGTCCCGTCGTGGACATATGTGGTAATAAGGAGTAGATTAGATTTTCCGTTTCAATTTTTTTTTTCATAAATAGCTATGTTACTAATTGTATTATTCTTATCGAACTGTTATTGTTGTATTCGCGATCTTTATATAGCAAAATACATGGACATAGTTAAAGTTATTATAACTTATTAGACGTGTACGTTTTGTAAAATATTGTAACAACTTAAACAAATTATAGTTGTTATGGTAAATTCTAACGGTTACGACTCATAGTTGTGTAAGGCTGCAAGAATATGAATACGATTTTATCGGTTTATTAATAAAAGGGTCAAAGACACAATATCGATAAAAACATTTTCAACTTTTTTTCTTATCCCATAAGAAATTTAAAGGGAAAATTTAACCATATAGAATTTATTTGTGAATTTGCCATTCCTATATTTTGTCAATTTCGTGCAATGGATTATTGTAGACAATTTAATTTAATTAATTATGTTTGATCGATTCATTTTGTGCAACATATATTAACTTTTAATTATTATTATGATTTGTGAATTTTGGTGAGAAAAAGTGGACATAGTCAGCAAACTCTAGACGAGGCGACAATAAGAATAAGATCTCCTTGTCATCTAAACAGCGGGATGTAAGATCGATCATACTTACTATTTTACTTGTAGCCGAATTGAAGTGCATGCAATGTTCGTAGGATTTACTGGGTTATTGAGGCCCAAATTTCCTACAGGAACATGTAGCCCAACAGTGCTATTTTTGGTAACCATTTATTCTGTTTAGTTTAATAAAACTAGCCCAACAACAACGCCTATATTATTCCAAACTTATTATGACCTTAACTTTGGGCGCCTTTGGCTTAAATAGTTCCAAACACCCAATATTATACCATTTAACACAAAATCATCAAAATTGCATACATTAACATTATTGAGTTTTTTTTATCAGCCCTTGTACAACCTTCTTGTATAACTAAAGAAACGAAACGTCTTCTTATCACAAATCATGATTGTGCATGCTTTCGATATGGTTGATGCCAAGTGAGAGCAGGTACATAATTCATCTTTTGGCACCCAATACTTGTATTGTTTTATAACGTGTTTTCTAGCCATTCTACTTATCTTATTGGCCTCCTTTGTGGTCAAAAAAGTTACTACAATCCGGATTAGTGGGTACAACGGTCATGTTCAGTATTTATCATTAATTAGTACGTTGTAAGAATACAAACACATGCTTTGTTTATTGCAACAGTGACAATTTGTTATGGTAACCTGATTTCGACTCGATTTGTGAGCCGACAAATCTCAGCACGATCACCTGCTTCGCGAGGAGTCCAGAGTCGGCGTAGATGCCCAATGAATTCCAAGAATTCTTGCTATACATTTGTTCCAAACCTCAGTCCTCTTTTTGAAATCTCCATGGCTACAAGAGGGTATTTGTTTTTGCACCTAATACCGATTGAACCTATGATATCCTGAGAATTTCTCCGTTATGAAGATCAAATTTAACCATTAAGTCATCACCCTTGTGGTTAACAATGACAATATTAGAAACACATGATCTTGTTTTTGTCAATGTTTATGTGTGGTGCCGGCCGGATGTAGTTGGTTAATAAAAAGAGAAGTGGTTAGGGTTGAACCACCGAATTTTTTACTGACCCGGATTGAACTGGGCCTACAAATCCCGGTTGGGCCAGATTTCTTGTTTTTTCAACCTAAATATTATTGGACGCCGATAAAATCTAATATTAAAACTACAATCTTCATGAATGTTAACAATTTTTTTTTAATATTTTAAATTTATCATAAGAGTTCATAAATGACCTGATTTTAGATCAAGGAGATGTGACAAATTTTGAAACCGGAACAAGTAAACGACTAAGAAAACAGAGTAAATATCAACCAAACAAATACGAGTAAAAAACAAAATAAAAACAAACAGATCCATATAAGTCACCACCTTGATTTATTATATTTCGAAGTGTCTCTTTAGATATTAACACTTGATGTATAAAAAGATTCATGCTTGAATCTACTAACAAATTTACAATAATCTTAAACATTACAAATCATAGAACTTTAATAATAACACCATATACAAAAAATAAAGTCCAAAATAAACCAAAACGAACAAATTTAATCGCAGCAAATTGGGCACCTTATCAGTCCGTTTTCATTACAATTTGGACATCTTTGAAACCCGTAATCACTTTCGTCTATTTCATCTTTTTCACCTTCATCAGAATTAACATCACAGTAAATTTTACAACTACCTGAACATATCTCAAACAGTAAAAACCTTATATCCCCACAAGCCTCACAACAACCACTACCATCATCATCATCCACCATTTCACAACCTTCAAACACTTTATCTAGCTTAAATTCATCTTGAAATCGCCTAATTTCGTCACCACCACCTATGTATTTCTTCCCAATAAACACCTTTGGTAACCCACCACTACCGAATCGATCACCCAATAACTGTTTGAGTTCTTCCTTGAAACCCGAATGCATCGATACATCACGTTCATCAACTCGAAAACCAGAGTTCTTTAAAGTAGCTCGAACATGACAACAATCCTCGTATGTCTTTCTAACGCCCCTTAGGGTTGTGAAATATAAAATCAACTTCTCTTTGCTACATGACATTATCTCATCTTTTCCAATTTGTAACGATTTCTTTGCGTCATTGATCAAGTTGGAACTCGAATCAGAACGGTTTTCCGTGAATTGTAGCCTTAACGGTTTACATGATATTTCATCATCCGGATCTTTTCCTTGTGATGCCAATGTAAGCGGAATCGAGTTAGAATTAACATTTGATGAGAAACAACGGTTGTGATCATCCGTTGATGGTGGTTGGAGCGCGCTTGAGTCATCCAAACCCTCCATTAATTCCCACGAATTAATTGTCTCCGGTTCACCGGGAGGCGTTTCCGGTGTGATTTTTGTCATCTTTTCATCGATCATACCACCAACCACAAAATCCTTGTTCTTCTTCTCTGAGGCATTTCGTCGAACAGGTTCTTGACGAACCTGAGCCACTGCTGGATCCTGGTGCACTTGATTCGATTTGGTTGACGGATCAAGCATAAGGTTACCAAGGGTGGTGGAGGTGAGTGCCACAACATGGTGGTGGTCGTCGCCGTCGTGTCTAGGAGAATAATCCGCTTGCGATGCGTAGCTCCTCCGCACCGGAGAACATTGAGCATGGCAGTTCCGGCATACCGATTGCTTTGATGGTGCACAACCCATTACACCAAAAACCCACCAATAAAAATCCAAAATTGAACGATAACTTGTTGGCCACTAACAACTTTATGCCAATTAAAGAAACATAATATCGAGAATATGAGGAATCGTGTGCATGGATTTGTGTAGGTGATGATGAAAAAAGGAGTGAAGATTAAAAAAGATAACATTCCCCCATGAATGAGCTGGATATAAAAATTAAAGAAGAAATCGATAAAATTTCACAAAAATTAATAAAATGTAGAAATTGAAATTGACAGTTCACAGAATTTAAATCGTGCATTAAACACTTAAATCGAAAGCTTCTACAACTCAAACTATATTTTCTTGCAGATTACGATGGTTAATTCAATAGGAGAAAACAATTCACTAGAACACCCAGTGTAACTATGTGTGTTTAATGAAGAAGGCGGGAATTATTGCAAAATGAGTCCTCTTCTATCTTTTTTATAGTCCCTATTGAAGGCCCAAACGATGGTGGATTAATTAATACCCACACGCATGATGGTGGATTTGTAATTCACGTGTGAGATGAGTTAATAAGTTAGGGAGTGGTGGCGCGTGAGACAGAATTATCCATGAAGTTCACGGCGTGGTAGGCCTTGTTCCGTAATTGGGGCAATTTGTTAGTGAGGTTAATATTATCAGAAAATCATATTAATTCATCTTTTTAAATGTTAGCTTTTAATGTTTATTAATATTATTCATTACGGAGTATATATTTAAGAAATAGTTTCTTTATTAAATGCACGTTATATATACCCATAAAGTATATCTTATCTTACTACTTTAAAAAGCATTCAAGATATTTCTAAATGAGGAAGTCTGAATTTTCAACACTTCCTTTTTTAGCAATGTTTAAATACCCTTCAAAATCAAAATAAATGTGCCATAGCCGAGATTCAAACCCAAGACCATTCGGACATCGACCAAGGTGATAACCACTGGCCCATGTGGGTTTTTGTTATGCTTTGGGTAACCTACACTATTATACATAACTCCCACGTTAATAAAGATAATGAGCGTATAGACTTATATTACTTCCTAAACAAATAATTCGGTATTTAATACCCTTCCTCAATTAGATTTACGTTGACAAACCTATTATTTCCATGAGGTCTTACGTTTTTTACAAAATTAAATGCATATGTACACGAAAAAATTTAATGCATATATATACGAAAAATATTAAATACCTGGCGATGCGTTTTTTACTAGGATACATTATGATTTACGTTATCTAACAAATTAAATACCTATTGAATTATACGTTTTTTTTTTAAATTATATATATACTCCATCAACTAACAATGGAGTTGTTGTGCATCATAGAAATGATGGATTTTGATGGATACGAACCTGTTGAAAACTTTGAAGACCTCTGGAATCCACATTTGTGGTACAAATGCAAATTCGTTCGCGTTGAATATGTTTGGCTTGACCACAAACATAACAAACTATATTTGTTCCTGCTTGACAGATTTGTAAGTTCATACTAATTAAAATACTATTTTTTGTGAGTAATTTTAACTACTAATCATTTATTTTCAGAGGAATAAATTCGCACCCATTATCCCCCCCAGCTTATTTTCTGCATACCAGAACCGAAAACTAGAAGGCGGTGTGTTCTCTTTAAAGTGTTTCAAAATTGATTACACTGATGTCGAATCCTTTCCTCGCTTCGAGAACTATAGCTTTATTCGTAATGAATGGGCAATAGTATTTAACACTAAAACCGAACTTGCTGAAACTACCAATGGAGAAGATGTCTGGTTCCCCAAGTACCCGTTGGTCAGATCTCCGACATGGCTATTGCAGGATCAAACAAATCGAAAAATGTCGATTGGTACGTTTACGTTACATTTTTAGATGTTTTACTTTATAGTTATAATATTTTAATATTTTCCGTAATTAATAAACATTTCACAGACGTTGCTGGAAACATGTCGAACAGTTGCTTTTGTTTTTTACATCCGGTCGGATATCGTGCGCAATGCTGCTGCATGACTGTCTGTAAGTATTTATACCTGTTTAACATGATCACCACACGTACGAAATAACCCATTTAAAATGTAATTTCCGGCAGGGGCAACCGTATCAAGCTCATCTTGTATCATATACCGGCAGCCACGACAACAATGATTGGGAGATGTGCTTCTGAAAACATAACTGTGTACGCATGTCGCGTTAAACTGATTATAAAACCAACAGGTTAATTCCAATTAAGTGCTTCATTTTACTTTAATTAAAAATATATTGATATCTCTTTTTTATTTGGTTAAATTTCAGCCAAATATCTTGTTTCTACTGACATCACAAACATCGAGTTCAACCCCCCGATGCCAGAAACATATGCACTTCAACGCATCCATCCGATTATGCAATATGACGATTCCATTGTTTTAAATGATGAAGAACCCGATGTCGCGTTCGACACGCAACCAAATAATAGTTTGAGACGCTTAAGAACTACCCTATCTGGAAATAAACGTCTATCGACTTACACACAAAAACAATAGAGCTTTGCTAATCGGACAACAATAATTATTTAGTTATGTTACTCTTAATTTCTGTTACACAATTCGTGTGTTTTCTTTTTTTTTTAATATGGTTTGCGTTAATAATATTAATTTTGTCATTAAACCAAATAATTGTTGTCTGTGAAATGTTCAATTTTTCAAACCTACTTATAGACGTATTTATTAGAAAACGTAAATACCATATGTATTTTCGATAATCATAACGTAACTACCATAAAAACGTAATTAATGGTCTTTAACCTTGAAACGTAATTACCATATAAATTGTTCATCAAAACGTAACTCATAATATCTCAATTTAATATATTTATATTTACGATATGTGAAATCGCAAAAAACGTATGACGAAAATTGAATTACTTATATACGTTTTTATTGTCCAACTAAAACGGTCAATTACGCCTTGAAACATAATTACCATATAAATCGTTCATCAAAACCAAAAATGGCGAATATAAATACCAAGAATTGCGTTTATAGATACATATTTTACCAAGTCTGAAAATACAGTTCATTACTGGACATAAAAACATAATCTTTAGTCAAAACAAATATGAAAATATCATTTAGACGGATGCGTTATGATGACTGAACTTGTAAGAAATTTGAAAAAGCTATGTATTCAGTGAGTAATTGGCAGAGTTTAAATAGAATAAACTATACATGTTGGTTATTGTTTGTTCCCTAAATTTGTCATTTATATTAGAAGTTTATAAATAAAATTCGAAATTTGTTTTGTTATTTATGGCAAATATAATTTGATTTTGCATATAATGTTAAACGGCAACACAAATAACAATTTGAATTTGAATATTTTATACTACTCGTATTATCTACTCCTTATTAATAGGAAAGTATGCCTTCATATCACCCGATAAGTTATGACATTAAATAATTCTAATTTGACTTTAATCTTACACTGTTAACAAAAATATGAAGGAATTCATTGGGCGGGAAAAAGAATTATGGAGCCGATAAGAAGCTGCAATTAATATACGTTTTATTAATTTTAAAAACGTCCATGCAATTAAATGGTCTTGATATTACATTTAATATAACGTATTTACCAACTTTAAAACAGACGTTTGAGTTGACCATCTCACATAATATACGTTTTATTAATTTTAAAAACGTCCATGCAATTAAATGGCCGTGATATTACATTTAATATAACGTATATACCAACTTTAAAACAGACATTTTAGTTGACCATGCAAATTAATATACGTTTTATTACATTTAAAAACGTCCATCCAATTTTCTGGTGAAGAGAAAACGTATTATAGTTTCGATGAAGCAGAAGATGACAAAAACGGCTTATATCCTATGGAATTCTTAAACTCGCTTAGTGTGAGTGGTCTGCCGCCTCATGTTCTCCGGCTCAAAATTGGGTGTCCGATTATACTTTTACGGAATCTCGATCCCTCGCATGGATTATGTAATGGCACGAGACTTATATGCAGAAAGTTTGAGCCAAATCTGATTGATGCAGAAATAGTTGTTGGTCAGCATGCTGGAAAAATGGTTTTCTTGCCAAGAATACCTCTATGTCCGTCTGAATCCGACATGTTTCCTTTCAAGTTGAAAAGAAAACAGTTTCCCGTTCGGCTAAGCTTCGCTATGACAATCAACAAAGCCCAGGGACAAACAATTCCAAACGTCGGCGTTTATCTTCCGGAATCAGTGTTCTCGCATGGCCAACTTTACGTTGCCCTGTCAAGAGGAATTTCACGGCAGACGACAAAAGTATTGGTAACTCCAGCAAAACAATTTAATGTTGACGGCGTTTACACAACAAATGTGGTGTATCGAGAGGTCTTACATGATGGATAATATACGTGATAATTCTTCCCCATGTATGTTTTTTTTTTCTTTCAAAACATGTAATTTAACAAATTTTAAACGCCGATAAGTTTTCAATGTAGTTTTATACATATTTTATTCCCAACTATCAGTCATTTGTATAATAATCGTTATACAAAAACATGTACACGAACACCATCAACATCGTCGTGGAATAGATGTATCAGTGTACCCGCCGCCTCATTTGCGCGGGTACCCCACTATATATCAAAACATGTAACCAAACAACATTTCAACGACAATGCTAATTCTTGCTTTTTACCTCTATTGTATACACAGTTTATGATTATGTAATGTATTAGTTATAAAAATATGTAACCAATGGACTTTTAATCGCCAGGTTTATATATTTCGCAGCCCGCCGCATTGCGCGGGTTTATCCTAGTGTTAGAAATGCCAACATGTAATTGTGCGGTTTCAACATATAGCACCAAAATTGAGTGGAAATATTTGAAGGAAAATGCCTCTAATTTCTCTTCTTTGTACTTGCCTTTCAAATCAGTGATTCGCTGGCTTTTCTTTGATCTTAACATAGTTTTACAAAAAAAATATACGAATTATTTATTATTGTAAGGATATGGTTTTGAATTTGAAATTTATTGCTTTGTAGTTCCTGTTACCTAATTAATTGGGCCTTGGGGTTTAATCCACATATCTACATTCTTTGTGTCCAAAACAAGCCATGGTCCACATTTCTATTTTTCTAAGATATCGAAATAAGTTACAAGTCCCCAATCCAATGTATTTATCGAGTTGTAAACATTAGTAGAATAGTAGTTATCAAATGTTAAGTTTAGCAATGAAATATCAATTTTTTAAAATTACCTCATGCTAACTCAAGAAATACATATAATAGTATAAAAACGATAAGATGTGATTTAAAACAAACTAGATTATTGATTTGCGTATTACGAGAGCATATTTAGTATTCATTAGTAAAATATAGGTGAAATATATAGTTACTATTATGAAAACGTAATAACGAAATTAAAAATAATTATATCTATAGTACAATTGTGATTTAAGGTTTAGTGTTTACTGAGAGCTGATTGATTGGATTTTTCATTAATAAATCCGTTTCATTGTTAATCCAATTGTCAACCAGCACGTGTAATACGAAACAGAGACAAAGTAATCCAATGATACCCCACCCAATGCCAACATCGGATTTGTCGGGTCGGGTTAAAAACCTGATATCAACAAAAGATCCGGATACACCCGATTCGACTAGCATAATCGGATTTAAGACGGGCGAGTCACCATATATGTTAAATGTTTGACGATTTTTAAGGGCGAAGCAAGAGGAAGCTATATAGGTGCTACTTCAAAATAAATAGGCAGCAAAAACAGAGAAACGTTGAAGGAGTTCTATCATTTTTGCGTAGTTCTGAGGAACAAATCTCAACTATTGATCAATAAGATGTAATGTTCAAGATTAATCACATATTTTATACATGAAGGGTATTTTGGTCATTTGACACTTAAAAAAAATTGATTTATTTTATTTTTTATTTATTTTATTGTTTTTATTTTTATTATTATTTTTATTATTTTTTTCTTTAAAAATAATATTTATTTAATAATTACGTGTAGTACTTAAACACATGTGATTTAGTACGCAATCACATTATATGTTATTAATGAAATATAATAAAAAAATTTAAAATAAAAAAATATATATATAAATAAAAAAAATAATTCTAAATAGAAAATTTTAAAAAAATTAATTGTTTTAAAATGACCAAAATACCCCCATGTATAAAATATGTGATTAATCTTGATTATTACTTATAATTAATCAATTGTTGAGATTTATTCCTTAGGAATTTACGCAACCCATCAAAAATAATAGGACGGATGGGTTGAATGCTAATTTGAGCCAAAACGGGGGCCGGTTTGGTCAATCGAGGGCCATGTTCATACCGTAATTTAATTTCATTTGTCTATATTCAAATATTCAGTTAATTATGTCTGATTACATATACATCTATTCACTTCAATAAAAAAAGGTTATACTTTAAACAAATATGTATTATTAATTATATTTGTTCGTATATGTACATTTTACCGTTTGAAAAACGAATACAAACATATATATTTTCTCAATGAAGAAATGTAAACTTAGGCCGGTGCAATTAATTTTTAGACTCTGGATAAAATCTTAAAAATGGACCATTGAAGTAATTTTTTTTCCAAATAACTAAAAAAATTTCACCAAAATAAAGTGTTGCCTCAATCCGTAAGTTAAATGTTCGGATTGGACCCTATAGTCCGCCTATTTTGCATATTTTGTTGAACGTACCTTAATTCAAATGAGTTTACACGTATGTATACATGAATTGATTTTTTGAAAGTGGGTCCTTAAATTCCGTGAGCCCTGAGCGATCGCCTTTGCCGCCCATACCCAAATGGCACTGTGTAAACTTAAAAATCATTTTGTTTGAGTGTATGTTTCTTCGGTTTAATTTAAACGAGAGGACACGAACCAACATCGTTTGTTTTTGTTTGGTTCATTTACATCCCTTTAAATAATTGTTCTATCACCTATTTCTTATCGAAATCAGTTAAGGCAAGTCCTCGTATAAATCTAAGGTAATTCATTACAAATATTATTATAAATAATCTACCAAATAATACACAATTACTTATTTCAAATTATATTCGAACCACGCGCCTTGTGGTTGTAGGGTCTTCCCTTTAAATAGACAAAAGAAGAAAACATGGCAATGTTCATCCCCCTTAAAAAGTACCAACAACAATTAAAAAAAAAACGATACAAACCATCCATATTTAGCGTTAGTGGTATCTAATTTGACTCTTTCTTAAATATAATATTTTGAGTTTTAACATAAAAATAAAAAATAAAAACCATCAGCACATGGGTCGTGTAAGTGCTAAAACCTTATTGACAATACAGTAAAAATGTTGTTAGATAATTACATCATCATAATAAGTAATTACTCCCTCCGTCCCACAAAAAATATCTTATTTCTTCTTCAAATTTTGTCCCACAAAAAAGTTCTCATTTATCAAATTTAAGGGGCTCACTTAATTAAATAATATTATTACCAAAAATTTTATCAATAAAACATCTTCTCTCTTCTATCTAACCTTATATTTTAATCAAAAATATATTACCAAGGACTCCACAACTAACAATCTTCTAAAACCTTGTGCTCATGAAAAATTAGAACATTTTTGTGGGACGGAGGGAGAGGGAGTATAATTTAGCTTTTAGTGAAACTTTATATAAAACTACTGATAAACGGCTAGTTTTGCATGTATCTGTACACATATGTCGACGGTATATTTGCTTAGCACGATTATTTAATGTATATAATAAAAGATCTGAAAGTTTTTGTGACTGATTTTAATTTTATTAACACCTTTTATATATGTAATAGACGGCTGTTTTATTGTATTATTGAAGACTAATTTTATTATGATTTTTTATGGTATCTTGGGTTTCAATTCGACTTGCATTTGCGAGTTAATTAATCCCAATACAATCTCCCGTTTTACTAGTAGCTTATAGTCGGTGCATGTAAACTTTCATGGCCTTACATCAGTGGTAAAAGTTAGCTAATTAGTTAATGTAAGCATTACCACACTTGGGTGGTTACTGGTTAGTGATTTTTAGGGGAGTTGTTTTTATAGTTAATTATACTAACTTTAGACATGTAATTTTTTTAATCATAGAGGATAATGATTAGCATTTTTCAAAAAAATATTTAATCTGAAAATTATAGAAATCGAAATTGACGAAAACGACCCTAGAGCATGCTCTAAATTAGCATCCAATAATAATTTTTGCCACTTTTATAGGCCAAAACCAGAAATATAAACTAATCACATAAACAACATCCTTTGTTCATCTTGTCCCCGACACCTTCATTTTCCATTATTATAAAGAAATCCATAAACTATTAAACAAGTCTTAGCATATTTATACACCCCAAAATCTCTCTGATCATGCAAACCACAGTCGTTTGTTATCCGATAAAAATCGTAGAAAAGTTAATACAATATGTTATGAAGAATTAACTGGGGTTTTATTATATAGCAAAATAAGCAATGTCCACGGTGATTACTCTATGCAAATGGGGAAGCTACATATATAGGGTCACTATTTTTGATGTATCTCCAATCTCCAATTTAGTATACAGTATATCAATTAGTATTTATATTATTATGATATGAATTTTTAAGTCATTTTTATATGTCCATTAGCACAATTAAATGCATTCTCACATTCGGCTTTTTTCTCTCATTTATCGTGAGGATCTAAAGAATTGTCCTTGGTTGGTTCTTAGCAAATCAGGATTTTTTTAATTTCTTCAAGAGGTGAAATTTTGGATTCGGATTTCTGATTCCAGATTTCCATCATTACCAAATCTCAAAGGCGCCTAAGAGCTAGAGATGATTCATCAATCCTTATTTCGGTTTTGTGGAGCTTTGTAGTGCTCTTAAATTTTTATTTTTCGGTACGGATAGAACTTGGTTTTTACGTTAACGGTGTTGTTTTATGTGGGGATTCACTCTAGTTTGTCTAGCTCCGTGTTATGGTTTGCCCATTAATTAGTGGTATGTTGCTTAGCCAATATGTTTTATTTTATGTAGTAACTACGGTCGTTTCTTTTAGGATTGGGGCTTTTGTATCTTGTTTTTCTTTGGTGACTTCTAATTTCTAACTTCTGTATGATTATTTTACTTAATACGATATTTATGCCGTTCAAAATGTATGTGTCATCTCGATCTACCAAATTCTTTTAATTTTACGGGTCGACAAAGAAATCAATTAATCGTTGCCACTCTTTGGACGTCGTGGGGTAGAAAAACAAGATGCATTTTCAATCCAAAGTACCTCGCAAGGACACTTTAGAAGATGATGCTAAATTTTTTTCTTATCAGGAAAAAAATATATTAATTCTAATTATCATTGAATTTCAAATAGAGGAAAAACATATTTCCTTTGGTTTCATGGTTTTTGAGACAAAAGATTATAATAAATGTTAAATTAGATTAATTAGATGGTTAGTAGAGAATGAGTCCCATAATTTTTGAATAAAGTAAAATTAATGATGTTTAAAAGTAAAAAGTAAGGGTATAAGAGTCATTTCACTTAATAAAGTAGGTAGTTAGTGGGTGTGTAGCTACTACTTTTACCAAATAAGGCAAAACTTTAAAGTGTATTACTTATTTTGAATCACCCAAATATTGAAAGTACATCAATTATTTTAAATTGGAGAAAGTATATTAATTCTAATTGATTTGAGGGCTGTCAACAATCCACTTTGATAATTCTTGTACTTTATATAACTCCTTAATAGTTTTATTTATGAGAATTAATTTTTATATCACATTTTTTTGATGTTCATACCATACTATACTAGTATTAATGTACATTATATAAATATAGGGGCGGTAATTCAGGTCGGGTTCGGGTTGACGGGTTCGGGTTCGCGGGTTGACGGGTCAGAAACGTTCAACCCGAAACCGACATATTTATATAAACGGGTCAGATATCTCAACCCTAACATGTTTAACTTCAACCCAAACCTAACCCTTATAACCCATTTAGTAAAACGGGTTAAACAGGTTATCAGGTCAAACAAGTTAAACGGGTCAAACAAGCCAAAATGTTGTTATTATTACACAAATTCATAACAAAATACTAAACACCAAATTACTAAGTAACATTTTTAATTTTTATCTAACTATTAATTACGTTTTAACTAGTAAACTATAAATTAAGTATAAATATATATTTTTTAAAATATATTTTAATAATTAAACGGGTTGGCGGGTCGACCCATTTAAATTATCATGGACCCGAACCTAACCTGTTTAATAAACAGGTCAGCTGACTCAACCCGAGACTGACCCAATTATTTTTTACCTCAACCCAAACCTGTTTATTTTCGTGTCGGTTTCAGGTCGGGTTTCGTGTCGGGTCAGAAATTGCCACCCCTATATAAATACATAAAGCAAGTATTGTAATATATAGGTTAAATTGTATGATGTAAAAATCATATGTTTTATTTATATAATACGCATTTGTTAAAAAAAAAAACAATTGTACTGATATGTAAATTTTGTGATGTACTATTTCCACAAAACAAAAGTAGGTATAACGACATATTCTATGTAAAAATGCATTTTAATATTTTGAACTTAACTAAGTAGATCATCTACTATCATGAACTATTAGAGGGCTGGGTGTGGGATCCGTTATCCACCCGCCAAAACAAAAAAAAGTGCCTATAACGTCGTTATGCCATACCACCCTCCTCGTTATTCGCTCGCCAAATGGGTTTCGCCGTGCCCACAACGGACCGCCAATGGAAGGAGCTGGGGGTGGGGTGGGGGCTGTCTAACCAATCAAAATACACCAAATAACAAATGTGAGACCCATATAACACCACTTTAATTATAACATCAGGGAAATACTTTTTCCTCCCCAATTTATAGCCATGTTATAAGCTCAAAATTTTTATAACATGTCTTCCACACCTTGTGCTCTTAGAAGCGTAATATGATACTGATCTGAACTTGACAAAATGATCGATTTAGTACATCGAGTCATTTACTTGACTTACTTTTGTTGTAATTTTTGAGAACTAAAAAATATACGTTCATCTTAATATATTAATAGTAGATTTTTTTTTTTTTTGAGAAAACAGAATCAAATTAGTGAGTTAGAGTACAAAATTAAAGGTTCTTTGGTCTAGCCGTATGGTGTTTGTTTCACAACCTTCAGGTTGGTGGTTCAAGTCTCATCGTGAACATAGCTGGAAATTAGGTGTAGATTAATATTTATCGTTAAAAAAAGTACAAATTAATCGACCATTTTATCAAGTTTAAAGTATCATGATCCACCTTTAATAATTTAGTATTAAAAAGTCTAGTTAGCTAAGTTCAAGATATTTAACTATATTTTGATCAATATAAAATTATGTAGTTGTGTTTCTTAATTATGATAAAACATTTATATTATATAGACCTAGTGAAATGTTCAAGGTAGTTCATTAATTTTATCTAGTCTCAAGGGACATTTATTAGCCCTTAGATCAAGAAAAATTAATGGTCAAGATCAAGATTCAAAACCACCACCACCACTACAAGCACATGTGCTTCTCCGGAGGTGGCCGGCGGCGGAGGTGGCCGGCGGCGGCCGGAGGTGGCCGCCGGCGGTGGTGACCGGTGGTGGTGGTCGTGACTGGAAGCACATGTGCTTCGTGACTTGTTTTGATTTTTTTTCTGTGTAGTGAAGCACATGTGTTTCATAACGTCAAGCACATGTGCTTCGTGATTCAAACACAAATGACTTGCTTGTAAATTACATTTGTTCAGGAACAAAAACACATGTGCTTAGCTTTATGAAGCACATGTGTTTGGCTTTATGAAGCACATGTGCTTCATAAAAATATATTCGTCACTTGTTTTGATTTTTTTTCTATGTAGTGAAGCACATGTGTTTCATAACTTCAAGCACATGTGCTTCGTGATTCAAACACAAATGACTTGCTTGTAAGTTACATGTGTTCAGGAACAAAAACACATGTGCTTGGCTTTATGAAGCACATGTGCTTGGCTTTATGAAGCACATGTGCTTCATAATGATATGTTCGTCACTTGTTTTGATTTTTTTCTGTGTAGTGAAGCAAATGTGTTTCATAACGTCAAGCACGTGTGCTTCGTGATTCAAACTCAAATGACTTGCTTGTAAGTTACATGTGTTCAGGAACAAAAACACATGTGTTTGGCTTTATGAAGCACATGTGCTTGGCTTTATGAAGCACATGTGCTTGGCTTTATCAAGCACATGTGCTTTATAATGATATGTTCGTCACTTGTTTTGATTTTTTCTCCGTGTAGTGAAGCAAATGTGTTTCATAACGTCAAGCACATGTGCTTCGTATGCTCCCTTGTGTGTTTAGAAACTCATGTTTTTAGTGACTTGAAGCACATGTGTTTCGTGACCTGAAGCACATGTGCTTCGAAGTAATATGCTGTGTTTTAGTGAAGCACATGTGCTTCGATACATCAATACCACCACCACCCCCATTAGCACCAGCACCTTCACTGTCAGCCACCACCGGCGGTGGCTGTAGGTGGAGGATTTGATCTTGACCATCTTGATCCAATGACTAGAATTTATCCCTTGAGACTAAACAAATCCTTTAGACTCCCTAGAATACAACTCTATAGACCTATGTATATGTGCGTATTCGGTTTTAAATTAGTTCAATTACGATAAGTATTCGGTAGATTCGATATTTTCGACCTAAATGCTCGCTCCTAGTTGTATACATGCATATGTTGAAAACTCTACACACAGATAGAGGAAGAGAGTGGTGGTAGTAGAGAGAGAAAGAGAGATGCACATGGGAACACGATCGCATGTGAAGCCAGAGTATTATTTTTTGGTTTTTTTAAAAATAGAATTTGCATGGAAGATGCTAAGCCCTATTTTGAAGGGGGTACCCCGCCAACCTTCCAACTAATGGGGTTGGGTCCCATGTGAGTTGTGACAAGAGACTGTCTTTTATTTTTATTTATTTTTTAATTTAAGAAAATACACAACTAAAATGAGGTGGGGCGTTCATAAAGTTAATTAAACTGTTAATTAAAATCCATAAAATCTTCGAAATCCCATTAAAATTAAGTTAAATTCATCTATGGGTTGGGTCATGCATGACATAGAATCTTGTGTCTGTATATCGTTTAATGAGTTACCCGCTAGCTAAAAACTACACGTTAATAGCTAAGTAACAAAAATTTCATTTTTTTTAACAACAGCAAAATTGAATTAAAGGAAAATCGAGCAAGATAGTCATGATGATTATTTAATCATATCGTATCTTTTTGTAAATACTTCTGTGATTTACCAAGTGAATACACGTCGACTAAGTTGTAACTATTTCAATTTTCACCATTCATGGTTTCTCAATCTAGTCTCCTTAATTTTAAAAAATTGACCATCTTGAATCGTTTCAATATGTTTTTTTTCTTTCTCTAAAAAACCAGTTAGTAAGTTAATGATTCGAATCAGACAATGACATGTACAAGGGGAAGATGCTTTCCCTCAACAAAACTCTAACCCGAGATCTTATGAAGGTAAACCCCGAAGATTTTCCTTAGTGACCAGTTGATCTATAACAACTCATTTTTTTTTCCTTTACTTAATTATTGTAAAGCTACTACTGTCTTTTGTGATGCCACAGTTAATGTTGTTAAAATTCGAGGTCATGCCGTCAATGTGGTCTTACATGTATTATCATTTCAATATAGGTGGTGATTTTTACATCACATCTTTTGACCTATGTACCACAACAATTACATTATACATTGGGGGCTACAGGAGCTCAAAACCCTCAGTCCCTCACTAAGCCGCTTTCACAGGCTAGCACCCACAAGCAATTTTGTACGGTATGCAGGATTAGTTGTACAGTGTGGTATAGATATCAAAAAATGTGGTATGAAACTTAATTCTCTTTTGATATAGCTGTAAAGCGATATGAAGTCCTACGTGTAACCTAAATCAAATTAGGCTTTCGATCGACTTTCCCACAAAATTGATTATCGACAAAATATATAACAAAATTGTTGGTTTGTGCGCTTGTTTCTTTTCTTACAAATTTGAGACCTCATGATCGATGACTATCAAGGTCGCACTTTAGTTAGGCGTTGTTTGTTAATGTACTTTATGATTAGGCAACGTATTTGGTAGTACGTAGTTGAATTATGTCAATCCTAAAAGCTAAAAAGGTTATTTTTTAGTAATGCTTTGCTCATAAATTTCAATTTTTTAGCATTACTCCCTCCGTCCTATAATAAAATTTTCATTTCCCTTTAAAAAAATTTCTTACTTATTTCTCAAACTTATGAGGTCTATTAAAAATAAAGATCACATATTTCTCATTAAATTAATATTTTTTATGTGAACTAATAATTTTTTCTCTATAAATTAACCTTATATTTTTTATTTAAATTATTATCAAGGACACATTATTAATTATTTTCTAAAAATTTTGAAAAAATAAAATACGAACTTTATGATGTACAAACCGTGACGCTCCAATATATGTCCTTCGTTCTAGTGTCTTGTTTGTCTAACTAGTTATTCTTGGTATTAAAAATTAGCATCACATTGCAGGTGAATATATAGAATCTGTAAGGAAATTACAATAAAATCAAATATTTGAAAAAGCCACCACCCCCCCCCCCCCCCCCCAAAAAAAAAAAAAAAAACTCCTATGTCTTATCCTTTGAGGTTTAAAAAGAGGTTATTGCTGTTTTTCTAGTGTCTTTGCCACCCCCATGTTCTTTTCTCCATATATCCAAGATCCAAACACCATAAGAGTCAGATTAACACACACATACAGCTATCAATTGAGGTGCTTGATCAGAGCTGATCTGTTACTTTGGCCTAACTTTACACATTAAATAAATTAAGGGTTTCTTTTTTCCCACTGACATGTCCTTCCTTCCACCTGAACCCATGTTTTTTGGCTATGAAGATGACCACCACCCTCCTCATGATAATTTCCAAGGTTTAATCTCCCTCTCTTTCTCTCTCTCTCTCTCTCTAGATCTGCATGTGGTTTCATTTTCTTGATCATCAACCATAATTAGGGTTATATACATATATATTTAATAACTTTTGTATATATGTAGGTGTTCAAACACTCTTGATGAGGAGATCTATGTCGTATTCTGGGATGGAGAGGTGTGAAGAAACACATGGCGATGATGACATGTCAGAAGACGACGGATCGCAACTCGGAGAGAAGAAAAGAAGACTGAATATAGAACAAGTGAAAGCTCTTGAAAAGAGCTTTGAGTTAGGAAACAAGCTCGAGCCCGAAAGGAAAAGTCAACTGGCTCGGGCTCTCGGGTTGCAACCGAGACAAGTGGCTATATGGTTTCAGAACCGAAGGGCTCGATGGAAGACAAAACAATTGGAGAAAGATTATGATGTCTTAAAGAGACAGTTTGAGTCCGTTAAGGCTGATAATGATGCTCTCAAGAACCTAAACAAGAAACTTCATGCCGAGGTATAATTTATATTACATTCTTGCAGTTTTCGTAGCTAAATTTGATAGTTTTTTCAATAAATATTGTACTTAAAAGATTAAAACTTCATGACATGGGTAACTTTAAAAATCTGTAGCTTCTTTCAAAAGTCAAATCTTTCGGTAATTAATTTTTGGAATTGAAATAGGTGACAATGGAATCTTTAAATTTTATACTTAAAAAAATACATTTTAGTTTTTTTTTTCGTATTAAATATTAAATTAAAAAAAATCATCCAGAAAATATAAAATTATAATCAGTTGACAGATTTCATCATCTTTCACACTTTCAAGATTTGAATTTTAGTTCTTCCGGTATCAACTTTTTTCTAACTCCTTGCTTACAACCTTTCTATGTTTAATTAAACTTTGCGGTTCAAGAAAAAAAGTTATCAAATATTTTCTTAAAGATTAATTTTTTATGACATGGGTAATGTTATATTCTATAATTAAAAATTAAATATTTATCAAATGGGTAATTCAAGAATTAGACTAAACATATCATACAGTAATCAAGATTCCATTTTCCTTGTGCAGTTGTTAGCTGTAAAAGGCGGAGAATCAAATGGGGCTAGACCCATAAATCTAAACAAAGAAACAGAAGGATCATGGAGTAACGGAAGTGAAAACAGTTGCGATCTGAACACTGTAACAGAAGAGAGCCCAATATTTTACACCCAAATTTCAAACAATATGTACCCCACCATGTCCTCTATGGGCCCGAATTCGGGCCTAACACAACTCTTACAAAACCCTTCCACAACGGATCTCTTGACCCAACGGTTAAATCAAACCGCCGGGAATGAGGGTTTTTGCAACATGTTTAATGGTATCGAAGATCAACCGTCTTTTTGGCAATGGCCAGAACAGCATCCTCAACATCTTCACTGAGTTGAATTTTTTCTCATAAAAATCTTCTTTTTCTTTTTTTCGTTTCAAATTTGACACAAGCACCCATTTTGCAATTAATTTAATTGGTGTATAGAATTGGGTTATATGCATTTTGTTTTTATTAATTAAGAGGTGAAAATGAAAATATATTATTCATCAATTTGTTGTTCATAGTTGTTTGAATTATTGTAACATAGCATGAAATGAGCTGAGAATAAACTAAATCGGAGTATATAGAAAATTATTTTATTTGTAGGGGTTCATGTGCCATGTTTTGTTATTAATTATATAATGTTATATATTCGAATTTGGGCTATTAACAATTATGTATGTATTCAAGATTAAAGCAAAACAAACTTGAGGCACACAATTAGGGATACGATCAAGTTGACCTTTTATTGAGCAACTCAAATTTGAGCTCAATCGGCTCGATCAAATCCAATTTCTAACAAATTCAACCCCAGTTTCGAACCCAAACAAGGGATAACTGGTATTGTTCTGTTGGCCCTGACTCTGCTTTTCATGTGAGGGATTTGAAAAACCAACTTATCAACATTTTTAATATCTCGGATTTCATTAATGCTTCAGTCAAGGTGAAGAAGCGTCTTGGTGGCGTGGATTATTCTACTTTATGGATTATTTGGAGATATAGAAATGACATGGTCTTCGACTCCAATAAACCGCAAAAAGATTTATAAGGTGATGATGTTAAGGTCTACTCGTGGTTTTGGATTAATAGTAGGGATAAAAATGTAAATTTAAATTGGCTCGAGTGGAACATTAATCCTCTCTCTTTGCAATCTTCTTGTTACTCCCGAGCTCGTTATTGACAGCCTCAGTGTGGTGTTCCTACCATTGCATTAGTAACTACGAAGGTTTAGGAACTAACGACTTACAACATTGAGAATCCTAAAGATATATTAAGTGATAATGCTAAGTTTTTTTTTCTTTTCTTTTTCTTCTTCCTTTTTTTGAATGACGAGTAGGTATTACATGATCAAAAATCAACACTAGTATTGTTGTTGAGATAATGGAGTTTAACACTATAATGGCATTAAACTCGTCCTTTTCAGAATTAACCATTTGGTTGAATATAGAATTTGGTCTCATACAAGAAACACCAAAATCAACAAGATTATATCTTGTCAAACTTTAGCTCTTGCTTTGAACAAGAGTTCAGACCTCTGAATTATCCGGCATTCAATATGGTCAAAATACTTTATAGAGAAATGAATTTACACGAATCAAAAATATATCCGGAATCCGGATATCTAAATTTCAGATATATACCGGATTTCGAATATTCGAAACATAGTAGACTTATTTTTCATTAAAACGCACTTCAATGTTTGAAAATGATATATCTTTTTTAGCGGGGAACAAAGGTAGGGAGTATATCTGTGGATCGAAATGACTGAAAGAGAAAAAAGAAACAAAAAAAGCGAAAAGGAATCGAATCACGTTTTCTAGGAGAGCAAACTGCCAAACACTTAAAAACTATCTTCTTTTTTCCTATTGCTTAAAATAGAGAAATCATTCTCAAACCTATTTTATTAAATAAGTGAGGTTATCTATATAAAAACAAAAATAAATTATATATCATCAAAAACTTTGGAAATTATTGCTACTATAAGAAAAGACAAAAGTAAAAGACGGGTAAAAGTATTTTTACTTTTTGGAAATGCTAACTACACCGTGAGTAAATTAGTTACTAGTATTTTACCATTACATAGTATTTCCCCGTCTCAAAATTATCATTCATAGATAAAAAATACACAATTTAAGAAAATTGTATTTGTTATACTGTGTAACCAATAAAATTATATATTTACCTTTTAACTATTTTTTGATTGGTGAAAATTTTAATTTGACAATAATTTTGAGATAAACCAAAAAGGAAATGTGGACAATAAAATTGGGACGGAAGGAGTAAATTGTAACTATATATAGTAATTACATATCAAAAGACAATCATACTTTTAGTGGAAGAAGTGAAATACAGAAAAAGAAAGAAAGAGCATGACTGTCCTTTGGATTGTAATTGCTCTGTATAGATAAAAAATAACCTGTAAGAATCAACTTTCGTTGGCAAAATTTTTTTTATGGTGTACAAAACTACATAGGGCCTAATTACTATTTCGGTTCCAATCAGGTCTACAGCTGATTTGCCCGCACCAAACCTGGAACTGAACCAAACTGTATTTTGTAAAATGGTTCGGTTCTTGGGTATACTAATCTCTAAAATCAAGTATCATGTATTTCGGGTTCGAGTCCATCAATCGGTTCTAAACCCGATCCCATCTCTACATCCCTATAAATATATAGGAAGCCTAGTTATAGCATTTAATTACTCTAGAGTCCTAGGCCCTAGTAACATAGCTTGCTTAACTAAAACCATACATTTTATGAGTCAGTTGGCTTGGGCTCATTTAACTTCATAAAATATAACCCATTAGTTTTTGTACTTAGACAAAAGACTTGTAGAAAGAGCCCAAACCCACTATTAATTTTTATTTTTAGCTTTTAATTTTAATTTTAAATTTTAATTTAATTTTTATTATATACGAACCTAACTTAAAAAATATAAACAATTGCATTTATCTTGAATTTAAGTGTGTGTAATTTATTTTAAATGTAAGTTTTATATCAACACAAATGATTAAACGCTTTTCCGTATAAAAAAAATGAGATCGTAGGTTGTATATGTCATAAATGAAGCCTGTTTTGAATTTAGACTCCATGTAAGAGGTGCGTCCCTTTACTGCGTCCTTCATTTGGTCACCACAAAAGACGTGTTCTTCCCTTGACATAGCATGCCCTTCCGACGCGTCCACAAGCTTCAAGGGTCGTTTGCCGGTCGCCAAATTTCAAAGGGGAAGCGTTAATTTGAAAGGGAAAGAGGTTTGGCTGCCTACTACGTAGGTTTGGTTTGAGATTTTTTATGTGTTTGATCGCAAGAGAAAAAACTGATTTGACACTAATTACGCCCAGTCTTATAGGTTATCTTTGACACAGTTTATAAGAGAAAATGCTAACAAGTGCCCTTAATGCAATGGTTAAAAAAAATTCAATGCTTAAAAATTGTGTACAATTAATTACATAAAAAACCACCCCCTAAATTTCACTAACCACCTAGTAGTGGGTATGCATAAATACTTGTACATTAACTACTTTAATTGTTCTTAACCATTGCCCTAAGGGCACTAGTTAGCAAAACCATTTTTAAAAAGTTCAAACTTTCATTGTTAAAAAAAACATTTTCGTATTATTATATTGTATATCCTATATTTGAATGGATTAAATATTATTTTCATATAATCTAAACCAAAATCTATATTCAATATATGGTAAACCTTTAACATTGAAAAACATATTTGTTGTTGACGAATACTCGCAATTTAATGTTTTCGATCCAAAAGGAAGCAACAAAATAATAGAAACCCCCAAGCAATTTATAAAATCAAGCTCACTTTCCAACATCTTATGACGTCCAATGACGCGTCATCTTCATAACGCATCCTTCCGTCTACTTTGTCAGTTTGTTGGACCTTAGCGTAATTATCAAACACACATATGATAAAATTGACTAAACTCTAAAATCATTTTCCTTTTGAAATTAATTATTTCTCTTTAAAAATCAAGCAAGAGTAATAGGAGTGACCAAAATGCCTCTTGGGAGGCATCACAGGAGGACCTCTGTAAGGGAAGGGATACGTCAAGTGGTAGGGACGTCAAACAACCTGGGGGCGGCCAACCATGTTACGCTTAGTCTCAGAATCTTGAATAGATTATTTTTTATGATTTATAGGTTTTTTAATTATATATAAATCACTCTATTAACACTAATTAATAAGGTTATAAAAGGCGCGTAATGACGGTGCCAAAATACGAGACATGACACCTAGGTTGCACGGATACGGATACGGAACCGGGAAACGGATACGTAACGTATCCCGTATCTGGCAAAAATAAAAAATTTAAGATACGGATACGGCAGAGATACGGCATATATAAAATAAAATAAAAGTATATATATATGTTAAAAGAATCCATTACTTAGCCCATTACTCATTTATATATGTATTAGCCCATTACTCATTTAATATATTTAATGTAAACCTATTTATAAAAAGCCAATTAACTATTTAACTTAAAAAATAAATTGTGGGCTTTAAAAACACAAAAACCCTATCCCCTAAATGGCCGCCTGCCTGCGTCTTCTTCACCTGGTAAGGTCCCCTTCTTGAACGATTTTGACCTTGGTTTGAGTGTCAAACTCCGATTTTGACTATTATTTGACCGGAAACCGCCTAAAAAGTCCGATTTTGACTGTTATTTCACCGGAAACTCCACAGAAACTTTTCGAAAACTTCGTGAGAAACGTATCCTGTTCGTGAGAAACGTTTCTGGCCGTTTCCTAGCCGTATCCGTTTCTCTCCCGTTCCGAAACGGGAGCGGCAGTGTTTCAGGCGTTTCCGTGCAACATAGCATGACACGTCTACGTTATAAAATAGACCATGTCATAATAAAATGATATCACGTTATAAAATAGTATTTTAACATAATAGTTTCTCTAATAAACTAGTTTATATGACTTCTACGTGTTTAAAATACGAGTAATAAATAAGCATAAATCTATATAAACTATAGGAAAATGCAACTATTATGGTTAAGAAATCAATGCTTAATGTTAATGTATCTTAACTATAATCACTAACAACTCAAAAGTAGTTATCCTTCCATACTTAGAAAATTATTTAAGAGTATTTAAAAGTAGATACATTTTAATAATAAGGTTATTACTTTTCCTTATACAATTAAACATATATTTTGAGAAGAAGAAAGAAGATATAGTTTCTATATTTGTAATGTATATAGTTTTTGTCCATCATTCTGTAATTTTCGTTACATCTCTTTACCCACATTATCCATTCCTTCAACCTCCCCTCTCTCTCTCTCATCAATTCTCTCTCTCATCTTGATTTTATTGCTTGGCTCTCGATAACTCCCCTGTCTCTCCTTTATTTCTTGAAAAGAGTTGCAAAATTATAAAATAAAAAATAAAAAAAACCCTATTCTTTTCTTTACTACAAGTATATGCATATGTGATAATTGTATAGTTTGATCATGTCTTTATCAGGAAAAGACTACATTTTTAATTTTTCACCAACTGTACACCGTTCAGTTTCTTGAAATCTTTCTCTTTCTGCAATTGCTTTTGCATGTCATTTTCTTGATTCGGGTCATACCCGTTTTGGTTCTTTTACCCAATTTCTCATTTGGGTATATCACTAATCGTACACCATTTCCGAATTTTGAAAAAAAAAAGTTCAGGTCTTGAAAGTGAAATGAGTTTTGAATTACATTGGGTCTTTTTCAAGAAACCTACTTTTGTGATTCTGTTTGTCATGTAGAATCTTTTGACTTTTGGTGTTTTTTAGTCTAATTTTTTAGGGTTTAGAAAAATGGGGTTAGGATTAGGCATTGATTCTGAAAAAATAGGAACTTTAAATTTAGAGAAAATGGAGGAAAATGAGAAAAAAGAAGATGAAATTGAGGTAACTGGTTGTTGGATTAAGTTCAGATTCTTGGGAAGGTGTATATCCACAAGGTCTAAAGTGGAGAGCTCAATTTCTGGTAATCTTTTTAATACTTGTTTTGAAATTTACTTCAAATTGTTTCTGTTATACATTTTTCATATATATTCTAGCTCCAATGTCTTGTAATCATCTCCCATTTTATGCATTTTAATTAAAATTAAAGAATTGTCCTCTTAAAATTAATAACCATTTTGTAAATTACAGAATTTCTAGCTCAGTAACTGCAATGTATTATTCCATAAATAGTAAATTTAGAGTATGTTCTTATTCTGTATGTATTCAAATTGGTTAATTTATGCATGTGTTCTTGTGATTATACATTTTTTTCTGTTTTAAAATACATACATCATTCTTAAAATGGTAAACATTAATTAAAATATTCTTAATATGGTGTGACTATGCTGATTTGAAATTCCTATAATCTTATCCCATTTCTGGGAATTTTGGATTTTACTAATTCTTTTAATGACTAATTTTGTGTTTGATAATTCTAGAGCAACCCGTTGTTCCAACTGTTTCATCTGCAACAACTAGCAATCCAGAAAGCACACAATCTACACCAAATATAACAGAAGAATTAAAAATCAGTTCTCATCTTAGAAAATTCAATTTCAATGAACTTAAATCAGCAACAAGAAGTTTTCGACCCGAAAGCCTTCTTGGTGAAGGTGGTTTTGGTTGTGTTTTCAAAGGTTGGATTCACGAAAACGGGCCCCAGCCCGTGAAACCGGGTACGGGCCTATCCGTTGCGGTCAAGACCCTCAATCATGATGGACTTCAGGGTCACAAAGAATGGCTCGTATGACCTATTATTATTATTTTATATTTTAGCTTCTTTTTTTTAAAAAAAAAATTGTTTTATCGTGTGTTTTATATGTGTTAGGCTGAAGTTAATTTTCTTGGTGATCTTTTGCATCCTAATTTGGTTAAATTGATTGGTTATTGCATTGAGGATGACCAAAGATTGCTCGTTTATGAGTTTATGCCTCGTGGAAGCCTTGAAAATCATCTTTTTAGACGTATGTAAATCTTTTTTAATTCATATAATTAATATTCAGTTAATTAACCGCCATATTTACAGGGTCATTACCACTACCTTGGGGAACAAGAATGAAAATTGCAGTTGATGCTGCAAAGGGTCTTGCTTTTCTTCATGAAGAAGCTGAAAGACTCGTGATTTATCGAGATTTCAAGACTTCAAATATCTTACTAGACGCGGTTTGTTTTTTTTTTTTTTGAACTTTTATATTAATCTAAACAAACTTATATTTATCTTAAAACGATTTTGTTTCAGGATTATAACGCGAAATTATCTGATTTTGGGCTTGCTAAAGATGGGCCGGAAGGTGACAATACCCATGTTTCTACTCGTGTGATGGGAACTTACGGGTATGCTGCACCTGAGTATGTCATGACAGGTATATAGCATTATCGCCCAAATCGACCCGTTTTAAGTAAACGGGTCGAAATTATATCTCTATTTATATCTAACATGATCTAATGAATCTCAGGGCACCTAACATCCAAGAGTGACGTATACAGTTTTGGAGTAGTTCTACTCGAGATGATAACGGGCCGAAGATCAATGGACAAAAACCGACCCAATGGAGAACATAATCTTGTGGAATGGGCGAGACCGTATCTAAGTGAGAGAAGAAGATTATACCAATTAATCGACCCGTTACTGGAAGGTCGGTTTTCGGTTAGAGGTGCACAAAAAGCTGCCCAATTAGCTACCCTTTGTCTTAACCGTGACCCGAAAGCTAGACCACTAATGAGTGATGTTTATGAGGTTTTGAAACCGCTTGTGAACCTTAAAGACATGGCGTGTTCGTCTCCGTATTTTCAGGCGATGCATTTGCAGGGTGGGTCGACCCGGATTGGTGGAAATGGGGCGGGCTTGAGAGGCGGGTCGATGAGGAGTGTTTCGGGTTCGAGGTGCCCGAATTTGTCTCCACAGTATAATGATCAAGTGACCCGGTCGCCGAAACCGGTTAGGTGAGTAGATGGTTAATGGGTTTGGGGGTTGAATGTAATTGTTGGAACCGGTGAAATTGTAGCTTCGAGATGAGACATGAATGAGCAAGGCTTTAAAATAAGTATTTTTATTTTTTATTTTTTTTGGTGTTTAGAGCATCTCCAATCATACTCTATCCATCCCTCTATCTCTATATTTGAAGTTTTATCTTCTCCAACCCACCTCTGTCCCTCACTCTAAATATAGAGTGAGAGAAAAACTCCCTCTATATTTGAAGTGAGAGAGTGTCCACTCTATCCATGTCTCTATCTATGGACCCCACATATCCTTACTATAATTTTCTTTTGTAATGTAAAATAAATTAATTAAAAATATGATTTTATGGGTCCCAATAGTTTTAGAGGGATGGGTAGAGTTTATGATTGGAGTTGAGGTTATGTTTAGAGTGAATGGACCCACAAATTATAAAGATAGAGTGAGTTTTATAGAGTTTATGGTTGGAGATGCTCTTATAGATGATAAATCGGTATACAATAATCAAAGAAACTCAAATTATTAGTAAATAATGTCCATTAAAAAGAGATGCTCTTATAGTTTTATAGAGTTTATGGTTGGAGATGCTCTTATAGATGATAAATCGGTACCACAACACGAAATATATCAAAAAAATCAATGATAGTTGAATAATGTCCATTAAAAATATTCTTACGGAGTAATTTTTGTTTATGCATAGTAATTTTATATCAAAGGACAATGATGCCTTTAATGTGAGTCGTGAAATGCAAAATGTGATAAAATGAAAGGAAGGACGTGATTATCATTTGGGATGAAAGTGTTCTGCATGGATAAAAATCACCTCCCATTAAAAATCACTATTAAATTTGAGCTAAAAATCAAATAAATTTGTACCAATGTTCCTAAAATATGAACACTCGTAACACAAATAGTCTTTGGAATCACCAATAAAACTTCATGAAGGTAACTTGATCTTTTATCTTAATTACTATTATAATTTACCTTACAAAAAATTATAATTAGATGGTTAAAGTTTAAGATTTTAAAATATATATGCACGGTTCACATTTTGCTTGTTAGAAAACAACAAAAACAACGGAACGATTACCTCAGTTAAAACGGGGTCGTTTTCCTCCACGAACTCCTTCCTGCATTTTGTCCTTTTGTTTCAGTTTTATAAGATTGATTTAAAAAATACAAGACTAAATATGTTTATTCATAAAAAATGATGTGTTGTTAGTTGTGTTTGCGGAATTGCAGTAGAGAGTAGATAAATTGAATAGAATGTTATTATCATTAAAGTAATTTTATATATCTTTGAAATAATAAATATATCTATCAAAAAGAAATTCTGAAAAAATCTGAATTTAATAAAAAATATACTTTCCTCCGTTTCAAAATAAGTGATACAAATTAGCTTTCACGTTTTTTGAGCCAAAAGATTGTAATGAAGGTTAAATTAGATTAAATTGAATAATTATTGAGTGATGGGTCCCGCATATTATGATTAAAGTGAGTTTAATGATGTTTAAAAATAAGTAAGGATAAATGTGTCATGTCACTTTATTAAAGGAGATAATTAGTGGGTATGAGTCCCACTATATTTTACCAAATAAGTAAAGTTTCAAAGTGTATCACTTATTTTGAGACACCCCAAAATGTAAAGTGTATCACTTATTTTGAAACGAAGGAAGTATAAAAACTTGACCAAAAAGAATACAATAAATTTATATGAAGCCAGAGAGAATCAAACACAGGCCCTTGGGAACACAAGGAAGGGACGTCTACCAATTGATCTAGGACGCAATTTAGTAATATATCAGAGTCATTTCATATATGTGTAATATTTATTAGGTAAATAGAGTAAAATTTGGGCCCTAATTTTTTCGGGTCCCGTTCGATGGCACACTTTGAACTAGGGGTGAGCATGGGGCGGTTTGGGGCGGTTTTTAACTAAAACCAAACCCCGCCCCGAATGTTCGGGTTTTGAGAATTACACCCCGTTTGGTTTCGGGTTTTTCGGTTTCGGTTTTTCGGGTTTTTCGGTTCGGTTTCGGGTTTTTCGGTTCGGTTTCGGGTTTTTTCGGTTTTTTAGTTTCCCTTAAATTTACCAATTTATTACCTTAAAAACTAATATCATGATTCAAACTTCCAAACCTTAACTCATTTCATTATAAATAAAAAACAACTAGTAAGTTTAATATAATGTAATAATAAATTCAACTAACATAATTTGAAAAAAATTAATAATAGAATAACATCCAACCATTTTTCGCAATAATCTTAGTCAATGTCTTCATCCATAGAAGTTTCATTGCATGGTTGCTTTCCTTTTGCAAACAAATTTATATCAAATCTTTTAAAAATATAAGAATATTTTTATAAAACTTGAAATATATATAAAGGCGGGGCGGGGCGGGTTTTTCGGTTTGGTTTTTCATATGCCCCCGAAAACCGCCCCAAACATTCGGGTTTTCCAAAAATCAAAACCGTTGATGTCGGTTTTTCAAATGGTTCGGTTTTTTCGGTTCGGTTTTTTCGGGTTTTTCGGGTTCGGTTCGGTTTTTCGGTTTTTATGCTCACCTTGAACTCCCTTATGGCCGGCCCTGCTGTTTATTAATAGAAGTAATAAACAACTGAGTTAAGAAATGCTTAACATATGATAAAATTAGTTGTGAGGGTTTAATCCAATGCAATTGTAGTATCAAATTATCTTTTTTTGATTCCTGATTTATCATCAGACAGCTCGATTGAGATGGTGACCTTTCACAATATGTCCGTCAGATTAACGCTTTCATTCTGTCTATTCAATTGATTGACTAACTCAAAGTATACAATTCTAACATGGTGGTAAGGCATCAATCTTTATTTATAAGTGAAAGAAGTAAAAAATTGAGATAATATATCAAACAAACTCAGTATTCAATTACTGCCTAAAAAAATTAGAACTTTTTAATTGATGATATCATGATTTGTAATTATACCCATAATTTTCAAATATTCACCTTTTACATCAATTTATATTTTATAAACCACTATTTGAAAAACCTCTAGAAATCGATTCTTTACTATTTGCATTATGTTCAACTTTTTAAGTTCAATTGAAAATGTTTTAACATTCTTAATTTTTATCAAAACCTCTTGAAAATTTAATTCTCATTTTTTAACTATGATACAATTAGACACATAAATTTATTCATACCAAAATATATAATGATAATCAACTTAAATCCAAACACTAACAATGTAATTTTGTACTTAAAAAAATAAAATAAAACAAATATACTTATATTGAAAAGGACAACAAAAAATACCATATAGAATAGAAAATACTTTTTTAGTCAGTAAATGTCTAAATGACATTGTCTTTTAGACATGCACAAACCAAATTAAAAAAAGACTGAACCGGTTTTTAAACCAGATCAGATTCGGTCAATGGTAATCAAAACAAGTTTAGGTCAAAATCAGATCGAATTATACGGATAAAACAACTTAGAAATCGATAAAAACTAGATCGGATCAGATCTATTTTTTTATAATATTTTCCACCTTCAAATCACTTACAAATACTCAACGGTTAAATTCAATTTCCACATTCCAATTTTCAAACCAGTTTTTCCCTAATCCGGTTTTATAAAACCGATTTGCCCAAGGATACTCAAACCGATCCTAATCAAGCGGTTTCGTATCCAATCCGATCTAGTATGCTTATATATGGTTACGATCCATTTCCAAACCGGTTTAGAAACCTATCCAGATCGGATTCGGTTTTGATGTGTATCTATATTGTCTTTCACTACTGTTACACAATAAGTCAAGAACCAACAATGCCCACTGGAGCCCATTGGGCTGGTCCAATGGTCCCAAAATTCAACCACCCCAGCCTAACTTCCCCTAATCACAAGACCATGTGCACTTTTCGGTTTGAAGAAAAAAGGAAATTTGCAGAGCCAATATATTACAAGAAATCATTATGTACAAAAAAAAAAGTCATAAAATGCAAGCAGCATAACACATATAAAATATAACCTTAAGATCCCTACAAATTGAGACTTATGATCTGCAAATGAACATTGGTTACACCATTATTACAGATTGAGTGAATTCATATTATGTAATAAAAGGTACTACCAAGAGAATGGGCCCATGATTTTACAGCCCGAGAACATTGACTTTAGTCAGCATTCCAGCTTTGTTCAACAATTTCACGCACTTTTCGGTTGTATTCACGCTTATTCTCACTGAACAAACGGGCTGCTTCAGAGTTGGCTGGTGAGTTTGGGTTCGGGTCACAAAGCAATGACTACAATTTAAACGAAATACATGATGTTATTAGACGATAAATGTGACCTAGAAAAAAGGCAGATTAAATTAATAATTATTAATGATGATGTTTAAAATGATGATGCAATCTTGTTGCTGATGATGTCATATCCCTACATCAATTTTAAAATTAATAAGCAATCATTATTTCTTGTTTACCTGAATTGATGTAAGAATAGCAGCAACATCATAAATTGGACTCCACTGATTTTGAAGAATGTCCAAACATATGCTCCCATCTGCATAAACTGATCATAGAAAAAGAACATGATAACAACACCACCAACACAAAGAACATGATGAAAATATATATAATCTTGTAATGATGATTGACGAGTTGATGACAACTTACTGTTTGGATGAAACATTCTAGAAATAAACCGTACTGTTGGTGGCTTATTTGGATAATCTTCTGAAAACTGCAGTGTCAACTTGAACGTACCTGAGAATAACCGTTAAATGTTTCCTATCTCAAAGTTTCATCAAACATTTGTAATCTCTTTTAATTTGAATGTATCTACACTAGGTGTTTAATGCAGATCCTGAGTGGTTTAAGTTTAAATTGTGGTTGGTAATGACTAATGACTTGTGAACACTAAATACATATTATGGGTCAAATCTAGAAGGTTCTTATAAATTGTTCAGTTTGGGTTGTATCACACTTGTATTTTATCACAAACTGGTCAAATGGATCATACCTAAACAGATAATTCAAATTTAAAACTGGAACAAGTCAAATATGTTGACCCGGTTGAAAGTCACTCGCCTAAAGTATATTTATGAGTTATGACTGACAAATTTCCTAAAGATTTAGGTTATTACTGGCATATTATCTTTGTAATCATTATTAGCACATCAATTATTTATAAAAAGTTTAAGAGTGTTCAAAGATTATTTGCGAGTCAACCCGGTCTGACTACAATGATATACGTACATATATTGTATTCAAAATTATATGAAAAAAGAGAAATTATAGTTTAGAAACATACCTCCGTCCCAAGGAGTGTCATCCGGACTACAATACAAATAGCAAATGATGAGTAAAAAAAATCACATCATTTCATACTGCTAGATACAGAAAAACAAGCATTAATTTACAATTCTACCTACCCAAATATCACAGCGTTCCAAAGCATGATATTGTTATCATACGGAGCACCACTGATTCCGGCAGGAGGATCCTGCTGCAACCTCTTGAAATCCCTCATTAACCTCTTCCTCGCCGGCGTCGACATCCTCGCCGCCTACTATAAATTTAAAAAAAGCAATCCACTTCAAAATTCAATTTACTAATCATCTAACTAATTCATCGTGCAATTATCATTTTCAAATTAAAGTAAGTGCAGAATATCTTTGAACCCTAGATCTGTAAAATTAGCTAAGTTACATATTTGAGAAGCGAAATTAAGCAGAAATTGAACAACATAACATATTATAGTCGATTCTAGGGTTCCGGTAATATGAAAGTAAGCGCGTGATAATTAGTTGAATACAAAAGGATTGAGAAATCGTGTTGCCTGAAACGTTAAGCGGCCGGAAAGTTACGGTTGGAGTGTGGACGATTGAAGTGAATCTGGTGATGATCGGCCGTCGGGGACGGTGGGGACGTCTGCCCTCCGTTAGTCGCCTTTCAGAACACAGGATCAAGAACACAAGCGGACGAAGCTTCGACTGCCATGTGAGCCACTGATTATATTTTGAGAAAATAACAAAAGTGGTACCTGTGGTTTGGTACTTTTTACCAATCTAGGCTCTTATTAAAATGTTTTGCCAATTTGTCCGTACTTTTATTAGTTTCTTGCAATTTTGATCCTTCTTCAGTTAAACGTCGCAGCATTAGTTTAAATGTAAAGAAGATGACAGTTTAACTTAACCCTTTTAAAGCTAACGTTTTGGTATCTAAAATTTATAATTTGGTTACTTAGCTTGTTTTAATTTTAATCTTAAATCTAACTTTCTTTATTACTATATGTATATAATAACTTTTTTGTATATTATGATTAGTATTAGTATTGTTATATAATTTTAATACTTATAATAGTAGATTTTAATCTTGATAAGAGTATGACATTTTTTTCAATAGTTGTTTGACTAAAATCATGTAACATATCTTGGTGGATATTTGTGTGAGCTAGTTGATTATTCCGTTATTAGCTTATTGATAAGTGCATGTTTTTAAGTCACAAACTATGTTTGTCTGTGGTTGAAATTAGGGGTGAGCAAGAAAAGAGGGTAATCGGAATTGGAACCGGAACCGTCTCGGAACCGGAGGTTCCGGACAAGGAACCGGTTAGGAGGTTCCGGTTCCGGTTCCTAAAATCATGGAACCGCTCTAAGAGGTTCCGGTTCCGGTTCTCAAATTTATGGAACCGTTAACCGGTGGGTAACCGGAACCGGTAGTTATCAAATCTAATTTTATATTAAAAATAGTTATATATTATATACGCACACGTATATATATTCTAATTATAATTATTTTAAATTTTTTAACTTTATATAAATATATAACACATTACATATTATTACACAGTTAATCATTTACATGGATTTATTTTGTTAATGAGTTGTATGTTTGGGTTACTGAGTTTGAATTTTGGGTCATTGGGTGTATATTAGTATATGTCACTGTATGTGTCATTTCACTTCTTAATCTCACATTATCATATAACTATCTATATCTCAGATTCATAGACGGCCTTATAAAGAGATGTCGAGAAATCTCATCTACAATAGGACATCGGATAGGGTAACCGGAACCGGCAACGGAACCGGTGGTTCCGGTTCCGAAAATTGAGGAACCGTTCTAATAGGTTCCGGTTCCGAGATTCAAGGAACCGGCGGTTCCAATTCCGGTTCCGGTTCCGGTCGGAACCGGCGGATAACCGGTTATGCTCACCCCTAGTTGAAACATACTATTAAATGGTGGAATGTGTTGACATGATGACATGATGACATATGTTGACATAGTTTTTAAGTCACTTGGGGGTGTTTGAGAGAGCTTATTAATGAGGTTTTTTTTAGCTTATAAGTTTATTAATTTAAATAAATTCTTTTAAGTGTTTGGTTTAGCTTATAAACTTATAAGTTTATTAAGAGTGTTTTAAATAAACTCATTTGCAAGGGATTATAAGCTTATTAAACCTTTTTACCCCTTTATCCTCACCTTTAACCATATTTCTTCTCCACAGATTGTCCTTCATAGCTCACCTTGATCATTATTGTAACGACCCGAAATTTGTAAATAAATAAAATATGTAAAAATATGATAATTATGGATAAATCATATAAAACACGTAGGAATTGGGTTCGTGTCGTTTGGAGTCCGTATGAGAAAGTTATGGACGAAACCGTGTTGAAACCTAGACCGAAAAGTGCAGCCCTGCTGCACAGGTAGGCTCGCGGCGCGAGCCAGGCGCGAGCAAAACGCGAGGTTGAGCAGAGGGACCAGAGCTGAAACGCGAGAAGGTCGCGTTGACTTCGCGTTGACTTCGCGACGCGATCTCGACGCGAGCTGGGCGCGAAGTCTGGTATAAAGCGGCGACCAGCGGGAAGACCCGCGTCCTTTCGCGGCGCGAGCTCGGCGCGAGCCAGTCCGACCAGTGCAATAAATTCGGGTTTTTAGCCATAAATGCATATTGAAAACCCTAGTTTCTTCCAAAGACGATTTTCGAGTGCAAGGGCTGTTTTGGGTTGATTTCTTCATCAAAGCTTGGTAGATTTCACTCCTAAGTGAAGATTTAAGGTATATCTTCACTCCTTGATCCTTGTAGCTTTAGATCTATGTATTTTAATGGTTGGGTTTGAAACCCTAGTTCTTGGGGTTATGGATTATGGTGATTTAAATGGTGTATACCTTTAATAGATGGTATATTAACAAAGGAAACAAGTGTATGATTATGATTTGTAAGAATCTTAAGGGTTGGTTAAACCTAGGGTTGGTAAATCACCATATTTGGGGAAAATGGATTGATGGGTGTTATCTAGAGGTAGATGAACACATTGGTAGTAGTAATTGATGTTGATCATATTGTGATAATTGTATTAGGCTTTCGGTGAAGCCTTGGAAAGTTGATTGGATTGAGAAGCAAGAGATTGGGTGTCAAGAACACGGTTTGAGCATCTTATTGCTAAGGTGAGTACGTGTGGACTTTACTGAGTACATAGCCTATGAAATACATTTTATTACTTGTGTTGTGGTCTATTTGCTTATTTGTGTAGACTAGTAGTTTATAGTTAGTTATACCGATAGTTGTATTGAACTAACTTGTTTGATGATAGACGTGATAGCCGAGAGCTAGATTGACATAACCATCGAGTTATGATATGGTGAGATGATGTGATGATTCGGGGGATCCCCGGTCATGAGGTATGGAATGGGGAGCATTTGGGCGGATCCCCATCGGCCCATTCCATGATAGTAGTCTTGCTAACTGGAAGTAGTCCGGCGAGTAAGGCAGGTATTGGTAGATTGGGCGATTCCCTCTTGCCTTTACCTTGAAGCTTGTTAATGCGGGGGATCCCCGGTTAATAAGTTAATGTGGTTCTAGTTGGTTGGGGATGTCCCGACAACTAGGTATGATTGCTAGGAAAGCAAGGTATTAGACTCACAATAGGGTGACTAGATAGATGGGTGATTGCTTACGTGTTTGTTGTTTGTCGTTCGGTTATTATTATTAACTTTGGGGTCTAAACCCATGTAGCTCACGAGACGTTTTTGTCTCACGTACTCCTTGTTTGTTTTGCTATGTACTCAGGTTCGGGATCGAAGGTTTAGGTACGCATGGATAGAGATGCGGGACCTAGAATAGAAGAACTCTAGATTGGATTTAGTCTTAGCTTGGTTATGATATATTTTGTAACACCTACTTTTATACTCTGATTTCATACCAAGGTTTTTGTAAATCCGAATTGAGGATGTTCTTCTATTTATAAAATGTTTTATTTTGGCCGAATTTTGGTATTAAAATTTGAGGTGTTACAACTTGGTATCAGAGCTATAGTTTAAGTGAATTAGGTTGGATGACCATCCTAGTCTTAGACTGTAGCATTAGGAATGTAAGATTCCTTGAGATCATAGGTTGACCTTGAGACTTTATATTAAGTTTAGGGTTGAACCTAGGGGACCGATGAATTTGATATGATTTGGATATTGAGTCTTATAAGACTAATGGGTTGTACACAAGGTACTAAATGTTTAATGTCTTTCGTATAGTCTTGATTGAAAGAAATGGTGAACACTCGTAGAAGTGGGAAAGCCCCGGAGAACCGGGAGGAGGAAGTACCTCCTGTTGAGAGGGTGGATGAGCAAGAAAGTCAACCATCAATGCATCGGGTTGACGAATCGGAGGTCGGAGCTAATAGAACTCCGGTGACCATGGCGGATCTCCAAACTATTATCGACCAAATCAAGGGAACGGTGGCCGAGGAAGTGCACCGTATTATTGGAGACCGTGTGAGGTCGGGTGGAGATCGGGAATCCGAGGCTAAGTCGGATGAGAAAACCGGAGGTAGTGGCACCGGGGAAGGGAAGTCCTCCACGGGTGGCCAAAGTGATGCAAGGGCTAAGCCCGTTGTGAAAGAAGGGTGTTCGTTTAAATCCTTCATGGCATGTAAGCCAAATGTGTATACGGGTAGTTCGGACCGAAGGTAACCATGAGATGGATCCGGGAAACCGAGAGGGTGATCGGAAGTAGCAAATGTAAGGATGTTGATATGGTGACGTATGCGTCACAATTGTTAAAAGAAGATGACATGGTGTGGTGGGATATTGTGTATGAGACCCTCGGGAAGGAGGTGGTTGAAAGGATGTCGTGGGATGAGTTCACCACGAGATTAAAAAAGAAATTTTGTCCCGAAAGGGATTTGGAAAAGATGCACGAGAAGTTCGTGACCCTCAAAAAGGGTGATATGTCAATTGAAGAATATTCGAGGGAGTTCACGGGATTGCTCCCGTTTGTTGCTAAAACCTACTCGGATGAGAGGTTGAGGGTGGTCCGGTATGCTAGTGGGTTACCGTGGGACTACCAATTGGAAGTAAAGAGGGCGGTTTCACTTGATGAAGCTATTAGTGCCGCCCGGAGTGTCGAGGAAGTGAATGAGGCACGTGTTGCCGAGAGGGCCCATGTGGGCGAGAAGAGGAAAGCCGAAAGTGGCTCGAGTACGTTTAAGAAAGGGAAGTTCACATCGAACTTCTCTAAACAAGGGAGTGTTGGCTCGTGCAAGAAGTGCGGGAAGACTCATGCCGGCGTGTGCCGAGGGGAGTCGAAAACTTGTTATAATTGTGGGAAGCCGGGGCATATGGCCCGAGAATGCAAGTCTAAATCTTTGGCCGAGATCGAGTGTTTCTCGTGCCACGAGAAGGGGCACTATAGCAATGTGTGCCCAAAGAAGGGAACCGAGTCGATGGTGTCCACGGCTCAAAAGAAAGTGGAGCCGGCGAAGGTGAAGGGGCGGTCCTTCCAACTTACTCGGGAGGAGGCGAAGGAGGCACACGATGTGGTGTCAGGTATTCTATTCATTAACTCCTTGCCAACTCATATTTTATTTGATTCGGGTTCTAATTATTCGTTTGTGTCCTATGAGTTCGGTTGTAAATTGAATGTGCCGTCCGAGATGTTAGATGAGGTTTATGAGATAGAAGTAGCCGACGGGAAAACGTCTATGGTTGAATGTATTTATAGAAATTGTGAAATAGAAATAGACGGTAGAAAGTTTAAGGTGGATTTGTTGCCCATGGGAATTAGGGCGTTTGATGTGGTTATCGGTATGGATTGGTTGGGAATGCACCAAGCCAAGATTTTGTGTGGAAAGAAAATAGTGTCGATTAGGACACCCGAGAATGAGAAGGTGTATGTGTATGGGGAGAAACGACATCACATGCCTAATGTGATTACCGCTATTAAGGCGAGGAAGAGTATATCGAAAGGTTGTGCATCGTTTATGTAACACCTCAATTTTCAAAACACTTTTTAAAACATATTTTTAAGTAAAAACATTACAATTCCGATATTCCTCAAAATACGGTTTAACAAAAATCACCATAGTTTATCAGAGTATTAAAGCCGGTGTTACAAAAACAATATCATAGCCATAGGATAAACGAGAACTACCTACGAGCTCCCGAGCTAAACAACACTAGGCCACTTCTAACGCGACCCTCTAATCCATCGATCTTGAACCTGAGTACATAGCAAAAACACAAACATAGTACGTGAGACAAAATTGCCTCGTGAGTTACATGGGTTTTAGACCCGGTAAACAAATAGTCAAATAATATCATTTAATCTTAAAATAATATTACTAAGTTTGTTTTGGGTCACTTTATCACTTTCATCATTGGCCAATGTCAAGATAATCGGAATGCCTCCAATCTATCGAGACCATCATATCCACGGTAACCGGAATGCCTCCAATCTACCGGGATTCATAGGTATTGGGTAATCGGAATGCCTCCAATCTACCTCTAACCTTAAGGTACCGTAGTAACCGGAATGCCTCCAATCTACTACGGCCCTAGGGATATCATCATCATCATCATCATCATCATCATTACTTATCTTTTATCGTTATGTGCTCATAGCTCCATCATTTCTCAGTCAATCAATCATTTCATTGTCAAACAAGCAATTCATCATAAATCACATAAATGACTAAATTACTTAAAGACTCGACAAAATCATTAGATCATAAAAACATTTACTAGCTATGTACCCAGTTTGAAAGTTCACATGTACTCACCTTAGCCAAGCTAACTCCAAATCGTGTCTATCAACACGAATCCTTGCTTTCCAACTTGTGAAATGTCATCAATCTTTAGGTCTTCTTGACCTATCATCCATATCATCATAAAATCTAGTTATTATCCATAACTAGCTACCAATAAACCCATAACAACATTCTTAACCACCAAGTTCATCCAACTTGGTGAAACCCCAAAACCCCAGTTCAAGATTCCCATCAATAAACCCAAATCCAACTTGTACACATCGATTACAAGCTTACAATGAGTGTTCTACACCCATGAACAGTCATCTTCCCCAAAGATGGCATGGATGGTTCCCCAAACCACCATTTCTACCCATACAAAGTTCACAAACTAACTAGATAACATCAACAATCAAGAAATCTTACCTTTGATGTTTAGATCCTTCAAGATAGTGAAGATTTGGGCTCAAGAACACCAAATTCGACCTTTCTCTCTCTAGAAACGGCTGCACCACGATTTGGGTGAGAAATGAGTAAACCCTAGCTCAAACCCGATTTTAATCTGCTCGTCCATAGTTCGCGATCGTGAACTCAAGTTCGCGTCGCGAACTTCGCGCCCCATACACACTTCGCGATCGGTAACTGGTCGGGAACACTTCACGTCCGATCACCAACTTTCCTGTCTCGAGTTCACGATCGCTAACCGAAGTTCGCGTCGCGAACTCCTCATGTAGGCCAGGCTGCACTTTTTCATCTTTATCTCCACCCGGTTTCGCCCATAACTTTCTCATACGGTGTCCAAATGACCCGAAACCAATTCCTACGGTTCTGAAATGAATTATCCTTATTTATCATATTTTTCCCAAATTTTATTTTATTCAAATTTCGGGTCGTTACAACTATCCACCCCTTAAAAGGATTCCGTCCTCGGAATCAACTCAAGGATTTCCAATCCTCATTCCACTTCCAAATTACGATTCAATAATACTTATGCATTTAATCGCCCACTCGACCCGTTATACCCAAACGGGCCAAAGATCCAAACTTGAGTTCCTAATACCCGAACGGGTCAAAATTTCACGATTTGACCTTAACCTTTCTCATCACTTAACCAAACTCCTTACTCCCATTGGGATGATATGACCCAATCATTACTAATAACCATTTGACCAAAATGATAGTCAACCCCTCGCTTTGACCAAATTGTCAACATTGTCCCATCTTTGACTTAAGCATAGAGTCAACAATACCTTGGAAACTTTCCTTATCCATTAGTGGTTCCATTAATCCTCAATTCCTTAACCATCAATCTTACACTCATGGTCCAACAACAATCATATTCGATTTCTAGGCTCCATTCGGAATACCCAATGGTCAAAGTCGCACCCTTTGACTACAATTATTCCCATTAATCCATTACCCACCATTTTACACATGAAGATGATACATTATGCCCTTATCCTTGACTAACCAATTTAAACGAAAGTCAAAACCCCATTTTGACTAAAGTCAACAATCTACTAGTTGACTAACCTTGACTTTATGAATAAGGTCAACTTACCTTGCTAAATTCCACATATTCTTTGTTACTAAGGCATCGCTTCCCCAGCTTTTCATTCCCGATTTCCTATTTTAGATTTCCTTTCTCAATTGTTCCCTTTTTCCTCGATTTCGATTTCCACAATCGATTAACAACTTCCATTTAAATCAATACCAAATCTCTATTACTTTTTAACTTTCATCCAATTACTTATACCTTTTACAATTTCCTTCAACATCCTTATACCATACTTGAATTTCCCGATTACCGGCTCTAGAGCCTCAATCATATCCAATTGTGGCCTAACCACCCGATATACAACTTTCACCACTCATTGGCTACTAACCACTGTGCTTTCTAAATCATTCCTTTTTCATGAACCATTAACTTGTAGGTATCCCCTACTCATATTCTTACTTAAACACGATCCGCGTTTTCAACACAATTTCTCATTTTCCACATATTTCCCATTTATAAGTTCTAAGACATAACTATACCTCAGTCATTCTTTTGTTTACCATTCACGTGTAACAATCATTACATTATTTATTCGGATTCCCGCCGAATACCAAATTCCATTTCCAAGGATCCTATTCCAAAAAAGAAAAATTTCATCCATAGTAATAATTCTTATCAAGGCTTAGTACTTCATTGTACTACTACATTTCTGTTAGAAATACTCACCATATCTCGTGTCTCATCCTTTTTACATATTAGTATCAACCCTTATATCCTTACTATATGCGACACATTTGTCTATAGTCCTTTCCCATACATGCTTCCACACACATCACTAACCGGGAAGACTATTCCCAAAAATAAATCCCCATGTCGTACGACTCGTTTCCAATTTCTAAAAGCACCAATTCGTGCAACAACCAAACAATTAAGCCATAATCACACAACGCCAATCTTCACTTAAGATCTCCGAGGCTGCATCATGAACCCCCCTCTAGATTTCCTTCCGGGAAGACTTCCCCTTTCAACCCACTCGTGAGTTCCTTTCACAACATATTGTACCGCGCTCTCTTTTCAAAAGTTTCATACTACACGTTCCACCGCGTCGACGCCTCACCCTTTAATTATATGGATGTCAAACTTATCATATCTTTCTTTCTTCGCTTGTTACCCTCTAGCACTTGCTCAATCCACCGAATCCACCAATCGTGACCTCCAGTTCAGAACTTCCGATTTACCCCACGGTCTTACATGCTATGAAAACCTTATACAACGTCCTTCCATTTCTTCCGACTAGGTCTGGCTACCTCTTTATGTAGCTACTTCTCACTACGGGCTTCGCCATTCGATGACTCTTCCTTCGTGCGGGTATTGGAATCATTCCTCCTACCCTTAATCATACGGTCATCAATAGTCTAGTTCACATTCTCATTCATAACTCTTCCCAATTTAGTGGAGCTTGTCTACTTTTCACATTCATTCTTTCGCCATACCAACGTATTCATCAAACAAGATTCAAACGGTCAGCTCAACAGTCAAAAACAACAAGATTAGATCAAAACATGGCACCTATCATAGGGGTCGACCCTATCATACTAATGCCCTACAGTCTCAAAAGACTCATATTGCACACTGCATAACAACTTCCATAGGTCCCCTAGGTTCAACCCTAAACTTATCATAAAGTCTCAAGGTCAACCTATCGATCTCAAGGAATCTTACATTCCTATTGCTACAGTCTAAGACTAGGATGGACATCCAACCTAATTCACTTAAACTATAGCTCTGATACCAAGTTGTAACACCTCAATTTTCAAAACACTTTTTAAAACATATTTTTAAGTAAAAACATTACAATTCCGATATTCCTCAAAATACGGTTTAACAAAAATCACCATAGTTTATCAGAGTATTAAAGCCGGTGTTACAAAAACAATATCATAGCCATAGGATAAACGAGAACTACCTACGAGCTCCCGAGCTAAACAACACTAGGCCACTTCTAACGCGACCCTCTAATCCATCGATCTTGAACCTGAGTACATAGCAAAAACACAAACATAGTACGTGAGACAAAATTGCCTCGTGAGTTACATGGGTTTTAGACCCGGTAAACAAATAGTCAAATAATATCATTTAATCTTAAAATAATATTACTAAGTTTGTTTTGGGTCACTTTATCACTTTCATCATTGGCCAATGTCAAGATAATCGGAATGCCTCCAATCTATCGAGACCATCATATCCACGGTAACCGGAATGCCTCCAATCTACCGGGATTCATAGGTATTAGGTAATCGGAATGCCTCCAATCTACCTCTAACCTTAAGGTACCGTAGTAACCGGAATGCCTCCAATCTACTACGGCCCTAGGGATATCATCATCATCATCATCATCATCATCATTACTTATCTTTTATCGTTATGTGCTCATAGCTCCATCATTTCTCAGTCAATCAATCATTTCATTGTCAAACAAGCAATTCATCATAAATCACATAAATGACTAAATTACTTAAAGACTCGACAAAATCATTAGATCATAAAAACATTTACTAGCTATGTACCCAGTTTGAAAGTTCACATGTACTCACCTTAGCCAAGCTAACTCCAAATCGTGTCTATCAACACGAATCCTTGCTTTCCAACTTGTGAAATGTCATCAATCTTTAGGTCTTCTTGACCTATCATCCATATCATCATAAAATCTAGTTATTATCCATAACTAGCTACCAATAAACCCATAACAACATTCTTAACCACCAAGTTCATCCAACTTGGTGAAACCCCAAAACCCTAGTTCAAGATTCCCATCAATAAACCCAAATCCAACTTGTACACATCGATTACAAGCTTACAATGAGTGTTCTACACCCATGAACAGTCATCTTCCCCAAAGATGGCATGGATGGTTCCCCAAACCACCATTTCTACCCATACAAAGTTCACAAACTAACTAGATAACATCAACAATCAAGAAATCTTACCTTTGATGTTTAGATCCTTCAAGATAGTGAAGATTTGGGCTCAAGAACACCAAATTCGACCTTTCTCTCTCTAGAAACGGCTGCACCACGATTTGGGTGAGAAATGAGTAAACCCTAGCTCAAACCCGATTTTAATCTGCTCGTCCATAGTTCGCGATCGTGAACTCAAGTTCGCGTCGCGAACTTCGCGCCCCATACACACTTCGCGATCGGTAACTGGTCGGGAACACTTCACGTCCGATCACCAACTTTCCTGTCTCGAGTTCACGATCGCTAACCGAAGTTCGCGTCGCGAACTCCTCATGTAGGCCAGGCTGCACTTTTTCATCTTTATCTCCACCCGGTTTCGCCCATAACTTTCTCATACGGTGTCCAAATGACCCGAAACCAATTCCTACGGTTCTGAAATGAATTATCCTTATTTATCATATTTTTCCCAAATTTTATTTTATTCAAATTTCGGGTCGTTACAGTTTATTGCATATGTATTAGATGGCCGAAAAGAAAAGAAGACAATGGATAGTGTAAAAATTATTCGGGAATTCCCCGAGGTATTTCCCGATGATTTGCCCGGTTTGCCACCGGAGAGACAAGTCGAATTTAAAATTGACTTAGTGCCGGGGGCGACGCCGATTGCTCGTGCTCCATATCGTTTAGCTCCCACCGAGATGCGGGAATTGATGACCCAATTGCAAGAATTGTTAGATAAAGGTTTTATTCGTCCGAGTTCGTCACCGTGGGGTGCACCGGTGTTATTTGTTAAAAAGAAAGACGGTTCGATGAGAATGTGTATCGACTACCGAGAGTTGAATAAGGTAACTATTAAGAACCGTTACCCGTTGCCGAGGATTGACGACTTATTTGACCAATTGCAAGGTGCTAGTTATTTCTCAAAGATCGATTTGAGGTCGGGTTATCACCAAGTTCGGGTGAAAGAAGGCGATACCGAGAAGACGGCTTTCCGTACACGTTATGGTCATTATGAATTCCTAGTGATGCCGTTTGGTCTTACCAACGCACCGGCTATTTTTATGGATTTGATGAATCGGGTTTGTAAACCGTTTCTTGATAAGTTTTTGATCGTGTTTATTGACGACATTTTGATTTATTCAAAAACCGAAGAAGAACACGAAGGTCATTTGAGACTCGTTCTAGACGTGTTGAAACGGGAGAGGTTGTATGCAAAATTTTCAAAGTGTGAATTTTGGTTACGGGAAGTACAATTCTTAGGTCACGTGGTGACGTGTGATGGTATTAAGGTTGATCCATCCAAAATTGAAGCGGTGTCAAATTGGGAGCCTCCGAGGACTCCTACCGAGGTTAGAAGTTTTCTTGGATTAGCCGGTTATTACCGAAGATTTATACAAGATTTCTCGAGAATCGCGATTCCACTCACGAAGTTAACGAGAAAAAGTGAGAAGTTTGTATGGGAGAAGAAGCAAGAGGAGGCGTTTAAGTTGTTAAAAGAAAAGTTATGTAACTCGCCGATCCTTACGTTACCGGATGGTATGGAAGATTTTGTGGTTTATAGTGATGCTTCGAATCAAGGGCTCGGTTGTGTGTTGATGCAAAGAGGAAAGGTGATCGCGTATGCCTCGCGACAATTGAAGAATGCGGAATTAAGGTACACGACACACGACTTGGAATTGGCGGCGATTATTTTTGCCTTGAAGTTGTGGAGGCATTATTTGTATGGCACTCGGTGTACATTGTACACGGATCATAAGAGTTTGCAATATGTGTTTACTCAAAAAGACCTTAATATGCGACAAAGAAGGTGGATCGAGTTGATTGCCGATTATGATTGTGAGATTGTGTATCATGCGGGGAAGGCGAATGTGGTGGCCGATGCCTTAAGTCGAAAGGTTTATGAAAATCCGAACCGAGGAATTTTATCACGTATAGAAGTTGTCTCGAGTATCATCGAAAGAATCAAGAATGCCCAACGAGAGGTTATGGAAAAAGACGAGTTAAGACAAGAACGGTTAGGTAAAAACCAACATTTTCTTGAAAATGCACAAGGATTGAAGACCGTAGGCGGTCGTATTTGGGTTCCTAAGTTCGGTGGTATCCGAAAAGAGTTGTTGTATGATGTGCACAAGTCGAAGTATTCGATTCACCCGGGAAGTACAAAGACGTATCAAGATATGAAACGGGTTTATTGGTGGCCCGGAATGAAGACGAGAGTGGCCAAGTATATCTCTAAGTGTGCCACGTGTGCACAAGTGAAAGCCGAGCATCAAGTACCGTATGGGGTAGCTCAATCATTAATTGTACCGGCCGGGAAGTGGGAAGATATAACTATGGATTTCATAGTAGGTTTACCGAAGACGAGTAGAGGTCACGATGCCATTTGGGTCATAGTTGACCGGTTGACCAAAAGTGCGTTATTTTTAGCAATTCGGGAAACATTGCCACTTGAGAAGTTGGCTAAGTTGTATGTTGATGAAGTGGTTCGACTCCACGGGGTTCCGTTATCGATTGTGTCCGATAGGGACGCGAGGTTTACCTCGAGATTTTGGCGATCTTTACAAGAAGAATTGGGTACAAAGTTGCGGTTGAGCACGGCTTATCACCCGCAAACCGACGGTCAAAGTGAAAGAACAATTCAAACGGTTGAAGATATGTTGAGATCGTGTGTGTTAGACTTCGGTGGTAAATGGGATGAACATTTACCGTTAGTCGAGTTCTCGTATAATAATAGTTATCACTCGACTATCAAGATGCCGCCTTATGAGGCGTTATATGGTAGAAAATGTAGAACTCCATCTTGTTGGTTGGAAGCGGGAGAGACGAAACTCACGGGTCCCGAGATCGTGAGAGTGACAAATGAAAAGATTGGTATTATTCAAAACAACATGAAAGTCGCCCAAGATAGACAACGAAGTTATTCGGGTTTAAAGAAAAGACCATACGACTTGGATGTCGGTGATATGGTGATGTTGAAAGTGTCACCTTGGAAAGGTGTGATGCGGTTTGGTAAAAAGGGAAAGTTAAGTCCAAGGTATGTTGGACCGTTTAAAATATTGAAACGGGTCGGGCTTCAAGCTTTTAAGTTGGAACTTCCACCCGAACTTCAAGGTGTGCATGACACCTTTCACGTGAGTTATTTGAAGAAGTTTATCGGGGAAGTTGAGAATATTATTCCATTGCAAGAGTTGCGGGTTGACGGCCCGAATCGGTTGATTGAAGAGCCTGAAGCTATATTAGAGACGAAAACAAAGAAGCTTCGGAATAAGGAGATCGAGTTGGTATTGGTCAAGTGGAAGCATTCACTTGGGCCGAATTTGACTTGGGAAGTCAAAGACGAGATCCGGAAGAGGTACCCGGATTTCGTGAACTATGATGAGATTCCGAGGACGGAATCTTCTTAAGGGGTAGATAGTTGTAACGACCCGAAATTTGTAAATAAATAAAATATGTAAAAATATGATAATTATGGATAAATCATATAAAACACGTAGGAATTGGTTTCGTGTCGTTTGGAGTCCGTATGAGAAAGTTATGGACGAAACCGTGTTGAAACCTAGACCGAAAAGTGCAGCCTTGCTGCACAGGTAGGCTCGCGGCGCGAGCCAGGCGCGAGCAAAACGCGAGGTTGAGCAGAGGGACCAGAGCTGAAACGCGAGAAGGTCGCGTTGACTTCGCGTTGACTTCGCGACGCGATCTCGACGCGAGCTGGGCGCGAAGTCTGGTATAAAGCGGCGACCAGCGGGAAGACCCGCGTCCTTTCGCGGCGCGAGCTCGGCGCGAGCTCGGCGCGAGCCAGTCCGACCAGTGCAATAAATTCGGGTTTTTAGCCATAAATGCATATTGAAAACCCTAGTTTCTTCCAAAGACGATTTTCGAGTGCAAGGGCTGTTTTGGGTTGATTTCTTCATCAAAGCTTGGTAGATTTCACTCCTAAGTGAAGATTTAAGGTATATCTTCACTCCTTGATCCTTGTAGCTTTAGATCTATGTATTTTAATGGTTGGGTTTGAAACCCTAGTTCTTGGGGTTATGGATTATGGTGATTTAAATGGTGTATACCTTTAATAGATGGTATATTAACAAAGGAAACAAGTGTATGATTATGATTTGTAAGAATCTTAAGGGTTGGTTAAACCTAGGGTTGGTAAATCACCATATTTGGGGAAAATGGATTGATGGGTGTTATCTAGAGGTAGATGAACACATTGGTAGTAGTAATTGATGTTGATCATATTGTGATAATTGTATTAGGCTTTCGGTGAAGCCTTGGAAAGTTGATTGGATTGAGAAGCAAGAGATTGGGTGTCAAGAACACGGTTTGAGCATCTTATTGCTAAGGTGAGTACGTGTGGACTTTACTGAGTACATAGCCTATGAAATACATTTTATTACTTGTGTTGTGGTCTATTTGCTTATTTGTGTAGACTAGTAGTTTATAGTTAGTTATACCGATAGTTGTATTGAACTAACTTGTTTGATGATAGACGTGATAGCCGAGAGCTAGATTGACATAACCATCGAGTTATGATATGGTGAGATGATGTGATGATTCGGGGGATCCCCGGTCATGAGGTATGGAATGGGGAGCATTTGGGCGGATCCCCATCGGCCCATTCCATGATAGTAGTCTTGCTAACTGGAAGTAGTCCGGCGAGTAAGGCAGGTATTGGTAGATTGGGCGATTCCCTCTTGCCTTTACCTTGAAGCTTGTTAATGCGGGGGATCCCCGGTTAATAAGTTAATGTGGTTCTAGTTGGTTGGGGATGTCCCGACAACTAGGTATGATTGCTAGGAAAGCAAGGTATTAGACTCACAATAGGGTGACTAGATAGATGGGTGATTGCTTACGTGTTTGTTGTTTGTCGTTCGGTTATTATTATTAACTTTGGGGTCTAAACCCATGTAGCTCACGAGACGTTTTTGTCTCACGTACTCCTTGTTTGTTTTGCTATGTACTCAGGTTCGGGATCGAAGGTTTAGGTACGCATGGATAGAGATGCGGGACCTAGAATAGAAGAACTCTATATTGGATTTAGTCTTAGCTTGGTTATGATATATTTTGTAACACCTACTTTTATACTCTGATTTCATACCAAGGTTTTTGTAAATCCGAATTGAGGATGTTCTTCTATTTATAAAATGTTTTATTTTGGCCGAATTTTGGTATTAAAATTTGAGGTGTTACAATTATTAGTAATTTTACAATAAGTTTAAATAAGCACATCCAAACACTTTATATTAAAAAAGCTTATTAACTTAAATAAGCTAATAAGCACAAGCCCCCTTAATAAGTTTTTCCAAACACCCCCTTAGTTGAATATATTCACATGATGAAATGAGTAAACAATGTTACTTAAAATGACCGGGGTAGAACTATTAGGCCCTGTTTAGGCCCTGTTTGTTTTGACGTAATCCCCCGTAATTCTCCGTAATTGTAATTCAATTACATTACGGAGGGACGTTTGGATAAACTTTTTTTTTTCGTAATTCAATTACGACGTAATTTCGAATTACGATATTCGTTGTAATTGAATTCCGTCCCGAACCCCTATGAATTCAATTACGGTCCTTTAGTAGACTAACAAATTTGAATATGTTGTATGCTTAAGATTTTAAAACGTAATTTCGAATTACGATTGGAATTGAATTTGGTGGGAATTGAATTCAGTTGAAATTGAATTCGGTTGTAAGTGAATACGGTCATGCGTTTGGCTACCAAAATTTTGAGTTGGAAATCAAATCAATACTTATGCATATATTTTTAACTTTTTTTTTTAATTTTTTTAAAAAAATTTAAATTTTTTTAATTTTTTTTAAAAAAATTTACTTTTTACTTTTTTCTTTTTTAATTTTTTTTAATTTATTTAAAATTTTAATTTTTTTTTATTTTTAATTTTTTTTAATTTTTTTAAACGATTTTAAAATCTTAAGCATACAAAATATTCAAATTTGTTAGTTCATTAAAGGACCGTAATTGAATTCATAGGGTGGTGGGACGGATTTCAATTACAACGAATATCATAATTTGAAATTACGTCGTAATTGAATTACGAAAAAAAAGTTTATACAAACGTCCCTACATAATGTAATTGAATTACAATTACAGATCATTGTGTCAAAACAAATGGACTTTAATGTTGGTTATTATGTTTCCGGCGGAATGAGTAGGTTTCATGATATCTTTTGTTCGTTAATGAAAAAAAAAAAGTATGTGTATAAATATACAAAAAATGTCATGTGATTAATAGTTATTATTTTTAACTTTTGTCATTCACTAGTGAATATTTATCCATCAATGAATTTTTAAATATGTGAATCAATAGTTTTTATTGAAGTTGTTGCAAAAATAAGGTTCTTGCATGAATTGAATACATATGCATAATCTATATATATAGTGATACTAATACTAATATTGATATTTGTACTGATAATGATAACGGTACTAATAAAACACTAAATTCAATTGGATTCATTTTGTAGTATTATCAATTTTTTCATGCATGTCATTATTAGTATTCAAAATACTATATAATTATTTTTTGTTATGTTTTGAAATTTATAAATATGTAGTACTTAAAAATTAAATATTTAAATAGATATTTTTATTATGATTAAAATTACATAAATATCAACTTTTTAAGTTTTTAATATTACATTTTACTAACTTAAAAATTATAGATACTCGATGCATAATAAATGACTTAACACAACTGAAGTCTTGTTTGCATGACATTCAACTGTTATATCCAAACATTCTAAATAACGTGAAGTGTGACGTGGTGACATAGTCAAGCCTCGAGACTTGGCGAGCTATGGTGATGTCATGACGAGATCATAGTGTTTTTAAGGCGTAATAAACACACATAATTATAAGTTTATAACATAACTCATCAATCTTTTTCTTTATATTCAACATATCCTACATTTTTATAACTAATTAGTTATATAGATTTGGTTCATATAACTCAGTTACTTTAATACGTTTAAAAAACACAACTTATTATATGTAAATAAGAGTCAAGTTGGACATCAGCATACACAAGCCTTATACCTGAGCCTTGTGCCATGGCGTGACGACATAGTCAAACCTCAAGTCTTAGCGCGCCATAACACAAGCTAAGGCGAGCCTTTTAGAACCATGATTATATCTATATCATCTACACCCACATGTTAATTCCTCAATTTTTATTTTTTTTTCTATTTAATTATTTCATATTTCAAATTAACTGTTACTACTTTTACTTAACTTTTTCATCAAATTCTTTTTTAGATTTGTCATTATTCTCCTTTGCCATTTTTTATTGTTTTTTCTCTATAATTTGAAAATTCATAAGTAAATAAAAATCTAATATGTTAAACAAACAAAAGTATAAACGAATGTCAAAAACAAATTTGCAATTTTTATGTCTTAAAGTTATAAAATTTGATAACTTGAGTAACTTTATCTAAAATAGATAGTACTTTTATTTTATTCTTTATAACACAAGACACGTAAGCAAACATCTACGAAAAATACCCGAATTTTGATTTGATCCGGTAAACCCCCTCGTGGCTCCTGCAATATCCACCCCCTTCTCACCTCCAATTCAATCATCTCGATCTCCATTGTTAGGGTTTCTACCTGGGGAAGTCCAATTGAATTTATTTCAATTCTTCGTTAGATCCCTCTTTCAATCGGACAAGATGTACGGATTTGAAGCTATGACCTTCAACATTCACGGTGGTTACCTCGAAGCGATCGTTAGAGGCCACAGATCTGGTTTGTTGACCGCTGCTGATTACAACAATCTGTGTCAGTGTGAAACTCTTGATGACATCAAGATGCATCTATCCGCCACCGAATACGGACCTTATCTTCAAAACGGTATATCAATTACTTGTTTTCCGTTTTCATATGTTCAGATAATTCGCTCGTTTAAGTCGATCTTAGTTTAGTTGGATAATTTATTGGAAATGAATGGATTCACGATTAATTTCAAGCCATCGGCGAGCTTAGTTTGGGAGAAAAACGAAAATCAGATCACTGTTTTTGCAAAGAACGAAGACCAGATAGCACTTTTGTTTTAGAATTTTATAGAGTAAAGTTTGTGACTAATTTAAATGCTTAGCTATAACTTATAAGGAGGCTTGTACTGATTAATCCATTACTGAATTTGTGTTGGTGGTTGATCTTCTGCAACAGGTTGCAACTCTTAGTGTTCTAAATCTAACTAGATCAGGAGACTTCTGACGTACATCCACTTCAATATGTTCACTCCTTAAAATGAATTATTTTTTCGCTTAAAATGTAAATATGAACCTTTTGCCAATATGAGATGCAAATCACTACAAGTCACCAGCAATAAATATATCTATTCCATTTAATTAGGGTTTCCTTTGCAAGTAATCATGTGTGAAATGTTATAGAAACTGTGTTTTGGATAGTTCCATTATGGTTTTCCCGAAAAAAATGTAGAAGCGTTTTGAATTTTTTAAATGTACAGGAATGACATGAAATTGATATCTTTTAGTTGTTTAAAATGGTATAAGAACAACTTTTGATCCAATTATCATTGAATAAAACTTGATATAGTTTTTTACTCTTTAAGTCAGATGTTATTTGCACAAATGTCTAGATTTCTCGTTTTATATATCAAGTTTAGGTCATTGAATAAAGTTTTGCTGATCAAGTTTGTGGTGATTATTCTTGCAGAGCCTTCTCCATTGCATACAACTACAATTGTTGAGAAATGCACTCTTAAGCTGGTTGATGAATATAAGCACATGTTATGTCAAGCTACCGAGCCTTTATCAACCTTTTTGGAGTACATAACGTAATTTTATTACCATTTTAAAAAAATACATTCTCTAAACTACTATATGTATGTGGATTCTCATAATCATACTCATTTACTATAATACACATGTTCTTACATAATAATCTTTTGATTAATTTTTGCAGATATGGTCACATGATTGACAATGTTGTCCTGATTGTAACTGGAACCTTGCATGAAAGAGATGTACAAGAACTGTTGGAGAAATGTCACCCTTTGGGAATGTTTGACAGGTAATTATTCCATAAATTTTGCTACAAAATGCTGAAAATGTGATGTTTTTATGTTTGTTTCTTCAGTATTGCCACTCTGGCAGTTGCTCAAAACATGCGTGAGCTTTATAGGCTCGTGCTTGTGGATACACCACTTGCTCCATACTTCTCTGAGTGCATCACATCAGAGGTACATGCTTTTTTAACATTAAAAATAAAAATAAGGGTATAAAGAAAAGAATAACATTTTTTTTTTATTTCTTTTTGTATACCTGATTGTTTAAGTTATTGTCTATTTTTTTATTTTGAAACAATTTGATATTTCCTGCAGGATTTGGATGATATGAACATCGAAATAATGAGAAATACTCTGTACAAGGCATACCTTGAGGATTTCTACCGCTTTTGCCAAGTAAATATATCTGGATTTATGTAACTATTTTCCTAGATTTTGTTTATAGAAACATAAAAACTGATTATTGCGAACATCTTCCTTTTATTTTTATTTATTTCTAACATAAGTTTATAAAAACAGAAATTAGGAGGTGCAACTGCTGAAATCATGTCTGATCTTCTAGCATTTGAAGCTGACAGGAGAGCTGTTAATATCACCATCAACAGGTACAGCAACTAAATCTAAAAACTCGATATCTACACCCGATTATTTTTAACCTTTAAAAAAAAAAAATTAACTAATTATTTTAATCATGTTGTTTATATATGCAGCATCGGAACAGAGCTTACTCGAGATGACCGTAGGAAGCTTTATTCTAGTTTCGGTTTACTGTAAGTCAATAAAATCCTATTTTATATATTATCCTTTTTATTTCCTTAATAATATTTTCATTTGCATTTTGACTTAAAACAGTTACCCATACGGCCATGAGGAACTTGCTGTCTGTGAGGACATAGATCAGGTATACCTAAAAATGTCTGATTCTTTTTTCTTTTCTTTTTTTTTTTAAATTTATTATTTGTTATTTATTTATTTTTACTTGCACGTAGGTTCGTGGTGTGATGGAGAAATATCCTCCTTACCAACCAATATTCTCCAAATTGTCATACGGAGAAAGTCAAATGCTGGATAAGGCGTTTTATGAAGAGGAAGTGAAACGACTCTGTTTATCTTTCGAGCAACAGGTTTGGGGTTTTAAATTGTTTTTTTTTTTTTAATAAATAATTTACGGTTAGTTTTATCGATTTTTGAATTGTTGAAAATATGTGCAGTTTCACTATGGTGTGTTTTTTGCATACATGCGATTGAGGGAACAGGAGATCAGAAACTTGATGTGGATTTCAGAGTGCGTGGCACAGAATCAGAAATCCAGGGTTCATGACAGTGTCGTTTTCATATTTTAAAAATATTTATTTATTATGTATATTCATTTGCTGCTTGTTTTCGCAAAATAAACGTGTCATTTGAATTCTGTGTCATTTGAATTCTATTTATGACTCTGGTATGTAATCCCAAATTCGTTTATTGATTTATAAGCACCGATTTGTTCTAATCATTGTTATTATGCTTCTCTGTAATCGCTTAAGTCAATTTGATATCAGGGGATTATAATAATCAGTTTGAAAATGAAACATCTAAACAAGCATGAGGGTAACACATTGGAACTGGAATAAATATATATTTAAAAATTGTAATCTTTTTTAAGTTGAATATATCCTAGACATTAAAAGGAAACCAACATCTATATATACATGAGAGCTACAATATTCTAACAACATCTGGCTGCCACGTCAGCAGCACGGACCTTAACACGGTAATCCTACTCTGCATCCAAGGGCTGCACCCGCAAAATTGGTGAGCTCATGAACCCTATGGGCCGGTTCGGCTTTCAACAACGGGTAACCCTTGTAAGATGCAGCCCAATTCTTGTCACCCGACTCAACGAAAAATGCTCCATTTAGCATCCAATCGCCCTCCGATCTCCATGTCCATTTACACCATTCATGTTGTTCAACTTGGTTTCTGTGAGTCACTTCTTTGGCAGCACCGTGTTCGGCTTTGTAGCGGTTGCCCTGGCTGATTATGGTGGCACCTTTTGCACCACCAATCGCGTAACTTTTCCACATTGTGTAGTCGTTGTTGACCACGTGAACGAACCCCCATCGGACCGCTGGTAGTCGTTGTGTTAGTCCTTTTCCAAAGTGGTTGAACGCGAGCGTCACTCTCATGTTTTCATCCGGGGTGCAATCACTTGCACCAAATAACAAAGCCTGAAATTCATCAAGTTTGTGATTAATCATATTGCAACCAATATAAATAATCATGTTGTGAGTGTATTAATAACGATAACCAATCTCTTCAAATGAGGGGTATCAGGGAAGTAAGATGTATGCAATAAGTCAGTAAGACAATCTTACCTCAACCTGAAGGTAGAAAGACTGTTACTAAGGACACTGACTAGTCAACTATAACATGAATTATAAGATGGAATATGTTTGTTTACCTTATCATGTCTAACAAAATGATTGTTAGAGATGGTGACATTGGTGGAACGAGCGACAACATCAATAAGACCATCATACGCACCGAAAAACGAGCAATGGTCAATCCAAACGTCAGTGGAATTAAAGACGCAAATGGCGTCTCCATCGCTCTCACCTCTTATTCCAACATGATCAATTGCAGATCTAATCATACCGCCCTTGGCCGGCATAATATCATACATGTGAACATTAGAAATAATAACATTTCTTATATTTTGTATCATGATCCCGGCCCCACACGCTATATGGATATGAAACCCTCGGGCATCAATGGTCTTGTCGCTAGTAAAAATGAGCTCTCGGCATAGCTTGATGTTCATGTGGGTTGAGAAAATGATCCAAAGTGGTTCGGGTTGGAGGACCGCATGGCGGAGGGTGCCTGGTACAGGGTTGACCACGTCATTGTCGGATGGGTCGGTGACAAGGTAGACTTTGCCGCCTTTGCCGCCGGTGGTGTTGTGACCGAACCCTTCGGCACAATCGGCCATCTTTTCACGGTTGTCTGCCCATTTCGGGTCGCACCGCCAGCATTTGTCGATTATGTTATGGGCCTTACATGGTCCATCGTGTTTCTTATGCCTTATCAATCCCCTCCTGTTGCTTATGGCTTCGCTGAAAATCACAAAAACAAAACCTTTTTTAAGATATGAATATATGCATGTGTATATGTATTTAAGGGTATATTAGAAATTAACATCGCTATATGCATAAACATGTATTCATTATCATGTATTGCCATTATATGCATAAACATTGTTTTAAATGTTGTATAATGTGGTGTGATGTAAAAATCATCTCTCTTATACAGTATCTACTGTAGTTTTAAATTGTATTAATTATCATATTTATGAAGTAACTAGAAATGTTTCAATTTTTATAATTATTTTGTTGACATGAGAATCATATAATTCGTAACGTTATCATAATTGGCGTCACATCACGTGTTTACGAACTATAGGAGGTCTAGTGACTAGTATAGGTGGATAAATGAACGGCTATATAAAAATATCATCTTCAACTTGCTCATTTTCTAAGTGATAATTCGAATATGTGGAAGAACCAAAAGGATAAAAAAAAAACCAAACTCAAGACTCACCCGGAAAAGGTAGAACCGGCCATGATAATAATCACATTAACGAAACATATGATCAAAACAAAATGGAATTTAACCTCCTTCATCCTTAATTAACGAGAACTATGAAATAAGTAAATAAATAATAAGCGAAGTAGTTGGATTAGCTAGTCAGGTTGGAGTTAGATCTTGATTTCAAGATCAAACTTTTATTAAACCGGGCTAGCAAATCCTTTGCTTGGTTGATTTAAGAAAAAATAGATTGACGATGAAGGGGTCTCGATTATATGAAGAGATGTCGTCAATATATGTACGACATCCCAAAACAACGATGAAAAAAATTATGTGATGTAAGTTGTATACATAAAATACCGAACATTAAGGGAAATTTGTTGTGTGAGGATTCCGTAAAAATTCGTAGATATGCGTGAATAGGGGTGAGAAAATGTAGGTGATCCACTTGCTGTTCCAAAACCAGAAAGAAAAAAAAAAAACTTGTATATTTTTGTTTTCTTAAATGAGAGGATGACAATTATTAATCATGAACTAAACATCAATAAGACTAGTGCGAACGCTAGTCTTCGGCTTCTATTTCTTCCCACCGATGGCATCTTGCTGTTGGCACGGGGCATCACTTTTTTGCGTCGGTTAAGTTTCTTCCCCCAACCGAAGAGTTGAAAGTCTGAATCTGGTGGGGCCAATGCAATTTAATAGGGTATTTGATATTTTTTAATATGTGTGTATTTTATAACGGTGGAACTCAAAAAACAGAAGAAAAAGGGTATTAATGTTGGCATGTATATATCAGTTTAATGTAGCTTGAAGTGTGAGCTGACGTGCCGTGAATTGACAAAAACTAAAGGTGTCAGTTTCATTCACTGTTGATAACGCTCTAATATATTAACATAGTATACACAAAGTAGTGAATACTATTCTAATTCGGAAGTATTATTTAATTGTATATATCAATGTTTATCAATTCAGATTATTATTCTAATTTTTTTGGGTTCATATTAAAATATTTTTTCAATACTTATAATTAATTAACTAATTAGGATGTGAAAAATAGTATTGGTTCCTGCTTTTTCTTAGGACGTATATAAAATGGAAACTGTTATTTTACTACTCATGATTTTTTGATGTCTTCCGCGTTCAAATTGTGTTCTTCGGCATGGCTACATAATTTATGAATAATATGAACCAAAAAGATTATCAAAACCCTTAATATATTTCTGTTTAACTTTTAATTGTTACTGGTATATGTTTTTGTGTATATTCTTTAAAAACTATATTTTTGTCTATAATTCTTAATATTTATCGTACGTGTTTTGTTATTTGTTGGTTTAATTCGATCGCTTTTTGTTTGCATATTTGATTCTCCATTTGTGGTCTAATTTTATGACCATTAAAATTTGTTATAGTAGACTTTTATGAGATCCCTAAATTGCTCATGAGACATTGAAACCCACCTTGAGCCAAATCTTTTGAATCGAACCATTCCCGATGTACATCAACTAGTAGAGGTTTTCCCCGCGCGATGCGGCGGGGGATTTTCATATAATACCTAAACTAATATTTGCTGATATTTGTGTAACCATAAATTTATAAAAGAAATTGCTATGAAAAAAGAAAAAGTATTGGAATCTACACATTGATTCTTTTTTTGAACCATATGTAAATAATTTGAGCTGTAAAATCAAGTTGGTAAATGTTATATTACTAATTTTCACATTACATGTTTTGGACAAAAAGATTAACATAGTAAAATAAAGGAAAATGATAATAACATCCCTAAAGGCTCTTAATAAGATTGCATAATTAGTGTAAAGATAACCCTTTAAATTTTAAGATCACTATTTTATCAATGAATGTACAAATTTTTTATGCATTTAAAGACATCCCTTAGGATTAACATAGAAGTATTCAAAATCCTAAATGTCAAAAATGTTAAAAGGGTAAAATTAAAAAAAAAAAAAAAAGACAGTCAAACTTGACGGCTATAAAAGACAAAAAAATAAAAAAAATAAAAAAAATAAAAAAAATTCAGCAGCCTGCTCCTGTTCATCTAGTTTGAAAATGTATATATACTAATGAGTGAAAAATCGATAGTCTTATATGGTTTTACGCAATGTTTTAAAACCCGGATTTTGAATTGATCCGGACGATATTCTAAAAATGGTCGGACCGGTTCAACCGGCGGGTTCAACCGGATTACAATATTATTGAATATATATGTTAAATCAGTTATGTAAAAGGTATATACATGCCAAAAATAATCCTAAAAAGTTACAAAACAAATATTATAAACATTTAAAAAATTACAAAAATTATTTTTCTAACAAAATCCAACACTTTGAGTTTGTAATCTATAATAAAAAAGAGACATAACACTTAAATTCAACTAGAAACTTTGTGTTTTAAATTGTAAAACATATAAGATTTAAACGTATAAAAAAATAATATAAAATATTCACTTTAATTTTAAAAAATGAGATTAAAATAAATAATACGGTTGACCGGACGGTCCGACCGGGGTTCACAGCTAACCCGGCCGGTTCGAAGCGGTTCATAAATGGAGTTTAAACCGGTCTACTCGGCCCGGAATATTACCATTTCCCGGTCGGACCGACCAGTTGAACCCGGGGTTTAAAACACGGGTTTTACGTTAGTATATCCACATGACCCAAAATGTTGTCTTGATTGTTGAATGGAGTATGTTTGTCAATTAGCGTATTTCACATTTTATCTTACTTTTACACAAGTTAGGAAGAGGCTTGTTTCGAATAAAGGGTTTTACCTAACTCACTACATTCCATCAAGACTAGGAATAAACAAAGCTAGATATGCGTTTTAATGTGTCTCATTATTTAAAAACTTTATTTGCCTCTGGAAGTTAGGTAGAGAATTTGAATTTCAATTATTTTGTATCACTTTATGAAACGCCACAATTAAGATTTTTGTAAGCAACTAGCAAGTAATTAAAGAGTCTAGGGTTCGAGTCTCATGCCCCGGCAATAGTTGAAGAACCCGAAGACACTTTGGGTTAGAATGTCGTAGTCAATCTATACTTTTTAATGAAATTGTAAAGCTTTGGTGGGAGTCTTTTTCATGATTGGTTTTTCCATCGAGGAGTCAACTGAACTTATAAGAGTATTAGGTATGGTGGCTCAAGTTAAAACGTCTAATCAGTGTCACGTCAGCGTCACATCACTATTTCACATTTTACATTCAAAACCTCAAATATCACTTCTACCATCACTAACCAATAATACTACTTTGGGACCCACCAAAATATCTCACTCACAAAATACCCTTTAAAAAATTAAAATTTATCTCTCTCCTCTCGCCGAACCACTGGCGAAACCCTTCACTCACCCCACTTGGGGTATGGTGGCGAAGGTAGGTTGCTCGCCAAACCATGCCACATAGGCACATTTCATCCGGCGGAGGTGGCTTTACGCCATTGCACCGCTTACTCTAATAGCAAAATCCACCCCACCATAAAAAGTTTGTACAATATTCACCTCATTTAACCCATGATTCGAACACCTTCTCAACATGCTTCTAAATCATTCCGAAGCTATAATGTATTTCTGATATTCAGAAATATGTGAGATCTTTTTGAAACTATATGTAATCTATCATTAATTAGGTTTCGGGTGGAACTTAAAGTAACACCATAAAGTGTATGACTATGTCCAAACTCCAACACAACACGCATATAAAATAACACGATTAACTATTGACAATAATAATTTTCTTTTAAAAGCGATGATATGTTGGTTTAAAATATATTTCTTTTTGTTTTTTGTCATCATATTAAAAGAAATGCACACGTGGCTCTCCAGGTAAACACTTGTTTCTTTTCCTTTGTTTTTAAAAGTCGGCAATAAATTTGGAAGTTAGCGTGAATTTGATGGTAGCTTGTTGGATTTAGTTTTTTTAATGTTGAAATTTTCAAAAGATCGTCTTATGTTTAATCTCTACAAGTAAAGAAAGTACCTCTTATGGTCGCAGAGGTTCACTCATGCCAACTTCAGTATACATGTAAAGTAGATGGTCACCCTGTTATTAATTGGCTCACAAATAAGTCGACAAAGTTAAAAAAAAAGTTTCATATGAAAAAGCTGCTTATGATGTGTCAATAGCTTTCAACGGCATCCATACCTTTTACGCGTCACGTGTTTTTGTTCACGAACATTTTTGTTCTTTCGTTTAATGTGTAACTACATATCTTAATTAAATATCTATAATGTCTAAAGTCGATACTCTCCTTTCTATGCGTTGCATGCGCGCAATCTAACACCGTTTCAATGTGAAAATGTCTTACTTAAATATCTAGGATGTTTAAAGTCAATACTCTCCTTTTGATGTGTTATAATGTAGCACCATTTCAATGTGAAAATATCTTAATTAAAAATCTTTTTAGCTCCTTGCTAAGCTATTTTAATATATTTGTCGTTTCCAAACCAAAAAAAAAATCAAAAAATCTATGATATATGTTTACTCTATAGTTTTTAGTTTTAAAAAATTTACAATTTTACTTTTGAAATGTAAATAAAGGAGGAAATATCAAAGGTAATTTCGTAAGTGCTAAGTTTTTATTTTTCCATTAATTCTAACTTTTCATCTCTTCAAATCTTCTCACTTTTAGAGATGAGGCGGAGTCCACACTTGTGTAAATTTGTTATGATTAAAAATGAATTGACTCAACGGGGTCCGCGGACAGCACCCTCGGTAACGGGGTCTAAGGGGCAGAGCCTCTGGCAGGGACCTGGAATTTTTTTTTATTTAAGTTAATATTCTTTTATAAGAGTTGCATAGAAAATCCGTATTTGAGAACTAAACCCAGTTTTTTGTCCCGAATGATCGACCCGAACCAGTTTTGATGGTTTTGAGCGGTTTAAATTGCTTATGGCAGTTTTAATCACTTTTTAAAACTGGTGCATGTTTTCCATTTTTTGGTCATTTTCTTCGTGGGTGTACATACTCGTAACAAAATTTTCATTCTCTATTCTTATGTAAGAAATCTGATTTTATCCTATTATAGATTTCGTTAATACCGACGAAATATTGTAATACGAAAGTAAATTAACATGACTTCAGAGCATCAAACAAAAGCAGTATAAATTTCTAATCGAACACAGCATTAAAGTCATACTGTTTGATAACATACTAATGCAAAGTAATTTGTACATGTCACTACTTTAGTTCATCATCGGCATAACATGTTGTAGATTGCCCTTTGTTTTTATACACATTTCTTCTTTCTTGGGTTTTTCATGTATTGTCAAGATGCTTATCATTACCATTCAATGAAAGTCTCTTCTTCCCAACAATATTCAATCATCCTCTTGGATATCCTCATCAATGATGATACATGCACCAATTACTTTGGACAAACGAAAATTTTAATTAATCTTTAGTAACGATGTTTTTATTGGGTTTTCTATGCATCTAGCCACAATTTAAGTGTCGCGGAAAATACAAATAACTTGGCTGTATATTAACTCAGTTTAGAAAAATTATTTGGATCGTTAGGTTTACAATTCTAATGCAACTAGAATAATTTAATAAACAAATTAAATAGGTAATTCGAAACTTACATTCGTAGCACCAGGAGATTGCAAACCTTGCGATCTTGTACGAGCCAGATCAATCACTGCACCAGGATTAAAGAAAGAATCCCTCTATTGATTCACACCCAAGGTTTGGTCAAGAACGAAACGATATACCACAATGTAGTATAAAGCACTCTTGAGAAACAAGAACCCCAAAACCGGAAAACCCTTTCGGTTCAATGGCGGCACACGGCGGCGGCGGCTAGGCAGCGACGGTGGTTCGGCGGTGGTTCGGCGACGGTGGTGGTGTTCGGCCGAGTGGGGTGGGGCACAAGGGAGCAAGTGATAAAAATCTTTTTGGTTAAAACCTTTAACCCCTTATTTATATTATTTGAAACCCAATTAAAGTCAAACTCTAATTAATTGGTCCAAGCCCACCATTTAATTAAGCCCACATGTAATTAGTTAATCCAATAACTAATACTTGACCCGATACCATGAACTAGTTAATTACTTATTAACTAAATTAACCCGTCTAGCCCGATAGTCTATTTAATTAAACCATTAATTAAACACTACGTTATTTCTCGTGTTCGTTGACTCCTCGAGGGCAACTCGAATAAGAATCTAAAATAACGAACCGGAATACCAGTTTATTTGATGTGTTGAACACCAATTCTAACAGTTTTAAACATTACAATGTTCGATAATCTTCAAGCTACACACTTTAATTAGTTTTGTCATTGCCAAGGTTCAAATTCATCATTTTGCTCGTCATACTTAAAATAATAATACTCCCTCCATTCCAATTTTATTGTTCACGTTTACCTTTTAGTTTGTCTCAAAATTATTGTCAATTTGAAGATTCTACCAATCAAAAAAATAACTAAGTGTAAAGATGAAAATTTATTGGTTAGACAGTGTAATAAATACACTTTTCTTAACTGTATGATTTTTGTCTGTAGACGATAATTTAGGGACGGAGGGAGTATCAAGCTAGTCCAAGCCCGCACGTAGGATTAGGGATGTAAGTGAACCAAACGTTTGGTGAATATTTCATAACGATTCGATGACAAACTTGTTTATGTACGTTCGTTTATTAAATGAATGGACATAAACAAGATTTTCGGCTCATTTAGTTAACGAATAAACATGGACAATAGCCTTGTACTTTCGTTAATTTATGTCTGTTAACATCCATGTATGTTTGTTTGTTAACGTTCATTAACGCTTGCTTTTATTTAGTATTTAGATTTAGATTTAGATTATAATTAAAACAAACAAATGTTAATTTTTCGCTAAAAGGTATAATGTATGTTAAAAAAACAGTATAGTTCATTCCTTTTATCATCAAATTACAAATCTAAAAAGGAAATGAATGTGTTCTAAATTTGGGCAAATCATGCCATCATCAAGAATTCTTGCATCTATGACAATTTGCCCATCATCCTACTATCTATCCACCCCTTTATCACCCTTCCAACAACTTGCTCTCTTGCCCATACAACATTCTTCCCATTTTACCCTTTTCAACTTGTAAGAATTGGCCCATTGCAACTTGATACACAAAATAGATCCTTGGGTCATCATTATCCTTATCCCGCGACATGTACTTTGTGCTTAAAAACTAGTACAAACGTACATCTGCAAACACGATATCACGAGACATCTCACATCTTAAATGGCTTTGGTGTGTACATAAACATGTCTTGTAATGGGGATAGTTGATAATCGTTATAGTATTGCGATTGAGGGGTAAAAGCGTCATCTGGAAACGGGTCTATGTAATTGAATTGTTGGAAATCATTTCTTTTTGGGTCACTTTGGACCTCTCTATCGTGTTCTGGACTTGAATCCGTATGTAAAGTTGGAACTGATTCTGATGTATCAAAATGGAATACGTCGTTTATGACATGATGTGGCACCGATGATTGTGGTGGTACGGGTGGTGTAGGGCTATAGGGTGTAATTTTCGGTTTCGATTCGATTTCGGTGTCCATTTCTGAAAATTGATTTTCATGATTTTCGGTCACATAATGCTTCTCGAGTGTGCCTTTTTTGTTGTATATTCGACATAATACCCAATCATCTAACTGCAAAATAGAAATCAAAGCATCAAATTAGTTATTATTATCTTAAATTAATTAGGTTCTAGAAAGTAAATATCAATTGTTTAATGTTCAAAATTGTATACCCTAAGATTGTTGTTTCTCTTGCCGGCGGATCGATCGACGTTAGCGAGACGATACTCGTGCATTATCCAATTAGTTTTCACACCTCTCGGAGCTTTTCCGGCGTAAAACACCAACGCCTTTTTTATTCCTACCGGTTTCGGTTTTCCGATTGGTTTATCAGCTCCGGTAGCCTTCCAATAACCTGTTCCGGCAGCTCTGTTCGGCCGTGATCCGTTCGGGTACTTCCTGTCTCGAGGCGAGAAGAAGTACCACTCCTTTTCTCCATACAAAGCCAAATCTGTTTAAAATCAATCGATAAACAAATTCAATCTCAATCGGATCCATATAGATTCAAATTAGGGCATAACTGAATCGAAAAGTTCAAAAAAGGATTGCAGGAATGCAAAATTAAGTAAAATTACCAGGAAGCTGCCATGGGTCAAACTTATAGAGATCAATCTCGGCAATAATCGGAGCGGAAATCGGTTGAGACGCGCATTTCCGACATAAGTAATGCATAACCAATTCTTCATCCGTCGGGTGGAATCTGAATCCCGCCGGCAACTCCAAATTGTCACAAGTCATTTACAAAATCGATTCAAAACGTTAATCAAATAATTAATTCCTCTGGTGCTTCTTTAATCTTCAAATCTGTTCGTGTTCGTTTGAGCTAGGGTTTTGACAGTAGCGAAGAAGATGAAGACGGCGAGAGAGATATATAAACAGCAAAAGGTAGCACGTGGATGATTGTATCTGGAACTTGAAAACGTGGCTTCGAGGAACGAGCAGGAGAGAGAAAAATTGAATTGAATTATGATGGTGTTCCTTGGATAAGAAGGCTTGGGGAGATATTGACCGCAGCCTCACACACAGTGAGTGTGTATGTGTGTGCATCGCTTTCTGTGAAAACTGTAAAAAGAATTGCAGTTAGCAAATAAGGTGGTGACGCGTGGTGGTTTGGGCCCATCGGCGGTGAGGGACGATGGTGTCATTGCGTTCGTCATGTTGTTTGGATTGTTCCGGTGACACGATCCGAGGGAGGGATGGATAGGTGTTAAGTTTGACTCGTGTCTAGTTTTCGTCATCAATCGAGGTTAGAGATGCAAACGGGTACGGGTAGTAGCGGGTACTGCAAAACCCGTACCCGTACCCGACCGCTATTCTCATACCCGTACCCGCCCCGTACCTGGTTAAATACCCGTCGGGTTCGGGTAGAAAAATCCCCGCCGGGTACGGGTAACCCGACGGGTACCCATTCTATAAAAAAATTAAACAAAATATCTAAAACATATAATACTTTTAGTTCGTTCAGGCTTATTTCGTTCAATACGTAATGGACTAATTGGAGACAAGCCATATTTTAACCATTATTAAATTGGGCTAATGAGAGATTAAGAGTTGGGCTAAGTTTGAGTAGTGACTAGTGGGCTAAATTTGTATTAAAAAAATTACACATTTATATATATATTCGGGTCGGGTATAAACGGTGCGGGTATTATAAAACCCGTACCCGACCCGTACCCGCTCTCGGGTATGAAATTTAAACTCATCCCCGACCCGTTACCCGTTTAGACGGGTAATACCCGCCCCGTAAGACTCGGGTACCCGCGGGTACCCAAACCCGCGGGTTAAATTTGCATCCCTAATCGAGGTGGTGGGTACATATTGTTCTTCAATTTTTTATTTTCTATAAAGAAAAATAATATTTAATCCTACCATTTAATTATATAAATATATTTCCATTCACTTAGTAGGATATAAGTGTAATTCAATAATTTTTACTTTAATAACTTTTAATTTTGACACATATCTTTATCTATCGAGTATGATTATAATTAGGATTAAATGGTAAGATTAAATAACTATACTCTTAATAACTCTTCATTTTAACACATGTATTCATCTAATAAGTAGGATTATGATGATAACACTAAATACCAATACTCTACTAAAAACAAATGTCCATTTACATAAAGGCTTGGTGGGTAGTTTATAATTGAAAATTCGTATTTCTTTTTACTAAGATGTTTGCCATTATTTATTAATATTATAAAGCATGATTATAAAAAATAATGTTTATATTTGATTATGATTCTTGAAATCGAAGATAATTAGATTATTTAGTACTTCCTCCGTCCCACAAAAAACTTCCCATTTGAGATGGGCACAAGTTTTAAGGTGATAGTTAGTGGTGGGGTCATTGACAATAATTTTGATTAAAATATAAGATTTATTTGGAGAGAGAAAGATAGTTAGTGGATAGTTAGTGGTAGGGTCCTTAGTAATAATAGTATTTTATTGAAATGAGAAGTTTTTTGTGGGACAAAAATTTAGGGTGAAATGAGAAGTTTTTTGTGGGACGGAGGGAGTATTTGGTAGACATGATTATTTGTTTAGTTAATAGATAAAATGTAAATAATTAATTTCAAAACGAAATAAATAGATAATGCTTCAAAACACAAATAATTTATTTTTTTAAAACTTTTCGCCATACACTTATTTTAGATTATTTGCGTCTTCAAAATGCAATAAGCAGATAATGTGTTTGAAATCGCAATCACAAACACCCCTAAAGCTTACTACTTTATGGTGAGTAACAACATAAAATAAACATAAAAATTAGACATCAATATCATTTTGCAAATAATATACTACTATTTGGTAACAGAAAACATTTTATTTAACTAGCCAACAAAATAAAAAAGATTTAGGTTATTGCTAAAGAATATGCCGTTTCTTAAGATTGATATGCCTAGTATCATAGTGGTCCCAAGTCATTTTTGACGTGATCGACTAAGGGTAGTTTGGTATTTTTTATTAAAAAAATCTTATATATTCCTACAAAAAGTATATATTACTAACGGTACATACGTAATGCCATTGTGAGTATCATGTAACTATATTTCACGGTGGCGATAAAGATGTTGGTGATGACAGTAATGATGGTGGTCGGTGGTGGTGCGTAGTGGTGGTGGTTGGCGGCAGCAATGATGGTGGTGAGCGATGGTGTGTACTAATTGCAATTGTGGTGATGGGTCGTGGTGGCGTGTAATGATGGTGGCGGGTGGAAGTCAAAAGAATAACAAGAGTTTTCTTTTTACTAATTTTCCTGAATATTTAATCAATATAATTATCCAAAACAAAAGATAAGATTGGAACATCTCCAATGAGAGATTATATATAAACTTATTATTCTTTGAATGAACTTTTGAATAATTTTTTGATATTGGTATAGAAGCTTTTTATTAGTATTTGAATAAACACTTAACTTTCTATAACCGCTTTTTATGAATAAAAGAAAAAAGTTAGAATTCTTTCAATTAGAGAGACTTTTCATAAATAAATTTTTGCTTACTAGAAAGTTGACGTAATAAAAGTAATAAATTAGTTATTAATAGAAAAAATAATTGATGTATTAAATATTTTAATTATTTAATGAATATGAGAATAAATATAAAAATTTAGTAAAACTAACAATATTTTTAGCTAAAATCATAAAGGCGATGACGTAATTGCGTACCAAATTTAATGCTTATAACCCGCAAGCAATGTGTATGACGAGTAACGACAAACTTTGTTAATTTGCCATGTACTTGTTATAATGTTTTAAGCACTTCAATGGTATTGAGTATTATAATTTCTTATTTGTATATTTATGTATCTATTCACTTTTAAATTTGATATATATAATCAACTAATTTCATTTACTTATATCATCTATTCATAGATAGTAAAACTCAATATCATTTGTCCTCAACATATTTCAAATTTATTTTAATAATACAATAAGTCAAAATTATTCGTTTTCAAAAAGTCCACTTGCAAGCGATTGTTTAAGTGACATTTGAGTAGCATTTACGAAACTAATTCGATTTCGATGTCGCTATTTGACTGTTTTTTTGGTTATTTCTAAATTTTGTGATTTAATTATGTTAAGTGTTGAATAAAGTGTTTCAAGCGGTTTCTATTATGAGCATACTTTCTGAGTCCATTGTGATACTTTAATAAGGATTTATTTTGTATATATGATGACTTATTAACTTAATATATTGTACTAGTAAATTATCTGCACAATACTTACAAACAAATAAAACCTTTCAAAATAAAAAATATAGAAATACAAGACACATAATTGCAGTACGACATTTAATACACTACTTATGCAAATATAATATAGTAATATTTTTTGAATAAGATGTTGCTGATAAGTGCAATCAAACCTGACCCACACAAAATATCTTGGCCATTTCAAATAAAGACCAAGTTCCTTTGCTCATATCAATTGCTTTGCCTCTAATGACTCATATATAGAGATAATCATAATCATTATTCACATTATTGGGATCCCTCTCAACATAACCGGATATATTGTTTAACAACAATTCAACAAAAATAGAGATCCATTGTTTAAAAGTATCTATGGTATCGTATTCTTGTAGGCCCCACCATAATTCACGTGAAACAACGCGATCAGTCGTGTTATCTACATGTTTAAAGCACAAGGAGTAGACTATGGAAGGCCAAAGCCATGTTATATACTCCCTCCATCTCATAAAAAACTTCTCATTTCACCTGGTCACATATTTTTAGGAGAAAAGTTAATTGTGAGGTCTTTGTTAATAAATTTAATTAAAATATAGACTTCTTTTTTCTTTTCCAAATAAGGTAAACCTAGGGAAGAGCTTCGGCATTGCGATTAAAATATAGACTTAGTTTAGAGAGAATATGTTAGCCCACATTTAAAAAGAGAAGTGACATAAGGTTATTGAAAGAAACATTAAAAAAATGATAAATAATATATAGATAATATTAATTTATTAGTGGGTCCCTCCAATTTCTCAAATGAGAAGTTTTTGAGGGACAAATATTTTGGATGAAATGAGAAGTTTTTTGTGGGACGGAGGAAGTAGTATTTAACATCATCAATACCACACAGCTTCTCATGTTAAACTCGTGTTATAGATTACACGTCAATGCTATAACACACAACCAAAGGATATTTCGAGTATATTTTGTGAGCTCAAGTGAATATTATATGAATGTTAAACGAGAGAAGATAATTATGAGGTGTGTGTTAAAATCATGTTAAAAAATATAAAAACGTCTTTAACGTGACTTTAACTTGGCTATGACACCTTGTGCTCTTTGAATTAACTAAGTTACGTGTTATACTTGTATACAAGGACCAGTTTTTCTAATTGATTAAGCAGTTAGTGAGTTCGATCTTATTGAGTAAGTCATGCAAGATCGTTTGATCGTTTGTTAGGTGTCTCATGTTGTTTAAGGGTTTCCTATGTTCTCAACTATCATTTTTTTCTGTATGCGCACCTCCTCCAGAAAATCACTTATTCAATCATCACTGCACAATAAACAGTAGTTTTTTTTTACCATTTCTGTCAGGATCGATTAACTATGAACAGTTAATAAACACCTTTAGATCTAATTGATGATAGAAGTTACAACGGATTAACACTATATCAATCTAATTAAGAACAATGAACTGTAAGAACAATATCGAATAATATTAAGAACACAGTTTCACAAAAAGCTTCAATGTATATTATTGATTAACAATACACACGTACGTTTACAATTCGTAAGGAACTATATATAATAGTCCTTGAAGCCTAACTATTTACCCTAGTTATTCTAGGACTTGATTTACATTGAATAATAAAAGATATACATTGAATAACATTCTATTACTAACTCTGCGAAGATCTCGGACTCGATATGCTTTCAAAACGCGTACCAGTAGTAATACCATTCATCAGTAGTAAATGAGCATCGTCAGTAGTAACTCTGGTAACCAGTAGTAAGTCCAAAACCAACGTCAGTAGTAATTACTATGATCAGTAGTATCTTCATTCTGTGCATGATCAGTAGTAAGTTAGTTATAGTCTTCACCAGTATCAACTCATCAGTAGTAAGTGTTTCTGCCCCATCAGTAACAACCATAGTCTTTCATCAGTAATAACTATGATCAGTACTAACTGCAGCATCAGTAATAAGTTGAACTGTGATCTGCTCCAACAATCTCCCCTAAACTTATTGATTCTCTTTCAATCAATTAAGTTTCTTTTGTTCTTCTTCTTCCCTTCTTCTTTTCTCTAGGGTTCTTTGATTCTGTTGATGTCTTTGTTCAATAATGTATTTGCTGTTTTTCTTTGTAAAATAGTTCAATTTGTTCTGGAACATTACAGCATCATATGGTTTCATCATAGAGTTTGTGAATATCTGATACATAACCTTTTCAGAATGTGGATATTCTTTTTCATATAAGTACAGCTCACATCTTTTGCTTGATCTTTCAAAGAAATACATATTTGCAGTTGGTATTACATTCCAAGCATAAACATTTTCTGGATTTGTAAATAGTTCTGGGTAGTTATCTGGATAAAATGCAGCATCAATCATTCTTGTTAAATATCCAGCACCATATTCTTTCCACGATTTCTTTGACATCCTTGGTTTACCAATGATCAGAAGTTTGATTACATCACTTCTTGAGCAGGATCTAACCAATGGTAACCATCCATTAAATCTTTGTATGGCTTTGTCTTCCCTTACAATTTCTATTACATTGTTTGGCATAACTCTCCAATTGATGTTGGATTGTTTTGTATGGGAGCAACAGGTACTTCAAGAACAGGAACAATTTGTTCAGATTTTGACTTCTTTTGAATATTCTGTTCTTGAGTAATAGTCTTTCTTTTCTTTGTGTGGGGAGTTGAGGATTCACCAGTAGTTGATATACTACCAGTTTTAATTGAACTTGGACTGATTGGAATTAAGGCTTTTGATTTCTTTTCTTCTTCTGCTTCTTGTTCAGCCAAATCTTTCATCTTGGCAGTACAATATTTTTCTACAATTGTGATCATCTTCATTCTGCCAAAGGACTTTGCACTGTGCCCTTTTGATTTGAGAAATTCAATCATATTTGACTTCTGTTCAAATACATCATCTGTTAATTCACTTTTTGTTCTTTTGCATTCAGATACCAGATCTTCAAGACATTTTATATGTTCTTCTTCAACTTTTCCGAGTCTTTTAAATTCTGCTTTTTGAGCTTCTATCTGAACATCTTCTATTTGAACAGGTACTTGAACAGGTATTTCATTTTGAGCCATCTTTTTCTTCTCTTCAAGAGCTTGATACTTAGCTACTTTCTCCAAGTATCTCTTGTGCTTCACCTTCCATCTTGATTGTTTATCAGCTCTGACAAGATTGATTTTTTTTGCCATGTAGTAACCTAGTGCTCTGTTAGGGTAATCTTCATCATAAACTTCTTTACCATTTCCAATACAAGCTGTAGGTGGAGGTGGGATGTATTTCATATCTGGAACACCTCTGATTATTATTGATGGAGAAAATAGGCTAAGTTCATTCTGAGCAAGAATTTTTGGATGTTCAGGAAGTGTGCACTCATCAACTTCAAACCAGTTCACATTATCATCAATGTCAGGTATGATAAGTGGTTGATCAGGTGTTGGTGGTTTGGTGATGATTTCAAAACGTTCTCTTTCAATTAGCTCTGGGAGCTTTAGATCTTCCTCTTCAGTAGTAACCAAGGTAGTTACTACTGGTGTGACTTCAGGAGTTACTACTGATAGGGCATCAGTAGTGTTTGGTGCAGTTGTTTCCTCTTGTTGATTTACTACTGCTATGATATCAGTAGTAGGAGTTACTACTGATACTTCTTGTTCAGTTTGTTCTTCCATAGGAGCAGTAGTAGTAGGCTCATCATCAACATTCATCTTTTCTGGGCCTTCATCAACTTTTGTTTCTTTGAGGTTGAGAAGAGAAGTTGCTGCTGCTGCAATTGATTCATCAATCATACTTTGAATGTTGTCCTTCTCCCCCTTAGTGAGCTCAATTGGTGGAGCCTCACTATTATCAACCTTCTTTTTCAATCTTCTTATAATCTTTGTTTGTTGATGAAGCCTGTGCTCATAGAGTCTCATTCTTTTGTTGATTGTGTTAATGTGCCTTTTCATGTATTGCATTGTTTTTCCTTGATTTGTGAGAAATGTAAGACAATCTTGTACAATGGTTTCAAGGTTTTCCATCATATCCGTCAATTGTTTGTGTTTAATACTGCCCTCAATCCATCTAGCAAGATCATCGGTCGCACTAACAGGTACATTGGCTTTAAGGTTTTCCATCCTTTCCGTCAATTCAACAGTTTCAGGTCTACCCTCATCACTTCTTGGTGATGAAATGGGTTGTTTGGACACCCTCTTCTTCCTAGAAGAAGCAGTAGTGCCCCCCTTTTGGTTTCTCGGCACCGGGGTCCTCTTAGTAATTCCTCAAAAGAGTCATCACTTAGAGTTGCCGAGGTCTGGGTCTTAGTGATGTTCTCACTATCCTGTGCACTCACCTTTGGGGCATCAGTAGTGAGAGCCCTCGCCTCATGTCCTCTCTCCTCCTTGGAGGACAACTCTTGGAGCCTGGGGTTTGACTCAATTTGTCCCCTGGTGTCCTTGAAGGAAGTTTTCTTCCTTTTATAAATTGTGGATATGTTTTGGGTTATATTGGGTAGGTCTTCCACAGAGTGAAGAGTAGCACTCTGAGAATTTATTTCAAGTTCCTGGGACACATTCAGGACTTCTATTTGAGTGGGTGATTGAGTGACTGTTTGGGGTGGTGTTTGGGCTGCATTTGGGGGTGATGGAGTGGGTTGAGGTTCAATTGGGGTTGTATCTTTGATTGAACCCTCTCCAATAAGTTGTTGATCTTTGATCATATTAGGAAACAGAGGGGTTTCCTAGCCCGAAAATTTAAATTGTTTTCTCATATTAGAGAAAACTTTCTTGTTCAACTCAGGAGTTATAAAAATATTTTTAGGAGTTGACAAGTTTTGTAATTCACAATTTAAGATATGTTGAAGAAATATTGAGGAATAAAGATGGTAAAATGTTTAATCGAGTCTCCGTTGTGTTTTATCGAGTGTTTGGATGTTTGGGACTTGGTATAACCAAGTATGGGTCAAGACTTGGATGGAAACAAGTTTAAAAGGCAAGAAACTGACCCAGACAGCCCTCGCGGCGCGAGCCAGGCGCGAGGCAGTCGCGAGGTTGAACAGGAGCTCCAGAAGTGAAACGCGAGAATCAAGAGTTGAGACAAGAGCCGCGAGCGAAACGCGAGCCAGTCGCGAGCGAAACGCGAGAATCTCGAGTTGAGACAAGAGGCGACGAAACGCGAGCGAAACGCGAGCGAAACGCGAGGTCTGTTTTTCTGCGCTGACCAAGAGGACAACCCGCGTCACCTCGCGGCGCGAGGCAAACGCGAGCGGGGCGCGAGGTCTGTCTGGAGTATATAAAGTTGTGTAGAAGCTAGGGCTCATAACACCTACGAACCCTAGACTTAGGGCAGCCGTTTTTTAGAGCATTTGGACGGTTTTTGGAGCTAAGGAGCTCAAATCTTCATCTTCTTGAAGGATTTAAGCATCAAGGGTAAGAATTCTTGCTTATTTCACTTAGTTACCTTCATTTTGAGCTTGGTATGGGTAACAATGGTGGTTTTGGGAACCTACCATATCATCTTTGGGGAAGATGAACTTTCATGAGTGTAAAACACTCCTTGTGGACTTGTAATCAATGTGTACAAGTTAGATTTGGGATTGATGATGGAAAATCTTGAACTAGGGTTTGAGATTCCACCAAGTTGTATGAACTTGGTGGTTGGGAATGTTTAGATGGATTAATTAGTAGCTAGTTATGGATAATAACTAGTTATTGTGATGATATTAATGGTAGGTCAAGAAGACCTAAAGTTTGGTGACATTTCACAAGTTGGAAAGCAAGGATTCGTGTTGTTAGACACGATTTGGATTTAGCTTGGCTAAGGTGAGTACATGTGAACTTTTAAACTGAGTACATAGTAAAAGAGTTTTGAAAATGGATAATATCTACCGAGTCTTTATTAATACATATTTTTTAATAAAGAGAGTGATTAGAAAGATAATGAAATTTGATTGAATTGCTAATAGAACATAGTTATTGAAATTGATGATTTTGCAAGTAAGTGTGATTAGATTAATTGATTAATGAGGTTATTGATAAAGAGTATTAACAATGAAAATGGCTAAAAGAGTATGATATTGGCTTTTATTAGTAAGAATTAATAATTAAGCAAATGACAAAGATCTTAAAGTAATAACGTTTATTAGTAAAATATACTAATGAAAGTAGTGATATCACGTTAAGAGAACAAGTATGATTTGACTAGTATTATGTATGCGCCCTAGTCAATGTAAAGGTAACATATTTATGAATATGAATAATAAGAAATGAACCTTATTAGTAGATTTAAGGATAAAGTCTATGATGATAATGATGAGGAAAGATAAATGAAATATGATTATGTTAAAAGAGACTATTATGATAATTAGAATAGATGTATTCTAATTTGTGTTTGATTATGACTTAATGTGGGGCATAGACCCGTATTTGATGATTCAATGTGTGTAATGAAAGTATCCGGATAACGATAACCCATTTATGGGGGAGTGAGATTACTACTTGGGGCGGTACCTCCCTGCGCAAGGGTAGTATATCTATGAGAACGATAACCCGACAATAGGGGGATTATGATAACCCGATAAAAAGGGGGATTACGATAACCCGCGAGACGGGGGATTTGGTGATCTTGGTAAGTTTGGGAGAACCCCAATTACCATGTGATCTTAATGATAACCCACATCGGGGGAGTTTGCTCCGGAATTATCCGGGGCGTATGTGATAAAAGGGGTAAGCTTAAGGATAGCTTACATGTATGTGGTTATGTGATGGGTAAGCTTACGGTTAGCTTACTAGTAAGTATGAATAAACGATAAGATAATAAGTTGATAATTAATAAGTGAATAAAGAAAAGAATTGAATAGTAAGGACTTTTTATTATTTTTGAGAATGGGTCGAAAACCCATGTATCTCACGAGACTATTTTTGTCTCACGTACTACTTTGTTTTTGGCTATGTACTCAGGTTCGAGATTGAAGGAATAGAAGGTCGCGGTAGAGGTGGCCTAGAGATGTTTTAGTTCGGGAGCTTATAGGTAGATCCCGTTATCCTATGGTTATGATATTATTTATGTAACACCGGATTTAATACTCTGATAATCTTTTCAAAGGTTTTTGTTAAAGCGTATTTTTGGGATATTGGAATTTGTAATATTTTTATTTAAAAATATGATTTAAAAGGTGTTTTAAAAATTAAGGTGTTACACTACTGCTTCCAGAATTTGAGTTATTATTGTCCTCAGTATTAACTGTGGGAACAGTATCAACTACTATGTATCTCATTTCTTCTTGACCAGAATTGAAAGATGATGTTCCTTCCTTTTGAGTCTGACAGTTTGAATCACCTGCATTTAAATCCATGTTAGTGTTAAAGGATTTGGTTAGATTGTCTATGTTAAATAGCCAATCTGGACCATTTCCTTGTTCATTTGGAACATTCTCATTAAAGGATACATTGATGCTTTCTTCAATTATCCTTAATCTTTTGTTGAACACTCTGTATGATTTGCTTTGAGTAGAGTATCCCACAAAGATTCCATCATCAGCTTTGCAGTCAAACTTACCAATTTGTTCTCTTGTAATCAGAATAGTACAAGGACAACCAAATGATTTTAAGAAACTTATGGACGGTTTTCTTTTATTAAAAAGTTCATATGGTGTTTTATAATGTGGCTTAACTATTAATACTATGTTTTGTACATAACAGGCAGTATTAACAGCTTCAGCCCAAAAAGTGATTGGTAACTTTGAATCTGCTAACATTGATCTTGCTGCTTCAATGATGGTTCTATTTCTTCTTTCAGTTACACCATTTTGTTGAGGAGTTCTAGGTGAGCTGTATTGCCTGTCAATACCTTTAAGATCACAAAAGTTAATTAGATTAGCATTTTTAAATTCTGTGCCATTATCACATCTTATGGCTTTAACTTTTTGATCAGATGTGTTCTCCAGTTTAACAATTAAGTTCTTTATGAGTTCACTTGTTTCATCTTTTGTCCTGAGAAAGAAAACCCATGTATATCTGGAAAAGTTCATCAGTAATAACAAGACAATATTGTTTCTTTCCAATACTCATTACATTTGTAGGTCCAAAGAGGTCCATATGTAAGAGTTGTAAAGGAACAGAAATAGAATTTACAATTTTGGACTTATGAGAAGACTTATGTTGTTTACCTTTTAGGCATGCAACACAGTGATGATCACACATGAATTGTTTTTGTGGTAATCCAATTACCAAATTCTTTCTTACTAAATTGTTCATGTTTTTAAAGTTTGTGTGACACATCCTTCTATGCCAAAGTTCTGATTCAGTGGTGTTTGCCTTGGATATAAAACAGTTGACCTCATTTGAAGAAATGAGTTCTCCCCCTATATCCAGGCAATACACATTATTTCTCCTTGGAGTTCTCAAAACTACATATTTTTCATCTAAAACAAAATCAGGAGAAAGAATGATGCACTCAATATCTGTGAAAAGAATTTTGTTCTTTTTATCACAAACTTGAGACACACTGACAAGATTGTATTTTAGCTCAGCTACATAAAATACATCATCAAAAGTAATTTTACCATTAGTAACTGTACCTTTGCCTGAAATCTTACCTCCCTTTGGGTTCTCACCAAAGGCCACATATCCTCCATCAAATGACTTGAAATCTTTAAGAATTTGCAGATTTCCAGTCATGTGCCTTGAGCATCCACTATCAATGTGCCATGTTCTACCTTTTTCAGGGATCTGAATGCTCTGCACATGTAAGTAAAGGATTAGTTAAGTTTGGGAACCCAAGCTTTATATGTCTTGGGTTCATCCTTTGAGAAATCAGATTTAGAACAGTTAACTTTAAACATTTTTGGTACCCATACCTTTTTAGTACTGGTGTTCTATTTTACTACTGCCCTTTTAGATTTGGTACTGGTGTCTGAGTTTACTACTGATCTTGGTCTATACCCATGATATTTAGCTTTTGAATACTTTACTACTGATGGACCAGTAGTATTTGGGTACTTACCATGTTTAGAATGACCAGTAGTATTTGTTGCATTTGGTTTGGCAGTAGTAGTATTTTTAAAATTAGGGTTTTTACTAGTAGTATTTTGGTATTGATACCTAACAGCATTGTAATTAGGTTTAGGATCAGTAGTAAACCTGTTAAAGTTTCTACTGGTGTTGGAAAAATTAAAATATTGTTTATTTTGATTTGTTTTTCCATTATTTTTGAAGTAATTGCTGTTCTTGGGGCTTCCAACTCTTCTGTTTTGCACAAACCTTGGTGCATTTCTTCCAAATTTAGGTGTTCCAGATTTTTGAGATTTTATTTTATTTACTACTGATGGACCAGTAGTGTCTTTTAACTTTTGTGTTTTTGCTTTTTCTTTAGAATGTTTAAATGCTTTGAACTCTTTACATTTAATTGGATTGAAGTGACAATCTTTTGCTAAATGGTTTACTTTGTTGCAAATAATACATCTTAATTTCTTATCATTAGCACCTTCAGGTTTTCTTTGATCTAAGAGTTGATTTTTATTTCTTTCATTTCCCCTTCTTAAGATTTGTGGTATTTTTTCTGCATTATATTTAGGAGAGTCTTCTTGACTTTGTGCTGTGTGAAAGCTTGTATCAATTGAGTTTGTTGATTCAGTTTGAAAGATTGTAAATTCAATTGAGTTAGTAGTTTGATCATCATCAGAAGAATCATTTGATTCAGATGTTTCACTGTTGGACTCAGTTTGATTTTCATTTTTTAATTCATTTATGATTCTTTCTGAACTATCTTTAAGTGGAGGAATGAATTTATATGGAGGTGGTACTGCATGATATCCCACTCCATGTACAACCTTTTCAGTGGTTTGATTACTTGTTAATTCATTTACAATTTGAGAGCTTCTTTCAAACTTTTTAATGGTTAATTTGTTTTGTTCTAATTCCATTTGAAATTCTTCTAGTTTGATCAAGGTTTCTTTTAATTTTAATTCAAGATGTTCTTTTTCATAGGTGGTTTGTAGCAATTCTTCTTTTATCTTTTGATCAGTTATTTTATAAATTTTAATTTGATTTTCAAGATCAGCTATACAACCATTATATTCAATTCTTCTATTTTTATTTAGAATCATCTCTGCAAGAGTTTCTTTATTTAGTTTTTCTAAATCTTTATAAGCTTTAATGTATTCAGGAGTGCAAGATTTAGAATGTACCTTAGTAGGAGAGTCAGTGAAGGCCATGAGAGCTTGATTCTGTGCATGCTCCTCTGCTTGAAAGCTCCAATCATAACCTTGTCCTTGTTGTGAAAAAAGAGCAGTTGAGTTTGATCTTTTGTCTGGCTGAGGACATTCTTTACCGAAGTGCCCAAGGTTGTTACAGTTGTAACATTTGACTTTAGTTTTGTCAAATCCAGCCTTGTCACCTTTGTTGAAGTTAAGGTTTGTTCTTCCAGTCCTCTTTAAGAACCTTTTGGTTCTCAGGCTCAGCATAGCCATCTGCCATTTTAGATCCATCTCCTCAAGATCATCAGGATTCAATTGTTCCAAATCATCACTAATTAGTGCAGTATGCACATGACTAGTGAAGAATGATTCTCTTGCAGTATCTTCACAATCTGCAGCCTTTGCAGTTTCCTGACATGTTCCTGTACTAGACACAAAAGCAGCATTGTTTGAAGATAAACTAGGAGTTTTAGAACTTACCTCAGATTCAAACACCCTAAGCTCATTGTACAATTCATCCAGCTCCTTTTCTTCCAAAGCATCTCCTTGTCTATAGATGACTGTGTACATAGACCATTCTTCTCCAAGAGATCTGAGAAACTTTCTATTGACATCATCATTGTCATGTTTCATACCAACTTGATTCAATTCACCAATAAGTTTATTGAACCTATCAAAGGTTTGAGATAGAGATTCATTCTTTTGGCCTTTGAAGTTTTCAAAGTCCTGTTTTAGTACAGACTTCATGTTTCTTTTGGTGCTTTTAGTGCCAACGAATCTCTTTTCCAATGCCTGCCACAACACCTTTGCATCATCATATTCCACAAAGAGATGTTGATAGTCATTAGGAATGGCCAGTAGAAGAGTGCTTAGAGCTTTGAGTTCGATTCCTCCGTCTTTCTTCTCCTTTTCACACTTGAGCTTGTCTGTTTCAGTTGCAGAGCTTGTTGCTTGACCAGGAACGGTTTTGTTTCCTTCAACAACAACTTCTCACATGGAATAATCAGTGATAAGCATGTATCGCTTAATACGATTTTTCCACATCCCAAAGTTATTGGGAGTGGGTATAGGGATTTTATTTGCTTGCGTACTTTCATTGTTATCAGTCATGATTAACAATCTATGTGTTTTAAAGATTAAAACTTTTTGTTGTTCTTAAAAAAAACGTAGATCTAGAACCAATAAGCTCTGATACCACTTGTCAGGATCGATTAACTATGAACAGTTAATAAACACCTTTAGATCTAATTGATGATAGAAGTTACAGCGGATTAACACTATATCAATCTAATTAAGAACAATGAACTGTAAGAACAATATCGAATAATATTAAGAACACAGTTTCACAAAAAGCTTCAATGTATATTATTGATTAACAATACACACGTACGTTTACAATTCGTAAGGAACTATATATAATAGTCTTTGAAGCCTAACTATTTACCCTAGTTATTCTAGGACTTGATTTACATTGAATAATAAAAGATATACATTGAATAACATTCTATAACTAACTCTGCGAAGATCTCGGACTTGATATGCTTCCAAAACGCGTACCAGTAGTAATACCATTCATCAGTAGTAAATGAGCATCGTCAGTAGTAACTCTGGTAACCAGTAGTAAGTCCAAAACCAACGTCAGTAGTAATTACTATGATCAATAGTATCTTCATTCTGTGCATGATCAGTAGTAAGTTAGTTATAGTATTCACCAGTATCAACTCATCAGTAGTAAGTGTTTCTGCCCCATCAGTAACAACCATAGTCTTTCATCAGTAATAACTATGATCAGTACTAACTGCAGCATCAGTAATAAGTTGAACTGTGATCTGCTCCAACAATTTCTTCAGATTTTTATCAAATAACTAACCGTTCATGCCTCAGCCTAAAATCTAACAAGTGGATACCCAAAATGTTGCATTCACAAATGGGCCTCATTACAAACAATAGTAATTAGAACATCAACTTATAGGTCCAATAGCAGTTAGAAGTACTAGCCTAGTAATAAATCCCAACCCAAATAGCCCATAAAGAGGAAAGAAACCCATATAGGCATCTACAATAGTTGCAGCACGTAGATATTATTTATAAAAAATAAAAACAGGAAAAACGACATTTAGTGACTACTGATTAGTAGCATTCGAAAAAATGAGATCATATTCATATACGGCTTTTATTACATTTTTAAAAAAGTGTAGGAAATAGTTTTAACATTTACCCACACATTATAACAGGGAATTCATGTATATATCACAACCCATAAAATCTTACATTTTTTACTTCGATAAGTTAACCGAAAAATGATATCAAAACAATATTATCTACTAAGGGGTTATTTGGAAAAGCTTATTTAGAAGGTTTTTAAACTTATTAATTTATTAAGTCTTAATAGATTAAAACCTGATGGAATTTGAGTTTGATGCATACTTCTGCCATCAAATCTTTTTCTATTATATATTCAAGATTCTAACTATTAACCGGATGACTACCTGAGTAAGAACATCTAACTGAGTTATGGTTGATAAAAATGAGGTTACTCTGACTATTGTTATTTATGTTAGGATAAAACAGAAATCAATTTAATCATACAAGTTTTTTTAGGATCAATGATAACAATTCTTAACATTAATCGTCATTTGAATCATCCTAACATGTCCATCGATATGTTTGTCTGTCATATAAATATACATGATAAGGGTAAAATGTGATAAATTGAAGTTATGAAATAAATATATACAACTTATGTTTGAAAACAGTAGAAATGTAGATAGTTAAATAAAAATATGAATTACACAATAATTGTTAGTTTATTGCAATATGGAAAAGTAAATACATATTCTCTTTAAGCCCTATGATCTAATGTTTCGGATGGCTCCTTTTATCAAGTTTTAAATTTTAATTTGCCAGGAAAAGAAAAAATGCTGGTATTATAGTTAACAGAGTGATGTTTATAGCTTTGGAGTGATTATGTTATTAACTTTTTACCGGCTAGAAAGCTTTCGACGGGTTATCCTTATATTTGTTAAAAGATATTGCAATGATGGGTGTAAAAAATGAACAGTTATTTGGAATACAATATGTTGAAATATTAGATATTGGATAGTGTACTGAATACAGACATATAATTCAATAGACCCGTTTCATTATTTGCTAAACTTTAATAAAGATTTAGGTTTTCTTAGATCCATTTGACCCTGTCATTTAACCAAGGTTCTAAATAACGTGAGGCGTGGCGTGACGCCATTGTTAAGCCTCAAGCCTTATAAGCTATGACGAAGTCATAAAATTTTCTAAGGCGTAATATAAGACTGGATTTTGTGCATGAATTATAATAAATATATACACACAAAAAGTTAACTAAATTTTGTAAGTTTATGAAATATTACAGAATTTTTTATGAACCATCTGTGATTTATTACGGGTTATAGCCTAGTTGTAGGGGTGAACATGGTACGGTACCGCATATATTTTCCTCATATCGTGTACCGTACCAACTATAATTGGTACACTAATCTAGCTAACAGTACCGTACCAACTATACTTGGTACCAATTTGTTTAGCTACAAATAATCGTGGTTGGTACGAATTTGTAATGGTATTTACCAAGATCACAAACTTATTTCGAATTATTACTAAAAACAAAACATTTTTCTACACTATTATATTTGGTAATGGTATACGTTAAATGTTATATAAACACTATCTACAATAAAGTACAAATTATGTAGTATTCTTGTCATAATACACTAGCTTGTAGCATTCTCTTCTGCTTCACACGCTTAATTATTAACATTATATACAAACAATAATAAAACTATAATATGTTTATCGGTTAGGCTAAGAAGTAGGAACTTGAATGTTTTCATGTTATGCTATCATAACTTTTATTAAAAAATAATACATACGTAGTTTACCTTTCTCGAATTCTTCTAAATATTGTATATATATTCTTCTAAATAATGTATATATCTATGAGTATATAAATTATTGGTTGGTATGGTATTACCATGGTATTTAAATTTTTATACCATTACTGTACCATGACTACTTGATTGGTATGGTACTACCAACCAAATATGTTGGCTACCAGCATATTGACTACCAACTATTCTTGATATGGTTGGTAGTATGTTGGTTGGTTTTGTTCGGTACAAATTTGACACCCTACCTAGTTGTATATATAAGATAAAATGTGTGTAATATATACGTATGTATTTCCGATATGTAAAACACTAAAACCTCTTCTGAATCACTTCAGCACGTGAGGGGCTTAACGGATAAAAAGAGACGGAAGGTGGACGGAAGGACAAAAAAACGGAATTTTGCATACCTCAAGGACAAAAAAAAGAAAAAAATAGTACAGGGACAAAAACGCAGAATCGGGCAAACCACAGGGACAATCAATTATTAGTACCAGATGTTTAGATTGAATTAAAAATAAGAGAAATGATATTTGTGCCTATAATTTGTGCCTACCCATAGGCCTACTCACTCTTAAACTTAATATGTGTCATGCACTAATTAGAGCATCTCCAATGGTAGCTTTTTTAAAAGCTTATTACTATTTGAATAAGTCTTTGGATGACTTTTTACCCATTTGAATAACTAGTTTTTTAAAAGCTTATTCAAAGACTTCTTTTCTACTAAGCTTTTAATCTACTTTCAATGTTTGTATTTTTTAGTCCCTTATGTTTAATATCTTTTCATTTTAAACCTTACATATATTATATATAAATTCTTTATTATGTTTTTATTAGTTAATAAATAAATTATATAATATTTAATGTCAATTATTATAATATTTTGGTATTAGACATTTTAAAAAATATTATATTTAGTAAGATGTTAAATAATTGTCAGATTATATATAGGGGGTATTTATAAAATATTTGAGGTAGATAAAGGTAAATTTGAAATATTGTAAAGAAAAAGCTTTTGGAAAGGTTAACCATTGGAGATCTTATTTAGGAATAGCTTATTGGTTACTAAAATGTTGATGTGGCAAAAGTAATAAGCTATTGAGTGCTTAACCATTGGGGATGCTCTTATATTTCTTCATATCCTTTGATTTTGACATTTATCATGATCAAATTAGTAGGCTATGGGTAAGCACAAATACCATTACTCTAAATATAAATACATATAAATCTGTTTTTAGAGCCACTAATATATAAACCTTAACTTTAGAAATTAAGGAATTGTAAGTTGTACACTTTTTGTACAAAGCCTTTAAAACCGGATGCAATTAGATTAAAGACTATCAATCTAGCTATACAAAATTGAACTTAGATATTGTTTGGGATTATTAATAGGGTTTTGATAATGATAGTGGACATGCTTTATAAATTTGTACATCAGTTTATAGAAAACTCTTTAATTTTAAGAAAAACTTATCCGTACAACTTTTTATGTATTTAGAGACAACACTGTTATTATCAAAATCTTTTTAATATAGTTCTTGAATTGAAATTGTAGTTTCAACGGTTCAATTTTCATAATGTGAAGTGCTTTTTGGTTTAGTTTCCATTCTAATCCTTTGAAAATTATGTATTTCAGCGACATAATGCCACTTTCTAAACAAACCATCAAAGTTGTGCTCCATAAATGTCGAGTAAGCATACAAAACCGGTAATGTACACACACAAATATAACACGATAGTTTTTAGTTTTCTACGTATTACTCTATATCGATCATAGATGTTACTTCTCAAACGGTGTAGGATTGCTGAATGGTATCTATATCGATGTTCTTCAATTTCACAACTGATTCCACATGGCCTTTCAATGTAAGCAACTCTCGCAGCCTGTATCAAACAAACAGTAATAATTTAATTTAATTTTTATTAATGTTTTACATTAAAACTAGTGTACCTTGTCATTTCAGCTCGACGTTTTGCATCTTCAGCCATTTGATTAAGCTCATTATGGTTGCTACGGTCAATATATTGAACTTCGGGCGGGTCCAGCCCGTGAAGTGTTCTTTGGGCTTGAGCCCATTTAAGCTCACGGTCTTCCTTCCCAAAGTTCCTTTTCCTAGTGAAAGCAACCTGCAAGATAAAGAGAGAGAAATTAATTCAAACAATTAATTAATTAATGAGCATTTTACTGACCCGGTTATCAATAACAAGATCCCATGCTCTACCACTTATAGCATATCTAATGGAAAACTTGATAATATCAAGTGGGATGTAGAACACAATGTTATACAGCCATATAACTCCAGCCCAACCCCATCCTATTCCTTCTATTGCAGCAAAACTCCATTTGGCATAAACAGCAATTAGCGTAGCAATCTGATTTAAAATAAAACATTAACCATTTGTTTTTCAGTTTATTGTTGTTGAAACAAAAAGGTTATTAAATGGTAACTTCACTCACCAGTTGAGCAACTAAAAAAGCACCAAAAAGTAAAGCTCCTGGGCGCTCTTTATATGACCAACTTCTGGATCGTGTAACGAATATGAGAGCTTGACTTATGGTACTCACTTGTAGATATATTGCTGATGCTAATTTTCTAAAGTCATCATGGGCATTTTTCTGTAAGCTTGAAACCCCAAATGTACGCTGCAAAATAACCAATAAATGCATCAGATTATAAAATTAATAATAGATAAAAAGATAAACTTTCTTACTGGGAAAAAGTTGGTTTCATATGCTGCCCAGAAGAAAATAACGGTCATCATAGCTAAGTAGCTACCGAGAATAATCCCAGTAGCAAAAATCTCTGATAACTTCCAGCTGTCAGGTTGAGGTGACGGTTTCACTCGATCCTTAGAAATTGTCATAATTGTACCTAAAAGAAAAACCTTTTAGATTTGAATTTTAAGTTTATTTATTTTTTGATGAAAATGCAAAATCTAACCATCGTTAAGAATGGCAATGATCAGCACCATGAATGGTGGAAAGTCAAACTTCCATATGAGAGCTAGTAGCATGAAACCAAGCTGTTAAAACAAATATTAAAAATATGCAAGTGAAAATAAGAAGCAGAAAGTATACAAATGATGTAAAGAAAGAAAAATTTGTAATTTCAGTAACATACCACTATACGAATAGTAATGGACACCGCATAGATCTGCATAGAAAATTGAATATTTTTATGAACTTAGAGAACAATTTTTTTTCCTAATATAATATTTGAATTTAAGCTTACAGTGTAATTTTTCATTCTCTGGAAAATAGCTCGACTAGTTAATACAGCACTGATAATAACACTAAGACCAGGTTCTGTAAGCACAATATCAGATGCACTCCTTGCAGCATCAGTTGCATCAGCAACTGCTATTCCAATGTCAGCTTTCTTAAGGGCAGGGGCGTCATTTACCCCATCACCAGTCATACCACAAATATGTTTTCTTGCTTGTAAACGTTTTACTATCTCATATTTATGCTCTGTATAAAATAAAATGTAAGATATGATATTATTTAATTATATTCTATATGAATAAAAAAATGTGATTAAATGGGAATTACCAGGAAATACACCAGCAAATCCATCAGCTTTTTCGATTAGTTCATCTACTGGTAATGCGACAATTGATTCGTCTTTGTGTTGTCCCAGTAATGCGGATGAAGGGTACATGTTTGTCCCCATTCCCAAACGCCGCCCTGTTTCTTTTCCTATTGCTAGTTGATCACCTATTTATGATTATAAAAAATTAAATATTATAGTAAAAGTAATAATTAGAATAAGTGAAATAAATTGAAAAAAGAATTCACACCTGTAATCATCTTAACGCTTACTCCCAAATTCAGAGCCCTTCTAATCGTCTCTGCACTGTCATGTCTAGGTGGATCAAAAAGAGGCATGAGTCCAATAAATTCCCATGGGCCTCCTGAGCTTTCCTTCTTTCCCTCAGGAACTTCCTGTTTAGAGAATTACCAATTTAAAAAATAAAAAAAAATAAAAATAAAAAAAACATAATTGAATTGCAGGATCTTATTTTTCTTGGATAAAACTTGCATACCTGGTATGCTACTGCAAGAGATCGCAAACCACGTTCAGCAAATTTATCAATCACAAGATGAACCCTACGCTCGATGTCTGACTTATTATGTGCAAGATTTAAAATCTGAAAACCATAAAAAGAAATGGAATATGTCAGTTAGTTACTGATGATTATAGTAGTTTATGCAGTTAAGTTGTTTTTTACCTGTTCAGGTGCACCTTTACTGACACGATGCATTTTGTTTTCACCATCAAGATATGTCAATGCAGTTCTCTTATCAGTAGGGTTAAATGGAAGAAAATGAACTTCCTGAACACCAGCCCTTGCCTAGATAATATTTAACATATGATATTATTTAACATTGATTTATTAATTATATTAATAGTAATATTAATTAAATAAAATAGAAGTTTTTACCTCTTTTGGGTCGGCCAGCATTCCTACAATAGCAGCATCAATAGCATCTTGGTTTTCCACTCTAGAAGCTCTTGCAGCCATTAGCACAACCATATCAGCATCTACTCCTTTAGAAAATATCTGCAAAAATAAAATATATATTATAGATCATAAAGTAACATAATTATGAAACTCTGAATGAGTAATTTACCTCAATAAGATTTTTGTCAACAGACAGTTTGTTTAAAGTCAAAGTTCCAGTTTTATCACTGCAGAGTACATCCATTCCAGCCATTTCTTCAATTGCAGTCATTCGTTTGGTAATAGCCCCCTGAAGTTATGAAAAAAGTCAATATTTGAGATTTTTCAAAAAAATAAATCTCATACATGAAACAGCAGAACTATTGATCAACCTGTTGAGACAACCGGTGGGACCCGATTGCCATTGTGACAGATAAAACAGTTGGCATTGCAATGGGAATTCCACCAATGAGAAGTACAAGCAAATTATCAATTCCAGGACGATATTTTCTGTCTTGAATTGGATACATCACAATGATTTCTACTATCATTCCCACTGCAATTGAGCATATGCAAAAGTTCCCGATTGCTGTCAAAACCTGCAATATTTGACATAATTATTACCAAAATAATAATTTGTATTTCATGGAAAGCATATAATTAGATCAACATGTGTTTAATTTCCATACCTTTTGAAAATGGCCTACTTGATTTGTAGAATCTACAAGATGTGCAGCTTTTCCAAAAAAAGTATGCACACCTGTAGCAATAACAACTGCTTCAATTTCACCTTGTTTGCATGTTGACCCTGAATAAACTCCGTCCCCTGGGTTCTTTGAAACTGGGAGAGATTCACCTGTGAGTGCAGACTACAGTAACGACAAATTTAAGTAATTAAAAAATTAATTATGTAACTCAGTACAAGATGAAGATGATTAATATAATAACAAAATAAAAATAAAAATAACAAACCTGGTCTATCTTTAGTGGATCACCCTCAAGAAGTCGAGCATCAGCTGGGATAATATCTCCAAGTTTAATACTGATTATATCACCTGGAACAAGAATTGCTGCATCTTCTTCATTCCATCTTCCATTGCGAAGAACCTAAAATTTTATTTGCTTACTTTGTTAATATAATATATAGAAATTATAAAATATATAAAAAAGTCAACCGTGCTTATTGATTTCAGTCAATACCTTTGCTTTAGGTGCAAGATGTGCCATGAGAGCTGCTGCTGCATTACCAGCATTGTTTTCTTCTATAAAGCTTATTGTTGAATTGATGAAAAGCAATGTGATGATCCCAACAAAATCCTGCCAATCAGGTGGTTTACCCTGCAAAAATAACCAATTTTCTTGAAGTGAGAATCATCATAAACATAATATTACTACATAATTTTAAAAACAGTTAAGATTACTCACTCCTCCATTGGCAAGTGCAATAGCCATAATTGCTGCAATTTCCATGACCCATGACAATGGGTTCCACATAAAACCTAAGAACTTCAAAAACTTGCTCTCCTGAAAATCATAATTTTTAAAGAATTTCAAATCACATTAGTAGAAATTTATAGAGTAAAATATCAGGATTCCAACAGTAATTATAAGCCTGAAAAGTAAGAATCAATTGAAAATATATTAAATACAACACAAACCGTCTTTTCTTCAAGCTTGTTGTGACCGAAAATATCCAGTCTCCTCGCAGCATCCTCTGATGTTAGCCCTTCTTTTGAACATCTCAAATTTTCAAAAACTTCTTCAATTGGTATCGTTTCCTATAAATCAAAATGAAATTCGTAATTCATTTGCCAAAACAAAATTATAAAGTTGTACAAAGAATTCATATTTCTTAACTCAAACAACACTTAACTAGTCCTGCAAAAACCACCATTAACATCAAAACCACTAACTCACACAGATGTAGGTTACAGTTCTTACCAAATCCACAGTTTCCTTCTTGACAGCTTCCATGACGTCATCCGTCTCCCCCATCTTTGCCTCTTAGTTCTCAGTTCTACAAAAGAAAATTCACCAATCAATTGAGTATAGACAGAATAACAACCGAAAACCCTATTTAGATCTCCTAATAATACTGTAACTACATCATTGTTATCTAAAAGAAAACTTATCTAACAATACTAACACAAATATTATCTCTCATACAATTATTAAGGTCATATCACAATCGATTACAATTATCAAGCCACATAATACATCGTAAAACAACCAAACCAATTGAATTCGGATTTTTGAACAAACAAGGCTTAAGTAACTAGTGAATTCAACTTATCAGCAGCGAAAAATTTCAATTCAATTACGCACATAGCTAATACTGGTGAATTCGTCTCAAAATAACCTATAACGATCAAATTATACAAAACTCAGCTAACTCTACTTCAAATTTATCAATACTTCTAAGTTCTAACAAGCTGATTAAAACGAACTCAAATTACACAATCAAACAACGCTACAGGAGACATATTTAACAATTTAAACTATTACTATTCGCAAATCATTCAGATACGACAATCAAACTAACCAACTGAGCTCCGATTTGCAGAACATGAACATCAAATCAAGTAATAACCACTACTACATGCTAACAACAGATTAGCTGCGTAAAATTTTAAAACGATTACATATAGCTCATAATCACTTGACGAAATCCAAATTTCACAGTAGTCACCTAACGAAATCCAAATTTTACGGTACTCACCTAACAAGTTCCAAATTACACAATACTCACCTAACTTCGCATAATTGAATCAATCAATCTAATCAACCAGAATTTGAATTACATGAAGATGAACAACAATCGAATGCAATTAAAAGGTATACCTACCAATAGGTGACGCAAAACTCCTCGAATTTCGTAGAGAGGACTCTTCGGCTTGACGAACTGGTTTTTATTTATTGGTAAATAAATGATAAAATGATGGAAGTAACTGCTAATAAAGCGTGGGAAACTTCATTTGTTGAATATAGCAATGGTGAGTGCGTGAGTGAAATATGGTGGTAGATGTAAGGGCAAAATTGTCTTTTCAATTAAGATTGTGATGAATTTGGCGGGTACCACTTATTAGACTTTTAATAGCTAATTTTATTGGTGACTGGCAAATAGATTTAAGCAGCAATTACTTCTCAAAGTGAAAAAGATGTTTGGTCGATGATTGAGATGTAATTAATTGGAGTGGTTCCATGACTATTTTGTCATGGCCTTGATAACTTTTATTTTTTATTATTTTTATCATTATTTTTAAAACCTTTTAATTATAGTATTATTGTTTTTCGGCTTAAATAGTTTATGATATATGTGGATATCAAATTATTAATCTTATTGTTCATGAAAGTAACCCCTAAAATGTTTATGACATTAATAATAAAAAAATGTCGGTAAAAAAGCCAACCCTTGAAGTGTATATGTAAAACGGTAAATAGGTAATAACATAATGATTTATTCAGCTTAATTATTTAAGTACCTTGACATGCCTTTAACTTGTCGTTTATTGTTTTTGTTTTGACAATAAAATAGCAGTTTGTTTTGAAAGAGCTTTTGCTCGAAATATGAAAAACAACTTATTATAATTAGAGATGTTTCTTAAATCTAAAATTGGAATTATATAAAACTATTTGTTTTCTGAAGTAAACAAACGCTAAAAGTTTGTAATTTGACTATTTTACTCTTCTAACATGTTATTTATACGGGTTTTTCTAACATGTGCTCGGCACATGTTAAGAGGCATTAAATATCATCAACTTTCCATTAGAACTTTAAAATGCATTTAATACATCTCTTTAAAACGTAATTTATGCACTTCATTAATGTTTAATTACACATCATTAGGAAACTTTTAAGTCAATTAATACACCATAACATGTGCCTTGAGGGCATATGTTAGAAAAACTCTATTTATAATATTTACAATTGTTTCTAACTATTATTAAAAAGAAAACTCGAATTTAAAAAAACTAAACACTTTTAATTAGTTTTTTTTTCTTATTTTTTCCCATTATTATCCTACTTAAAAGAAATGATTTCAACTTTCAACATAACAAATGCATAAATTATAAATCCACTCATTTTGTTTCTAGCTTTGTTAAACCATGTAAATCTACGGTCATCCAATTGAATTTCATATAACCCGACTCTAGAGATGAAATTGTTGAAGACAGTAGCTTCGTAATGATCAAAATAGGATCTCCTTCGGTCGGATTTAAATCTCACAGTTTTAAAATCTCCAAAAATTACAGAGGGTACTTGAATTAAAGTATGTAACATCTGGTAAATCTAGTTGTAAGAGTTTTTGAATGACTTTCAAGAAAATGATCATAACTATAATTAGTTCATGTATATTACAAGTAAATCTTGACCGTCCTTTGAGAGCGTATTATAATAGAAATAATTTCTTGATAAAAAAAATGATATAAGCCCGCACGTAAAATATGTGGTCCCACGACAACGAATTTAAATGAAAAAAAAAACGTGGAAAGGTAATACGCAATACGCCATTACATGTACACCTGGATAATTATGTTCTTATTGACAATAAATTACGATATATAACGTCGTTTGTGGTTGTCTTTTGACAAGTTGTAAAGTCCAAGATGAAACTTATGGATAACATGTTACAAACTTGTATAAATCAGTTTTTTTTTTTTTATTAAATGAACCTTTTAATTAGTTAGTTAAAATGTAAAGGTGGCCTCATTATGTATTTTACATGACAAATATTTACTAGACCAGCTAAAAATTTTAAAATTTCCTCAAACACTGGTTGTATGGTCGAAATAAGTAAATTGGTAATATGGTTTATGTTGGGTAGAATTAGAATATAAGGTTGTTACTCTAATCTTGAATTGTTAATACGTAATAGGAATCGTGAAATTTTCGAATTAGATATTTCTATCATATTTCCGTATATCATAAAATTGTAACTATTAGGATAATTATGAGAATCAATTTAACAGTTATGCATAAATTCTAATTCTTGGTTTTTGATGATTTTGAGTGAATTCGAATTTTATTGTATGCCAAAGAGTATTTAATTTTTTGTCAGTATCAAGAGAAGATCACTTTTGTCTTCTACAAAGAAATTAAAGTGGTTCAAAAGAAGTTAGGAGCAGTTTCATAGAGATAGTTACAATCGGTTTTTAACATTTAGAAAACTACTCTAACAGCTGGTCGCGCAACCTAAAAAGCAGCTCGTTGCTCATCCACCAGCTGGTCACATCACCAACGGATCATTTCTGCCCCTTGCAGCCCACTAGGGGCGCGGCTCCCTTGAGCCCCGCCTTCTATTCGCCCACCTTATAAATTGTACCGACATCATTTGGGCTTATATAAGTGTGCACGCCGCACCTCCTAACTTGTAGCGTAACCAAAGTATGAAACTCATGATATACATATTATTTCACTATACTGAAATTAGAATAGGTGAAACTAAAACCACCAACAGTTTCGATCTGCGTTGCGATCAGATTAATCACAGAGTGTTGACCCGCTTCGAGGGTAGCCTGAAGTCATTACGGGGAAAAAACTTATGTGGCCAAGGTTGTATTTTGTTTTGCTTCTAGAGATTTACTTGAGACGTCTTAGTAAAAGATTCTAAGTGAATATTACATTTACCTTTTTGCTATTTGATAAAAGGGATGATTCCCAAATTCATGAAGTTTGTTCTGTTCCGTTACGCATTTAAGCATTATTGGAGACTTGGAGTGGTTGTGTCTTTTATGTAGTTTGTTCAAAATGGTTAATTGACCGGGTATAGTTGCGTATATTGGCTTTATTTGCCAATTTTGGTATAATCCTATCTTATCCTATGATTTCTTAGTGAGCATTTGACTAGTATTTTGTTGTTAAATAGGTCACTAAACTTACAATTTGATTTTATTCAAAGCATTTGTATTACTAGTTACAACTTACAAGTTTAGAGTACAAAAACCTTACTAACTTTACTGAAATCATTTAACATAAAAATAGTTTAATGGCCAGTTATCAAATATTGAGTTAGAGTCAACGTGTTAAATAACATGAGGTGTGGTGTGGCGTGGTGTGTCGGTATGGTCAAGCATCGAGCCTTGGCGAGCTATGACGGCGCCATAACGAGATCATGGCGTTTCTAAGGCATAATGAATAAACACATAATTATAAATTTATAACATAACTCATCAATTCTTTTCTTCATCTTTGACATATCCAATATATTTATAACTAATTAGTTATTTAAATTTGATTCATATAGCCTAGTTACTTTAATACATTTAAAAAACACAAGTTATTATGTGTAAATAAGAGTCAAGTTGTACCTCAGCATACACAAGCCGTATACCCGAGCCTTAGACCATGGCATGACGTCATGATCAAGCCTTAAGCCTTAGCGCGCCATAGCGCAAGCTAAGGCGAGCCTTTTAGAACCATGGTTAGAGTACAAGGAATGATGATGTGTCTGAGAACATTGTTGTTGAATATTAAAGGAGCGAATGATGGTGTTTTAAATTTTTTTTTGTGTTTTATTAATTTCAAGTAATTGAATAAATTAAAAAATGATATATATTCATTAAAATTTTAAAATATACAAGTATGAAAAAAATACGTAGTTTAAAGATGTATTAGAAGTCCTACAAGTTAAAAATAAATTAATAAAACTAATCAAATATCTCCGGTTTTCAATTCGGCTCCCGAGCCGTTTTCGTGGCATAGCCATATCCATCTTCTCATAAATCTTCACTATGAATCTATGCCATCCAATAAACGTGTCATTGACATGACCAAGATTTAGAAGTTGTCTTGAATTCCTTTCGTCTTACATTCTTTGATAATAATGGTAAACTTATTCCCGAAGCTCTTTCCCCCGATGTCGTTCAGGATTGATGTCGGGAACGACAATGGGGAGTGGGAGAATGCCGAGAATACAACATTCTTGAGTGGGAACGTCGGAAAATGCCACCAACTCCCGAAGCTCTTACCACATCACCAAGATATCTAATATTCGTAAGTTTAGCAACCTAATTTAGAAGGAAAAAAATTGATTAATACACAAATTTACTAAAATAAAAGTAGAAACCTACATCCATATGAACCTTATGCATAGGTACCACTCAACCATGACACTAAACTTATGGTTTAATTTTTGTCAAACTCTAAATGTCATTCTCTGTCAAGAATACATATTCACTTATTATTTTTTTAACCCACATATTATATACAATTTATACAAAAAATACAAACTTCTTCATTGGTTGTCTTGTCGCTTCACCGAAAAAACTAACCAACCACCAAAACAGTAGACTAGGTGTCTTGGTGCCAATAATATCAGTTAAGTGAAAGTACCTTTGGCAGATGCCTTATATAATTTCATCATTTCTTTAATTTTTCTATCCCTCTATGTCTTATTACTTTGTTGCTTTCCTTAACTTTGACATCATATTTATTCAATGTTAATCGACATACTATATTACTCTATGAACACCATCGTCTTTAATTGCCGTACGCACACTTGGCACGTCAAAGCAATTATGTCATTTGCTAAACTCTATCCATATAAAACGAAGTTTGGATTAAAGTTTTTTTATCTATTATTTTTGTTGTCGTGTAATTGTGTTTTGCATTAGTCTTCGAATCTTTCGGAAACTATCTGAATGTCATCTATCTAAATCTCAAATTTGAATACTTTACACTAATTTATATTTCTTTATTAACAAATAGACGCTAAAAATAAAGTTTTTTTTTTCTTTTTATGAGAAGCTTAATCATTCGTGTATATGCTATCTAAGTTGAGAATTCATTTTTACACCACAATTTTTACTTTATACCACACGCTATAAGTTTTAATTGTCGTTAATAACTTAAAAGTTATGATTGCCTATTTAAGTTTTATGAGTTCCTAAGAAGTAAAAATATAAAATAAATCTATTTTCCATGTTTTGCAATAAGAAAACTTGAAACTCAATTTAATATTTTGTACTCGATTTTAGGGGTGAACATGGTACGGTACCACACATATTTTTCTCATATCTTGTACCGTACCAACTATACTTGGTACACCAATCTAACTACCAGTACCGTACCAACTATACTTGGTACCAATTTGTTTAGCTACCAACAATCATGGTTGGTACGAATTGGTAATGGTATATATCAATATCACAAACTTATTTGGAATTATTACTAAAAACAAGACATTTTTCTATTCTATGATATTTGGTAATGGTATATGTTAAATGTTATAAAAACACTATCTACGATAAATTGTAAATTATGTAGTATTGTTGTCACAATACACCAGCTTGTAGTATTTTCGTCAGCTTCACATGCTTAATTATTAACATTATATACAAACACGATAACAATAATGTAATATATTGATCGGTTAGGCTAAGAAGTTCTAACTTGAATGTTTTCATATTATGACTTTTATAAAAAAATAATACATACGTAGTTTACTTTTTTCAAATTCTTCTAAATAATGTATATATATGTAAATTGTCGGTTGGTACGGTACTACCATGGTATTTGAATTTTTATACCATTACCATACAATGACTACTTGATTGGTATGGTACAACCAACCAAACATGTTGGCTACCAATATATTGACTACCAATTATTCTTGGTATGGTTGGTAACATGTTGGTTGTTTTATTCCGTACAAATTTGACATCCTACTCTGGAACATCCCGAAACTCGGCCTGTTATTTTATTACTTTTGGTAATAATATTCAATTATTTAATATTTAATATTTTATTTAATTTTATCTGATTTAATTGTATTTTAACCAAGGGGTTAAAATTAGTGAAAACTGAAATGTTTTGTTTAATTAGTGATATTTATATACTTCCTCCGTATTAAAATAAGTGACACACTTTCCATTTTGGGGTGTATCAAAATAAGTGACACACTTTGAAAACTTTCCTTAGTTGGTAAATATAGTGGGACCCATACCCACTAACTATCCACTTTAATAAAGTGAAATTACCCTTATACCCTTACTTTTACTTTTAAAACTCATTAATATCACTTTATTCAAAGAAAGTGGGACCCATTCTCCACTAACTATGTACTTTAATATATTTTAACCTCTACTTTAATATTTTGCCTCAAAAGACGTGTAAGCCAATTTGTGTCACTTATTTTGATACGGAGGAAGTATCTAGATTCCTTTTTAAACCAGAGTTCTAAATATATTTTCGTCGTGTAAATCAGAGTTCGTTTAGGCCTTAAAATTTATCACTGTATAATTAGATAACAGGTATTTATAATGTGTTAAATGAAATTTGACCCTTTATTATTTCTTGGACTGCCACGTACAAGGGAGGTGTCAAAACCTCCATTCTTTGCCTGATATATAGTTACACACACCACACACATGCATACTTGATCTTTTAAACTTGAAATTGAAGAAGACAACCTCAATCCTTTCTCCTACACCTCTGATTTTCGGATTTGAAGCAAGCTATAGGTAAGAAATCTTCCTCTTTTGCTAGGGTTCTTAGTTCTTGACGGTGGTTAAACTAGATTTTGGGTTTATATGAAATTCTTGCTTAAAATATGAAATTAATGAATATTTTATGTTTCTAAATGTTTACTAGTGATTATATCATGTTAATAATTGTCTAGAAACCTTTAATTAATAGAGTTTGTAAGAAATCACCATTGTAGGTGAGCTTGAAGAAGATGGGGTTTTTACCCAAATCTTAATATTTTGAGTTTTATATTTAAATGTTGTTATTATAGGTAAAAATGACATGTTAGATACAATAATTATGATTGATGATGAATGGTTACTTGAATCGATGAAGTTCTATGATTTAGATAGTGTTTGGATGAATTTTGGTGAAAAAGTCCGTAAGTGAATTTTTAACACCTTTTTGTTAGAATTTTGATGACTTTGTAAAAATCATATAAAATCAACCGTAACTCCGTTTTGGGCGTGCGACCAGTCGTTTCGAAGGTCTAAGAGTCTACTTTATTTATATCATATTTTCATGCACTGATATGGTCAGAAGAGTATTCAGATTTCTGAGTTATTACAGGTGGTCGTCAATATGTTAACATGAAGTTTGTCATAAGATGGTAATTGTATACTTGATAAAAATTATGTTTTTGAAGTATTAGAACATTGCTCTCGGTTTTCACCCGTTTGGGCCTATATGTTAAATTTGGTCTAAAAATGCATTGTTTGGTTTATATGTAACTTTAGAAGTTTAATTGTGATAAGTTGGGAATTGTAGGTTTTACAAGACATGAATTGTGAAGTGTTAAAGTTAGTTTGCTTGGTTTTGACCCGTTTGGTCACAATATGTCAAAATGGAATTATTTGCTAATATGTTGGTTGACTTTGACTTGTAAAAGTCATAGTAGAATGGTAATTATACAATTGGTATATTTCAATTAGATGGAAGTATTGTTGATGATAAATACTAGTTTTGAACTTATATTGACTATTGTTATTATTTGGCGAATTCGAGTTATTAATCGGTATTCATTATTGATTTCAGGAAAAGTGGAAGACTCAGTAATATTAGACCACTGAGTAGAGCTTAGAGAGCTCAGGTGAGTGGATTTAGCCTTCAATCTATATGTGTACAATTTTAGTAGAAATTGGATACTTTGGTAAAAGTGCAGGATTTTAGTATCTGGGCAGTTCGCGACGCGAACTTGGGTTCGCGAACGCGAACCTTCGACAGAGATTTTGGGTTATGATCGTGATGATGTTCGCGGGTCGTGAACATTGAGTTCGCGACGCGAACTCAGAGTTCACGACGCGAACATTTTCATGTGCAGGTTTTTGGTTGTAATTTTTATTATAAGTCCACACTTCGGTATAAATAATTCGGTAATTAAGTATGTGCACATTTGGGGAAGAGGTCAGTAATTGGAACATTCTACTGGGCATATGTTTACTAATGATACGGTGTACCATCCTTAGAAGCACTGGTTGTTCTAATGAGGTACACACTGTCTTTGAGTAAAGGGCCATCGGTTATCATTGTTAGGCCGACAATGATTTAAGGTTCGGCCGAATCACCGTTACTTTTCAAAATTAACTAATCGGGAAAGTGTGAATTTATATCGGTTGTTCTATTATATATTGTTTGATTAAGTTCATTCACTTAGCTCTTAGCTAATCCATCCCTCGTTGACTCTTTTGCAGGTTCGGTTGATGGGCGAGTCAAGGGGTGCTTGTTAAGAATGGTTGACCATTGGTTGCTCTGATAGTATTTTGTAATCGAGCCGTTTTTATAGTAACACGTTAAACGGTTTTGATGTTTTGATTAATATTATATTTGAAGTTGTATTTTTTTAAAATGACTTAACTATTATGGTTTAAATATTACGCTTCCGCTATTTTTTTTAAAAAAAATCGGGTTTAAATTTGCGGTGTTACATACTCGATTTAATATCTATGCCTTTCAAAAGAAATGTATCTTGTGCTCCATTTTTTAATAAATTGTCAAAAGTACTTTTATGAAGAGACATAATAATAGTAATAATAATAATAATAATAATAATAATAATAATAATAATAATAATAATAATAATAATAATAATAATAATAATAAGTATTTGTGTGGTATTAAAAATAGGGTTTTGATAATTACGGGCTGTTTCTAAAGGCATAAAAATTGTACATTAATTCATATGAGGAAGTTGTTCCTAATATCTAGGAGGTAGTTATAGATTGATGTACAAATTTTTTATACGTGTCTATTGACAGCCCATAAGACTGTTATTATCAAAACCCTTAAAAATAAGTAGATTTTGGAGAGCTCCGGAAATGAGAGCGACTCATTGTTCAAAAATAGCCTCCCCTTCATTTATTATTGTCTTATTGTTGGGGTGTGTTTCTGTTTGAATACCATTACTTAATTCGAAAAGAAAACAATAAACTTTTGGACCACAATAATTGATAAAAGAAAAATGATATATTTGCGTATTATTTGTCACTATTCATATGTCTATCTACTTCTAAACTTGACATGTGATATCCACTGAGACTCTCTCTTCATATCATTATTTAATTTTAACATTTGTCATGATCAAATTAGCAGACACATGAATAGACACAAATGATATACACAAATACTATTACTCATTTATAAATGTTATTGTATCATGAAATAGTAGGCTTCAGTTTTTCTAGGACTGATTTGTCCGTCAATACATTTATTTCGTACATCTAACGTATCACATTAATAAAGTATTAAAGTGTAACCAGTGAATAATTAGTTAGCGATTTACTAAAGAATTTTGATCCAAATCAAATCATATTTCTTATTCTATGTAATTAATTGATCATAAGTTATAAACTAGTCTTACCATATAATCCAACTAGCTTCATAACCCGCCCGGATGGACGGGTATGCCTCAAAATTTATTATGTGATAAAATATGAATATACATTAATAATGTTAAAGATTACATAATAATGATGTACATAAATAAATGTTAAATAAAATTCGATACATGAAGAAATGTTACATAAAATTTACAAACGAAATAAGACTTCTTTGTAAACGACATTTGCTGTTGAATTAGTGTAATTCCCATCTGTGTCACAACAAATGACCTTCAATCCGTTCTTGTTCTTAACTCGTGATACAGCCACATAAAGCTGGCCATGTGAGAATACCGGTTTTTGCAGAAACAAACCAACCTGAGACAACGTCTGGCCTTGACTTTTATTAATGGTCATAGCAAAGCATACCTGAACAGGAAACTGCCTCCGATTCAATTTGAAAGGCATCTTGTTGTCTGAAGGGCTAATAACCATTCGAGGGATAGCGCAAATTGTACCCACCTTGCCGCCAGATATGATTTTACCCTCAATTATATTTACCCCCATTCGTAATATCTGAAGCCTCGTTCCGTTGCACAATCCGGCTTTCTGATCAATATTCCGCATACACATTACCGGAGCACCAATTTTTAACTTCAAGATATGCTGGGGGACACCTGACATTTTTATGCTGTTCAAGAAGTCAGTAGTGTAAAGATCAAGGTTAAACATCGTATCATCTTCATCTGCAGCGGAAACCGAGTCCGATGACTCGTACGTCTTTTCTTCTCCCGGAATTAATGACAGCATACGTTCGTTTATGAGGTCAACCATTTCGTGCGTGGGAGCAAGAATGGCTCTATCTTGAAAAAAGCTGCGTTGCCAAAGATTATCCAGCAAATGAGGGTATGTTTCTCGAATAATGGCCCCAACATTGTCATCAGAAGCTGGAATCAGCATGTTGTCCGGGAACTCTACTGACGACTCACCATCATTTTCACCACCTGTGTTTAGATAATTGTAATAAACGTTGATATCATTAAAAAATATAGCGGGACGGTATTTAGTAAATAAGAAATAAATTAAATACACACCTATAGTGTCGTTGCCAATATCGAGTATCCAATTTGCGAATTCCTGAATTTTTTTTCTTTCAACCTCAGATGCTCCATATCCCAGCCTCATGTTTACTATTAAATTCAATACAGTGCAGTGGTCCCAAAGATATGACGCATTGATAGTCGCATGAACCACATCTTGCCTACAGCCGTTTGGAATAACAGGAAGAATCTGCCGAAAATCACCACCAAACAAAACAACTTTTCCACCAAATACAACTTTTAACGGTGTCGAAGGATCCTGCCTGCATATGTCTCTCAGGGTTCTATCAAACGCCTCGAAACAATATCTGTTAATCATTGGTGCCTCGTCCCATATAATTAGCTTTGCTTTTCGTATCAACTCAGCAAGGTCACCGTCAGCTGATATGTGGCACAAAGAATCTTCCACCACGTTTATAGGAATTGCAAACCTGTAAAGAGCACACAATTAGCAATTTTTATCAGAGTTAGTAAAAAATTAAATATTATAATGTTACGTTCGAGTATAATAAGTACGTGCAAACCTGAAATGAGCCGTCCTACCACCGTCCAACAAAAGTGCCGCAATACCACTTGATGCAACATTCAACACTATTGACCCTTGGGAACGTAATGCAGCAGACATAGTTTTGTACAGGTAAGTCTTCCCAGTACCACCGTAACCATATACGAAGAACATTCCACCATTTTCATTATTAACGGCGTCCATGACTGTTCTGTAGATACGATTCTGCTCAGATGTAAGGCTGGCATAAAGAGTTTGATGCTGATCGCGGAGTTCATCTCTGTTGTACGATTCCTCGTCATATATTAACCGGTTGTAATTATCCATCGTGTACATTTCATCCGGATATGGCATGTTTGAAAAAGACTTCAAACTCTTGTTATTACAAAGGAGCATGTGTTCAATATACGTAAGACATATATTCATCCTTTGTGTGTCAGAAAGTTGTAAATCTGCAAACGTTAAACAATAAGATAGGGTTGAGAACAAATAAATTATTACACAAAAAAGTAGCGATTAAACTGAATGAGATATTTTTACGTCAATATTACCTGGATCGTTACGCTTCCTGCGTTCAACGTTTAACACATCCTCTGCCAAAACATGCCAAGTTTTTTCCCAGACAAACTCGGGACGAGACATACTATCAGTCATGGGGGCATGACAAAAAAAGAACGCAGATAATCACCCATTCCCCAAAAACTTGCTTCCAACAACCCATCAATGTATTCCTTGTCGTCCTGTAGGAGCCCCCGGGCAAAACACGCATCCCTATATGACGGATATATAACACCGCGCCATGCCTTGAGATCATCCCAGCATGTCGGACCTTCCACCTTGTTTAGTAGTACACGTAAATAATAAAGTTCACCCCATGAGGGCGGGACATGATGTATACGGCCAAGTGTATTTCCTCTTTGTCTTTTGTTCCAAATGCGTTTCTGCTGATTCCAAACGTAAAACTAGGGGATCTCAACATACAAGAGTTTACGGGCGTCTAGATCTCTCTCGTTTAGTTCCATCCATTCTATAAACTTGGTTTCGTTTACAGATGACTTATCTAACGCGTAATCAATACTCTCCCTTGCATCAAAGATTACAGGATGTTCATTCTCTAAATGGAAAGGCAACCGTTCGACTGACGGCGTCTTTTTATGAATATCAAATTGAAATATACGCCAGGTTGCCTCACACGCTGAAAGATACCTACAATCATAATAATCTTTTATTTCGTCGATCTCTTCGCCCTCCACAGCAACAGTAACCCTGTCTGGCCCTTTGTTGACATACTTAAACAGATATTTAATGGAACCAATTTGGTTGCACCATTCTACATTTATATGGGACTGGTATTTCCTCAGCAGACCTGGATTGTATGGCACGACATAACCATTGTGCAAATCTATTCCACTTTTCCTTACAGTGTTTCCGTCATTTCTCCTCTTATAGATTGCGTATCCATTGTCATCGATGACAGTTGACTCGTTAAACTGTTTTGGGAATTTTTTCGTACATTTGAAATTGACAGTGCAAGGGCATCTTGGGTTTTCAGCACCGCAAGGGCCATGCATCATCTGATCGGTCACTATCTGGTATAATTCCGGATCCTGTTCCTTGTCTGGCATCTCTGCTGATATAATTTCATCTATTTTTGATGCAGTAGTTATCTTGTCTCGTGCCTCAAGCCACAATAATATGTGGCAATGTGGAAGACCCCTCTTTTGGAACTCAATGGTGTAAACAACTGCGATTTAGAGAAAAAAAATAAATTAAATCGTATATATTTATGTTTATAGGTGTAAATATAAACTGTCTGTGTATGTGTTTGAATTTTACCTCCTTTTACGTGGCCAAAAGTATGATTTTCCTTGAAATCTTTTAGGAGGCAATCTAGCTTGATTTTGAACACTCTAGATATAATATCCGGACGATCTTCGGATTTCAAACCTTTCTTGGCCACTTCACGTGCAATCACCGGCCAATTAGGGTTACACGTGAAGGTTATGAATAAATCAGGATAACCGTAAAACTTACATATCGTCATGGCGTCTAAAAGTTGGTTTTGTTAAATATTTTAACATGTTATGGGTGTAATAAAACAATTCTTGGATAATAAAAAACTTGTTTTTATCTGTTAGGTCATAGGTATGACTAATTGGGTATAAAAGTTGTTGCTATTTTTTATTGCCATGATTGTAATGAGTTATGTGGGGTAGACTTGAATTGTGTAAACTGTGACTAGTTTTGTCAAAACGTGCAACTTGACTTTGTAAAATAGTTGATGATTGTTAGAAGTATTGTTAACTAAGGACTTTGATAGTGTCACGATGAATTGCTTGATTTTGACCCGGTTGTGCTTAGTATGCGAAAATTGATGTGACTTTATGATATGAAAGTGTATTTTTTTTGAAAATGAGTCGATTAAGACCGGAAATTTTATTGGAGATTCTTAAAATTGCGGGTCAAGGTTGTAAATTTTGTTAGAATAAAGAAGAAAATGAGTAGATAATTGAGACTTGGGTTAATTGTTGTGACTTTGTGTAAGAAAATTCTTAAACATATGCACGTGGATCGCTTGTATGTCATGAGGAATCCTAACTCAACCATGAATGGTAGTTGATATTTGATTATCGAGACGTTTTGAATTAGTGTATAGAGAAAATGAAATGAATTGATTGGATGTTTTAAGGTAAAAGTCGTAATTGCTAAGTACGGTATGAGGTATATGACAAATTGGATGTGATGTTTTGATTCAGCCTGTATGTATGAAATTGATTGGAATAGAGTTGTAGACGTATTGTGATAAATACTTGCCATTTGGGTATTGTTGTTGGATTCCGGGGACGGAATCCTCTTTAAGGAGGGTAGAGTTGTAACATCCTAAAACTGGCCTAGATGTTTTAGGTATATTTTGATATTTGAAAATATCTATTTGACCATATGTGGAATAAATTGATTAAGTGTTAAATGAATTGTTTGACCTTTTGTCCTTTTGTGATATTTTAATCAAGGGATTAAAATATCTGTTTTCTGAAATGTTTAAATGAAAATGTGATTTTTATATTTTTAGATTCTCCTTTTAATATCGTCTCCAGAAATGCTTTCGTTTTTAAAATTGGAGCCCGTTTGGTATTTTAAATAAATTGACTACGAAAGGGACTTTTGTATTGTATTTGTTTAAAAGAAAAAAAAAGCCAAGTGGGTCCCACCCCCACCCTTGGCCGGCCTAATGAGGGGGAAAAGGCCCCAACTCTTTTTCATTTGGATCTTTCTCTCTCTCTCTAGACGTTCTTTCTCTTCTCTCTCTCTCTCTCTCTAATCTCTCTCTTGTTCATCTCCATCTCCTTCAAGTTCTTGAGTGATCTTGAAGATCCATAGCTTGTTTCTTGGCCAATCTTTAATCCGAACACGTTTTTGGAAAGCTCTTGAGGTAAGCTTCAACCTATATGTGTTTAATTTCGATTCCATGATAGTTGATAAATTAGGGTTTATGTGTTCTTGAGTTTTGGGTGGTGATTATTGTGTTAGATGGTGTGTTAAGTGTTTATACTAAGTTTGACATGTATTGTTGTATATGTTCAAGTAATTTAGCACAAGGTACAACTATTTTAGCAAAGTGTACAAGTTGGTGTGTTTGTGTGAAAGTAGGTTTTATGGGTTTTGACAAACCTTGGTTTTCTTGTTGTTTAAATGCTTGGAATTGTTCATTATGTTAAGAAAACATGTTTGGTAAGTTATGTATATTAAAACCAAGTATTGGTGGATTTTGATAAGTAAACTAGCTAGTGTTTGGCTAATTGGGTGAAAAGATGAACTAGGAATTTTAGAAGTAAAATACTTGGGTTGTTGGTTGTCATGACTTGATGAATTTTCCAATTGATTATGACTTGTTAGTTATGATGAATGTGTGCTAAATGATGGAGCTTGGGTGGTGTTTGGATGGTCATTGGGAGATTTCATGAGTTAGTGCAATTGGCGGTTAATAATGATCTAGGATGGAGTTTTGATCTTGTTAAAATAACTAGTTAGTTATTAATTGTTAAATGGTATGATTATAACAATTATAGTTGTGCTTGAAAGTGTTGAAGTAAAAATGTTGTTTTGACCCGTTTGAATGCAAGACTTGCAAAATGACTAGTTGACTTGTTGTGTAAGTGTAAATGATCATGGCATGTTCATATGATGGTTTAAGTGTTTGGCTATTTAGTTAGTGCAAGTGTTAGTGTTAAATGTATATTTAACTTTGTTTATAATTTGGTGGAATTATATACTAATTTGGTATTCCTTTGGTGTACAGGAATCGGGATCGAGACTCAGAAACATTAGACCTCTGAGTTCGACTAGTGGAAGGTTTCGGTGAGTGGATTTAACCTCCAACTTGTGTTTGGTTACAATTAGTTTGGTATATGCATACTTGTTGAAAATGCAGGAAATGTACCAGCTTCAGGGAGTTCGCGACGCGAACTAGAGTTCGCGAAACGCGAACTCGAGACAGAGAATTTGGGTGATGGCCGTGACCACTTCGCGACTGAGTTCCCGAACGCGAACTCGAGTTCGCGACGCGAACCTGAGTTCGCGATTGGGAACTCTACCGTGACGTTTTTCGCAGTGTTTTTCGTGGCTAGTCTACTTGTTATGTATGCCTAATGTTAGGGAATACCATACATGACCTTGTGCACATAGGTGAAGAGACTTGGCTTGACGGGTAGCTACAACTCGGTTTGATTGGTAACCAAGGTTTGAGAAGTCAGTGCGCTGGGCAACGGGTGTCGACTAAAGGGTATCCGACCTTACCTGTATTTGTTGCATGGTCAAGGGGAGGGAGTTGCCCGGGTGTTGGTCACGAACCGCTATCGGTTACCGTGGTTTGGCCGACCATGGTTTAAGGCTCCGGCAGGACCCCGATCTTCTTGAACGAACCGGAAGCGTGTATTGAAACTTCCGTGTTCCAGCGATGACCCAACCGGAGATGTTTATTTAAACTTCCGGGTTTAAGTGATGACCGAACCGGAGATGTTTTATAACTTCCGTGTTCTAGTGAACAGTGATACGTGGTTAGGTGGCTTTTAGATAGTAGAGATGTCTATACTAGCTTGTTGGGCTTTACGGAATTTGTAGATTATATTCATTCACTTAGCTTTGTGCTAATCCCTCCCTCGTTGAATCTTTTCAGGTGGTCGGTGTTTTGGACGGGATGATTGACCAAGCTCAGTTGTTATGTTTTAAAAAGAAGCCATGTCGTTTAAGTGACACCGTTTAAATAATTAATGTTTTGAAGTTTATTTTTGGGACATTGGTTTGTAAACCTAAACCTAAACTTATTATTATCTTTATGCTTCCGCTAAACTAACCTAGAGGATAACCTAATCGCCTTCGGGCATTTAAAAAAAAAAAAAAAACGCTTCCTAAATTTTGCGGTGTTACATCTCGTATTTGGGTAGTAAGCTCAGCATCTATCTCATTATTAGATGTCGATGTGCATCTGCGGTTGCTGTAATAAATTTTATGAGTAAGTGAAGGAAAATGTAAATATTAAAAAAGATTTAGCAACGACATCGTAAGTAATTGAGATTTTTTACCTAACAGCTTGTATCCGGTTCTGGATCTCGTTTTCAGTGTCATATATATAAAGTTGACAGAATTTAGGGCGGTTCCCCGGTGCGGGCATCAAATTTCCCAATCGATGTGGATTTTCCCCATTTATCCTGAAGCAATAAGGGCCACGTCCATTGTTAACGGACTCATCTTGCTTAGCACCCATAGAAGTGAAAGCGAACATCATGTTATACGACGTATATTGCTCAAAAATGAATCGCTCTTTGGATGTTGTTTGGTAATAAGATCTTTCAACAATTTTGGTGGTTCAATCATGTCAACAGGCAGCTTAACCTTACCCCTCATACAGCATATTGAATATGAGTTGGGGTTTATAGCGGTACGTCCTCGGTCTTTTTCATATTTCCACACCATAGCACCACAAGACGCGCATTCGTACTCAGGATCTCCATGATCAAGGTATTCTACAAAATTCAATTTAAAAATATAACTCCTACTAAAAAATTAATATATAAATATAGAGAATAACGGAATTTTTGAATTTAAAATTTTTGTACCGTCTGAAATTCCAACAAATGCATGTGGTGGTAGCTCAGGTTGATTTTCTTGTTGAGGGGTGGTGAAGTTTAAACCACGTGATATTCTCGGACGCACCGTTTTTTTCTTTTTTGTTAGTCTTTTTTAACTTTGCATTTGAAGAATCTCCTATTATACATCAAGGGACAAATAATAATTATAAGTACATAGATCATACACATATATTCCAAATGTATAGGCTTTACGTGGATATTTGATAATATAAATATTCAAACCTTTTTCACATAAATTAAAATTTATGGGTGTATTGATGTTGAACCTTGAAGTCTTTTTGGTGAACACTGCACTTACTAAGTAAAATATGAGGTTTATTAAATATCCATATAATAGTATGATAAAAATCAGCCAAAAAATCAAAGTACCATTTGTTTTGATTTCACTATTTGATGTAACGGGGTATGAGGAGGGTTGTGCTGTAGTTGTGGAAGTTGCAATCGGAGAAAATTGTGTTTTGGTCGAAGGTGGTGTTGTGAATATTCCATTTATAGAAGGGGTATTTCGATAAAGGATATTTAACGGTGGACCTACGTAAATAGACAGTAAGTAATTAATATATATGCATAATATGAAAGACAATAAAATGTGTATGCACAAAATAACTACTATTTATTAATAGTATGTTTTTATGATCTATTTACATGATAATTGACTCGTACGTGGAGCTATCATAGGCATTGGTGATATAAATGAGTGACCTATGCAACATATTTGTGATAGATAATTAGTTGCACATTTTTAAAGAAACATTTTAATATTTTGAGAATTAATGTAAAAAGTATGGAAATAATTGTTTGCACCTCTTGATTCTTTGTTGTTGGCTTGTATTCCTGATTTTGACGGCCTTCCACGACGAAGTTTAGATATATTTTCTACCAAATCTGTTATATTTATAAAACATTACATTAAAATGTGAAAATGTATATTTGTCAGATGTTATAAAAAAACGTCCAATACTCAAAATCTAATTTATTGTAGAGAACAAATTTACATACTTTCATTACTTGGAATAAGCGGTTTTCTTCCAATAAGTCTTCCAGGTTTCCTAACCACATTTGGAATGTCCTTTGGCAAAGCTTTTAGTATAATAGAATTTAAATTTGGTTAAATTATTTAACACAATTATGGGCAAAAAAAAAAGACATTACATATTAATGAGTAATTAAATATAATACTTACAATTTTTAAAAGTGTTTTCAAGCGGTCTATTAGTGATATCTTCAAATGGTGTGTTGGACGAAGATAGATTATCATGTAATTGAGATTCAAATACGATGCGTTTACTGTTTCCTGGCTGATTCTCGTTGTGTACTACCGTGATTTTTCTTTTACCTCCTTTTTTTGTATTCTCTTTCGCATTATTCTCATCATAGTGGGATAAGTTCTTTCCATAGTAACTTTAAGTATACTATCTGCAAATATCATAGAAAAATCGTATAAGTACAATCAAAAGATTGGTAAAGAATTATACAACCATTATGTAATCAAATTTTCAGCACCATCAAAATGAATTTCTATTTAAAACTAAAAAAAGGATCGGATACATGTGTTATGTAACCAAAAAAGGTTACCTTCTATTTTTAAAAAGTATTATAAGAATTTATACAATTATGAAAAAACAATGAAAGCAGTAATCTTCCCCTATATTTATGTTAAAAAAACTGAGATCAATTACCAACAAACATGACCGATTTTATTTCTAGATTTGGGCTGTTAAAATCATTTTCTATGTTTAAGCCCAACATTTTGGGCTAAGAAAATACATTGAAGACAGACCAATTTAAACGGATCTATTCATTTCCGGATTAAAATTATCTGTTTTGGGGTTATAGACTGTTAAATTAAATTATAGCCGGTTCATTGATTCCATGGTTTAGGAAACGTTCGATTGAGATCTGAAATTCTTCACAAATGTTCACCGACTTAGGGATTTGATTCGGTGATTCAATTTCATCGGGTAGATGCCGATGTACCGCCGAAACAGAGAATTCTAGATTAATTCCGCATTAGGGCTAGACTATTCTCAATACTCAAAACCGAATGGGGGATTTTGTGTGTATTCGCCCAATGGAAAAGTGTAACAACCCATAAATCAGGGGAAATTTAAAAAATTTTAAATAATAAAATAAACAATTTCCCCAAGAGTACAAGTAACTCGAAGGTCCCAACTCATGAATAAAAATATAAAACCGTCTCGTGGTTTAAATGCGGAATAATAAAAGTTTTTAAAACAAAACATGTTTGACTCGAAATAAATGTTTTAATCCAAATCCATAAATATAAAAATAGAAACGCAGCTCATCAACCATTGACCTTCTCGTTGCCCTTGCTAGTACCTGTAGAATGGGGGGAGTGATTGGGGTCAGCCACCGCTGAGTGAATAATATCAAAATAAACAAATAAATACAAACAACTCAAGCCACATAAGTGATCCCTAGAGACTCTACTCAATTCTCAATTACTCAAGTTTATTTCTCCGATTTTAAATTTATATAGCGCGCTTGTATGATTTGGGACGAGAGATCAACCTCGACCCGCCTCACACAACTCAAGGCTCAACACCTGTACTCTTCGGTGTTGAGTCAAAACGTCTGGCACCAGTACTCTTCGGTGCCAAGACAACTCAAGTATATTATGTTTAATGTTTTAACTCAAGAACTCAAAACTCAGATAACTCAGGCTCCAGATAACTCAAATCACAGATAACTCAAATCACAGATGACTCAAATAATTCACCCAATCAATACTCAAGCTCAATCAACAAGACAATTCACAACACGTAGTACAAAATCATGAATCGAAAGTAAGTACAAGTTTATAGTGAGATTACCCACCTCGAATAACCGTAAGCTCCTAAATATCCTCGGTATTGAAGAGCGTCTCTAACCGGTCCTAGAAGGTCCTACAATGCATCACAAGACTAGGATTAAAACTCGGCTCAAAATTATTGCCAACAGAATTTGACAGCACGCAGCACTCTTACGGAAACAATCATATCTCTCAAACGGTCCACTAGATTTTATTCAAATTCTTACAGTAGCTAAAAAATTTCGGAGGACTACAATTTGTCAGAAGACTTCGGGACTTGAATCCAAACAGAAGGGGCTCAAAACAGACCCACAAGACAGATTAGCTGAACCGAAACTATTCTGCGATGGTTTCCAAAAATAGCAATAACTTTTAGATGACAAATCAGATGGACGAGACGTCAGCGGCAATGGAAAGAGGACTCGGAAAACTAGAGTCCAGCACGGGCCAAAAATCCAGAAACGTACTTTAAGTGTATCAAAAACAGACTCAAAGATGGAAGACAGATTCTGCCCAAAAACTTAATTGTGTTTAAAACTCGTTTTGACAATCCCGACATCAACCCACTTATTCCCGAGCCCCGAAATCCATTTTTAACTCAGAAACTATTTAACGAATAATTTATCTCCTTTTAAAAAAAAATCTCTTGTGGTTTTGGAAACCAAGAACCCTACGGGTTCGGTTTCCGGTTTTCGGTTATTAAAACGTTTAGTCGTTCAAGTACGGATTTTACCCAACCCGTGAACAAAACCCGACACCCAAAATAGTGACTAGAACTCAGACCACAACTTCATGAGAATTTGGACAGAACAGTTTTGACGATTTCAAAAATCTAGCAACAACAACTCAGAACTACAATCACAACTCGAGCACATGATCAATATCACTATGCTAACCCAAACCAACCCGACACTCCTAAAATTTCAGTGATTAAGCCGACACCTGAATGATAACAATTACAATTCACCACGAAATAGCTCAAAACAAATTGGATGAAATAATTAAAACGGTTAACCAACTTGGTAATCAAATCACTCAAAGATAAGCTAAGATTGGTAACTAGTCTTTAACGAAACACGAGCCCTCATGGCTCACTTCCTATCAGCCCTGAAGCAATTTGGTTAGAAAAATACACATTTCTCACCTCCCGAACCTATATGAAGCAGATTATACACAAGGCAAAACAATACACGAACTAACAGAGGGAAAAGGAAAGAGAACTACCGCATGAAAAAAGGTCCGGCTCGAAATTCTGCACGAAAGGGAACTACTAGTTGGTTAATCTGCTCGGTTGTTTTCCTTGCTGCTCGGACCCCGAGTCGATCACTGCTCATATCGATTAACAGTTCGAGCTTTGCTTCCCAAAAATCTCGATCAACACCCTTCCCTAATTCCTTTGTTGCTCGCATTCACGCTACCGCATCACCAAAACAATCCACGTACTGCTGCTCAGATTAGCAGCTCACTTCCAAAATAAAATTAAATAATTGGTTGATGAAGTTCTTTTAATTTGCATCACGTGCACAAGAAAATCAAAAAAAACAATTGTTCTTCTTAGTTGGTCATTTTCTCAAAAGATAATCACTGCACCGTCCAATCACCAATTGCAACCACCGACTTCTAAAATAAATGTCACCATCACCGAATCCTACTTCTTGGCTTGGAAAAATCAGGAATGAAACGTTTGGACGAAAACGAATGAGATGGCTGGAATGATTGGGGGATTACGAATGGTGTGGGGTTTCTTGGCAGCTTCAAACTCGATGACACAATGGGAGAAAGCAAATGACGTTAAACCCCTAGTTCTGAAATACATATGTCCTCTAATTCCAAGGGCCTTAAGCCCGACATTGCTCCAAGCCCCTTGGCCCAACATTTGATCGAGTATCACATGGGGTTCTGCCCTCTCTTTGATTCGAAAATTTTCACTTCGATGGGCTTGGCCTTGCCCTCCATCGTACCCGACGCCCACACTTAAAACCCGGGAATTGCAAACGTTGCGATAATAACAATGTCACAGTAATAAACGTCTCAATAATTAATTAACTTGCATAACGAAACGTCGCCCATTATTAATTAGCACAACATAATTAATCACGAACCCATTTATTTCACATAATGTCACAAAATAATTATTACAATTATAGTTTTAATAATTAAAACATAATTTTAATTAATTTAAATTAATATTTAATTATCTATAAATTCCAGGGCATTACAAAAAGTTTCAAATCGGAAATGGAAACGGGAACATTTCAGATCAACAATTATTGGCTTCATAATCCAATTGATATGGAATTGGATACCTCCTTATCGGAAGTCTACATAATCAATGAATTATCAAACTCAGGTACTGTAATGAGTTTTATTTTCCTCAAATTAATGTTTATATATTATTAATAAATCTAGGTCTTTCCGATAACATCTCTTTCATTGTTCTTATAGCCTGATCGTTTAGTGGTATCCTATGTATTAATTGGAAGGATGAATTTATTTGGTCTCAATGTAAGTAGGTGTTACCTGTTTCATACCGTAGACTAATTTTTGAAATTTTTTTTCTTATATATTTGACTGAGGATGATTATGAACTGAAGTTGATGTTGTGAGGGGTTGAGCAGAGTGGGGATATAGAAGATGTATTAAAGGCTTACTAATTATGGCTTCATAATCCAATTGATAGCATATTATGGCTGCATAATCCATTTGTTAGCTAATTATGGCTTCAATTGGACCAATTGGATTAGAAATTTAATAGCTAATTATTTAAATATATTTAATAAAGATAATCAGTTAAAAAGTCAAAGTACTTAAATAAAATGTGTTAATCCTTAAAACTGCAAAGTGTTTGACTGCAAAGGTATTCTAAACCCTAATTTTAGAATTTTAATAGCTAATTATCTTACATATATGGTTGGGTCAGTAAAAAATCCTAATTTTTTAATAGCTAATTTTTTAAGGATTAATTCCTTTAAGTGTTTGACTGCACAGTAGATAGTTATTTCAAATTTTAGAATTTTAACTGCAAAAATATTTTAACTGCATATGTAGGGTCAGTTAAAAACCCTTATTTTTAGTATTTTAATAGCTAATTCAGTTAAAAATGTTTGACCTTCTAACTGTTTTGTGGTTGCATAATTATTTAAATAAAATGTATTTTATGTTTTAAAACTTACAAAATCATTAAAATGTTTGACTTAGAAAGTCAAACAGTCATATTACGTTTTTTTTTAAAATATTTTAAAAGTTTTCGAAAAAACTTAAAATTAAAGTATGAAAACAGTAGAAAACATTTTGACTTTTAAAAGTCAAACTTATTAAAATCTAACATGTCAAAATATTTGCTTAAGTATTATGGTTTTGCTTAATTATTATTTTATCTAAAACTGTTTGAAATTAACAGTTAAAATGTCAAATTTCATATTCATTAAAATCATTTTAATTGACATAAAATTATTTAAGTATTAGGTTTTCATAATAAATTTAATTTGCAGATTAAATGGTAGACTTATGAAGCATACCTGGTATAATCTGTTGCAGAATGACTAAAAAAACTGAATTTTGGTAGAATGCAATCTCTCTTTGAACCGTATATTGTTAATCTTTTCTTTCCTGAACGTTTATAAAACAACAATTTGAATTAAAAAGTTAGCAAATGGTATCACATTATCATAAAGTACACCAAAAAAATGACAGTTTATATCACAAAATCAATTTATTTGTATAAAATAAATTATCGTATTTTTCATTATATGTCGTTTTCTATAACAACAATTATGGTATTTTTCCATATATTGGCAGCAGCAAAATATGATTAAATCAATATACGAATACTTATCTTGAATTCTTTGTAGATCGAATAAGCTACTTTGCAGTCGAAGAAATCGTTGCAGTACACCAAAGTCGTATAATATGCAGAAGAACAATTTGTGAGTGAGAATGTTGCTTGGGATTGTGGTGCACAACGTGTAACACCAAGTCACTTATAAGGAAGATATCAGTATAGGCATTGATCGTATATTAAGGTAAGTTTTAAAAATCCTTAATTTTTGGTAGTTAGTTATGTTAAATATATAATACTGATTTCATAGAGTGATTAAATACCTTTAAATTTAGATTTTCGAATATTTTTTGTAGAGTGATAAGAATATATACTGATTTTATAAAGATATGGGCAGTCAATAACGATTTTTGCTAAATTTGGAGATTATTTTGTTATTTTAGCTTTTAATATTCGAAAATAAGAAACTCTACAAAATATTTATTATAATTAATTTTATGATTATTAGTTTGTAATTACTGTGATTGCAAGTTATAATACCATGTTGACTGAGAAAGTCAAACTGCCCATCCGGAATTTTAAAATCATTGAAAGTATACTATAAGTATTTTTATAAGTTAAAACCGATTAATTTAACCTATTCTCTAAACAGATTGTTAATATGTATGATTTTTCTTAGGTATCACAGTTATTTGTTTTAAACTACTTTGTTGTTTTTTGTATATAAAAAACGTAAGTATTTTAGGGAACATATTAATATTTTGTTCTAATTTTTGTAATTAGAATGTTGTTATGGTGTCATATTCAATTCACATGGTTATCCGTTTGACTAACAAAAAAATTGTGACTTTTACTACTGACATAGTAAAAGTGTTAATAAGCCTTTAAAAATAAATTAAAATATCACAAAAAAATTTAATAGATATAATTAAAGGTGTAAATCTTCATTAACTAAAAATAGTTTCTTCAAATAACCAAATGTAAAACCTGAATAGAAAACTGTCTGATATTACGAAAATTCTAAAGAAATGAAAGGTAACAGTGTCTCAAAAATAACCAGACTCAACACATAACCAAAAATGAAAAATGTAGCAAACACCATATGACCCAACGTCCATTTGATGATATATATCAATCTTCCGGTTCGATCTTCACCTCGACCAAACCATTCGAGCTTTTGCTAGCCTTTTCATCTTCTGAATCAGTGTCAAGATCATCTAGATTGATAAAGACACGGCGTTTTTTGTTACTCGAATTTCCGCTCCCAGAAGCCCCATCACACGAAGTTGGTGTCTGCATGTTTAGCACACGTTTTACACTGTCATCAGCCATTGTAACCTTGTTTATCAAGTTGGAAGGCGTGTTGAAATCCTCCAGCGGCTCGTCCTCGGGCTGAAAGAACATAAACAAAAACTTAATATGCTTATTAGATTATGTCTATATATTTAGATAAAATAATAAATTGCATTTATCACCTCATCCACAACATCAGCAACAGCTCTATCTTCAATAAAGTTTTTCTTGAAATGTGAGATTAGTTGAGGATCCTCCGACATACCATCACACCGGTAGGTGTGGTTATTTTTATCATGGTTCTCTTTAGAGTACCACAACTTTAACAGTAATTTTTTACCAAGGATCATATTCAACTCATCGGGGTAGTACTGGGACGGATCCTTTCCGTGTTTGTCAATTATGTCCCACACAGTAAGGCATGTCAACTTAAAAATAGAGCTGTTGAAAAAGACAACTTGTGCAGTACCACTCTCATCAATGATGGTTACAACAACCTTAAACCTGTTTTTAAAAAAAGCAATAACAATAAAAAAAGTCAGAATAAGAGCCAATATACTTCATAATTACTGTAAAATTCGTCAATTTATGTAAATTTTTGGTGCACTTCTTGCATGCCAAATAAGACCATCCAGTTTGATCATGTAAAACATGAATGGTTGCAAATACGATGCAGTGGGAATCCTGTAAATAAGTTAAATTAATATAAAAAGTACATTTATTCGTCCAATTAATAGATAATGACCTTTATAGTAATAATTAATGGACCGTGCTTTTACATACCGGTTGAATTTGATGAATACCGCCCACCATGCTTTTAACAGTACCCCTAAAAAAATCGGTAACGGTAACAACTTTTGCATCAGGGGTAAAAAACTCAATTTTGAACTGATTTGGGTCATAATCATCCTGTTTCTCAGCCCTGACAATAAAAATATATATCAAGCACAACGGGTTATAAAATACTGTTTTTCATATTTAAAATTTTTTATAAGTTAAAGCTTTTTTACTAACTCTGATTTAAATGCAACAATAGCCGGATGACTCTGATCAATAATTATCTTTGTTCCGAACAAAGCGTTATGGACCGCAGGTGCCCCTGCATTTAGTGTGTAATGTGCACAAAAATAAAAATTAATAAATGGTACATTTTATTAGTTTCGGCTGAAAACAATAAATTTCTCTCAAAATGTAATTGAATAACATAATCTTAATTTTACTATTTAAAATGTAAAATATGTCAAATTGTTTGACATATTGACTTTTAGTAGTCATACTTTTTATGTATAAATTGTGATTTAGAAATTAAATTAAAATACAAATTGTGATTTAGTAAAAACTGTCTAACATATTTACTGGTATTATAAAAAATATTTTTACGGTCAAAAAGTCAATCAAACAGTCAAAATGTTTGACTATAAAAGTCAAACAGTCAAATACGTTGCTTTTAATTAGGAATACATTAATTTAAAAAAACAGTAAATAAAGTTTTATAACATTAAAAAACTGTTTGACTGCTTACAGTCAAACAGTTTGACTTTTAATAGTCAAACTTTTTTAAAAGGTATTTTCTTAAAATCGTACCTTCGTAGTACTTAACTTTCCCAAGTTGTAGTATCACGACAAAATGACCAAACTTCTCTGGATCGGCGGCATAATCGTTCCACATCGTTGCCCACTCTTCCCAAAACGTGAAATCAAGTTGTTCACCCCTGTTTTTATAAAGTTGTAATCATTTATAAATATCCAATGAAATAATATTTATTTATATAAACATGTATGTAAGTAGTACGTACATATTATCCTCGACCACAACGGTACGTCGATATTTCGTACCACTTTGGGTGGCTACCTTCACACTCTCCATAATTCCCACAACAGAGCCAATAACATCTGGAACATATAACATAAAATAATTTAATTGTAAAAATAATGTATTGTGCCATAAAATCAGCAAAACATTGTTGGTTTATACATCAAAATTTTCAAACAGTATGTATATGTGCATTAAATACTATAATAAATATGACGTACCAACAGCGTCTTTTTCAGCATAAGTACGATTTACAGACTTAATCTCAGTATAAGGTTCGAGCAATAAACTGTATAAATTTTCATCAATCTGTTCAATGCGAGTAACAGTTGTGTTGAAACCAAATGCCAATTTGAACTTATGTGGTAATAAGGGGTAATATCCAGTATTCTGATAAATCGAAAAGTCCGAGATTTCATAGCATTGGCCTTCCTCGAACAGAGGCTCGAACTTATACATGAATTCTTTCTTAATCCATATCTGAATTCGATCATTCTGCAAAATTAGAAAATAATGTAACTGATTTTTTATGGTATTTTGACCTAATGTCGTAACTTTGTTTTATGATGTATGTATTTATAATACCTGATCATCATGCAACACCAAGTCAAGAGAATAAGGGTTATGGGGTTCGTTTTTACGATGGGAATGCCAGATTGAAATACATCTCCCACGCACAGTTATGTTTCGTAACCCTGCATCTATTTGACCAATTGGTGTAATGGTTTTCTGTTTCGTGTTTTCTGAAATAAATATGTAGCTGTTAGTAATTGTATATGCACAATAAATCATAATATGTGATATTAAAGACCTTGGTCTGTTCCGATCGTAACCGGAGTCTGGTTTGTGTTTACAGCGGGCCGAAATCTTCGGGAACCTAGAGATATTCCTGAAGTTGCTAAAGGCCTCAATTTGCTACCGGACGAATTTGGTGTTTTCGGGTAATTCATCTTCCCTTTTCCCTTGTCATTGTTCGGATTCATCCTGCACAGATAATACGATTGTGGTTCATAGCTTATTAGAATAAATGTTTACAACAAAAATTTGTACTGTTTTGTTTACATTCAAAATATGTAAATATAATAAACTGTATTTTAAAGATTTATAAAATTTAGATGCTAAAAAAAATTAAAAAAATATATAAACATTAAAATAAGTTAGCAGATTTGTTTAAAATGTACAGTTTGACTATTTTAAGTCAATCTTGTTTAAATAAAAAAATAGTGTAGCAGAAAATGTTTATAAAGTCAAACAGTCAATTACATGTTTAAAGTGATTGACTTTAACAGTTAAACTTTTAAATTTCGTGTTTTTAGAACTTATTGACATTTATTTAAAATTAAACTAAATAAAGTACTAAAACATATAAAAAAATGTTTGACTGTGTTTAACAACCTCTTATAATATGTAAAATATTTGACTTTAAAAAGTCAAACAGTCATAATAAACTGTATTTTAAAGATTTATAAAATTTAGATGCTAAAAAAAATTAAAAAATATACATAAACATTAAAATAAGTTAGCAGATTTGTTTAAAATGTACAGTTTGACTATTTTAAGTCAATCTGGTTTAAATAAAAAAAATAGTGTAGCAGAAAATGATTATAAAGTCAAACAGTCAATTACATGTTTAAAGTGATTGACTTTAAAAGTAAAACAGTAAAATTTAGTGTTTTTAAAACTTATTGATAATTAGTTAGGTAATATTACCTTTATTTTTTAATAATTAGTTAGGTAATATTACATTTATTTCGAAAATTGAAATTTTTACCAAGCTGTAGTATCAATTTTCGTCAATAACAAATCTGCAAACTTATTCGTCAATATATAGAATAAGAGTCGCTATGAAATTTTAAGAGGTTATTAGCGGATTTGTTTAAGAGGTTATTAGCGGATTTGTTTAAAATAAGTTAGCATATTTGTTTAACATGTAGAGTTTGACTATTAGCAGTCAAATTAATTTAAATGGATTCAAGTAGATTTACAGTCAACAGTTTGACTTTAAAAGTTAAACAGTAAAATTTAGTATTTTTAAAACTTATTGATAATTAGTTAGGTAATATTACATTTATTTTTTAATAATTAGTTAGGTAATATTACATTTATTTTTTAAAGTGAAATTTTTACCAAGCTGTAGTATCAATTTTCGTCAATAACAAATCTGCAAACTTATTCTACAATATATAGAATAAGAGTCTATATGAAATTTTAAGAGGATGTTAGCAGATTTGTGTAAAAAGTACAGTTTTACTATTTTAAGTCAATCTGCACGAAATAAAAAAAATATTGTAGTAGAAAATGTTTATAATTTAAAACAGTCAATTACATGTTTAAATTGATTGACTTTAAAAGTTAAACACTAAAATTTATTTTGTTTTAAAATATAAAAATAGGTTCGCTAAATCGGTTTTACTATGTTTTTCAAAAAACGATTTACAATCAATTTATTAATTTGTTTTCTGTTTATAACAAACATGAATACAGTTTACGTGGGAAAAAACATACCTATCGATTGCTGATTAAACTGTATGTCTTTCAGTTCTACAATTTCCCTGCAAAAGATTAGGGATTATGTTAATGCATGTATATGAAAACTGTGATTTAAAAAACTGGAAAGTTTTATGTAAATTAACACTAATAGAATTGAAAAAAAAAAACGATTTTAAATGTTTAGATTGAACAGTATAATAAAAGACAAAAAAAATGAATAGTAGAAAAGTTGAACATTAACCTTTGTGGTGTTGAATCGAGATGCAGGTGCGCTATGAAATTTTAGGTGTTGTTTTCGGGTTTATAAAGGAGATATATGGTTATGTTGGTATCGAAAAATATGGAATAGATTAGGCAATGATAATTACAAAAATTCGAATTTTATTTCTTAATCGACTGTAACACGAAATCTTTTTCCAAAACACAGCTTAATGCTTAAAGGAAACGTAATCTTCGTGTTATGTAGCTGATTTGTAGGGATTTCACCATTTAATGTGCATAATTAAATTTTAAATTAATTTTAAATCTACAGGTTTTTTCGTCAATTTAGGATCTTTTGCTGCTGGAAATCAGGACTTACCATAACTGAATGTTGGACTAATGTTGCATATGGGCGATTTGTGCTGAAAATACCGGACCAATGGGAGAATTACAAGTGGATTAACGGACCAATCAGAAGCTTGCAAACTGATGATGTGTCAAACTATAATGTGGTCTACCTGCATATATAGGGGAAGATTTGATTTATTTGATTTCGAGTCTTTTGACTTAATGCAAAATGCATGACTTAACATGAAAAATTATGGAAGTAATGTTTTCCCCCCTAAGTTATTAAATTTCCCATTTTTATACTTCATATTTATTATATTTCAGATTGTTTATTCATCATATAAAAATAAAAATCTTATTGTTTTATTTATAGGTACGTCATTTATCAAGATATATATGTTATCATGATTACACTTGATAAATAAATAAATAAAACGTGTGTACATTCATTGATGAAGAATGAAATTCCTAAAATTCAGGGGGCACTTACATTAATTTTGAAGTTTTTTGTGCATGTTTTATAGCCTCTTGTTGACCTACGATTGTTTAAGATCTGGGGAAAAATCACAAAACCCGCCGATTTTTTTTTTTTTTGAACAACTAGTTAGTAAGTTAGTGGTTCGAGCCTAGGCAGTGACATCCACAAGGGGCAGTATGCCTTCCCTCGAACCATCCACTTTTTTTGTCCACGATGGACTTGAACCCATGACCAATAGGTCATGGGCAACACCTTAAACCTTCCTTCAATACCACTAGGCTACAAGCCTTGGGTACAAAACCCACCGGATTGATCCAGCATGATAAACTCATGTTGTCGATTTATGTTTTCCCTAAAAGTTTAGTTCTTAATCTTGTCCAAAACCAGTAAAACTGATGAAAATCAGAACCAGCCTAATTTTGTATATAAGTATACAACCATGACTATGTCAGTTAAGTGTCAGCCGACGAGTCGCTGATTTGACAAAAACTGAAGGCGTTGGTTATGTCACGGTTGGTATTAATCTAACACCATATATTATTCTATATACGCTTCTTCACTTTGATACTGTGGCCATATGCATTATATACTTGTATATTACCATCATATATCTACATATGAATGAGGCCGCTTGATTTGCTCCGGATTATGTTCGGGTTCAGACTCAGTCCGAATCAGTCTGTTTGATTTACATAATTTCGTCTAAATCGGTCCAATACATTTTGCTGATCCGGTCCAGATGAATAAAATAACTAACTTAATCACCAACTAACTCAATCTGCAATTAACTCAGTCAGAATTAACTAATTCAGCAACTATTAAATGACCTGGTTTTCTGGTATGATCTAGAGCCTGTCAATGCTAAACTGGAACCGTTTTATTTTGTTCTTTGTTCTTTGGTCACAGTTCACATAATACATGTTTTCTGGATTCCGGTTCAATTCTATCTAAAGGGGATTCGAATAATTCGATCGGATTCCAAACCAATATACAAGGCTAAAAAGACCTACCTTTTTAAAAAGTTGGATGTGCATTGTCTATTAAGAAAGTATTAATATTTACGCTTTATAATGATATATGAATATCCAGAAAAATATAAAAATAACACGTGCCCAACTTTTAAAGTTTTGTATCAATCATTCCTTTCTGTTATCATGAATCATGATACCAAATGCATATTATTAAACGAAGAAAGCCTTTTTGAAGGTTGGAGCGTTAGGTTTCTTCCAGTTATATCTTCTCTGTCTTTTTAATTTTGTCAAATCAGTATTATATCAATTTTTTCTTAGAAATAAAATAATATTTTAGATTATTATAAAAGGAAAAATAATAATTTATCGCTCTCATCTTTCTTCAACCCTCTTCCCTTTCCCCTCTCTCTCTCCCCCTTCACCAATCTAGTCATTTTTCTCCCCGATTAACCAAACGAAGTGAGAAAAAAGAGAAAGCGGTGACTTGGTGCCAACGATGGGAAGAATAGTAATGAAAACTAAGGTTTTAAATAACGTGAGACGTAACGTGATAAGATAATTAAAACCTCAAGCCATAGAAGCCTTGACGAGGTCATGATATTTCCTAAGACATGATGCAAGAAGATAGTTGTGTACATAAATTATAAATTCATAATACTGTTCATCAATTTTTTCTTAATTTTTGACATATTTAACTATTCTTATAAGTTATAACTAATTAATTGTACATATTGACCCATATAGCTCAATTATTTTAATACGCCTAAAAACACAACTTATGACAGGTAAATGTGAGCTAAGTTGGACCTCGGCATACGCAAGACTTACGCCCGAGTCTTGGACCATGGTATGGCGGCACGGTCAAACCTCAAGACTTGACGAGCTATTGCAGAAGCCAAAGTGAACCTTTTAGAACCATGACGAGAACCAATGAGAAAAGTGAATAATCGTCTCATATTATTCATCTTTAGTACTCTTTTTTTTTAACGGTGCATAAAATACTCTAATTTGTCAACAACGTGACTTGAACTCATGACTTATAAGTCATGAGCAACACTTTAAACCAATATCACTGGGCTACAAGCTTTGGGTAGGTCGTTGGTAATTTTTATATATATATTATACTCCTTTGGTCCCATAATAAAGTTCTCATTGCTATATTGCAAAAGTTTTTAGAGATAGTTAGTGGTAGGTTCTTGGTAATATTTTTTATTAAAACATAATGTTAGTTTAGAGAGTGAAAGTCTTGGCCCACATAAAAAATAATATTTTAAGGGGAAATGAGAGTTATTTTAAGTAGACAATATCAAGTTTAAGAAATGAGAACTATATTTGTAACAAAAATATAAGGAAATGAGAATTTTATTATGGGACGAAAGGGTATTTTCATATTTCAGCTATGAATATTTCAAAATATTAATAGATTTAGTTTTGATTATTTTTTATTAAAAAATAGTTGCTTTTTTAATAACAATAAAATTACAAGGCATTATAAAGAATATTTGAGGTTATAAATTTTCTGACAAGCAAGATAAATATTAGGACGATCAATATAAAACTACCTAAGGCTTGTAGCCTAGTGGAATTGGAGGAGAATTTAAGGTGTTGCCCATGACCTATTGGTCATGGGTTCAAGTCCCGTCATGGACAAATAGATGGAATGTTCGAGGTAAGACATATTGCTCCTTGTAGATGTCATTGACTAAGCTCGAACAACTAACTTATTAACTAACCGTTAAAAAAAATATATACAAAACTAATGGTAATATAACAAATGAAATACGGAGTAATTGGGTGGATGCCCGTGGATAGATACTAATAAATTGATTAAATTCAAGAGCCAAAACTTGAGTGTACTCTGTTTTGGACTTGGGATCCAGGATTGGGCCTTAAAAAGGACTTAACCTAAACCAATCCAAGTGAGTCTATGCCCGACGATAAAACATATTTTAACCATCATCCGATTCGAATTTGTAAAAATTATATACGTGTTAACCCTTTTATAAAAGGGTTGTGTATGAATCAATACAAATATGATGCTTTTATAACCCGCCTTGAATTTTTATTTAAAAAAAAATCAAATTTATATTTTTCATATTTATGTTTTATTAATTATCCTCTTTAATTTTCGAATATAGATTAGAACTTAGAAATTAGAAATCGATGAATCCTCTAGTTTATATTTTTCATATTTATGTTATATTAATATTAAGCTTTCATATTATACTCATTGGGTAATACTTTATGGAATGCATAATAATCGTGTAATCTTAATATAATAATGAGTCGGTTAAATGAGTCAGATATCCGCTGGTTAGATGAATAAAGGAATTTATTTGATTTATCTAAAAACTCAGCAGGATATGTAATGGATTTGAATCATTTTTTGAAATTTGTTAAAATGATTTGGATCAAGACTCATCTCTCAAACCCCGCTCTAAACGGGAAAGGCCTTAAAAGGGTCCTGGACTCCTAGGCAGGATTTTGGGTGATCGGACAGCGAATTTATTGATCTATGCAATTTAATTCGTGTTTGTGTCTTGCAACATGACAATATAGATAGGCACGCTTAAATATATCTTCAAGACAACGGCGATTTTTGAAAACCTTCAGAGAGATGGTTGATAGACAAAATCTTGAATATGTATACAAACAATCATTAATAATAAGAACATTGCTTTAGTCTATAAGTCCAACTCGACAAAAAAAATTAACCAAATTCCCAACCCGTTTTGCACCCGAAGTCGGTTTAAGTAACATAACATTCCCCACAACCGAGCACGGGTCCGACCCATTTATATCACTCCCATCGCACCACCCGCCCGGAACAATCATACCGGGCCCACGGAACAGCAATTCCGAGTCAATTCGGTCAAGCACGGGGTCATCCCGATGGAATTTCCTTGCAAAAGGGGCGTTACTATCAATCATTTCTTGCATGTGATCTAAAGTTAGGTAAAGTGGGTGTTGTTTAGGTGGGTGGTCCCATGCAATATAATGTAGATCAGTGTTGACCGTTGTGTTTTGAAACTCACGTGCGTTGCATACGACTGTGTGAAAATAGCCTTCGGGTGTTGAAATGAAATTTGTGTAGTACATAAGTACGTTTCGGGGTAAGTTGTCCCAACCCCACATACAAAAGTCGATAAATGGGCGAGATAGTACCATCCAAGCAGACCCTGAGTTCAAATGCAAACAAAAAACAAAAAAAGGTATATAATTTGATATAAATTACTTGTAAACATATTGAGTAATTGTAACGACCCGAATTTGTAAATAAATAAATTGTATAAAAATATGATAATTATGGATAAATCATATAAATTACGTGGGAATTGGTTTCGTGTCGTTTGGACACCGTACGAGAAAGTTACGGGCGAAACCGGGTCGAGACAAGTTGGAAAAAGTGCAGCCTTGCTGCCATCAGGAGTTCGCGGCGCGAACTATAAGTTCCCGATCGGGAACTTTCTCCAGGGAGTTTGGCCATGTGTCGCTAAGTAGTTCGCGACTAGATAACGATCGCTAAGTATGCGTGTAGAAGGAGAGTTCGCGACGCGAACTATGGTCGCGTCGTGAACTTGTGTCTGGCAGCATTAAAGTCGGGATTTGGCTCATTTATTGCCAAGTGAAACCCTAGTTTTTCTCTCTTCGAACTTGTGAACGATTTTGGGTGTCAAGCATCAATTGGAGTCGATTTCTTCATCAAATCTTGTGATTCTTCACTCCTAGTTGAAGATTTAAGGTATATCTTCAATCCTTGGTAGTTGTAGCTTTAGATCTATGGGTTTAGAAGCTTGGGGTTGAAACCCTAGTTCTTGGGGTTATAGATTATGGTGATATAAATGTTGTATACACTTAATAGATGGTATATTAATAAGGAAATCAAGTGTATGGTTAAGATTTGTAAGAATCTTAAGGGTTGGTTAAACCTAGGGTTTGGTAATCATCATATTTGGGGGAAATGGATTGATGTGTGTTATCTAGAGATAGATGAACACATTGATAGTAGATTGTGATGTTGATCATTGTATGATCATTGTTTAGGCTTTCGGTGACATCTTGGAAAGTCGGTGAAATTGTGAAGCAAGAGCTTTGGTGTCAAGAACACAGTTGGAGCATCTTTGTTGCTAAGGTGAGTACGTGTGGAATTTACTGAGTACATAGCCCTGTTAAATAATTTTCATTACTTGTGTTATGGTCTATTTGCTTAATTGTATAGACTAGTAGTTGATAGTTAGTTATACCTATGATAGTATTGAACTAACTTGAGGATGATGAAAGTGCTAGCAAAGAGCTAGATTTGCATAACCATAGGGTTATGATGAGATTGAGATGATGTGATGATACGGGCTACTCCCGATCATGAGTTGTGGATTGAGGGGCAGTTGGGCGTATTCCCATCGACTCTTCCACGTTAGTCATGAGATGACACGGGCAACTCCCGGTCATGAGGTGTGGAGTGAGGGGCAGTTGGGTGAATTCCCATGTGAATTCCCATCGACTCATCCACGTTAGTTATGCGATGTCACGGGATACTCCCGGTCATGAGGTGTGGAGTGAGGGGCAGTTGGGTGAATTCCCATGTGAATTCCCATCGACTCATCCACGTTAGTTATGCGATGTCACGGGATACTCCCGGTCATGAGGTGTGGAGTGAGGGGCAGTTGGGGTGAATTCCCATCGACTCATCCACGTTAGTTGTGATTGCTAAGTAAGCAAGATTGATAGGGTCACACTAAGGTGACTAGACTGGATAGTTGGATATATATATGTATATTGATTGGTTATATGAAATGTGACATTCATTTTATTATCGGGTCTAAACCCATGTAGCTCACGAGACGTTTTTGTCTCACGTACTCCTTGCTTTGTTTTGCTATGTACTCAGGTTCGGGATCGAAGGTTTAGGTTCGCACGGATAGAGTTGCGGGACCTAGAGTAGAAGAACTTTAGATTGGATTTATGCTTAGCTTTGGTTTTGATATATTTTGTAACACCGAAACTTTATACTCTGATTCATACCAAAGGTTTTTGTAAATCCATATTTTTGGGATAGTTCTTCTATTTATGAAAAATGTTTTATTTTGGGCAAATGTTTTGTGTTTAAAATTTGAGGTGTTACAACTTGGTATCAGAGCTATAGTTTAAGTGAATTAGGTTGGATGACCATCCTAGTCTTAGACTGTAGCATTAGGAATAAGAGATTCCTTAAGATCATAGGTTGACCTTGAGACTTTATATTAAGTTTAGGGTTGAACCTAGGGGACCGAAGAATTTGATATGATTTTGAGTATTGAGTCGTACGCGACTAATGGGTTGTACACAAGGTACTAAATGTTTAATGTCTTTCGTATAGTCTTGATCGAAAGAAATGGTGAACACTCGTAGAAGTGGGAAAGCCCCGGAGAACCGGGAGGAGGAAGTACCTCCTATTGAGAGGGTGGATGAGCAAGAAAGTCAACCATCAATGCATCGGGTTGATGAATCGGAGGTCGGAGCTAATAGAACTCCGGTGACCATGGCGGATCTCCAAACTATTATCGACCAAATCAAGGGAACGGTGGCCGAGGAAGTGCACCGAATTATTGGAGACCGTGAAAGGTCGGGTGGAGACCGGGAATCCGAGGCTAAGTCGGATGAGAAAACCGGAGGTAGTGGCACCGGGGAAGGGAAGTCCTCCACGGGTGGCCAAAGTGATGCAAGGGCTAAGCCCGTTGTGAAAGAAGGGTGTTCGTTTAAATCATTCATGGCTTGTAAGCCAAATGTGTATTCGGGTAGTTCGGACCCGAAAGTAACCATGAGGTGGATCCGGGAAACCGAGAGGGTGATCGGTAGTAGTAAATGTAAGGATGCCGATATGGTGACGTATGCGTCACAATTGCTAAAAGAAGATGCGATGGTTTGGTGGGACATCGTATATGAGACCCTAGGGAGGGAGGTGATTGAGAAGATGTCGTGGGACGAGTTCACCGCGAGATTGAAAAAGAAATTTTGTCCCGAAAGGGATTTGGAAAAGATGCACGAAAAGTTCGTGACCCTCAAAAAGGGTGATATGTCGGTGGAGGAATATTCGAGGGAATTCACGGGATTGCTCCCGTTTGTTGCTAAAACCTACTCGGATGAGAGGTTGAGGGTGGTCCGGTATGCTAGTGGGTTACCGTGGGACTACCAATTGGAGGTGAAGAGGGCGGCTTCTCTAGATGAGGCCATTAGTGCCGCCCGGGGTGTGGAGGAGGTGAATGTGGCACGTGTTGCCGAGAGGGCCCATGTGGGCGAGAAAAGGAAAGCCGAGAGCGGCTCTAGTTCGTTCAAGAAAGGGAAGTTCACCTCGAGCTTCTCTAAGCAAGGTAGTGTTGGCTCGTGCAAGAAGTGCGGGAAGACTCATACCGGCGGGTGCCGAGGAGAGTCGAAATCTTGTTTTAATTGTGGAAGGGCGGGGCACATAGCCCGAGATTGTAGGGCCAAGTCGTTGGCCGATGTTGAATGCTTCTCGTGTCACGAGAAGGGGCACTATAGCAATGTGTGCCCAAAGAAGGGAATCGAGTCGATGGTGTCCACGGCTCAAAAGAAGGTGGAACCGGCCAAGGTGAAGGGACGATCCTTTCAACTCACCCGAGAGGAGGCGAAGGAGGCACACGATGTGGTGTCAGGTACTCTATTCATTAACTCCTTGCCAACTCATATTTTGTTTGATTCGGGTTCTAATTATTCGTTTGTGTCTTATGAGTTCGGTTGTAAATTGAATGTGCCGTCCGAAATGTTAGACGAGGTTTATGAAATAGAAGTAGCCGACGGGAAAACGTCTATGGTTGAATGTATTTATAGAAATTGTGAACTAGAGATAGACGGTAGAAAGTTTAAGGTGGATTTGTTGCCCATGGGAATTAGGGCGTTTGATGTGGTTATTGGTATGGATTGGTTGGGTATGCACCAAGCCAAGATTTTGTGTGGGAAGAAAATTGTGTCGATTAGGACACCCGAGAACGAGAAAGTGTATGTATACGGGGAGAAACGACATCACATGCCTAATGTGATTACCGCTATTAAGGCGAGGAAAAGTATATCAAAAGGTTGTGCATCGTTTATTGCATATGTATTAGATGGTCGGAAAGAAAAGAAGTCGATGGATGATGTCAAAATTATTCGGGATTTCCCCGAGGTATTTCCCGATGATTTGCCCGGTTTGCCACCGGAGAGACAAGTTGAATTTAAAATTGATTTAGTTCCGGGGGCGACGCCGATTGCCCGTGCTCCCTATCGTTTAGCTCCCACCGAGATGCGGGAATTGATGACCCAATTGCAAGAATTGTTAGATAAAGGTTTTATTCGTCCGAGTTCGTCACCGTGGGGTGCACCGGTGTTATTTGTTAAAAAGAAAGACGGTTCGATGAGAATGTGTATTGACTACCGAGAGTTGAATAAGGTAACTATTAAGAACCGTTACCCGTTGCCGAGAATTGACGACTTATTCGACCAATTGCAAGGTGCTAGTTATTTCTCAAAGATCGATTTGAGGTCGGGTTATCACCAAGTTCGGGTGAAAGAAGGCGATACCGAGAAGACGGCTTTTCGTACACGTTATGGTCATTATGAATTTCTAGTGATGCCGTTTGGTCTTACCAACGCACCGGCTATTTTTATGGATTTGATGAATCGGGTTTGTAAACCGTTTCTTGATAAGTTTTTGATCGTGTTTATTGACGACATTTTGATTTATTCAAAAACCGAAGAAGAACACGAAGGTCATTTGAGACTTGTGTTAGATGTGTTAAAACGGGAGAAGTTGTATGCTAAATTTTCAAAGTGTGAGTTTTGGTTGCGGGAAGTGCAATTCTTAGGTCACGTGGTGACGTGTGATGGTATTAAGGTTGATCCGTCCAAGATTGAAGCGGTGTCAAATTGGGAGCCTCCGAGGACTCCTACCGAGGTTAGAAGTTTTCTTGGATTAGCCGGTTATTACCGAAGATTTATACAAGATTTCTCGAGAATCGCGATTCCACTCACGAAGTTAACGAGAAAAAGTGAGAAGTTTGTGTGGGAAAAGAAGCAAGAAGAGGCGTTTAAGTTGTTAAAAGAAAAGTTATGTAACGCGCCGATCCTTACGTTACCGGATGGTATGGAAGATTTTGTGGTTTATAGTGATGCTTCGAATCAAGGGCTCGGTTGTGTGTTGATGCAAAGAGGAAAGGTGATCGCGTATGCCTCGCGACAATTGAAGAATGCGGAATTAAGGTACACAACACACGACTTGGAATTGGCGGCGATTATTTTTGCCTTGAAGTTGTGGAGGCATTATTTGTATGGCACTCGGTGTACATTGTACACGGATCATAAGAGTTTGCAATATGTGTTTACACAAAAAGACCTTAATATGCGACAAAGAAGGTGGATCGAGTTGATTGCCGATTATGATTGTGAGATTGTGTATCATGCGGGGAAGGCGAACGTGGTGGCCGATGCCTTGAGCCGAAAGGTTTATGAAAATCCGAACCGAGGAATGTTATCACGTATAGAAGTTGTCTCGAGTATTATCGAAAGAATCAAGAATGCCCAACGAGAAGTTATGGGAAAAGACGAGTTAAGACAAGAACGGTTAGGTAAGAACCAACATTTTCTCGAAAATGCACAAGGGTTGAAGACCGTAGGCGGCCGTATTTGGGTTCCTAAGTTCGGTGGTATCCGAAAAGAGTTGTTGTATGATGTGCACAAATCGAAGTATTCGATTCACCCGGGAAGTACAAAGACGTATCAAGATATGAAACGGGTTTATTGGTGGCCCGGAATGAAGGCGAGAGTGGCCAAGTATATCTCTAAGTGTGCCACGTGTGCACAAGTGAAAGTCGAGCATCAAGTACCGTATGGGGTAGCTCAATCATTAATTGTACCGGCCGGGAAGTGGGAAGATATAACTATGGATTTCATAGTAGGTTTACCGAAGACGAGTAGAGGTCACGATGCCATTTGGGTCATAGTTGACCGGTTGACCAAAAGTGCGTTATTTTTAGCAATTCGGGAAACATTGCCACTTGAGAAGTTGGCTAAGTTGTATGTTGATGAAGTGGTTCGACTCCACGGGGTTCCGTTATCGATTGTGTCCGATAGAGACGCGAGGTTTACCTCGAGATTTTGGCGGTCATTACAAGAAGAGTTGGGTACAAAGTTGCGGTTGAGCACGGCTTATCACCCGCAAACCGACGGTCAAAGTGAAAGAACGATTCAAACGGTCGAAGATATGTTGAGATCGTGTGTGTTGGATTTCGGTGGTAAATGGGATGAACATTTACCGTTAGTCGAGTTCTCGTATAATAATAGCTATCACTCGACTATCAAGATGCCGCCTTACGAGGCGTTGTATGGTAGAAAATGTAGAACTCCATCTTGTTGGTTGGAAGCGGGAGAGACGAAACTCACGGGTCCCGAGATCGTGAGAGTGACAAATGAAAAGATTGGTATTATTCAAAACAACATGAAAGTCGCCCAAGATAGACAACGAAGTTATTCGGGCTTAAAGAAAAGACCATACGACTTGGATGTCGGTGATATGGTGATGTTGAAAGTGTCACCTTGGAAAGGTGTGATGCGGTTTGGTAAAAAGGGAAAGTTAAGTCCAAGGTATGTTGGACCGTTTAAAATATTGAAACGGGTCGGGCTTCAAGCTTTTAAGTTGGAACTTCCACCCGAACTTCAAGGTGTTCACGATACGTTTCATGTAAGTTATTTAAAGAAGTTCGTGGGTGAAGTTGAAAACATAATTCCGTTGCAAGAGTTGCGGGTTGATGCCCCGAATCGGTTAATTGAAGAACCCGAAGCAATATTAGAGACAAAGACCAAGAAACTTAGAAATAAAGAGATTGAGTTGGTGTTGGTCAAGTGGAAGCATTCCCTTGGACCGAACTTGACTTGGGAAGTCAAGGATGAGATTCGGAAAAGATACCCGAACTTCGTGAACTATGATGAGATTCCGAGGACGGAATCTTCTTAAGGGGTAGATAGTTGTAACGACCCGAATTTGTAAATAAATAAATTGTATAAAAATATGATAATTATGGATAAATCATATAAATTACGTGGGAATTGGTTTCGTGTCGTTTGGACACCGTACGAGAAAGTTACGGGCGAAACCGGGTCGAGACAAGTTGGAAAAAGTGCAGCCTTGCTGCCATCAGGAGTTCGCGGCGCGAACTATAAGTTCCCGATCGGGAACTTTCTCCAGGGAGTTTGGCCATGTGTCGCTAAGTAGTTCGCGACTAGATAACGATCGCTAAGTATGCGTGTAGAAGGAGAGTTCGCGACGCGAACTATGGTCGCGTCGTGAACTTGTGTCTGGCAGCATTAAAGTCGGGATTTGGCTCATTTATTGCCAAGTGAAACCCTAGTTTTTCTCTCTTCGAACTTGTGAACGATTTTGGGTGTCAAGCATCAATTGGAGTCGATTTCTTCATCAAATCTTGTGATTCTTCACTCCTAGTTGAAGATTTAAGGTATATCTTCAATCCTTGGTAGTTGTAGCTTTAGATCTATGGGTTTAGAAGCTTGGGGTTGAAACCCTAGTTCTTGGGGTTATAGATTATGGTGATATAAATGTTGTATACACTTAATAGATGGTATATTAATAAGGAAATCAAGTGTATGGTTAAGATTTGTAAGAATCTTAAGGGTTGGTTAAACCTAGGGTTTGGTAATCATCATATTTGGGGGAAATGGATTGATGTGTGTTATCTAGAGATAGATGAACACATTGATAGTAGATTGTGATGTTGATCATTGTATGATCATTGTTTAGGCTTTCGGTGACATCTTGGAAAGTCGGTGAAATTGTGAAGCAAGAGCTTTGGTGTCAAGAACACAGTTGGAGCATCTTTGTTGCTAAGGTGAGTACGTGTGGAATTTACTGAGTACATAGCCCTGTTAAATAATTTTCATTACTTGTGTTATGGTCTATTTGCTTAATTGTATAGACTAGTAGTTGATAGTTAGTTATACCTATGATAGTATTGAACTAACTTGAGGATGATGAAAGTGCTAGCAAAGAGCTAGATTTGCATAACCATAGGGTTATGATGAGATTGAGATGATGTGATGATACGGGCTACTCCCGATCATGAGTTGTGGATTGAGGGGCAGTTGGGCGTATTCCCATCGACTCTTCCACGTTAGTCATGAGATGACACGGGCAACTCCCGGTCATGAGGTGTGGAGTGAGGGGCAGTTGGGTGAATTCCCATGTGAATTCCCATCGACTCATCCACGTTAGTTATGCGATGTCACGGGATACTCCCGGTCATGAGGTGTGGAGTGAGGGGCAGTTGGGTGAATTCCCATGTGAATTCCCATCGACTCATCCACGTTAGTTATGCGATGTCACGGGATACTCCCGGTCATGAGGTGTGGAGTGAGGGGCAGTTGGGGTGAATTCCCATCGACTCATCCACGTTAGTTGTGATTGCTAAGTAAGCAAGATTGATAGGGTCACACTAAGGTGACTAGACTGGATAGTTGGATATATATATGTATATTGATTGGTTATATGAAATGTGACATTCATTTTATTATCGGGTCTAAACCCATGTAGCTCACGAGACGTTTTTGTCTCACGTACTCCTTGCTTTGTTTTGCTATGTACTCAGGTTCGGGATCGAAGGTTTAGGTTCGCACGGATAGAGTTGCGGGACCTAGAGTAGAAGAACTTTAGATTGGATTTATGCTTAGCTTTGGTTTTGATATATTTTGTAACACCGAAACTTTATACTCTGATTCATACCAAAGGTTTTTGTAAATCCATATTTTTGGGATAGTTCTTCTATTTATGAAAAATGTTTTATTTTGGGCAAATGTTTTGTGTTTAAAATTTGAGGTGTTACAGTAATTATTTTCAGAATCCATATTTTGGATAGAACCCAGTAAAACTCAATCTAAACCATTGATTTTTAAAATGAATAGATTATGGAAGATACATGAAGAAAATTGACTAGGGACCCACAAATATTAATTTGCATGTATGTTATTCATACATGTATACATATATGTTATTTGCGCATGCATGTTATTCATGTATGTATACATAAGTGTTATTACTTATTTCAGCATTATTTATGCATGTACGTTTTCATATAATTAAGTGTTATTTCTGCATTATTTATGCATGTACGTTTTCAATATTTTTTATGTTCTTCTTAAATTGTATGTGTTGATTCGGGTTAAATGTTATTGATTTGCCTATGTATTTATTAAATTCTGATTGACTTAGACGGGTTCTGCCGAGTTCGACCAAAAAAATTAGTTACGCAAATTACTCGCCACGTAAATATAAAATACCTGTATATAATTTGAATGCTGTAGGTAGACTTCTACGCTGTGTGATCCGAAAAACATCAGCTTTTTTTGACATATACAGCCCTGGATCAACTATAACAGGCTGTGCTCTATGAGGCCTATTTTATTTCAAACAGTAAATTACAAGACATATGTCTGAATTCGAAATTTCTGAATGAATCACTTACCCCTTCCATCCGATTCTACTCGTGTGTTCAATAAAATTAAGATCCCTTGGTAAGTAAGAGAATGCATGAATCAGATCTAAAACAAAAACACGCAACAAAAATCGTCAATGCATATTCAATTTCAGCTGCATAGAAACCAAATTTACCATCTTGAGTGGATAATCAGCGGCACTGAGATTGATAAACCAGTCCCAATCACCACCTTCTCTCAACAAAATCGATGCCGCGTGAAGTGTATTTGAGGCCCACGGTAGGTTACTAAATTCGCTTTGGTGATCATCACCACTGAAAAGCACAATAACACTGATTCAATCCATTTAGTGAGGTTTGATGATGATTTTGGTGAGAAAAGTGAAGAAGGAGATTAGGGTTTTAGAGAGAGAAAGTAGAGAGAAGTTAGAGAGAACAATTTGCTGGAAATGTGAAATGTTAATTGTGCAAAAGTTGAAGAATTGAGCCTTACATCTTGGTATTTATACCATGGCTCAATTCTTGGTTAGTTAGGACCATTTTGGTAATAAAAACTAACCTATATACAATGTTACACTTTAGCCCCTAGACTAACTATTACAACATATTTAATACCTAACAATCTCCCCCTTTGTAATAGTAGACTAGGTTGCATATCTTTGAAGACTTCTGTGATTGTAAGGCTGGAGCTGAGAATTGAACCGTTGAGCAGTTTTGTTGATAAAACAACATCAGCCTTTGATCATCGGTGACAGATATACTTTTAATCGGCTTTTCAACCAATATAAAGTATTCCAGAAGACTTCATGCAAATCGACTGAAAGTAGACCCATAGATAGAGCGGTTAGCAGCGGAAGTCCTTTCTTGAAGTTGTGGCGTTTGTCGATTTGCAGCAGATCCTTGGTTCCTGATGTTTGTTTAAGTTGAAGCAGTGCGGAATGTTGATATGTTGTGGATTTTCTGACCGTTGTTGATAAAGTTGGAGTACGGTCATAGAATCCCTTATCTGATTTATTGACTGTTGTTGATAAGATTGAAGTACAGTCATCAGATTTTCTATCAGACATAGTGACCGTTGTTGATAAGAATGGAGTACGGTCGTCTGATCTTCGCACAAGAATGTATCAGGGTAACCCAGGATCACATAGATTGCCTGTTAGCACAACAGTTACAGAAACTGTGTGACCTACGTTCAGTGTTGGCATTGATGTTAGCACTGGTAGGATTTCCATTCAATCATCGTGGAATACCAATAATTTTGGTATCACTATGAATGTTCCGGCAATATCTCAAAGATATGCTTGGTAGAGTGCCTGTGTCCTAGAGAAATTTAATTCGGTTCTAGACTCTATACGTGGACAAACGAAGGCGAGGACTGGAGGTGGGTCCTCTTTTTCAATATCAACAATCTCCAAATGAGATGTCGATAGTGGATGTGGTAATCTCCGTGATTTTGAAACAAGTACTTTTTGTACTTGAGTGGTCAGTGGGGGTTGTGCATTGCATCACTGGGTCCATGATGTCTTAATCAGAAAGCAACATATGCAATCCGATATAGATGAGGTTACCCGGTCATTTGTTCGGTTTAGGGAGGGTTTTTCCGTTTTCTTTTAACCCTTTCACACACGCTCCTCACTCAACTCACTTTTTCATTTTTCAACCACACCCTCGTTTTTATTTTTACCATGTGATAAGCTGATTTGCACCCCATACTTCATACCCCCTCTCAATTTTTACCTCAGCGCACCCCAATCAAGATCCCATGATACTTGATGCTGCTCACCTAGACCTAGGGACCCTCACTTTTTAGTTCCTATATTGTCGGTGGCTCCGGGGAAGATCATGCTGGGTTTAGCAGATCATAGGAGTAATTTGAGAGTGGACTATTACGCTCATGTGCATTTTAATCAGCTTTTTGAAGATGTTTCGTTTTAGGAGTTTCACATGGATTTTAGGTAACACCGGACTCACTTAGAGTATCCGTTAGCACACGATATGAATCGGTAGTCGTTTGCACAACCGTTGGTTCAAATGTGTGACCTGCGTTTAGAGTTGGCTTGATTTTAGCTCTAGCAGGATTTCCACTCGATCCTCGTGAAACATCAGATTGTGATGCCACTACGAGTGTTCCGATGGATTCACGGAGATCCATGTTTGTAGTGCAGGTGTCCTATATTGGAAATATTCTTGGGGGTGAGAACTAGACACACTGTGCATACAAAGAGACTTAACCCGGGGCAGGAGGTTATTATAATTCAATACCGACATACTCCGAATGAGTAGTCAGTAGCTTTTGTGCTACGTCCCCTGATGAAATGAAACAAATCCCTGTTGAGAGGAATTTGAGTAGTTGGTGGTGGCGTGCATTTGCTTTACTGGGCCAGTAAAGTCTAGTGAGACATTCAACGAATGAATGAACACCTATTTAATTGGTTGCCCGGTTTGTTTTCGGTTTGGATGCACTCATAAGGTGTGTTTTCTTTGATTTATCATGTTTTCACATCACCTTGCACTCACCTATTACTATACCCTAGACCTAAACCCTCACATTTACCAGTTGGCTGAAATATTTCCCTGAGAAGGTGTGGCCGGATCTGGCAAACCATGGGAAGGTATGTCTTTTGAAGTAGTGAGTAACGAGAATTAAAAGAATTTGTAATAAACAGATGCAATCTTTACTAGAGAACTAGTAAAGAGATCGTTTACGGATATTACAACGACTTATAATTAGCGTTACAAACATAAAACTTTTTATTTGGGTAATTTGTTTTTGGTTTTCTGAATTTTCTCCCCCTAGAAATAATAATTCTCCCCCTAGAATTAATATTTCTCCCCCTCGACAAAACAAAGATATTGAAAAGTTGTCAGTTGTAGAAACGTACCTTATACATCGTCAGAGGGTTGAAGGAGAGGTTTTGCGGTTAAGCTTGATTGAGATTTGTGGTTTCCTATAAGAGCGGGTCCTGAATCTGTTTTGATCAGAAGCCATTTTTCGTTGAGAACCGGGTTTCAAGCTGAAGTACTTGAAAGCCATCTCTTTGAAGTTCGGGTCATACACTGAAGTGTGCATAAGCCATGCTGATGAAGCTCGAGTTATACACCGAAGTATGTATAAGTCATTCGGTTGAGGCTCGAGTTATACACTGAAGTGTGTATAAGTCATCAAACGTTGAAATGCGAGTTATACACTGAAATGTGTATAAGTCATTCTCCAAACTCCAAACACCTTGCTGGTTATTCTATATAAAACAATTAAAACATGTTTGGTACCCAATTATCTATGGGTCCTATACGATTAGAGACAGATGTTTTATGTAGAATAGATTTTATGATCAATTTTAGAGCTTTGGAGAACTACAAGGTGGCAGTTCAGAGGTTTTGGATTTGACGACCCATTTTAAAGATTTCTCAGAGGATTGGATAATCCAATGAGATTTTTCATTTTTGATCCAAGTGTATTTTACAAATGTTGTAGATTTGGTCGCCTTTTTGTTGTCGCTGTTTGAGGAACCTGAAGACTTTGGCTTAGGTGCGGAATTTCCTCGAAAGACTTGGCGACGAGTAGACGAATGTTTATCAGAGTTTGGTGGTGTTTTGGAAGAACTCTTTGTCTGTTTGGAAACTGGTGAAGATGAACCTCTTTGATCAGGTTTGGGTGGACGAGAGACAGATTTCTTGCATGGTTGTGGAAAACATGTTTTGCATGATTTTATAATTTTACCAGATTTATGGAAAACATTGATTTTCAAACCACATGGAGCATCTAATCTAACGAAAAATCGATCGTCAGTTTGAGTGATTTGTTTCTTTGTGATTTTATCAAACAATCTCTTTGTACCAAATTTATCAGTTTTAGTAAACACAACATCAAAATCAGGAGAAGAAGGAACAGGACGATACTTAGAAGCATCATAAATTGTTCTAAAAGCCGTAGCAGGAGTTTTCGCATGTCTGGAGTTATTACTGTTATTTTTGACAGTGGAAGAAGGAACCGAGAACATAGATGGTCTAGTCTTCTTAAGCTCGCTAGGCTTCTTAAGAATACTAGTTTTCGTCGAAATAGGCTTCTTAGACTGCATGGTTACTTTGACTCCATTGGGCTTCTTGGATTTCTCACTTTGAGACTCTAATTTTCTATTTGAAGCATTTAAGACCGGTGAATTAGAGTTTCTCTTCAAGATGGTTGGAACTGGATTAACTGGTGCCGGTCCTAATAAGGAAGCTTTAGAATTTTGAGAAACAGTATTGTTCGTTTTAGCTTTTAATTCTAAAATGGTGTCCTCTAAATTATGTATCTTATTTTGAAGGTTTTCTTTTTCTTTATAAAAGGCTTTTTGTATTTCATCAATTTCAGATTCTAATTGTACAATTTTCTTTTCTAAAATTAATGGAGGAACATAAAGCTTCGGTTCAATTGTTGGTTTTAAAACTTCATTGTCAGAGATGGAAAATTCTTCTGGAGTGACAATCGAGAAGTACTCATTGTTTTCAAATTTTGCTTTATTCTTTTCATATGTATAGTTCAATTGAGAATAGTTAAAGCTAATTTGAACGTGTTCCTTCTTTTCTCTGTTGAACTTCTCGATTTCTGCTTCTTCATCTGGCATATGAAGGAAGCTTTGCCAGATTCCCAAGTTCATGTAATCGTAGTTATATAACGTTGGAAGAACATCTTTAGCTTTTTCCAGAGGGCGGATGTTTTCTGCTCCAAGACCCACTTTTGACTTGAAAGATCTGAACTCTTTAGGCTGGTTTAATTTTATCGTTTGTTCAGTATGACCAGCTTTCACAATCGTCTGCTCCAGTTTTGAGATGTGTTCTTCAGCATTTTCTTTTCTGACAGTAAGACTGTGGATAGTTGCTGATTTTTCATCGATTTCCTTTTTAAAATCGTTTGTTATGTTTTTGATTTGTTCATTCAATTTTTGAATTTCGATGTCAGCCGTCTTCAACTGTTCTTGGTAGTCTTTTATCTTGATGTCTGAGGACTTCATCCATGTTTGCTGTCGGCTTAGTTGATTCGCCAAGTCGTTTATCAGCTGCTTGGAGTCGTCTTTATCACTCAACACCGTTTTCATGGTTTTTAGGTTAGAAATTTCAAGATTTTTTGTATTAATAATGTGATTTAGACGATTTACCTCACTGGTGTGAGCAGCATGAAATGTTGATAATTGTTGTTGTAACTCTTGTGTTTTTTGATTTGAACGATTATTTTGATTTACTTGAGGAATAAGAGTTTCAAGTTGGCGACGAAAGGTTAAATTTTCTTCCTTTAATTTTAAGATTTGTGTATTGGATTCATTGGTTGTATTTACTTGTTTTTGTAGATTATTTTGTAATTCAGAAATTTGAAATTTATGAGCTGATTTTGATGTAGACAACTGATTTTGTAATTCCTTGTTTACTTGAGTTATTTGAAGAGAAACTTGACTTAATTCACTCAAATCATTTAAGAGTTGACCTTTTTCAGATTCCAAATCAGTTATTTGTTTTGTCAAATGTGATTTCTCATCAATTTTAGTAAAAAGTTTTTCATTAAACAAGGAATTCTTTGATTCATCAGTGTCTGAATCAGATAATAAAGAATCAAAGGAAAAAGAGAGTACCTCATTTTCATCATCTTTTGGAATGCCTAACACAGCTGTAGCCTCAGTTGGTATTGCCATGAATGCCAGGTTGGCAATGCACTGCTTATCCTCCTGGGCATTCGAACCGGCAGACAATGTTTCTTTGGTAGTCATGTTAAGAACAATTCACGGGAATTTTGATTGAAACGGGGTAAAGAAAATTTTAAGTATGAGAAGGTTCTGGAATAGAATATGTGATGTAGACAGTGGATTGGTCTTCAAAAATTCAAAATTACCGAAATCATAAAATGATTATTCCAGATGATAAAGTACACTTTAAATGTGCCTAAGATTTTCGAATTAGGGAAAAACGACGATCGGGTTAGAAACTGGGGCTAAACGAAGTTTGGAAATTGACCGAAAAATCACAAAAACGCAAATTAAGCGATCGAAACAAGCGTTTTTGGGCCGGCAAGTTGGGTAAACCGCCTACGGCTGTTTATGACGTCGTAGCTTTCGTCTTTAGCTTCGATTTGGTTACTCGTGGGCTCGAAACGGACACCCGAGCTGAAAGTTATGACCGTCACAGTACAGCCCCTTTTGTCACGCGAGTGTAGAAAGAGTTCGGGCCGAAGTTGCGTAGAAGTTCGGGCCGAAGTTGTGTAGAAGTTCGGGCCGAGGATTGATTGAAGTTCGGGCCGAAGTTCGGGTTCAAGTTCGGGCCGAAGTTCGGGTTGAAGTTCGGGCCGAAGTTCGGGTTGAAGTTCGGGCCGAAGTTCGGGTTGAAGTTCGGGCCGAACTTGGGGTTGAAGTTCGGGCCGAAGTTTGGGTTGAAGTTCGGGCCGAACTTGGGGTTGAAGTTCGAGCCGAACTTTGGGTTGAAGTTCGGGCCGAACTTGTTACTGTTCTCGGGCCGAAGTCTTTCTTGGCAGAACAGTGACGAACAGAACAGAAAAACCCACTAATTTGATCCTAAAATGGTCGTTTCTTAGCCAAAATCTTCGATTCTTTTTGCAAAATGACCCAAATACTATTTCCTTCAATCCATTACTACTATATTACTCAAAAACAACCTAGATCTATTCGAAAATTTGAATTTAGAGGGTTTTTGAAGCTTTAATGGTTTTTACTAAAAATCCAAATTCTTCATCAGAATGGATTAGATTCGATCCTAACTTGATTCTAAGCTTAATATATCAACAAAATGAAGCTATTCAATCCATAATAACAAGAATTAGTACCTTGAATCCGATTTTTGATCTTAAACCCCTTTTTTCTTCAAAAACCTTCAAAAACCCACTGATTCTTCTGATTTTAACACCAATTGATGGATTTGGATCGTTTTCAAGATGAAATTATGCTCTGATACCAATTGAAAAGCACAATAACACTGATTCAATCCATTTAGTGAGGTTTGATGATGATTTTGGTGATAAAAGTGAAGAAGGAGATTAGGGTTTTAGAGAGAGAAAGTAGAGAGAAGTTAGAGAGAACAATTTGCTGGAAATGTGAAATGTTAATTGTGCAAAAGTTGAAGAATTGAGCCTTACATCTTGGTATTTATACCATGGCTCAATTCTTGGTTAGTTAGGACCATTTTGGTAATAAAAACTAACCTATATACAATGTTACACTTTAGCACCTAGACTAACTATTACAACATATTTAATACCTAACAACCACATTCCCAAATTTCATGAAAACCGGATGATTCTTCACAAACTGATGCAACTCAAGTCGCTCTTCAGGCGATGATTCAGCGTCTAGATGAACAACATAACGGTTATTCGGATGGTACAGAGCGAGAAGAGTCCGTCTGAGCATAGCACCGCCACGTTTTGAACCGGAGATTAGGTAAGCGAATCGAGGTGGATGGGAAAGAGTAGAAACCGGAATCGGACGGAGTTTATGTTCGACAAAAAACGATGCCGGAGCGCCGTATAATCTGTAGATCGGAGTGCCATCAGGTGATGTTAGGGTTCCTATTAATAGAAGAAAAAGCGAAACGATTGAACCAATAGCCACAGGATAGATCCATATTGTGTGCGGATGCCTCAAATGCATGTAATAACTCCTCAATGTCTTCATAATTAGGTCAATTATGGACACATTTACTCACAGTTTTTAATTTATTTTTCTCAAAGCTCCTCCGACCATGAAATGGCCGTTGATTGTGAAATTTGACGATAACGAAATGACGAATCGGAAATTCAATTAAATGAGCCAGATTAATTGATGAAAATTATGTATGTGAGTGTGTTTGATCTTCGTTCTTTGGAATGATCGTATGGCGGGGTGTGTGTGAATTTGAAGATTGATTGTGCATTTGAATATAGAGTGGAGTTTAATGTGTCTCTGGCAGTTGCGTATGGTTGGTTGGGAGAAACGTCTGGGTGTTTGTTGTATCTTATTAGAATGAATATATATTTATATATGAGAAATGATATTCATGCTTCGAAAATCATGATACGACGAAAAAAGTGAATTAGTAAATTATGCATATCATCTTATGATGGTAGCAACATGAATTTGCCACAAATAATAGACATCAATATCATTTATCTATCTAAATTTTGAGTTTTGATAATGAAAGCATGTTAATAAGAACATATAATTTGATTTAAAAAAATTTAAAAACTAATTAGATATGACAAGTATCTGTTAGCCGATAGCGACGGTGAAATTGTGTTACAAGATCATAACAGAACAACTAAACAAGCCATATGGACAGTTGAATTCATTAACGGATTCGATTCATCCGATTGAGATTCATTTCCGACACCAAAAAAAAGCACGGTGAGACACACCCATGCAAGATATCATACATTAACGGTTCAAAAAAGTTGTTGGAAACGTTTTATTCCATTGCTCATAGTGGGTGTCTACATCTCTCTTGAAATAATGATGATGAAGTGAATTTTCAGTATATCCGCTATCATGGGATATGGTGTTTAAGTCCAATATTTATTTGTGCAAATTTTTTATTGGATGTGCATTATTCATGCAATTAACTCTCAATTTGTCATAAATTTTGTATTTGAGATTAGAGTATTTTAGTAGCAGTTCACTCATATCTTTTAATGAAAATTTAATGTCACGCACACCGTTGCATCTTGTTTCAAATGTAAAATAAAAGGACGGTTAATGTTGGGTTCAACTTTTAAACGTTTGTCGTAGTAGTTTTGTTCTTTAACCTTTTTGTTTTGTCTAATCAAACATATACAGTACTATATTTATTTACAACCTGCCAAGACTAACCATCTTTCAACATAAAAAATTTTAGTTTCAAGTTTATTCGAGTTGGAACTCATAAACAAACTATTGAGCTGGATTTATATACTAATTAAGCATCAATCCCAAGTTCAGTTTAACACCCAATATTTTTAGATTAGAAACTGATACGAGGTGTAATATTGTATAGTCTAGGGGGTCTTTATAGTATATCTCCTGAAGTACAAGGGATATTTTAAAAGAAGTTGCTAAAACCCGTCGTTATTCGAGGGAAACACGACGGCCGCCGGTAAACAAGCACGGCCAAAAGACCGGCTTCCTTGAGTTTATCCTCTATACACTCCGCAACTGTATCATAAGAACACGAAGGAAACACCATGAACAGCACAGTCTCTCGGCTCGTTATTCACTGTCTTGTACCTCCAAATGCCCAGAGCTTCACCAGAATCCATGTCCATTTCGCATCATCTCCACGTCGCCGGAGATTCACCACTGTCGCCTTCTCCCAATCACCGGAGGTACCTCTCCCCCCTTTCTGCTGTTCAACATTCAATCTTTTCTCAAATTGTATAAAAGCAAGCCAACTGCTACAGATTCGTACAGTATAATTTGAAAACAAAGTTAACCTAATCGCTCAATTGTATTGTTTTAGAGCAAACATATACTTAATTCCTGTGTATGTTTTGATAAATTAGGTTAGTGACGAGAAGTTGGTGGTGGTTGGTGGCGGTGCTGCTGGAATATATGGCGCAATTCGGGCTAAAACTTTGGCTCCCAATCTTAATGTTGTTGTTATTGAAAAAGGGAAGCCTTTAGCTAAGGTTTGTGCAATTAATTTTGTTACTAGTAGCTAATAGTATAAATTTCTGAACTTTTTTGTCTGTTTTTTAGCATATTAATCATCTTAATTTGGTTTTATTAGGTTAAAATATCGGGAGGTGGTCGTTGCAATGTTACAAATGGGCACTGTGTTGACAATAAGGTAAGTTTAATGATTCTATTACAGATTAATTATCCCGATAATTATCCTAATGCAACATTATTCTCATCATTGACTTTAACATTTTCATAGATTTTGGCAGAAAAATACCCAAGGGGTAGTAAAGAATTCCGAGGTTCATTCTTTAATGTTCATGGCCCAGGGGATACAATGTCTTGGTTTTCAGATCATGGGGTGAACTTGAAGGTGGTTATGAACTAATGTTTTTATTATCTACTTTTAACATTGAAGAAAAACCTAAATTTACTTGATTTCATCGTGTTTTTGGCCTTTAGATTGAGGAAGATGGAAGAGTTTTTCCAGTTAGTGACAATTCATCTTCAATTATGGATTGCCTTTTAAATGAAGCAAGACGAAGGGGAGGTAGTTAAAGAGTTTAATCATTCAATTAATCATCGATTATCTTCCTTAATGATGTCTGGCACTGTGTTTTTTAAATCAGTTACACTGCAGACAGGAAAATCTGTAACTTCAGCTTCTAGTTCTGCTAGTGGAAAATTTAAGGTCAAGATTGAAAAACGTACAATTGATTATGTGGATTTTGTTGAAGCTGATTATCTATTAATTGCTAGTGGTAGCAGTCAACAGGTTTCTTTATAGGTTCATTAACATATCTAATCTATTATAACAATTATAACTGTATTTATGTTTTTAACTGCTTTTCTAGGGTTATAACCTTGCCACTCAACTTGGTCATTCTATAATTAAACCCGTACCAAGCTTATTTACATTCAAAGTTGATGATATCCAGTTAACAGAGTTATCTGGGGTAATTGTTTTCCCTCATAAAATCCTTAGTTTAACAATAATTCTCATAATATGGTCAACGAATTGATAATTTTTCAGATTACATTTCCAAAAGTCAAGGCAAGTTTGAAGCTTGAATCTTTACAGAAAAACATTCCAGAGCTTACACAGGCATGTTTCCCTTTTATATATTTATTTTTATTTTTTTAAGTAAATTAGATAAATCAGTCATGTGGTTTGTATGAAATTATGGATTTTGCCCCTTGACTTCTTTTATTACACAGATAGTCCTTAATTATCAAACTTGTAACACCGACATCCCCTAATTCTGAAATCTGTAACATCAATGGTCCCTCAAAAGTTAAACAACCTTTTTTTATTGCTTCAGGGACCTTTATTGTTACTTTAATTTGGTTTTTAGGTGGGGCCGATGTTGGTGACACATTGGGGACTTAGTGGTCCGGTGATTCTTCGTTTATCTGCTTGGGGTGCTCGTGATCTATTTAGTTCAAACTATAAAGGCAAGGGACCAGTTTGTAAATTCACAGAAAGTTGTTGAATCATTTTTCATTGTCTGAGTTTGGTTGCATATTGATTGATTCAGGAACACTTGTTGTGGATTTTTCTCCTGATCTTAATATTGAAGATTTAAAGTCTTTGCTATCACAACACAAAAAAATGTTTCCGGTAATTTTTATTCCATAATTTAAATTTTAAACCACTTGTTATATTTTTTCTGTAATTTTACATGCTTAGCCTGTTTGTGTCTTATATTATTTTTATGTTGTGCAGAAACAAAAGGTAGCTGGTTCATACCCACCAGAATTTGGGCTGATAAAAAGATTTTGGAAATATTTATTAAAGCGTGAGGTTGTATAATCACCTTATCTTGAAAAAATGTGGTTTATTTCGAGTTAAATAATTATTTGCTAATATATGTTGATATACATGTAGGGTCTAGATGAAGATATCTTGTGGGCTTCAATTTCAAATAACTCCTTGATGTCTGTTGCTACTCTGTTAAAGCAATGTTCCTTTACAGTCAAAGGAAAGGTACAATTGACAATTCTACCCTTCACATTCTTGCAATTTCATATGTTTCTAGTAGAGATTACAATTTAAAACCATACAAGTAAAAATTGTCTATTTGGGTCTATTTTTTGATGATTTAGGGCCAATTCAAGGATGAATTTGTTACAGCTGGTGGAGTTCCATTGTCTGAGGTGCTCCCTACGCCTACAACACACACAAACACACACACACACACACAGTCAATTTGTGTTTTCTTGCAACTGAAAATTGTGTTTTTGATGAAGATCTCACTGAAAACTATGGAGAGTAGGATTCAATCTCGTCTGTTTTTTGCTGGAGAGGTATTGTTACTTGATGAATTTTTTTATGTTTCATTATTAGATAAAAATATTAAAAAGTGGTCCGTTGCAGTTAATTTCCCTATTTCCATAATTTGATGATAAATTTCACAAACTTTGGGTCCATTTAGGTGCTGAATGTTGATGGGATTACTGGAGGTTTCAATTTCCAGGTAAAACCTACAATTAGGAAATTTAATATTTTATTTTATTTATACTGCCTCGTGGCTCAAGAATCAAATGCCAACAACATGATTAGAGGTGACAGTTTTGAGTTTTGACCCTTCTAATTATAGATGGGTCATGGGTCTATTGGGTCAAATCATGTGAATGGGTCAAATAGGTTGAAAGTTGTCCAAAGTCAATTTTCCATTAACCTTCTGGATTTCTTTCTACAGAATGCTTGGTCAGGTGGGTATATTGCTGGAACAAGTATAGGCGACATGGCAGCCACATCAGCACCCACTATTTTAAAGGAACGGGCTGTATAACACACAAATAGAACAAACAACACGGGCTTCGTTTCATCACATGAAAGATTTTAGCAAGAAACAATCTGCAATTTTGACCTGTAAGTTGTATCAATCTTAGAATATATAATCTGCAATTTTGAACTATAAGTTTATATGTCATACATGTTTCACACTATTTACAAAATATGAAATCTAGAAAATGGGAATCTTTTGGTACATACCTTAGATGGATAACGCACTTGTTGTGATAATATCATACTTGAAAAAGGAATATAAAAGAAGTCATGTAGCAGGAAAATGACACTTGTTACTGTCACGCTAATTTCAAGAGACCGAAATTATAGCATGCAGTGTCAAGTGTCATCTTTCCTGCGACATGACTTCCTTAACTCCTATTTTTCTTCTTTCTTTTAATCTTTTTTATATGTGTCTATAATGGTGTAGATATGTGTGTCTATAATGGTGGAGATATGTGTGTGTATATATAGGTATAATTTGTTTTAAATTATGTTGACAATATATGGTTGACTTTGAGTCGGTCAATCTTCTTTTCTTTTCTCTTCCATGCATTGACAATTCTGTGATGGAAACGTGAGGCCAAATGATTATCAACTTGTTCAATTGTTTTCTTGTTTCCACTAGGCTTCTTTCGACGCTCATTTGAAATTTAGTTATTAACTATTTGGCAAAGTTGTATAATTAAGGTAAACCTATATTCTTTAATAACTTGTTTTGTACTGTATTATTCCTAAATGACCCGTTCTACTCTTGTCAATCTTTATAAATGACAATTGAAAGTGTAACATTTTAAAAAGGGTAAAATGGTCACTTAAAAGGTTGAACAAGTCGAGGTGTTGGTTCTAACAGGTCCGAGCTCTTTAATTTACTCTAAGTTATGTAACAAATCTTAAGTTGTGACACTTTCATAAATTTAAAACTTTGTAAAGTTACAAGTTTTATTAAACTTTATTTATTTATATTATTTATCGTATTAATAATTACTAGCTAAAATATATTAATTTGTTTAAATATAACAAAGTTATAACGATTAGTGACAGAATGTAGGATGGTGGCACTAAATAATTTTTTCTTATAAAAAAGTAATGTCTTCTTTCTAATTAATTAAAGTACTACCTTACTTACCTTTACCAGTGAATAACACATATACTCATGATCTATAAACTCCTCAAAATTAATGTATTAAAAATGATTTAATTATTATGTTGCGTCACATTTTATACATCGTTGTTAATGTTGGATGTGTATTTTGGCCCTTTGGGAGTTAATGCAAAATCCAGTAGTTGAGCAGCCGTCAAGTGGAGTGTAGGGCCGATTTTTATCAAACTTTTATGTGATGGTTGGGGCATAATGGTGTTGGTTAGGGTGTCTATTGTATTGCTTCGGTTTAGGAAAGTGTAAGCGACAAAAATGTGGGGTATTTTTGTGGATATTGTATTTTGTTTGTGTGTGTTTGTGTTTTTATGTATAGAATATTAAGTGAATGTGTATTATTAAGACTAATTTAGCAAAAAAAATGAAGTGTAAGAGTGGTGGGTATGGTGTTTTGAGCCAAATTGTCAAATCAGTGTCATATCAACATTTCTCATTTCACATTTTACATTCAAAATTCCAAATTCCAAATACCTCTTTACTCATAACTCAACCAATAATACTCCTTTAGGACCCCACCAAAATACCTCTCGCTCACAAAATACAATCACAAACTTCCTTCTCTCTCCCGGTGAGTTCAGCCACCGGAGTGGCGAGCCACCTCACTCACGTGAGGTGTGGTGTGGTGGAGGTGGGCTAAAGTTATGCCACTTAAGTGCTGGTCACATATAGCGGTGACCATACCCGCTTCTCTTAATATGTGTCACGATTGAAAGCAGTTTAATCAAACCCATTTGGCATCCTTTTACCCAGACAGCTCACATAGTCTAATAGGCAATACTATGAGCCTACATTTAGGAGCCACTTTAAATGTCGAAAAGTCGTAGTTTTAATCAAATACGGAGTAATGAAAACGAGGGACCCACCCTGGAGTTGTATCAAGTCCCACTTGCCATAGGACATCTGTGGTCCCAATATTATCAAGTGAATCACTTGTATAGAAAAAGTCAAATAAGATGTATAATCGTTTTTTCTGTTTCTTATTTATCAATGTCCTTTTCCTTAAAGACAAGGCTGAAAAAAGAGTCATAAAACTAAATGGAAACATATCGGGACTCATTCAAATTTATTGGGCCTCTTTCATTTCTTGGGTTGCAGCCCAGAAAAATAATACCTTATGCTCCGGCGACAGTGAATCAGTGATCAAATGGGCCGGTGCTCATTTTGAATGTTTCTAAGAAAGTTACTGATTGAATCAGGAGTATTACATATCGAATTAGAAATTTTGTATTTTTATTAAAGGAGTGGTAGTAACTAAAATGTAGTGGTGGTTATTGATTGATTGATGTCTAACTTCATAATACATGCCAAACATCTTGGTTTGAATGCTGTTAAAAAAAAATATGAATGATACCCAGAATAGATAAATAGGCTATAAAAATAGAGAAACTTATTTTGTATTATGTCATTTAACTTTATCATATCAATAACAAACTTGGCACAACAGTGTAACTAAAGCATGTCCTTATTACAACAATATCAAAGTTTAACAGAGCAAACACAAGAAGTAAACATAACATGCTAATGAGAAGTATTTCAAACCATAACATAACACACTGATGCAAGATGAATCAATAAGTTTCGGGATGGGCAACAGCGTAAGCCTCAATAGCCTTATAAGTTTTCTCATATAATTCCTTTTCAAAGTTAAGAACATCTGTAGATGGTTTATCATCCCCTTTACAGTTATAGATGACTGTTTGCTTGAATACACATCCTCCATCCGCAGAAGGTACAATCTTAACATGATGATTGATGGAGTCTAATATACCCATTAAGTAGTCGCCTTCAAAAAAGGTGTAACTATAGCTCAAGTTGCTCACATCAATGGTACCTTGCTTATACTTTCCACTTGTGAATGGGACACCTACATCAAGTAATTTGTGTTAAAAAAGAGTGCACTATAAAATAAAAATCGACAAAGCTACGTCAATGCGATAAAAATATTCTTTTACGTAAAGAGTCATATTTGTACGTACTAAATATGTATGGTTGTGTGGAAAATGGTGTGAAATCTTACCATCGCCAAATGTGAAAAGCCTTATTGTTCCTACACCTCCATCGCCTTCAATGGTCTCGATGGACTTGAAAACTTCAGGATTGACCTTAGGTGCTATAATATGGAAGTCATGAAAAACCTTATAAACCGTCTCAGCCGGAAATGTGGAAGCAACCTCAACCTCGATGCTAGCGGTAGTCATGATTAACTTATATGATAGGAAATATGTAAGAAAATTGTTTAGATTTGATTTGGTTGATGTAGGAGTAAAGTTTGGTATTTATAGGATGGGAGAGTTGTTAAGAATGAAGCTTTCAGATGCTAAATTTCTATGTTAGCACATCAAGTTTGACCGTCTTGGATTTTGAGAATAAGCGGACATGCATAAATTTATCTATATAATATATAAATAAATTGATTTGATTGCAAATAATGTACATGTGTTTTAAATTCTACGTCTAGAAACTGAAAAAATGAAAGCGTCCAAACCCAACTACCCCTTAGTTGTTTATACAGTTCTATATAACTAGCAGGGTACCCGCGCAATGCGGCGGCGGGTACCCGTAATCATATTTTGAAGTGACGACAGTACCGGTGGTGGTGACAATAGCGATGGTGATGAGTGGTGGTGCGTAGTGATGGTAGGTGCTGACATTAGTGATGGTAGGATCAGATCCGAAATTGACCTTTTTTGTGAAAGTAAATATGGGCCTTTTAAATAGAGAAATGATGGTTGAGTTCTGGTGACGTTAAAGCTTATATATATATGTATCTGGAATAAATCAAAATAATCAAGTAGTTGAAGTGATTAACACACAGTGACTACTTAGGAGAGGTCTTGTGTTCGAATCCTGTAAGCAACACTTTATTTTTTTAGTTAAAGAACTTACTAAAAGTGGAAATCTCCTTAAACTTAAAATTAATGAGCCCCTTAAACTTACTAAAAGATGTAGGCCTAAATACATTAGTAAGTAGTAAGATAATCAACTAAAGGGGTGGAATATGCACAATATGAATACTACAAGGGAGTGGGTTGTAAATTAGTTTTGTTCTCGAATGCAAAGGTGTAAGATAAAGAGGAATAAGATGTAAATTAACATTGTTCTAGAAGTAGTAGTGTTGAGTCGAGTAATAAAGCAATTGCTTGAGTATTTCCAGTATATTTCACTAAATATGGTTATATATTATTTTAATTTAATTTAAAGGATATTCAAATTTTTGTTCAGCGTATGTACTAAACACATCATCTTTTTAAAGGTGATAAAAAAGATTACTTCAAATTTAGTGTAAAACTATACAGTGTATTAAATACTGTTTATATTATATGAGAGATATTCCTTATTCATTTATCTATTTACAGTATTTGAAATCAATAGAAATTGTTTTGAAGTTAAATTTAGTGCGTACAGTGGGGCAAAGTTTTTTTAGTACAAGTATATTCTTTATTGATATATTTTTATTTTATTTTAGTGTAATTTAGTCATTTAGTGTATACATTGAAGATGGTATTAGCTTAGTCGGTAGAGTGTTTGTTAATCCGTAGGGAGACCTACGTTCCGCTCTCTCACAAGCTAGTATATATAGGGAAAGGATCTAGTGGGAAATGAAAATTTTAAGGGGAGGGGGAAAATACAAAATTAATCGTTAGTAATATAGGGTGATTCCAATATAAAATAGGGAGTAGTTTATCAATGGAATATTAAAGACAAAATTACAATGGCTAACATTCCTTGACGAATACTATTCATTGTTGAATAATACTCCATCCGTCCAATACAAAATTTACATTTCATTTTGTCATAATCTTTTTAGAAGATAGTTAGTGGGGGAGTCCTTTGTAATACTTTTGATTAAAATATAAGGTTAGATTGGAGAGAGAAAATATTTTATTGGTGGAATGATTGGTAATAATATTATTTTATTAAGAGGACCCCCCAAATTTGAGAAATGTAAACTTTTTTGTGGGACAAAATTTTAAGGAGAAATGTAAATTTTTTTGTGGGACGGAGGGAGTACATTATATGCTTAAAACTAGTGTACAACAATTAATATTGTATTTTCTTTTTACCTTGAATTTTACATTTTTTTTATTTATAAATTTGTATTGATCAAATGAGTATGAATATATAAAAAAAATTCGAACTGCAACCAAGTATGAATATTATAAATGGGGGAAGCAATACTATCTTATTATCTTCTTTTTTTAGTGCGGAATTAATTAACCAAACAGAAAACTTATAAACGAGAAAACTACAAGAAGCCGTAGCTGGCCAATGCAAACACCACCACCCAACTAAATATGCGAGCTGCAAAATAAGCAAAACCGACCAAAAAGAACACCATACAACAAAAAGGAACCACCAAACTCTCCTGCACCCAATTAAGACTCATGAAACTGTCTTGCTAATCAACTTCTTTTGTGGCCTTGCTTTCTTCATCGTATGTTTTTTTCTTGTTCTTTTTGGTCATTTCTTTTATTTCCCCATCTTCATTTTCATTTCTTCTTCCTCCATTTTCGTTAGTTTCTTCGTCTCTAGAGCGCCAATTAGAGTCTTCAAGCAGCCTTCGGGATCTACCGGACTAGTCTTAGGCATTAGATTCTCCGCAACATCAGCTGGAGTCATATCGGTTTCTTCCAACATAACATGAATCTTGTCAAACAACGCATGCGATTCTAGGAAAAGATAATTATTTGCCAAAACCTTAAACGCTTCAAAACCACAATATCCCAACTCAATATGTTTATCCATCCGCCCTCTTCGAATGAGTGCGGGATCAAGTTTATCGACATAATTGGTCGTAAAAACAATAAGCCGTTCTCCCCCACACGCGGACCAAAGACCATCAATAAAATTCAAAAGTCCCGACAACGTCACTCTACTTTTTGTGGGAGTTTTACCCGTCGACTTTGTTGTTTTCTTGGTCGGATCACTATCTTCCTCTTGATCATTTTCGCCTTCTTTCTTCTTCCTTTGACTTGTGAGGTCAACCGAACAGTCAATATCTTCGATCACAATAATTGACTTGCTTGATGTCTCGATTAACAACCTCCTCAACTCGGTATTATCACTCACCGAACTCAACTCAAGATCATAAATATCATACCCTAAGAAATTAGCCATGGCGGCAATCATGGTTGACTTTCCGGTCCCCGGTGGACCGTAAAGTAGATAACCACGTTTCCACGCCTTCCCGATCCGTCTATAAAACTCTTCCGCCTTGCTAAAAGTAGTCAAATCGTCTATAATATCCTGCTTCTTCTTGGGATCCATAGCTAGCGTTTGAAATGTTGCCGGATGCTCAAACACAACTTGTGTCCAATGAGACGAATTGTTAGTATAAAGCTTTCTCATCCTGTTTTTCCTCCTAATTTCTTTCCCCGTTTTGATCACGTGTTTTAAATAATCCCCTATAACAAATTCTCTATCCCGTTTATGGAAAGTGAGCTTTAAATACCGCCTTTCATCCGCGGTTGGATGCAATGAAACCGATTGTGTCGTTATCGGGTTCTTCCCGGATGCCCAAAAAACCTTAACTCCATCGAACTCATCCGCCACTTCTTCATAATCATCCATTGACAAAGACACAATTTGGGTTGTACCCTTGATGATGTCACCTTTTAGACGTTTGGCCTCCATGGAGATTGTGGACCTCAAGTAGACCTTGATGATGGAGTAGGCCCCATTATGCCTAAAACGGTCACCCGTGAACTCGTTGAATTTGATCTCGATGTAAGGGTAGAACGGAGTAACGAGTCTTCGGGTGTATTTCCCGAGCAACTTGCTTATGTCGTGTGGGAAGTATCGTTGGATTATCGCTAACACAAACAGAAGGCTAGCGATTTGTGACCCGAATTGAGCTATCATATCTCCTTTGTACATCTTTTTAATGTTTTTTTTAACTTGATTGTAAGATGCAATTGAAGCTTGAACATATAAATTTGATTTGTTTACATTATGATGTGACACGATCTTACATAGTGTGGTTGGTATTGCTTTTTATGTTATTTTTCTTCCTTTACACGTTTTGCTTTGTTTGTTTCTTCAATTCCTAGAACTTGCCAAGCACTGGAGTTGGAAATGTGGATTTATTGACTATAAGTCTACAAATATAAAGTAGTACTTCGTACAAAACAAATACTGGTATTTAATTATCGTTAACAGAGGATATTGGCAAAATAAAACATAAAATACATAATATCCTTAAAAAGGGACATGTTTGTAATTTATCCTAAAATATATATTAATAGACTCACTAGTCATATTTTCCGAAAAAGTTAAGTTTATAATTATACATTATTTTGTTTATTAAGATAATTTTAATTATAAAAACGATCATTTAACTCACTAACAACTGGATATGTATTTTAATTATTGACAAAATAATGATGTGACAATTATTCATCTATGTGGAAAAAAATATTAAGAAGATATAAAATAAGGTTAATGCACCCTGAAGTTACCGTACTTTCCATAAAAAGTTCAATTTAGTCATTGTACTTTACGGAATTTTTTTAAATAATGATGGTAAGCTATACGGTAATCAGGTTATAGGTCATCCGGGTAACCTAAATGTATTAAAAAAAATTGATATCCGATAATCCGTACTCGTACATTAAAATAACTTTACTAGATAAAAATATATAATAACAAAACTTGGTTTTTTTGTTGTAAAATATGATAATCACATAATATATTAACCCTAAAATAAACAACAGATTAAGAGCTCAAATTTTATCCCAATACATGTTATATGAATCACAAAAATTATAATCGGTAATTCACCAATTATATAGTAGTATTAGTTTTCAAGGCTACCTACTTTCGGCAAAAATATAGAATGAACGGTCACATGAAGTTTTTTGTTTTGTCTATTTCTGCATCAACATTTAAAGATATCATCTCACGCAATTGTCTTGATATGAATCAACTTTTTTAACTGTCTTGAAGTTTATAGCTTTTTATTTAACACTCTTAATTGTTTATTGAATGATCGCGATTTATAGTTCTTAAGGGTGGTAATTTATTGATTAATTTAATGTTATATATCTTAAATTTTTAAGGAGGAAATCCTATGAACTTCAAATGGGTCTAACCGGATCACCCTGAACCTTGACAACGGAAAGCAATCTTAACCTAATATCGGACCCAATAAGAAGTCAAGTTAGTCGGGTCAAGTTAAAAAAACCGTAAATCAACATGAAACTTGAATGCATCCAACCCGACTAACATAGTCATATTCAGATGTGGGTTTGGATTGGATTGACCCTTTGCCCTTTGGTACCCTTATGGCAGCTCCGGAAGTGACTTTGAGATGGCTACTTTTATTTATAACGACACGTTTACGTTAAAATGATATACTTATAACTTACTATAAGTCTATAATCTATCTAGATCAACGGCCATGATTAATTAGACGTAATTTAAGCATTAACATTTGATTACACTACTATAATTGTACACACTGGAGAAGATTTTTTAATACCTTTTACTCTAAAATAAAAGAGAAATACATTTAACGCAATGCACAGGATATTACACCAAGTATAGAAATGGTTTTCTACACTTATTATATGTATTCTGAAATAAGTGTTAACATAACTTTAAATAATATACACACCCAAAGTTATTACACCATTAGCATACCAATAGTAATAGTTCCAAACATACTCATAACGACTTTATACAGATTCAATTTCACTAACCCGTTTTGTCGACGGACAAAACGTTATAACATAATCATCCGAAACACAATTAACCAAAGGCGGCGGATTATCATATGCATAACTATAATAAGAAGGGCACGCTTCCTTAAAAATCTTCGAATAAACACTCGGTTTGCATTTATTCGGTGTCCCATACTCGTTTCTACAACAAAATTTGTCATTATCGAAAGCCAAACACGTACTTTTGCAAGCAACAACCTCACCATTATCATTCAAAACCTCGAGTTCTTGAGGACAAATATCATTAACATCCTTTTTGCACCCTCCGATATGGCATTTAGACGATGAAGGTATTGTTGTAACCGAAACCGGGATATTATAACCGTCAACTAAACTAACATCATAAAAACTTGGGTTACTCTTATCGGGTTGTAATGCAAATTGGACCAGTGTCACGGGTGGGGCCCCGATTAGCCCATTGCAGCATAATTTCCCGCCACAATCGCCGGTTTCACAAGCGGGGGTTTTGCCATAACCGAATTTGCAACCTGTTCTAGCCCATATCCGCCCGACCCAATTGGCGGGAGCTTGTATTTTTCGTTGTTCACCTGGTGGAAGGTAGAAACCGCCGTTGGCTAAAACCGCGTGTCCTTCGTTTGCGGCGTTTGCGGGCCATATTGGGTAGGGGCATTTGTTGCTAATGTAGAAATTGCATGCTTCAACCGTCACTTTTCCTAAAAATATCGGTTTTGGATAGTTAACATTTATTCGTTTAGACTGTATATATACAATTGATACATACTCAAATAAAAACACAAACACGGTAACATATCAAAAATTTTAAATTAAATCGTATAACTCGATTCATTTAACATAATTCACATTTTTTGTATTTTCATTATGGTGTTTAATACCCCGTAGCATTTTAAAACAATAGAATTGATTGGAATTTTTTTTTTTTAAAGTTGTGCATCCGTTTGCAGGTAAACATGTGTGTATCTGCACCTATAAAAGTTATCTTAAAAAATTAAAATTTTGTACTTATTATTTGGCTACCAAACAAGATTGGATTCACTTTCAGGCTCCAGCAACCAAAAAATATACCCATTAAATTTCTCAACAATAATGGATAAAAAGTACCGACATATATATACATTTCTTTTTCTTTTTGAGTTAATTTCATAAATAATCTTTCAACTAATCATATATTACAAATGTAATCATCTTTTAAAGGTACAAACTCAATCATTTATTTACCATTTTAGTAAATCTTCAGCAATACGTACATATCCAATACTTTTACGGATAAATGGGCCCTAAAAAAACTTTGGGCCTGTTCTGTTGATCGCCTCGCATATGCTCAGTTCCGGCCCTCATAACATGATATAATTTTTAAAAGGAAACATTTCATATTGAAATTAATCTAGTACGAAGTATAACTTTGGCCTTTCTAATAGACAATAATATATAGTATAGCATAATATAAACTATAAAAGGGTGGGAACCGTGGGATTACCTGAAGAAAAGGAAGACAAAGAAAATAAGAAATGGGTTGGTTGGCTTCATGTTTCTATTTTGAAATACTTTTTAGATTTTAAAATGTATTTATAGAAGATTACAAGTGGTTGAATTGTGATTAAAGAATATGAAATAATGGGATAATCTTCGTTTAAAAGACAAGCAAACCCTGCAACATAAGGGATAAGGTGGCACTTTAAATGTGAAGTCAGTAAACTTAGTTTCCTAGAAAGGCAAAAACAACTAAATAAATAATTGATCAACTTTATAATTTTGGAAGTCCTCTAATTTCACAATATTAATCAGACAAAAACCAAAGGATATTAACCGTTGTCATTACTGATATTTTAGTTTTATAAAATCAGCATCACATTAACTGATAATCCAACTGACGCTCCCCACTAACGGAGGCATGCCATAAACCAACGGCAGTTGGTAGCCAATCGGCAAAATTGTTTTCACCCATCTTAGGCTTTTGAGCAACTACGCATGTCTATGATTGATTAACTTTCTATTCTTGAAAATGTCAAAACCTATTTTTTTTACCACAAAGTTTGACACGTGACTTCCATACCATGTCATTTTTAATTCCCGAAGGCCGAAACACCACATGATGGTAGCTTTGATATTGCACTCGGATTTGCAAAAATTGTCGAAGTTAGGACGCCACAAATTTTGTCCTAGTTTAGTAATTAGTTCTCACTTCTCAACTATTAAGACTGAAATCCATCATTGTCTTGCCTTTAAATCGTGGGTATAAATAGCTTAATAAATTAGGTTAATAAATCCTAATCCGTCTAAATTTGAATTTGGGGTTTAAACAGTTAGTTTGATATATCTGTTTGAATGTTTAACTTTTAATCGCTACAATTTTATAAAATACTAATTTTATAAAACTATTGAAGACAAAAAAAATCATAATTTAATAAAAAAAATAAGGGATTTAAATTGAGTATTTATTAAATAATTAAATAAATATAAAGATAAGAAAAATAAATATGGAAATTGAAAACATGGGGGTTAAATCAAAATCTTTAAGTTTAATGACTCTATCATAATTGACAATTTTTTATGTTCTTCAAATCGGATTAAAATTAAACAAATTCCAAATTCGATTTTCCATTCTCAATAATAAATTATATATACATTATTTTTTTAACAACTAGGAAATCAAGTCGGGAGCTTCAGCATGGCCACCCTTAACAGAAAAAGAACTATATAAAATTAAAAACTAGCAAGGTGTTAGAAGAAAGTACAAGAATCCAACAACAAAACGAACAACAATTACAACATATAGAACGGACAAATACACCACATAAACCATAATAAAGACTTACAATTACTTCTATACTTCAAGTGAATAATGAGGATAAGAATTCATTTCTAACCCACGATGCAGATAACTCCTTATTATTGAATATGAAATTATTCCTTGCTTTTCATATGAATCAGAGAATGCCCGCAACCACAACCTCTAGAAATTTTCTTCTATTACTTAATTTACCGGTATCTCTGACGTCAAGAACAAATTGGGCCATTGAGCTACTTTGATTGACACTAATATTACAACAACCCATTAACCAATTCCACAATTCCTTGATTTTGGAGCATGAATGAAAGATATGATCTTTTGTTTCGTCTTCCGGGCCGCAAAAGTACATAACACCAAAGGAATTTGAACACCTCTAGATTGTAAGTTCTTCCTAGCTAATAACCTGTTTGCTAATAAACGCCAAGCAAAACTGTTTATTTTAAACTGTTTAGTCGGTAAGCTTTTTAATAGGCATCTAAATGAGCTGATTATGAATTTGCCCGACACACCATTCACCAATCCAACATGACAAAAACAATATGGAGGGATAAACGTACGTTTTTGGTAATACATATTTAATGTTACAAATCTCTCTAATGTGTACTTTTACAGCATTAACTAACGTGAAATTAATTAACATATCATTTTTGTTTAAACTGAAAATTCTATTTAATGCACCTTATAATATAGTAAAAATATATTTTATTAGTTTTATTTAATTTATATTTAAGACATAATCAACGTTGGAATAACTCAAATAAAAATTATACATTTATCTACAGTTAAATGTTTTGGACCTTTGGGTTGTCTTTTAGTGGACCACACCAAATCTGTAGAAACTAGGATTACCTTTCGATATGTTTTATACTTCCTCCGTTTTAAAATAAGTGAGTTTCTATTTTGGGTGTTTCAAAATAAGTGATACACTTTAAAAACTTATCATATTTGATAAAAGGTGATGGAACTCATACGTCTCTTTTAATATAGTGAAATGACACATTTATCCTTATTAAATTCACTTTAATCAATATATATGGAACTCATCATCTACTAATTACTCAATTTAATCTTATTAACCTCTATTATCATATTTTGCCTAAAAGCTGTAAACTCTAAAATATATCACTTATTTTGAAACGAAGGATGTACGTCCTGTGAAGAAAAAATGAGACAAGATATAGCATCTCACATGGGGCCAATACACACAATTATCGACTTTTGACAAAATCATACCTATAAAGTCAAGTCTCCCTTTTGCTTTTTTCTTTCTAAACAATTTTCTAATATTTCTGCATTTGACATGTAAATTTTGATAGAAAAAAACGTAAAAAAATCTGTACAAAAACACCAGGTTCGCTATTTAAAGAGTGCTAGGTCCACTGCCTATCTTGATTCCCTCAATCGATCCTTCCTTCCTTCCATTGATTTCATCAAAATGTCATCGTTCAATTTCTATCGAAACAATTTCATAAACCCCTAACAATTTTATAAAAGGGTTTCTGAGATTTATCCAAGATCTATTAAAATGTTTTTTCGTGGTTTATTGTTCTTCTGTTTCCTCTTGTTCTTCCCCAATTCCTCACTCCAGTCTTCACGCATGCGCAAAATGTAATTCTTTTTAACCAGTTTCATACATTTTGGCTCAATTAGAAGAATAATTAACAGGTTTCAATTTTATTGTTTTTTCAGTCGTGAATCAGTGATCAGATTGCCGAATGGTGATTCGTATGGTCACCCTTTTAATCCCACTCGGGTCACCCAAATTTCGTGGCACCCCAGGTTTGAATTGAATGATTTTGTGGCATCCCAGGTTTTAATTTACATGATTTTCCATAGAATTAAAATTTCTTAATTTGCGAATTTTACAGGGCGTTTTTGTATAGAAACTTTTTAACAGATGCAGAGTGTGATCACTTTATTCAACTAGTGAGTATTCAATTTATAATCCTGTTCATTATTAAATTTAGTTTTGTGATTATTGTAACTAAATCTTAGGGTATATGAATTTTAGGGTGTATTTGAACGTGCATGTAAACTCATACTCCGTAATTTCTAGCAATTGTTTTTTCTGTGACGATTTTAGAATTTTGCGACTTTTATGAAACTGTTATTTTATAATATGATTTTGATTTTTTTTTTAAGTGGCAATGATGTATGTTAAAATGCATATCCAAACACCCCCCTTAACAATTTATATAATTTGATAGAATTTTGGGTATTCAGGCAAAGGATAAGCTTGAAAAATCTATGGTTGCTGACAATGAATCTGGTAAAAGTGTAGAAAGTGAAGTTCCGGCATGTTTCTTGACAAAGCTCAGGTTAGCTAAACATTTATAAAAATATTTGTTAAATATACCTTTGTGTAAATTGAATACATAATTTTATAAATTATGATTTTGATTTAATTATGTTTTGGTGATATTAATTTATGTTTGAAGGATGAAGTAGTTGGTGGCGTTGAATCAAGAATATCTGCATGGACATTTCTTCCGGTTGAAAATGGAGAATCTATGCAAATATTACATTATGAAAATGGTGAAAAATACGAAACACATTGGGATTATTTTCATGATAAAGCTAATCAAGCATTGGGTGGTCACAGGATTGCAACCGTGCTTATGTATCTTTCTAATGTACAAAAAGGTGGCGAAACCGTCTTTCCTGACTCCGGAAAACGGGCGGGTCAACACTTGTTTTTCTTATTCAGATTTGTATAGTAATGAGTTTGTGATGTCTTTTGAATTTTTTGCAGATAAAAGAATCTCAACCAAAAGCTAATGAAGATTGGTCTGAATGTGCTAAAAAGGGTTATGCAGGTATGAATTCTAGTTATTGAAATTGTACTCATATTTGAAGGAAGTTTTTTCAAATTCCTAAATTATCCCTTATTGAATAGTTGACCGTTTGACTTTCAGTAAAACCAAGAAAAGGCGATGCATTACTATTCTTTAGTCTTCATCCAAACGCGACAATCGATGAATTAAGTTTGCACGGTAGTTGTTCCGTTATAGAAGGTGAAAAATGGTCAGCAACAAAATGGATACACGTACGGAACTTTGGCCTATCAAACGATTCAAGTGATGATTGCAAGGACAAAAACGTAAATTGCCTAACATGGGCTGCTACTGGTGAATGCAAAAAGAATCCTGTTTATATGGTTGGCTCTGCTGCTGCTGGTGTTGGTTATTGTAGGAAGAGTTGCAAAGTATGTTCATAGATAGATACAGATTTCCCGTCTCTATATCTACAGAGTTTTATGCGTATTTGGTATAAATCGAGTCGATGTATGTAATCTGAATTAGGGGATATGAAAAAGGGATAAAAGATATGTAAGTTGATTTTTTTCAGAAAGGGAAAGTATAATGTCTATATTGCCCTTTTCTGTTTTGAGCTATTGAGAGTTGTAACCATTCTTAATATTATTATCTGTTTTAAATCAAACTCATTTTAATCTGTTACCAAGCCAACAAACTGTTGGCTGCCATGATGACATAATTTTCAGTTTACATAACAATCACATAAAGCACCTTCTTGGTATTTTGAATGGTTCCCAACAAATAACCACTAATATACAACTTTCATTGCACAAGGTACAAATCATCATAGCATTAACATTTTAGTTTTGGATTTCATTTTTGGAGCATACATTTAGTAATGCAAGAGGAACCAAGTGCATGAGAGAGAGAGAGAGAGAGTATAGTTTTTCATGTCATGTAAATTAAGGGTGAATGAAGAAATCATGCAATATGTTCATTATGAGAGCCAATTCTACATGCTTTTGTTGCCTTAACACTTGTTAATTGTTCCCTCACATCCCACCATTATATGAATGCTTCAAAATTTGCAACACCAACCATACCACCCCATCTAACTGTGTGTTCTTGTGTGTGTGTTAATGTGTGTGTATATATAATATACATATAATTTTGATCGATGGGAAGACGACCGCCTTGTTGTGATAAATCGCATGTCAAAAAAGGGCCATGGACGGCCGAAGAAGATGCAAAGATTCTTGCATATGTTGCTAGTCATGGAATCGGTAACTGGACGTTGGTTCCTCAAAAAGCAGGTGGTTTACTTGTGTTTATTTTTAATTAAAAGTTAGTTAATTTGTTAAATGGGTTGTACTGTGTGCATGTGTACTTGTACAGGGCTTAACAGATGCGGGAAAAGTTGTAGGTTAAGATGGACGAATTATCTTAGGCCGGATCTTAAGCATGATAGTTTCACCCCTCATGAAGAAGACCTCATTTTGAAGTATCACCAAGCTATAGGCAGTAGGTATGGTTATAACCTTGAGCCTAAATGTGGTTTGATGTTAGAAAAAAATAACTAACTGAAGCAATTTTGGTCACATTATGATGTTAATAATAAGCGATGTCAAAAAGGCTTTAATCATATTTATTTTCGCAAAGTATTTTTGAAACTAAAACTTTAAAAAGTGTTAAGGAGATCGACCCAACCTATTTTTTTCACATCCTAAAAGTTTACATGTTTTGATCAATTATCAACTCACCAAATTTTAGATACGGCAAAGTGGGTTGGCTGAACGGGTTAGGTAACAAATCATAATATATGATTTTATACGGGTCAAAACAGATTAGGTCGGGTCAATTTGGCCCCAAATTTTTTTGCACAAACTTGTAGCATTTATATATTTAATTAATAATACCAAATAAGACTGCAAAAATCACAATATTTCAACAATAAGTGTTTTTCTTCGTAAAGTGTTTAGGAGGCTTCATGCATTATAAATATATTTTTGGCGATTTTCAATCCATCAGACCTGTTTCCTTTAAGCTAACTTCTTGAAGTGTACCGGGTCACAAAATATAATTCTAATTAACTAATCCCCAAAGAATAGTTTTTCGGGCATAAAAGTAATTTTCTTATGTGTTAAAAATTCTTAGGTGGTCGTTGATAGCAAAGCAACTACCAGGAAGAACAGATAACGATGTCAAGAATCATTGGAACACAAAACTAAAAAAGAAGCTAACTAAAATGGGCATCGACCCCATAACCCACAAACCATTCGGTCAACTTCTTTCCGATTATGGAAACATCAACGAAATCATCCCACAAAACACAAGACCTTCAAATCACTATCACCAACCCTCAGATTTCTCATGTGCCGATAGTTCATTAACAATGATCGATCCATTTCAAGACCAACAAACTCCAATGAACCTAATCACTGCTCATTTTCAAGTCATTAACGAGGCCGCTTCATCTTCCACATCATCACCCAAAATCCAAGTGAATTTACCATCTTCTCCCTCAATTTGGAGTGATTATCTTGTTGGAGACCAAGAACAAGATTGTACTAACGAGCCCGATGTTGGTATTTTATCAATAAACGGTGAAAATGTTGATAGTTACAACGGGTTGGGGGTAGATTGTATGAAGAACGGGTTTGAGGTTGCTACTACTTCGGTTTCTTTTGTGGAATCAATTTTAAACCGAGATCGGGAAATGGAGATGGATTTTCCTCAACTTTTGGATGGTTATTCCGAGTATTGAGTCAAAGTAAAATCTTTGGAAATTGTCGTAGTGGTGTTGGTGATAGACCGACCTATTTTCTAGTTTTCAGTTAAGTTAGTTGCTAAATTCTCAAATATGTTGTTGATGTTTATTTCTTATTTTCTAAATAGTTAACTAGTGTTGGTCATGAGACTTGCTAACCATTTTATCTCATACATGTCAACAATTAACAAGTCCTTTTTAGTAATTATAACACGATTATGTTGAATTGACCCACACTTAATACATGCTAAAACGCGAATTTAATGATCATAATATTAAAATTATATAATTCAAAATAAGAAGCAAGTAATTGTAACACGATTATGTTGAATTGGTTATTATGAAAAAGAAGCACCAAAAACTAGTGTTTGGATTTCATTTTACGCCTCGGGAATGTATTGAAACTCTGAATGTGATTTGATTTCAAGATGTGTATACGAACAAGAAAATTGTAGTCGAATTTAGAAACCGAGCATTTTGTAATTGTTGTAATTGATTTCTTTCAACTGAAGGCAGCATAAAATACATTCAGGCAGTTCTTCAGCCTTGCTACCCTGTACCAAAATTTAAAAATTAAAAAAAAAAAAAAAAGTTTCGTGTATGAAATTGTGATATATGAAACAAAATGGACCTGTATAGTGAGCCCGAAATCAAGTATGCAATGTTTTAGTCGATCTTGAAATGCTTCAAAACCTTTTCTTGAGATGTAACTGAATTTGTGCATGTTCAAATCAATTTCAAAGTAGTTTTCTCCCTGCAAAAAATTCCAATTATCATCTTATTTGGTGTGACATATATTTTGATCATTTTATGATATCATCTTTATTATCAATCAAGAAAAAAGGAATAAAACTTGTAAACAAACACATAAGTTGAATTGGGTGTAAATTTACCAAGAAAAATTCATGTTGGGGGCGTGAGAGAACGGGCTTCTCATTATAAGCATTCATAAGTTTCCTTTCAGCTGAACTCATTTGAAGATCTTCTAAATTTGTGACCCGACCCAAAATCTTTAATCTTTCCCTACACGGTGCAATTGTATCTACTGGAAAACCTCTAACTCTTTCCACCTCATCATCGATTATTTTCTGTTAAAAAAATAAAAATAAAACGTAAACTCGAATTTCTTGTAAATAAGTAGATAATGTTTATTACCATCTTACCCTTAGATTTTCTTGAAAATGAAGTGGTAGTGCCTCGTAATTTTCAGACAACTTGAAATAAAAAACAAAACTCATTCCTTCTCCATCGTAATCATGTTGAAATAATGCAGGAGGATATAAAGGTATCTGGTATAAAAAAAAAGATAGTTCAACGCGACAATACGAAAATAAAATGATAAAACAAAATAATTTAAATTACATAAAATCGTCCCTGTGGTTTGTATGAGTTATGATATCCTCGACTTTTTTTATTACAACAACGCCCCCTCGACTTTTTTGCTTTAGGGACTGCTGGTGTTATAAATTTCTAAATTAGGGACTATTTCCATAACTTGATACAAACCACAGGGACGATTTACATAAATTACACAATAGTAATAACAGATATACATACTTGAAGATTTACAACAAGCAAAGGAGGGATTTTTCCATTTCCAGATGATTCAAGTTTAGGAAGTTCAAGAAGGCGAGCAATATGATCAATTTTACGGGGAGATAAAAATACATCAACACCAATAGGGTAAAAAGCAGCATTATTTGAAGCAGATTCTTTCTTTTTATCTCTGTAAAATTCACAAAAGGGACAGGTGTCACTTACTGGTGAGACTAATGAAAACTTGTTTAGATTTGGAACTGTTATTATTATACCTTAAATAATTATGACCTCGAACTTTAAATGTACTTGGATCGAGTGGTGACCAACAATCCGACATGTTCTTGTCTATTGGACAAAATGGAACTTGAGAGCCTGCAATTGGTCTTTGCAAAACATCTTTTGGGGCCACTGAAACAGATCAAAATATGTGTGAATTCAAAGAATACCATAGAAAAGAAGTCAATTGGGTTGACCAAAAACATATTTTTATAAAAAAAATTAGTTTTTTAGATATTTAGTATGCTAAATATGATTTAAAAAAAAACTATATTATTGCAACAAAAATCTGACCTTTTTAATAGAGAGGATTTTGGAGGTTTTATTTAAAATAAAAATTATACATAACCTTAATCGACCTGTTTCCTTTGTGTGCTCAATATAATTACAAAAAATATATTGTTGCAAAAAAAGTCTAATTTTTTTAATAATAATAAGCTAACTTTTTTATTAGAAATGATTTAGGAGGTTTTATGCATTAAACATTAAATAAACCCAAATTGGCCCGTTTCCCTAGTGTGCTAAATTTTACTAAGCAAACTATACTAGTACAATAAAAAACTAATTTTATTGAAGACTGAATACAATCCAAATCAACTCGTTTAATGCATTGAAGATTAAAGATCACAAAACAGCCGTTCATTCTTTTAGTTCTACCCGAGATAAAAATAGTACCCGAATTGACCCATTCATAAGTAAACGGGTCAAAATTGGCACCTAAAATTCAGCCCTTTATAAGGGCAAGCAAAACACTCACATATAGAAAGATTAGAGTTTGACTGTCCTTCCCGCCATTTAAAAGAAAGTCTTGAAGAAACTTTCTTTTTTGCACTTTGCGGGCTGGAACACGTTGATCTGCTCTTCACATCTGTTGATGTTGTGCAATTAAGACAAGGCAGGCAACCGTTTTGAATCTCAAAAATCTGATATCCATTTTCAGGTGGTTGTTTTGTTAGCGAATCAATTGTAGAGAAAGAAGAACCAGCTACATGCTCAGAAATTCTTGGAGTTACTGTTGCACTTACTGAACTGCTTTGAGATACAATATCTGAGAATAAAAATTTATAAAATAATAATAAATAAATTGAGAACCAAAACTGAAGTTTTTAATTCAAGCAATGATTATTTAATGAATGTTTAAATTCAGGATTTACCGTCTTGAGTGCTGTAAAAATCTTCATCACCTTCAGACTCACTCCCTGTTGCAGTATCAAACCACTCTGTACTTCCTGATAAATAAAAACAAATTGTTTAAATTTAAATGAATTACCTTGAAAACACATATCCAAACACCCTCTAAAGAGTGATTATAGTTATTCAAAGAATCATACATATAATCATTGTTTAAAGTTAAGTAACTTTACATTTATCACAAAATTTATTTTCTTTCAGCAATTTGTTACCTAATCATCCTGAGTCAAAAGAAAATTACACTAAACAATTACATAATCAAAAGTTCAAAACCTAAATCATAATCAATTTACTGGACATAAACAAGGTACAATATTAACAGCGGACGGTACAATAACACGTGAATAACCTCCCAAACACGCATATTGTGAATTTAAACCTCAATAATTTTACTCACACGCACATCCAAATACCACTTTAAAGTACACAGAGAAAGCTGGACAGAGTCTTCGGTAATATATAATACTCCATCCGTCCCACAAAAAAGTTTACATTTCTCACATTTGATGGAGCCCACATAATAAAATATTACTCCGTATTATTACTAAGAACCCTACCATTAATATTCACTAACTATCTTTCTCTCTTCAATCCAATCTTATATTTTAATCAAAAGTATTACTAGTGACCCCACCACTAACTACTATCTAAAATCCTGTGCCCAAGAGAAATGTAAACTTCTTTAACCAGAAAACCCTAATTTAGAATCTCAAAATCAGCTGAACTTCTAAAACTAACAAAAAAGATTAATTATTTAATCAATTTACCGTGAAATGTAGGGTTCCGATAAGTACGATCAATTGAATTACAAGCATCAGCAGAAGTATCGACTTTACTTCGAGATGAATAACGATTAGTACCAGCATTTGTCCTCCCTAAACGACGTCGTCGTCTTCCATGAACTCTCGGTATCTGTTCACCATCTGGTCGATCGCCACGTTTCTTCTTCCTAACTCGAACACACCCCTGTTCCTTCGATCCACACACTCCCATTTCACCTAATTTCTCTCTCTCTCTCACACACACCTAAACACGTAGTATGCTTTATGGTGATCAATTCGATCTAGCTCATAAATTTGATTAATGGAAGTAAATCTATAGATACAACAAGGTGTATTTAGTATTTACGGAAATTGGATAACCTAATAAATGTGTAAACAATATTTTGGTCAGCAAGGGGAAGAAGTGATGATTTATTGTTGGATAAATATTATATATGAATATGAAAATGAAAATGAAAATGGAATTGATGAGAGAAAAAAGAAGGATATTTTAATTAAATCTGGTAGCCCTACTCATCATTCTTGATATTTGTTTGGAAGAGATGATGAAGTACCCAACTCTTATTTTAATGTGAAACGACTTTCTAGCAACTTTTATTTGTCAATTCATTAAAATGACATTTATTTATCGATCTTAATTTATTAAGGAATATGATAATGACAGTCATATGGGCTGTTAATAAGACGTTAAGACATGCATCAAAAACTTATATAATAATCAATAACCGTCCCTGCATTTTAGGAATTAACACCCACCAATAAAAGTACAAACGGTATATGTACACAACTACCTCTTAATGACAGCCTTATATTAACAAAACCCATTTATTAATAAGGTATCTAAAAGACTAAAATCATAGAAGTACCGCTACGTTGATTTTTTTATTAATTTCTGTATTAGTTTTTTTCGGTACTTGATTTGTAATTTGTAGCTTTTATTCCAAAAGAAAGTAATTTAAATTATACTTGAAGAGATTTTTTTACTAATTCTTGTAAACTGTCCTAATATTCAAGTAATTTAAACAAGTTCAAGTCCTAAACTGTCGTGATTTTTCATATGATTTTAACACAGATAGATTGTACATAATTTTGATAATTCAAAATACGACCCGTGTGAAACATGTCCATGTCATTGTTTCTTTTTTTTTTAATTGAAGTCGGTAACACATTGATAGACAAGGCGGTACCCGCCCAAATTTTTTCTAATTAGTAAAAAAAAAATTTACGTATTAATTCATTTTTTGGCTTGATTTATTCAAATATATATAATATATGATCAATAACTAATACATTTTATATATTAGCTCAGTGGCTAACTCATGTATCTTAAAACATATACTCCCTCCGTCCCACAAAAAAACTTCTGATTTAGGTTTTGCACAAGTTTTTAGGTGATAGTTAGTGGTGGAGTCATTGATAATACTTTTGATTAAAATATAAGGTTGGGTTGGAGAGAGAAAGATAGTTAGTGGATATTAATGGTGGGGTCTTTAATAATAATACTCCCTCCGTCCCACAAAAAAGTTTACATTTCTCCTTAAAATTTTGTCCCACAAAAAAATTAACATTTCTCAAATTTGGGGGGCCACCTAATAAAATAATATTATTACCAATAATTCCACTAATAAAACACTTTCTCTTTCTAATCCAACCTTATATTTTAATCAAAAGTATTACTATTGACCCCACCACTAACTATCACCTAAAATCTTGTGCCCATAATAAATGTAAACTTCTTTGTGGGACGGAGGGAGTAGTTTTTTTATTGTGTGGAGCCCATTAAATATGGGAAATGGGAAGTTTTTTGTGGGACAAAAATTTAGAATGAAATGGGAAGTTTTTTGTGGGACGGAGAGAGTAATATTTAGTTTAAATCCCTTCCATATCATATATATTCTTTTAAATCTTTTTTTCTTTCCTGTTTTAACGTTTCTTTTACTCTATTTCATATTAAGATTTTCTTTTCTTTTGATTCATTTGACCCTAAGTTTATTGGTTTAAAAATATTATATTTATCATTTATTTGGTCACACATATATTTTAACTAGTGACATATTAGTCAACATCGTCTATATATGAAAACTTTAAAAACTTACTTGAACGTTATAACAAAACTGAATATAAATATGAGTTAAAAACATAGACTGTGTATACGAAATCTATCACTATATAAAATTGTAATCTATTTTTTATATTACTAAACTTTAGAATTTTTATTCTCGAATTAACTAACACGTAAATTTTGATTTAACTAATTTATTTTACGTTTAGACTTTTCTTCAAACTAAAACTGATTTAATTTAGTTTACGATCTGACTTTAAATAAAACTTCACTCAAAAAACATGACTTGCACTCCAAAATTTTGCCCACCTTTAAAAATTTATCTGGTACCGCCCCTGTTGATAGATGTCTTAAGTTAATTTTGTACTCTTTTTTATGGCTAAACCATAGAAATCCTAAGTTGAAGATTTCTTGGGACAATTGGCTTTTGAACCCTTTGTATTGATTCGTTTAGCGTTTTGCTAAACTGTTTTAATAAATTTCATTGTAGGGTGTCTCCGAAAGGGGTGATGGCATTGCCGAAGCTCCTTTCGTTGACTCTCTTTTTGCTGTAAAAAAAAAAAAAAAAGATGTCTTAAGTTAATATCTATTTTTGGGCGGTAATTCTCGACATGTCGCGATACCTGACATGAACCCGACACGAAAATAATTAGGTTAGGATTGTGCCTATATGAGTTCGGGTTAAAAACAGGTTGATCCATCCAACTCATTTATAAATCGGGTCATGTTCTGGTTTTCTTATGCACTACATGTTGAACTGCCAATCCATTTAGTTTTATATATATAAAAAAATTGATGTAAATATTATAAAATTTCCTAAACTCCGCCTAAAACATCTTTGAACATTTTTTGGACATTTTAGTTCCTCACGATTACCATTGTATTAAGTTATTCGGATCAGATGTCTCGGGTATGAGTTTCCATGGTTTAAATATGTTTGTGTTAGTTTTAATTTTTCTGACCTGAAATTCTAAATAGGTCGGGGTTGGGTTGACTGATTCCAACTCACTAACATCTCAACCCGAACCCACTAACCCAACCTCGCATGATTTTCACCCCTATTATTTTTGACAGATGGAGGTAAATATAACTAGAAATGGGAGATGGAACTGAAAATTCGAACCTGAAACGGAACAGGAACCGGTTGGAACCGGTTTGTTAAAAAACGTTTCGGGTGTCGAGTCCAACTTTTTCATGGAATTGGGTATCGGGTCCTGGTACGGATACATTGGGTATGGGTCCATCGGGTATAGAACAACTTGATTCTAAGACTTGGAATCAAATTTTATTGACTATATAATTCAAATTTGTTCTCGTATAATACTACTAGTTGTGTTGGTTCATTTTTATTACACAATTGTTATTTGTAGATCATTCTAATGTTACATGTATAAATTAATAAATATGGTATAAACACCCGAAACCGGCTCCAATTACTATTTCGGTTTCAGTCGGATTTATACCCGATTTACCCAAACCGAACCTGAAACTGAATTGGAACCATATTCTGTAAAACGGTTCGGCTATCGGGTCTATTAATCCTCTGAAATCGAATCTCTGATATTTCAAGTCTGGATCGGACTTGAATATAACCGTTAGGATTTTAGTTTTCTAAATATATTATCATTACATGTTTTACGAAGAAAAACAGTGACGTGTTTCTTTGTTTGCCCGTGTATTATTGTTCCCGGAAAACAAAAGCATCTCAAAACTATGTTCGGTGTATAGACAGGATAAATTCAAAACAATATATATATATATCAGTAATTCAAGAAATCTGGCTATTTTTATAATAGCTAAATTTTTAGTAGGTTTAAATTCGATGAACCTAAGCAAACAAAAGGTAAAATATACTACGTACAATTAATGGCACTTTTTCTGTTCTAGAAAAGAATTACTTCCTCCGATTTAATAATAAGTGATACACTTTGGATTTAGCGGATTTTGAGGAAAAAGATTATAATGATGGTTAAGAGCATCTTCAATGGACCTCACACTTTTTTGTGAGTGTAATTATTAGTGGAATGTGTGCCCCACTAGTTTTAAAGGGTTTTGAATATATGGATAGAATTTATGGTTGGAGTTGAGATGTTGTTTAGAGTGAATGGACCTACCATTTATATAGATAGAGTGATTTTATAGAGTTCATGGTTGGAGATGCTCTAAATTAGATTAATTGGATGATTAGTGTGTAACGGGTCCCACACTTTTTGAATAAAGTGTGGATTAATGATGTTTAAAAATAAAAGTAAGAGTAAATGAGTTATTTCACTTTGTTAAAGTAGATAATTAGTGGGTGTGGGTCCCATTATATTTTTTTGTTAAATAAGGCAATTTTTCAAAATGTATCACTTATTTTAAATCACCCAAAAAAGAAAGTATATCAATTATTTTGAATAGGAGGAAGTATAATATATTTCTTGTCAGAAGATTTCTGATTTTCCTAAATTAACAGATATCTTACAAATTTCAAATAAATAAGCATTACTCCCTAGTTTCATTTTTATTGTCCAGTATATTATTTTATTTTGTCTCACAAAGACTAAATTTCTTAAATTTCAACCAATCAAAAAATATTTAAGTGGGAAAGAGAAAATTTGATTGGTGACATTGTAACACCCGTATTTTTATAACATCGTTTAAAACATTTAAAATATGATTTCCAACATTTTCCATGTAATCTAAAATACAGTTTAACAAAAACTTTAAAACCTTTATCAAAGTATACAAAAATACAGTGTCACCAAGTATATCAAAACCATAGGCAAACGGGATCTACCTACGAGCTCCCGAGCTAAACATATCAAGGCCACTTCTAGTGCAACCTTCTATCACTTCAAACATGTACCTGAGTACATAGCCACAAAAACAAACGTAGTACGTGAGCCAAAATAGTCTCGTGAGATGCATGAGTTTTAGACCCTAATAATAATAATCAATTCATAGATATATAAACACACACACACACACACACACACACACACACACACACACACACATATATATATATATATATATATATATATATATATATATATATATATATATATATATATATATTACATCAATACCGTCAAGTCACCATATTGTGACTCTATCGCTTTCTGCTCCTTGGCAGTCACCACTAGTTATTTGGAACATCTCCAAATAACCAATCAACTCACGTACTTATTAATCGGGGATCCCCCGCCTTAATAAGCCTTATGGTAACGGCAAGAGGAAATCGCCCAATCTACCGTTACCCGACTTCTAGCCGGATCTCGTCCGGTAGCAAGCCTCCTAACACATGATGGTCCATGGGTCGATGCCCATTCCGCCCCATCCAAAGTGACCGGGGATCCCCCGAATCACCGCCACACTATCACTCATCATAACTCCTCGAGTTATTTCATCTAAGCCCTTGGCTATCTCGTCAATCATCAAACACGTTAGTTATCTAATAATAACTATATATAGCTAGTTCAACATAAAGAACGTACATGTATAGTCCCATGGACTCAATCATAAGCAATCCACACATACTTCTACATCTATGAACCCTAGGAGGTTCATATTCACTTATTTCATAAGATACATTTCTATTCTATCGACACCATAATACTTTTATCTCTTCGTGAGTATAATACATAATTATTACTAGTCACATCATAATCATTTTCCTATATATTCGTTCTTTTCCTTTATTATTAATTATTACCAATAGATACTCATTACTTATCAAATCATTTCCAATTGCTTTACTAATACATAATTATTAATAAAGACTCAATATACATTCTTTTACTCCATAACTTCATTATTATGGTTCCTTCATAAAGATTTCATAATTACTTTAGTTTATCATATTTACTTCCAAATTCATCAATCATACTAGACTTATTCTAGTATCACATTACACCTACTTTCTTATCTTTTCAGTCACTATCTTTATCAAAGCGTTTATTAATAAAGACCCATAACATATCATATGTATTTTCAAAAACCATTTGCTATGTACCCAGTTTTAAAAGTCTCATGTACTCACCTTAGCAATAGCTAAATCCATGTCGTGTTTATCAACACGAATCCTTGCTTCCCGCCTTTGGAATATCTCCAACTTTTAGGTCCTTGCAACCTATCAACATAATCATCACATTTCTAGTTATCATCCATAACTAGACATCATCTAACATCAACATAATCAACCCCAACCACCAAGTTCACCAACTTGGTGGAGATCCATAAACCCTAGTTCATACAACTACTTCCAAGTTGCAAATTAACCATAGATCCATGGTCTACATACTTCCTATGGGTGTTCTACACCCTCATTACCCATCTTTAACAAGATTCCAACACATCACATTCAAAATTATCATTTCCCCCAAATCTTGTTTATAAAACCAACTAGGAGATGAAAATACCTTAGATCTTTAACAAGGTTTGAAGATCTTCATGCATGGTGGTGTTCTATGCCCAAGAACAACCAAAATCGCCCCCAAGAGCTCCCAAAATCGGCTGCACCTTTGGAGTGGAAAGAAAATGAGCAAAAACCATAAAGTCCCATTTTTTATATGAATCTGACAGATGTCGTGTTCGCGATCCACACCTCGCGTTCGCGAGTTTACGCGTTCCGACCATTCTCGTGTCCAACTCGCGTCCGCTAGTCCCAACTCGTGTCCGCGAGTTCCGATCTCTGATTTGCTTACTCGTGTTCGCGAGTCCATTCTCGTGTTCACGAGAATTCCCAGAAATACCATTTTGATTTCCAAACTTGTTTCCAACAAAGTCTTGACCCGATTTCATCCGTAACTTTCTCATACGATGTCCAAATGACACGAAACTAATTTCCACGTCTTTTAAATGATTTATCCTTATTTATCATATTTTTTTCATAATTTATTTAATACAAAATTTGGGTCGTTACAGACATAGTATAATTATTATAATTTTCTTAAACTGTGTTATTTTTTGTAGTGTACAATAAATTTGAGGCGGAAGGAATATATGAATGTATGTTTAACCAATTTCATGTGAGAAGTGGTTTGTAAATCACATAAGATACTTTATTCATCACTACTATTGTGTGTCTACTGTGATTAAAAAATGAATATTATAGTTATCAAACAAACAATTGGTTAACCGGTTTTTTAAGTTCGGTTAAGCTAGTAAGCTTTGTAAAATTATCAAATAAAATTTTGTAAATAAATTTATTAGCTATAAATGCGAAAAATATTCTACCATATTATCATATTTAGTATCCTATTCAGAGGCGGATCTGTTATAGGTCCCGCAGTGACACGTGCGACTATTTAAATTATTTTCACAGGGTAAATTTTTCAGATTTTTCTTTTAGTATTATGGTGCAGTACTTCTATCGGATTGAAAAACCTATCAATACCCAAATCAATCTTAAAAAGAACTAAAGTATTAACCAATAATCCAAACTCAAAGTCCAAATAAAAATCTAAACCAAATAAAAAAGAGTTCAAAGTGTGTGTCTTGTAATTTTGTAGTTTTAATTAGGGCTATAAAATTAGTAGTTGTTCTGTAAATTTATGAAATTAATAGTTAGTTATTACAGACTTGGTGTGTATAATTAAACATGGTGTTTATGTAATAGATTCATTTATCTAAAATTTATTTCTATTTCGACGCACTGCTCATTGGACGATACTAGGGGTGCTGCTCCTGGGACCCTGCAAGAGAGCGCAACCCCCTTGACCTCCACTTTTTTTTATTCTCGTAGGGTTGCTACTGCTGATGAAATATTCTAGTTCCGCTTTGATCATATTGTTATTAAACAAACAACCAAAACAACCTCAAGAGAAGATAATGGAAATTTGAAATTTGATTTTACTTATATCTAATATAACTATCAGAGGTCATTGGACTAGCGGTAAAGTATTTGCCTATATCTTTAAAGTCGAGAGTTTAAGTCTCATAATGAATATATGTAATATTTAAAAGTAGATTAGAATTTATCATTAAAACTAGAGTAAATTACAGAAATTGTCCCTGTCATATACCCGATTCTGCGTTTTTGTCCCTATATTTTTTTTCGGGTTTTTTGTCCCTGTAAAATTGTAGATTCTGCGTTTCTGTGCCTCCGTCCAATTTCTGCCGTTAACTAACTTGAAATGCCAAAAAAAATTGAGGGTAATTTCGTCATTTCCCCTTTCTCCATGTTCTTCATCTTAGTTTTCATCTACAAAATAAATCCCCCCAAACCCTAATCTAAATCACAAAAACCCAAAAACAAATTATAAATAAATTGTAAGCTCTGTCAGATTAAAAGTTTACAAATTGAGGATTCTTAACTTTACAAATTTCTTAACTTTACAATTTCTCATTATTAAATATGGGATTCTTAAATTTACAATTTCTTCCCAAACATCACTGTCGTTAAATCCAAACATCAAAAATTCCAAAATATGAACAATCTCAAAATCCAAATTCACAAGTGGTGGTGATTTACGTCCTCATCGGAGGGGGAAGAAGTTGCGTTGAAAGTTTGGAGATCTATGGTTTCTGGTACTTGATGCAACGATTTTGTGTTCGATTTTGAGTTCGATTTCTGTAAACGGTTTGGAGAAGAGGTTTTCTGACGCAATGATTTCTAATTTTAGGGGGAAAGCCCTAATTCAAATAATGAGAAGAAAGATTGGATAATCAAAACCCTAGATCTACGTAAAACAAGAAGAAATGTTTCTACTTCTGTTACGTGGTTGCGTGTGAAGATCATGTGTTCTTGCGATCTTGGTGTTTGAAGAAGACGAGTTGTAATTGCCATCTGCATTTTTGAAAATCATGTGTTCTTCATGATCTTATTTGTTGAAGAATATTCCCTTTTTTAAATATTTTATAGAGAGAATACGAAGATGATGTCAACTTGAAAACATAGTTATAAGTTGAGGAATTGAATCATACAAAGTAGAATATATAGATTATATATTGTAGAAGATTGGCTTTTGATTAGGAATTGGAGGAAGAATATAGCAATTTTGGGTGTTCATGATGATGATTATGGAGGAGAAGAATGTAAATTGTGAAAGTATAATTTATAAAGTATATGTTTCAAGTAATTTGGGAGAAAAGACAGAAATACCCTCACATGTTTTGTTACTTAACGGAAGATTTTGGACGGAATGACAGAAATGCAGAATCTAAAATTTTATAGGGATAAAAAACTGGAAAAAAAGTACAAGGATAAAAACACAGAATCAAATATACTACAGACATAATTTTTGTAATTTACCAAAAATTATATCCATATCCACTGCCTTACCAAAAAAACTAAAACTTGTAGTCAATGACTGAATGGCAGGGAGGTTGACTAGAGCTACATAAGAGTTAGCGTACGCCACCTTCCGAAATAACGTATCCACGTTCATACACCCACAGGCAGAAACACATAATATGTAGATTAACACTCAGTTTCCTTGGAGCGTGTATTTCACGCACGTTTACGATGCTATGTTGGGCATGATGAATGGTTGATAATGGAGCGTGAGACTGTGACTTCATTTGATACGTGGGGCTTAAAAGCCAGAGTTGTCTCCACGAACTTCACGAGGTTGGTTAATGCGTGTGGATCTGGTCACACGTGTGGACTTTATTTTCAGGCTGTGTACATTGAGCACGTTCGTGACTACTGACTACGTTAGCCTATGATCTTCTATACCCTATAGGTACCAAGATGTTTGGATTGTTTTTGACGGTACTAAATCTATCCTAATTTTACGCATGTCAAAATTTGAATTTATGATCCTAAATTATGGTTAATACTTAATACTAGACACCAATATTAACACACTACAAGTTTTGGGTTACCAATTAGATGTGGATGATAAACAGCCCATATTTGTGTGTGTATTTTTGGCCCAATAGGGTTACACTCTTAATGGCCCGCCCAATACATAAACTATTTGATTTTGAATTGGATTTTAATTTGACAAACTTTAACGTGTTTATAGCACAACTAAGGGCTTGTTTGTTTTTTTTACTCGTTAAGTCATGTATGGATATAGTGTCTATCTGGATAAATCGTGTCTGTCTAGATAAATTAGCGTGACTGTTTGTTTAATGTCTTGAATGAATAGTCTGAATAATAAAATTTTACTATTTTTTTCCTCATACCTCATTATTTTTAAGTAACTGTTCATATATATTTTTGAATTGAAATTGTAAATAAGAAATATACAAACATACGAAAATTTATTTTAAAAATAAATAAAGTTGAAATATGTAACGAAATTTTATTATATAAAAGATAATCTTTGAAATTAAACATTTTTTTCAACCACATATATACATAATAATTCTAATTGTATTAATATAAATTTGATAAATATAAAAAAAGAAAATAAAAGTCGTGATTTAATGCGGAGGACATCACCTCTATGACTTTTCTAGTTAAGTCATGCTTTATTGTTAAAGTTATAAACAAACGGACCAATCATGACTTTCCACATTAAGTAACTTATTTATTAAGTGCATTAAGTCGTAAACAAAACACCACCTAAATCTATATACGAGTAACCAAATGGCTTATAGCCTATTGCTATCCGGTATTTATGGTGTTCCATATGATTCTGGGTTCAAATTAACAAAATGAAGTAAAACTAGGAAATATGTGTTAGTCGTTCAAAAAAAACCCATACGAGTAAGGATCTTGAGTTTTCTATGACAATTTTTTAGCATAGGCATTACCAAATTAGCACTTTTATTTATAGGCGTCGCAAGTAACCAACACACAAATTTGGAGTTAAATGATGAAAATGAGTAACATATTAAATTTAGAATGGAATAAATCGAAAATGAAACAATAAGAATCTAGTTAACCACAGTCTCATATTTTCTGATAATTTCAAGAAAGTTTCGTGATAATATGAAACAATAGACTACTAGTCCCTACTAGATCCATAGTGTTTCATAGGATGCATATTTTTTTCCTCCAACAATGTGAAAAGAACAATCCATATGTTTTATACATATATTACTAGCCTATAACCCGTGATGAATCACGGGCGGCGTATAAAATTTTCATAATATTTTGCTTCATTAGATGCGATACCATCAAAAATTATGGAAAAAATAGAAAAATAAAACATAAAAATCACTAAAATCTGGCATTTAAGGATACAAAATTAGTTGGTTACATTTTGATTAGGAAAATCCAATTTTTTGTTTTCACTTCTCGTAAAAATTCCTTTTAAGCTCAAAGTAATAAAAATAGAATCATGCAATTATGTAAAAGAAAAAAAAGTTTAAAGCTTTTAAGTTCATAAGTTATATCAAGATGGGGTCCTTTTTTAACTAAAAATATTCTTGTTTACCATACAAAATATTAATAAAAATGATATGCGCCTAAAAGGTTTTTCAACACAAATATTGTCACATAAATTTCATATACTAAGTATAAATAAGTTGTGTAAAGGTTGTCCATAAAACTTTGGAGACTTAAATTCCAGGCTTTTTTCAAGGCTTTGAATACAAGTATGATAAGCAGTTAATGGTGGATAATCAAGTCCCCAATAAGTAAGATCATTTGTAGTAGTGATGTGATACCCTTCATTAACTCTAATATATTATCGTAATTTCCATCCAATGTCTTTGTGCTTCAAAATCTCCAAATATGGGTGGATCATTAGCTCCAGAATAGGGGTGTAGAGATACAGAAATCAGTACCAGAATTGCAAATAGACTAACACAAATGACTGGAGCTGAAATACCTGATCGAGTCAACCAAACTAAGTAGTATTGTTGTTGACTTGTATTTAATATTTTCAATGCTTATGTGAGCTTTAACTTTTTCATCTTTTCATCTCATTCGATGAAAAACCTAATCTGTATAGTAACAACATGGCTCGAGCTGCAACATCCCTGCTCGTCATCCCTGCACGCACCTGATCCTGAAGATTTACCTAAAAAACCCATACATAAATTAATATTTTAACATTAAAGACTTTTACAGTTAAGTTAACTAAAGTAGAGGACCTGATCCTAACCATTTGACTTTAAAGTTTACCTGTTTGCAACCCTTTCTATCTTATCACGAAGCCCATGATTATTAACACCTTTTTGATTGGTTCCACGAAGAGTTAAAGAAGGCCCAATTGGGCTTGTACCCATTCCCAGTGCAAACACAGAAACATCCCATACACAAAGAAGTACTAATATAGACATCCAAAGCCCTAATTTCAGGCCCGGTGACAGCACCACTTGACTATAATTGATCGATGTGTTTAAAACGGGCTCAACTGCACCCTTACAAGATGCTAAAATAACTCTTGCAACATCTTCATCACCAACAGCTTCTACCCGTGAAACCAATCACTCCTGCAAAAAAAAAAAAATAAAAAAAAAATAACAGTCAAAGTTACCACCACGTCAACTGCCATGTCATCATTTGGAATTTTCACCAACTTATCTTAAATAATAAATTGTCCAATGTAGCTTTCTCAAGATGTAAACATAATGTATCTATGTGAAAACCGCAATATCTCTGGGATAAACATGTGAACCGATTCTTCTTAATACCAAACACGCTTCAGCATTCCCACCTTTTGAGAGGGCCTGGTCCATGAGGCGGGTCCACATATCTCTTACAATACTGTTATCAGTATCACCAGAATAGTTTGCAAAATATAGCATTTCCAAACATATCTACATATTAAAATTAATATATGTGAAACTTTTCTAGAAAATTAGAGAGAATTTCAGAAAAAGTTATAAAATTTTACCTCCCAAAGCTCAAATTGAACAACATATTCATTATACAAATCCACTGATAATTCATCCATGATCATGACAAATGGACCAGAATAAAAATGGTTTAAACAAAGTAAAAATTGGAACAAATCGCTAGAGAAACTTACAGGTAACAAATCTTATTCACATGTTAAAACCATTAGTCATATTGACCCGCCCATATCAACTTACATAATCTCTATTGAACACCCGACTCCCATTTTGATCTATAACAACCACTGCATATAAACAACATTCAACTGCCATATTTTACCCAAAAACACATAATATTTCATCAGTGAATAAGCAAAATTGAGCTGCAAATTTAAATACCCCCTTATTGTTCTTCACTTAAAGTTTTCAATTAAAATATATTAGTGGTGGTTACATAGAACCACCTGCAATGTCACCCCCTCTCAAATTTTAATTGCAATTTTAAAACATGATTTAAAAATAGATTACATACCTCTAGAAGAAGCATTATATATGCCCTTAAGTAAATGCAGCAACCTGGAAAAATTTGTATCAAAACAACATGCACCAAATAATCAGGATTAAAATTTGTTTTCAGTTATCTATAAAAGCATAAGGTAACTCATCGAATTTAGACTTTAATCGTGCCTCGATCTTGCAAAGAAGTGGCATTTGGTATTCTACCACATCCTACAGCAAATACAAAAAATTACAACAAATACAAAAATTTGTTTGAATGCATCAATTGCGAGGTTCAGTGGTCCACAAATTTTGGCTTAATTTCGTCATTATAATAAGCAATTAGTAAGACCATAAATGTCTAATTGATTGTAAGACCCATCAGGTGGTTATGACTTCAAACCGTTTAGTTTGAGAATTTAATTATTGGCATATAGTGGTTAAGACGAAAATGTTTCAAATTTGAATCTTCTTTTCTAAATCATAATCTTGTCAAAGGGTAGGGATGACGTGGACAACATATCTATGTGGACTTACATGGAATTAGAGGTGGCATTTATTGGTGCCATGTGGCTTTAAAGGATTCAAAAAATCTTTTGTTTATTATATATAAAGATAAAGATATGGGTATAGTGAAACGTTCCGAGCAGGTTTAGATCACTTCGTATTTCCCACGTAGTGCGTCGTTCAAAAGATTTTTATAAAGTCTTGAGTAATAAATCTCAGTCTTTAGATCAATCAACCCCAAATCACCACCACCATCAAAATCACATGTGATTCAACACATCAACACCACCACCACCCCATGTGTATTAAATCACATGTAATTGCACACCGCCGACCACCACCACCACCACCACCACCCATGTGTATTAAATCACATGTGATTTAACACGGCCGACCACCACCACCACCAACCTCTGCCGGCAACCCCTCGCCACCGTCGGCTGCTTGCACATGTGATTGCGCCGGCCGGAGGCGGCGGCGACCGGCAGCGGATGGCAGCGACCGGCAGCGGAGGGCGGCGGCCGGCGGCCGGAGGTGGTGGCCGGCGGTGGTGGTTGTATATTGAATCACATGTGATTTGATGATGGTGGTGATTGTTTATTGAATCACATTTTGATGATGGTGGTGGTTAATGGATCTTTTGATCCATGACTAAGATTTGTTCATTGAGACTTTATAAAAATCAAGTACCTACTTAAATGCAACTGGATGGGTATATACGTAAAACATGGACTAATATTTATCTTTCATATCATTGTAAATAAAATTTAACAAAATTTAACAAAATTTAACAGTATGGTTAAAATATTCAGTATTTCAGTTTACTCTATCTAAATTTATTAACACATGTATTTTTTCAAAATAAGCAAATGTGTTAGGTTGAATTTAGGGAAAATATGAAATCTATTATAATGTAGTATATTTATATGGGAGCTGATTCGTACAGAGCACATTTTAGTAATACAGGGCAATTTTAAATAAAAAGACAATTATGTCCTTTTCCCTTTGCTAGCATTTTACGCCTCCCAAATATCAGCATCTTTTAACCTTCTTAACCAAAATTCTCGATCTTTGTAGAAAACTGAAAATTACCTCTTGAAGCCTCAAACAAATCATATTCTCTTTTTTTTTCGAAAGTTGTTTTTATGATTGTGGGAACAACGATGACAGGCTTTTCGTAAAGATTCTTTTTCAACAAATATTTTTGTTTGTCTACCATAGATAAATTTATACTTGGTTTTGCATTTTGGGACAAATTTGAGCAGAATTCATCAATCGTTCGTTTTATGCTCGAAATTCGTGCTATTTCATACAATAGAAACACGAAGATTCATCAATTTTAGCATTAAACCCAGTGAATTTGGTTTTTCAATACGTTTTTCTTTCCGAAAAATTAAAACGGAATCTCCATTTAGATTGGGGTTTTTGTAGGAGAGTTGGAGAAGAATTCAATTGAATCTCGAATTAGGGGTCTTGCTTGTTTAATTTTTGATCAATAATTAGGGTTTATTTCGAATTTTGAAGCAGGATTAATTTAGGGTAATTCATTGATTTGGATTTTTCTGGATTGAATCTAAGAATGTTGTGTTGAGTTATCGAGAAAAATGTTAGCTTTGCCACATTCGGTTGTTCGTTGGAGGAAATGTTCGATTCTCGTCGGCAGATAGATGAGACTTGCCGCTAGCGTTATCGTCATGGCCAACCTCCCTAAGTGGCTGATTCAGACAAAATTTGCTCTGGAAGCATCGTCAAATCCTACCACCGGTAAAAAGCAAAAACAGTAGTTGTGGTGGAATTAGTTGTCAAGTGGAGAAGACTAAGAATTTGGTTAAGAAGATTAAAAGATGCTGATGACAACTGGGAGGCGAAAAATGCGGGCGTAATTGTCTTTTTATTTGAAATTGCTCTGTATTGTTAAAATATGCTACCATAAAGTGGTAGTCAATAGTCATACAAATTAAGATTCGAAATCGAACCACTTTCCTTTAAAATGTCCCTTTTATTAGCATCCGCATTCAAGAATCTATGATTCTAACTTAAATCATGGATGAAATAGTGTTTTCTTGAACATATATCCAGTACCGGACCCAGATTTACTTTAACGTTGATCAATCAAATTATCTTTTTTTTCTTTGTCTGATAAAGAGACTTGCATCTGTTATGTCCTCTGCAAGAATCATTCAAAAATAATTTCTTTTATAAGTTCACGACAAATCGTTCATTTAATTAAAGATCTTGTAATTCTAACTTATAATGTAAATACACATTCTTGTTGTTCATGACCTCTTTCTGATTTCTAAAGTCTAAACTGTTTAACTAAATTTGCACAAATTCCAACTACCTGCACCTGCACTTAGGAATAGATATAGAGCAAGGGTCCCCTTCGATACCACTGCATGGCAAAGTTCATCGGTGGGCCCAACCTAAACCTAAAGAAACATCGAAATCCCAATATTTTTAACTTTTTTTATCCAACATATGCAAATAAAGATTTAATTTTTTGTTTGCAGGATTCCATCTATAAAGAAAGGTGGCACTCTTCACTCCTAAGTTAGAAAACTAGACATACATTCACTTCTCTGCCTCACCCCCCCAAACAAATATTATTGTTTCTGAATTCTATATCAATATACCAACATGATTGTTACAAGTTCATATTCATCATCTTTGTATTAAAAGATAGAGGGGTTGATGAAGATGAATGTTAGGGCGGTTTTGAGAGCGGTTTTCTTGGTGGGATTTTGCTGGTTTTTGTTGTTAGCGGTTTCTTCAACTGCAAGTTCATCGAGGTTGGTTAACTATGTTAGCAAAAGAAGAGTGCCAAATGGACCTGATCCTATTCACAACAGGTATGCAAACAATTCAACTTTTAACGTGTTATTAATGTTTATCATTTCTTTATTGAATATTCTTAAAGAAACCGGTTTAGCTAGATTACATGCATTTGCATGTTTGATGTGGTTTGTGATATCATATAATTAATGAGTGTGTTATGGTTTTAGGAGAACGAGAAACACTAGACAACCTCCGGATCGAGCTTAGAAAGCAAAGGGAATACCAATTACGAAGCTCGGGAATTAGCTTTACCGAGTTGTGTATATGAAATGTGTTTCCTTTTGATCGATTCTTGAGATATTATATTGCTTGTTTTGTTTGTGTAGAAGTATATGAAGAATTAAAAGAAAAAGGTTGAAAAAGTGTTATTCAAACTTTGAATTCAAAGATTGATGGTGATTGAGATGTTTTGCTTTTGCATGAAATTAGAAGAATCAAAATCATAATGTATTTGTTATTATTATTACGTTAGTATGAGAGGGATTGGAACAAAAGCCAAGAACGTAAATCTTTAAAGTCCCTTTTTTCATACATTTTTTGTGTAGGTGGTATGTAAAGATGCATTGTTAAAGGGTTATGGTGTTTGCTTTAGCTTTGAGGCTTTATTCCTCTTGTTAAGTGGGTTGTGTTCCCTAAAAAAAGCAATTTTCAATCTGCTAAAGCTTCTCTTCTTTCAACAAATCTTCTTTTTTGAATGAAAGTAAGTCCCAAATAAGAGTGATGACCAACATCTTAAAGGTATGGTCTTCATTCAAACTCATGACTATGCTTTACTGATACATTATACCCATGGCCATGGATGTACATCTTTTTAAGATGTCTCTTTTATCTTTCATTAATTGATGCATACCAAAGGCCATGCAAAGTAGTAATATTATATACGACTAAAAACAAGCATAATTATCATGATCGAATAACCAAAACAAGTTATTGTCAATCCAGATCTACTAATAACAAGAAGTTGCAGCGGATCAACACTTGTATTAATATATTAATAACAATAGAATACTGTATATTGAACGAACAATGAACAATAATATTAGGAACACGGTGATTCACAAAAAGCTTCAATGTATATTATTGATTAACAATACACACGTACGTTTACAATTCGTAAGGAACTACTTATAGCAGTCCTTGAAGCCTAACTATTTACCTTAGTTATTCTAGGATTTGATTTACATCGAATTATAAAAGATATACATTGAATAACATTCTATAACTAACTCTGCGAAGATCTCGGACTTGATTTGCTTCCAAATAAGCGTATCAGTAGTAACTGCAATCACCAGTAGTAAATATGCATCATCAGTAGTAAATGTGATGATCAGTAGTAACTCTGATAATCAGTAGTAAGGCCAAAACCAACGTTCAGTAGTAACTACTAATGATCAGTAGTAATCTTCAATATGTGCATGATCAGTAGTAAGTTAGTTATACTCTTGACCAGTATCAACTCATCAGTATCAAGTGTTTCTGCCCCATCAGTAGTAATCATAGTCTTCATCAGTAGTAACCATGATCAGTACTAACTGCAGCATCAGTAATAAGTTGAACTGTGATTTGTTCTAACAATCTCCCCCTAAACTTATTGATTCTCTTTCAATCAATCAAGTTTCTTTTTCACATCTTCTTCTTCTTTTCTTTTTCTTCCAACAATTTTGCTCTTCTTTGATCACCTTCTAAAGTCTGTTGGTTTCTTTTATTCCTTTGTGCAATAATATATTTGCTGATCTTTTTCACAAATTCATTTAACTTGTTTTGGAACATCACAACATCATTAGGCTTAATAAAATTCATGCACCAAAGTTGATAAAGAGTTTTCTCAGAGTGAGGATACTCTTTTTCATATAGGAATAACTCACACTTCTTACTTGTATATTCAAAGAAGTACATGTTGACTGTTGGTAGCACATTCCAGGCTTGAATATTCTCTGGATTTGTAAACTTCTCTGGATATTCATCTGGATAGAAAGCAACATTAATCATTTCTGTAATGTAACCTGCAGCTGAATTCTTCCAGGTCTTCTTGGTCATTCTTGGTTTACCAATAATTAACATCTTGATTATGTCACTTCTGGTTAAGGACATGACTAAAGGTTTCCAAGCTCTAAATCTTTGAGTGACCTTATCTTCTCTAACAATCTCAATCACATCATCTATACATCTCCAGTTGATGATTGGATTGCTTTCTAGGGGAGCAATAGGAAGATCATGAACTTGAACTATTTGTAGTTTCTTCTTTGGTTGTTCTAGTTCAGATTGATCAGCCTTCCTTTTTCTTGTAGTTAAAGAGAGTTCACCAGATGTTTCACCAGTTATAGTTTTTCTTTCTTTCATTTCTTTGGAGTTTATCTGTTCAAGCTTTGTGGTGTCCTTCTCTTTAATCTTTTGTTCAAGAAGGTCCTTCTTCTTCTCCACACAGTACTTTTCAATTAAATTGATCAACTTCATTCTTCCAAAGGCCTTGGTATTGTGGCCTCTTGACTTCAAGAATGTGACCATTTCTTTCTTCTTGTCTGCAAATTGTTCTGGCATATCAGCCTTCTGCTCTTTGCATTCTTGTACTTGTGCTTCAAGAAGTTCTATTGTTTCAGATTCAAGTTGCCTAATTTTTTGTAGTTCTCTTCGTTGTAATTCTTTTCTGGTTTCTGCAACTTGTTTGGTTTTGATCTTGTGTTGAAATTGTGGCAGTTTTGGTATGTCAGCTATATCTGCCAATTTTATTTCTGTGAAGGGTTGTCTTAGTATTCTAGCACTTTCTGCTAATTTTCTGTTCTCAATGGCTAGAGAGGCTTCAACCTTTTTCAAGTAATTTGCCCTCTTCATTTTCCATTTATCATTCTTTGCTGACCGAGCATAATTAATTTTGTTGACCATCTCATGACCTTGTGCTCTATTAGGTTGGTCTTCATCAGCAATTTCCTTTCCCTTTACTATGTAATTGTCACTCTTTTTATCTGGTTCAGCTTCAATTCTAAATTTGTGACCATAGGTATGTATTTGTGACATGGGAATTATTTTGGGATGTGGAGGTAGAGTGCATTCATCAACTTCCAGCCAGTTGATATCATCATCAATGTCTTTCACCACCAATTGTGTTGATCTTGTTGCTGGTGATGGTGGAATTATTACTGCAGGCTCTAGTAGTGGTGGCAGCTCAATAATATCATCAGTAGTAGCCAAGGTAGTTACTACTGGTATGTCTTCAGGAATTACTACTGATAGGGCATCAGTAGTGTTTGCTGACTCTTCTTGATTTACTACTGCTATGACATCAGTAGTAGTAGGAGTTACTACTGATGCTTTTTTTTGAGCTTGTTCTTCCATAGGAGCAGTAGTAGTAGCCTCATCAGTAATATCCATCTTTTCTAGGCTTTCATCATTGACCTGGCCTTCATCAACCTTTGTTTCTTTAAGATTGAGGAGAGAAGTTGCTGCTGCTGCAATAGATTCATCTATCATGCTTTGTATGTTTTCCTTCTCCCCCTTAGTGAGCTCAACTGGTGGAGCATCACTACTATCAACCTTCTTTTTCAGTCTCCTTATAATCTTTGTTTGTTGATGAAGCCTGTGCTCATATAATCTCATTCTTTTGTTGATTGTGTTGATATGCTTCTTCATGTAGGTCATGGTTTTTCCTTGATTGGTGAGATATGTAAGACAGTCATGTACAGTGAATTCAAGGCATTCCAACCTATCCGTCAATTGTTTGTGTTCAATACTGCCCTCACTCCTTCTAGCAAGATCATCGGGCTCACTAACAGGTACATTGGCTTTAAGGTTTTCCATCCTTTTCGTCAAATCAATAGTTTCAGTTCTACCCTCATCACTTCTTGGTGATGAAATGGGTTGTTTAGACACTCTCTTCTTCCTAGAAGAAGCAGTAGTGCCCCCCCTTGTGGTTTCTTGGCACCGGGGTCCTCTTAGTAATTCCTCAAAAGAGTCATCACTAAGAGTTGCCGAGGTCTGGGTCCTATTGATGTTCTCACTGTCCTGTGCACCCACCTCTGGGGCATCAGTAGTGAGAGCCCTTTCCTCATGCCCTCTCTCCTCCTTGGAGGACAACTATTGGAGCCTGGGGGTTCGACTCAATGGGTCCCCTGGTGTCCTTTAAGAAAGATTTCTTCCTTTTATAGTTTTTCTGGAATGATTTGGCTAAAGGTTGGTCTTCTACAGAGTGAAGAGTAGCACTCTGCAGATTTAATTCATGTTCCTGGGACACATTCAGGACATCTAATTGGGTGGATGATAGAGTGACTGTTTGGGGTTGTGTTTGGGCTGCATTTGGGGGTGAAGGAGTGGGTTGAGGTTCAATTGGGGTTGTGTAACACCCGTATTTTTAAAACATCGTTTAAATCATTTAAAATACATTTTCCCAATATTTGACATATTGTCCAAAATACAGTTTAACAAAAACTTTAAAACCTTTATCAGAGTATACAAAAATACGGTGTCACCAAGTATATCAAAACCATAGGCAAACGGGATCTACCTACGAGCTCCCGAGCTAAACATATCAAGGCCACTTCTAGTACAACCTTATATCACTTCAAACCTGTACCTGAGTACATAGCCACAAAAACAACGTAGTACGCGAGACAAAATAGTCTCGTGAGATGCATGGGTTTTAGACCCCAATAATAATAATCGATTTCACAAATATATATAAACATATATGTATATACTAAATCAATACCGTCTAGTCACCCTAGTGTGACCCTATCAACCTTGCTTACCTAGCAATCACGTCTAACTATCGGGTTGCCCCCGAACTAGTTAGAATCACATATATATCTAGTTATCGGGTCGCCCCCGAGCTAACTAGAAACAAGGTACCGACAATAGGATCGCCCACGCTACCGATACCTGCCTTGCACACCGGAATACGTCCAATGAGTAAGACTACTAACGTGGAAGAGTCGATGGGAATCCACCCAACTGCCACTCAATCCACACCTCATGACCGGGGAGTCTCCCGTATCATCACATCGTCTCAATCCTACCATAACTCAACAGTTATGTCAATCTAGCCCTCGGCTAACACATCAATCATCAAACAAGTTAGTTATATAAAAATAACTATATTTAACTAGTTCAACATAGAGAAAGTACCCGTATAGTCCCATGGACCCAATCATAAGCAATCTACACGTACTTCTACATCTATGAACCCTAGGAGGTTCATATTCACTTATTTCATAATATACAATTCTTGTCTATCGACACCATAATACTTTTATCTCTTCGTGACCGTAATATATAATTATTACTAGTCACATCATAATCATTTTCATATATATATTCATTCATTTCTTTTATTAGTAACTATTACCAATAGGTACTCATTACTTATCAAATCATTTCCAATTGCTTTACTAATACATAATTATTAATAAAGACTCAATAAACATTATATTACTCCATAACTTCGTTATTATGGTTCCTTAGTAAAGATTTCACAATTGCTTTAGTTTATCATATTTACTTCCAAATTCATCAATCATACTAGACTTATTCTAGTATCACATTACACCTACTTTCTTATCTTTTCAGTCACTATCCTTATCAACACATTTATTAATAAAGACCCATAACATATCATATGTATTTTCGAAAACTATTTGCTATGTACCCAGTTTAAAAGTCTCATGTACTCACCTTAGCAATGCTTTCCAGATCGCGTTGATAACCCGAATCCTTGCATCCCGCATATGGAATAACTTCATCTCTTAGGTCCTTGCAACCTATCAACATAATCATCACATTTCTAGTTATCAACCATAACTAGACATCATCTAACATCATCATAAACAACCCCAACCACCAAGCTCATAAGCTTAGTGAAAATCCATAAACCCTAGTTCATGATTTCACCAACAAATCATAGATCCAACTTGAACACATGATCCACACCCTATTTATGGGTGATTTACATCCCCCATAAGCACCCTTAACAAGATCTTCCACATACCAACTCCATAATCACAATTTTTCCCCACATAAGTTCATAAACTAGCTAGGAGATGAAATATACCTTAGATCTTAGCTTAGATGCATAGATCCTCAAAGATGGTGTAGATTTAAGCTCAAGAACACCAAAATCGCCTCCTTCTTCTCCAATCTCGGCTGCACCAAGTGAAGAAGTGGAAAATGAGAAAACCCTAGCTTTTTCCCGATTTATTGCTGTCGTCTCGAGTTCGCGCCGTGAACTAGTTCACGGACGTGAACTTTGCGCTCCGCGAACATTTCCCGATCGTGACCTTGGCGTGAAGTCTGATTAATCAAAACCACAAAATCGCTGGATGAAGTTCCCGATCGCCAACCCAAGTTCGCGCCGCGAACTAGCCCAGGCAGCAGGGCTGCACTTTTCGGTCTTCGCCTCGACCCGGTTTCGTCCATAACTTTCTCATACAGTGTCCAAATGACACGAAACCAATTTCTACGTTCTTTAAACGATTTATCCTTATTTATCATATTTTACACAATTTATTTATTTACAAATTTCGGGTCGTTACAACTATCTACCCCTTAAAAGGATTCCGTCCTCGGAATCACTAAGAATTTCAACCCACATACAACCGAGCATTCCGCTCTCATTCCCTTGTGGTCACTACCATCAAGCTTTCCTCATTCCTATTCCGTTATCATTACATCCAAACGTTCACTTAACTCCGTTAAGTCCGAACGGTCAAGACCCAAATTTTTAAACTCAATATACCCAAACGGGTCAAAATTTCACAATTTGACCACAACACTTTTAATCCTTCAATCAAACCCGATCATTTTATACACATAAAAATGACATGACCCGCTCATTAAAATCAACTAATTGACCAACACGAATGTCAAAGTCTAGCTTCGACCAAGTTGCCACATTCCAACATCGTCTAACCTTTGACTTAAGAACAAAGTCAACTATGCTTTAACAATTTCCCTTCTCGTTAAGGAACCCATAAATCCTTCTTTCCTTTTCATTTGGCCTTTAATTTATGATCCATCTACAATCATATACTCGATTCCCACATTCAATCTTGACAACACCCTAACGGGTCAAAGTTGTATAATCTGACTACAACTATTTCAACTATTCCATTAATCTTTTCACATACATACAATCGGCACATTATGCCCTCGACATTCACTAACCGTTCATAACGAGAGTCAAAGCCCATATTTCACCGAGTCAACCATTCACAATTTGACTAATCTTGACTTTTGCATAAAGTCAACCATACTTTTCCCAACTAACAAATTTCATACTCACGGGGCACCATTACTAATTTATCACCTTCGGGTCTACTCATTATTGTTCCCTTAACAATTATCCCCGTTTTTCCACACCTTCAATTTCTCCCCAACTATCTGAGGGTCGTACATTCACATATGGTCACATCGACCTTTACCGATCCCTGACCATCATCTGGTCACTCACACCATCACTTAGTTTTCTTTCAACCATCTTTGCATCACATCGATCAATATCATAACTCTTATTCTCAATTACCGGAATTAGTTCTCCTATTGCAACAAATTCCACTATTTCATACAAGTTTACCATACCTTGGTTATCAACTGATAATTTGCTCACTAGGAGTTTCTCTTTCCTCCTATTCTATAAACCGTAGGCATCCCCTACACTTACATGGCCTAAATGCAACCCGCATTTCAAAGCAAATTCTCATTTACCATAACATAATAGCAATACTCATTAACCACATGGTTCTACATTCATCATATAAACACATAAACATATACACACACACACATATATATATATATATATATATATATATATATACACATATATATATCACGCCAATTTAATATAAACACCTCTATTGTGCACATATACAAACATATGTATATGTCACCAATACCATCTATACATCTCTATTGTGCACATATACAAACATATGTATATGTCACACCAATACCATCTGGTATCCATCTTTTACAACACGTAGCTTTGCTACTTTCTCACTCATTCAATCGCCCAATTATTCATCATGCATTCTAGCACCATTCTCATAATATCACATTATCGTTTTCTTTCATATATAACATGTCTCCCATTGGACATACTACTTAACACATTTCATATAATATTATCTTTCCATTATCATATGCCTTCCAAGGCCATCACATAATGCACATGCATTGTACCCCACGGGTAACTAATAACATTCTCTAATTGCTATTTATTGTTTCACTTACACATTAACCGTCCTTAACCGGCTCATTTCCTTAACAATTTCCAAGGCTTTTGTCACCGCCGGAGTAGCTACCACTACATTCCATTAGCTAAAAAATCACCGACCAATCCAATCATCCTTGAGTCAAACAATCGACTCCGGTCCACACTCGCAACCAAAAGCCCAACACTCGGTGTTCTACTTTTACACATCGTGGGACTCCGAAATATTCCTTTTCAAATCGTAGTCTTACACTACGCTATGACATACATTGTCTTTTCACCCTTGACATCGAATTTATCAATACTATCACGAAACTTGCTATGGCTATGCGCCAACTTTTACTCAACCGTTTTCAACAGTCAAAATTCGTCATTCCCGACACTTATTCTTTTCCACATATTTTCCATTTATAATTTCTAGGTATCACTATACCTTATTCATTCTTTCCTTTACCGTTCACGTATAATAACATTACATTGCGTATTCGGATTCTTGCCGAATATTAAAGTCCCATTTCCAAAGCTTCTATTTCTATAATTCTCATCCAACTAACAATCCTTACCAAGACTTAGTACTTCATTACACTATCATTCTTTTGTTGACAACATCTACCATTCTCATGGTTCCCCCTTTGACACTACATAGTAGCATCAACCCATATATCTTTACTAAAGGCGACACACCGGCCCATAATCATTTCCAATGTATGATTTCTATACACATACTAACCGGGAAGACTATTCCCGAATTTAACCCCCACGTCATACAACTTATCTACAATTTCTATAGGCACCAATTCGTGCAACAACAACAACAACTACGTCATAATCTCAAATCATTCTTTTTACCCAAGATCTCCGAGGTGGCCCTTCCGGGTCAACTCCCCTTTCCAACTCCCTCGAGAGTTCATTTCACAACCTCTTGTATCGTGCTCTCCTTCACAAAGTTTCATACAACACATTCCACCGTGTCAACACCTCATCCTTCAATAATGTTGACGTCAAAGTCGCCATATTGATCTTCCTTCATTTGCTACTCTCTAGCACTTGCCAACTCTACCGAATCCACCACATCGTGACCTTCGGTTCAAAACTTCCGAATTACACAACAGTTTTACACACTATGAAAGTCTTACACAACTTCCTTCCATTTCTTCCGACTATGTTTTGCTACCTTTTATGTAGACACTTCCCACTACGGGACTCACCATTCGATTATTCTTCCTTCATATGGGTATTGGAATCATTCCACCCACCCTCATTCGTAACTCTTTCCAATTTAGTGGAGTTCGTCCACTTTTCACATTTATTCTTTCGCCATACTAACATATCCAACCAGCAAGATTCAAACGGTCAACTCAACAGTTGAAAACAACACAGTTAGATCAAATTATGGCATTTCTCATAGGGGTCGACCCTATCTTACCAATGCCCTACGGTCTCAAAGGACTTCACATTGCACATTTCATGACAACTTCTATAGGTCCCCTAGGTTCAACCCTAAACTTAACATAAAGTCTCAAGGTCAACCTATCGATCTCAAGGAATCTTACATTCCTATTGCTACAGTCTAAGACTAGGATGGACATCCAACCTAATTCACTTAAACAATAGCTCTGATACCAAGTTGTAACACCCATATTTTTAAAACATCGTTTAAATCATTTAAAATACATTTTCCCAATATTTGACATATTGTCCAAAATACAGTTTAACAAAAACTTTAAAACCTTTATCAGAGTATACAAAAATACGGTGTCACAAAGTATATCAAAACCATAGGCAAACGGGATCTACCTACGAGCTCCCGAGCTAAACATATCAAGGCCACTTCTAGTACAACCTTCTATCACTTCAAACCTGTACCTGAGTACATAGCCACAAAAACAACGTAGTACGCGAGACAAAATAGTCTCGTGAGATGCATGGGTTTTAGACCCCAATAATAATAATCGATTTCACAAATATATATAAACATATATGTATATACTAAATCAATACCGTCTAGTCACCCTAGTGTGACCCTATCAACCTTTCTTACCTAGCAATCACGTCTAACTATCGGGTTGCCCCCGAACTAGTTAGAATCACATATATATCTAGTTATCGGGTCGCCCCCGAGCTAACTAGAAACAAGGTACCGGCAATAGGATCGCCCACGCTACCGATACCTGCCTTGCCCACCGGAATACGTCCAATGAGTAAGACTACTAACGTGGAAGAGTCGATGGGAATCCACCCAACTGCCCCTCAATCCACACCTCATGACCGGGGAGTCTCCCGTATCATCACATCGTCTCAATCCTACCATAACTCAACAGTTATGTCAATCTAGCCCTCGGCTAACACATCAATCATCAAACAAGTTAGTTATATAAAAATAACTATATTTAACTAGTTCAACATAGAGAAAGTACCCGTATAGTCCCATGGACCCAATCATAAGCAATCTACACGTACTTCTACATCTATGAACCCTAGGAGGTTCATATTCACTTATTTCATAATATACAATTCTTGTCTATCGACACCATAATACTTTTATCTCTTCGTGACCGTAATATATAATTATTACTAGTCACATCATAATCATTTTCATATATATATTCATTCATTTCTTTTATTAGTAACTATTACCAATAGGTACTCATTACTTATCAAATCATTTCCAATTGCTTTACTAATACATAATTATTAATAAAGACTCAATAAACATTATATTACTCCATAACTTCGTTATTATGGTTCCTTAGTAAAGATTTCACAATTGCTTTAGTTTATCATATTTACTTCCAAATTCATCAATCATACTAGACTTATTCTAGTATCACATTACACCTACTTTCTTATCTTTTCAGTCACTATCCTTATCAACACATTTATTAATAAAGACCCATAACATATCATATGTATTTTCGAAAACTATTTGCTATGTACCCAGTTTAAAAGTCTCATGTACTCACCTTAGCAATGCTTTCCAGATCGCGTTGATAACCCGAATCCTTGCATCCCTCATATGGAATAACTTCATCTCTTAGGTCCTTGCAACCTATCAACATAATCATCACATTTCTAGTTATCAACCATAACTAGACATCATCTAACATCATCATAAACAACCCCAACCACCAAGCTCATAAGCTTAGTGAAAATCCATAAACCCTAGTTCATGATTTCACCAACAAATCATAGATCCAACTTGAACACATGATCCACACCCTATTTATGGGTGATTTACATCCCCCATAAGCACCCTTAACAAGATCTTCCACATACCAACTCCATAATCACAATTTTCCCCCACATAAGTTCATAAACTAGCTAGGAGATGAAATATACCTTAGATCTTAGCTTAGATGCATAGGTCCTCAAAGATGGTGTAGATTTAAGCTCAAGAACACCAAAATCGCCTCCTTCTTCTCCAATCTCGGCTGCACCAAGTGAAGAAGTGGAAAATGAGAAAACCCTAGCTTTTTCCCGATTTATTGCTGTCGTCTCGAGTTCGCGCCGTGAACTAGTTCACGGACGTGAACTTTGCGCTCCGCGAACATTTCCCGATCGTGACCTTGGCGTGAAGTCTGATTAATCAAAACCACAAAATCGCTGGATGAAGTTCCCGATCGCCAACCCAAGTTCGCGCCGCGAACTAGCCCAGGCAGCAGGGCTGCACTTTTCGGTCTTCGCCTCGACCCGGTTTCGTCCATAACTTTCTCATACAGTGTCCAAATGACACGAAACCAATTTCTACGTTCTTTAAACGATTTATCCTTATTTATCATACTTTGCACAATTTATTTATTTACAAATTTCGGGTCGTTACAGGTTGTATCTTTGATTGAACCTTCTCCAATATTTTGTTGATCTTTGATCATGTTAGGGAACAGAGGGGTTTCCTTGCCCGAAAATTTAAATTGTTTTCTCATATTTGAGAAAACTTTCTTGTTCAACTCAGGAGTTATAAAAATATTTTTAGGAGTTGACAAGTTTTGCAATTCACAATTTAGTAAATGTTGAAGAAATCTGGGATACATTAAAAATTTTGTAGTAGAAAGATTTCCCAACATTCCCTCAAAAATCATATTTGAAAATTAAAGACTTGGTCTGTGCATAAACAAACAACAGCAGATGCTATTGCTTTATTAAACTCATTCCATGTACTTCTTTTAGGAGAAATACAGTGTTGAACAGTATGTACAAGAAATTTCCATTGTGGGGAGAGAAGACCTTTTTGGAAAGTGACAATGTCAAGTCTTCCCTCATATCCCATTTTGTTTAAAATTTCAACAATGTATTCCTTAGGAAGAGAAATCATACCTTCATCGTCGTGCAGTTATATATGGTGTCTGATGAATTGTTCAGTTATGGTGATAGTCTTTCCATCCACAGTTGATTTTATCATAGGCACAGTTGCACCTTCGGTTCTTTCAGCATTGGTCCAGAAATCAACCAAGTGTTGTTGATAAGCTTTAGGGTTTACAGTGAGTGCAAACTTTATATAAGACTGTTTCAAGAACATGACGATTGGACGAAAGTCTTTTGTTCCGTCTGGATTCTTTAGATACGCACACATGTTGTGAAACTCTGAGTATTTAAGATTTGTGTTAACATCAAGAGATTGTAGAGTTGCCATTGTCGTCGATGTTTGTGTTTGATCGTTTGATTTGAGAGAAAAAGTATGAATGTTGTTACTGGTGCAGGGTTTATGATCGCGATTTAGGGTTTATCGAGAGGATTTAGCAAATCTATGTGAGGATAATGCTAAACTAATCGACTTCAGCTATTTATATCTTACGATTTGATCTGCAAAAAGACTAAATTCCCCTTCGAATCATAACACAACGGTTATTTTCGTGGGGGTTAGTTTGGTAACTTTGACAATTTAAAGACCAGTAGTAAATTAGATACTAGTAGAAAACGTCAGTAGTATCTATGAACGTCAGTAGTAACTAAGGATTTTGACATCAGTAGTGACTGTAGACATCAGTAGTAACTAATGAATTTTAATACTGACCTAATTTACCAACCCTAGCAGTAGTAACCACCATTTTAGAGACCAGTAGTATATGTGAGTACAATCGTTTACCAGTAGTATTGTCTTACCAGTAGTATTTTGTGCATACTCAATACACACCAGTAGTAATGACCTACCAGTAGTAAAACACTTATTAAAATAAATAACTTTTTGCAACAGAAAAACTCTTACACATGATTTTGATTGAGAAATTAATTTATTAAAATCATTCCAATACTGCTAACTAAGAAGCTGAATATTCCTACATCAAATACTTTTGTAAAAAGATCTGCTAATTGATTGTCAGTATGAATTTTAACTACTTTGATTAACTTCTTTTCATTACAATCTCTTATAAAATGAAATCTTATTTCAATGTGTTTAGTTTTAGAGTGTTTTACTGGATTGTTCACAATACTAATAGCACTTTGATTATCAATAAAAATAGGAGTTTTAAGGATAGAGATACCAAAGTCTAGAAGGTGGTTTTGAATCCAAAGTACTTGAGCACAACAAGCAGATGCAGCTACATACTCTGCTTCAGCAGTTGATGTGGATACATTTGTTTGTTTCTTACATTGCCATGACACCAGTCTTGATCCAAAGAATTGACATCCACCAGTAGTGGACTTTCTATCTTGACATTCACATCCATAGTCACTATCTGTGTAGGCTATGAGTTCAAATGGTGAGTCATGTGGATACCATAGACCAAGTGATGGTTTGCCTTTCAAGTATCTGATTATTCTTTTGACAGCCTGAAAATGTGTAGTTCTTTAGGTCTTGCTTGATATCTTGCACACACACAAACACTGTACATAATGTCAGGTCTTGATGCAGTTAAGTACATCAAAGAGCCTATCAATTATCTATATAAGTGTTCATCTACATCCTCCCCCTCAACATCAGGATGTAGGTGTTTGTGTATTTCCATTAGTGTACTTGCACTCTTGCAGTCTTTCATGGTAAACTTCTCCAAGATGTCTTTAACATACTTTGATTGGTTTATCAAAATACCATCTGATCTTTGATTGACTTGGAGTCCAAGGAAGAAGTTCATTGGACCCATGGAGCTCATCTTGAATTTGGTTTGCATGAGATCCTCAAACTCTTTACACAATAAATCATTTGTTGATCCAAAAATGATATCATCTACATAGATTTGAACTAGTAGTATATCATTTTTGACCTTTCTTGTGAATAGAGTCTTGTCAATAGCTCCTCTTTTAAAATCATTCTTCAACAAGTATGATGATAATGTATCATACCATGCTCTTGGTGCCTGATGTAGGCCATACAAAGCTTTGTCTAGTTTGAATACATAGTCACCATTTTCTGGATCTTCAAAACCTGGAGGTTGACACACATATACTTCTTCTTCAATTTTCCCATACATGAATGCACTCTTCACATTCATTTGATAGACTTTAAACTTCTTGTATGAAGCATATGCTAGGAATATTCTTATTGCTTCAATTCTTGCAACAGGAGCATATACTTCATCATAGTCTATTCCTTCTTCTTGAGTGTATCCTTGGGCTACAAGTATGGCTTTGTTCTTGATCACTATACCTCTTTCATCTTTCTTGTTTCTAAAGATCCATCTTGTTCCAATGGCTCTTTTTCCTTTGGGTAAAGGTACAAGTTTCTAAAGATCCATCTACATAGATTTGAACTAGTAGTATATCATTTTTGACCTTTCTTGTGAACAGAGTCTTGTCAATAGCTCCTCTTTTAAAATCATTCTTCAACAAGTATGATGATAATGTATCATACCATGCTCTTGGTGCCTGATGTAGGCCATACAAAGCTTTGTCTAGTTTGAATACATAGTCACCATTTTCTGGATCTTCAAAACCTGGAGGTTGACACACATATACTTCTTCTTCAATTTTCCCATACATGAATGCACTCTTCACATTCATTTGATAGACTTTAAACTTCTTGTATGAAGCATATGCTAGGAATATTCTTATTGCTTCAATTCTTGCAACAGGAGCATATACTTCATCATAGTCTATTCCTTCTTCTTGAGTGTATCCTTGGGCTACAAGTCTGGCTTTGTTCTTGATCACTATACCTCTTTCATCTTTCTTGTTTCTAAAGATCCATCTTGTTCCAATGGCTCTTTTTCCTTTGGGTAAAGGTACAAGTGTCCAAACAGCTTGTAATTTGAATTAAAGGAGTTCTTCTTGCATTGCCTCAATCCAGTTTGAATCCTTCATTGCTTGTTGAATCTTCTTTGGTTCATCCTGAGACAGAAAACATTCAAACATACATTCATTAGCAATTAAACTTATGTTACACATGTTTGCAGTTAGACTTTTATTTAATTTGCTTCTTGTTTGTAGTTGTGAGTTAATATCACTTAGAACATTGTCTAATGGATGGTTCTTTTGAGTCCTTGAGTTTGTAGCTCTATCAACCACTAGTTGATTTTCAAGATTTGACTCATTTGTCTCAGGGATTTGTTCATCTTGAGGTTCTTCATTGTCATTGATGTTTGGTTCATCATCATTTGCTGGTTCAGAGTTACTACTGGGATCAGTAGTATTTAAGTTATTACCGGGATCAGTAGTATTTTGAGAATTTAGGTTATTGCTAGGACCAGTAGTATTATGAGTACTATTACTGGTACCAGTAGTATTTGAATTACTATTGTCCTCATTATCTGATTCACTACTGCTCCCAGAATCTGAGTTATTATTGTTCTCAGTATTAACTGTGGGAATAGTATCAACTACTATGTATCTCATCTCTTCTTGACCAGAATTGAAAGATGATGTTCCTTCCTTTTGAGTATGACAATTTGAATCACCTGCATTTAAATCCAAGTTAGTGTTAAAGGATTTGGTTAGATTGTCTATGTTAAATAGCCAATCTGGACCATTTCCTTGTTCATTAGGTATATTCTCATTAAAGGATACATTGATGCTTTCTTCAATAATCCTTAATCTTTTGTTGAACACTCTGTATGATTTACTTTGAGTGGAGTATCCCATAAAGATTCCATCATCAGCTTTGCAGTCAAACTTACCAATTTGTTCTCTTGTAATCAAAATAGTACAAGGACAACCAAATGATTTTAAGAAACTTATGGAAGGTTTTCTTTTGTTAAAAAGTTCATATGGTGTTTTATGATGTGGCTTAACTATTAATACTCTGTTTTGTACATAACAGGCAGTATTAACAGCTTCAGCCCAAAAAGTAATTGGTAATTTTGAGTCTGCTAACATTGATCTTGCTGCTTCAATGATGGTTCTATTTCTTCTTTCAGCTACACCATTTTGTTGAGGAGTTCTAGGTGAGCTGTATTGCCTGTCAATACCTTTAAGATCACAAAAGTTAATTAAGTTAGCATTTTTAAATTCTGTGCCATTATCACATCTTATGGCTTTAACTTTTTGGTCAGATGTGTTCTCCAGTTTAACAATTAAGTTCTTGATGAGTTCACTTGTTTCATCTTTTGTCCTGAGAAAGAAAACCCATGTATATCTGGAAAAGTTATCAGTAATAACAAGACAATATTGTTTCTTTCCAATGCTCATTACATTTGTAGGTCCAAAAATGTCCATATGTAAGAGTTGTAAAGGAACATAAATAGAATTTACAATTTTGGACTTATGAGAAGACTTATGTTGTTTACCTTTTAGGCATGCAACACAGTGATGATCACACATGAATTGTTTTTGTGGTAATCCAATTACCAAATTCTTTCTTACTAAGTTGTTCATGTTTTTAAAGTTTGTGTGACACATCCTTCTATGCCATAGTTCTGATTCAGTAGTGTTTGCCTTGGATATAAAACAGTTGACCTCATTTGAAGAAATGAGTTCTCCCCCATATCCAGGCAATACACATTGTTTCTCCTTGGAGTTCTCAAAACTACATATTTTTCATCTAAAACAAAGTCAGGAGAAAGAATGATGCACTCAATATCTGTGAAAAGAATCTTGTTCTTTTTATCACATACTTGAGACCCACTGACAAGATTGTATTTTAGCTCAGCTACATAAAATAAATCATCAAAAGTAATTTTACCATTAGTAACTGTACCTTTGCATGTAATCTTACCTACCTTTGGGTTCTCACCAAAGGCCACATACCCTCCATCAAATGACTTGAAATCCTTAAGAATTTGCAGATTTCCAGTCATGTGCCTTGAGCATCCACTATCAATGTGCCATGTTCTACCTTCTTCAGGGATCTGAATGTTCTGCACAAGTAAGTAAAAGATTAGTTAAGTTTGGGAACCCAAGCTTTATATGTCTTGGATTCATCATTTGAGAAGTAAGATGTAGAAGATTTAATTTTAAACATTTTTGGTACCCATACCTATTTAGTACTGGTGTTTTGTTTTACTACTGCCCTTTTGTATTTGTTACTGGTGTTTGAGTTTACTACTGACCTTGGTCTATACCCATTATATTTAGCTTTTGAATACTTTACCACGGATGGACCAGTAGTATTTGGGTAATTACCATGTTTAGGATAACCAGTAGTGTTTTTAACATTTGGTTTGGCAGCAGTAGTATTTTTAAAATTAGGGTTTTTACCAGTAGTGTTTTGGTACTGGTACCCAACAGCATTGTAATTAGGGTTAGGATCAGTAGTAAACCTGTTAAAGTTTCTACTGGTGTTGGAAAAATTAAAATATTGTTTATTTTGATTTGTTTTTCCATTATTTTTGAAATAATTGCTGTTCTTTGGGCTTCCAACTCTTTTATTTTGCACAAACCTTGGTGCATTTCTTCCAAATTTTGGTGTTTCAGATTTTTGAGATTTTGTTTTATTTACTATTGATGGATTAGTAGTATCTTTTAACCTTTGTGTTTTTGCTTTTGCTTTAGAATTTTTAAATTCTTTGAACTCTTTGCAGTTAATTGGATTGAAGTGACAATCCTTTGCTAAATAGTTTACTTTGTTGCAAATAACACATCTTAATTTCTTATCCTTAGCACCTTCAGGTTTTCTTTGATCTAAGAGTTGATTTTTATTTCTTTCATTTCCCCTTCTTAAAATTTTTGGTATATTTTCAGCATCATATTTAGGAGAGTCATCTTGACTATGTGTTGTGTGAAAACTTGTATCAATTGAGTCTGTAGTTTGATCATCATCAGAAGAATCATTTGATTCAGATGTTTCATTATTGGATTCAGTTTGATTTTCATTTTTTAATTTATTTATGATTCTTTCTGAACTATCTTTAAGTGGAGGAATGAATTTATATGGAGGTGGTACAGCATGATATCCCACTCCATGCACAACTTTTTCTGTGGTTTGATTACTTGTTAATTCATTAACAATTTGAGAACTTCTTTCAAACTTTTTAATGGTTAATTTGTTTTGTTCTAATTCCATTTGATATTCTTCTAGTTTGATCAAGGTTTCTTTTAATTTTAATTCAAGATGTTCTTTTTCATAAGTGGTTTGTAGCAATTCTTCTTTTATCTTTTGATCAGTTATTTTATAAATTTTAATTTGGTTTTCAAGATCAGCTATACAACCATTATATTCAATTCTTCTATTTCTATTTAGAATCATCTCTTCAAGTGTTTCTTTATTAAGTTTTTCTAAATCTTTATATGCTTTAATGCATTCAGGAGTGCAAGATTTAGAATGTACCTTAGTAGGAGAATCAGTGAAAGCCATGAGAGCTTGATTCTGTGCATGTTCCTCTGCTTGAAAGCTCCAATCATAACCTTGTCCTTGTTGTGAAACAAGAGCAGTTGAGTTTGATCTTTTGTCTGGCTGAGGACATTCTTTAGCAAAGTGCCCAAAGTTGTTAAAGTTGTAACATTTGACTTTAGTCCTGTCAAATCCAGCCTTGTCACCTTTGTTGTAGTTAAGGTTTGTTATACCAGTCCTCTTCAAGAACCTTTTGGTTCTCAGGCTCAGCATAGCCATCTGCCATTTTAGATCCATTTCTTCAAGATCATCAGGATTCAATTGTTCCAAATCATCACTAATTAGTGCAGTATGCACATGACTAGTGAAGAAGGATTCTCTTGCAGTATCTTCACAATCTGCAGCCTTTGCAGTTTCCTGACCTGTTCCTGTACTAGACACAAAAGCAGCATTGTTTGAAGATAAATTAGGAGTTTTAGAGATTACCTCAGATTCAAATACCCTTAGCTCATTGTACAATTCATCCAGCTCTTTTTCTTCCAGAGCATCACCTTGTCTATATATGACTGTGTACATAGACCATTCTTCTCCAAGAGATCTGAGAAATTTTCTGTTGACATCATCATTGTCTATTTCACACCAACTTGATTCAATTCACCAATGAGTTTGTTGAACCTATCAAAGATTTGAGATAGGGATTCATTCTTTTGGCCTTTGAAATTTTCAAAGTCCTGTTTTAGTACAGACTTCATGTTTCTTTTGGTGCTTTTGGTGCCAACAAATCTCTTTTCCAGTGCCTGCCACAACATCTTTGCATCATCATATTCAACAAAGAGATGTTGATAATCATTAGGAATGGCCAGTAGAAGAGTGCTTAGAGCTTTGAGTTCAATTCCTCTGTCTTTCTTCTCCTTTTCACACTTGAGTTTGTCTGCTTCAGTTGCAGAACTTGTTGCTTGATTGTGAACGGTTTTGTTTCCTTCAACAACAACTTCCCACATGGAATAATCAGTAATAAGCATGTATTGCTTAATATGATTCTTCCACATTCCAAAGTTATTGGGAGTGAGTATAGGGATTTTATTTGCTTGAGTACTTTCATTGTTATCAGTCATGATTAACAATCTGTGTGTTTTAAAGATTAAAACTTTTTGTTGTTCTTAAAATTCGTAGATCTAGAACCAATAAGCTCTGATACCACTTGTCAGGATCGAATAACCAAAACAAGTTATTGTCAATCCAGATCTACTAATAACAAGAAGTTGCAGCGGATCAACACTTGTATTAATATATTAAGAACAATAGAATACTGTATATTGAACGAACAATGAACAATAATATTAAGAACACAGTGATTCACAAAAAGCTTCAATGTATATTATTGATTAACAATACACACGTACATTTACAATTCGTAAGGAACTACTTATAGCAGTCCTTGAAGCCTAACTATTTACCCTAGTTATTCTAGGATTTGATTTGCATCGAATTATAAAAGATATACATTGAATAACATTCTATAACTAACTCTGCGAAGATCTCGGACTTGATTTACTTCCAAATAAGCGTATCAGTAGTAACTGCAATCACCAGTAGTAAATATGCATCATCAGTAGTAAATGTGATGATCAGTAGTAACTCTGATAATCAGTAGTAAGTCCAAAACCAACGTCAGTAGTAACTACTAATGATCAGTAGTAATCTTCAATATGTGCATGATCAGTAGTAAGTTAGTTATACTCTTGACCAGTATCAACTCATCAGTATCAAGTGTTTCTGCCCCATCAGTAGTAATCATAGTCTTCATCAGTAGTAACCATGACCAGTACTAACTGCAGCATCAGTAATAAGTTGAACTGTGATTTGTTCTAACAATAATCTTTTCAATGTTTGACACATTGATTTCTCTCTCATTACATGCACATTCGTCCCTTCGGTGACATCCAATAAAATTGGAACGATATCGAAAAGATTAGTATGACCCATACGCAAATATGACACACACAAATTGAGAAATGATCCAAAAAAACATGCGTATTTGCTTTTGATATTTGTTTCAATTTCATTCTTAGACACACTTTTAAACGTATTTGGTGTGTTTTTCCATGTTTAAAGACAATTTCTTGATTGTATTTGTGTGGATATGTAAGCCATGAGTATGGAAGTTTCCATTCAAATATTTGGATATTTGGAGACTTGGGGAAATGCAAGCACCACTTTGGTGATCATGTGAGCATCGAGCTAAATAAACATAAATATATAATATAAATGATGGGCAACCACTATATTTTATAACTTCACTAGTACCAAGATATTGGTAGTTTCCGAAAGTGTCTAATAAATATTATAAGAAAATTGTTTGCAATTATTTAGTTACTATTATAAAATAATGAAAACCTTTGTAAGTATAATTATATATTGATCATTATTACAAATACAATGATATATAAAGAAATCTTACTAGATCCTAAACAGTTTATATAATTGAGTTTGACTCGTACAATAAATCTAAACTATATTTATTTAACAACTTTTATGCGAAACAAGTTAGTTACAATGTTTACATGATTTCAGCTTAATATCGAACAAAGAGAGATGAGAGAGTAAAGTTTGACTGGATTTTCTTTACTGACTCCTAAATTTACCCAAATTTATCCACAAATTTGAACCTATAATCTTAGGTAATAATGTACAACACTAAATACTACTAATATTTCTTATCCTTGCATGTTTTAATTATTTGTTTCTACAACTTTTTGGGAAATTGATTTTGAATGTTTCAAGAAATAGTATTCTCTATTTCTTAAAGTAAACAAGATTCAAAGGTACCTTTTGTTTCTTTAGATTGCATGCATGAATTGTACAATATACAACATATATTATACTAGTATATAATTTCCCTTCTCCTGTCCCTCATCACTTTCACTTTTTTATTGCACAATCATTCCACATTTTGAGTTAAATAAAATTTGAAGAGACAAAAGAACCCTAATTCTCATTAGGGTCGCAAATGACTATGAAATAACTCAAAAATCAAGAGATTGTATTTGTGGCAGAGTAATTTTTGTGAATTCACAAGCGGGGAAAAGTGTGAATCTTCTTTTTGAAGTTTGTCTTTTTTGACTTCTTTTGGGAGTTATGAACTTTAGGACTCAAGCACTACCTAATAATTAGGACATATGGCTAAGACCAATATATTCACAAGCACGCTGGCTGAACCCCAAAGCCTTACTAACCGGTTATCAACTTTTTCTATATATCTAATTCCTTTTTTTAATGTAACTAACAAATTAATAATTCAATAATCTAAAAACTGAAGTAATGAAAGATAAAACAAACACTTATGTGCCCTAATAATATAAACCGTTGTACCAATTGAAGCATAAACATACCTGCTTGGATCTAATTAAGTCTTGAGATTCCCTGGTCCTTGTTTAGTTGACTAAATTGAAGACTTTTTATTCGATGTTTGCAACATTTGGTACCTGTTTAGCCCAATTGGACAAACTCTAAAATAAATGAGATTAAATAGCATAAAAAGTTCAAATTAGCATCAACCATAAAATATAATTTTTTTAATCTTTAGGTTTGAGGATGATACCATAAAAGCATTCATGTAAAAATATGCAGAACACAACAGAACAGTTTTTAAAGCGTGTGAGATTATACATTTACAAATAACAAATATGCGTATCACAACAGCCAGCAAGAATAAGTACATAATTTACAAAACACGTGATTCGGTATTATAAAGCTTTTGTTGACACTTTTAACAGCATCTTCAACATCAGATCAAACAATTTCTTCCATATCAAAAAGAAGTGGAAATTCATCATAATTTTGAGAAAAACCTAGGTCTTGTGTTATGTTACCTAATGCTTCAGAAACACGATACATTGACCATCTTGATTGTGGTTGAGAAGCTACACATTTACCTGCAATTTGCAAAACTTGAATAATTTCATCATCATGACCTGTATTATAAAGATTCTTATCAATTGCATCCTCAATTCTGCCTGAGCTGGCGAGTTTGTTCACCCAATCGACTAAATTACCCTTATACCCTTCTTCAGTAGCAGTTACCATAACCGATTTCTGCCCAGTTGCTAATTCCATTAGCACAATGCCAAAACCATATGTATCACCTTTTGCAGAAGCAATCAGATCACCATTACTCTCATTTGCTTGGTCAGAAGTAAAAGTCAACAGTCTAGCCAAACCAAAGTCAACTATTCTTGCATTGTAATCCTCATCGAGAAATATAACATCAGAATTCACGTTTTGAAGCAATATTGAAGGACGGCAACCATGATGAAGCCAAGCAAGCCCTTTGGCTGCACTTAAAGCAATTCTAAACCTTGTAGGCCAATCTAACAAATCTCCATTTTTATGCAAAACCGATGATAAAGTTCCATTAGACATATACTTATAAACTAAAAGTTTTTCATCATCTGCTATGCAGTAACCCAATAAAGGAGTCAGATTTGGGTGTCTAAGTTGACCTAATCTGTTCATTTCCACCCGAAATTGCTTTTCATGAAGCTTACAATTGTTAAGCCTCTTAATTGCAAGTGCAGAACCATCTGAAAGAACAGCTTTATAAGTTGTGCCTGTGTTTGTTGATATTATAACATTTTCTCTGCTAAAATTGTTTGTAGCAATCATCAAATCCAATAGTTTGACCTTAACAAGTGGTTTCTGAAACAAAGAAACTTGAACAAGCTTATAAGCTCTCAACTTATCAGCCCAATTACTACTGTCATCATCTCTGTCAACATTGTTCTTCCTTTTTCTATTTGACCTCTTAGAGCACCACCACCACAGCCCAAACCCTAACAATAATGATCCCACTGCCCCAAGCACTCCGGCAGCAATTATAATTGTGAGATTCTTCTTGCTCAGACTACCACAACTGGTAAGAGGCTTACCGCAAAGTCCATTATTTCCGTCAAAAGCTGAGGAATCAATATTGGATAAGCCTGAAGGAATCGTACCGGAGAGATCATTGTCTGCAACTGAAAACTTAGTTAACCTGCCCAAATTGGAGAATTGAACCGGTATACTACCGGACAACTTGTTTCCGGAAAGATATATAGTATTCAGAAACGAACAGTTACCGAGACTAGCCGGAATTACTCCGGTGAATTCGTTGTTTGACAAATCTAAGCTAACCAGGTAGGGCAACCAATTACAGATTTCGCTAGGGATAGAACCAGTGAGATTATTACCGGAGAGATCCAGATTCTGTAAGCTCTCGCAGAACTGTATATCCGAAGGAATTGTTCCGGCAAGTCCGAGCTCACGAAGTGTGAGCGAAATTAAACGATTCTCCTGATCGTTCCAGCACGTGACGCCGGAGAAGGTGCAGATGAATCCATTAGTGGTGTTGGCAAAGTTCCACGTCGAGATCTCCGATCGTTGATTACCGAGCGATCTCTGCACGCCTCGCAAACACTTGACATCGTCCTCCGCGACCACCAACGACGGCTCGATGCATACCAAAAGCACAAGCGCGATTAGCAGCACGGTGGCGAGAATAGCTCTGAAACGATTCATGGGGCTAAGGTTTTGTGATCGGAATTTGATTAATTTTCCGATGATTATGGCGGTTGGAGGAGGATGAGAGATGACTTTTTGGGTTTAATTTTGACTTTGAAGTCGTTTGATTGGCGGGTTTTAATGAAGTGTTTGACCGAAAGGATACCGTCGAATTCCACGCTCTTTGAATTCGGACCATCCAAAGCTAGCCAGTGAGATTCACTTCTAACAATGACAAAATTAGATGTTTCAGTTTTTTGTTTGTTCATTACTTAAACAGTTAAATGAGTTAACAAACGGTTTATATCTTAACTGGATATGGTATTTAGGTGTATGAGTTTAACTTCTGTTTTAGATAAAAATGCAAGCCGTCCAAAAAAAGTAGTCTTATTTTGGTATGTGTGGGTGCATGTTCAAGACAGAGTCATTAATCTGTTAATTTTCTTTAAATATGCGTATTTTTTTAATATTTATGATCAAATTAATTAGGTATGAGACAAAATAATTATTACATGTAATACCATTTTTACCATATACAAACACTTATAATTCAGAAAGCTTAAACTATAAATAAATAGTGAAAACTAACACAACTTATACAAATATAAATAAAGCGTGTCATTTTAAACAAAATTCGCTAAAATACTACAATAAGTAATTTGTCAAAACATTTACAAAAAGGTGTAACTTTGAGTTTTTTTATGGCATTTAAATATTTATCATGTATATCTAAAATAAAAGAGAAATAGTATTGAATCTTATCATTTATGCATATTTATGTGTCTACTCATTTTATTATGACAATTGTAATCAAGAGATGATATGAAAAAGATAATTATTGAATTATACATGTCAAATTTAGAACTGGGTAATAATATTAGTAGAAAGAAAAGATAAGAAAAAATATCATTTCTTAAAATAAAAACTAGTTTATTTATGAAATAAAATGCATATATTCGAATCATCATGATTACACTTGATGAAAGCGAAATTATCAACCTTTGTATTTTGGTAATGCCCCACTGCCTAATTTAAGGTAATGATGAACTATTATAAGCTACCAATAATCTTAACTAATTTTTTTATTATTTCATAACCTCTAAAACCCTAACCAAACACCCCCAAGGCAAAGCATATTCAATGTTTGTAAGTAGGAAAAGTCAACAATGACAACAAGTATTATAAATATTTATATTTATATAACTATATAAGCAGAATCGTTACGAACCCACGAACTAATAAGTAATTATTATGACTTCCATAAACATTACTTTAAATATATAAAAAAACATAATGAACAAAAGATGGGTGTTTAGTTTACTTTATAAACCTTTATACTTAAATATATCTTATCTTAACTACATATAAAGCATTTATATTATTTCTAAAAAATTAAGTTTAAGACAATTTACTATTGAACCACTAATTATTTTATATTTACCTTATAACAATATAATCAACTTTCATATCTATTACTGTGTTTTTATTTGAGTTGGTGTAAGGCCTCTCCCAACAGTGAACCAATCTTTAATTCATCAATTTTATCACATCAACGTCACATCATGTTCTACTCTTTATGTCCTTTCTTCTTCTCTCTACCTTTCCCCTCTATGCTCTATCTCTCTCTAGAACTCGCCAGTTTTGTCGTCGGATGTCTAACAAGAAGAAGGAAAGTTTCGACCGATGAGTTCTATACGAGTTGGTGCCAAATGTTCTTCAACTGATGAGTTCCACGCAACCCAACTAACAAGTTCTAGCCACACAGTTGGCAAGGGCCTAACTGTAAAATCTTCATAACTTTTGTTGACTGGTATGTTTTTATCATAACCTACAAATAATTAGAAATTGTAATGTGAAATGAGGAATATGTAACACTACATATAATTACATATTTAAATTAAATAACTTATATAATGAAAATGATGTATATAACTATTAACTACCAACGGCTTATCAAGAATATCATGCTAGTAATAAAATAAAGCATGGGTGGTAGAATTTTATTTTATATTCCTTTAACAAGGAGATGGGGATTTACCATAAAAACAATTTAAACTAAAATCTTGATCTCCACATGATGTTTCATTATGTGCAGATCTAACCGTATAAGACATCTCGCTATAGTTATATATTCCCCACCACACCAATTCTGACATCTCTTATCTTTTTTCTAATGATAAAAAATTGACAGACTTGTTTCTTCAACTTTATCATATCAATGTCACTCTGTCAGATCATCATTTTTTAATTAAATAAAACAAATATAAATTAAATGCATTACATTAAATTTCTGATGACGGGATCAGAGTATTCAATAATGGTTGGAACATATTGTATGATTGCGGTGACAAGTTAAATATGATGTTGTGTGTATTGTAAATGTTAAAAGGTATGTCGATTTATGAGTGTATTTATAATGGTAAATAAAGAAAGATTTTTTTTTAAATTTCATTTGACCACTTCGTACATTCCCGGCTCACATGTCGTCCCCTTCCTCTTCACTTATCCAACAAGAAATAACCGACAAGTCCGCCGACAAAACGACATATATGGACTGACGAGATCTGACGAGTAAACGGGCCTAAACATTTACAGATTGTTAATATATCCATACAACAATAGTTTGGGCTTTGTAACTATGAGTCTATGACAATGAGCCCTAGACATAATTTAAAAAAAAGGGTAAAGTTTGAGTCCCAAAATAAGCCCAAATACAGAAACCAAACTGTAATCTCAAATTCAACAGTCCATTTCCGAGAAACTCGAATAGATATATAAAAGCCTTCCATATAACGATAAATCTTAATATAAATGGCGTCATGTAATTTAGATTACAATTACACGCACAATGCACAAATTTCTTCACCTCTTTTTTCTTGTGCCTCTTCGTACCTCTTCTCATTCTCAAACTGGTTATGTTTCTGCTACACAACTAATTGTGGTTTCGATCTAAACGTGATTTAACTTGTTTGATTTCCTTTGGTGCTTAGATCTGCCACAATTTGAGGCTTACTTACCAGGTTAGCCTCTAATTTTCTTCATTATTGCTTAATTAATCATAATTACTCGGTGTTCGTCTTCAAAATCTGTTTGATTTAGGCTAATTAATAAGCAATTTGGTTTGCAATTGCAGATATGAAACGATTGCGAGATGATGTATTTAGTAACTCTCAAATTAAGCGACCGTTTGGTTCTTCTCGTGGAGAATCGTATGCTTCAAATTTTAAATTCCTTCAAATTTTTTGTTTTAATTATGTGTATTATTCATATGAGGTGTTGTTGATCTTTTTGGCTCGTTTTTTTTTCATGCAAATTTGCATTTTTGTGCTTAATTGTCTTTGAATTTGAATCTGCTTGTACTTTTATGGGGTTATATCTGAATTTGGTGGATTAACCTCTAAAAATAGCATGATCAGGATTAACAGGTTTTTAAAATCACATCTAGCTGAGTTTATTGTGTTCGTTTGACTTTTATTAATTCAGCTACAAATTCTGATTAGCAGATGATAAATTTATGTTCTTTATGAATAATATTTTTCTTTCTAAACAGTCAGAAATGAACCATTTTTTGTGCACGCCTTCATAGGTTTTAGCGCTTATGATTATAAGATCATTAAGTGTATAGAGGATGAAGTTAATCAGATCTTATTAAACCACTTAATGACTTTTAGGGCCTAATATGGAAATTCTAATCTTGAGATATTAGGTCATGAAATAACGGATGAATGTTGTATCTATGGGTGTGTTTGGATGTCCTTTGTCAAAGTAGTTATTGAACCTACTTCTTAGTTCTCACCTGATTATCAGAATCTGATTTTTTTAGGGTCAATTTAGTTAGAAATCAGTATCATAATTTCAGTTCATCCGAACACTCAAAACTCAATTATTGTGACTTCAAATTACAATAATCACTTTACAAATACATTGGATATATATACTGTGTTGATTTTGCTAAAAGATTCTATTTTCACTTTTTCCCTTTCGTCTTTAAGGTATGGCCCACCTTTAGTCTCTGGAGGAGGAGGAGGAGGTGCTGATGTGGCAGGTGGTACTAGTAGTGCTCAGAAACTAACAACCAACGATGCTTTAACTTACTTAAAAGAAGTTAAAGATATGTTTCAAGATCAAAGAGAAAAATATGACATGTTTCTTGATGTTATGAAAGACTTTAAAGCCCAAAGGTACATTTGTTGGTCAAAGTCAAAGTCAAAGTCAAATTCAAAGTCAAAGATTTGGCATTTGATAGTTTCTGATATATGTGAACATAAACATGCAACTTATATAGCAATTTACCTTATGCAGAATCGATACTACTGGAGTCATAGCAAGAGTGAAACAATTGTTTAAAGGACATAATAATCTAATTTTTGGATTTAACACTTTTTTACCAAAAGGGTATGAAATTACTGTTATTGAAGACGATGAGGCCCCACCAAAAAAAACTGTTGAGTTTGAAGAAGCTATAGGCTTTGTGAACAAAATAAAGGTAAAATCATTATTTTAATGTGTAAAAGATATAGTATATATATTTTTGTATATTCATGTTAATTTTGTTGCTTCTTCTGTGTAGAAACGTTTCCAAAACGATGATCATGTTTACAAATCGTTTTTAGACATCTTAAACATGTACAGGAAAGAACATAAGGGTATCAATGAAGTCTATCTTGAGGTGATCTTCAATTTTTTATTTTTTATTTTTATTTTCTTTTTATGAACTTTTTAAGCCTCATAAGAATCATATATAATTATACAGGTTGCTACACTTTTTGACGATCATCCAGATCTTCTTGATGAATTCACAAGATTTTTACCAGATGCTTCTGCTGCACATCAAGCTTCAATTTTTAGGCAATCATATAATCGTTATGATGAAAGAAGTTCAGCTATGGGCCCACACAGACAAACACAAATAGATAAAGTAATTACCTTTTTCTTTAATTTTTAATATTATTTAATTTTTTTAATTCAAGGGACTAAGTTTTTATATGCGATTAACAGAGAGGCAGGAGAGATAGGGTCATTCCTTCTCATGGAGGGCGGGACCCGACTGCTGGAAATTTTGAAATGGATGATGATAAATCAATGGTGAAATTAAATAGGAAAAAAGAAAGAAGAAACCGTGATCAGGATTTTAAAGAATCTGATGTTGATAATCGTCTTGAAAAACGAAAATCTGCACGAAAAGTTGAAGATTTTGGAGTGCATTCGGGTTCGGGTCAATATGATGATAAAGATGCCCTAAAAAGTGAGTTCAGTTTTGAAATTTCTCGTATAAATTCATAAAATTTCATTTTTGGAAAAAGTTTTGTGAATTTCTGCTGATTATATATGATCATTTATAGGTATGTACAGCCAAGAGTTTACTTTTTGTGAGAAAGTGAAGGATAGATTAGGCAATTCAGATGATTATCAAGCGTTCTTGAAGTGTTTACACATTTACAGCACAGAAATAATTACAAGAAAAGAATTACAGAGTCTGGTATGTTTTTTTATTCCTTAAACTAATATTCTTTTTTGCATTATGGATACTTTTTTAATTATTATATTTCAGGTTTCGGATTTACTTGGAAAACATCCAGATCTTATGGAAGGATTCACTGCATTTTTAGAGCGTTGTGAAAATATAGGTAGCTTTTTTAAAACATCATTTACTGTTTTTTATATATTTTTGAAAAAAACTAATACATTTTGTTTGCAGATGGATTTCTTGCTGGTGTTATGGACAAAAGTATGCCTTGTTCTCTTTTACTTAATTAACAAACTATTAACCTACAAATTATTAAATAAATTATTTTTTTTCTAATTATGACAGAAACTTTATGGAGCGAAGGGCATGCATCAAAATCAACAAAAACCGAAGAAAAAGAAACAGAAAATAAACGTGAAATTGATGCTGCAAAAGAAGACATGTATAAAGAGAAATATTGGGGGAAATCTATACAAGAACTTGATCTTTCTAACTGTCAACGTTGTACTCCTAGTTACAGGCTTCTTCCTGATGATGTAAGGGCGGGCGAGTCGGGTCAAGTGGGTCGGGTTAACGGGTCAAGTAATTTGTTTCTGTACCTAACTTAACTGTTGTGTTTTATAGTATCCAATTCCATCAGTAAGTCAAAGATCTGAACTTGGTAGTCAAGTACTTAACGATGTTTGGGTGTCTGTTACTTCTGGTAGTGAAGATTATTCATTTAAACATATGAGAAGAAATCAATATGAAGAAAGCTTGTTTAGATGTGAAGATGATAGGTAAATTATCTACATTTTTATTATTATTGTTAAAATTAATATAAGGAAAAAAAAGATTTAAAATGTTTTTTCTAGGTTTGAGCTTGATATGTTGTTGGAATCCGTGAGCTCAACTTCTAAACGGGCTGAAGAATTATTAAACAGCATTAACAACAAATCAATCACTACAGATACTCCCATTCGTATTGAGAAACATTTTGCAGGTAATTAGTTGACTTTTGTTAATAAAATGCTGTACTTTGACTTTTATTTATTAAATGTAGTTTTGACTTTGACTGTTTGTAGCTCTTGATTTACGGTGTATTGAACGTTTATACGGTGATCATGGGCTTGATGTGATGGATATATTGAGAAGGAACCCGTCTCTTGCATTACCCGTTATTTTGACCCGTTTGAAACAAAAACAAGAAGACTGGTCAAAGTGCAGGTCTGACTTTAATAAAGTTTGGGCTGAAATATATGCAAAAAATCATTACAAGTCACTGGATCATCGTAGCTTTTATTTCAAGCAACAAGATTCAAAGAATCTCACCACCAAATGTAATTCATTCTTTCTTTTGAATATTTCAACAAATTAAAGTATCAAGAGGAATCAAAATTGTCATTTTTTGCAAAAGACAAGGACCATTTTCGTAATTTACTCATAAATTTTTAACCTTTTGTGAATTCTGATTTGAAATTTTGTTTTCATGAACAGCATTGGTGGCAGAAATGAAAGAAATAAAGGAAAAAAGCCAGAAAGACGATACTGTCCTTTTAAGTATTGCTGCTGGAAGTAGACACTATATTTCTCCAAATTTCGAGTTTGAATTTAGCGACGACAGTATTCATCAAGATATATTAAAACTAATTAAATATTCATGTGAAGAAATCTGCACAACTAAAGAACAATTTAACAAAATTATAAGATTTTGGACTACTTTTTTGGAACCAATTTTGGGTGTTAATAATTCTGATGCTTCTGAAGATGTCCAGATATCTAGTCATTGTGGGCCCAAAACTGTTGGTGCAAGTGCACCTGTGGGCCCCACTGGTGATACTGAGAATGTTGAGCTATTGAAACCAGATTGTAATGGGGATCAAACTAAGTTAACTGATCAAGTGGATTCAAGTAAGGATAACTTGGTCAATGGAGATGTGTTGACCAAGGAAGATGAGTCAGCAGAGGCTGGTCCAGCTGTCAATTTGTCTGGTTTGTATTCTTCTCGTTTATTATATTTGTCTTATTTTTAAAATGGTGGAGAAATGGCAGGTTGCATAATGGGTTAAAATGGTTAATTTTTTAGTACGAGCCAAAACAGGTATAATATTTTAATTTACTTACTATTTTTGAATTTTTTTAATAAAAATGTAGGGCGTGAAGCAAGTACTTCTAGACCTAGTAATGTTACTGAGGATGGTCATGAATCCAAGTCTAAAATTGACAAAGTTTCTTCATCACAGGTATGACCCTAATTTATTTATTTATTTTTATATTCATTGATAATTATATTTATCGTCTTTTATATTTTTAATATATTTCTTTTCAATTCATAGCATCTTACATCAGCAAATGGAGATCCCAAAATTGAAAAAGAAGAAGGCGAATTATCGCCCAACAATGATTTTGATGAACATAGTGTGGGGACCACACACTACAGGCCTGGTGTAAATGTTGATGATGAGGACAGTGTGGATGTTAGTGAGTCAGCTGCTGACATGTCAGGTAGTGAGTCAGCAGCTGATGAGTTGTCACGTGAAGAAGATGGTGATAATGATGATGTTGATGGTAATAAAGCAGAAAGTGAAGGGGAAGCTGAAGGTGTAGAAGATGTAAATTTTGTTGTCGATGATGTGGCGCCAGCTCAGCAGTTTTTGGTGTCGGCAAAACCGATGGTGAAACGTGTAGCGGATTCTTTACTTGATGGTGAAAGGAAAGATTTTCATGTGTTTTATGGGAATGATAGCTTTTATGTGCTCTTTAGGCTTCATCAAGTAAGAATATGCTTCTTTTTTGCATTAAAAATAATAAAAAATAGTTATATTTAATGTAGTAATCACTTCTGAATTTAATAAAAAGAAGGCAAAAAATTATGGTCAGGCCAATTCGACCCGTTTTGACTCGACCTATATATATCCTCATGTCTGACATGATTATAATTTCTGTTTGTTCCAGATATTATATGACCGACTATTGTCGGCTAAAGTTAATTCAACATCTGCTGAAATGAAGTGGAAAACTTCAAAGGACACCTGTCCTCCTGATCTATACTCTAGGTAGTTTGTTAATTTCAAACACTTAATTTCTTACTAATAAACTGAAATCCTTTATTAATATTTAATTATTATTGTTTTTGTTTTTGCAGATTTATGAGTGCTTTATACAATTTACTTGACGGATCGGCCGATAATGCAACATTTGAAGATGATTGTCGTGCCATTTTAGGAAATCAATCTTACGTGTTATTTACATTGGATAAGTTGATTTATAAACTCGTTAAACAGGTAATGCCAACCTAATTACCTTAATACCCTCTTAATTTCAAGGGTTTTTAACATTTAAATACTTCCTTTCATATGCAGCTTCAAACTGTTACTGGTGATGAAATGGACACCAAACTTCTACAATTATATGATTATGAAAAATCTAGAAAACCCGAGAAGTTTGTTGATTCTGTTTACTATGAAAATGCACATGTTCTTCTGCATGATGAGAACATATACAGATTCCAAAGCGTAGGTCTTCTTTCGTTTTTGGTTTTCTATTTTTTGTTTTTTATTATATGTACTTCATTGTTATATAAACATAGTATTTCATTTGTCCTTGTTTAGTCACTGAGCAATTTTTTCTCCAATTGGATATATAATGCCTTTAGCTATAAAAATTATAATTTTGAAACAACAAATTCTTACACGATCCAATTGGGACACAAAGGTATCTTTTAATGACCAAGAAACCCTTTTTTATGTTGTTTTCATAAATTAGCAAATACACTATTTATTATTTAATATATTGTATTTTGCAGTCATCTGGTCCATCTCGTTTAACCATTCAGCTGATGGATGATGGGAATGAAAAGCCCGAAATGGTTGCGGTTTCTATGGATTCTAATTTTGCATCATATCTTGAAAACGATTTTCTTTCAATTGTACCTGTAAGAAAGCAGTCTGGCATCTTGTTGCAAAGGTATCTATATTAATATTTATTTTTAATTAATTTATAGAAGATAATAAATGACTTTTTTAATGGGTTTTGCAGAAATAAACGGCGATTTTCAGATGCAGAAGATGTATCAGTTGCTATGGAAGGCGCGCATGTGATCAATGGGTTGGAGTATAAGATGTCTTGTAGTTCCTCAAAGGTCAACCACTAACACTTCTCTCTCCATTTTTTAAGTAATTAAATTTGATTACAAAAACTATTATGAAATAAAATAGTGGTAAGATTATTCTTTAATAAAAGTATTTGTATTGTGGCAGATATCGTATGTTCTTGATACAGAAGACTATTTCTCCCGAGTGGGAACAAAAAGAAGAGATAGATCATCATCATCTTCTTCACATTGTCAAGCAAAAATACAACGATTTCACAAATTTTTATCAACAGTCTCACTTTAATCAAATACTTCTCCATGGTACTTATTTTTACTAATCTAATTTCATATAATTTTAGAGAAAAACAAAAACAAAAATGATAGGTTATTTTTGTTTATGTTTTACAGAAATGTAGCCTTGAAGAAAAAGGAGAAAGATTAGGGTAGGGTTATAAAGTGTATGTGAAGATTATATACATATGACATAACGGAGTTGGTATGTGTAAATAGAGGGTGTAGCCTCAATTTAATTTTGCCACATGTTGTTTTTCAATATAAACAAGTTCAAGTGTTTGTAACATTACAGTCTCAAATATAAAAATCTTTTTTTTTTTAAGTTTTAGTTGGCTGATGCTGCGAATCTTAATCTCTAATTAGTGGAATTTATGGGCTATTATTCAGAGCTTAGGTTATTGCTACATTTCAACTTATGAACAAAGTGTTAGCATGTAGGTTGTGACATTTTACTAGTATCTGACTTCATATAACATTTTATTTGTAATATAATATGCGATACAAACATTTTTTTGTCTTGTTAATTCCTAAGGAAGTGCGTTGGTTTTTTCATTAATGGTGTTAGGTTCTAAGTTAAATGCTATTCTAGTCTTCTTTTTTTAAATTATTATTAAAATACCATGATAAGACATTTTGGTTGTCAACTAAAAAATGACTCCTTTTAAGTTGACCTTTTCTTGTTGGATTTCTTTGACTGCATTCCTTTGGTGTTTTAAAAAGTCATAAAAGTTGACCAGGCCTCATTGACTTAAAAAACCAATTGGCATAGAAATCCAAAATATGTTTAATTAGTAGTTACTCCCTCAGTCCAAAAAAAAACTTCCCATTTTATATTGGCACAAGTTTTAAGGTGATAGTTAGTGGTAATGTCATTAGTAATGATTTTGATTAAAATATAAGATTAATTTGAAGAGAGAAAGATAGTTTTTTTTTGAAACCGCTATCATAATATTATAGAACTAGCGAGAAGCTAGAACCAAACAACGTATCAATACAAGATATTCATAGGAATAATAATATTTTATTATGTGGAGTCCATCAAATAAAAGAAATGAGAAGCTTTTTGTGGGATAAAAATTTAGGGTGAAATGGGAACAATATAGACAAGTATTTTCACATAATTATACAATCAGGAACATGGCATTAACATCATGTCTGTCTATAACAAGAATAAATAGGAAATGTTGAAACATATACATCTTTTCTACCTTTTTTATTTTTAGTTATTATTACAACAATCCCACTGCACAACTCAAATGTAATCTGTTCTCCAACCCTCTCAAGTGATGACCCAATAGCATACACCTGGCACACCATTAATCATTTATTATTTACTTGCATAAACTTATGTATATACAAATGTAGCAAACATGATATATAGTTATATCTTAAACGGGTCAAATCTAAAGTCAAAACAAGTGATAGAAGACTAACCAGAAAAGCAGCTTTGCTAGGTAATCTCGTGAAGTCCCTATGGTATCATCACTATCATTTGGGTAATTTCCTATATCTGAATCAGAGCTACTTTCTGTTTCAGTTACTGTTTCTTCCTTGAAGAATCTTCTAGAAGTACACTGAACAAGTTCTCGTATAACTTCATCTACCTCTGAAGATGATGGTCTCGATAATTCATTCACCTGTTTCAAGTTCAATCACATGCTTTTCATTCACCAGCTTAAGAATAGTATGATGTTAATGATGAATTTAGGGAAGTTAATTACCATATCAGGGTCTAATGATCGTAAGTACTTCAAAAGATCATTGTCACATTCTCTTGTATTTTCAATTTGCATATTTTCTTGCTTTCTAGTATGCAGTTCCTGGAAATAAACACTAATCCACAATCAACAACCACTTTAATCAAATAACAAGACTTACAAAAACTAAAACTTGTGATTTCATCTTTCAGCTATTAAGTGACATCATAGAAAGACAATTGATGGCTTGCAGCTTAAGTATACCATGGGTCAGAAAATCATGGTGCAAACAACTACCTAGGTTTAATTGAATAAACAATTTTCCTGCTACTAATTTATTGGCATGCTCTCCTTGCAAGAGAAATTGAGAAATTTAAACTGAATAAACAACTAATTTAACAGCAGTAGGGGATAACAAAAATACAAATATGAAATTAATTGATAAAAGACAAATGAAATTGCAGATGAGTCACCTTCTTGGCTATAGATAGTTCAGATTCCAATTGCTGGATGTAATTCATTGCTTCTGGAACCAAATCACCCAAACAACTTTGGAGATTTAATCTCTCTGATTCTTCAGTACAACACTCCATCACCACACTATCACACAAACATTCACTTTTATCAACCTTCTCCTCTGAAGCTTCATTATCCTCACCAGAATTCAGCTTTCTCGAGTCATCTGAAGGAGAAATCTCAAAGTTCCTCATCAACATAATCCTATACTCAGCATTCCACAAAGTATACCTAAACAACAAACCGGTCAAGCGCATAAATCAATCAAATGCATCAATTAACATACAAATCTGCATCTAATTTACAAATTAGTAAAATTACCCTGTGATTAACGAAGAAGACAATAACCGATCAAGAGGACGTTTCGAAACTCTAATCATAACAGAGAACTGATCCGAAGGAAGCAACCCTAACATCGTCGAAATCGTCTGTTTCATTGAGTCCTTTGCAGAATCAGAAACGCCTTTCGAAATCACGGAAGTATCCAACGGCTCGATCTTCTTCAACATATTTGCGATGACGGAGAATTCACGGTCAAATGAAACGGGCCTTCGAGTGGATACAAACTCATCGGAGACTCCACCGCCATCTACGCCGGAGATAAGGCAGCTGACGACAGCAACCTGACCTTGACGTTTCTTATAGGCGATGGTGGCGGATATGGACGACGGAAATGGACGGATGAGGAGGTGGTGGGAGTAAGGCGGTGGTTGGTGTTGGTGTTGGTGTAAGAGTGGGAGGTCGGCAAATCGAGAGAGCAAAAAAGCCCTAGAGGAAGCTGCCGCCATAAATGTCTCAGGCAGCTATCTCCTTCTCTATCGTCCACAGCTAAATAACTAATCCCTTTGCTTGTTTTTGTTTGCTTGTGAATGGCAGAGCTTAACTCTATCCCCTTGATGTTGAATCTATTTACAGATTTGCCATTAGTGTTGCCCAAGCACTTCCAACCCTTCTGTCACTAACCCGTCAACATCACTTTTGAACCCATCCTCGCCTTTGGCACCAACCCGTCATGTGTCCTTGTGGCGACGGGTTTAATCTTTGCGTCGTGGGGGACTGTGTGGCGGGAGGGGGTTTGGGGGTAATATTTTATTATTCTTTTTAAGGGGAATGGTTTGGTGATGGGTTAGTGATGTGTTGTTGTTGGCACGACCTCGTCAGTAACCCGTCGGTAGAGAAGGGTTTAGTGATATATTTAGTGACGCGTCACGGTTGAGAGATGCCTAATGAGATTTTGAGATTGTTTATTGAAAATAGATTGTGCGTTTTGAAAAATAAATAATTAGATAATCAGAGGTAACAAAACATGATTTAAAAAAATCATGTTTGGATTTGATTATGCTATTTGAAATCGCAATAATCAGATGATCAGTTTTTTGGTATTTGGCAAACCTGATTATTTGTTTAATTAATAGGTAAAATTCAAATAATCAATTTTCAAAACTCAATAAGCACCTACTAACTTACTTTTTCAAAACTCTAGTTTGGAAGCTCCGATACGCATATAATTAATTATTTCATACTTTTTGCCAAACACTAGTTTTAGATTATTAACGTTTTCAAAACGCAATAAGCAGATAATCTACTTCAAATCGTAATCTCAAACATCTATTAAATAACAAAACGTGATGAATAACTCATTCTTAGAGCACCCTGTATGAATAATTAAGTTAAAACCATTTCCAGCATTTTCACATTGTTTTAATGCATACTTTAAATTTATCCTTCCTCATATAATATTGTGTTCTTGTAAAATCTCTTTGAGATCCATACAATCGATCACGTCGTGACTTTAGCATAATGCCTAATATGATTTGGCGAGGTTAGGCGCCGCCGATACATTCTTTGTCAAACTTTTAAGTCATCATACCATGAGCTCTTATGTTTTTATTTTGAAAATGACAATCTTGTATTTTATTCCGAAAATGTAATAGCGTTAGAAAACATGTTGTCTTTAATAAGGCATCGGGTATGAATAACATACTACTAGATTTGAATATAGAATAAGAGGATATGACCAATGAGAATCACAAAGAGATCAACGACTATCCGTTTGTTTGAAGCAACAACGGCCCTTAACTAATAATATACACTTATGTACTTTAACTAAAAAACAGCATAAAGCTATTTAAAGCACATAACCTAATGTCTCACTAATTTAATATCCTCACAACTTACTTACAATATAACAAGAAAGTATATGAGTCCACTTTATTAAAATACTCCCACAAAAGATGTAGGATGTCACATTGTTGTCTTATGCGATGTTCACCAGATTTGAAAGTGAAAAACCAAACATACATAAAAAGATGGGAAATAACACATGACTGGGTTATAACTTATATGATATGATGTAAAGACTAAAATGAAAACAAACAGTTATACTTTTTTATCTTGTAATTTTCTTACATGCACACAAATAACCTCTCATTTACCGTTAGCAAGTTTCCATGTTGTTAAGAATAAACCAAACATAATTTAACGTATCATTTGGATTCAGAGTTTGGTGAACAAAAAGTAGAAGGAACATGGTTTCAAAGGGCAATGGGACCGCATCTGCGTACCCAATTTTTTTCCGATTAGTATAAACAAATTCTGCGTTTTTGTCCCTATATTTTTTTTTTTTTCGTTTTTTTCCGATTAGTATAAACAAATTTGAAAGCATATAGTACAAGTAGTTTGAGAAAAAAGACGAAATTACCCTTAGTTTTTTTGAATTTCTCGTTAGTTAATAGTGAATTTTGGACGGAAGTTATAAACGCCGAATCCAGAATACCACAGGGACAAAAAAAAAACAAAAAGTATAGGGACAAAAACGCAGAATCGGAAATATCACAGGGACAATTTCTGTAATTTACTCAAAGATGTATTATATGTGAGCGATAACTAACTCAAGTCGTATCTTACCTTATTGGTTAACTCATCTTAAAAATAACCTCGCGTTCCAGATGACAGAGATGCTGAAATTGAGTACAAACATATTGATTGTGTGACGAATGTCAAGGAAAGCTGCGTTTTTTCGAGGTAGCACCTGATTCGTGTTCGTTTTACTGTTTTAGGATGTGGGAAATAAAAGATTATGAAAAAGGAGAATGGTGTTCTGTGTTCAAAATAACTCGTGGTGATCTGTCATCATCTGATGCAGAATTAACCAGTTGGTTAATGAAAGCTACTTTTCTTCCATTATCTTTTCATCCGTATAATCCTGATATTGTTTACCTGAGGTGTGCTGAGCTGGCATGCGTTGTGTCATATGATAATAAGAGTAAAAAGTTGGAGGTTGCTTGTAAACTTATTGGTGTTGTTGAAGATCTTTATTGGCGTGTGGTTGTCCCGTTTGTGATTCCAAGGTGGCACACACCGGTTCCTATTCCACCTGTTAGGCCGCTAGGTATGGGACCACGGGAGCTGAGGTGGATGGCGACGGCGTGGTGTGGCTAGGGAACATCCCCCCCCCCCCCCCCCCCAACGGCGTGGGGGGTCGGCGTGGGCGGAGAAGGCAACGGGCCACGGCGGAGAACGGGGCGTGGGAAGAAAAAAGTAGCCGTTGAACGGCTATATTTTGAGCCGTTGGGATTTAAAAAAATAATAAAATTAATTAATTAATTTAATTTATTTATTTCCTATATAAACACTACCAAAACACACCACAACTCTACCAAAATACCCCAACTCACAAATAATGAATTATCTTGGTTCATCATCTGACGACGATGACGTGTTTATGCTAACAATATACTCAGAACTCCTCGATGATATATCCGACGATGATGAAAGTGAAGAAGTCTTTGACACTAGAACCGCGAAGCTAAATAGAAATCGAGAAGCTGGACACGACATGCTATATCGAGATTATTTTGCGGATGATTCTGTTTTTTACGACAAGGATTTCAAACGAAGGTTTCGCCTCAGCAAAAAATTATTTATGCGCATATGTAGCGCATTAGAAAACAGGTATACTTTTTTTCAATTGAGATATGATGCTAGAGGTAGGCGGGGATTCACTGCTTTGCAAAAATGTACTGCAGCAATTCGAGCTATGGCCTACGGGTCATCCCCCGATTCTCTTGACGAGTACCTACGCATGTCTGAAAGAACTGCTAGGGAAAGTATGTATAGATTTTCACAAGGTGTTTTGGAGATTTTCGGACCTATTTATTTGCGAAAAACAACAGCAACCGATGTTCAAAAATTATATGAGGCACATGAAGAGAGACATGGTTTTCCTGGAATGCTTGGTAGCATTGATTGTATGCACCGGGATTGGAGGAACTGTCCACAAGCGTGGAGAGGTGAGTACACTGGTGGGCATCATGGAGTACCGTCGTTGATATTAGAATATGTTGCTTCCCAAGATTTATGGTTCTGGCATGCTTACTTTGGGGTTGCGGGTTCTAATAATGATATTAACGTGCTTGATCAATCACCAATATTCAACGACTTGTTATCAGGAAAGGCACCCGATGCTCCTTTTACGGTGAATGGCAATCCATATAGATTCGGTTATTTCCTTACCGATGGTATATATCCTCGGCATGCGACGTTTGTCAAAGCCTACCGACATCCAGTTGATCCAAAAGAGGTATTGTTTACCAAAAAACAAGAATCCGCGCGTAAGGATGTGGAACGGGCTTTTGGAGTTTTAAAGGCGAAGTGACACATTGTCAAAAACGCGGCCCGTTCATATGACCTTGAAAGAATAAGATATATTTTGTATGCATGTGGTGTAATGCATAATATGGTTGTCGAAGATAAAGGTCGGATGATTTATCTATATGTGTCGGACGGTCCCCGACATGCTTTGTATGTACCGGGAAGTGCAGAATATTTGCACAGGGTTGTCGACATTCGAGACGAAACAACACACGAACGACTTCGACGGGACTTGGCGGACCATCTTTACAACAACGCACATGCCGACGATGAAGACGATGAAGAGTAATAATTTATTTTAATTATTGTAATTTTTAATTTAATGTTTAATTTCTTGTATTTTAATGTTTAATTTCTATTTTCATTTTAATTTAAAGTATTGTCATTTTAATTTTATTTAATGTAATGTAATTTTAAATTATATAACATATTATTTGTGTGAAAAATAAATGGAAATGAAATGATGAGATGGAAAATAAAATGGTGTGGTGTGGTGTGGTGGGTATTTCCACCAAATGATGTGGTGTGGTGGTGGTTTGGTTGCTGAGGTGACGATGATGTGGCAGAAAAAGACACCACCACATGTGGTGCCCATACCCAAGAGCCTTACAGAAGAGGTTGGTTAAGCCAAAAAATGTTACCATAAAGTGTATAAATATAGATTTCTAGAGGTTTTATTTTCAAGAAATTTTATATAAATTTCTTGCTTTTTTGTTCCGGTTAATTTCGAGAAGCCACAATAGATTCGAATTCTTTAATTTTAGTGCTTTGCAAATTCTAGGGTTTAATTTTGTGTTGAATGGTGTGTTAAAATGAAGTTTAAGACCAGTTAAAGTTTGTCTGTTTTTTTGTTTCTGGTGGTTGTAGGTTGTTGTTTTTCTTAGCCTTGTATGTGTTTTGTCAGGTAGTTAAAGTGTGCCTTGATGTATACTTGATGTGTGTTTCAAATGTTAAATATATATATTTCAGGGTTTCTTTGGATGAGATGATGGCAATTCCGAAGCTTTGTCAAAGGATTTTCTCTTTTATTGTTAAAAGAAAATAAAAATTCTAGGGTTTAATTATTACTTTTTTTTTTCTTCCTGTAGGTAAATCAGTATTGAAGGTAGACATTTTGATTGGTGTTCTGTTATTAAGCATCTCTCAGTTTCTCAAATCCATTTTTTTTCATTGCTTTTAGCTAGCAAAACCACCCAAAATTAGTCAATCATTATCATCACCATCAAAATCCATAAGCAAACACTAGACCAAAATCGAAATATATAGTAATATTAGACTCCAACATATATATTAACACAAAATTCCGTCTTTTGATCCATCATCACCAAACACAATAACATAATCAAGATTATAATATCAGATTCATTATCTTTATTGAACAAAAGAATTCATTAACAACAACTACACTGTATCTCCCTAATCTTACTTCATAACGATCATCTACATTTACCTTAGTGATGATAACCATTGACTGCAACACTCTTGTCATCATCTTTAACATCACCATGAATATGATCTTCATCACTGTCCAAAGTGAATTGGCCCTGATCAAGATTCTCCAAGCGGTTTATATTGCAACGATTGATTAGTTACACCGTATTTTCTACTAACTAAACTATAAACACCAACAATTAAACACACAAGCAGTGCTAAATGACAATTAAATTGCAATGTAGCAATGGCTCTAGCTCTATGAAACTCAGGGTGTCCTTTACATCTAATTGTAAAATTTCCTCTGCTTTTTGCCTTCACAAAACAACCATCAGTAATTGAATTCGAATAAAACGAAAACCCCATTTGAACAAACCACATCCCCTGCAAAACCAACCCTACACCACGCCCTAATCTAGAATAATAACTTGATTTATGGGATCTCAATTCAAGTAGTGTTGAAACAATGCAAACACAAATTGGTACAAGTAATAGATCGTAATAACGATTCTCAATTCCATCTGAATCTTTCTTCTGGATGTAAAACATGAAGAACTCTTCAACAAATCCAAATAAACAGAGTGTGTTGAGAATTGCGGAAGGCATTCGGAACGAACTTTTAAGGGTTGTAAAAATACCTAAAGCAGAGAAGAGACTGAACAAAGCGGAGATTGAAATTACCTCCAGTTGAAGAACAACACCTGTTTGATCTTTCGATTTTAGGGCATCGGTTATGGAAATGAACGAATTTAATATGAATAACAAGGAAATTAGAAAGATCGCGAAGAAAGATTGACAATGTAATGAACGAATTAGGTTTTGATCGGGTTGTAGTTGGTGATTGAAGTGGTGGTGATGAGAGAGATGATGAATTGGATAGTTGTTTTAGGGTTTCGGAGGTTGAAATTATGGATTCGGAAGCTCCTATTAGGAATAATCCGCTGCCGCCGATGGCGTAAGTAAACAATCCTGCCATAGTTTCCGATCGTCGTGAAATTGATGGGAAAAAATGGAGGAAAAATTATGATGAGATTGGGTTTTTTTTGTTTGTGTGAAGTTGGTGCAATTGAGGTGTTTGAAAGTCAAAGTCAAATATGAAGGAAGAGACTGAGAAGATGAATGTGTTTTTGAGCTTTCGTATCAGGATTGCCACCACCACCGGCGCTGCCGGCAACTTCAGATATATATGACGATTTAGGACAATGAATGGTGAATTGGTGATATAGAGTTCTTTTTATCAGTTTTGGACCGAACCGAATCACTCGGAACCGACAATCGATTTTGCGTGAAAATTAGAATCGAGAACCGAACCGTTATGTGATTCTAGTTAGTTCTCAGTCCTGCACCATCTTATATTGTAACAATTAATTTCCACATTTGATACGTGTTCATACGTAACTGAAATATGACAATTCATATGAGGCATACCGCATATGCGTATCATTAACAAAGTCCATAAAACAATGCTTAATAAAACTCCATTGAAAGATAGATGAAGAAAATGGATTACTTTTTTTGTTAAAAATATTGATTTTATTGTAATCGGTCATTTAATGTAATCGTTTTTACTAAAGACCAAAGGATTTTGGGTTAAGTTTAAATATGAGTTCGAAGATGCAGATTACATGCTCAATTAAACTAACTTTGATTCACTAAATTGAAAGACTGCATTTATTATTGTACATGCAAATAGGAAGTAATAAATTTCGCCTGGTAAAAACTAATAATATTTCATTTCCAAAAAAAAAAAAAAAAACTAATAATATTTCGCTGGTTTCTTAATCGTGGCTTGCCTGTGGAATTTTATTTAAGTTTATAATTGGTTAATGGGATACCGATCTAGTTCAAAATGAAACGGTGCAACATATAGCAACATTAATTACTTGCATCTTTAGTCTCCGGTTGTATCCATTTGAAATCAAAACTATTCAAACGAATCACCCCTAAACATAGCTAAATACACCATCTACCTATATATAAATCCAACCTCATTAGCAATGTAAACAAAATATGAGATAGGTTTCCATACCAACTCCACAAATGCGACACAAGATATTTTTTATTTCCAATCCAATGCAGGATAAACTAATGTGTCATTGTATGTACTATTCTTGCTCTTAAATCTCAAATAAGCGATGTATTGGATGGTACTCACTACCCACTTATTAGTTTATTACACGTACTTATTGCCCTTCAATACGATAGTAGCAACATTCAAATTCAGTCACTGTACACGTCTAAGATTTATAGACTAGTGGTATTGGTGTTACTTATAACCTTCTAATTATGAGTTTAACTCTCTTAGCAAAAGTAAATGCAAATGAAAAATTATTATTATTAAATGCAGCATTTTGTATGCTTTTATTTAATACAAGCTAGCGAGAAGCTAGAACAATTACATAATATGACTTTTTAACCAATATCCAACTAACATTACATTTATTTCTACAATTACACATCCAAATAAAATTATATTCATTGATGGAATCTAAATTAAACTCTTGACACATCTCTTGATTATTAAAAATAAGGGTATTGATAATCACAGCCTAAGGGCTGTTATAAGACATGTATTAAATACTTGTATTTTAATCTTCAACCGACTCCTAAATTTCAGGAACTACTCCATTGTACAACATTTTATGCACTTAGTGACAGACTTAAAGACTGTCATTATCAAAACCCTAAAACTAATAGCATTTCTGAACTTCCGAATCATCCAAATAGTAGGAAGACATATTTGCTTCAATAATTAACTTCTTATTCCATCCACCCCAATCAAACCACTCCATAATATCTCCAGTATATACATCCCACATTAGGAATCGCAATCTGCATCCAACGAAAAATAGATTGACATATACAATTTGCAACATCACTCCTAAGAACTTGATCACTGTCTTCAATATCATGATATTGCCACAAATTGCACATATTACACCCGAAATATCTACACCTCTTATAAAATATACGACCCATATTCACTCTCCCAAATAAAATATTTATTTTTCTTGGGAATAAAACATTCCATCTAGTATGTGTTTCATAATTTGGAAGCATAAGATTATCTATCCATTCTCTATTCTCTTATTTGTGCCTAACTTTAACGGATACAGTGCTAATATACCTTTGTAGCCTTTGTAATAAGTCGTTCTATTGAGTCTCCTCCTCACCTCCTCTTAATCTACGCCTCCAACCCCATAGCCAATTTTCGCTTACGTTTTTATTTGCCACAATACATATTTTATTAGATTCCAATGCAAAAAGCCGGAGATATATCAAAATAATGGTTTATAATTATTAATCCACCAATTCTTCCAAAATCTTTAATTATTGCCATTTCCAACCTGTTTTAAAAGTTGCCCATTTAAATCAATCCCTTTATCCATCAATCAATCATGCAATTTCATAATTCTAGCCAATGGTTTAGGGTCTTCGTTCCGGTTGACCCTCTTTTCAAACCCACCATCTGTACCATAGATTTGCTTAATTACCCACCCAAAACATTTTGTATGCTAAGTGTACAAATAAAAATATTTAAATATTAAGTATTGAGAAGTATATATATAACTTAAACTGAAATATTTGTAACCCAAAGTAATGAACATTCATAGATTCAAATAGCTTGTATAACAAACATGACATAGAATAATTATCAAATTGTTAATTTGCACGAATACCATATTAGTTATTAGAGTTAATTACACAAATGGTCCTTTAAGATGATACCACATTGCAAGTGTGGTCCTAATCTTTTAATTTCGACAATCTTAGTCCTTTAAGATTACCGATTTTGCAAGTTTGGTCCTTTAGGCCAAACGGTGTTAAATTTTCCTGTTAAGTGACCTCATGTGCAATGCACATAAGGGTATTTTCATCTTTTCCCATTTATTTTTCACACAAAATTAAAAATTATATATACTGTGTTCCAACTTAAATATGAATTTCAAAATATGGGAAGAGCGCCGTCTAAAAAACGCACATATAGGTGCGATTTAGTGTGTGTTTTGGGCGTTGGCCGGATTCCAGCCAATCTGGCTGGAGAAGCACCTCGATCTTCTTCCCATCTTGCTCGGAATCTTCTCCTATACTGACTTATGAAAGGCAGACGCTCAAATCGTGGTCGGAAACCACCAGAAATCATGTTCCTCGTGTATTCAAAATGCGTCGCAGGCGGCGGCAGCCCTTCCCGGCGGTTATACGGCGGCGGACGAGCCCCGTTCGACTCGTAATGGTCAAGTTACTGGAGATCCTTGCTCGATTCAACTTGGTGAGCCTTCTAACCTGCCGGATCTAAAACGCAATCTGGCCGGAGTTTCTAGTGAGTCGGAAACGGCTGCCGGACTACTTACCTATAAAAGATGTTGTTTACTAAAACCTAACTTAAATGAACCCAACCACCACCTGCAATTCCGTCGACAAGATTCAAGATTCCGGTGACCACCGTCTAATCTGAGATAATGTAAATATGGATTAAGGTTTCTTCAAAACAATAAATTGGTTTATAGTTCGACTCTTTTTTTGTCATTAAATGTATAAAAATCGAATCTTTATATAAACGTTGCCTCCTCATAAATGGACAGAAGCAGAAGAAGAACCTTAATTGATGAATATGGAGAAATGGTTTGTGACGGAAGTTTATCAAAAATCAAATGGTTTGTGAAGGAATAAATGGTTTGTTTATTGATACTTACCAAATGGTTTGTGAAGGAATAAATTAGGGTTTTGGTTTTGTGGGTAAAAGATGAAGTGGGGAAGAAGATGGAGTGCGAAAAGATAAAAATACCCTCATGTGCATTGCACATTAGGTCACTTAACAGAAAAATTTAACACCGTTTGGCCTAAAGGACCAAACGTGCAAAATCGGTAATCTTAAAGGACTAAGATTGTCGAAATTAAAAGATTAGGACCACACTTGCAACGTGGTATCATCTTAAAGGACCATAATTAACTCTAGTTATTATAAAGAATGATCTGTTTCCAAATTTAAAACGTATTCGTGTAAATGAAACGGGACAATTCATACGAGACTTCACTAACAAAGCCAAAAATAATGCTTAATAAGAGGACATGCTTTTGTTCTGGTTAAGAATCCCAAAACGGCACCTTCTTGTTTTCCACAAGTCCATATATATAGTCCACGACATAGTTTCAATTCTATCACTTGTGGCCAACCTGTTTCGACCATTGTAGACAAAGAAGAAAATGGATTCCTTTTCTATTAGAAATGGGAAATATGTTGTTAATTTGGTGTGTTTTGTGTTAATGATGTTCGGAGGGTCTGTTCTTGGCTGTGCATTGTCGTCTCAGGCTAGACCAAAACCTATCAATGCCGCAGCGTTTGCTCGATGGTTGGTTTCCGAGAGTTCCTGGGGCGTTTTGAGGTAAACTTCCTACTTATATCATCTTAGCGTAGTTCATATTTGTGTTATGATTACTGAAACCCTAAACTCGACCTGAGACCGACACGAAAATAAACAGGTTAGAGTTGAGACAAACAAGTTTCAGGTAGTTTTATGTCGACTCAACTTACTCGTTTATTAAACGGGTTAGATTTGGGTTGATGACAATTTAAATGAGTTCCGCCAACCCGATTAATTGTTAAAACATATTTAAAAATAGATATATGTATACTTTAGTAGTTTATAAATATATCTGAAAAATAGATATATTTAAAAAATAGATATACATTAGTAGGTTCTACATATGAATTTAATAAGTTGACTTGTTTGACCAATTTGACTCATTCAAACCACTAACTTGTTTAATACGCTTAAGTAAACATGTTAGATTCGGGTTGATGATAACTTAAATGGATCAACCCGCAAATCTGATTAATTATTAAAACATATTTAAAAATAGATATGTTTATACTTTAGTGGTTTATAAATATATCTCAAAATTAGATATATTTAAAAAATAGTTATACATTGGTAGGTTCTGTATACACATTTAAAAAGTTGACTTATTTGACCCGTTTGACTCATTAAAACTAGTAACTTGTTTAACTTACTTAATCAAATGAGTTATATAGAGTAAACATATTAAGGTTGGGATATCTGGAGTCATTAATATAAATAACTCGGGTTTGGGTTAAATTTTCTGAACCGCCAATCTACGAATCCGAATCCAACCTGAATTGTCACCCATAGTTATGATATATACATGTGGCATACCTTGTGTTGCACATAGATCCTCCGTTGTATGTAACTATGGTTTGAATATATCTAATATTATGAACCATTTTTCGCAGTACCATTGCAGATGATGAATTGGGTGGAGCTCCTTTCGGGTGTGTTGTTTCTATTTTTCGAATACTAGATAAGTGCGAGTATTAAGGTTTCAATACGAAAATTGCTCACGTGTTTTATGTGATTTAATAATGTAGGAATGTGGTTTCATTTGTTGATGAAGGCAAGGGAATTCCATATTTCTACTTGACGCCTTTTGATCCAACCACACGTTATGCATTTGAAGATCATAGAATTTCGTTAACAATAAGCGAATACGCACTTGGAACTTGTGGCAAGTTTGACCCTGAAAACCCGATGTGTGCTAAAATCACACTCACAGGAAAGGTATGTTACTAGACGAAGTGGCAAAATGAGTGGGTTAGGAGAAATTCGAATTGGATCTTGTCAAATTGAGCCCAAATAATACTTTGTCTTGTTTTAGCCGTCTTTTAATACATAATAAGTGCGTTTAATATGATTAAAACAAACTAACTACTATATTATTTTAATGATAACGGAAATTTCTTAATGAAATGAGTGCAAACGGCCTAATAGTATCAATTTTTTCCAAAGTTCCTGTTTGATGTACAAATTTTGTTCATATTTGTTCAATTTCAAGAATGTATCAATTCCTATATGAATTTGATAACTATATTTGTTCATTTTGTTTTAGTTGAAGGAAGTATACGGAAATTCCAAGGAGGCAGCAACCGCTAGAAATGCATTATTTGCCAAACATGCCGAGATGCAAAGTAATACATAATATATCTCTAAACTTCGTTATATATTCTTTTTTCTTTTGAACATTAAACGACACCGTTTTTAACACTTGGATGCAGTCTGGCCTAAGGATCACAATTTCGAGGTCTATAAGATGTATATTGATGAGATATTTCTTATCAACATGTATGGCGGTCCTAGACATCTAACCGTTAATCAATACCTCCATCCAGGAATGTAAGTCGGGATTTCAGAACGATGGAGGTTATATAAAGTTTAACTAAATGTAACACGAGTGTTATAAATTAAATATGATATCATAATAAAATCATCAGTCTATATTCCTTGGTTCTAAAAAAAAATATGTTTTTTTAATGACTATCATCCTCCTATATTTGTCATAACAAGACTTGAATTCATAATCTTGTGGAATACTTAAACACCAAATATCATTGGAGTATAGCCATTTGGTATAAAAAAAACATTTATGTGCACGTACTTACTTATGCCATCTAAAGAAACGAACTAATCGTTAACGTGTAAATAAACCAACCCTACACGTATGTACAAAGAGCGTGTATATTATGTGAGCCATTTGTGTAATATGACAATTCTAATTCTTGAATATTTGTTTGCCACGGATAATTGTTTTAAAAAGGTAATTCGTTGTAACGAACGTTGAAAATGTGAACTTGTTAGTTGACGTGTAAAATGTAAGTTAAATTTAATACAAGTATAGCGTGAGACTAGACTAAAAGACAACTAATCAAATGTACTCAAATCAATACAGCAATGATATCCAATCTCTACAAATTAAAGGTACGAGGGAGGTAAAATATAGACAGTTATATCTCTACCTAAAAGTAGAGAGACTGCTTTTAGAGAGTCATCCGGCAAATTGAGAGAGGACATATAAGTATAGATGAGAATGTGTGTGCATGCCTAAAAACAAACACAAGTGTATATGATCATTATTGTTATTGCATTTGTTGCCTTCTCTTACATAATTGGTTGATTGTGGGAAAACTGCAACTTCATGTAATTCCCAGGCCCAAAATTGACCAAAATTTACCAATTTGAATGAAAGGGTTAAGAATTGCTATAACGGATAGCCACGCTCGTTGTGTCTTTTTTATATTGCAAAAAAGTGGGCAAAGTGGATGTGGATCACAAGGGTAAAATATACTCCTAGTAAGGAAATTCGATGAAGTGTTTATGTGATAAAATAGGGTGGTGTGTCTTAGCTAACTAATGCTATCATGTCCTTAGATATTGCAGTATATATGTAAGATGAGTTCATCTAACGTATATCCTACGAGAATAAAATAAGAATCAATAAATGAACATAAGTTTATTATTTGTATTAAAAAAAGGGTTTTGATAATGACAGCTCTTAGGGCTGTCACTAAGTGCATAAAATGTTATACAATGGAGTAGTTCCTGAAATTCAGGAGTCGGTTGAAGATTAAAATACAAGTATTTAATGCATGTCTTATGACAGCGCTAAGAACTGTTATTATCAAAACCCTAAAAAAAAGAGTCAAATATAGGGTCACTAATAGATAATAACATCATTATCTATTACAAATGACAGTTAACTTAATGATAGTTATCTTGTACATCTAGGACGAGAGATAAACAAACCCACTCATATAAGAGGTACATAAAGTATTAGACAAAGCCCGTAAATGCTTAATAAAAGCGCATGCTTTTTTATCCCAGATGGATAAGCTAACTAGATAAGAAACCCCCTGCCAATGATGGTTCAGCCTAGCTGGTCTGAGACACTGGGTTTATACTCATGTGGGCTGCAGGTCGTGAGTTCGAATCCCTTTGGGAGCGTTGCATTAGCGTAATTTAACTCATACCTCACACGGGCACATATGAGGAATTTTCCTTGGAAATCCCTTTGGGGGCTGGGTTTGCCCGCTTATGCGGAGCTCGAACTCGGGGTGCTCGCTGAAAAATTGCGAGTAGGCTTCCGTTATTTCATTTGCCCGTTTCCAAAAAAAAAAAGATAAGAAACCCCCGTAACGACACCGTTTTGTTTCCGCGCAACCGTATATAAAGGACACGACGTAGCTTTCAATTTCAATTCATCGTCCCCATTTGTGGTCAACTTGTTTCAACCAGTGAAGATAGAAGAAGAAAATGGATTTCTTTTTAATCACAAATTATAAATACGTTCTTAATTTTGTGTGTTTTCTGTTGATCATCTTCGGAGGGTCTGTTCATGGCCGTCAATTATTGTCCCAGGCTAGACCAAATCCTAGCAGTGCAGCACCGTTTGCTCGATGGTTGGTTTCCGAGAGTTCATGGGGAGCTTTGAGGTAAAATTCCTACATAAATCACCTTACTGTTGTTCAATTTGTACATACTTATTGTGTTACTGATTGTGCTAAGTAAGCGATGATAATCTAGGTTTTTAGGTTTATTAACATGATGATACAATCATTATGTTATTCGATTGATTATTTTCCTGTGTAGTTGTAATTGGAATCGGATTTCGATCAGTTTATAGTTGAACAAAACAAGTGATCGGTTTTTAGGTTTATAATAATGTTTCGAATGCTGCTGTATAGGAAATCGAAATAATGATTGTTATAGCTTATGTTAATTGCTTATGTTTTATAATTTGAATCAGATTTTGTTTGCGTCATATTTTGAGCAAAATAAGCGATTAAACCCACTGTGCTCTTGTTATTATTGAATGTTTGAGGATTTAGATTTTTAGGTTTATGATGTGAATTTGCTTAATATCTTATGTAGTTGGAAATTGGAAATGGAATCGAGTTTTGGATCAAATTTGTTTTATGAGATATATGTAACAATGGTTAGTATACAACGAGTAACTGATATTGTTATCAAAATTATGCAGTACCATTGCAGATGACATGGGTGGAGCTCCTTTCGGGTACATTGTTTCCATTTTTTGAAGACTAAATTATTGAAGTGTTAATGTTTCATGTGATATAACGATGCAGGAATGTGGTTTCATTTAGTGATGGACTACCCAATGAAGGCAGTGGAATTCCATATTTTTATTTGACTACTTTGGATCCAACTGCCCGTTATGCATTAAAAGATCATAGATCATCATTAACAATAAGTGAATACCCTCTAGGAACTTGTGGCAAGATTGACCCTGAAAACCCGACTTGTGCTAAAATCACACTCACTGGAAAGGTATGTTATCAGACAAGGCGGTAAAATTGACGGGTCAAATACATGTTTAATTTGAAACGGGTTGGATTGACCCATATGACTCAGAGCTGAATAGTTGTTTTGCATTGTTCCTATAAAATTAGTAAACAAAGTTGTTCATTTAATCATTTTGTTTCAGTTGAAAGAGGTTGATGCAAATTCTGATGAGGCTGCAACAGCTAAAAATGCGTTATTTGCCAAACACGCAGAGATGCAAAGTAATACATAATTTATTTACATCTTTTTTTTTAAACGTTTAATGACAATATTTTGAACACTTGCGATGCAGACTGGCCTAAGAATCATAACTTTGAGGTCTTTAAACTGGATATTGAGGAGATATTCTTAATAAACTATTTTGGTGGTCCTAAACCTCTAACCGTTGATCAATACCTCCATTTGGGAATGGGAATGTAAGTCGGGATTCAAGAACTATAAAAAGTTTATATAAAGTTGAATGAAATGTAATACGAGAGTTGTAAAATATGATATGTAATAAAAATATCCTTCTCGTTATATGTTTCTTGGTTCTTAAACACATCTATGAAAACTTGTTTCTGTCATCTACAGGTTTGAAGTAACAGAACCGGCACGATCCTACACATATGAGACATAAGTTCTAATTCAAGAACGTGTATATTATGTGCACCATTCATGTAATATAACGATTCAATTTCAAGGCTGATTGCTTCATGAAATTAATTATTCACAACGAACAATGCAAATGTTAAGTTGATTGTTATGTCTGGTTTGTATTTCCAAATGTAAAAGTGTTTCTTAATTTCATTGGCTTGATAAACAACTTTTAGTATAGTTTTCAAGCATAATGTAGCTATTTTGGTCGTAAAAATGCAAAGTTAGAACCGATGTTGCTTAGAAATATCATATGATCTGGTTCCATGTTTATCAGTATTGTTAAATGTCCAAAAACGGTTAGACATGCTATTGTACTCTGGCCATGTAGGAAAATGACAAACATTCAAAACTTTGTTAGACAATTTGTAACATGAACAAATGACAAATGTTTGAAACCTTGTTAGTCAATTTTTAACATGAACAAAATATTTCATTGTAATGATGGTTAAAAAACATAAAATCATGTTAGAAAATGCTAAATATACTCCATGTATTTGTTAGGACTTAGGACACTTGTTTGTCAATATTTTATAGGTATTAAGATGAAATAAATTACATACAATATTTTATACTATGTATTACTCCCTCCGTCCCTAAATAAGGTTCCCATTTCACCTTCAAGTTTTGTCCCTAAATAAAGTTCTCATTTCTCAAACTTAAGGGACCCACTTAATATAATAATATTATTACCAATACTTTCACCACTAACTGTTTCTTAAAACACTTTCTCTCTCCAATCAAACCTTATATTTTATTCAAAAGTAATACCAAATACCCCACCACTAACTATCTCCTAAAATATTGTGCCCAACACAAATGGGAACTTTATTTAGGGACGGAGGGAGTAAGATGAAATAAATTATTTAGTTTTAGGTGATACAATTTTAGCTGCAGATATTTTTGGTTCCCATACATTCTTTGGCTCTCATGTCCAGCGGATAAACTAGCAAATGCTTCTGGTTTCCTTAATTTGGAGGGAAAATTGGACAACAGATAAAACGAAATTATAGCTACAAATTGAAGAAGTCGTTTCAATTTCCCCCAGAATCCCTAAATGTTGCTTCAACAACCCTCACTTTCTCCTAAAACCCTCCCAAACCCCTTCATTTCTCACTCCAATCTCCCCAAAAACCTTCTTCCCCAAACTGCTTACCACTTTCGCCGGACTTCGTTTCTCCTCCATGCTTCCGCCGCCTCCGGCGATACCAAAAGTCTACCTCAATCTGCAATTCAAAGAATCGCCGATAAGCTTCGTAGTTTAGGTTACGTTGAAGACAATCTCAATAACCAACAACCTTCACCGCCAGAACAAACTCTAACCCTAAGTACCTCTCCTGGTGAAATATTCGTTCCTTTACCTAATCGTTTACCAAAGTATCGTGTCGGGCACACGCTTGACCCGAGCTGGAGTACGCCGGAGAATCCAGTACCGGAACCTGGTTCTGGCAATGCGATTAGAAGGTATCATGAACTCCGGCGGGAGGTTTGGAAGGAGAAGAAAGAGGAAAAGATTAAGAGAAGGATTGAAGGTAATACAGAGAGTGATAATGTGCCAACAATGGCGGAATTGAAGGTGCCAAGAGATGAATTAAGGAGATTAAGGAGTGTAGGGATTGCGATTAAGAAGACGCTTAAGATTGGGAAAGCTGGGATTACTGAAGGAATCGTTAATGGAATCCATGAAAGATGGAGGAACACTGAGCTTGTGAAGATTGTTTGTGAAGATATGTGTAGATTGAATATGAAGAGAACTCATGATTTATTAGAGGTTAGATTAACTGATAATTGTGATTATTCTGTTTATGATTATGATTTTCAGCTTATTTAACATCAAATAATTGATTTGGATAAGAGTTACAAAGTTGCTGCAAGAAAAGTTATACTTGAAATGAATGCAAGTTTAGTTTACTATACCTAATTTTAGTCAGACTTATCATGAGTGTAATCCTTCAAATCACCATAAAGTCAATGTTGACTTTCACTTTTAAAGCATATTTATTTGACATAAATTCCTCTTTGAAACATTTTTCTCAGAGAAAAACTGGTGGTTTGGTTATCTGGAGATCCGGAAGCATTATAATATTATACAGGGGAGCTGATTACAAATATCCTTACTTCTTTGTTAACAACACAAAACCAAATGATGAATCTGTTGACTCTGAAGACACTGGTGGTCAAGAAAGCAACCTGGAGGGCAAAAATGTAATTTCACCTGGTGATCAGATGGAAATGGGTCAACCACCTCTGATTCAAGGTGTGGGTTCTCGAACCAGGGTGCGGTTTCAGCTCCCTGGTGAGGCCCAATTAGCTGAAGAAGCTGACCAGCTTTTGCACGGGCTGGGCCCACGGTTCACTGATTGGTATGGATATGACCCGTTACCAGTTGATGCTGATCTTTTGCCTGCAGTTGTTCCTGGTTACAGGAAACCGTTTAGGCTTCTTCCTTTTGGAATTCAACCTAAATTAACAAATGATGAGATGACAATATTAAGAAGACTTGGGAGACCGTTACCCTGTCATTTTGCTTTAGGTTAGTGATATGTAATTTGTAATTTTGTTTGTTATTGTCAAATGTTAATGACAGGTGGCAATTCGACCCGTTTGCTCATAATTTCTTTTTGTTTTTGCTGTATCAGGTAGAAATAGGAAACATCAAGGCTTAGCTGCAGCCATATTAAAGCTGTGGGAGAAATGTGAGATTGCAAAGATTGCTGTTAAAAGAGGAGTACAGAATACCAACAGTCAACTAATGGCTCAAGAAATACAGGTCAGTTTATATTAACCTTCTAGTAAATATTAAATTTTTTATTATTTTAAAAATGGCTAACAAAAAGTAAAACATTCAGTGGTTAACGGGAGGAACACTGCTTACACGAGATAACGAGTATATTGTTGTGTATAGAGGTAAAGACTTCTTGCCAGCTGCAGTTTCTTCGGCAATTGAACAAAGAAGGAACCGTGAAGTCGAAAGAAAAAAGATTCCTAACTCACCAGATGTGCAAGAAAATCAAAATAAAATTGGTGAAATTAGAGACCAAAAACTAGAAATTGTAATTGAACAAAGGAAACAAAGATCTCGTGAAGCAGCAATAAAGAAAACTACCTCCAAATTGTCTCAGGTACCCATTTACATTTATCAAATGGTCAAATGTCCCCATTTATCTGATAATGGGTCAATATCAGGCCTACTTTATGTCCAACGGGTCAAATGGGTAAAATTTAAAAACTTGGCTAACGGGTCGAAAGTTGGTCAAACTGTACAATTTTTACATCCTCTTAAATTGCTCTATACACAAAAACTAAGGGTTATTATCTTAGTTGTATGCCTTTTGCAATCATATACTACCTCCGTATCAAAATAAGTGATACATTTGAGAAATTACGGTTTTTGAGGCAAAAGATTGGAAAGTGATTTAAAATAGTATAAAGTGGATAATTAGTGGATAATGGGACCCGCTTCTTTTGGATGTAGTGAAATTAATGATGTTTAAAAGTAAAAGTAAGGGTAAAAGAGTAATTTTACTTATTAAAGTAGATAGTTAGTGGAGAAGGGGTCCCACTTTTTTGCCAAATAAGGAAAGATTTTGAAGTGTATCACTTATTTTGTTCCACCCCTTTTAGGAAAGTGTATCACTTATTTTGATACGGAGGTAGTATAATACATCACCTATTCACATAATTTAAAAAAAGGACAATATATTTAGCCCGTAAAGTATACATTTTGACTTGTTACTGATTTTGCCACCATATAATAATATTTCATGTTGACAATAATAGGCATTAGCAGAAAAAGAAAAGGCAGAAAAGCTTCTAGAAGAACTAGAAAAAGAAGAAATCAAACAACCATCTGAAGTAGATAAAGAAGGTATCACCGAAGAAGAACGATACATGCTAAGAAAAGTTGGCTTAAAAATGGGACCTTTTTTATTATTAGGTAATTTTCAATCTCTTCATGACACATCACTCCAACCCTAACACATTTTTCTATCTTCATGACCCATTTACTTAGAAAACGGGTCGATTCGGGCCTTGTTTTTTATTTAACCCATCAAACGGGTAATTGGGTCAACTCAACTTGTTTTGGCCCGACCTGCCCGTTTGCAAGGTGTAGCTAATGTTAATGAGCATAATCTATCTTGTTATTTTCAGGAAGACGCGGAGTTTTTGATGGAACAGTTGAAAATATGCATCTTCATTGGAAATATAGGGAGCTTGTGAAAATAATATCGGGTGAAATGAATATTGAAGAAGTTTATTCAGTTGCAAGAACATTAGAAGCAGAAAGTGGTGGAATATTAGTGGCAGTTGAACGAGTAAGAAAAGGCCATGCAATTATTGTTTACCGTGGTAAAAATTATAAAAGACCTGATAAATTGAGGCCCGAAACACTTCTTAATAAAAGACAGGCATTAAACCGCCATATAGAAGCACAAAGGCGACAGGTATCTAAATTTTTTCTTTTTTCAAGTTGGTTTTCAACTTTTTTTCATTTCTAAAAATAGAAAACTCCTCTTGTTTAGTTTTCTAATCTGGAAAACAATTTTGAACACGCTTTCCACTTGTTTTCTTGAGATAATAAACACCTACACATTTTTCATATGGTTTTGTTTATTTGTGTTTATGCATATGCAGTCATTGAAACTTCATGTATTGAAGCTTGGGAAAAACGTTGAAGAATTAAAGGTTAAGTTGGTGAGTGCTCTGACTTTTGATATGGTCAATGGTCAGTCAATCTTCATAGTTGCCCTTGAGCTGTTTGTTCTTTTTGAGAAAAAAACACTTAATTTGTCTTGAATCAGGCCAAAAGTGAGGAAAATGGTGAAAAAGATGACAACATTCAGTTGGTGAGTTTCTACACTTACTTTCTTTTTTCTTTTCATTTTCTTTAAATATTCAATATTGCTGTTTTTATGTACAGGAGCCAGAGATTACTAGCCTATTAGCTGATTGTGTGGAGCTAGATACTGATCTTGAAGCTTATAAATCAAATCCAACCAGTCAAGACAATGAGCAGGTGGGGTGTTTCATTAGTGTAGGGAGGTGGTAAAATGGGCGGGTCGGGTCGGGTAGCGGGTCACAAACATTTCTTTGTCTATCTTTTATAAATAGTTAACGTGTTTAATATAATTACAAAAGCTATGTTATAACAATATCAACCTAATTTTACAAAATAAAACTTTTTAGGAGGCTGTAAACGTTGAATATGGTTTTAATTGTTTTCAACATTGAAGGGAGGAGATCTTGATGAAGGTGCTTCAGATTTTTCACAAGAAATCGACGGTGAAGATCAATTGAAAGAATCTTCCATGCAATTCAAGAACAAGGATAATGATGTCTTTAAAGTTTCCTCTATAAAAGATGAATATGAAACTAATCCAGAAGCTTCAGTCATATTGGTGAATGAAAGTGACAAAACTAACAGACAAAGTCCCGATGTTTTTAAGGTAAACCGTTGAATATTAATTTCAGTTAAGGGTGGGTTTTATCCTGATTCTTGAGTTGACTTATGTTTTGAGTATTTCAGCCAGAAGGACCACCAAGCTCTGAGTCTTGTGACTCGGTTATGACATTTGATGGAGCTAAAGTCAACGGGAAGCCACGTAGATCTGCTCTTCTTTCCAATAAAGAAAGACTGCTTTTGAGGAAACAAGCCCTTAAGATGAAAAAACGGCCCGTTCTAGCTGTTGGTAAGCTAAAAATAGAGGTCGAAAACTAGACGGGTGAGGTGGGTTGGGTAATGGGTCAAAAACGGGTAATATTGAAGGAACGAGTGCGGTCGAATGTACTTTTAAAAAATAAATATGTACCCATTTTTAGGCTAGCTAAATGGGTTGAAATTGCCGACAATTAATCTTTATTTTTGGAATAAATTAAATTGCATTGCAGGGAGAAGCAATATTGTTAGCGGAGTGGCTAAAACAATAAAAACTCATTTCCAGAAATACCCCCTTGCTATAGTTAATATCAAAGGCCGAGCCCGAGGCACTTCAGCCCAAGAACTCGTTTCAAAGCTACAGGTTTGCACACCAATTAGTGACACTTTTGTGTGTGTCGGTTATACTAAATTCTGCACTTGCAGGAAGCAACAGGTGCGATTCTTGTGTCACAAGAACCGAATAAGGTGATTTTGTACAGGGGTTGGGGGGCTACCACACAAGATTCTAAAGAAAAACAAGAACCAAGTGACCCACTCATTTCTCCCCAACTCATTTCTCCTGAACTCATTTCAGCAATTAGGCTCGAATGCGGATTGCAGAATAACAAAGTCCAAGAAAGTCAACTGGTCACTAATACTAATTGAGCTGCAAGTCTTTTGACATTTTGGCCCATCATGTATGTAAACTTACATCATCTTTACTTTTCTACATTATTAGCTTCTCAATAAGAGGCACAATGGTGTTTCTTGTGTTGGTGACTCCAATCTCCTTTTTTAACTCATATATTTGCTCAATCGTTTTCTTACCAATAAAATATAACATAAACTCCTAAATTGACCCCCTTTTGTAGTGTATTATCTTTTCTTACCAAATTTTGTATAGGGAATTCATTTATGTACCATAACTTTTATTTCTTATATCACACTGTACAAGTTTTATAGCTAACTGTACAAGCATGTAAAGCTACAGTTGTGGTAGATGAATTAAAAGATGTGGTAGGAAAATCACTCCCTTTTTGTATAACCTATTACACTCGTATTCAAGCAAGTTCCCGATTTTCATAAAGTCTCAAGGAATAAATCTTAGCCATTGGATCAAAAGATTTCTTAACCACCACCATCATTAAATCACATGTGATTCTATATATAACCACTACCATCAAATCACATGTGATTTAATACATATGGGGTGGTGGTGGTGGTCGGCGGTGTGCAATCACATGTGATTTAATACACATGGGGTGGTGGTGTTGATGTATTGAATCACATGTGATGTTGGTGGTGGTGATGATTTGGGGATTGATTGATCCTAGGGCTGTGATTTGTCCCACAAAACTTTACAAAAATAATGGACCTCCTTGAATGTTCTTTCTCTACACAGTAAATACAGGTAATTTCACTGGAAGAAATTAAAGAATCAACTGCCAATATGTAGTGTAGGTGCACGTGGTACACATGTATTGATTCCATGTATAATTTTGTATGTTCATACAACATCATCCCTTTTTTGTGTATTAAATCATAACATCAACATGCCTTACAAGAACCATCAATAATAACTCCATATTTTTACATTGCGTTTTTGTGATTTTGTTGCCCTAAAAGATCCACTCTATCGTTTTAAAGTGTTTTAATGAAAAATTCAGATGGGTTTTGTAGATTTGTAGAAATTTGAGTATATAGAATATTAAGTTTAGGACATATTCCATTTTGAGATAAAAAGAGACTGCAACTAACGAATGATTTAATTTTTTATCATTTCATTCTATTTATATAAAAGCTAAAAATAAATAGCAAATATAATACAGTTTGTAAGCATAAAGAATTTAGAACAAATATGAAGTGTGAGTTGCAAGCACAAGGAATCTAGAATCGCACTTGTTTACCTCAAAAGGTGATTTTCTTTTTGTTATTACATGATATATGGATTCTGACCCTAGCTATAAAATTGGCATTTGTGTATTCTATATATAACATTAGACATGGACTGAACAGTGGCATGACCAATCACATTTTGCCAGCATATAAATATCGTTTCCTATTTAGTTATTGTAGGCGGAATAAAATATCAAGTGAGGCTCTACCTGAGTGGCAAGCGCTGTCCGTTCAAGACCTATAGGTCTTGATTTCGAATCTGTTCCACCCCTTTCTTTTTGTTTTCTCTTCAATCAACTTGCCTAAAGTTACATCTTACACCCTAAACTTTAAATATTCCACAATAACAATCTATTCGTTTGAACTTCAACATTATAACTATTATTATTATTATCTTTTATTGTATACTATTAATGTTATTAATTTTATTTTTATTGTTATTATTACTAATTTTTTATACAAATTTTTTTTAACTCTCCTTAATTTTAAAAATAATTAGTTATATAATCGTATTTTTACCATAAAGTTTTTATTATTATTAATAATTTTCTATACAAAGTTGGTTTCAACAATGCCAAAATTTTAACATTAATAGTATACAATAAAAGATAATAATAATAATAGTTATAATGTTGAAGTTCAAACGAATAGATTGTTATTGTGGAATATTTAAAGTTTAGGGTGTAAGATGTAACTTTAGGCAAGTTGATTGAAGAGAAAAACAAAAAGAAAGGGGTGGAACAGATTCGAAATCAAGACCTATAGGTCTTGAACGGACAGCGCTTGCCACTCAGGTAGAGCCTCACTTGATATTTTATTCCGCCTACAATAATTAAATAGGAAACGATATTTATATGCTGGCAAAATGTGATTGGTCATGCCACTGTTCAGTCCATGTCTAATGTTATATATAGAATTAGTTATATAATCGTATTTTTACCATAAAGTTTTTATTATTATTAATAATTTTCTATACAAAGTTGGTTTCAACAATGTCAAAATTTTAAAATAATCAATTATATAATCTTATTTTTACCATAATTTTTTTTGTTGACATTAGTAACATACATTTCTACACTAAGTAAAACTAAAGAATACGATTCTTCATAACAACTAAAGATAAAAATAAATTGGATACAATTAGTTAGATAACACATGATATAGTTGATGTTGTAAAACTGAAACGTTTATTAATTTAAACAATCTTTCGAACGTCGTATGAAAAAACCCCGCAGCAACGCGCGGGTTCACCTCTACTAGTTAGAAACAAACATGAGCGGCGCATAAAAAGCCATGGTAAAAAACAAATATAGTACCTGACACGTGGCAGAAGTCCAGTGGATCATACATATTTGTCCTATACTCAGGTGAGTCAAATATTAACCTCTCTTGTTGGTACACAATAAACACAAACTAATAAACTTGAACTAGACTTAACTTTTATGGTTGCATTAGAATTTTTTCTTTATTGTTTACAAGTTAGAGTTCAACACACAATAAGATTACATATATAATGAGTAAATTAGGTCAAAATTCCATATGGACCACAAAGGCGCTTGGGCTCCTGTGAAACTGAGCAATTCTTTTTTGAAGATAATCAAATTTCGTAACTTGCATTGGTCATTCATTCTTGTTTATGATTGAGAATCTTGAAATCGAAATCCAAGTAATTAGAACCTTCGACCATGAGCCTCCCCATGTTAAATTGTTACTCCCCCGTCCTAAAATTATTGTTCACGGATAAAAATCACACAGTTTAAGAAAATTGCATTTATTATACTGTTTAACCAATAAAATTTCATCTTTACCACTTAATTATATTTTTATTGATGAAAATTTTAAATTGACAATAATTTTGGACAAACCAAAAAGGAAAGATGGACAATAAAATAATAACAGAGAGTAATATATAGCACCATGGGGGTTGGTAGACAATGGTTTGTCTGTTTTCATTGGATCTCTTGTAATGGAAAGGTGTGAGACCTTTTATTTAATAAAACAAAATTTATTAAACTTTTAAAAAACCTAAATGCAAATTATAGGAGATGGACACGTATGTGTGTAAGCCATTATAAAAGACAATAATGTATTGAAATTGTTGCCATTAAACTATAGTTTTAAAAAATTATATTGATTACTATTCCCTCCGTCTCAAATTAATTGTCCACTAGATAAAAGGTACACAGTTTTAAGAAAGTGTAATTATTACACTGTCCACCAATAAAATCTCATATTTATCCACTTATAGTTCATATGATTGGTTGTAACATGAAATTGACACTTATTTTGGGACAAACTAAAATAGTAAGGTGGACAATAAAAATGGGACGTAGGGAGTAATTCTTATACTTCCTCTTATTCAAAATAAGTGATACACTTTCCTTTTAGGGTGATTCAAAATAAGTGATATATTTTGAAAAATTACCCTATTTGGCAAAAAATAGTGGGGCCTACATCCACTAACTATCTACTTTAACAAAGTGAAATAACCCCTTTACCCTTACTTTTTACTTTTAAACATAATTAACCTCACTTTATTCAAAAGATGTGGGACTCAGTCCCCACTAACCATATAATTAATCTAATTTAATCATGATTATAATCTTTTGGCTCAAAAACGGTGAAATCCAAAGTGTATCACTTATTTTGAATCAGAGAAAGTATATTTCTTATCATGTGTCAAAATGTTAATTTTATTTAGAGTAAATTAGACGGATAGGCCCTGTAGTTTGACAACAGTTTTAGATTTAGTCCCTAAGTTTTAAAAATTACACTCGTAGTCACCATAGTTTGAACTTTGTCACATCTATGGTCCCTAAGCGTAACAGACGTTAATTTTTTTTCTGTTAAAGACATGCACATGTCTACCACATGAGGGTATTCCTGTCATTTAGCTTTGACCCTTCTCACCCCTTGTAAATTACATTCCACAAAAACCCCCAATTTACCTTTCACCGGCAGCAGCAAAAATCACCACCTCTGCTCCTCACTGCTATCGGTAAGACTTTCTCAGCCGACGAGTTCGAACAAGATGTGGCAGTCGCAAGAGATGACACGGTCGACCGACCACCTCATCATGTTGCATCAAACGATCGAGATGAGGGTATCTTCCAACGTTTCTCCTTGATTTCAAAAGTAATTAGATACAATGTTTGAGCAATTTAAATTTACATAAAAAATGGTAACAACATTCATTGATTGAGTGGAATTGACCGTCGGAAATCAAAATTAACTTGAAAACAAATCGAAAACATCGGCGAATGCGATCATGAAAATCAACGACAGAATTAAAACGATGGTTGTGAATGATCGTCCTCCTGCCATTTTACAGAATCGAGATCTGATAATATTGTGAATGAGAGAGAATGGATGAATTGAATTGTGAGTAGGACTTGGAATGCAGAGGTTTATTTATAGTGAGTGTTTTTAATGGAAATCGAATGTCACATTATTATGCACAGTAGCGAGTGTGAGTGTGTGACGGAGATAGAGCAGAATAGTGAGGATGATTTTTGTTGCCGGTGGTGAAACGTAAATGTGGAATCTAATTTACAGGTGGTGGAGAGAAGGGATAAAGCAGAAATACCCTCATGTGGTAGACATGTGCATGTCTTTAAGGGCACAAAATTAACGTCTGTTACGCTTAGGGACCATAGACGTGACAAAGTTCAAACCACGGGGGTGTAATTTCTAAGACTTAGGACCAAATCTAAAACTGTTGTCAAACCACAGGAATTTACTCTTTTATTTAGAAACATGATTTTTGTATTAAGCACGGTCTGAATAATAAAGCAGGTTTACCTGGACCCGTCATAAAGAGATACTATCAGCTATGGGCCAAAATCCAAATTGAGAGAGAAGTTGCAGAAAGAAAAAGAAAGAAACTTGTAGATCATTCCAACCATCCCTTTGACATCATTTTTAGTGATTACTTATACCATAGATTCCAACCAGACTGTTTTTAGCTGGAAAACAATTGAAAATTTGATGTTTTGTGATAGGAAGTTTCATTCTCGAGGGGTAAAAAGTAAAATAATTAGTAGTTGAATAAATAGAGGAGGGATTTTCGAGAGAAAATTAGGGTGTATTTGGCTCTTAGCTTTGGCTTTCAGAGGCTCTCATTTGAGGGAAGGGTTTATCCCTGGGCTTTTGATTGTATTTTCTTATCATCTTAATTTCTATTTCAATATCCTTCTTCAATTTGGTTTGGTTCAAGTTGTTATTGGATAGTTTTGATTTCTCATCTATTTCAAAAATGCAGTATGTTGAGGTGCTGAAAATTGCTGTTTTGGAGCAAAAAAATGCAGTAGGCTATAATGGAGTAAACCATAATTCTATACAAATCCTTCATATATGATATTGGATGTAAAATTATGAATTATATTATTTGTAATTGAGCTATATCGATTAAAAAGTCAATTTCAATGTACAGTTCATAATTCCATATGTACGAACTGGATATGTAAACTGCTAAGTGGAAACATAATTCCATATGCGACTGGACAGTTTGTAGTATTCCTCAAGTTAATAAGCACTTAATTGGTTAGCTTCTCTTTTTTTCCTTAATTAAATGTAAAGTGAGATGAGAAAGAATGAACAACACAACAATTAACTAAGTTGATGCAAATTTCATTTCATAAAAATAAGAGAAATGATATTTGTGGATACTCATACACCTATTCATATCATCCCTTGATTTTAACGTTTTCATGATAAAACTTGTAGGTACATGAGTAGGCACAAATACCATTATTCTAAAAATAACCATGCATGCACTTTGTTTTTCAAGATCATAATTACCACATAAAATTAACGTACTGGCCCACATGGCCTTGATTAACTAAAATATAAAACTACGTACTTAGGAGTGGATCGGAACCGTGGTGATCGGGTGGGTGCATTAACGAGCTGGTGGCTCGAAGTGTTCAGGTGGATTGAGTGGGAACGGGCGGGCAGCAAGGTGTTGGTGGTTCAAAGCTAGGCGGTGATTCGGTCGGAGAGCAAGGTGTTGGTGGTTCGAAGCTAGACGGTGATTTGGGCGGGGAGCAAGGTGGTGGTGGTTCGAAGGTAGGCGGGCGGAGAGCCACCTTGCTCACCACCTAGCTTCAAACCAGCACCACCTTGCTCTCCACCCGAATCACCGCCTAGCTAGCTTTGAACCAACAACGCCTTGCTCTCCCACCGTCTAGCTTCGAACCACCAACACCTTGCTCTCGGCCCGAATCACCACCACCTTGCTCCCTGCCCGAATCACCGCCTAGCTTCGAACTACCCCGCCGGAATCAGGCGGAGTGGGGGTGCATGAAGGGCATGAAGTGATGAGGCGGAGTGGGGATGCTCCGGGTCAGTGGGTGGTGGCATATGTAGAATTTGTGCAGACAAACCAACATGCGTGACCTACAATTATAATTGAATTAAAAGTGATGGATTGATACAAAAGTGCATGAAGAATTGAGATGAAGCTAGTACTTACAACAGCAAGCACAAGCATAACATAAAAAGGAGACTTCATAGCTAGCTACTTTAGTTGATGAATGAATTGAAGACGTTATGTCTGGCTTGGTTTATATAGAAGCTAGGTGAGGGTAAAACCGTAAAAGTATCATCATAGACTTAGGAGTAGAATTGAAGTTGTTGAGGTGGTATGAATGCTGATTTCCATTTGAAGTCTGTGACAATTAATTCACCTCCCTAGCATACAATTTCATTGAATTCCCCATATATATCAAGACCAGATGGAGAACCCCATAACTTAATCATTAATTATGAGTTTTCTCTGTTATTCTCTTTTCCCCATCCTATAAATTCAATTCACCAACTAACTTGTGTTTATGTTTTTAATATCTAATGTTATTCTCTTTTAATTTCCTTTTTAAAGATCCTATAAACACAATTCACCAACCTAAGTTGTTTTTATTTGTTTATTTTTTTAAAAGATATTTATGTTTATAATTAATTAACTCTCCTTTATTATCCTGGCAAATTCTGAGCTAGATGAGGGCAAAATCCTAAAGTATCATCATAGTAAAAGTTGTTGAGCAGGACATCAATGCTCTGTGGTGTGGAAATATGTCATTTCCACTTGAAGTGCAAATGTGCATGTGGAGAATTAATTCACCTCCAGTAGCCACAGAATATTATTTCTAAATATTTAATTAATTACTTAATTTATCTTTTTGTCACTGCTCTTGCTCTGTGGCGTTTGATTTCTATATGAAGTGCAAATATGAACCCCCATACCTTAATTCACCTACTGTACCCTACAGAATGTCCATTCAAAAGATTCAACTAATTACTATGGAGTATTTTAAATGTGGTAGATATGCCATAATAAATAAACCTTCTCCATCTTTTCTTTTTTATTCAAGTGTTATAGCCTTTTAGATACAATTTATAAATTTTTAAATAATAATAAATTAATAATAATCACAACATAATTTCTTTTATTTTTAAACACAATTCACCAACCTAAGTTGTTTTTATTTTTTAAAAGATATTTATGTTTATAATGACAGTGTTGTATGTGATCTAACTATTGTCGTGACAATTTCTGAATATTCTCCTGGCCATTGGATAAATGTATACCTATAAAATAGATCAAACATGTGACCTCTAATAAATCATTTCAAACATCCTTACCGTTATTTTATGATCAAATGGTTGATACATTTTTTTTATCTATAAGGTAAATCATTTTTATTCCAAATTGGCCAAATTAAATGATATACCCTCTGTATGGCCATAATTTAAAACACGTAAAACAGTAAAACATAAATGCCTGTATCGCTAGAATTTCCCATATTAAAACATATATTTAATTGGAAAATAAACGTATAAGCCCACATGCAACACATGACATGTCCCATAACTTAAGAGTGGGGGGTATGGTTACCACCCCATAATTGCCTAGGTGACATATTTTTCACATTCACATCATCAAGCCCCCATACCCCATGTGGGTTGAGTGGAGCCTCAAGTCGGAGGTTTGGCGAGAAGAGAGAGAGTTTTTTTTAAGATATTTGTGAGTGGGGGTATTTTGGTGGGTCTCAAAGGAGTATCATTGGTTAGTGATGATAGAGGAGATATTTGGGGTTTTGAATGTGAAATGTGAAATAATAATGTGACAGATAGGTGACACGTTGTGAAATCCGCTGTTTGTGTTATGTTTGACAGAAAAATGAAAAATGCATACATTATAACATTCTAATTAATTACGTTAAGTTTTAAATTAAGGGTAAATTACAGAAATTGTCCTTGTGGTATACCTGATTCTGCATTTCTGTTCCTAAACTTTTTTCTTCGATTTTTTTGTCCTTAAAGATTTTTGGATTTCAGTTTTATGTCCTTCCGTCCAAAATCCTCCGTTAACTGACGATATTTTTGTCCATTTCCCCAAATTACCCCTATTTAACTCTTTTTTTACATTTTTTTTCTTTTTACATTTTTCCTCAAATCTTTGAAGTATTCCTGTGATACATTTATGAGTTCTTAATATCAGAGATGGTGAAATCGAATCTTCGTCTTTCCACATTAATTAACCCAGATTGCAATTAGGGATGTTCTTAGGGCTGTTCTTGAAGTTTTTTTTTTTCCTAAACCTTCAAAATCATCATCATGAATAACCCAGATCGCAATTAGGGCAAGTGACTTCAAAATCGCAGCTCTGTAAAGTGAAGAACGCAAATGGGTTATCAAGTTTGAAACTTCTTCGACGGGGACGGTGAAAAGTCCGCTTGACTAAGGTTGATACACCCCATAAACGGCGACGGTGAAAAGTCCGCCGGAAGATGGAAGAACGGAGAAGATGACTGCCGCCGGAAGATGGAAGAACGGTGTAGAGTGAAGACGACCGCCGGAAGATGGAAGAACAGAGAAGACATCATCAATAACTTTTCTTCTGCATTTCTCAAGAACTTTAATTTGATAAAAATGACGTTATAGAACAGGTCAACAGAAGTAATCACCATTAACAACAACAGCCATTGCAGAGATTGGGGGGGGGGGGGGGGGGGGGGGGGGACAGTGAGGTTTTCGGTATAATTAACGCTAAAACTGAAATTAGAAGAAAGAAAGAGAAGATTGGGTGAAAATCGGGGAAATGGATTATTTGGCGATTATGAGCCCTTGATTGCAAGGCGTGATCTGCTGTTGAATGATCTTCCTTTCTGATGCATAGAACTTGGGAATTCGATGCAAATGCAAAGGGATTGATGATCGATTGTGTGTGATTTGGTTTGTGTGGGTGTGGTTATTTATGGGCGTGAGGTTCGATTGTAAATTTTAATTTTAGAAATTAGAAATTATAAATGTTCTTGATTTCCTACTCTCTGTTCCAAATCTTCAATAGGGGTTTTTGAATGTGGAATTGAAGATAAGGTTTGGTAGATGAAGAACATGAAGAATGAGGGAAAAAGACGAAAATACCCCCAATTTTTTTGAATTTCACGTCAGTTAACGGAGGATTTTGGACGAGGGACAGAAAACTGAAATCCAAAAACCGACAAAAAAAGTTTAGGGATAAAATTACAGAATCAGGTATACCACAGGGACAATATCTGTAATTTACCCTTAAATTAAAGAGTAAATTACACGGATGATCCTTTAAGTTTATAGCAAATTTCACAAATGGTCTTTTAGTTTCAAAAATTACACCGATGGTCCTTAATTCTGAAAGGTTTTTCACCGATGGTCCTTTACACTAACTGACGTTAATTTTTTATGTTAACTTACCCCATGTGCAATGCACATGAGGGTAAAAAAGTCATTTTTCAATTCTTTTCTTTTTATTCTAAAACTAAAAGCTTTTATTTAAGATAAAAAAATTAATTTAAGAATGAAAATAAATAATAAAATGACTTTTTTACCCTCATGTGCATTGCACATGGGGTAAGTTAACAGAAAAAATTAACGTCAGTTAGTGTAAAGGATAATCGGTGAAAAACCTTTCAGAATTAAGGACCATCGGTGTAATTTTTGAAACTAAAGGACCATTTGTGAAATTTGCTATAAACTTAAAGGACCATCCGTGTAATTTACTATAAATTAAATTAAAATTATTAACTATCCACTTACAAATAGAAATATAAAATGACTAAAAAAGTTTGTAGTAAGCATATATATATACTAGTGACACTTTTAGGGCCGTGCCCAGCACGGCCCACGTGTATAGCAAAATGATTATTGGAAGAAGTTCAATGATTTTAGGTTTTCATCAAAATGTGGGTAAGCAACCCATATCCAAACAATTAAGACTCAAATGGTCATCTTAGTGTAGTCAAACAATTAAGACATTTAAGTTATATGTAGATATATTTGATGAAAAGAATACAAACCGCCAAGCATTTTAGTGTACACGCTCTCGAAAAGAGTAGATATACAAAATAGTCTCGTTTGGGTTGGTGTAGTCATTATGCTTGCCAAAAGGTCGTTTTTTAAAGTGGCCACTTTTGTAGATGCTTGCAAGAGCGGGTCGGGCCAGTAGCCCACCTAGAGTCACCTCTTTGGACTTTACGAACGAAAAGTATAACCCGTTTCCCTTGTCCAAACCTGGCCCGTTTGGGTTGGGTAACTTGGAACCAAATGCGTGTTCCATTGTAATCACTGAGCTGTTTGAGTTTTCAGAAAGTTAAAATTTTCAACTTATCATCACCTGAAAAGTACAAACATTGCAAAAGAAACATTAATTAGTTTTATAGAATGGGGTATATTGAAGGATTTGAAAGGAACGTAAAATCCAGTTGAGCAAAGGTGTAATAATTCAGAGTTTTTTATGTACTTTTTATGTCCATCACTCGTTTTCATCTTATACTTTAAAATTCTAAAAGTAAAACCATATACAAATCCTTAACAAAAATCAATCTCAATAGCTATATAGAAAATCATTAGGCATAATAAATGAATAAATTAAAGTGGCCTCAGAAAGAGAAACAACTGGTTTCTCTAATTCATCTCCATCAAACCAATACCGTGACATTATGTTAGTTGCCAATGTTTATCTTTAACAAATTATGCCAAGTTCTATGTGTAACACCGCAAAATTTAGAAACCATTTTTTTAAAGGTGCTGAAGCATAAAGATAATAGATAAGTTTTAGGTTTAGGTTTACAATCCATTGTCCCAAAATAACAAGGTTGTTTAAACGGTGTCACTTAACGAAAAGGCTCATTTTACAAAACATATCAAATTGAGCTTGGTCATCCATTCCGTCCAAGGCACCAATCAACCTGAAAAGAGTCAACGAGGGAGGGATTAGCACAAAGCTAAGTGAATGAACATAATCTACAATGGTAACCGGAGTCTTAAACCACTGTTGGCCTAACAATGGTAACCGAAGGCCTGTACCCAACTCCCCGGGTAAACCCCCTTACGTGTAACGCATACAGGTAAGGTCCATTTCACCCATTAGTCGATACACTATGCCCAGCGCACTGACTTCTCAAACCTCGGTTGCCCACTAACCGAGTTGTTGCTACCAATCAAGCAAAACCTCTTCACATATGTGCACATAACCTATTTAACTTAACACAAGTAAATAGGTACCAAACAAGCAAGCTAGTTACGAAAAATCACGTCGAAAAGCATCGCAGACAAGTTCGCGTCGCCAACCTCAAGTTCGCGTCGCGAACTGTGGATCAAGAAAAAGTCAAAGGTCAAGATCAAGATTCAAACCATATAAACACATGTGCTTCAGTACATCAATACCCCACCCACCTCCGGCAGCCGCAGACGGCGGCCGGTGGCGACGGAGGGCGGCGATGGGCGGCGGCCACCGGCGGTGGTGGTCGTGACTGGAAGCACATGTGTTTGAAACACATGTGTTTCACCTTTTGAAACACATGTGTTTTGAAAATAAATGAGTGTATATGTACAGCCAAACACATGTGTTTCATGACTTGAAACACGTGTGTTTCGTTTCTAGAAGCGCATATGTTTCACTAGTAATAGTTGTTTTGAAAATAAAGGAGTGTATATGTACAGCCAAGCACATAAGTAATGAAGCACATGTGTTTGTAAGCTAGAAGCACATGTGCTTCACTAATAACAGTTCTTTTGAAAATAAAGAAGTGTATATATACAGCCAAGCACATGTGTTTCAAGTAATGAAGCACATGTGTTTGTAAGCTAGAAGCACGCGTGCTTCACTAATAACAGTTCTTTTGAAAATAAAGGAGTGTATATGTACATCCAAGTACATGTGTTTCGTGACTTGAAATCCATTACCACCAGCACCTTCATTGTCAGCCACCAGCGCCGCCGCCGGCCACCGACGGCGGACGGTGGTCAGAGGCGGCGACCGCGGCCGGCGGTGGTGACCGGTGGTGGTGGTCATGACTGGAAGCACATGTGCTTGAAACATTGTGATTTGATATTGACCATTTTGATCCAATTGTTAGGATTTATCCCTTGGGACTATGCAAAATCTTTGGACTTCCTTGAAGACAACTCTATATATATGATAAAAAAAAATATATAGTCGAGAGTTATATATAGAACCCATTGATTTTCAAAAATGAACTCTAAATAATTACTTTCCAAAATTAGATTAAATATATATTAATATAGTATACAAATAATATTATATAAAAGTAATATTGATGTTTTCACCACTTATAGCAATTGGTCTCGTGTCTCGTATTATTTGTTGTTGTCATTGCTCTCAAGAAACTATAAGAGAGGAAACTTTAATTGGGGAAATCACATTACAAATTTTGCATCACGACAAAGGGATTCCTTATTCCTGATTTTTATTCCGCAGTTTATATAAAAAGTCAGTAATCCCTCTATTCACGATTTTTTTAAACCACGAATAAATAACATTACTAAAACGTGACAATCTCATATATATTTCAATCGTATCATGAAATCACAAACATAATCTAAAACAATTAGAGTTTCACATTCACGGGGTTGCAGGATGATGTAGGGCCATAAAAAAAACTTGAGACCTTCGATATCATCTAGACTCAAACCTCTGATATGTCCATGACCGAGAGTAGGAAACATGATGGCATTTATGTCTTGACTATGGTTCAAACCAAGAGTGTGTCCTATTTCATGAAGAGCCGCTGACCCTATATCAAACACAAATCTCGAGCTCTTGATCAAAGTGGTGGTTTTGGGCGTGGTAATTTAGGTAGAGCTTGAGGTCATGGAGACCTTGTGCTTAATTTGCTACCTTTCTCATATCCTTGATAAACTCAAAAGATGGTGATGATGATGTTTGGGAGAGAACGATAAAGAACAAGATGAACAACATGGGTAATAAAGATGCCATTTCTCAAATATGGTTTTTGTTTTGGTTCATTGTTTGAACTCATTGGGTCTATTATTTATAATTGCAACTACGCACTTCGCTCCCCTAATTCCTCCCTTATTTTTGGATATTAAATTTGTACTTTATAGAGAAAACTATAACCGTAAAAATTAATTAATGGAAAGATACCCTACAAAACAACTCAATATGTTTGTATATTCTGTCTTTCACAGATTTTATAATAGGAAAAAAGAAAATAATATCTAGAATTGCAGCAATGAGGTACTTGGTGGTAGAAATTAAATAAAATCTTAAATGTAGAATTGTAGAACTGCATATATATATGTTTGTAATGAGGTAATCTGTGTAGCTTGAATCAAATACACCTAATAAAATAAATTTTATATTTTGATAGTGATCTACAATTGGTTGGTGCAACCATGTTACTTTTGCATTCATCGTAATCTAATCTGTAACAGGGTACCCACACAATGCAACAATTAGTACCCTAAAAACTAAATTTTGAGGCAAACATTTTTAAAGAGGCAAAGTAACCATTTAGAATCCAATAGTAGAGGGAAAAAAAGATGAAACGTAGAGATGTAAATGTGTAAATGAAGAACGAGTTTGGATTATTCACCATAGGAGTTGTACTTGTATGATGATAACATATTACTAAGAAGACTCGATGCTTATTAGATCATATGACAAATACCATTTAAAGATCCTACAAAATCAACATAAATAAAAATTTACACGGCTTCCATTTCATATTCTCTTGAGGCCAATATTTAGTTAAAAAACTCAACTCACAAGTCACAAGTGTGTGTTCTACTTAGAGGCGAGTCTATTGGATTGGGATAATAGGTCAAAGAAGCGTAATTTTCCATACATGTCAAAACTGGACGAGTACACTACTGAATTATATTCTTGAACTACACTAATGAATTATATTCTCGAACAGGTAGTAGGTGCCAAAAGTATCAATTTGCAGCTCAAAAATCATGAAATCCACATTCCTGAAGCCTTTTTACAAATTGCATTTACCGTATTGATTATATAAAAACTTTGTTTATAACAAAATGACCAAACCATATTTTTAGTTTTGAAAAAAATTAGATAGTTTAATGGTTCATACAAGTTAGTAACTATTACCATAAACGGGTCAAATGGGTACTTTCTCTAATGGGTCAAACATGTCCTTAGGTTACATTCAAATAGGTAGTGCCACTCGAGTCTTCCAACAACAAACAACTCAGGGATATCTTCTACTCTATAAAACATTTCAACAAAGGGTAATTAGGTAATTCTACACTACGAATTTCATAAAAAAAAGTGTTGCGGTTTTCAAAAATACTGGTGGCTGTAACATAGTACCCTTTTTTTTTTTGTTCTCTTTGATACTTCCATTATCTCTCTTGTGTGCTCAAGGTAACCTTTGAAAAACAAAAAGAAAATATTGAAAAAATTGTATTACTATTTAAAAAATTGAGTTGCGGATGTCCGTGATTTTTATAAAGTCTCAAGAGACAAATTTTAGCCATTGGATTAAAAGATCTCTTAACTACCACCATCATCAAATCACATGTGATTCAATATACAACCACCACCGCATGCCACTGCAGCCAACAACCACCTCCGACGCCGTCCACCGCCACCGCCCGCCGACGCATCCTGCCGGCGCAATCACATGTGATTGGATACGCAATTACATGTGATTGGATACGCAATCACATGTGATTGCAAGTAGCCGACGGTGGCGGGGGGTTGCCGGTGGTGGAGATGGTGGCCGGCAGAGGTTGGTGGTGGTGGTCGGCCGTGTTGAATCACATGTGATTTAATACACATGGGGTGGTGGTGATGGTGGTCGGCGGTGTGCAATCACATGTGATTTAATACACATGGGGTGGTGGTGGTGTTGATGTGTTGAATCACATGTGATTCTGGTGGTGGTGATGATTTGGGGGTTGATTGATCCAAGGACTGAGATTTATTCCTCAAAATTTTATAAAAAATCATGAATCTCCTTTTAACATTTCTCTTAAAAAATTATATAAAAAGATGTAAGAATTTAAAAGATTAAAGTTTCGATATATTTCATTCTTGCCCTAAGGCAATCATAGCTTCCCAATCTCCCGCAATTATACTTTCTGTTCGATTGCAATTATACATCCCAAAAAAATATAGTATTATTTTCTTAATCTCAAACCGGTCAAAAAGATTTTTTAGCTAAAAAAGGGAATATGTCAAATGGACTGAATGGGTCAAACGGGATATGAAATCTGAATATGATTTGAATACAACAATACTAGCCTTGCTTTGATCAATTTCAAGTATCAACCCGTTTGAGATAAAACCCAACCTAATTGATCCATATGTAAGTCGGGTCGAATGTAAAACCTTAAATGGAGTCATACCTCATTTTTAGACACCGGTAACCGAAGGAAACATTACATTTAATAATTTATATATAATTCATAGCACCATAGTAGCTAATAAAAAGTGTAATAAAATGACTTAAATATCATTGAAGTTAAGTCGAAAAGGTAATCGAGTTGTCAAACCCGATTGTGGGTGTGGTAATCAAACCTGCAAGTAAATGCTGAAATGAGAACAAAACTGATTGTGGGTATGGCGATCATGGTGATCTTCGTTCTATATGGACCATTGAATTGGAATGGAATCCCTTTCTCGGCAACAGCATCAATCGGTTTGATTGAAACCTCTGATTCGATTATTATAAGGGCCCCCAATTATGGGCTTGAATTTTGGATTGGAACAGATTTGTCTAGGGAATTATTATTGGCCTGCTAAACAGGTCTTTTAACATGAATTGAATTTGATATAAAACCAAATATCCTTGTATATAAGATGGGTAAACAGCGAGTTTGTATACAGAAGGTCATTGGTTCGGATTTAAGACATTCCGAAGGGAAGTTTAAGACCTAGTAGGTCAGTAAGATACATAATATCATGTAATTATTACCTAAGTCCAACTTACGAATGAAAAATAATAACGTTACCAAGAATCTCATATATATTTGGATGGTATCCAAACATAATATAAAAGTTTCACATTCACGGGGTGGGGGAAGGATGTAGGCCCATAAAAGAACTTGACAGCTTGGATATCATCTGGACCCATACCTTTTATGTATCAAAAGAAGGAAACATATATGATGGCATTTATGTCGTCCAAACCAAGAGTGTGTCCTATTTCATGAAGACCCTAAGAGTCGGGAACTGTTCCTCCCAAATGCATTGAAAATTATCCTTCCGAGAAGACCAACTGCTAAATGACTTGTACTCCCAAAAAAGGTCTCCACTTACCATGGATATCCCGCACCTTCATCAAGTCTAGAAAACGTCAAGAGATCAATCCCATGTGCTAAAGGCTCTAACAAGAGGAGGTATGGAAAAGACATGTTGAATGCATAGGTGAGGTTGGTTTTACTATCTAAAGTTACATGGGTAAAGTTTGTAATGGGATGTTATATCAAGGGTTTTGTGTTATGTTGGTGATCACCTAATTTTATATCTTGGTTTCCACTTGACCATTTGTGAAATAGTGGGCTCGTCTAGTTGCATCCAGATTAAACAAGTTTTGATAACTTTCTCGAGCTCCTCATCAAAGTGGGCGTGGTAACCAAAACGAGCAAGATAGAGCTTGAGGTCATGAAGGCCTTGTGCTTTGCTACCGTTCTCATAACCTTGAAGGTCTTTGATAAACTCAAAAGATGATGTTGTTGTTTGGACATTGCCATGTTTGCACTTGACTTGAGAGAGAACGACAAAGAATAAGATGAACAAAAATGGTAATAAAGACGCCATTTCTCACATATGGTTTTGTTTTGGGTATATTATTTATAATAGCAATGTCGAAATGTTAACAATTCCAACCCCTAATTCCTCCCTTGTTTATGGATATTAAATTTGTACGTTATAAAAAAAACTATTAACCGTTAAAATTAATTGATGGAAACAACTGTGTATTCATTTCTGTCTTTCACATAATTTAATATGCAGGCCCGGCCCAACACGATATTTTTTAAAAATGTTAGCCCAATATATATGCATGTTTTAATTTGGGCCGCCCATTTAATAAATGGAATGGGTTGAGTGGCTAGGGTAGAGTATTCCCGACCTTTCGTTTCTTCTTCATCTTCAGATAGATAGTGGTAGTTAATTCATAAAAACAATGACCAGGCAACCAAACCACCCGTCCACTCGTCGTTGCCACGCACGCATCATTTCAATTCTCATCTGCCTAAAACCCTAGCAATTTGTACTTATATTGTATGAGAATTACCGGAATTTCTTCTGAGAATTTAGTTTAATTGTTATTAATGTTGCTAGTGTTCACCCTCCTCTGGTCCATAGAATTTTCTTCCCATGTACCATCATCCTCATCAGACGCTACCAGAATCATCATCTCCGGGTTCATAGAAAAGGAGTGTGAAGACCATTCATAAAAGATTTCAGAAATGCCAATCTGAAAAACACCTCCAGAATGTGAAATTCATAATTCTTCATTTATTCTTGTTTTTGAACAAGACAACAAGGCCACTTGATAGATTGGGCATTTTTCATCAACCGACTCAACAAAAACACCCAAACAATTACCAATTTTTCTCTAACGTTGTCACAATCACGGAAGGCCCATGACGCCAATCGTGATATCAACTCGTTCTCTAAAAAACGGGGCTCAAGATATCAATCCTGCTCGTAAAGCAAGAGAACTTAATCTCTCGTAGAAGATCGAGACGTAAGCATGTTGATCGCCAGAGAGAGAGAATCCGTTTTCTTATGCACAAAAATTACTAGCCTCTTGTCCTACGTTAACCAATTCGAAACATGCCGTATTCACTAAATGTTCTCGTTACTATCATATTAAACAACAGAACTTTGAGTACACATTTTGTAAATAAGTTCACCAGAACTACTTATTTAAGTTCTATCAGTCATCCTAAGTTTAGCTACTTTAATCATTGTGAATATATTTGGAAAGCACTTAATCCCATTCATTAGACGATACATAAGAAAGAGTTAAAATGTAGACATGTACATATTACCGGGATTAGAGATACTGTTTCTCAAAATAAATACGGCAAAAATATAGTAGAAAAAAAATCTGTGGTGTAAAGAAGTTGACAAAAAGTTTTATGGTTTATCATTACTAAAAGAGTTCAATTAAATAGAGAAACATTCAGGAGGTCCATTATTTTTATCAATCCCTGAGGAATAAATCTCAACCATCGATCAATAAGATCTAATGGTCAAGACTAATCATATATTTTATACATAAAGGGGTATTTTGGTCATTAGTCACTTAAAAAATTCAATTATCTTTATTTTTTATTTTTTTAATTTTTAATTGAGGGGTATTTTGGTCATTTAAAAAAATATTTTTATTTTTTATTTTAGAATTTTTATTTATTTATTATTATTATTTTTTAAAAATTATTATTTTTAATAACACATAATGTTATTGCATAGTGAATCACATGTGATTGCATACTGAATCACATGTGATTGAACTAAAACATCAAATGTGATTAAATATAAAATCACATGTGATTTTACACTAAAAACACATGTGATTAAGTTATACACGTAATTATCAAATAAATATTATTTTTTAATAAAAAAATAAAAATAAAAAATAAAAATAAGTGTAAAAAATCAAAATACCCCTTCATAATAAAAATATAAAAAAAACAAAATAAGAATTTTAAAATGAAAAATAAATAAATAAATAATTTTTTATTTAAAAAAATGACCAAATACACCTCAATGTATAAAATATGTGATTAATCTTGACCATTAGATCTTATTGATCAATGGTTGAGATTTGTTTCTCGGGATTTCGTAAAAATAATAGACCTCCTTGAACGCAACTCCAATTAAATATATATAAATTACACGTGAAATGTATACAGCTCGTTCCTAATCGGTTCCTCGAGCCCAAGTATTAAGTGGTAATTCACGTCGTTAAACCATGTCAACCCATATTAATCATCCAATTCGGATTAATTACACAAATAACACAAAAAGGTAATAAAAAAATCAACTCTAAATATCAAGTCTCAAGTATCATGCTATATTTACCATCACAGCCTCAATTAAATCAAACTGTGACAGACAGACCCAACTCCGGCTACAAATTTTCAATTCCGATCAAATCTTCAAATCTCCGGCAAGAAATTGAAATTATCACCCCACTTGTTCTCCGATCAAATCTAATCCAACAACCAGAAACGAAAGCCCTTGAAACAACAAGAAATAGAAATGAATTCCGTGCGCCGATAACAAACTTCTCGTAGCAGCCGTCAAAAGCAAAAACGCGAGCGCTAATTCTTTCCGGTAGATCCGATTCTTCTTCTTCTTCGATTCAACCGGAGCTTCTTGTTCTTTCAGTTTCCCGAGCATTTCGAGCCCAGATTCCGATAACCGACGTTGAATTTTGTCCTCGTTGAACGATTTTGATTCGCGTTCGGCGAACGCTAACAGGTCCGATTCCGATGAGCGGCCGGTTTTTTTGGTAACGACCCATTCGTATGCACTGCCGAGTTGGAATAAACCGGAAACCATGGCGTTGAATTTTGTGACTGACATTGTGTTTTCGAATAACAAATAGGGCATTAAAAATGGGAATGCTTTTGGGGCTGGGAGAATGTTTAAAATCGACATTGTTACCGGTACGTAACAGATTACCCAAATTGGTAATTCGGCTTCTGGTATGAACATCGTTAATGGCAGGATTACACAGAAGAGTGTGAAGGAGTAGAATGGTAGAATCAGTTTTCTTAACAGGAAGAATAAGAATATTAAATTCGCCTTTTTCCATTTTGATATCTGCAATCACAAATTAATGGTTAATTGATCAATTTAATGCAAGAAAACATGTTAATCGAGATGTATAATTGTATGGGGTAAACAATATTCACTAATTAAGAAATATATTAATTTTAACTTATGTTCTTGTTTCTATTGTTGAAACAAATCTAGCATCTAGCGAGTTATTCGAGTAGCATAATGGGTCAAAACTAAAATTGGGTCAAAATGGGTACTTTTTTAGCATAATTCAATACAGGTCTGTCAACCCCAAACACAACTTTGTCTACTTAAAAAAATTATGAATAATTAACTCTTTAAATAATTACAATTATAATCTAGTTTTATGAGATTGTATGCATTAGCTTCAATTTACCCTTTAATATATGAAGTATTTGTTAAAACTCGTTAAATATAAAACATAACCCAATCAACCTAAAGATTTGGGTTGAAATAGGCATATATAACGTCATTAATTAAAACGTTGTTTTACTACAAAAATCACATGAAAACAAGAAAATTATTACATACCTTAGATTTAAGAATAGCAGGGAGACAAAGTCTAAAAAGTTGCATAGGGCCCGAATGCCATCGATGTTGTTGTTTCTTGTAAGCTTCATAAGATTCGGGCAATTCACAAAGAACTTTAACATCATTTAAATAAACAAATTTCCATCCATTTAAATGGGCCCGAACCGCAATATCCATATCTTCAACCGTTGTTCTTTCCAGCCAACCACCCGATTCTTCTAATGCTTTAATCCTCCAAACACCAGCAGTCCCATTGAACCCGAAAAAACTTAGAAAATGGCTGTTTACTTGTTGTTCAACCTCAAAATGGAAGCATAAATTGATGTTTTGTAGTCTTGTTAGTAAATTTTCGTCTTTATTCACAAAGGACCACCGCGCTTGAACCAGACCCACATCTGGTTTATTCTGAAATTACAAACCAACAAAAAAAGTTTGAATCTTTATTCTTTATCTAAATTTTGTTATCTATTTATCTCACTTGTTTAATATAAATTGTAACTCAAATTGGCCCGTTTTGAGTTACATGTGTCAACATGACCACCTTTTAACATTCCCGATCACCCGAAAAAAAGGGAAATTGTTTGTATAAATAGTAAAAATGTGATGCAATTGTTGTTACCTTAAAGTGAGGGACTGTGAGTATAAGAAAATCAGGGTTGGGCTGAAAATCTGCATCTAAAATCGCGACAAATTCATAATCTTTTACATAATCACAAGACATTGCCGAATGAAGGTTTCCAGCTTTATAACCCGTTCTTATGAACCTATGTCTGTAAATTATGTTAACCCCTTTTTCTCGCCATGAATTTACTTCATTTCTGATCAAAATCTGTAAAAGTTCATCACTTGAATCATCCAAAACTTGAATCAAGATTCTGTCTTTTGGCCAATCGAGTTGGCAAGCAGATGCAATCGATTGTTGGTATACCTAATTCCCACAAAAAAGATTAGAAATTTAATATTTGTATCAATAATTAAGGGTAACATTATATACGGGTCGGGTTGATCTAGCAATATTGTTGGTGCATTTTCTTTTTAACTCTGTAAATGATTAATGTATTACAAGAACCAACGGTTTAGGGGGTGTTTGGATATGCGTTTTGAAAGTTATTATGTGATATTGAAACTAATCATGATTAGATAATTTGTTCTTATTGCTATTTAACACTAAATAATTCAATAACCATACGTAGGATACCCAAAAATTGTCATAAGATAGTGTTTTGGGGGAGATTATCTAAATATTTATGGTAAATGAATCAAATTTATCATCTCTAAATTCTAATAAAATCAACAAATTTTGCCGTTCAAAAAAATAAAAAATAATAATAATAAAAAAATCAACAAGTGTTGAAATTAATTTGTTACCTCTCTTTCATCACACATGGGGATCTGAACAAGAACCATTGGAAAGCTAGAAGCATCTTCAATATCATAATCTTCACCATCGATTTTCGGTTTGATATTCTTCAATTTGATCCAAAAACAGCCGATTCCAAGTATGAATCGGTCAAGTGATTGAATCATAAAAAGAACAACACAAAATTCTGATAATTTCATAATAAAAGGAGCAATATAATCAGCTCTAAATGATATCCAACCCATATATGACCAATGGAACAGTCCCAAAACTTCACTGGTAGGATTAAATTCATGAATAAAATTCAAATCCCAGTTTTGAAAATAAGCAATAAATTCAACAAATAAAGCAATAATTGAAATAGCAAGAAATACTCTAATAAATTTGTAAATTAATTTTTCTTTATATTGAATTTCATCTCTTTGATTATGATTATCAGCTAAAGCTATTCGCTTTTTAACCGATTTCATAGTTTTTGAAAACCCCATTGCAATCCATGGAAAAAAAGATAAAATTCTGTGAGCTTTTAGCAAAAGTATCCATGAAAACTGTTTTCCGGTTGCTGTTTTCTGTTTTTCAAGAAACAGAGAAGTATCTGATTCATTAAGTTCTACTAATGAGATATTGCTTGATTTATCAATTGTGACAACCACTGAACTGGGTGCCATTGAAATTGGATCAAGAAATTGAAAATTGGAAAGGGGGTTTAGGGTTAGTGAGATTGGGAATTCATGAATGAGGGTTTTTTGTGGATTAAATCTGGATCTTGAAAATGGAAAAATCCGGTTCTTTCGAGAGACAAATTTGAAGGGTTTAATTTGTGAAAGAGAGTATTAATAATGTTGGGATGACTGTGAAGGAAGAAGATGATGTCAACTCAAACGTGTGTGTTTGTGTGTGTGAATTTCTCAATCAGATGTGCTGTAACAAAGGTGTAAATACACGTTTTCCGATTCTCTTTTTCTTTTTTATTCATTTGTTGATGTTTTTTTCCCTTTCTAATATAGGTTAGTAGTAGTAAATGTGTTAGAAGCTTCCGCAATCAGTATTATTTATAACCATTAATTAAGGGGTGTTTGAGAAAGCTTATTTAAAAAGCTTATGTTATAAGCCCGTTTAAAAAAAAACTTATAAGTTTATGACCTTAATTAAATTAATATTAATAAGCTTTTATAAAATAAAGTGTTTGGAAGTGCTTATATAAATTTATTATAAAAATGACTAAAAATGACATTTTTAATAAGTTAATAAGCTCAATTGTTTGGTTTAGTTGAGCTTATATAAAAATTATTTGATTTATGAAATGAGGGGTAAGAAAGTAAAAATCGTAAATAAACTCATAATCCCCTCCAAACACTTAGTTATGCTTATTAAACTTAAATAAGCTTAAAAGCTCATAAGCCTTCTAGATAAGCTCTCCCAAACACCCCCTAAGTCTTAAAATTTTTAAAACATGTCATTTAATTAAAAGTTGTTATATGTAATATGAATCACTATGTATGGGTAAGATAATAAGATGGAGTTTTATGTATGATTAATTATAATCATATATACCCATTCTCCATTCCCAAACCTTCATTTCAAACACTTCTTAAGTTTGTGGGGTTTAAGAACCCAAACTCAATAACCAAATACGTTTAATGTAACTTAATCCAGTGTTCTGATACCCATAAAACAAACACGGCCTTAGTACTTTAATCAGTGGTTTGTTGACCATTTTAGTTATGTTAAATAGAATGGACTATAATCATATGGTGGTAAACTAGTGATAAGTACTCTCGAATAACTTTTTATAGGTCGCGTACAAGTTCAATTTCTTCATGGGTAAACATTTAACATATTTCAAGTGAAGGTTCGAGAATGATTACAGCGAAGGTTAAATATTTACAAAGTAACTCTCATAAATCATCTCGTTTTGTGAAAATTAACGTACAGAAAATATGAGAAGAGATCGAAAAGGAGAGAAATCTCAATACGATGTTCATCTTGTTAGAAAGGTATATCATTCCTCTTTGTTTGTATGTCATATTGCCATACATGTTATTCTAAATGAATAACTTTATATGGTTCACATAGAAAAGGCATATTTGCATCCACTTATACATATGATTTGTAGTATTTTCGAATTAAAATAAGTTGTAATGTCAATGTATGCTCGTATCAGAAAACCTGAATCTTTTGTGCTTGTCGACTAGAAAACTTATGGGGTAGATATTCGCATATTCAAGAATATAAGAAAATTAATTAACAAATATAGTTAGTAGCTCTTGTTGTTATCTAAGGTAAACTAATAATTATAAAATTTGGAAACTCGTTCTTGTTCATTAAGTGTTTAGTTGTCTGATTAAACATTGTTAAGTCATCGTGATAATATAGTAGATAATTGCTGAATTCTATATTAATATAGCTAAAAGTCAATATCAATGCTAGTGAGTAGGTAGCTTCAAGATTGACTAAAAATTTTCAAGTAAATGAATTATAAAAAACAAGTAATTCCACACAATTTTTATAGCATCATGGAAATACTTATTATGGTTATTTGTTTGTATTGTCACCGGTATAGAGGTCCATATGTTATACAAAGTAAACATAAATGAAACAAGGACTAACTATTAAATATTAATTGAACATTACAACGGAAATTTAAAAACTTGGGCCATTTCGGTTTTGATAGTTCGAAGTTTAAACTAGACTAAAACGTAATCAACTAAGACTAAGCGTAGCGGTGATTAAACTTGTGTTTGGTTATTGGTGACACATTATCAATACATTAACGCCTAAAAGTACATGAATCTTTTAAAGTCGTGTTTGAATGTGCTTATTCAAATCTCCTTATTGACTTATCTATTTTTTGAAAAGTAAGGTTAACTTCTTGGAAAACTTATTTTTGAAGCCTTTTAAGTTATATACACAAACACTTTTTTAGTTTATTAACTTCTTATAAAATCAATAAATTAATAAGTTGATTTTAAAATCACATCCAAACATACTCTTAACAATCTTCCCTTCTGATCTTTTTTACATACAACTTCCGGTGGCATAAACTTAATTATTTACTTTTTTATATTGACTTATTATGCATACGTTGTTTAGAAATTCATTATCTTTATTTAACATATATTAAGACACTTTTCACTTGTTAATATGCAAAAGGACGAAAAACCCTTGAGATGAGGGGGACATGGGGTAATAAAATAAGCAACAATGCCATCACAAATTCACAATGCATAGATAGGCTCCTGATTTCGGAATATTTTGCGAAAATATCTTAATTATTTTATTTTTGTAAATCCTACCCTATATATGAGGCCTAAATTTGAAGAGGGTTTGACACCATGCCAATTCCAAGCATTCCTATTCGTCCATAATGCCACTTGGAATTCCCTGATTGGTCCACGTCATTTGCACTAATACAAACGAATCTGGTACGGCTTACGGTCTACATTCATATTCATATGCTCCATATACGGCAAACGAATCTGGTACGGCTTACGGTCTACATTCATATTCATATGCTCCATATACGGCAAACGAATCTGGTACGGCTTACGGTCTACATTCATATGCTCCATATACGGCTTCCTACATACAAGGAAACAAATAACTATTTAAAAAAGCGTACATACAAATAACTATTTAAAATATCCTACATACAAGGAAACAAATAAATATTTAAAAGATCAATCAGCAAAGGAAACAAATAACTATATGTAACATTTATATGTAACATTTCTTCATTTACCGTTTTTTTGTACAAAATCATCATCACATCTATCGATTATTATGTCATTTAGAAGTATATAAAGTTTTTGGACATTTTTCTACATACTAAAATTTACAGCATACCCGCCCATCGGGCGGGTTTTGTAGCTAGTAATATATATTGCCTCTATATGTATTAGCTGTATTGTTGTTTGTATTTAATATTATAATAATTAGCTGGATTAGTATTCAAAATTTTCGGTTTAGCCAACGCTGAAATGACACTGTATATAACATGTTTATCTTAAGAAAACTACATAACTGAAAATATAACACTAAATGTATATACATGCAGCATGCTATTATTTTAATAAGATCAAATGTATTTTAATACTTTGAACTTGGTTAATTAGCTATTCTATTACTTTAAATTATTAAAGGTATAATGTTACCATAAACTTGAAATTTAGTATGTTAACTAATAACTGTATTATGTATTCAAAAAAATTTCAAAATTCTTCTTTTATAGTTAAAAATGCAAAATAATAATGTAGCTGTTAAAAAAACTCAATTAAAAAATAAAAAAGTATTATGTCTTTTGACAAGGGGTGTCGGTTATAGAAGTTGTGGGAAAGAAATAGATATGAGTGGAGGACAGGACAAGATGCCGAGATTGGTTCCTAATTTGGACAACTCGTTCATTACCAACTAATGACATTACCATTTATTACCAAACGCGCAATTACAATAAAAAGTCTCTTTTGTATCTCATTCTTAAACACAATTAGAGTTTATCATGTTTTAATATCTAAATTTTCTTTTTTACAAACTGAACCGATAATTGCCTGGATCCGTGACCAAATTATGCCGGTTCGTTTCCCGGTTTTAATTTTCATGTTAAATTGGTCTTGTTCTGAGCGGTTTGGTTTGATCTAAAATCGGGAAAAAATAAAAAAAAAACTCAAAGAAACTTTTTCAGTTCGGTTTGTTTCTGGCAAACTCTCGGCCCGACGTCATCGGTTGGTCCTCAGTTCTACAAAAATCTTTTTCTCAACTCTTAGTTTGGTTCTTTGGTATTAATATATCTTTTTTAAATGTTGTGTAGATCATAAATGATATTCTTGGTATTAATATATCTTCGATAATAACTAAGATCTATAATAACTTAAAAAATAAAACCGTACTGTTGGAACAAAAGATTTAGTATAATCTTTTACAATTATCATTATCTCCTAAATCTTATTCAAATCTTGAACTTCATATTACCGACTTAGGTCCTTGTAGTTTAATAGTTTTGACATATCAAATCTTTAATGAATATTAATCAAAATATTCCTAACAATCTTCCCCTATTTGATTTGACAAAACTTGTAGAATTAGCTAGGAATCTTCAAGTCTACAGATCAACTTATTATTGATGCTGCAGTTAGTACTGATCATGGTTATTACTGATGAAGACTATGGTTGATACTGATGGGGCAGAAACTTACTACTGATGAGTTTATACTGGTGAAGACTATAACTTAGTTACTACTGATCAAGGCACATATTGAAGATACTACTGATATTAGTAGTTACTACTGACGTTGTATCTGGACTTGCTACTGGTCACCAGATTTACTACTGACGATGCTTATTTACTACTGGTGATTGCAGTTACTACTGGTATACGTTTTGGAAGCATATCAAGTCCGAGATCTTCGCAGAGATAGTTATAGAATGTAATTCAATGTATATCTTTTATTATTCGATGTAAATCAAGTCCTAGAATAACTAGGGTAAATAGTTTAGCTTCAAGGACTATTATAAATAGTTCCTTACGAATTGTAAACGTACGTGTGTATTGTTAATCGATAATATACATTGAAGCTTTTTGTGAAACTGTGTTCTTAATATTTTCGCATATTGTTCTTACAGTTCATCGTTCTTAATTACATTGATGTAGTGTTAATCCGCTGTAACTTCTATTATCAATTAGATCTAAAGGTGTTTATTAACTCTTCATAGTTAATCGATCCTGACACGTACGCTAAGTGAATATAATTATTTAAATGCGTAAATAAGAAAGTAGGCAATAATTTGGTCACTAAGACCATGCATGTGTTAGCAAGTAGCAACTTAGCATGAATTGTAGTCCAAGAATAATCAGTATCAAATACATTAATTAACTAATTAATTGATTTACTTGATCATATAATCACTCTATATTTTATTATTACTATTATTTCATTTTCTATGCATAATATTAAATATTAGTATTAGTATTGTATTAATTCCTGTCTTTGTTTAATTCATTGCATATGTATCTGTTGAAAACAAATAATAATATAGAAAAATGTTTATATACATAGATATACAAGTTCTGTATGTATTATATTGCAATTTTGTATTATTAGTGGTGATCCACCATTTGCGATTTCTCATGCTCCTGTTTTGAATTCTTCTATTTTTTAAATGTTTGTCCAATAATATAAATACACATACTATTTAAAATGTAGAACACCATACCTTAACTAGTATATTCTCTTGTAACACTTTATGATGCTTCCGTAGACAATTTTTATTAAAATTTGTGATTTTACAAATATATTTAATACGAATTATATATTGAATGCTTATTAGTCATATAAATACACTATATATGTCACTTAAATAACCGTACTATTTTCGAACCATCACCTTGTTATATGGTAAATATTTACACATAGAGGGATTAAACTCATAATCTCAAATAAGTCATTTAGAAACTCTTACCACTATTGAACCACTAGTACCTTCACTTAAATATTAACAAGTTAAATATAATTTTCCTTATTTTCAAAAAAAAGAACGAACTACAAGACAAAAAAAAAGTGGTGGCCAAGTCCGAACTTCAAAGGACATATATAGACGTGGGTGAAAGAAAATTATTTCGTCGGCGGCGTTGACCGGCAACCTCTATCCTCGGCCGGCCATAATAAAGTTCTACTCCTTCCATCCCTTTATAAATATGTTTATCAAATCAAATTCTTTTTTGACCATTGCATGGATAATTGTTAGTATCATTAGTAACTGAATTCACAATTAAAATTATAAAAATTCACTTATGTACTTGGAAATACCACTTGTTTAGAGATACTGGTAACGTGTACATTAAATTCCCATATATGTTTATAAAAAATATTACTGTTTATTAAGAAAAATAATTGTTATTAATCCTAAATTAAACGCTTGTAGCTTATAAATAAGAATAATGATGATCTGGAAAAGTCTCTACCTCATTATTATAAAAAAGGGTAAATACCATAAATTGTCCCTGTGGTCTTGGGTTTTCTGGCATTTTGTCCCTAAACTTTTTTTTTCAAATTTTTTGTCCTTGTACTCTTTAAAATTCTGGTTTATCATTCTTCCGTCCAAAATCCTCCGTTAACTAACGAAAATTTTGTCCTTTTTACCAAATTACCCCTAATTCTAACTTTCTTCCTCTTTCACTTTGATTTTTCATGCTTTCCTTTTGAAAACCCTACACCACCGTCATTGTTGCCAACGTCTATGCTCCACCCCAACAGATGCAACCAGTTACTTAGGGTTCGAACTGATTCGTCGACGTCTGTATCTTGTCCCGATTGCAACGGTGAATTCATAGAAGAGATAAATAACCCCAACAGATTTAATGACTCCGTGATTTCGGACTTTCACCGGAGTCGGTCTCCTGCCGCCGCCATGTACATGGTCGGAAACGGCCAGCAAAGCCCAGGACCCAGCCCTAGCCCTAGCGTTACTCCGGTGAGCTAGAAGAAACGGGGGTGAACGGTCACCTTTTAACCCCGTCAATTGTCTCAAATAGAAGGTAACGGATTAGGCAGAATTGACAATAACCCCCGCATCAAAATCAGCAATTGAATCCATGCCAACAATTGAAGTGTATGCAGCTGATTGTTTGATGGGTGGTAGCTGGGTGTTCTGGATGATGATGATGATAGAGAAGAGTAAAATACCAAAATTGGGGATTAGGGTTCTTGTGTTATGATGATGAAGAAGAAAGGTGTGGAAGAGACCAAAATACCCTCACATGTTTAGCATGTGGGGCTACTTAACAGCTAAATTTGGACGGAAGGACGATAAACCAGAATTTTAAAGAGTACAAGGACAAAAATTTTGAAAAAAAAAAAAGTTTAGGGACAAAAAGCCAGAAAATCCAAGACCACAGGGACAATTTATGGTATTTACCCTAAAAAAAATTTGACGTACAATTATATTGTCAAACATATAAAGCATTTCCGGTAATAGAAGAATGAACAAAGTCACAAAATAAGTCGTTCATGCATCTGTTTGTTATATGTCATTAAACACTTGAAATGAAACGAAATTGAAATATAACAATACAAATGTCATGATAGAAAAATGAACTTTTTCTCCATCCAAGTTTGATCTTGCATCAAGAAAACTCATTGAATTATCTAAAATAAGATTGTGTTCTTGAACTATTCCCTCGAATGGTCATAATTCCTTCCGACAACAAGATGCCTTTCAAATTGAGTCGGAGGCAATTCCCTCTTCAGGTATGCTTTGCTATGACCATTTATAAAAGTTAAGGTCAGACGTTGTCTCAGGTTTGTTTGTTTCTGCAAAAACCGGTATTCCCACATGGCCAGCTTTATGTAGCTGTATCTCGAGTTCAGAACAAGAAAGGATTGAAGGTCATTTGTTGTGACAGAGATGACAATTACACTAATTCAACAGCAAATGTCGTTTACAAAGAAGTCTTATTTCGTTTGTAAATTATATGTAACATTTCTTCATGTATCGAATTTTTGTACAAAATCATCATCACATCTATCGATTATTATGTCATTTAGAAAATTATTAATCTGCATTGGTATTTTTCTACATACTAAAATTTGAAGCATACCCGCCTATCGGGCGGGTTTTGTAGCTAGTCAACATATATACTCTGATCATTCCCGTCACCACTTAATGCATGATTGTTCAAATCATACTCAAATATAGCATAGCATTTATAGGCAAACGCTACTGAATGTCAATATATCTTATTTGGCGATTTGTTAAAATTATTATAACTTATGAGAAATGATATTTGTGCCTACTCATAGCTAGGCCTACTCACTTCTAAACTTGACATGTGTCATCCACTAATTCTCTCTTTTCATATCATCATTTGATTTTAACACTTGTCATGATCAAATTGGTAGACACATTTAGTATGCACAAATACCATTACTCATAACTTATTTTGGTGCGTTTTTGGCAATTATAAGTTTTTTTAAAGAGCCTACCATGATAATAATTACCATATAAAAAGGAAGAACAAAAAGGTTGACGGGCCAAGGACCAATTACCCGACCCGCCCATTTTCTAGATCCACCAAGAGGAGGTGAAAAACAATATTTGGTTTTGGTTGGGTATGAAGGGGCCAACATGAACATGTGAGCTTACTTCAGGGTCCCTTATTCCCATGTGCACTATAATTAATACTCTCAACAAATAATAACACACACAAACACAATTGCCTGTCGCAATTAAACTCCCACATAATCAGATCTTGTAATTATAATCATAACATCTCATTTAATACCACACTAACCAGATTTAAATCTTGCCACTCTACCATTTTCATAAATAATTATTAAAAAGAATATACACAGCAACAAATATAGCCTTTTAAGCACGCTAAGATTCCACCTTTTACGATTGGTCCTTTAAATCGAAAGAGACCCTTTAGTGGGTCATTCAATACACTGAACAAGACTTGTAAATAACGATCAATTCGACAAAAAACGACATTTGATATAACCAACTACCACATATAATATAATTACAAATATAAAAGCTACATTACAGCATAACTGTTATAAAGAAAGTTACAATAACGGAAATCTGAGATATACTTTTTAGAATTTCCAGATACACATTGAGAGACATCGGTAATAAATGATGGGGGCCTTTAGTTCCAACACAATTGTCCACGTGACCCACAAGTGAAGTGATTTCCAAAATATGTCGCAAAAGAACAAGAGATTAATTATGTGTCAACTAATGATTAATGAAAAATCGGTTGTTGGTAACGATAAGAACAACAATGTGCTCGTGTTTATGTCTCACTCGTGTAATACATCATTCTGTAACCATAACTACCAGTTGGGTAATGCATTTTTCTGTTTATAAAAGACAGTAAACACAAATTTCTGCAATTTTTTGATGATTTAATAGACTCTTGATGCCCAATTTAACACGAGAACGGGCCCAGCCCGCTAATTGTAGACAAAAAGAAGAGATTTATAAATTATATTCAGAGAAAATGAAAAAGATGCTAGAAGAGGGTCAGGTCTATACAAACCATCTGGCATATTAAATGGTGCACATGTAGTATGGACCTCAAAAAACTCAATTTTTTATATATTCTTGATAAATTTCTTTAGTTTTGAGCTGTCGATACTTCTGTTATCTGCAGTTAATCAGTTACCAAGCGAAGCTACAGTTAATCAGTCACTGATAGACTGACAAAATGGGCGGGTCAAGCGGGTTGGATAACAGATCAGAACGGGTCGGATATGGGTGACCCACAGACACAATTTTATCCATTTTTAATAGTTTATAAATAACCAAGGAGGTAAACATGACTTGAAAAAATATGTTGTGACAAAAAAGATATAGCTTTCACAAAAAAGATAAAGCCTTCTTACTAAAGCTATTTAGGATGTTTTATACATTTAAAATTTTAAATACGCTTCTAATGACTATTGACCCATTTGACCTAAATCTTTTTTAGTTTATACATTTAAATACGTTTCTAATGACTATTGACCCATTTGACCTAAATCTTTTTTAGTTAAATTCTTTATAACATAGACCATTTAACCCTTTATATATGAAAATAAAATAACCCAAAATTTAGGTCTGCAAACGAGTCGAGCCGAGCTCGAATAAAAGATTATCCGACCTTTATAACATGTTAAATAAAATGCAGAGCAGCCTAACCTAAGAGTTCCCTAATTAGTTAACTTAACCCAAAGTAGGTTTAAGAACTAATTACCTAAGAAATTGTGATTAAATTTAATCAAAAATGCATACACTAAACAGAGAACACATAATTTAAGGGTGAGTGTAATATCATTGTGAAGGTTATGGACAAAAATCATAGAACTCATTATAAAGAAGTAAAAATTCAAATGTTCAAACATTTAAGGAGATGAGTAATCTTAAAATAAAGTATAAAGTTATAAACTATTAGTTTTCTTACAACAACCTCTTGGTTGCTTATTCAAATTTGCTTATTTTTAACCCAAAAATCATAATCTGCTTTTGCAACATACACTTCCAATAAGGGATAACAAACATAAACTTCAGGTCATAATAATCAGTTAAATCATAACTAATTTACCCGAAAAGCACTTCAAGCCGCAATAATCAGTCTGGTTTTCAACTATACACAACAATCACAAACCCTAGTAACAGAAGTAACAAAATTTTTAACCTTTTTAATATGTATGCATGCATAATAGAATCAAAATTATTGGATATATAACTATCCACGAGACGAAGACATGATCAATACACATACACATTTAACATACGATGAAGAACCCTAATTTCAACAGCAAATAATTCAAATACCAGTAACAGAAGCTCGGAGACTGGCCGTTATAAGATCAATTCGTCCATCTGCTTTATAATTTTTTTCAACCGTGGGCTAGCATTTAGTTGTTTTGATAGAAATACGGAGATACAAACGCCAATGCAAGCTCGAAAAAACCGTAATTCTTCACCGTTTTTGAAACCTTCAATTAAACCAATATGGCGCACATTAGCAGCAATCGTCGCTAAAGCTTCACGTATTCCATGTGTTGTACTTTCTGGTGAGTTTCATTCACCACGGTCTCGTCGATTAAACCTCAGTTCATCAAAATGACTTGATGAACTGTTGTAATATTTCATTTTTTAGAAAAATGACTTAAAGCTTATTAAGAGGGCTTATTAGCTTAACTAGCTGGTAGTCTGGTACCCGTGCAATGCAGTGGCGGGTACCCATCGACTATATTTAGCAGCGACCAATTGGGGGCTAGTGGTAGTAGTAACGGCGAATGGTGGGTGGTGGTGATGGTAAGATTCAACGATTGATAAAGAAAATTTTGTGTCAAGGAATACATGATCTAGTAGCTCAGTTGGTTAGAACATTGTATTAATAACACAAACATCGTAAGTTCTAATACACAAACATCGTAAGTTCAAGTCATGCATGGTGCATCTTCTTAATAATACAAATCGTGTGTTGCCTGAAAACATGATTAAAAAAGTCCAAGCAAATAGTTATAATTTTAATGACATAAAGATCCATAAGCTTGAATCCCACCTCATCTGAAAAACAGTCGTAAGAGTAATCTTCATCAAAATAATTACCAACTTTTCAAAAAAATAGACAATTCTGCTTCAAATCCTACCAAGATCACTTTCTGAGTTGGCAACAACAATTTTTATATTCTTCTCTTGTAATGAGCCTCCAGCTTTCAAGGATGTTGTTGCCTGCCCATCAGGAAGAGCTTTGCGATTTCATGTGCATCGGAACAATCAAAACATAGCAATTATTGGAAGTACATAACTTGAAATATACCAGAAATAAGTTGATCAGAATCTGTATAATGCACATAATGACCATTGCAATATTTAATCTACCAACCAACTGTTCCATCACCTAAAAAACTAAAAATCCAAAAAGAATAAAAATTACATCTCTTTTTAACTGTTGAGCAATGAAAGATGTACAAATAGTCGAAATATACTAATCTTGGCAATACGGGTAAACAGCCACATTAATGTCATCCATGTAGGAAAATACCTTTCACAAGCATCTCGAAAAGATTTTTTTTCTTCCTATTTCAATAAAAAAAATCCATTGTGGATCAGCTAAACTGTATTTACTTCCAAACAATTTTTAAGGTTTCACTTGCCACCAAATTCACTCAATAATTCGTGAAAACTTCAAAGACTTAACCTGCTCAACTTGAAAATGAAAAAGAAAAGTAAATAAAAAATTGATTAAATGAGGATTAACCTAGCAATAGTTAAAATTTGTTCATAACAAATCAAACAAGATTTTCCAGTGAATAAATAAAATTGGGAGTGAATGAATTAAAACACCTTAAGATCCTTAGGCAATACAAGATTTAGAAGCTTAAAATGAGCTGTAGGCCGTTGGGCAATCCAATAATTAGTAATGCGCCTATAAATAGACAACAAAATTTGTAAATATAGCAGAAAAGAAAAGGATGATATAAGATCAAATAAATGAATTAATAGAGACTTTTCAAGATGCTTGTGATGGCCATTACTTTAGTTTTGTGTTGGGCAGAAGCCTACATAGCCAATCTGTTTTATGTTTAAGAGAATTCATTTTAGATAGAGAAACGGATTCAAAGCTAGATCAGCTGGTTTGTGCGTGGACTCTTGTATCCCGTAGGTCGCAGGTTCGAACCTGATTCCTTTGTTTCTATACATAAGATATATTTCTCACTTAAATACTCAATATCCACATGAGAAGATTTCAAGTTTCTAGCTTCATGTACATCTAATTCCTGCATATCAAACATAAAGAGTGATGAAAACATTTTACCGTAAAGATTGTTACATAAGTGATAAAAAAACAATAGTATTTAAAAAAATGCCATAAAACTCAACACCAAGTTCTAAACAACTTTGTTTCGTGCTTAGAAATCCAGAAAATTCGATAGGGCTGAACTAAGATCTTTGATAATCCAGTTTCTACAAAATTCAGTTTCGACTAATTTCCAGGTAAACTAAAAACTAAGTCTTACATGAGATATATCAACTCCATCAACATTAATTTGATCTATATTATCATCATAAGAAAAGATTCATACAGATTTGATTTGATATGATTAATAGATATTGAGTGTTCCATACACAAAGTGGTTTCAAATATTTTGGATCAAGTTTTTCAAACCCAACCTCTAAATGAATAATGACCGATCAATGAATTAAAACTAATGACAAAAAAACAAATTTAAGAAACCACCACTGCATTTACATTCAAGAAATCTCCATGTTTTCCTAAGCATGTAAATCTGGGTTAGGGTAGCAGCAAAAAAATTGATTAAGTGAGCTCTAAAAAATGATTATCTGACCACCATATAGCAAATCTTCACATTCTTAACATCTTTACTGCTCGCTGCAGAATGTAGTGGTTTCGAACCTTCTTCATCAACTCTGTTAATATCACTAACTGATTTATCAGAATCTAAAAGTATCTTCACAACCTGATTCACTAAAATTAATGTTCTATAAATATTAGAAAACTGATTTTACAGTAAATAAAAATTATTCATCAAATTCTTACTCACCTCATCAGCTAACTACTACAAATTACAACTGCACAGAAGATTAGGAGCTAACAAACAATAAAATGCCAAACCCTAGGAAATACATTACATACCACCTATGTCCAAAAGAAATCGTGACAAAAAAATAATCCTAATTAACTCTTCAATTTCATACAAACGGGGGTAGCAAAATACAAAGTATGGAATGAATAAAAATTAGGGCAGAAAACGAAGTACCTCTGTACGGCCTGAAGAAACGGAGACATGAAGTAGATCATCCATCTTCATTATGAAGAGTGAAACACCGGAGCAATTTTTAGGAATCGTCGTATTCGTTACGGTCGATGTGTTGTATGTATAGGGAGGAAAATCTGCAAGTTTAAAGAATCGAGGAGAATGGCTGAAGAAACCGAGGAGTCTAAATGTGGAGTTAGGAGGCGGAAGAAGGAATCGAGGAGGCCGATAGGGAGAAATGAAGGGTCGAACAGGCTGATGAAGCTACCAGACGGGCCACTTAATCATTGTGGCGGACCGAAGCCCACATCGTAGATGTAGCAACATGGATGAAGCAACTCGTGTGATATTATATATTAAATGGTTTCCATGGATTATTGTAGCCATCGGCTAGACCATGTTGATAGGTCGCTGGAAGTTTTCCCGCAGGTTGCGTGTTCGATACCCGGCTGTGCCTTAATTTTTTTACCAAAAGGTTTAGTTTCCATAATTAGCAAGTGTGTTGGCTGAAAATTCAGCCTTGCTAATTATGGAAGGGGTAAACTCTTTATAATATAGTAGAGATAAGCTCAAAATTTCAAGCTTTTTTGGGCTTATTAAGCTAATAAGTTAATAAACCCCCTTAATAAGCTTTCCCAAACACCCCTTTATTCAATATCAAACTTTTGGCACAAAGATACCTTGTGATTTTCGAGATTAATAATGTAGAAGTTGTAAGTTATTGTAACATCCCAAGACATGGCTTGGTATTTTATTACTTTCGGTAAGTAATATTTTATTATTTACTATTTTATATTATTTTATTTGATTTATTTGAATTAATTGTATTTTTAACCACGGGGTTAAAAATTAATAAAACTGAGTTATATAAATATTAAAATGATTTCTATATAGTTGAGTTCACTTTTGAACCAAAGTTCCGAAAATATCTTTGTTGTTAAAATTAGAGTTGGTTAGGTATTTTAAATTACGATACTGTGTTTAAATAAAAAATTGGTCCTATCTTGTGTGTGCACGTGTAAGCATGCGAGTGTTTAAAAGAAAATGACTAATCCTTTTTTTTGGTTGTCTGCTCCTCTCGTCAAACGCATACACACATGCTAGGGAGCTTCTTTTGGGATAATAACTGAAGATTTGATAAATCATTTCATTCTTTTCTCTGTGATATCAAATTGAAGCAAGTTAAAAGGTAATAAATCTTCTTATAGAGTTAGGGCTTCTTGTTCTTGAGAAAAAGATGAACTAGGGTTTTTGTGTTAATGAGTTCTGATGATTATTGTCTAGAAAACGAAATTGTTAGTTTAGTTGGTGTTTATTTGATGTTATTATTGTTATAGTATTGAATTGTGAAGATTTCTTGAAAGTTCAATCCATGGTGTTATAGAAAGATGAATGTAAACTTTAGTTTATTTTTGGGTATAAACGGGAATTATGTTCAAATTGACTGTCTTAGATTATTTGTTGTGTAATAAGAGATCATTGAGATTAAATCTACATGATTCTATGGAAGAATTTTAATGATAAAATTTGAGTTTGGCAATATAAAGAGTTTTGGTTGTTTTGGTATAGATTTGACTTTAGTCAAATCTGGGAAGTTGACAAAAGTCTTAAAAGAGTTGGTAATTTCAAATTTGTAGGATGCAAGTAATGAGTAACTCAAAACTCACTTTTGAGCACATGTGCCTGACATCGTTTTAATTACCATATTTTCATGAATTTGATCTAGAAATTAGCATTTTGAAATGTAATACTTCCTCCGTATCAAAATAAGTGATACAAATTGGGTTACACGTTTTTTGAGGTAAAAGATTAAAGTAGAGGTTAAAATATATTAAAGTACATAGTTAGTGGAGAATGGGTCCCACTTTTCTTGAATAATGTGATATTAATGAGTTTTAAAAGTAAAAGTAAGGGTATAAGGGTAATTTCACTTTATTAAAAATAGATAGTTAGTGGGTATGGGTCCCATTTTTTTTTACCAAATAAGGAAAGTTTTCAAAGTGTGTCACTTATTTTGATACACCCCAAAATGGAAAGTGTGTCACTTATTTTGATACGGAGGAAGTATTAACTAACTGTATGTTTACATGTTTATGGACATCTTTGAATTAATTAACTAATGAGTTGTATTACATTTGCAACTAGTAAGTACATATTTATAATGTCAAATTGTTATCAATTAATGATTTTGGGTTATTGATTTGGATTGTATTGTGTATTACAGGAAAAGGAAAGGAGACTCAGTAAAATAAGATCACTGAGTTTGAAGTGAAGGATTGCTAAGGTGAGTGGTTTTAACTATCTCACTTGTGTTGTAATATCAATTTTGGAAAAATGCATTTAGGTTGGAAAAATGCATTTAGGTTGGAAAAAGGCATTTAGGTTGGAATATTACAACTATGACTTATAGTTTGGTTGCCTATTAGTGGTGCTATATAGATGTTTGTGCACATAGGAGAGGTCAGCTATGGTGAATTCAGCTGGGCTACGGTTACTTTCGGTTACGATAGTTGGACCTTTAACTTATTTGTTATTTTAAAGGAGGTTCTACCGTACTGTTTAGTAAACGAGCTATCGGTTATCATTGTTAGGCCGACAATGATTTTAGGTTGCCGGTCCTCTGTTTTGCCATTTCGTTCTTGTGGAAGTCGAACTGGAACTTTCTAGTTCGTTCTTGTGGAAGTCGAACTAGAACTTGTTCGTTCTTGTGGAAGTCGAACAAGTGTAAATGCAATGTGTTGTTCCTTGGTTAATATTATCATACAATATGGTTGTTAATTTTATTCACTTAGCTTTGTGCTAATCCCCACCTCGTTGGATATTTTTCAGGTTGTTAATGAAAGCTTTTGGTGGTGTTTGGCTTGTTGGGAATTGATTGATCAAACTCTGATATTTTTTGGTTGTCGAGCCGTATAGAAGTTAACATCGTACTTTTAATTATTATAATCTTTTGAACCATTATGTAAATATAAAATATGTATATCGTTTTATGTTTATAAAATAACGCTTCCGTATTGTTAAAAAAAATGGCTCAAATTTTACGGTGTTACAGTTATGGTGCATAATTTTTATAAACATAGATTTATTTCGAAACAACAAGTGTATTGACTGAAAATAAAGTAGTCCGTATTACTTATTTTGAGAAGTTTCCAAATGCTTTTTAATAAGAGCACAAGGTGTGGAAGGGTAGTTATAGCCATGTTATAACATTTTTAGTCTTATAACCTGGTTATAACTTGATGAGATAAAAGTGGCTCTCTGGTGTTAAAGGGTCTCAATGAAAGAGTTAAATTCAAAAAAGTAATCCCCCCCCCCCCCCCCACCCTTTCGAGCTTTGGCTGTCCGCCAAACCCACGGCGAAACATGTTTAGTGAGCGAACAACGTAGACGGTGGTACGGCTTTGGCAAGGTTAAAGGTGCATAACGGGACTTTAACCCACCCACACCCTTCGCTCTAAAGATAAAAATAAAATTTTAGAATTTTTCTGTCAAATAAATAATGTAATTTGTCACGTTGGTTTTATTTTTCTTACCAGTTATAAAATCGGGTGATTTATAAGGCTTTAGACTATATTATTACTATTAGACTGATCGTGGTGGTTGGTCGCCCAACGACTGTGACCCCAACCATCTCCTCGTTATGTGACTATAGTGTGGACGTGACCATGGTAGTTGCTTGTACGTATGCAATGATCGTTCGTATATTATGCATGATAAGTAATTCATGTATTAATAAAATCAATTTCAAGATTTGATCGTGAGTTTATTCACCATTACATTGTTTGGTAATGTGTTTATTTTGAAGAAGAAAAAAAACTAGTGTTGCATTCACGTGGCATTGGTGGTCAAATCCGGATTTAGTCACCATTGTGAATGATTATCATCCAGTAACCCTAAATGAGTACAACAACTGGAAACATAATCATTCATCTTTTATCCATAAAGAGAGTAACATGTGACAGGTAACGTTTTCATAAACATACAAACCAAACCTACCAGCTTGACTTTGTCAACTGAATCACCCAACCGGCCCAAACCACAAAATAAAAAGAAAAACATTTCGGTTCGGCCCTTATTGACGGTTTAAGCCCAAAAAACATGTTTGTATAATAAAAAAATTGGATCTAAGCTTTTTTTTGTGTGTGTGTGGAGTATTAGCTATGCTTTTTGCAGATATGGAGCTATAAATACACGTAATAAAAACACCTAGGTGTGGACTAGCGGTATAGGTTTGATATTCTTTCGAATCCTGTAAGTTGTAACTTCTTATGACCCGCCCCTTCCTAATAATCCAAATTCGTGTAGGGCTGGTTTTGTCCAATTACAAAAGGTTTTTGAGGTATTCCTGAGTTTGCTTGTTATGTAAACAAACATGACTCGTCTGCTTATTAACAAAAAAAAAAAAAAGCATGTGATATTGTATTAATACTGTTACATGTCATTACAGAAATGTTAATGTATATGTTAATTGTTTCACATATACATATGTAACTCGTTTGAAAATTCAATGGTATTATATACTTGGTCGATTTGGGTTATAGTTACAAAAACCGATCTATAAATGCAAAATGTTGGCTGAACCGTCATCGCCGTTTGATTTCGGACTTCTCAAACTAACCCACTACCTCGGTCTTGTCGGTTTGGTCCATCATGAATAACCATGTAGTTTTCTTGTAGAAACAGATCAAATCCACACTTCCATATGGTGAGGTATGCCTTTTCAGGCTCGCTTAGGGGTGTTTGGAATTATTTTTATTGAAAATAGATTATATATTTCTAAAATGGATGATCAACAGTTACAAAATATAGTTATGAAAAAATATTGTTTGAATGATCGTGTTGTTTGAAATCGTAATAATCAGATAATTAATATTTTTAGTGTTTGGCAAATCTGGTTATTTGTTTATTTAATAGGTGAAATGTAAATAATCAGTTTTCAAAATGCAATAAGCACATACCCACATATTTTTCTAAAACTCCGTTTTGGATGCACAAAACATAAATAATTATTTTTTTGGACTTTTTAACAATACTTATTTTAAGTTATTTGTGTTTTTAAAAACACAATAAACAGTAAAATTGCTCCAAATATCAATCCTAAACACCCCTTACGAGCCATGGATTATGCCAATGGTAGAAATTCAAACGTGATAACAATGTTCTCATAGCAATCATGCCAGCGTTCCCTAAATCACGGTTATTTTTCTTTTGTGGTCCGTATGTGTATACATCATTCCCTATAAGAATGTTCTGATGGGATATAATTTATATATAAAATATGAAAAATAATAACATCTCTAAGACCTATCATTAAAATATTAAAATATGTATAAAAGGTTATACATTAACCTATAACAAACCTTTAAATTATATGAATTATTTTTCTATAAATTAATATATAATACTCCCTCCGTCCCACAAAAAATTCTCATTTGGCTTTTGCACAAGTTTTTAGGTGATAGTTAGTGGTGGGGTCATTGATAATACTTTTGATTAAAATATAAGATTGGATTGGAGAGAGAAAGATAATTAGTGGATATTAGTGGTGGGGTCTTTAGTAATAATAGTTTTTTTTTTTTTTTGTATGAAGCCCATCATATATGAGAAATGGGAAGTTTTTTGTGGGACAAAAATTTAAAATGAAATGGGAAGTTTTTTGTAGGATGGAGGGAGTAAAAAAAGTGCTAAATCGTTATTAACAACCCCCATTAAATATTTATGTACAAAATAAGATATCACTTTCAAAAGCTTAAAGGATTACCAAAACTTCAGATGGAGACTAAACACTATGGGGCGTTTGGTTCGCTGGAATCCTTTGGAATTTAAAGGAATTGGAATCCAATTCCTATGGAAACCTATGTTTGGTTGGATGGAATTGGAATCCTTGGTTGGAAAACATTCCATCAAACAAGGGAATTTGAATTCCATCCAAAGATGGAAGGATTTTGAAATCTCATAAATGAAGGAATGTGTAGATTACTATATTACCCTTAAACACCTTTGAACCTTAAACCAACAACCACCCGCCGCCGCCATCCACCACCACCGCCACCCCCCGACGACGACCACCCGCCGCCTACCACCGCTACCGCCACCACCACCGCCACCCACCACTACCGTTGTCGCCACCCACCACCGCCACTCGCCGCCGCCACCATCACCTTCACCACCTCCCGCCACCACCACCACCACGATCGCCACCCACCGCTACGACCACCCTCCACCACCACCCACCGCCACCGCCACCACCCACCCACCTCTACCGCCACCCACCGCCTCCACCACTACCGTTGTCTCCGCCACCACCCATCCACCACCACCACCGCTACGACGACCCTCCACCACCACCCCCGCCACCGCCTCCACCACCCACCCACCACTACCGCCACCCACCACCGTCACCACTGCCGTTGTCGCCACCACCACCTACACAAATAAGGACAAATTCATCTTTTTACAAAATTCTAATTCCATTTCCTGGCAACCAAACATAATATTGAATTGAATTTTAATTCCATTTCCTGCCAACCAAACAGAGTACGGAATTGGAATCCAATTCCTGACAATTCCAATTCCTTCTCAGATTCCAATTCCATCAGAAACATTCCAGCGAACCAAACGCCCCATATGCCACTCTCCATCCTATCGTGGTATTAAGTAGACCTTTTTCTTTATTTGTCAAAAATATATTCCCTCCGTCTCACAAAAAACTTCTCATTTCATCTCAAATTTGTATCTCATAAAAAACTTCATATTTCTTACATTTGATGGGCCCAAAATAATAAAATACTATAATTACTAAGAACCCCGCCATTAACTATTCACTAACTATCTTTATCTCTCCAAACCAATCTTATACTACCTCCGTATTACAATAACTGATACACTTTCTATTTATGGGTGTTTCATAATAAGTGATACACTTCAAAAGTTACCTTAGAGCATCTCCAATGGTAGCTTTTTCTAAAGCTTATTACTATTACAATAAGTCTTTGAAAGACTTTTTACCATTGGAATACCTAGCTTTTTGAAAAGCTTATTGCAAAGACTTATTCTCTACTAACCTTTTAACCATCTTTCAATAATTGTCTTTTTTAGTCCTCTATATTTAATAACATGTCATTTTAAACCTTAGATATGTTATATATAAAATCTTTATTATATTTTTATTAGTTAAGAGAGATGTAAAGTTCTTCGTGGGACAGAGGAAGTATAATAAAGTGAAATACCCTTATACCCTTACATTACTTTTAAAACTCATTAATATCATTTTATTCAAATAAAGTGCAACATCCACTAACTATCTACTTTAATATACTTTGGGTTTTTCTAACATGTGCCCCAAGGCACATGTTAGGATGCATTAAATCACTCAAAGTTTCATAGTGAAATGATATTAACCATTAATGAAGTTAATAAGTTACATTTGAAGGAGATGTATTAAATACATTGTTAAGTTTTAATAGAAAGTAGGAGTGAGTTAATGCATCCTAACATGTGTCTTGGGGGCACATGTTAGAAAAACTCATATACTTTAACTCTTACTTTAATCTTTTGCCTTAAATATCATGAAACTCCAAATGTATCACTTATTGTGATACGGATGTAGTATTTTAATCAAAACTATTACCAATGACCCAACCACTATTTTTCACCTTAAAACTTATACCAAAGTGAAATGAGAAGTTTTTTGTGTGACGGATGGAGTATGATATTATTTACTATTAAATGTTTTTCTTTATCTTATTATACTTATTTAATTAATAATGAAAAATCAAAAAAAAGTTAATGTATTTCATATGTCATTCATTTTATACGTAAGATATAAAATATGAAAGTTTTATATAAAGTAATACTTCCTCCGTATCAAAATAAGTGACACACTTTCCATTTTAGGGTGTATCAAAATAAGTGACACACTTTGAAAACTTTCCTTATTTGGTAAAAATAGTGGGACACATACCCACTAACTATCCACTTTAATAAAGTGAAATTACCCTCATACCCTTACTTTTACTTTTAAAACTCATTAATATCACTTTATTCAAGAAAAGTGGGACTCATTCTCCACTAACTATGTACTTTAATCTATTTTAACCTCTACTTTAATCTTTTACCTTAAAAAACGTGTAAGACAATTTGTGTCACTTATTTTGATACGGAGGAAGTATAATTTTTCTATCCAAAAAGAAAAATTATAGGTAAAATGTAAGGTCCATACAATATCCTTGTATAACATTTGTCTTTTCACAATAATGAACAAGTTATCTTTTTGTTAAAAAGGACAACCTATTCCTCAATTTCTAATAAATCCAAAGATAGCTTCCGACCGTAAGATGGAGCAAATGCATTAATTTGACTTTTCAATGTGAAAAAAAAAACATATTGACGGTATTTGTCTAGAACTTAAATAATATTTCTAACTTATGTTTAAAACAATGAAATGTGAGAAAGTGATATATAGTCATACCATTTGTTAATGCTTATAGTCATATTCACTTAATATAATGATATGGATAATCGATCTATTAAGATAACTATTTATTATTAGAATATCATATTGTAATTATTTTTAACATTTCAACTATTTAAAACTTAAATCACTAAACGAAAAAGAATCTATATAAGTCAAACCGATATGTTCCATCTAACATAATATTATTTATCAAAATCTTGTAGTTTTAATGGTATTAGTGTAAGGTATAAGACGTATGCTGTTACTAAAGGGTCTTTGGCCTAGCGGTATGGTGTTTGCCCCTTGACCTTGTGGTCAGGGGTTCGAGTCCCGTCGTGGACATAGGTGGTTATTAGGAGTAGATTAGGATTTACCGTTCAAAAATAAAAAATAAAAAATAAGACATATGCTGTTATTCATGTCTTATTGGTCATGAATTCAAGTCCCATTATAGATAAATTGTAATAGATTATGTGCCATTAAAAAAATATAATAGTAGTATTAAAAAAAAAACCTCAACTTGTGTAGATATTTACTTTAACTAATTCAACTCTTCAATAGTTCAATCTCATATGTAAGTTAAATGACGACTATTGTAGTTTCTTATAAACAAAATATTAATTCCTTTTAGAAATACAAAAATTCACATAAAAGTTTCTTATAATTTTTTTTAAACAATATAACACAACTACATATCCTTTAAACTGCTCATTAATTACACCATATTATTCACAGCAAGTCACAAATATATCACTATAAGTCAACGCATAAGAAACAACTTATAACATCTTATATCATAAATGTATAAATTATTAAGGGTCATTCTAAATTAACTCCCTAGTAAAAAAAATCATGATGAAACAATGATTGGAATGATTGGAGAGAAGTGTGATATTACAAAATGATTGGAGAGAAGTGTGATATTACAAGTGATTATTTTCTTTAGTAATAATAATCACATCTTTATTAATATTTTCTTTAGTAATAATAATCACATCTTTATTAATTACAAATTTTATTAATTTATATATCATATCTTTATTTATTTTGTATTTACTAATTTATAGTGACTTTACTTTATATTTAATAATAATAAGAACACGTTATAAATAAGTAAATATGACAAATTTTATTTAAAAAATTATATGACACTTTTGATCGCTCAAAACTAAAAGACTATGCAAGGAGAGTTATATCAGCTAATACTAACAGCTGATATTTACTGTCCTAGTAATAACGGGTTAAAATTACCTCCTTAGTTATATTATGGATAGAAACATCAGAAACATAATTAAAATTCTAAATAACATGTTTACTTTTTTGTGATGTTTCTTCGAGAACTCAGACGTCAAGTGAACATGATCATTTTTATTGATTTTTTTACGTTTTTGTAAGTTTTTAAATAGAAAAATGGTATTTGTGTCTACTATTTATGCCTACTCATGTGCCTACCAATTTGATTACGACAAGTGTAAAAATTAATGGATGATACGAGGAAAGAAAATTAGTAGATTACACAAAGTTAATGAGATAATATTAATTTATTAAAGTTAATGAGAGAAAATTTAAAGTTAATGAGAGAAATTTTTAAAAAATGATAAAAAAATGACATAAAGTTAATGAGATAATATTAATTTATAAAACGGGTCCCTCCAATTCTCAAATGGGAAGTTTTTTGTGTGACAAAATTTTTAGATGAAATAGGAAGTTTTTTGTGAGACGGAGGGAGTATAATACAATCTATACGTTTTAATGATACAAGTTGAACAACCCACAACAACTTTGTAATATATATTATGTGAAAATAAAACAGACTGAAAATACTTTATGCAAGAATTAGGATAATCCATAAAAATCATAAAATATTTTGTTTTGTATGAATTGTGGTAAAGAAAAAAAAAGTGTGGGGTGTACGCAAAAAAGCGTGGGGTGTATGCGCCAGTGGGAAGACTCATCAGCCCATTGATTTCAGTGTCATTTAATTTTAAATTTGTGTAAATTAAAAATAAGGAGTGTGCATAGTAGGACCCAATTATTAATAATATTTCTTATAAGTAATATTGGTAATAAAATATGCTAACAATAATTATTATATATGAAAAGATGTTTAATAAGAATATTAAATGATTAAGATGTCATATCAAGAATAGGACAAAAACATGTGGGGTAGGAATGGGGGAGTATGTGTAAGCATTTGCTGAAGAAGGGTTTGAGTCCAACTCGTTTCAAAGGTCAGACATCCCAAATCAAGCAAATTTCGGTAACGTACAAGCCTGTTGCATTTGCCTCTCGGCCGATTTGATTGGCTATTCAACTTTTTTATTTCATTAAAATACATACAACCTAGATAATGAAATGTGAGATTAAATGCATGTGATATACTTCCTCTGTTTGAAACTAATTGATACATTTAAGATTGTATGTTTTTTTAGGTAAAAATATGATAATAAAAGTTAATTAGATTAAATTGGATAGTTAGTGGAAGATGAGTCTCACATATTTAGATTAAAGTGAGTTTACTGATGTATAAAAGTAAAAATAACGTTAAATGAGTTATTTAACTTTATTAAATGAGAAAATTAGTGGATGCGGGACCTACTTATTTTTTTTTACTAAATAAGACAAGTTTTCGAAGTGTATACTTATTTTGAAGCACCTAAAAAAGAAAAGCGTATCACTTATTTTGAAACGGAAGAGGTATAACATTTTTACATTAAATATTTTGTCATTTTATATAAAATGCCAATGTATTTTTCCTTGTACTTTTTTTTAATGGCACCTAATCTACACCAATTATTTACTAATTTCTTTTTTACTATTTACAATTATTCTTTATATCGCAATAATAATCGGTCAATGTTTTAAAATCCCGTGTTTTTAATTGATTTTTGAGGTTAAACTTGTTAGATTTTAATTGAATTATAATATTATTGAGAATTGATAAAATATTAGTTATTTAAATGTATATATAAATGCAAAAGAAAAACCTAAATTAATGCAAACCAAATAAAAAATAATAATCAAATTTAAACAATTATAAGTTTCAAATCTATTAAAAATGATACCAAACAAGACATATTAAATAATTTAAACAAGTTTAAAAACTATTTTTCATATAATATTAATAATTTTAACATTCCATTAAAAACTTGAGTTTTCAAACTTTAAGTTATATAAAATAAAATAAAGCTCCAAATGCATTAAAAATATACAAATATTCACTTTTATATAAAAAAAAAATTGAGATTACAATGAAAAATAAACTCGGGTTATAACCTGTTCAACCATCCTGATCCGTTCTGGTTCACAGTTAACATCTATAGTTCGAAACGATTCATAAACAACTTTTTTAACCAGTTGATTCGGCGACATGCTTTCTGTTTCCCGACGGCGGTCCAACCCGAATTTTAAACATTGGTTGTAATTGTTTTGCCTTAACAAAAATAGATGGGCTATATATAGAAGACATTAGAGTGTCTTTTTTGCATGAAAAATGCATTGCACGTTGTTATAGTGTGCATTTGGATGTAAAACACATAGGTAGTATTCACATCCATAACTCTGGCCATTTTATATCTAAATACAGAGGGTGTATATTTTAAGAGAATTGATATTTATACCACAATAATTACTGCTCTTACCACAATGTACATATTTTAAAACAGTATGTACAAATATATCAAAGCACAAGTTATGGTACATTATTAAATTATATGATGTAGATATCATCACCTATATTTTAAGTTATTTATTTCTACCGTGTCTTTTTCATCTCCAGCAATTTATTCTAAACATATAAATCATTAAGCCTATATAAAAATTATCCTACATAATTTGTCTTTAAATGTTACGTTTATACAGTTAAAATTTATATTTACTAAAATTAGTCAATAAATAATTATGTACTAAAACAATAATTTATAATTAAATTTATATAGAAACAATTAAATTTTATATAATTAAATTACTCTACCGCTACCTCCTCCTCCATTCCGCCTCTCTTCGTCTTCTCCCACTTCGTCAGTACCTCTGCCTCCCTCCATTGTCTTTGATTTAGGTTTTTTGAATTTCGATAGTGTGGTTTGATTCAGGGTTTTAAGTTACTTTTAGTGAATTTATGTATGGATTTATATGGCTTTTTAAGTATTTTGATTAAGTATTTTTGTTTAGATTTGTATGATTTTTTGGGTTTTAATTTTGCGGTGTTTTTGATGATAAGGTTGATTTCATGGTAGATGAAGAATACATGAGAAGTAGGGAAAGTGACCAAAATATCCTGACATGTTTGGCATGTGAGATTAGTTATTGGTGGATTTAGACGGAATGATGAATATACGGAAAATAAAAATGTACTTAAAACGTAAAAAAAAAAGTATGACGACAAATTCATAGAATTATAAATAACACATGGACAATTTCTGTTATTTACTCTTTGAAATATTACATGGCTATTTACGATACTTATGCAAATTACAACGTCTACAAAACATTTTACATCATATTTACTTCTTGTTATTTATTTCTTAAAGTACATGTAATATGCATATGACATGCCATAGAGCTTAATTATAAGAGAGTCTAATAATCAAACAACATGATTTTAATTATATGCATATTCAGTTAGACTTCAGTCAAATCTCTTACTCGGTCAAAGTTAACTTTAAAATAACTATCAAATAGCCTTTAATTTAGTATATTTCATTCACTATTTTATATACTAATTTGAAACTCTATTTGTTTAACAAAACCAAGTTTTTTTTGTCATATCAGTAATTAAGAATTCAATAATCTTCATAGGGAGCTACACATGATTAACTTTTGACATGTCATCACTACGCAACTCTCTCATTGGTGGACAATGCCACGCGTAAATCATTCATTCGTCAACTCATTCATCACAATATTCACAATACAATCAACTGAGCAGTTAATGCAATCCGAGAAATCAGGCGGCTATATCTTGCGTTTTCAAAAGCTACAGCCTGTCAAAAGCTATAGTATTTTCAAGATTTATTCTTAACAATAATATAAATTAATTACCCCCAAAATATAATACCCAAAAACGGATGATAATTTACGGCATGTTTTGGATTCCCGAATCAATTAACCATTTTTAAAGATTGACTCAATTAAAATCCCGAAATATCGTGTAGCCTGCATAATCTATTCCTTTTTAATCGTAATTAACTTACCTATACCGGAATCAGGCGACTATATCTTGCGTTTTCAAAAGCTACAGCCTGTCAAAAGCGTTAGTATTTTCAAGATTTATTCTTAACAATAAAATAAATTAATTACCCCCAAAATATAATAAAATATAATACCCAAAAACGGATGATATTTACGGCATGTTTTGGATTCCCGAATCAATTAACCATTTTTAAAGATTGACTCAATTAAAATCCCGAAATATCGTGTAGCCTGCATAATCTATTCCTTTTTAATCGTAATTAACTTACCTATACCGGAATTTAAATTTCAAAAACCATCCACCCCTATATAAACCATGCATACCATACGAAAGGCTTACAAGTTTCACCCCTGCATCAGAAAACTGCATCACTTGGAGGTAATTGTCGAGATATAGTTTCAAACCGTTTCATTCTATAATCTTCAGTTCTCACATGGCCAGCTTTATGTGGCTGTATCACGAGTTAAGAACAAGAAGGGATTGAAGGTCATTTGTTGTGACATCGATGAGAATTACACTAATTCAACAGCAAATGTAGTTTACAAAAAGTCTTATTTCGTTTGTAAATTTTATGTAACATGTCTTAATGTATCGATTTTTCTACCAATTCATCATTACAACTACAACATTATTATGTCATTTGTAAAATTATTAATCTTTGTTGGGATTTTTCTACATACTAGGTTATGAAGCTAGTATACATATAAAGTTAAACCATATATTGATTCTTATAAACCGTAAGTTCTTACAAGCACGCATGCTCATTTATGTCACTATATACATTTTAATACTGATAATAACACATATAAAACATATACACATGCACAAACATGTAACATACACCATTTGACCTACATAACAACCGAAACACATTCAACACTCACAGCGTCGTCATATGCATATGAATGATTATGCTCAAATTCGTGAATCACTGCCGTGACTATTTCTAAAGCTTTTACCATTAAACCACCACCACCAGATGGTTAATACATTTAGGAGATTGTATTTAAGTACAACTAATATTTATATCATACTTAACTACTCGCAATTACATAACTATTTTCCCTTTTTGCATAAGGATTAAGGTAAAACAAAGTTCAAATTATCATAATGTTCTGAGCAAGCCATAATAGCTCGATATTAGCTCAAAAGTCAAACAAAATGCACGACGAAAACACAAGAAATTGATGATTTACCACATATATCCACGACGAAACTCGAACTCCTGACTTCAAGACTGAGAGACAAGTACCATATCATCAGGCCAAAGGGCTTTTGATGATTAAATAAAAGCTATGTTTATCATTTTACTTAATATAAAAGGAAAAGAAAAAATTATACAATATCAAAACGACGCCGTCTTCTTCATGGAAAGGGAAATAAATATTTTTCCCTTGACAATGGTCAACACTTTACCTCCTGACCAGGCCTTCGCCGTTTCGCGTAGCATCACCAATTTCTCTCTCGATTTTCATCTTTCCCCTTCTCTCTCGCTCTCCCGTTAAATCTCTCCGTCGGATTGAAATTCGGCAACAAATCTCTCCGTTTTGCTAAGTCACTCTCACCTCACACATAGATCTGTGCTATTATCAGAATTCTCCGTCCACGAATCCGTTTCGCTACGTCTCCACACCTAAAAAGCCCTAATTTAAATCCATACCGGTGAATTATTTATCGATTGTTTTAGCTTCTGTAATCTGAGGTTTCCGGTGTTCTATAACCGATCTGGAGGTGTTGAGGTGGTACTGGAATCCATGATCAATCAATTCAACAACCTAGGGTTTCTGATTAAATAGAAAAAAGGGAATCATAAAATTGGCTACTGTAATTGATGGTTAGAGTCTCGCGGTACGAAGAACAAGATCTGATTATTAAGAAAAGCGATAAATTTGATTGTGATGATGGAAGAAAGCTATTATGTATGGGCGGTGGGAAGGTGAGCTGTGGTTCCACCGGTGGCACATGTGGCCGGTCCCATCTTCCTCCACGCCGTCTCTAGCTGTTCCCTCCAATCCCTTCGTATTCATTGATACTAACTCTTTCTCCAAAGTATATATAGTTTTTATTTCAGCTATATATAAAATTATATTCATAATTGTTGTGTATTTATATATCTTCTTTGATATGGATATCTGTTTGAGTGTTCATGTACGTTAGTATAACATCTAAGTGCTATTAGTATTTTGAATTGGTATCTGTTAGGTTTTTGAGCATCAATTGTTCTCTCATTAGCAAAATTCAGTCTCTATCTTATTGATTCAAATTCACTGGCTAGTTCAACGCACAATTAAAGAGTTTAACCTGGTTCATTTCATGCAGGATGGCCGGAAGATTACTGTAGGTGACTGTGCTCTGTTTGAGGCTCTCCATAGTTCCCTTCCGTTTATTGGAATAATCCGTAAAGTAATATTAGGAAAAGAAAATAGTCCAAGTTTGAGTGTTAATTGGCTGTATCGGCCTGCAGACGTGAAGCTTAAAGAAGGTGCTTTGCTGCAAGCAGCACCTAACGAAATCTTTTACTCTTTTCATAAGGATGAGATACCTGCTGCATCCTTACTCCATCCTTGTAAAGTCACATTTCTTCGTAAAGGTGTTGAACTTTCTTCTGGGATACCCTCATTTGTGTGTAGACGAGTCTATGATATTGAGAACAAGCGTTTATGGTGGTTAACTGATAAAAATTATATTAACGTGAGTGCAATTGTTTAATTATGTATTTATCATATTGCCTTATATGTTGAAAGTTATCTTGATTTTGTATGTAGTCTTATTTGATACAGGAAAGACAAGTAGAAGTAAACCAGCTTTTAGATAAGACACGGGTAGAAATGTATGGAGCATTGCAGAGTGGTGGTCGCTCTCCAAAACCGTTGAATGGGGCAGCACAAGTAAAACCTAGTTCAAATAATGTACAAAATAGTTCATCCTCTATTTCATCACATGCAAAAAGTAAGAAAAGAGAACATGGTGTTCACAATTCGGAATCTGTTAAACGTGAGCGGTTATCTAAAGTAGATGATGCAGATTCTGGTCAACTTAGACCAGAACATGTAATAAAGACTGAGATTGCTGAAATCACTGATAAAGGAGGATTGGTGGATTTCAATGGAGTTGAGAAACTAATACAGCTCATGAGACCTGAATCTGCTGAGAAGAAGCTAGATCTAACTAGCCGAACAATGCTTGTTGATGTAATATCAGTTACTGATCGGTTTGATTGTTTAGGTCGGTTTGTTCAGTTAAGAGGTTTGTCAGTTTTAGATGAATGGCTTCAAGAAATCCACAAAGGGAAGATTGGTGATGGTAGTCCCAAAGTGAAAGATAAGTCGGTTGAAGAATTTCTTTTTTCTTTACTTCGTGCCCTTGATAGACTACCCGTAAATCTTCATGCTTTACAGACTTGTAATGTCGGGAAATCTGTGAATCATTTACGAAGCCATAAAAATTCTGAAATTCAGAATAAAGCTAAAAGTTTAGTCAACACATGGAAAAGACGTGTAGAAGCTGAAATGAATATAATCGAAACAAAGTCTAGTACAAGTAGAGGTGGTTCTTGGCCAAAAAAGTCAATGGTTTCTGAAGTGGGCCCCAAAAGTTCTACTTCACAACCATCTGCAATGAAAACCCAACAACCAAAACATGGTTCTAGTGAAGCTGTCGCTAAATCCCCAACATCAACATCTCCTGGTTCTATAAAACTGTCGGATATGCCTTCATCAGCAAATAAAGATGGAAGAAGTTGTAGCTCAAGTCAGTCTCCAAATAATAGTCAATCTTGTTCTAGTGATCATGGGAAAACAGGGGCTTCAAGTGTAAGTAAGATTTCTAGTAGTGTTTCTCATAGTAAGAACTCAAGCAATGGCTTCCATGGATCTACAATACCCGGATTTCAAAAAGAAGTTGGAAAAATCGGTTCTTTGAAACGGAATTTTGCATCTGAAAAGAGTTCGCCAACTAGACATACATCCGAAAGAGTATCTGATTTGTCACTTGTAGATAATGGAAACAGCCCGAGACTCATTGTGAGGTTACCAAACACCAATCGAAGTCCTGCAAGAACCGTCAGTGTTGAGTCTCCTCAAAACATGGTAACTAAATCTACCAATGATTCTCTTCTGGAAGCTTCCGAGAAGCAAGATCAGAAAGTAGCTGAAAAGATTGAGCCTTTACAAGTAAACAAAAACACCGATAATGATTTGTCTCACGAGAAAGATGGATCATCATCAGGTGTTACTCCAAAATCCGGGAAATTATATGAACCTTTTCATAGCTCTATAAATACATTAGTTGAAAGCTGTGCTAAATTTTCTGAAGCTAGTGTATCTCCATCAGTTGGTGATGATGTTGGCATGAATCTTCTTGCCAGCGTGGCAGCTGGTGAAATGTCAAGATCTGATGTGTCACCTGGAAATAATTCACCATTGCCTGAAGATTCTTGTTCTGTTAATGTTGCTAAATTGAGACAAATTGTTCAAGAAGAAGATAATATGAGTAAACCCCCACAAGCAGCTGTGGGGTCCCACATTTCTGGTGACAGTAAAGATGCATCATTTGGTTGTGAAGTGAAAACAGGTGAAGATAACACTCAATCAGCTGTTGAGATAAAGCCTGCTGGTTTGTTAGAAGACACAAAAAAAGAGTGGTCTGATGATAAATCAGTTAAAACAGATGTGGTGAAACCAGATGCAGGTGGTGCGAGTGTAAAGGTTGAGACGCAGGTTAATGAAGAATCAGCTTCTTGGTCTTCTTCAGATATGCATGAAGATGAGAAGAAATGGGTCAACAAACGGTCAAACAGCAACAACTTAGCTACCACTTCTTGTGGTGATGTTGATTTAAAACCCAAGCCTGAAGAGGCTGATGACAAGAACGAGAGAGAAAATATGGATTGTGGTCCATCTGTTTCTCACCACAGTAATGAAAATATTGAAAAAGAAGAAAAAGCCCCTGAATCTGCAAAACAAGAAGTAAGATCGTATGAAGAGCCTGCTGATGTGGCAGAGGCTGATCCTTGTTCTCCTGCTGAAGAAATGTCGGTAAAGTTGGACTTTGATCTGAATGAAGTTCTTCCTAGTGATGATGGGATTCAAGCAGAGGTTGAAAAATCTTCAGTTCATACACCGAACCCGTTACCTGCTTCTAATTCACCTGTTAATGGGAACCGACCCGCTTTGATTACAGTAGCATCTGCTGCAAAAGGACCGTTTTACCCTTCAGAAAACCTTTCAAGAGGTAAACCCGAGCTTGGTTGGAAAGGGTTTTCTGCCACCAGTGCATTTCGCCCAGCTGAACCTCGAAAGGTGGATGTTAAGGCTCGACCTCTTTTAGACTTTGACCTAAATGTCGGTGTTCCCGAGGACTCCGGTCAACCTTTGGGACTGGATCTTGACCTAAATGCATGCGAGGAGAATCCCAATGTGGCCCAGCTGTCAGTCAACAGCAGCAGTAGACCTACACGGTCACTTATACCCGCTGGCCCAAGTTCTTCACGGGGATTTGACCTAAACGGGCCAGGTGTGGAAGAAGCTGGTGAAGCGGTCTCATTTTCCAAAAATGGTATTGGTATGCAGTTTATGTCAGGTGTTGTACCGAATGTCAGAATGAGTAATAGTATGGAAATGGGGAACTGGTTTCCACCAAACAATTCCTACCAACCAATTACAATCCCACAGAATTACCCGTCTCAAAGAATGTTGAATCCCAGCACATCACTCAATCCTGAAATGTTCAGAGGTCCCGTGTTATCATCTTCGCCAGCTGTCAATTTCCCACCTACCGTCCCGTTTCAATATTCGTTTGAGACGAATTTCTCGCTGCCTTCTGTTTCGAATAACTACGTGGATACTTCATCGTCTGGTGGGCCCATTTGTTTCCCAAATATACCCTCACAGGCACAGCTGGTGGGACCCAACGGTGTGGTGTCGATGCCTTATAAGCCATATTACATGAGTCTACCTGGCGGTTCGAGTAATGTGGGCCCTGATGGTAGGAAGTGGTCCAGTCAGGGGTTAGATCTAAATGGGAAAGGTGGTACAGATGATAAGTTGAGACAGATACCTACACAAGCTTTGGCAGATGAGCAGTTGAAGATGTTTCAGCAAATGGCAGCAGCAGGTCAAACAAAGAGGAAAGAGCCAGATGGCGGTTGGGATGGTGATAGGGTTAGTTACAAACATCCGCAATGGCAGTAGGAAATGTGCTCTTCTGCTGCCTGGTAAGTTTTTTTCTTATTTTATTTTATTTTCTTACATGTGTTTGATATAATGACATTTGCAGGAAATCTGTCGGTGACTGTTTATCCACCTGTTGCATTTGATGGAAAATCTGTGCCCCCGTAATCTCTTGTTGTTTATGACACCTTGTTGCTTTTTTAATTGCTTGTGGGGGTATGTAGAGTACCAGTTCTTCTGGTTTTAGTTTATTAAATTTTATTTTTATTTTCTTTTGTTGTGTCATGCAAAAAAGTCTGCAGGTGGGCCTGGGTGCATACAGCCATGTTGTTTCTAATGGCTAGAACTGACACCAATGGCTGGAAGTCGTAATGGCTAGATACAGCTCTAGGGTTACTTCCAATTCCAATATATAGCTTAATGACATGCCTAGTGCTTATTTTAAAGGCATACTGATTCTAAGTGGTTTCTTTTGTACTTGTATTTATCTGGAATTTTTACATAATAGTTTCTATACTGAGTTTTCAACATGAAAAATATCAAGGTCCTTGCATAATAGGGGTTCCGATTTCACTTTGGTTTCTTACAAGTTTGATGCCTTGAAAATGCTCAAGGGCATGTCTTTCTGACTCTTGATTTATAGTATTGCAATCAAGAAATATCTTTAATGACTATATTGTTTAGTTTTCTTGATGTGGTCATATATTTTTGAAATATGTTTTATGCAAGACAAATGTTGCCATACATGTGAGAAGGCGTAGCCAAAGTTAAAGAGAGTGTCTTGCGATCAATATTATCTGTTTAAAATTGCTGTTAACACTCTAATTTATTTTACATGTTAAATAAATATAATTTAATAATAAAATTTGAAAATTTTACCATTTTTTGATGTCTTATTAGTGTATAAAGAAAATATAGCTAAGACCGGTCCCAATAGTGACATAAACTGATACTGTCGGTTTTTGCCAACAATACTTATTCCCTTTAGTTTTTTGGGACTTATCATTACAAAATACATACACAAAATACCCCTTTGGCCCACCTACCCAAACTCACGCGACCCCTCCTCCCGTCTCCAAACTCACGGCACCCCAACTGGCAGAATCACTGATCTAGTGGTGCCAATGGTGGGATGGCGTCACTTTTAGAGAAGTCCCCAACTAGCGGAACCATTGGCAGCAGTCTAAGTGATATACTTCTATATTTTTGATTTAAAGTTTTTAATAAATAAAGAATGTTGATATATAAATAATAAAGTTGAAATTTAAAATAAATTTATTTAAAATAGTTAACATTAGAAATTATTATTATTATTATTTTTAACCAGATCCTATAAAAACATACAATTGTAATTAACATAAATTGTAAATAAAAAAAATTGTAACTTAATGAGGAAAACATCATCCTATAGCTTTTCCGGTTAAGTTATGTTGTATGGATTAAATAAAAAATAAACACATTATGATTTTTCCATGTAATTATTTTCATGTTATGTTCGTTAAGTTGAAATCAAACGGCACCTTAGTGGTGTATGGAAAAAATGGGTATGCTTAGACCATGAGGTATGGGTCCAAAGCCGTGACCATAGTGCTGAAGTGGCATGGTGTTCATAGTGTGAAGGAGAGGGGAACACCACCCCTCATTCACATGTGGTCCTCTTTTGTGGTCATCCATGGCCACATCCACATATTGGCACGACGTGGTTGTGAGAGGGGAGAGGGTACTTGGTAGACTCTCCTTCAAATGTAGGTATGTGAGTGTGTGTGATATGATGTGATGAGTATTTCCTGCAAAGTGATTAGGTGGATTTGCTTATATGGCATCTAATATGTCAAAGTTTTTGATATAACTGGTAGTATCTATACCCACTGACCTTCGGATATTTGATATGAAAACTTATTGACTTTTGTTCACTTATTAAGCAAAAGTGCTTTTAGTTTTGAAAAATAAAGAGCCTTATATTTTAAAGGAAAATGGTAATGACAGCCCTTAGGTCTGTCAATAAGACGTCAAGACATGCATTAAAAACTTGTACAATAATCAATAACCGCCCCTGTATTTTAGGAATCAACTCCCACTAATAAAAGTACAAATGATTTATGCATGGAACCACCTCTTAATGACAGCCCTAAGGGCTGTCATTAACAAAACCCTATTTTAAAATCTCACTTTTAAAGTTTTTCCAAAAAATACTATTACATTCTAAACATCTTTTTAATTTATTAACTTTCTAGAAAAAGTAATATTAATCTTACTATATAATGCATTTGAGACTTTTTTAAATTAACAAAACTTAATTTTCAGCAAAAATATTTATTTTTTGAGAAATATTTGCATTTTGAAAAGATTGACATCATATGACTTTAACATACAACCTTCATGTTATTAGCAAGAGACTATAACCTATTGAGCTATTAGTGCAAATATTAATGACACGACTGCAGTTATTTATGTATCATATAATTGCTAAAACTACATTATTCTACTGACCACCATCACTACAATTGTCACTCACCGACCATTATTATGTATCACCACCCGCTATTAATATTGCCACCCCGTAATATTATTTTAGGATTTTTGTCGCCGCATTATGCAGATAGCTTTGTAGAAAATTAATAAATTATTTTGAAAACCACTCTCAAGCCGTTAACAATTTGACCTCGGTTTTAAGTATTTACGATATCTCACTCTATTAATTAGAAAGAGACACTATACAAGTATACAATTATGAAACGATGACGTTATATTTATAAAACCGGAAACAAAATTTTTCCCTTGACAATAGTCAACATCTTACCTCCTTAACCAATTTCTCTTTCGATTTCATCTTTCCCCTTCTCTTTCGCTTTCCCGTTAAATCTCTCCGTCGGCTTGAAATCCGGCAACAAATCTCTCCAATTTGCTAAGTCACTCTCGCCTCACATATAGATCTGTACTATTATCCGAATTCTCCGTTCACAAATTCGTTTCACTACGTCTCCACACCTAAAAAGCCCTAATTTAAATCCATACCGGTATTTATTTATTGATCGTTTTAGCTTCTCTAACCAGAGGTTTCCGGTGTTCGATAACCGATCTGGAGGTGTTGAGGTGGTACTGAATTCCATGATCAATCAATTCAACCACCTAGGGTTTCTGATTAAATAGAAAGAAAGGGGATCATAAAATTGGCTACTGTAATTGATGGTTAGAGTCTCTCGGTACGACGAACAAGTTTGATTATTTAGAAAAGTGATAAATTTGATTGCGATGATGGACGAAAACTATTATGTATGGGCGGTCGGACGGTGAGCTGTGGTTCCACCCGTGGCACATGTGGCCGGTCCCATCTTCCTCCACGCCGTCTGTAGCTGTTCCCTCCAATTCCTTCGTATTCATTGATACTAATTCTTTCTCCAAAGTATATATAGTTTTTATTTCGGTTATATATAATTACATTCATAATTGTATGTGTATTTATATATCTTCTTTGATATGTATATCTGTTTGAGTGTTCTTGTACGATAGTATAACATTTAAGTGCTATCAGTATCTTGAATTGGTTTGAATGGTAATATATAGCTTTTAAAAACCATTGTTATTTGTGCTTCAGTTTCCTCTCATTAGTAAAAATCAATCTGTATCATATCAATTCAAATTCATTGGCTAGTACAGTACATGACATGGAATTTCTTGTTTTATTTGTGGTTATCTGAACCGTATTAATTATTTGGACCATCCACTGTTGTACTTCGAAACATGCCGGTGCTCACTAGCTCTTTGCTTATCAAATTGGTTCTTTTTTATTAATGAAAATTGCTAAGCTAGGTTGAATTTCACATAGTTACGTCGTGTTTTCTTGAAATGTCGTGTTTTCTTGGATTTCAAATGTTTTAATTTACCTTCCTTTTCTGATTAGTTTCTGTATTTTTATTACTTCTAAATCATCCGATTTTTTGGATTTTTCTCTGAATCTGGTTCATTTCCTGCAGGATGGTCGAAAGATTAATGTAGGTGACTGTGCTCTGTTTCAGGCTCTTCATAGTTCCCTTCCGTTTGTTGGATTAATTCGTAAATTAATAGTAGGAAAAGAAAATAGTCTAAGTTTGAGTGTGAACTGGCTTTACAGACCATCAGACATAAAACTTAAAGAAGGTGCTTTGCTGCAAGCAGCACCTAACGAAATCTTTTACTCTTTTCATAAGGATGAGATACCTGCTGCATCAATATTCCATCCGTGTAAAGTCACATTCCTTCCTAAAGGTGTTGAACTTCCTTCAGGGCTATCCTCATTTATATGCAGGCGAGTATATGATATTGAGAACGAGCGTTTATGTTGGTTAACTGATAAAAATTATCTTAACGTGAGTACAATTGTTAAATTATGTATATATCATATTACCTTATGTGTTTGAAGTTATCTTGATTTTGTATGTAGTCTTATTTGATACAGGAAAGACAAGTAGAAGTAAACCAGCTATTAGATAAGACCCGAGTAGATATGTATGGAGCATTGCAGACTGGAGGTCGTTCTCCAAAACCATTAAATGGGACACCACAACCACAATCCCAACCAAAACCTAGCTCAGATAATGTACAGAATAGTTCATCTTCTATTTCATCACATGCAAAAAGTAAGAAAAGAGAACATGGTGTTCACAATTCAGAATCTGTCAAACGTGAACGGTTATCTAAAGTAGATGATGCAGATTCTGGTCAACTTAGACCAGAACATGTAATAAAGACCGAAATTGCTAAAATCACTGATAAAGGAGGATTGGTGGATTTTGGTGGAGTTGAGAAGCTAATACAGCTCATGAGACCCGAATCTGCTGAGAAGAAACTAGACCTACCTAGCCGAACATTACTTGTTGATGTAATATCGGTTACTGACCGGTTTGATTGTTTAGGTCGGTTTGTTCAGTTAAGAGGTTTATCAGTTTTAGATGAATGGCTTCAAGAAATCCACAAAGGGAAAATCGGTGATGGTAGTCCTAAAGTGAAAGATAAATCAGTTGAAGAATTTCTTTTCTTTTTACTTCGTGCCCTTGACAGATTACCCGTAAATCTTCATGCTTTACAGACTTGTAATGTCGGGAAATCTGTGAATCATTTAAGAAGCCATAAAAATTCTGAAATTCAGAATAAAGCTAAAAGTTTAGTCAACACCTGGAAAAGACGTGTAGAAGCTGAAATGAATATAATTGAGACTAAATCTGGTACAAGCAGAGGTGGTTCTTGGCCAAACACGGGTAGTAGACGTGTTGGCGGGCCATCTGAAGTGGGCCCAAAAAGTCCTACTTCACAACCGTCTCCAGTGAAAGCCCAACAACCAAAACATGGTTCGGGTGAAACGGTTGCCAAGTCACCAACATCAACATCTCCTGGTTCTATAAAACTGCCAGATATGCCCTCATCAGCAAATAAAGATGGAAGAAGTTGTAGTTCAAGTCAATCTCCAAATAATAGTCAATCTTGTTCTAGTGATCATGTGAGATTACCGAATACTAATCGGAGTCCCACAAGAACCGTAAGTGTTGAGTCTCCCGAAAACGTGTTGACTACATCTGGAAAAGATTCTCTTCCGGAAGCTTCTGAGAAGCAAGAAGAGAAAGTAAATGGAGAAACTGATAATTCTGTACAAGTAGACAATGTACCAAACACTGGTACATCATCATCAGTTGTTACTCCAAAATCGGGGAAATTATACGAGGCTTCTTATAGCTCTATAAATGCATTAGTGGAAAGTTGTGCTAAATTCTCTGAAGCTCCATCAGTTGGTGATGATGTTGGAATGAACCTTCTTGCCAGCGTGGCAGCTGGTGAGATGTCGAGATCTGATGTGTCACCTGTTGGTTCTTCTGGAAATAACTCACAGTTACCTGAAGATACTTGTTCTGTTAATGTTGCTAAGATTAATGTGAACGGTCATTCGGTTGACTCACAGCAGGTCCCGCCTGTTGGGGCCCACATCAGTAAATGTGAGGATAATCCACAATACAGTAAAGAAAATGCTGAAGATATAAAAGGTGGTGGTTGTGAAGAGTGTTGCGATGATAAATCGATTAAAATCAATGTGGTTAAACCGGATGCAGCTGCTACAAGTGTAAAAGCTGAGACACAGATTGATGAAGATGAGAAGAAATTGGTCAACAAATGGCCAAACAACAACAACTTAGGTACCACTTCTTTTGGTGATGTTGATTTAAAACCTAAGTCTGAAGAGCCTGATGACGAGAAGGAGAGAGAAAATATGGATTCTGGTCCATCTGTTTGTCACCGCAGTAATCAAAATATTGAAAAAGCCCCTGGTTCTGCAAAGCAAGAAGTAAGATCAAGTGAAGAGTGTGGTGATGTGGCAGAGACGTCAGTGAAGTTGGATTTTGACCTGAATGAAGTTTGTCCTGGTGATGATGGGATTCAAGGAGAGGTTGAAAGGTCATTTGTTCACACACCTAACCTGTTACCTTCTATGGATTCACCTGTTAATGGGAATCGGCCTGCTTTGGTAACAGTAGCATCTGCTGCAAAAGGACCGTTTTACCCTCCAGAAAACCTGTCAAGAGGGAAGAGGGAGCTTGGTTGGAAGGGGTCTGCTGCCACCAGTGCATTTCGCCCAGCCGAACCTCGAAAGGTGGCTCGCCCTCTTTTTGACTTTGACCTAAATGTTGGAGTTCCTGAGGATGGCTCGGGACTGGATGTTGACCTAAATGCATCTGAAGAGGTTGTCCAGCTGTCAGTTGGTAGACCTACACAGCCGCATATATTTAACATGCCAAATTCTTCACGGGGATTTGACCTAAACGGGCCAGGTGTGGAAGAAGGTGGTGAAGCCGTCTCATTTTCCAAAAATGGTATTGGTGTGCAGTTCATGCCAGGTGTTGTACCGAATGTCAGAATGAATATGGGGAACTGGTTTCCACCAAACAATACCTACCAACCAATTACAATCCCACAGAATTACCCGTCTTCACTGAATCCCGAAATGTTGAGGGGTCCCGTGTTATCATCTTCGCCAGCTGTCAATTTCCCACCTACCGTTCCGTTTCAGTATTCGACGTTCCCGTTTGAGACAAATTTCTCGATACCAATGGATTCTTCATCATCTGGTGGGCCGATTTGTTTCCCAAATATTCCCTCACAGGCACAGCTGGTGGGACCCAATGGTGTGGTGTCGATGCCTTATATCATGAGTCTACCTGCTGGTGGTTCAAGCCCTGATGGTAGGAAGTGGTCAAGTCAAGGCTTAGATCTAAACGTGAAAGGTGGTACAGATGAAAAATTGGGATTGAGACAGCAGATTCCTACAGCAGAACAACAGTTGAAGATGTTTCAGCAAATGGCAATGAAGAGGAAAGAGGCAGATGGTGATAGGATTAGTTACAAACATCCACAATGGCAGTAGCAAAGGCATGCCCCTGTGAGTGTTTTTTTTTTTTTTTTTTTTTTATAAATTGGTGTTTAATATTATGATTTTTGCAGGTAATCTGTCGGAGCGGTTGTGAGGAGTTTCCTGCCCCCATAATGCTGTTACTTGATTGATTGGTTGTGGGTATGTAATGAATGCATAGCATTGCTTTGTTGCTTGAAAAATAGTTTGAACAAACAGTGGCCTCTCAATGTTTAACTTGTTGCAAAAGCATTTGTCACAGTCCTAAAAGAAAAACAAAAACAAAACCAGGGAATTGGTTATATTATGTAGAGTATCACTTCTTCTGGCTTATTTAGTTCATTAATTTTTTTCTATCTTTCTCTTGTTTCATGCAAAAAAACCTGTAATCACCAGCAAGTGAGTGAAAACCCTTTGGCCCCGACCAATTACCAAAGACGGCCCTAATGGCTAAATGGTAATCGATCTTGGTTGGCTAGAGTTATACGGTTTGCATAATGGTTCTTTTTAAAGCATTGCTTGATTCTTGTGGGCTCATTTATATGTGCATACTTCTGCATTTACTTAATATAGTTTTTCTACTGGATGAAATATTATCTTTTATAACCAGCTCTAGACTAGAGCTGGTTATAAAAGATAATATTTCATCCAGTAGAAAAACTATCTAGTAATGAACATGAAAATATCACAAACGATTGCATCATTTGGTTCTGTTTTAGTTGAAGTTTAATTGCGCTTATTATGGGAAATATGTTACAAAACGCCAGTCTTTCCAACAATTGAAACTTGTTTACTGAAATCTTTTCACCTGTTTTGATTACCTTTTCACCAGCTTGAAGCTAAACCAAATGAGCAGATTTGATATGAACTAGTGACTTGAACCTACATTAATTAACAAAATTTACATTCCTATCGTCGGTGCTTTTCCTCCTATGACCAATCGCTTTTTTCTGGACATCTTTGGCCCTCATTGTTATCATCACTCCCACCTTTTCAAACCAGACACCAACATGCCCTCCTCAACTCCCCCAAGGGTATTCCAGTCCTTTCTCTGCCATTGCCATTCTGGTTCTTGAAAGCGTAATAATCATTACGAAAATGTATATCAAAAGACCATTCGGATTCTTGAAATCGCAATAAACAAAACAATCACCAATCTTTATACACACCCCAAACAAGTACCCATGTTTTCTCATTACTTGACCACTGTATCATTCCGAGCTCATACAAAAACCATCAACACAACAATAACTAACAAGTAGCAACAATTCATTAACATAACCTTATAGCATGTCATCATATCATATGAAAACAAATAACCAATGCTATTCTACAATAAGTATTTTACAACATCTTCAAATTCAAAAGACTTATTAATGAACACAAACACAAACACAAAAACAAAAACAGACATGGACACAAAGAAACATATATCTTTAAATTACTCAAACCTCAAGATTCAACCGAGCTACCAAGCACAAAAGAGAAAAGCTCACGAACCGGTGAATACTCAACCAACCCAATATCCATTGCATACCCATTAACCGGTAATTTCAAATCCCTTAAAACCGTAAAAGCTTCCGCCATTCGATTCTTCGGGACTTCTTCGGCAACAGGACAGTTTGGAATCCATGAATCCGGGCGATATTCTTCACTGATTTCAATCCCTTCTCTTTTCATTGCATCACATAATTGAAAATGGAATTGAAGTAAAGGTAAAGTAGGAGTTGGTGCAAGAAACAAAACATTATTATCATTTGGAAGGCTTCCGATTGAACCAAAAGATAAAGGTAAAGGATCTTGCTTTGAAGCAAACCCTTTTACGATGTTTTCAAGCTTTGATGGATCGATAAATGGACTTGAAAACAGAGTAATATGAGGTCTAGATTCAATTTCTATAAGGTGAGTACTAATTTGACGGCGAGCAACCACATTCCAAGCTTTTAAAACTTGGTTTTCTAGGGCGGGATCAAAGTAGAGCTCAATTGCATACCCTTCAGACATTTCTTTATTATTACAAATTCCCAAAATTGAAAACTAGGGTTTCGAAATTAAGCGATGACAAACTATAGCTACACGTAATTAGCAATCAACGAGATAATTGATTATAAGAATGAAGGGTACAGCAGAACTTACTTCTTGGATCCACTACGATTAGGGGCTCCAATTTGGGAATTAGGGTGGCGAAAGCAAACACTAAAGATTAAATTTTGAACACGAAAACTCAAAACTGGGCAAGCCCAGTTGAGATTTTGAGCGAAAAGGGAAGAAGGGCGAGTGAAATTGGGGGATTTGAATAGGGTTTTAATAAATTGAGTCAAAAAAAATGAAGGGGCGAGAACATCGGGAGTTTTGGGCGTTGATTTTTGGTGGCCGATGGATGCAGGTCATTTGAGTGTATGAAGGTTAAGAGTGAGTTACATAAACAGTCCTTTGAGTATTGGTTAAGTTGCAATTTTGGTCGAATGACTAATTATTATCCATAGATGTGTCAATTCGTGATCAATCAACCGGAAACCGATTTATCCCTGAGATTTATCCCAATTTTAACGTATGATCCGTTAAAAATGACACTAATAGACTTTTTTTAAAAACTTTTGCACCTACAAATCTATAATCTAAAGTCCATTAAATTTTCAAACAGAATATAAGAATATCATAATCTTAATCTACCAAAAACATTTCTTACTATATGCAACTGATATCATGTCACTAAATCGACAAAGCAATGATGATCTATTTACAAATTCTATTTGTTTGTCTGTTTTTATTTATTATAGTTATAATATTAAAAGAAATATAAGATCAATCTTTTATTTCTTTTTACATATTACAAGAAATAAGAAAACAAAAGTTTTAGAATGAAAAGTTTTGTGAGCTTTAAGCCCATACTCTTCCAATGAACAGAGGGAAACATATAACGCAATATGTAGGCCACATGCTAATTTTGTTGCATATGACGTGTCTCTTACTAGTACTCTGGTAGTATGGGTAAATGTTAATTCAGCTAAATTTTGACTTCAATTGAAATTCATTTGGGGCTGGGTTTGCCCGCTTATGCGGAGCTCGAACTCGGGGTGCTCGCTGAAAAATTGCGAGTAGGCTTCTGTTATTTCATTTGTCGTTTCCAAAAAAAAATTGGAAATTAAAGGGCATTGATTATGAGTTTTTTTTCATGTAAAATTTAAATAGATTATTTAAAGGGCATATATAAATTTTAGTACATTGAATTTGGTTCTAAACTATTAAATTTAAATGTGCAGTATGATACCTTGAACTTGACAACATGGTTGATTTAATATACTGACTAATTAATTTGATTGCGTGAAAAAACAAGATCAAATTAGTGAGTAATGATATTAAATCAATCATTTTGTAAACTTCGGGGTATCATGTTGTACGTTTAATAGTTAATAGTAGTAGAATACCTAGTTAATTAAGTTTAAGGTATTAAAATGTATTTTTGGTCTTATTTAAATGCAATCCACCAACTTAGTATACAAGTATTTTTATATAATAATAATTAGTCTTTTCAAATGAGATGTATAAAGAATATAAGATATAAACAGTTATACTTGATAGCTATAATTATAAATGATTAATCTACACTATAATTACGAATACCATGATACAAATGTATGTCTAACATAATAATACATAGTCATAGAATTTATTTGTATAGTGTAAACACGAATAGAAGTTCCAAATTGGCGAGAATGACATGTTTTCTACGTAAACTTTATACAACAAATACATGCACTTTTACGCCCCCACCACCGACCCCCAATACAAAATCTAGCATACACTCTTTCTTCTATATAAATAATCACCAAACTACCTTCATCCACCATCGATTAATTTCATATTTTCAATAGATCATGATTCTGTTCATCGCCATGAAGTCTCCTTGCTTTGTTTTGGCTTATTTTCTTTTGGTTTCTACTGTAAGTTTAACTTTAACTTTTATTCTTTGATCCACAATTAATTTATAACTTTTGTTGCGTAATGTACAAGTTATTAAAACTAATGTTACAATATACATAAAATTATAGCATGCATGTCATTGTAAGATAAATTGTAACAATCAAGGCAAAATAATGGAAGATCGTGTTTTCTTATTGTAATTTATAACGGGAAACATTATAAATCTTGTGCTTTTATATGTTTTGATTTTAACATATTAATGATATTGTAGCTAGTTTAATCCGTTCTAATTCAATTGTGTATTTATAGGCGATACATGTTGGTTTTGCTGCACCATTTTTATTATCACAACCTTCAAACTACCCACCACCACCACCTCCTCCTTCCCCAATGATGGCTACGCCACCATCCACTGTTCCGACATGTCCTCCTGGACCTTCGCCACCTCCTACACCGTTGAAACCACCATCAATGCCCCCACCTAATCCAGCCCCTTCCCATGGACCATCATGCAACACCACCGTTTCACCACCGATGATTCCATCAATTTCAATACCGCCAATTGCAACACCACCATTATCTAACCCACCGGTCACTCCACCGAGCCCGAAAGGACCCGGACTTGGTACGCATCTACCCGTTACTCCTATTTCGACGCCGTGCTATTCCACCCCTACACCACCACCACCAGTTCTCATAACACCACCGCCTGCTAATCCTACACCTTCTCCTAATTCACCCCATATTTGTCCACCCATTGCACCTACTACACCCACACCACCTTATCCTAGCCCACCGACTCCTAACTCACCCACACCATATCCTACTAGTCCACCGACTCCTAACACACCCATACCATATCCCAAGCCACCTAGTCCGAACTCACCTGCGCCATCCCCACCAAATCTTACTCCACCGAGTCCTACTCCATCGACTCCTAACTCGCCCAACCCATCCCCACCATATTTAAGCCCACCTATTCCTAACTCACCCACACCGTATCCTAGCCCACCTAGTCCTAACCCACCTATACCATATCCTAGCCCACCTACACCACATCCTATCCCACCCATCTCACCTACACCACCCACACCTATTGTTGCCCCACCCGGACCACCTTGCAACGGAACAACTCCACCACCTCCTAAGTCACCCGTTCCTCAACCGCCACTTACACCACCACCCAGTCCTTTCTCACCTCCCGTCAAACCACCCACTCCTAAATCTCCAGTCGTCCCATCTTCACCACCCACAGTCTATCCACCAATTCCTAACTCACCCACCTCACCTCCACCACCCACTCCTAACTCTCCACCCATCAAACCACCCACTCCTAACTCTCCACCCGTCAAACCACCTACTCCTAACTCACCCTTCATCTATCCACCAAGTCCTAACTCACCCTTCATCTATCCACCAAGTCCTAACTCACCCACCTCACCTCCACCACCTGCCATATATCCTCCAAGTCCTAACTCGCCCACCTCACCCAACTCACCTCCACCACCTTCCATAAATCCACCCAATCCAAACTCACCCCCCATCAAACCACCCACTCCTAACTCACTCGTCCCATCTCCACCACCCATCGTATATCCACCAAGTCCTAACATGCCCACCTCACCCACCTCACCTCCACCACCCGCCATATATCCACCAAGTCCTAACTCTCCCACCTCACCTCCACCATCGACCATCAATCCACCCAGTCCAAACTCACCCCCTATCAAACCACCCACCCCTAACTCACATGTCCCATCTCCAACACCCGCCATCTATCCACCAACTCCCATATCACCAAACTCACCTCCATTACCCTACGTCTGTCCACCCAGCCCTAAATCACCCATGTCACCACCATCACCGACCATCTATCCACCCAGTCCTAACTCACCCCCTATCAAACCACCCAATCCTAACTCACCCACCTCACCACCACCATCACCCACCATCTATCCACCTAGTCCTAACTCACCCACCTCACCACCATCACCCGACAACTATCCACCGAACCCTAACTCACCCACATCGCCACCACCCGCCATCTACCCTCCTAGTCCTAACTCACCAAACTCACCTCTACCACCACCCGACAACTATCCACCTGGTCCTAACTCACCCAATCCAACCCCACCACTTGCCAATCCACCCAATCCTTACATACCCATCCCTCCACCTCCCCCGTGCAACAATGTTCCACAAATTATGCCGCCAACAATAGACCCCAAAGGTAACATATTTTATTATTTTTGGTCCACAAATTATCAACAAAAAAAAATTATTTTAAGAACAAATTTTTATTATCATGTGATTGTAGGATGTTTTTCATCCTGCGAATTAAGATGTGAGTTGCATTCAAACCAAGTGAAATGCCAAAGAACGTGCATGGCATGTTGTAACCAATGCAACTGTGTTCCACCTGGACACTTTGAGAACAAAGAAGTTTGTGGCCCATGCTACACTGATATGAAGACTCAAGCTGGTAGACCAATGTGCCCTTGAAGTCCTACTTTCATAATTAATTAAACTTAAATAAAAATGGTCTGTTTTTCCCATCTCTAGTTGATGTTGCTGAAATAGTGCTAACTCTTGTTGCCAAAGCATGAGTAGTTTTAATGAATATATATATATATATATATATATATATATATATATATATATATATATATATATATATATAGTGAAGGGCTAGTTACAGAACTCATTTTAGGCTACAGAACCTACAGAACTCAATCTAAACAATTGACTTTTAAAATGAAATGATCATGGAAGATACATGAAGTGATTTAATGAGGGACCCCCATGCATGTATGTTATTCATGCACGAAAACATATATGTTTTTGTGGATGTATGTTTTCATGTATATATATATGTGTGTTATTTTTGCATTATTTGAACATATATGTTTTCCAGTATTTTTGATGTCTTTCTTAAAGTATATGTTTGATTTGGGTTAAATGTTATTGTTTTGCATATTTTTTTACTAAATTCTAATATTCTTAGATGAGTTCTGTTTGGTTCTACGCAAAAAATGGGTTCTGTAAATAGCTCGCCCCTATATATATATATATATATATATATGCATTCTAATTTCTAAGAATCAATGTCTTGCTTCGATAACCAATTATGGTATTGGTGGTTGTTTGAATATGTAATTACATAAAATTAAAACAAAAAAGAGCTTAAGATAATGCATTATTATATTTTAAAATTATTTTGGATAATTTTTCTTTGCAGTCAAAGGTTAATCACAAGATCCACATAAAGTTAAATAACAATAATTTAAGCAATAACAATATTAAACTTTCATTAATTTCAAATTTTATTGTTTAATTAGCAAAGAAAAAGAATTTAGTAGTATACAAATTATATGATGTGCAGTTGTTCATGGTTAAAAATAAACAAAATAATTCGAGAGAAATTAACGAACAAAGTATCTTAGGAAATGAGCCTCGGAATCTGATGTAATTGAATGAAACGCACCGCCGCCGGATCTCTCCTATCCGATCAGTCTTTAGGTGAGAATAAAAACCGAAAAACCGAACCGAAACCGAAAACCCCGAAAAAACCGCCCCGAAAAAACCGAACCGTTTGAAAAACCAATGTTAACGGTTTTGATTTTTAGAAAACCCGAATGTTTGGGGCGGTTATCGGGGGCATATGAAAAACCCGACCGAAAACCCCGCCCCGCCCCACCATAATATATCTTTTGAATTTTATACAAAATAGTATTATATTTATAAAAGATTTGACATTTAATTATTATTTAAAAATAAAATATTCTATTATTAATCTTATTCAAGTTATGTTACTTCAAATTTATTATTACATTATATTAAACTTACGAGTTGTTTTTTTTATTTATAACGAATTGTGTTAAGGTTTGGGAGTTTAAATCATGATATTAATTTTTAAGGTAACAAATTAATAATTTTAAAGGAAAACAAAAAACCGAAAAAAACCAGAAACCGAACCGAAAAACCCGAAAAAACCGAAACCGAAAAAACCGAAACCGAACGGAGTGTAATTCTTAAAACCCGAACTTTCGGGGCGGGGTTTGGTTTTAGTTAAAAACCGCCTCAAACCGCCCCATGCTCACCCCTAGCTTCTCCATTGCTCGACCAAATGTGTCAAAAAAACTTATCATGTCGGGCATACAACTCAAAGAACGGTCTCGTTCTCGGATCCATACCACTGATTGTAAAATGAAGTGTTTTGTTGTCAATTTTCATTCTTACTATCTACTTTTGAAAATTATCTAAAATATTAATGATGAAATGTCATAGAACCTTAGACTCTGATAGTATGTTATGTAATGAACCCCGTGAGCATAATTATATTATTAAATCATGATAAAAAAAAGTTATAAATATGTGAATTTATTTCTGCACCATAACTTTTAAGTCATATACTATAAAGTACATATTTTACAGCTTACTGTACAATTATATTTAGCAATAATTGTGGTGGATGTCTTAAAAGTTGTGGTGTAAAAATCACTCCCTTACAAATATACTGTGGAATATATGTCTTCAAAATAAATATATTATAAAGTTCAAGGACTATTCTTGCCAATCTGCTGAAGTTTAATTAATTCCTTATAAGCTCACGCGGACTTGCAAAATAATTTTAATTCACAATTCACAAACCCCTTTTTAACCTACGTACGCACGAGCTTACGAACGGCGATTTCTTCTTCGACGGCTTACGAACGAACTTACGAATTAGGGGTTTTAACCCTAATTGATTCTTGTACCATTTATTCACTCTGTAAGTCTATTTGATTCAAAGCTTTGTAAACACTGCAAGATTATAGTGGATTGATTATCGGCTTCCTCCGTCCGTGGTTTTTTCGTGGTTTTTTCCCATTTTGGGTTTCCACGTAAATCTTTGTGTCTCTTTATATTTACTGCATTATATATTTCGTTGTGTGGTTGATTGCATATTGATAGGGTAATCTTATTCCGCTTATAACTAATATTGATTATATTGCTTGGATTCGGGAAAAGGGTTTTGATATTATCCTAATTTCATTGATTAGGGTGAAATTATTGTGTTAATTTTTACCCACATTTTACTACATATACTATATTGGACTATAATGTGATCAAGACAACTGAACTTGAGTCATATAATAATCTAACTATTATTGTCATTTAACGATTTGTTATATTTCTTGACCATTTTCCGCTTTTTATTCATCATCATCATGACACGATGCTAGCACGATACCATGATTTCATGTTCTTCCAATTGTTGACATATTATAATCAATCTACAACAATTGACTAAGGTTAATAATCGTTTCTTTTGCAGAGAGATCGACAACCTAAATCTATTGTTGAAGACATTGAAAAAATGATTCAAAATTTAAAATCGATCTACATTTAATCATAACGAAGAGGTCTTTTCGAATCAAACTTTAAAACCTCTAACGTATAATTATTTACAATGATATTATTCAAGATAAACATTAAATCATTATATTACACATGACGATGAGTAACAAGAAGCTTTTGAGTTATCTGCTCTCCATGTCGCCATCCTTCTCATATTGCAACAATGGCGATCTCGGTGTCGATGACGAATCTAAGTTTATAACTTCATCTTTTATTTCATCCTCTTTGGCTTTCCCCCACATCACCGTGTAGAACCCGATCGATATTATTGTCGCCCCAATCACACTAAATAAAAATACAAATTATATTGGGAAAATTACATAAAATATCAATATACTATTAAGTGATTCTTAATTTTAGTAACAACCCTTCGTCCCAATTTTATTGTCCACTTTCCTTTCTATTTGTCCCAAGTTTATCGTCAACTTGAAAATTCCACCAATAAAAAAATAGTTAGGTGATAAAGATAGAATTTTATTGGTTACGCAATGTAATAAATGTATTTTTCTTAAACTATGTAATATTTGTCTGTGGACAATAATTTTAAGACGGTAGTATAAAACTTTTCAAAAATATCAACAGACTTCAAATTTTTTGCAATTTGCAACGAACTTTTAAAAATGATTAAAAATGAAGAACGAGCAAATATATTTATCGTTGATCATTGTAGTTGAATCAACATTTTATGATCAAGAGACTTTGTTGCTAAGGAGGTAGAAAGAGTCGGCCGGAGGAACCATTTAAGAATTAATTAGCACTCATATCAAATTAAGGTTAATTGGCAAAAAAAAAACATACTTCCTCCGATTCATAATAAGTGACACACTTTGGGTTTCACATCTTTTGTGCCAAAAGATTATAATCATGATTAATTTAGATTAATTGGATGGTTAGTGGGGAATGAGTCTCACACCCTTTGAATAAAGTGAGGTTAATAATATTTAAAAGTCAATAGTAAGAGTAAATGAGTCATTTCACTTTGTTAAAGTAAATAGTTAGTGGGTGAGGGTCCCACTATTTTTTGGCAAATAAGGTAAATTTTCAAAGTATGTCACTTATTTTGAATCACCGAAAAAAGGAAAATGTGTCACTTATTTTGAATCGTATGAAGTATTATTTATTATGTGTACAAACAAGTGGGGAAAAAGATAAAAATTAAATAATCGACCATGTGATTATAAAATATCGGATACCGTCAAGTCGGTAAAGCATTACTTAAATTGCAAAAATTTAAAACTCCGTTGTTATTTTTGTAAATTTTGATAGTTGGTTGTTAAAATTATGAATTACCTAATAGTATGTTGCTATTTTATGCAATTTGCAAATTATAAAGGCATGTGTTTCTCTTTATAATGACACAAAGTAACAAATAAATTTGACGACCGTACTAATTACCTTCCAAAATAGAGATCATCACCGAGGAACATGCCACCCATAGCAACTGCTATAGCAATCGACAACGGTTTAAACATGGACACAAATAATGGGCCTTTTAAGCGTAAAGCCCACGTATGTACACTATTGTTCAAGCACGAACCAAGCACACCCTACATGACTCAACAAAACCCGACTAAACCCCGTTTAGACGCCATCAAATCGATTAAAAATATGTGAAAAAATATGATGTTTTTGTACTCACGGAGCACAAAATTGAGGCTAAGGCTATATCGGGCTTGAGCTTCCAAGTACTTGAATTTGGTTCGGTAAAAGCGCCCACAATTGCAGCCAAAATGCTGACTATTAAGTTGTAAAAGAACACTACTGTCAATTCTGCTGGGTATTCCTTCATGATTTGTGTCTGCATTTATCAAATAATTATATATTTTTTATTTTAACCAGTTTACAACTGTGTAGATCCTAAACCGTTCTTGGGCCTGCCCACACATTAAGTTTCATTTTCACCCAGTGAGAAGTGAAAAGCCTGCCTAGGCCCGATTGTATTGTCACATATTTTGCAATTTCAATATGTTTAGACAGTTTAAGTTATGAAACGGGCTAATTTAAAGCTTAGAAAAATAATACTTTAATAGAGAAAGAATACGAGATACCAAAAAAACAGGGTGTTCCAAAACTTATAAATAATTACCAAAATAAAAAAACCCTGAAAGTATATTGATATTTTTATGTCATTTACTAAACTATATATTCTCCTTAATTTCTTACCTGCACGATGTACCACAAGGGGACCAAAATGTACTCAGAGGTCAGAAAAAGGCCTCCGAGAGCCCAATTTGATTGTGAAGAACCGAGGGAAACCGTCGCAGGTTGAGAAGGCGATAAACTCCATATAAGTTTGGGACCCTTGTAAAGTGTCACAACAAATGCACCTGTTACGGAAACAATTGTGCCCAAAACCTTTGCCCGCGTACTTTTCTTCACAAAAGATAGTGTCTCCATCCTGTTTTTCAACCATAAACACAAAGTGGGTCATGACTCCAATCTATCAACTACAGGAACTAGAAAATGACACCCACTATATGTATCTTATATCTATGTTTGGATGAGGATCTATAATTATTTATAAAAAACTGTACTAAATCTTTTTAATTCATCATTTTGCCCGTAAAATGAAATTCACTAATTATTTTCTTAAATCTTTTGATTTGCATATGTGTATTTATCAAATGCGTAAAAAAATTTAGCATCTCTTTATATTTTACATCCATCCATGTTATTGACTTATTGTACATATTTTATAACGAAGGACCTACATATGACAACGCATTGCGCGTGTCGTAATAAACAATTAAAGTGTGGTTTTTAGTGACAGCTTCAGTTTGTCGCACACAAATCTTTTTATCTATACCTGAAGATGACGGCAAGGATGAAGGTAAAAGCAGGAACAAGATTGCTAATGGCTGAAGCCAGCGTCGGAGAACTGTAAATAATTCCGGTATAACCCATGATATTTGATGTACACCTACTCACAAAAAATTATAATTAATCAACATGGATATATATTGGTAATTAAATTATAAGTTTTGATAATGATCCACTAAGGGTTGTCAAGGAATATTTGTCTTGAAAAATCAGTTTTTACTTAGTTGCATGAGTAATGAATATGTTTAAGAAAATGAAAGAAATTTTGACTAATGAAAATAAATATCGATTAATAATTTATAATTTATTTAATTATTATTTTCTAAATAGAATTAATTTATTCGTATTGACGACCCTTAAGGCTGTCATTATCAAAACACTTAAATTACCAATGATTTAAGAAAGAATTAAACATTACCCGATAACTCCGAGAAGTAAGATTTTGCTAACTATCGAGGAATTCACCGGAGGAAGCACCCTTGATCTATTATCAGTTAAGAAAAAATCTCAAATAAACTGAAAAAGAAAAAAGAAAATGAAACCTGCTTTTAGCGACAGAAGTGTCGTTGGTAAGATAAGGAGTACCTTTTAGAGAAGAAGGGCGCCGGAAGGAGGAGGAAGGCAGCGACGGCATAGGAATAAACGATGAAAACATGGTAACTCATTCCTCGGAGTGTGGCGGCTTTGTACAAGGTGTTAAGTCCAACGTTGATGCACTCCATGGTCACCATGGCGCCAAACGGAAGGGCATCCCTGTAACAGTAGTATCTCCGGTCACCGGCCATATTTCACGGCGAGTGTGTTATTGTTTATTTTGAGAAAATGATGGAGAGCGTTATTTATGGTACAAAGTGTTTAGTATAATAAATAATAAGAACAATAATTGAAGGTAGCTTACGTAAGATATTGACAACTATTTACTTATGGGACAAACAATTGACATGTCAAGGATAGTGAAAGTTTGTAGACTGTAGTAAACCACCCATATATCAAGTTATCAACCATGCCAAAACTTATCTAAGAACTGATTGTAATTGATTTCTGAAATTGTTATAAAAGTGAGTGAACAACCCTAAAATTTAAGCAAATTTGGATTTCCTTTATATTATCTTTCATAAGAAATGGATATACGTATCGAAAGTTTAAGTTATTAATTAGGATGACGACTATAAACATTTTTATAACGATAGTTTAAACATTGTGAAGTTTTAGCTCGTGAGCAGTACACGCCATGTCATAAAGACGGGTTTAAGGGTAATAAATACCGATTTTGAACCATTCTTTTCTATAAGAGGAGGTAGGGGTCCCAAAACCGGCCTCTATTACCATTAGTTTGATCGTAATGGGCGAGGGTTGGCGACTACAACCGATTTTGGCGACGCATTCCCTCATTATCGACGATCGTGACCAAACCCCCGTTATTCCTTGCATTCGGTTGTCCATGCGACGAAAGAGGTCGTTGTGCATTACATTATGCATGGGAGATAACACATGTATTAATAAAAGAGTTTTGTTAATGACAGCTCATATGACTGTCATTAAAAGGTAGTTACGTGCATAAATCGTTTGTACTTTTAATAGTGGGGTTGATTCCTAAAATAAAGGGGAGGTTATTGATTATTGTACAAGTTTTTAATTCGTGTCTTAACGTCTTATTGACAGCCCTTAGGGTTGTCATTATCATTTTCCTTAATAAAATAAAGAGTAAATTGCAGAAATTGTCCATGTGTAAACCGTAATCTACAATTTTATCCATATACTTTTTTTTTTTCGTTTTTTCTGTCTTTATACATTTTTAATTTCCATTTATTTGTCCTTATGCGGTAAAGCGCAATCTTATCATCCATCCTGTTTATAAGACATTTAACATCATGAATTTGTTCAATATTTTTTTCGTAATGTTCTTTTACCCGAGGATTTTACATATATAATAACTAATAATTTTGCATTCTTGTTAAACTTAAATAATGTAAAACTTATCATAATTTGGTAATAATATATAGAAAAGTAGATTATTAGATCGTATTAATAAATCACATTAAAAGAAAATAATAATGTTATAATACTTTTTAAGTAGCTTTATTTATATTTTCTTCTAGCAAAGAAATGCATGAAACATGCCTTCTCGTGGACATAATTTTACAACTTTTGATTCAGACTAACGTCAAATAGCTACAATATAAAAATACAAATTTCTTGTACGATTGGCCAAAAATAATCTACCATCATTTCATATTCAAATTGAATGTAAAAGAACAAATACAAACATAGACAAAAGACCCGTCAATTTTAAAAAAAATATAAAAATAAATCGGTATTTGTGACGGGTTACTCGGGATCACTGATCACTGAGTTTTACTCGAAATGTACGCGACCTATCAAAAGAGCCATTTTTATTTTTGGATAAATACTACTCTCTCCGTCCTAATTTTATTGTTCATGTTTCCTTTTTGCCTTGTTCCAAAATTATTATCAAATTGAAAGTTCTACTAATCAAACAATAGTTAAGTGGTAAAGAAATCTTTTTATTGGTCAGACAGTGTAATAAATGCATTTTTCTTAAACAGTGTGATTTTTATCTGTGGGCAATAATTTTAGGATGGAGGGAGTATCATTTAAACTAATTTAGGTGTTGTTTATTTTTTGGCAAAAGATATGCGTGAGGTCTTTTGTTTGCGCCACACAGACAACAGACAGAAAAACTCCACTGAAAATGTTTGTTTTTTGGAAGCCCAAAGATATTAATATGTCGATCTGCCGCATGGTACAAACTTAAAAAGTTGCTTTTTGTGTCTTCCAAGATTAAAAAAGAAAAAAGATAAGCAAGAAAGAGGTCACGCAACACTAAGGGGGTGTTTGGGAAAACTTATTTTAGGGGGCTTATGGCTTATAAGCTTATATAAGCCTTAATAATCCCTTTGAAAAAAGATTATTAAGGCTTATATAAGGTTATAAGCCATAAGCCCCCTTAAATAAGTTTTCCCAAACACCCCCTAAGCCACGCATCTGTTCAACCTCCGCCCAACTCCGGCCAGCCTCCTTCTCCGGCGAAAAGGTAACCCTACTCTCCGTTGCCGACGTGCTCTCTCTGTCCCAACTCCGGCCAGCTTCTGTCTCTCTCTCCGTCGATGTCTCTCTCTCTCCCTCTTTTCTGTCGCTCTGTCCGGTGATCTCTCTCTCCGTTTCTGTCTCTCTCTCTCCGTTGATCTCTCTCTCTCCATCGATCCCTCTCTCCGCCTCTGTCTCTCTCTCCGCCGATCTCTCTCCGCCTCTGTCTCTCTCTCTAGTGATCTCTCTCTCCGTAGATCTCTGTAACGACCCGAAATTGTAAATAAATAAATTGTACAAAAATATGATAAATAAGGATAAAACGTTTAAAGAACGTAGGAATTGGTTTCGTGTCGTTTGGAGACCGTACGAGAAAGTTATGGGCGAAACCGGGTCGAGGCAAAGTTGGAAAAATGCAGCCCTGGCTGCATTGGAAGTTCGCGACGCGAACTTTGGTCGCGATCGGGAAGTCGGGCCAGGTAGTTTGGCTATGAGGCGCGAAGTAGTTCGCGTTTGGATGACGATCGCTAAGTCTGCGAACGAAATGCAAAGTTAGCGACGCGAACTTAGTTCGCGCCAAGCAGCATTAAAGTCGGGTTTGAGCTCATTTATTGCATTTGTAAACCCTAGTTTTTCTCTCTTCAAGTGTGTGAATGATTTTGAGTGTAAAGCATCATTTGGAGCAGATTTCTTGGTCAAATCTTGTGATTCTTCACTCCTAGTTGAAGATTAAAGGTATATCTTCACTCCTTTGTAGTTGTAGCTTTAGATCTATGGGTTTAGAAGCTTGGGTTTGAAACCCTAGTTCTTGGGTTGGTGATTTATGGTGAAATATATGTTGTATACACTTAATAGATGGTATATTAACAAAGGAAACAAGTGTATGATTATGATTTGTAGGAATCTTAAGGGTTGGTTAAACCTAGGGTTTGGTAAATCACCATATTTGGGGGAAATGGATTGATGGGTGTTATCTAGAGGTAGATGAACACATTGGTAGTAGTTTGTGATGATAATCTTGTTGTGATAATTGTTTTAGACATTCGGTGAAGTATTGAAGTGGACGAATTGTGAGCAAGGAACCGGCGGAAAGAATACGGTTAAAGCATCTTTGTTACTAAGGTGAGTACGTGTGGAATTTACTGAGTACATAGCCCTTTTAAATATTTTCATTACTTGCGTTACGGTCTATTTGCTTATATGTGTAGGCTTGTAGTATTTTGAGTTAGTGATAGATATTACCGCTAATATTGGACTAACTTGATTGATGATGAACGTGATAGCCGAGAGCTAGATTGGCATAACCATAGGGTTATGATGAGATTGAGATAATGTGATGATACGGGCGACTCCCGATCATGAGGTGTGGAGTGAGGGGCAGTTGGGTGGATTCCCATCGACTCATCCACGTTAGTTATGTGATGACACGGGTGACTCCCGGTCATGAGGTGTGGAGTGAGGGGCAGTTGGGTGGATTCCCATCGACTCATCCACGTGAGTTATGTGATGACACGGGCGACTCCCGGTCATGAGGTGTGGAGTGAGGGGCAGTTGGGTGGATTCCCATCGACTCTTCCACGTTAGTAGTCTTACTCATTGGACGTATTCCGGTGGGCAAGGCAGGTATCGGTAGCGTGGGCGATCCTATTGCCGATATCTTGTTTTCTAGTTAGCTCGGGGGCGACCCGATAACTAGATATGTATGTGATTCTAGCTAGTTCGGGGGCAACCCGATAGTTAGACGTGATTGCTAGGTAAGCAAGATTGATAGGGTCACACTAAGGTGACTAGACTGGATAGTTGGATATATATATATATATATATATATATATATATATATATATATATATATATATATATATATGTATATTGATTGGTTATATGAAACGTGACATTTCACTTTTATTATCGGGTCTAAACCCATGTAGCTCACGAGACGTTTTGTCTCACGTACTCCTTGTTTTGTTTTGCTATGTACTCAGCTTCGGGATCGAAGGCTTAGGTACGCATGGATAGAGATGCGGGACCTAGATTAGAAGAACACTAGACTGGATTTAGTCTTAGCTTGGTTATGATCTATTTTGTAACACCTACGTACTTTTATACTCTGATTTCATACCAAGGTTTTTGTAAATCCAAATTTGAGGATGTTCTTCTATTTATAAAATGTTTTATTTTGGCCAATATTTGGTGTTAAAAATTTGAGGTGTTACAATCTCTCTCTTCACCTCCGTCTCTCTCCGACTCTGCCTCTCTCTTTCTCTCTCTCATTCCACGTCTCTGTTTTTTGCCCCTTTCAATTTTGCCCTAATTTTACCCTAATTCAAATGTGCAGATGTAAAAATCAAACGTCACTTTTGTTGCAGGCTGCAGACCTTTATTCCACCTCAGAAATTACAACACTTTACAGATGTGATCCACACACCACAGATCTTTTTATTTTAAAAAAATAAACAGCACCTTAGTTCATAAATCACACACCCAAAAGAGACAAAAGTCCCACCAATATCTCAATCCGGGTCTTCTGTACAAATAAGTCGCAAATTAAGAATTCGAAATCACACGATTCTTATTTAGTTAAGATAACAAAATAAACTGGAAGATGGGAATGACGGAGGGGGTACGTCGTATAAAAACATCAACCATATGTTCAAGATAAAAACATCAATCATATGAGAGAACTACTCTAATTAAGTAGTAACTACCAACAAAACCCAATTAATTAACTTAATTTATTAACGGTCATACTTTCTTAATTAGATCAACCAATATATTAAGAATCACACACTAGATGTGATAGCCTAGCAGTAAGAACGCGCGAAATAATCTCTTAGATGTTACTTATTCAATTCATTCACTATGTAAATATCTATCGGATGACTAGAGAAGTGTTCAGGAATAGAATTTACGTATATCACAAGTGAAACTCGGTCATCTCACGGAAACCCATTATAAATGACTTCAAAAAACATCAAACGTCATCTCATTCTTTGTTTTTGGGTCGTGAAAATTTCTTTCACGGTGCAATCTATTTATGTACGTTGTCTTCGTCATACTTTCTTGCATGTTTATTGATTTTAGTGAAACATATTTCTCTATTTTAACCTTTTAGAACAATATTTTACCTTTTATGCTACCGGTCCTTTGCGGTACTAGGTCCATCATTGTTACCATTTGAGTATTTGACCATGTTCATGTGTTCCACTTGAAATTCACATGCCTCGATCACTCCTCACCGTTCAATTTCTTGGCCACTTGAAAGTACCACACTCTCAACCAAAAAATGTTCGACGATTTGTACACAATATATAGATTAGGGTTGTCATTGGAACCTTTTGCTTTGAAAATGATATATTTGTCCATATCCTTGGCCAATAATGCGATCATAATCATGCAAATAAAGAGAACCAAAAGGCTTTCAACTATACCGTTACGGCACGAAATGATTAACTATCACTAAATCAGCTAATTAGAAACAATTGGAAGAACATGAACTCATGGTATCGTGTCGGACGGACCGTGAAATCAGAAGGTAGCTGGTCGGAAAGAGTCGGTTAGATCGATGGTTATAACTTGATCGGAACTGGTTGTTGGACATATAAACTCAGTTGAACTAGACGGTTGAACCCAAAAACCTGGTTTTTCTAAGAGAATTAGATGAATAAAATAGATATATAGATTTTTTATATAGGTTTTAGAACTTAAAAAATGATAAACTTAGTTGGAAAAAAAGTTTTGAATTTTTTCTTTTTTTTATATATTTTTTATATTTTTTGGTTTTTGTACATAATTACTGCATAACAAATACTCGGTTCAACCTTCTGTCTAATCAAATCCGATTGGTTCAACCGTATTTAAGACATTGACCAATTCAATGCGAAACTAGTTTTTAAATCACTAGAGAGTAGTTAAAAGATACATTAGTTTAAACTTTTAAGTGCATAAAAATATTATTTAACTAGTAGGTTTTACAAGGCGCAATCTCATGTTGGGTTTTCATATGATATCTAAAATACTATTTACCGTTAATATTATCAACTAAAAATATCAAAGATTTAATTCTTAATTCAGTAGCAAAATGTATATTCCCACGAAGTACATCCACTATGAACATTTAGAATATAATATTCTACATCTAAATGATAAAAAGTCAATACTGATAAAGAAAGTTAACAAAGACAGCAGAACAAAAAGGAAAAAAAAAAAAAATTATGTCTGCTAGTATTCATTATATATTCCTTTGTAATAATAATCCGAGAATAATATCTTTTAAATCTTTATCTTTAGCAAAACTCGAACTAAATCTTCCTTAATACAAATCTTCTAAGTCTTCATACCCCCTTTGATTTATATATCATTAATATGCATTTATAGTGTTGTAACTTACATCATCGAAATTGATTTATATATCATTAATAAGGCGATTGTAATCTATGCATCACATTTGTGTAGTATATAAATCACCTTTCATTACTAACGAAGATTTTAGGTCCTCGTTTCGTGGCGGGTTGTAAAAATCAAATTATATTTATAAACTAATATGTTATCAATTTCATTAGGGTAACTTGGATAATTATTGTGTTAGTTGACCTTTAAAAGATATGCAGATTGAATTAGTTGTAAATTTACTTAATCTATACATTACAATAATATAAAATAATTTGGATTAACTTCATTTCGTACATTCAAATTATATAAAATACTTTCAAATAATAAAAGATATAATAAAAAAATATTGTTATTGTATAAAAAATATCATTTAAATACTATAAAAATAATAATGATAGATTCACCTGAAACGTCAAAAATCAAAAGATAGCAACAGCTAAAAAAACCGCTTAAATGTATAAAAAAAACTATTAAACACTATAAAAAAAATAATAATAGAGTCACCTGAAACGTCAAATATCAAAAGACAGCAACAACTAAAAAAAACCGCTTAAATGTATAAAAATAAACTATTCAGCAACTATTAATGAATAGTAAAAACATTTGATAAATATTGGAGTATATAGGTAATATATAGAGTAAATGACAAAATAGCCTTTGTGTTATACTGTTATGTCTTTGTTTACGAAAATAGTACGTTATTACAGCTCATTTTACAAAATAGTCGTTTTATTAGTATTTGGTTTTGTAAAGATTTTGGAATAACTATTTTACTTGGTATTATCAGTCTTATCATTTTATTAAAGTCGTATCATTTTCTACGTTATATACACTACAGACTTTGTATTTTTGCTAAAATAGGATTTATTATGAATTTATATCCACTTTGCACATAATATACAAACAAAAGGCTTTCCATATGTCGCATCTAAATTCATAGTGCCTCTTGGCCACTATGAAAATTAAAAAGTACCCCACAAATCTCAATCAGTTATGTTCTTAGTTTCGTATACACTTTGTTGACAATGAAAAGTTCTTGGTTTGAAAATGAAAAGTTCTTTGTATCCTTTTAAATGAAGGATACAAAAGACGTAACATGTAGACAGTCATACTTCTACCCAGAGATAGAAAGATTGCTTTTTGATTTGTCCCACTAATATTATACTTTAATAATGCAATCAAAATCACAAAAAAAAAAAAAAAGAAAAAAAAAAAAAGATTGTTTCAATCAGATAGAATCATGATGCATCCATTAAGCAAGACATTCATACACTAATAATCAGATATCAAACAAGAGCCAATGAATATATCATTTTTAAAAAGACATTCATACACTAATATATGTGCAAACATAAAAGAAAAACGTACAAGTTTTAAAAAGGTAAGAGTTATGGGAGCTAAAATCAATTTATAAAAACTGGATGATTTTTACACGGCATCTTTCAATCTCCACACCACAATAGATGCATTATATACTTGTATAATTTACAATAAATATTTATAAATTAAAAAAATGTGTATAGAAATTAATTCACTTTACAAAAAGGTATCGACAAGCCTTCACTGTGTTGTCAACTTGTCATAACCGACTATTTTGATCTCTGATATTGACTTCCCCATGTCATTATAACGAGAAATTATACGGAGTAATATTTAGTCGGAGACCTTGGGTTGTTTGGGGTTTTCCTTTTAAAGGTCTTGGGTTCAAGCTTTGTTGGAAGTAAAATTTGGAGATTAAAAGGTGATGAAGTTTATTCCCCATATGTGGAGGGTTCGAGGGAATGCATACTGCCCCTTGTGAATGTATTGTCTAGACTTAAACCACTCACTTATGTCGTTCGAAAAAAAGAAATTTAGTTGAGACCTACCAAATGAAAAGATGACATGGAGATAAGATGGCACATGAGAAATTTAATGCTAGTAAATAAATGAGAGAAACATAATAAGGACACATGCCATTATCTCATTAGTTAGGTCCAATTTGTAGTACTAAATAACCTTTTCAATAATATTATATTAATCAAAACACTATTTTTTGACAAATTTTTATTTTTTTACTGAAAAGATAACATTTTTCTCTCTCGAAAATTTGTGTTCCCCTATCGTTTGTTGAAATGCATCTAACATGTTTCTCCTACACGAATAAAACAAAATCTCGATACTTGATAGATGCATTATGAACCCCTTAAACCATCTTGTCTTTTTTAATACATAAATATGCTAATCAAGGATTTGTTTCTCTTACTTCAAGATTTCTGGCGCAAATCAAGAGCCAAATGAGAAGATAGTTTGACCAAATTGTTGACCGATGATTCATTTTTGGAGAAGATGGGTGTTTTCAGTTGATGACTCGAGTCTTGAAACATCATTTATCGTCAACTTACGTTCTTTAGCTTGTCCCCATAAAACCGTATAAACTCCTAGACCGATTACCACTGCTCCAATCACACTGCAAGAAAGTCAAAGATCAAATCATAGTCAATGTTTACTTCAATCTAAACATACCAACTTGATATTGTAATCTTGAAAACTTATACTTAATGAAGATAAAATTTATTGATACTTACTTGCCTATATGAAGAACATCACCAAGAAATATCATACCCATTATAACTGCAATCACCATTGATATGGGCTTAAACATCGAGACAAAAACCGGGCCTTTTTTGCGTAAACACCATGTTATAACTGTGCTACGAATTGCTGTCCCAAATAGAGCCTAAAAAGAATTTTTGATTTTTTAAGGCCAGATTTTTTTTAAAAAGGTAATTAATAAGTTGTAATAATTTACCGCAAAAAATATAGAAACCCACTCGGTGCGAGTTTTGAGAATCCAAATGTCGGTATTTCGTTCTAAAACGAGAGTAAAAATTGCACATTGGATTGTACCGAATAAGCAAAAAAGGAACACTACAGTAACTTCATCTGGGTATTCCTTTATGGTTGCTGTCTGGATGAGAAAATAAATAAAAATAAAAAAGGAATATAAAAAACGTGACTTCTAAAAACACACTTAATATTTGACCTGAAAAACGTTCCATGAAGAAGAGCAAATGCAAGTGATTCCAATAAGTAAACCACCGAGTATCCAATTTGATTGTTGTGAAGAAAGTAGATTATTATGTGAATGATGATCAAGAATAGTCTTGAATAAAGCTGGACCTTGATAAAACGTCATCACAAATGCTCCCGTTATAGCCACAATTGTGCCTATCATTTTCGCTTGGCTTGTTGACTTTTTAATATCGAATATTTCCATCCTATTACAACACCAAGAAAAGTTGTAAGTGAGTGTGAAACGTTGACTTTAGGATAAAGTAGAGGTGGAAAAATGAACGGGTTGGTAAAATGAGTCGAGTTGGCCAAACTCAGTCAAAACTCGGAAACTTGGTCAAAAGCTGAAATGTGTAAGAATGAAAATTGTACCTAAAGATGATAGCAAGCAAAAAGGTAAAAGCTGGAATTAAGTTGCCCAATGCAGCTGCTAGAGTTGGTGAGCTATAGTTTATTCCAGCATATGCACATACCTGCAAAAGACAAATCCTGCACACATAATACAAACTTAAAAGTCATTTAATTTTATAAAAAAAATAACCCCAATCATAACAAAATGAATCGACCCGTTACCCTAAAAGGCCAAGCCCGAAGAGTTTAACAAGGACAGATAAAGTGAGTGGGGGTCGACCATTTCTGCAAGAACCAATGATAATAATGTTGCATAAAAAATGTATAAATCTGAATAAAAGTTAACATCAAATTAACCTGCAAGTATGGATGATGAAATTAGGAAGAAGAAGAATGGTACCAAGGGCATTATAGTAAACAACATATACAAGATTACTTAATCCATCATTCATGGCTGCTTTCCCTAATGTAATCATTCCAACTTCACCACATTCCACCATTACCATACCAGCAAAAGGTAACACTTTTTCCATAAATGAATCCATCCCCATTCCCCTTTTTCTACCTTAATCTGTTGCAGGATTTAAATAAACATTAATATCAAACAGATGTGATCTATGAAAAGATCTAATTTAAAGATTTAATTTTTATTATACTAATCAAACTAGGATTTACATAGAGGAAAATGCCAAATCTAATAGTATCATTTTTCTGGGAAATAATAACAACTTTCATTACAAAATTAAAGAAACCCCATCAGATCACTGATTGAAATTTTGTTTCTTTCCTACATTTTGGAAAAACTATCCTAATCTCAACTTTCAAGCTCCAATTTTTATCATCAAATCAACAAAAAAATTAAGAACCCTAATTACCCATGAAATAATCACTCATTCTTGCTGAATCAAAACATCAATTAAGATTTATTAGCAAGAATCAAGGAATACAATTTCAGTTAGATATATAGTAAGTTCAATACATTAAATGCCATCAATTGCACATATGTAACCGAAATTGTATTCATTGAATCTTGCTAATAAGATTAACTCATAAAATTGCAGGATTAATTGAAGAGCAAACAGAGAGTTGGATAGAAAGAACCTGAACGAGAATCCAGAATCCGAAATTGGGGGGGTCAATAACTTTGATTTCCGAGATTTTTAAGTGGGTATCTGTGGAATGAGTATTCGGTTTTAGAAAATCAGATAAAAAGAAGATCTTTGTTTTGTACCAGAAATTTTGAGCGGTGTAATGAAAGAGTGAGTTCTAAAGATAATACTAGTATTGTACTGAACAAGTGACATTTGAAGCAAACTTACCTGTAGGTTATACAGTTGTGTGTTTACAAACCCTAAGCTTATCAGTTGTTACATTTTAGTCCTTGTATTAGAGAAAACGACTTTCTTGGCGCTACTTTTTTTATTCTTCTTCTTACGTTTGATGCTAAATGGACTCTTTGATCATAAGAGCACTGGTCTGGTCTGGTAAAAGGGCTCGTGAAACATTTTTGGTGGGCTGGAGGTGGCCATGTGAACGGTCTGTTATTTAGGTTTGCACGAAGAAATCAAAGAAGAAGCTGTTGGAGTTGTGCACTTGCAGGAAGAAAATGAACAAGTGTTATGTTTGGGTTTTAAGTTTTCTTTGGGCTTCTGAGAAGGTTAGGTTTTAAGTTTTGTTTGGACTTTTGAGAATATTAGGGGCTCGACGTAATACTCCGTAATGTAATTGAAATCGGTTGTAACTAAATACATTTTGAATTGAATTCGGTTGTAATTGAATACGGTTACGCGTTTGGTTTCCAACCAAAATTTTGAGTTGTAATTCAAATCAATACCTATACATTTTTTTTAAAAACTTTTTTAAATTCTTTTTAAAATTTTTATTATTTATTATTTATTATTATTATTTTATTTTATTAATTTTTTTATTTTAATTCTTTTTTTTATTTTTTTAAATTTTTTTATTATTTTTTAATTTAAAAAAAATATTAAATTTTTTTAATTTTCTAATTTTTTTATTTTTTGTAATTTTTTTAAATTTTTTTCTAATTTTTTTAAATTATTTAAATTTTTTAATTTTTCTTAAATTTTTAAATTTTTTTTTAATTTTTTTAAAATCTGAAGCATATAAATATTCAAATTTATTAGCTTACAAAAGGACCGTAATTGAATTCATAGGGTGTTGGCACAGAATTCAATTACAACGAATATCGTAATTCGAAATTACGTCGTAATTGAATTACGAAAAAAAAGTTCATCCAAATGTCCTCCGTAATATAATTGAATTACAATCACGGATGATTACGTCAAAACAAACGGGGCCTTAGGTTCTATTCGAGTGAATTTAACCCCAATTACCAAAAAATTTACACAAAAATGTATAAATAAAATCTGGTATTATGAACTTTTGAAAATCTGGTATTATAAATTAATTTTTCGGCCTATATTTTTTTATAAAAAAATTAATGAAAAAACTAGCGACATAGAAATTTAAATGGTATGATGATATGGTGAGTATTTTCTTCAAAATGATGTGAGTTTGATTTAGTTGATGAGATAATAATAGATAATATGACAGGAAAAAGAATGTGATCAGTAATATCCATATCACGTAAGCCAACTTTTCACTTTTAGTTGCACTTTCTTGTATTACTAATTCACTATATTTCTCATAATTCCTCCGTTTCAAAATTAGTTGCACTTTCTTGTATCATGAATTCATTTTGAAGTTTTTCTTATTTGGTGAAAATTAATGGGACCCATACCCACTAATTATCTCATTTAATAAAGTAAAATGACTCATTTATCGATCCTTACTTTCATTTTTAAACATCATTAAATTCACTTTAATCATAATATGTGGGACTCGTCACTCATTAACCATCTAATTTAACCTTCATTACAATATTTTGTCTTAAAAACGCGTAACCCAATTTGTGTCACTTATTTTGAAACGGAGGAAGTATAATTCCAGCCCAAATGTTTTTTGAATCTTTCATAAATAAATTAATTACAGTTTTACCATCGTTCAATAATTATAAAAGCTAGTAATTTGTAATCATCAAAAAATATCAAGTTTATATACCTCTCTTTACGAGAGAAGAAGATAAAAAGGGTAAAATCGAATGTTACCATTATACCTCCCGTACAAAACGAAAAGAAAAAAAAAAATGTTTAATAACATTTGCGTTTTACTAATAAAAAATAAATAAAAATAACGAACAAATAACAAAGATTTCATCCCATTGAATTTTTATCACATTTTTTGCGAAATTTCACACACATAAGACATTACCATGAACGTAGTGGATGGTAATGAGGCAGCCACGTGCGACGGCAACCGGCGACGCGTCCCCCATATTACAGCGATTGGCAACCACGACCAAACGCCCTTTACCAATGCACACTAGAATATATTCGTATTTTTTAGCAAATTAACATTTTTTTTGGAACCGCATATAACATTACCATACTAGCAAAAACTAATAGCAAGAAAGAGAAAAATTACATGAAAATTTATATGATAACGGTATTGTAACACCTCAATTTTTAAAACATCTTTTAAATCATATTTTTAAATAAAAATATTATAAAGTCCAATATTCCAAAATGCGGTTTAATTAAAACCATTTAAAAGTTTATCAGAGTATTAAAACCGGTGTTACAAAACAATATCATAACCATAGGATAAACGGGACCTACCTACAAGCTCCCGAGCTAATCGACACTAGGCCACTCCTATCGCGACCTTCTAACCCTTCGATCTCGAACCTGAGTACATAGCCAAAAACAAAGTAGTACGTGAGACAAGATAGTCTCGTGAGATACATGGATTTTCGACCCATTCTCAAATATAATAAAAGGTCATATTCTTTACTTTTCTTTATTCGCTTATAAATTATCAATTTATATTCTTATCGTTTATTCATACTTACTAGTAAGCTAATCGTAAGCTTACCCATCACATAATCACATATATGTAAGTTATCCATAAGCTTACTCCTTTATCACATACGCCACGGATTATTCCGAAGCAAACTCCCCCGATATGGGTTATCATCACAAGATCACATGGTAATTGGGGGTTCTCCCAAACTTACCAAGATCTCCAACTCCCCCGTCTCGCGGGTTATCGTAACCCCCCTTTTTATCGGGTTATCATAGTCCCCATATTGTCGGGTTATCGTTCACATAGATATACTACCCTTGCGCAGGGAGGTACCGCCCCAAGTAGTAATCTCAACTCCCCCATAAATGGGTTATCGTTATCCAGATATTTTCTTTACACACATTGAATTCATCAAATACGGGCCTATGCCCCACCAATTCATAATCAAACATAAATTATAATACATCTATTCTAATTATCTTATTATTCGCATTTAACATAGTCATATTTCATTTATCTTTTCTTATCATTATCGTCATAGACTTCATCATTTAGTCTACTAATAAGATTCACTTCTTATTACTCAAAATCATAAATATTTTATCTCTACATCGACTAGAGTATATAAGCAATACTAGTCACTTATACCTATCCTCTTAACAATTCAGTCATTGCCTTTATTAGTATAGTTTACGAATCGATACTTGATACATGGAAATCATTTGTTGTTAGCTTAATTAATACATATTATTAATAAGCCAAATATCGTACTTTCTTATTCATTACTCTTAGTCAAACATCATATTAATAAAGAATTATTAATTACTTTTCATTATCATATCTCTTTCAAAAATTATTAGTCATTTAGACATGCTTAAATAGCATATTACTTGCATTCTCTTATCTTTTTAATCATGTCTTTATTAAAAACATTTATTAATAAAGACTTATAAAAACGTCATAGTTTTCAAAATCATTTGCTATGTACTCAGTAAAAGTCTCATGTACTCACCTTAGCCAAGCTAACTCCAAATCGTGTCTGACAACACGAATCCTTGCTTTCCAACTTGTGAAATGTCACAAAGCTTTAGGTCTTCTTGACCTATCATCAATATCATCATATAATCTAGTTATTATCCATAACCAATCACTAATCAATCCATGACAACATTCCTAGCCACCAAGTTCATCCAACTTGGTGGAATCTCAAACCCTAGTTCATTATTCCATCAAAATTCCCAAATCTAACTTGTACACAATGATTACAAGCTTACAATGAGTGTTCTACACTCATGTTTAGTCATCTTCCCCAAAGATGACATGGTAGGTTACCCCAACCACCATTTTCCCCAAAATAAAGTTCATAACTAGCTAGATAACATCAACAATCAAGAAATCTTACCTTTGATGTTTGAACCTCCAAAGATGGTGAAGATTTGAGCTAGGAATCACCAAAATCATCACTTCTCTCTCTAGAATCGGCTGCACACTTTAGGGTGGAGAGAAATGAGCAAAAACCCTAGAAATCCCGTTTTTAAAGCTGACCTCGTAAGAGTTCACGTTCGCGAACCCATGTTCGCGTTGCGAACTTTGCGTGCCGTGAACTCTTCGCGTTGCGATCCTGGTCGCGACCTACAACCATCAAAACCCCAAATTCTCTGTTGATAGTTCGCGTTCGCGAACTATAGTTGGCGTCGCGAACTCTGGCTGGCAGCTAGGCTGCAACTTTTGTTGTTCAATCCGACCCGGTCTCGTCCTTAATCATATCAAACGATGTCCAAATGACACGAAACCAATTCCTACGTGCTTTAAACGATTTATCCGTATTTATCATATTTTTACATAATTTATTCGATTCAAAAATTTCTGGTCGTTACAACTATCTATCCCTTAAAAGGATTCCGTCCTCGGAATCAACTCAAATATTTTCCGTTCCACAATCGACCGAGTATTCCGCTCCCATTAGTTCTTATCTATTACCATCAAACTTTTCCAATCATGATCCTACAACAATTATACATTTAAAGGCCCTCTTAACACCGTTATGTCCAAACGGGTCAAAAACCCATATTAAGCCCTTAATACTCCAAACGGGTCAAAATTCCATAGCTCGACTCTAACACTTCTAATCATTTAACCAACTCCTTTTATCTACATAGAAACGATATGACCCAATCATTAATATTAGTAAATGAACCAAAACGATAGCCAATGTCTAGCTTGACCAATTTGTCAACGTTGTCTAATCTTTGACTCAAGCACAAAGTCAACCATTCATTGACAACCTCCTCACTCACCAAGGGTTCCATTAATCATCCTTTCCTTTACAATCGACCTTACATTCATGATTCAATCAACAATCATATACTCAATTCCCACATTCAATTTGAACCCCCGACGGTCAAAGTCGCACACTATAATTATTTCCATTAATCAATTAACCATTATCATATACATGTGGGCGATACATTATGTTCTTATCCTTGTCTAACCATTTTAAGCGAAAGTCAAAACCCAATTTGACCAAAGTCAACAATCCCCTAGTTGACTAACCTTGACTTATGAATAAAGTCAAACTTACTTTGCAAAATCCACATATCCTTTTCTAGTGAGACATCACTTCCCAAACTTTTAATTCCCGATTCCAATATCTATATTTCATTTCCCAATTGTTCCCTTTTTCCCCGGTTTCAATTTTCACCACCGATTAACAAATTTCATCTAAAGCAATACCAATCAATATTGCCCCTCCATCCGAATACTTATATTATTTGCACTTTCTTTCAAATGTCCTCATACCATACTTGAAATTCTCGGTTACCGGCTTTAGAGCCTCATTCTCATCGAATTGTGACCTAATCACTCATCATACAACTTTCACCACTTATCGGTTACTAATACACTTTGCTTCCTATAAGCATCCATTTTCATAATCTATAAACTTTTAGGCATCTCTTACACTTACCTATGCTTAAACACGACCCGTGTTTTTAACCCAAGTTCACACTTGCCATAAAAATCATAACAATAAATAACCACACGGTCCTACATACGTCGGATACAAACATCATATCCCTGATATAACAACTTATACGTTAACTATCACACCGAGATGATCCAAAAGCCTCCAATCCATCAAGGTCCAAACTGTCACAACGATCGGAAAGCCTCCAATCCCATGTGACTCACCCAATCTCGTTAACCGGAAAGTCTCCGATCTAACAAGCTCCATACAATACCATTCTATATTGCATACAATTCATACATGCATCATTCATTTAGCATCATGCTATCATTTTCTTTCATAACTAATCACATTCTCTATTGAATTTAAATTTCCCCACATTTCACATAATATTACCTTCCTAAAATCATATTCTTTTCATAGACCATTACTCTCACTTATCCCTTTATACCACCCTATACACACACAATCATTTCTAGTGCTTTCCACCAATCTACTCATTTACCAATCGTCTTTAGTCGATTCATTTCCTCATTATCAAAATTTCCAATCTTTCCTTCAACACCTAGGTAACCACCATTGCATTCAATTATCCACATTTTACCGAATCGTCCGGTCAACTCGAGTCAACCAATTGACTCCGATCCATAATCTAAACATAAGTTATCTCACTTTTTCTATGTCATTTCTCCAACCATTAATTGTTACCCTTGACTTAGCATATCATTCCTAGGACATTTTATCATTAATCAACCTTTTACCCTTAGCATCGCATCCATCATCCATGAGACAACCTTTTGTCAACATTCAATCAATCATATTCAATTTCTAAAATTAGTCATTCCCAATACTTATACTTTTCCACATATTTGTATTAAGCAAAAAACGTCAAGACGTGTAAAATTAGGAAAATGATTAGAAAAGTCAAAAATCTGGACGTTCAAAATGACTAGGAATTAAGTTCAACAATTTTTGTATAAATATTTAATATTTAATCATTAATAAATATTTAATAATTACTAATTAAGTCAAACTATTGGGACGTACAAAATTTCATAAACATTAAATATATAATAGTTAATTAACAAAAAAATATAAATACTTTTTATGGTGCGGTTCTGATTTTTTTGTGCGATCATTTGATGGTGCGGTTTTATATTTTTTGGTGCGATCATTTAATGGTGCGGTTGTAATGATTTAATGGTGCGATATTTCTTGGTGCGGTCTTTTACCCGCACCAATTAACCATTATAACCGCATTAACAAAGCTTTTCTGTACTAGTGAAACCCTGCAAACAACCCATATGCGTAAATTTTGTTAAATTTGAAGTATAAAAGTTTCATTTAGCCGGCAAAAAATTAAGTCGATAGATAGTAAAATGATCATTTAACCATCTAAGTATATTTTATAACTGAAAATATTTAATAGAAACTAACCTAAAGTCAATACTACTAGAAAACTGACCTTCACCGACGGCCAAAAATTCATCGCTGAATTCTACGGGTTAATTTGCCAGGGATTTCCGACGGACCATGTGACACGAATTTAGCGAATAATTTGATATAGAAAAACGCATGTTGGAGAACCGTGACTAAATATATAACTATTAGCGACGGATTTACTTTGGTAAATGTTGGTATATATTCTTTTATTATTATTATTGTTTAAAATTTATTTTTAAATGGCCGTCAGAAATTCCGTTGCTAAATTTAATTTCCATCTTTACGTAAATAAAATTTATTAATCAATCCGTCTTCCAATGTCCTTTCAAATTTCGTCACATAATCCGTCGCTGGTAGACGTCACAAAAGTGGTTGGTCATATTTGTTTTTATGGATTCAAAAATAGGCTACATACGCCTTAACGACGAATTCTTCAATGGCAAATTCATATGTCCTTTGCTAAATCTGTTGGAAAATATTTACCAGCAAGTTTTGGAAAATATTTGGTCGGAAATCTGGTTTAGCGATGCATGCTAACAGAATTTTCCGTCAGCAAAGAGCTGATTTCTTGTAGGGCGGAATGGTTTACTGACCTCCATAACATTTCAATACGTCACAATCGAGTCAAATTGCTTACCCTAGAAGGCCAAGGATGACGAATCTGAATACAAAATGTAAAGTCACAGGAGGACGGTCAACGTTTCTGAACAAAAGTAACGAATCAGGATTAGTATTAGTGACATTTAACCGAAAACATAGATGGAGAGCATGCAATATTAGGGTATCAAAATTCAAACCTGAAGAATGAAAAATGGAAGAAGAATCAATGTTCCAAAAGCATTATGGTAAACAACATACACGATACTTTCCATACCATCGTTCATTGCAGCTTTGACTATAGTCAACACCGCCATATCCAAACATAAATAAAAGGCAGAACATCGTCCACCAATGACAATTTCTCAAATCTTCTTGTTGTCTGCATATCTTTTTTTACTTTTCTTGTTTCAATGCAGAAAGAACATGTGCATCTGATTAATACGACTCAGAATTCAAAGTGTACGTTGGTGGCATTCCAGATTAGGTAAACAATCTCATTTCCAAGAAAGAAAATAATTAATTAAATAGATAAAATATTGCAGCTGATCCAGATCTGTAAGCATTATTTATATATCGACGTGAGTCACTACATAATAAAAAAAAATCCATTTGGCTCAATAAATAATGAATAAAAGCATAGTTTCACCTACTACAAGTTAATTTTTATATGCATACAAGGTCTTTTTTGAATAATTCTATACAAGATTAGATAAGATAATTACAACTTAATCTTCATCCAATATTTAAATGAATTAGAAACATCACATTTATCTAGGAATTAACTGTTGGCTTGGATAGAGTCAATCTTATGGCCAATATCTAAAACAGGAAAAGAACCATATATATTAAGCATATTAATATGCTTAATATATTAATAAATAAGATTTAGGGTGATTTCCAAAAATAGACCTAGTAAATCTAAAATTCCCGAAAAAGACTTCATTTTAAGTCTTCTGAAAATAAACCATGCAGCTGTGCAACTCCACCCAAATTTGACAAGTCGTTTGGTCGCACACAAACATGGCCTGATCGTACGTCGGTGGCACAATGGCACAAAAAACATCAAATCGGACCGTCAATTTTGGAAAGATTTGATTCGTAAGTTGTTTATGGGAATAAAAAGGTTGCATTTTTTTTTGTCTATTTTGGTAATTATTTCTAAGATTTTATGGTCATCTAACAAATCATCTTAATCAACATCTTGTGAAACATCATATATACCGAGACAAAAACTTAACCTTGCTTCCAAAGCAGTGTGATTGAGAACCTCAAATGAATCGAACAATTCACTAGGAAGATCTTGCAAACAATTAAAATCATCATATATAAACTTTAGTCAACTTAACAATATATTAACATCCATGCCAAGATTATTCACCAATTGTACTTGTTAATCCCCAAAATATAATTTTAATCCTTCTCCAAATTCAACAATATTGGCATCCTTATCCAGATGATTCATACTAAGTATCCCCTTTAGATGAACCAAACAAACTTTCCACAAGCATAGGCAAGAAATTAAGCCATTTGAATGCCACCCCTGTTGGGCCCTCTTGCCTGTTGCAATTGGTCACTCTGTTTTGCACAAATTTATGCCCTTTATTAATAGTATGAATTGACATTATTTACCCTTCAGGAAACTTTAGCTACTTGTACCATCAATAATTACACATCACATGTCTCCAACAATACTTAAGTTCAAAGAAAATTGACATTTTGATTCATTTCTTGGCAAAAGAAGAGGAGTATTTTGGTTCGATGATCCAGATTCATTTGCAATAGCCAAATCCTCCTCAATCACCTCCAGTAACTTGTTTCTCTCTTTGGCCTGGCCCCACATCACACTATAAAATCCAACTGAAATTATCGTGGCTCCAATGGCACTGCACATATCAATTCAAAAATCAAATTGAATTCCTTTCACAATGATTAACATACTCAAATGGGATCAGATAAGTATGAATTATGTCCCAATTTTCCAGAGGTGTTCAGATGTTGTAAGTTTGCGGGTTCCGGTTTTATGATGGAACCCACGAACTTACATGGTATCAGAGCCATTCTTTTCTTTGAGGCAATTGTGATACTATGTAATAGTTTGTGGGGTTATATCTTAAAATTAATTGGGGTTCCAATTGGTTTAAAGATGAAATTTCACAGACTTACAGATTTGCATTTAAAATGATTATGATTAGAGTAAATTACACAGATAGTCCCTGTGGTTTGACAATTGTTTTGAATTTGGTCCCTAAGTATCAGAAATTACACCTGTGGTCACCGTGGTTTGGACTTCGTATTGGTTTTGGTCCCTAATATTAACAGCCGTAAAATTTTACTGTTAAATTTTTTTAGTTGACGATTTTACCCTCACTCACACCATCTCCTTCCTCTTTTCTTCCTATCACCTGCAATCGGTCACCAAAATTCATTTGCTTGCAAAGATTTTGTTTTTTTCCATTGATTCTTACCAAAATTCACCACACCAAAAGCCAAACACCCACATAAAGCTGTCTTTTTTTCCTAATTCTTTGCACCTATTATAAAAAGTTAAAAAAACGAATTAATTTTGGTGTCATGTTTGAAATTTCTCCCATTTCTGATTCTTTAGGGTTTCCAAATTTGATTTTGTAAAGAGCGAGAAATTAAGAGATGCAAACAGAGAAATCAGAACCATTAAGACCGGCAGCAGCAGCAGATACAAGAGGGAAGCATAGAATTCATGCTGAATTGAAAAGACTTGAACAAGAAACTCGTCATTTGGAGGTCTGATTTTTTTTAATTAATTACAAAATTTTATTTTTATGATTTCTTGCTGCTTTAATCTATATGGGTTTTTGTGGGTTTACTTCAAAATTGAAACTTTTTTATTTATTTATCAAAACTGAAACTTTTTCTCCATCTGAATCCAAATCATAGGCCTGGGATATCTGTTTTTTATTTTGAATTTGACAGAGAGGTTCATGATCATGTAAGAGGAAAACCAGCTTCATCTTGATGAAAAGATTGCTCCTTTTTGTGTGGGTTTTTTCTTGTTGGAAAAAATATCACGATGATACAGGGAAAAGGACTAAACAAGAAAAGAGGGTTTTGATTTGGGTGTGTTTTTGTGTGCATAGATGAAGAAAAGAGGAAGGAGATGGTGAGAGTGGGGGTAAAATTGTCAATTAAAAAAGTTTAACACCAAATTTTAACAGCTGTTAGTATTAGGGACCAAAACCAATACGAAGTCCAAACCACGGTAACCCGTTCTACCCGCCCGACCCATTTCGAATTTGGATAGATCGGGTCGGGTAGTTCGGGTATCGGGTAGAAACATTCGGGTATCGGGTAATCCGAAAATATAACGGATCGGGTATCGGGTAATATTTTAAGTCGGCGGGTATACCTGAATACCTGAATTTTTAAAAGGGTTTTATTTAGAAGGTAAATCATAGATTTTTGGTAATAGAGCTACATGAAATCTGGGGTTATAGAAGCTGATATGGGAATCAAAGGACAATTATGTTACGATTTTCTTCTTTTTATACGAACATTAAGGTGTCAAATTGAAGATGCAATATGGATTAGTTTATTTTGTGAAACTTACAACTTTGTAAGGTTGATTTTGAACTTGGTTTTGGTTTTTGTGTTTTTTGTTTTCAAGACTATTTACATTCAATTGCATTTTGGTTTTCTAGTTTGCACTATTTGAAGTTTGATAAATGTATTTTCAAGACTATTTACATTCAATTGCATTTTGGTTTTTTAGTTTGCACTATTTGAAGTTTGATAAATGTAGAACTCTAATGATTGTCGTGATTTAATTTTTAGTTTACATATTAAAGATTGGTAATTATAATTTTTGTTAACTAAAAGTTTAAGCAAAATTTTTGGGTATTATTGGATATACCCGTACCCGACCCATTATCCGAAGTACCCATACCCAAATACCCGAATTTAATTTGGTTCGGGTATTGGGTATTTTTGATATATGAAAAAAACCGATCTACCCGACCCGAACTACCCATACCCGAAAAATTACCCGATCAACACCCCTAATAGGGCTGTCGAAAATAACCGTAACCCGTTCTACCCGCCCGACCCATTTCGAATTTGGATAGATCGGGTCGGGTAGTTCGGGTATCGGGCAGAAACATTCGGGTATCGGGTAATCCGAAAATATAACGGATCGGGTATCAGGTAATATTTTAAGTCGGCGGGTATACCCGAATACCCGAATTTTTTAAAAGGGTTTTATTTAGAAGGTAAATCATAGAGTTTTGGTAATAAAGCTACATGGAATCTGGGGTTATAGAAGCTGATATGGGAATCAAAGGACAAATATGTTACGATTTTCTTCTTTTTATACGAACATTAAGGTGTCAAATTGAAGATGCAATATGGATTAGTTTATTTTGTGAAACTTACAACTTTATAAGGTTGATTTTGAACTTGGTTTTGGTTTTTGTGTTTTTTGTTTTCAAGACTATTTACATTCAATTGCATTTTGGTTTTCTAGTTTGCACTATTTGAAGTTTGATAAATGTATTTTCAAGACTATTTACATTCAATTTCATTTTGGTTTTTTAGTTTGCACTATTTGAAGTTTGATAAATGTAAAACTCTAATGATTGTCGTGATTTAATTTTTAGTTTACATATTAAAGATTGGTAATTATAATTTTTGTTAACTAAAAGTTTAAGCAAAATTTTTGGGTATTATTGGATATACCCGTACCCGACCCATTATCCGAAGTACCCATACCCAAATACCCGAATTTAATTTGGTTCGGGTATTGGGTATTTTTGATATATGAAAAAAACCGATCTACCCGACCCGAACTACCCATACCCGAAAACATTACCCGATCAACACCCCTACTAGAACGGGTTACGGTTATTTTCGACAGCCCTAACCATGGGTGTAATTTCTGATACTTAGGGACCAAATCCAAAACAATTATCAAACTACAGGGACTATCCGTGTAATTTACTCTTATGATTATTAAAATAATTCAAAATTAAAATACATAAATTAAATTAAACCCCCATCAATTTCTGGTTTACCATGAATAAGATTGACCGCTTACCTTCCTATGTGAAGTGAATCACCAAGAAATGTGACACCCATGATGACTGCAATAACTATTGAGAGGGGCGAGAACATTGCCGCAAAAACCGGACCTTTCTTCTCCAAGCACCAAGTCAAAGCAGTTATACGAATGATAGTTGAATAAATTGCCTTCAAGTAAAACAAAGTCAACCAACCAACCCCAAAATCAAATTTACTTCAAATTTTGAAAACTTACCCCAACAAAAATAGCAGTCATCCCAATTCCAGGTTGCACCACCCAAGCACTTGGATTTGGTTCTAGAAAAGGAGAAACAACTATGCATAGTATTGTCCCAAAAAGGCCGTTGAAAAAGACAATGGTCTGTTGATCAGGATACTCTCTAGCTGTTGCTGACTGGACATAGAATTCAATAAATTAATACAATAGAAACTATTTAAATTAATACTCGATAAATTAATAAACTTTTTAAAATAATAAATTTTTCCGGTCCCAACTTGGGCCAATGTAAAAAATTAAAAAACTCGATAAAATAATTAGATAATAATTTTTTGGAGACCCCTTTATAATTTTCGGTCCCAAGAAATTCATAAATTACTAATTCATAGAAAAAATATATTACACCCTTTTGAAATATGATTTATTAGTTATATGTTTTACTTTAAAGTTCAAGTCTATTTGTAGCTCATTTCTAACTAATCTTAATGCAGCTAATAGCTCAGATGTTGTATTTTGTTTGGTATAAACTATTTTTTTTTATATGCACAATATAATTACTTAAAACTTTTAAAATTAATAACTATTAATTTATCGATAAATTAATAACTCTCTAAATTAATAAATCTATCCGTTTTTTTCATTATTAATTAAATTTTTTTTATTATTGTAGCTAAAAAGTAGTCCACAATTTTAATTTGTGGGATGAAGGGATATCTTACTTGTAAAACCTGTCATATGCAACCGAAGGTTCCACCAATAAAAATGAATACACCTCCCAATTTCCAGCCTGGCGATTGTGGAAGAAGAAGATGATTTGGTGAATCAGGATAAGAATTCGGCGTTGTGTGAATAATTTCGGGGCCTTGATAGAATGTGAACACCATTGCTCCTGATATTGCTATTATGGTACCCAATAGTTTTGCTTGACTGCTTGAATTTCTTATGTTGACTTTCTCCATCCTAGAATACATACATAACGGTTAGAAAACAAAAGTATAGATCATATAAAAGTATGATTGAAACAAATTAGTTTTTTCCAAGTGTCGAGCGCTAACGACTGCAACCAAGAATGTGATCACAGGAGACAAGTTTGATATGGCACTTGCCATGGTTGGAGAGCTATAAGCAACACCTATATACAAAAGAATCTGAAAAAGACAAGTCCTAACTTATTATTTGTGACAATTAATTAAAACTTTGTAGTTAATATCTGAAATGTCACTATGGGCTGCATTGGTACCCTAAAAGGCCAAGGATGAAGAATCTGAAAAGGAGACGAGAAGTGAATGGAGGACGACTGTAAAAGAAAAAGTATTAGTATGATTTTATTTTGTTTAGAAAAATGAATCGATTTTGTATGAATTAATTAACCTGAAGATATGGATGATGAAAAATGGAAGAAGAATGAATGTTCCAAGAGCATCATGGTAAACAATATAGACTATACTGGCCATGCCATCATTCATGGCTGCTTTAACTATGGTCAGCAAGCTCATATCTAAACATGTTATCATCAACATAGCAACAAAGGGCATCACATCATCCATCCATGACCATGCCTCACTTCTTCTTGTCATTTATTTTCCTTAAATTGGTCACAATGGAGATACAAAAAAAAGGGATAAATAAGAAGCAATTTGGTCACAGATTCCTTATATACCCGAATATCAACTCCAAGATCTTTGGTAAAATACTATACGAAATCATGTGAATCTCGTTTTCCAGGAAAATACAGATTGTGTTAATAAATATTGAAGACTTCCGACTATAACCAATTTATAAGCATTATGTATATATCGAAGTGAGTCATTACATAATAAACAAAGGTCATGTTGCTTTTTTTAAGAGAATTAATTGCTGTACCATAATTCTTAATGCATACACCACAATGTATAAATATTATTACAGACTGTATAAATATAGATTAAAATATGTGATACTAGACATAACATTCTCAGTACACTAGGGTATATATTAGGGGAGACAATTGCTTTTATGTCAACACCAAGTAATAAACCATTATTCAATTAAGGTCGAAAGTCATGTTATAAGTTTAATGTTTTGTCGAAAGTCAACAAGTTATCGAAAGTCGTGTGGATTCCCATCCTCTATGGGGCCCATGGCTCTTTCAATTTGCCACTCTGTTTTGCACCAATTTAAGCAATTTACTCCATCCATCCTAAAAATTATTGTTCACAAAAAACAATCATACGGTTTAAGAAAAATGTATTTATTATATTGTGCAACCAATATAATTATATCTTTACCACCTAACTATTTTTTATTGGTTAAATTTTCAAGTGGACATTAATATTGGGATATTTAGAAAAGAAAACATAGACAATAAAATTGGGACGGAATGAGTATTAAATATGAATTATCATCCTTTCCTTTTCAAGATGTATTTTTTATTGAACTGTAATTTTCAAAATAATTACCTTGCAAGATGCTATGGCGCGAAAATACAACTGAATTAAATTAGTACAAAGCTATGGGGTCTAATTAAGCTTGGCCCGCTACATCTAGTTGAAACCCAATTAGACCTATGTAATATTGATTGGTCTAGAAAGTTCAATTTACTGGTTCGGAATCACCAGAGATACTAGACGTTCAATAGGCTTGTAGACTATCGGTATAAGATGTTTGAAGGTATTTCTCATTAGATAATACTAGCTTATAACCCGTGATAAATCACGGGTGACGTATAAAAAATCCATAGCAATTACTACTTTAAAATGTCAGATAAAGTTGCAATCTTTGGTTTTAACAAATAATAAGAAATCAAACATCTAAAATGTCATTCAACAATAGCAAAATGGGGTTACCATTAGAGCAAAGTTAATATCAAAATTGTCATGATAACAATAGGTATGTAGCTAAACTTAACTTGCTATCTAAATATAATTTTCAATATGAAATCGTTCACTAATTAAATGGTTCAAATAAAATGAATTATGTGGTTGAAAACATTTGAATACAATTCTCTGAGACTTTTGATCTGTATGACAGTTTCCATTATAGTCACATTTTTTAACCCATTTCAATTACATATTGTACGTACATACTTGCATGAATTATAAGTCTTTGGGCCCTCCATGCCAATAAAATAGAGAATCTGCTCATGTTAGATGGAGAAACTGTAACTTTTAGTTGTTCTGCATCTATGATCACTTGGTATACACCTACGATTTTACAAAAAGTTAAAATAAGATCAATAAATTTGATGTTAAAAATGACAATTTCTTGGTCAGCAGAAACATCTTATTATCTTAATAAAGATGTGATCTTTAATGATGACAGGAACATCAAATGAGTCAAAATCATAGAAAATTAAGCGTAAATAGATAAAGCTTGTAAAATAAATTATTTTCAAGGTAAAATATTTAGCAAATAATTGCATATCCCCTCTTCTCTATACGTTTTAGTAGAAAAACAATGAGAAAAATACCATTTTGCAAAAAAAAACTGAATTATCAAAAAACCATGACACAAAATACTATTTCTTTCTCAATCCCAAAAAAGTCAACATTCTGAAAAATCAAACTTGTATCTTTAAAATTGAAAATTACAACAATATCTATAGTTCTTAATTATTTTAACAGATAAATATATGTACCAGTTTATTTCTTTCTAAATATATAAACATCCATTTCAATTCTGAAGCCAAAAAGTAATATCTTTGACTTTAAAAGTGAAATATAGAATTTTTGAAAGTAAATATGCGGTAATGCAGAGAGATATATATATAGTGAGAGAGAGAGCACCATCAATTTTCTGTAGTAGTTTCTTCACTTTGTGTTTGCAACCATGACAGTGTAAATTCAGTCTAAGATACAAGTTGACAAAAACGAATAAATTTCAAAGAAAAAACATAAATAAAAGGCAAAAAAAGCTAAAGTCCACATTTGTACCCAATTAGAACGTTTAGGAATGGTCAGCGGAACTTTCAGAAGTATTGGCAGTATCAGAAAGCACAAAGGCAACTCTGGTTTTGCCTGACCTGACCAAGACAGCTGATTTTTCATCTTGAGCGGCAGTGTCACAGATGGATCTCCTAAAGCATTAGCTCACATTTTCATATAGAAATAAAAAAGAGCTGAGCCAAAATTGAAAGAAGGATTGTGTAAAGGAAAATGGATCGAACCTGATGACTACCTTCAATCATAATATAATCAATAATGGCATCAATAATCATACTATGATGTCAAATTAGAACTTTGACCAGTTGACTTTGCATCAATAAACCCAATCACAATGTCTTCACCAGTCAAACCCAGCACCAGTTGGAAGCCCAGGAAATTGTGGTGTGTGTGTCGTTAGTTTTCTCACTTTGCAATCTTTATCAACTCATATTGCATTGTTGGTTTGTCAAAGTGTTTCTGCCTAATATGATAAGAAATGAGTAAGTAAGTGATTTTTCAAGAATCTTTAATGACATTAATGTTTGAATACGATCTAAGCAAATACACAATTATTAAAGTCAATTGGAGGCCATTTTTACTCCGTGATTATATGAGCCACCAACACCGAAAGCAATAAAATCAAAGAAGCAAAAATAGAGTAACACAAATCAGTGAAATTATATGACTGAAATGGCATTAAAACGATAATTCAATGATAACAAACGGCATTAAACACAATAAACAACATGAAAAATCCTTAATCCATATCACTGATGACATAATAAGCAATCACTGATTCCATTTTGAAGTAGATTTCAATCCCTACCATATCTGAATTAAAAAAATACCTGAATTAAACACAACAAATCGCCACAACTAAGTTTATACAAATTGTACATTTCTCCTTAACTTAACAAACGGGTAATATATTGTTTATAATTATCATTTGAAAACAGAAAATGGAGCAACCGCACAAATTGAAAGTAAATAATAAAAAACAATTAAAGTATTAGCAAATTAATACATAGAGGCAGAATCTTTAGTTTGCCAAATAACCTGCAGAAAATCTCAATTTGATGGCAGAAAAATCAAACCCTTGTGTCGATGGAGAAATGCTAAATGGTATATTATAATAAATCGAAATTGATAACTGACCTAGGTGATAGATAAAGCCATCGTCTTCAAATGTGTATTTGATACAGAATTTGAGATGATGTATAGGCATTCAACGATTAAAACTCGATTCCAAATACCAGCGGGTAAACAATGTTGACACGCAGTCGGTGATGTCGATTGTAAAAGAAGATTGAAGGTAGAAACGAAGGATACACTTGCCCTAAAGTCGAAAGCAACAACCAATGGAGAAACGGCGGATGGTGAGAGGAGAAAAACGCCGGATGAAATGAAACGGTTCCAATTAACATTTGAATTCATTTCTGGAAGAAAGAAGAGGAGTGTTTTGGTTGGATGATTGAGATTCATCTGCAATAACTAAATCCTCTGACTTGTTTTTCTCTTTGGCCTGGCCCCACATCACACTATAAAATCCACCAGCAATTATCCAATGCCACTGCACATACCAATTCAAACAAGACATGAATCAAATTGGTTTCCTGATCAAAATGGGATCAGATAATTTTGATGCATGTTAATCATTTACGGTTAGAGTAATCAAATTTGGAAAACCAGAGTTGTTGCAAGAAAACTGATTATTGAAATAATTAGAATCTATGTCTAGCTTTGATCAACTAATAATGTACTTAAAAAATGATTCTTCACATCACAATAATCACTTTCAACCATCACCTTCTAATTGTGTGATGATAAAATTTTAATGATTTACCTTCCTAAATGAAGTGAATCGCCAAGAAATGTGATACCCAAAATGATAGCGATAACTATCGAGATGGGGGAGAACATAGCCACAAAAACTGCACCTTTTTTCTCCAAGCACCATGTCAAAACCGTATTGCGAATGACACCGCCTACAAGTACTACAAATTAACTTTTTTTTTTCAACAGCAGAATACACACACCCTTTAAACTACTTATTAATTTATACCAGATTGTGCATATCGTATTTCCAAACTTAAAAACATATTTAATTAGTTCAGTTAACTTACCCCAAAAAGAACAGTAAACATCACAATTCCGGGCTGCAACACCCAAGCACTTGGATTTGGTTCTATGATAGGAGATACATTGTGCTGAACCAAAAAGGCAGTAGAAAAAGACAATGGTCTGTTGATCTGGATACTCTCTAGCTGTTGCTGACTGGATATGATGTATAAATCAAGAAATTATTAATTAATAACTAAAACTGGATCCAGAAGACTGCTAGGGTTTCATGTAATTATCTGGAAATTAAGCTCTTACTTGTAAAACACTCCATATTGAGCTAGCAATCATAGCAACAACTACAATCAAACCACCAACTACCCAATTTGACGGTTGCGACAAAAGAAGGTAATTAGTCGCTGAATCAGGATTGAGTGAAAAATTTGCGGGCCTTGATAGAATGTGAACACCATTGCTCCCGAGATTGCTATTATAGTACCTAATATCTTTGCTTGTACTTCTTATGTTTATTTTCTCCAGCCTAAAATGCATACAAAACGGGTTTGAAACTGATGCAGTGTCTTTTATTTCTGGAAGCTCACAATCGTGTCAAAAAAGGGCATAACTTTTGCCTCGGGTGTTCGTCTCAGGCGAGCGTCAAAAGTTCCATATCAACGAGACTGGTAAAACGTTGTTTTTGGACACTTATTGTCATTTTATGTTTTTTTGCTTATTAATTTGGACTTTGATTTAGGCTCAATTTATGTCTCGTTTGTCTTTTTTGGCCCATTTGAAATTATGGGCCTTATTTAAGGTTTTTTTGTATGATTGTAAAAGACAATTTATGTTTCAATGAAAATTGAGTTTTCTCCCAAAATTGTGTTCTTGTGTTGAACAGGTTTTGAAGACCAAATCTACGGTTTATTGAATCAATGTGGTTTTTGAAATAGATTGTTACCGTTTTTTAGTCTACCCTTTAATATAAATCATATAATATGAAAAAGGATATTGAAACAATGTGATTTCTAGTTTTGAAGCATTACCTGAAAACGATTGCAAGCAAGAATGTGTTGACAGGAGCCAAGTTTGAGATGGCACTCGCCATGGTTGGAGAGCTGTAAGCAATACCTTCATACAAGAGAACTTGGTGAAGACAAAACCTACAAATAACCCATTAATTATGTGAAGCTTATCAAGTTAAAAAGTAAATTACCAAAATAGCTAGTTAAAAAAATGTAATTAGCAAAATAGCCCGTTAAAAAAGTTGTAGCTAGTTAGTTACAATAATGAAGTTATAATAATTACCAAATTAGATCACCGGCCACACTCCAATGTATAATATTGACTTCATTTGAAATGTCAGCATGGGCTTACCCGAAAAGGCCAAGGATGAAGAGGAGACGCAAAGTGACGCTCGTTGTTTCTGTTCAAGGGCAAAAACTATTATGATTTTTATTTATTTTTTAGGCATAAAAAGGAAGGAAAAAATGAAACCTGAAGATATGGAAGATGGAAGAAGCATCATTGTTCCAAGAGCGTTATGATAAACAACATAGACGATACTTTCCATACCATCATTCATGGCTGCTTTAATAACAGTCACCAAGCTTATATCTAATACCAACAAATGGCACCACATCCATGCCCATCTCTCACTTGATCTTCTTGTCATTTCTTTTCTAATTTCGTCACAGACTCCGATATCTGAATTTTAACCCCAAGATATACAGATCTTGATGCATCAGAAAGGGTGGGTGGCATCCCAAAGTGAATACATTTCTGAAGAAAAAACAACAAATTGTGTTGATAAAATATCACTTATGTTCATGTCAATATGAGTCATTACATAATAAACAAAGGCCATGTTGCAATTTTTTAATGTCTAAAAGCATAAGTTATGCAATGAGAATATTTGAAATGACAAAAAGTCAAAGGAATATATACTAATTAGGACAAATTAAAGAAAGTATTTAACTCTTGAGGAACATCTGATAATTGAAGCCGTACAGAGGAATGTCCTAAAAAAATGTTTCACTTTCTAGATTTCAATATCTTGTTGCATGAAAAAGTTTTATTACTGGAAATCCCGACTGTGTGGGGCATATCTCAGCGGTTGTGGTTATGGGGTGACCTTTTGTTTCTTGTTGCAAACATGTGTCATTCATTACCAACGCGATATTAGCAATTTCAATATCCAAGTTCAATATCTTAGCAAAAAGTTCATTTGAACCCTTATCCAAAGTCAACAATGTTGATATCCTTATCCAAATGATTCCTACTAAATGTCCCATTTATATGAACCAAACAAACACTCCACAATAACATTAATTCAAGAAAGCCATGTGGGTATCCTTTCTCTGTGGGGTCTCATGGGTCTTGAATTGATCGCTAATATGAACCGCAGGGTGCTTGGTTGGGAGTACTACGACATGGAAAATGAAAATGATGTTTGATTTATCACAATATGATCACTCATTAGTGGCTAATATTTCATTCCTTTGACAATTCGAGGTAATGTAATGTAATTTCATTACCCATAATTGGCTCTAAATATATACAATAGCAAGGTACAACGTAACGTAGAGGCAGTACTATGTAACTAACTATTTTACGGCGAAAGTAGTGGTGGTGTATAGTGAAAGTGGGTGGCAACAATAGTTTTTGTGATGGTGGGTGATTGTGGTGGGTGATGGTGGTCAATAGTGATGGTGGATGTGATTAATGAAATAATATATGTTATGAATTACGGAGTAATAAAGATAATAAGTTACCTAAGTAATTGCTGTTCAATAATTAATGGTTAAGCTAGAAAATAATGCATCATAGTTATATTTTGAGAATTGATTTTGGTACCATAACTTTTAATGATTATACCACACAGTACAAATTTTATAGCTAATTGTACAAGTATGTTAAACATAGGATATGATAGATACATTAAAAGTTGTGGTACCAAAATCACCCCTTTATATTTTTAGTGCATCAATATTTATTATTTCAGTGTATCGTAGCTATAGGATTCAATGTACCTTATTTTTTAAAATGCAAAAATAAAATAAAAAAAGTAGACAAATTAAATGAATCATGGTTATATATTAAGCATCGTAGTCATAAAATACATTAAATTAGAAAATTAAAAGCAAATCAACCAAGATGAACTTACCTTTAGTATTACTTTCGTTTGAGTTTTGGTTATTGAATACATACAAGATTTATTGATTTTTAAAGCAAACTGAATCTGAAAATTGAGAATTGAATCGCGAAGAACATATATCGAATTTATAACTTAAAGTAAGTGAGTTGGGTTATAACTTTCGACACGTGCGTCGTAAATGGGTCAACTCGTTAAAAACCTGCCATATAAATAGGTTGGGCTGAGTTTAGATTTACAATCTTTTACGACCCGTTAACCCGTTTAAATAATATATGTATCTTAAATACATAATATAATATGTTATTATAATATAAGATCTGCTATACTAACATACATAATAAATTATCTTAATTTCTCGATAACCAAAGAGACGAACATCCTTAAATCTGCCATGGAAAGCGATAATTGAGTTGCTTAAGTTTTTGTAACAACTATCAGTAGTTGTTAACTTGTATTTGTATTTTACAACTAATCGACGTATTTTGTTATTTAACTAAGATTTTATAGTATGATGTTCTTATGGGTCAATGTATTTATTCATTTAATAAATAAGTTATGTCGAAAACTCAGCCCATTTAACTAAACAAGTATAATTGGGTTAAAAATTTTAACCCATAAATCCAAACACATTTAACCCGTTTATGAAAAAAATTCCGGACTCAATTATACTCAAACGCCCTTTTATTTTTGGTGGAGGACATTTTCATAATCATATCCGTTACAAAATCAACTCTATTAACTCCGTTAGCATCCACGTGATCTCTGCAACATCATGTCATCGTCACCTTCATCTCTCCATCCCCACTTATACATTTACAATACACGTATATATTTCATTTCCTATTTCTTTCATATTCCTTCAATTCCTATTTTTAATTCTCCAATTTCACATAGATTTCTCCACCCCACGATCTGCTTCTCATATACTCGGTGTGTTTCCGATTCTTTCATTCTAATCCGATTCGATACAATGTTTAATCCCCATGGAAATCCATTTTAATTGATTAGAAAATGATCGGACGGACAATTTGACCCTAATTTTGTATGATCACTTATTGCTATGATGATAGATTGTGTCTTGCGTCTGATTATCGTAATGTTCTCGTATAATTTCCGTTTGTGATTTTTACTTGTGTTATTTAGTTCCCTGATTGATAATTTTCAGATTTTTTTACGAGAACTCGGTTGGTTATAGCGATTTTAAGATGTTCAATTGATAGATTTAGTTGACTAAATGTAGCAACTTCTAGAACTCACCAATGAATCATCCATATTTGAAACTGAAACAAATTGAATATATGCATAACTATCCCTTATTGAAGAATACTGATCTTGAATCTATTGCTTTAAGTTTGTTTTCGTATGGTCTTCTATTGCTGCTAAAATTAGACATGTTTTGCTCTGTTCTTTTGTTCTGCATAGCAGGTTAAATTGTTCACAAAATGTCATCTCCAAGCAAAAGGAGGGAAATGGATGTCATGAAACTGTAAGTAGTAATTTTTTCTGTTATGTGTTTGTACATTCTTTGCTTTCATTGAACTAAACTTATATGATTAAGTTTGTGTAAATTGAAATAAGCTACACACTCTAATGTGTTTTAGCAATAGTTTTTGCCAATTTATTTAGAATTAGGATTGCATCTTTTAACATGTTATGTTTACGTTAAAGGATGATGAGTGACTATGCTGTGGAACCGGTAAATGATGGGATTAATGAACTTAATGTGGAATTCCATGGTCCAAAAGAAAGTAAGAGTCTCCTTCAATGCCACATTGGCGGTTTTTGCCTCATTATATTAAGTATTAAATAATTAAATAATGGGTAATAATAATTGCATTCTTGTTGCAGGTTTATATGAAGGGGGTGTTTGGAAAATACGTGTCGAGCTTCCGGATGCTTATCCGTATAAATCGCCTTCTATAGGGTTTTTAAACAGGATATTCCACCCAAATGTTGATGAGCTGTGAGTTCTTACAGCTACTTAAATAACTAAGTAAACATACCAAAAATGATGAAATACAGGGAAAATGGTAATTGCTGACTGGTACTTATTTGATGAAATGCAGGTCTGGTTCTGTTTGCTTGGATGTTATTAACCAATCATGGAGTCCAATGTTTGGTAATAGTTACTGTTATCTTAAAATGCGTCTTTTTCAATTAAACAGGGAATAGATGTGGTAAAAAAGGTCAGGTTAAAACCAGTAATTATGTAATACGGGCCAGGTTCACTTTTTGTCTATTATATGAGTTTTATTACTAATTAATACTACCAAAATTATATATTTTTTTAGTAAAGAGATTTAGGAGGTTATAAGTTTTTTTTCGAAGTTTTTATAGTTGTGCCCGTATGACCCATTGGAGATAAAATATAGCAAAAATCAACTTGTAATTGTGTTATGAGCAAATGATAATGTAGGGCCACCACGTGTTCTGATCTTGTGGACATTTATGAGCTGTTGATTACATTATTGTAAAAAGTTGATGTTATTTACAGATCTGTTAAATGTATTTGAGGTTTTTCTCCCACAACTTTTGCTATACCCAAATCCTTCAGACCCACTTAATGGTGATGCAGCATCACTAATGATCAAGGACAAGGACCAATATGACAAGAAAGTCAAAGGTTTATTTTCTTTTTTCTTTTTTTTCAATCAATTTTAATAAAATTTGCTGTTGGAGATAGTATTCAAAACACCTCATTATTATGATTTGTTGTTGCAGAATACTGTGAGCTATATGCAAAAAAAGGGAACATTAGTGGCACACTCACAGACGAGAGTGAAAAAGATGATGTAAGCAATGATGATGTCAGCGATGGAAGAAGCGAATCAAGTGAAGAAGATGTTGCTGCAAATGCAGATCCATAACAACATATATAACTTACTATAAAACTCAAATACTATAAAATTTGTCTTCATTTCGACCCTCTTATTTCGGGTTTTGTCACATAGTCCCTTGTAAAATGATAACTTCACTCATAACCCTGAATCATTTAATCATGAATATAAACAGGATTTCGGGATTTATCACAAAAATATTTTGCTATTATTCCTTAACAACTAATTATTATGTCATTACTCATCAGGAAGACCAAGTCTAAATATTTCCATAAATATTTCAACTGTTTGTCATTTTGTTTTTACAATATTGAAAGCTTAGATGATATATTACAAGGTATCATTTTATTTAATTTGTTGTGGTCAACATCATGATTGATACATTAGCATCTTTACTGCATGAACTTGTACAAGATTCTTGTACTCTACGACTGAATCTTTATACCTCATTTTCACTGCCGGCCGTTTGTACTAACACTATGAATTCCAAATTCGGTTTCATTGAAATATCCGTCACTACGCAAATTAAAACCGATTTGTAATTCTGTTCTTCAAGCATTTGTTTATTTTGAGTTCTTGAAATCTTTTTTTCTTTGTTTTAATGATCGAGTTGATGTTGTTATCCAAAATGAAGATTATTCCCATTTTGGTGTTTTTTATTTCATTCTTCTTGTTCATTCACTTGAGTCATTCTGTTGATTTGGATGCCGTCGATTCATTGGTTCGTTTCTTTGAAGAACTTTCTAGAAACTTCTCACAATCGGTTCCGGTTTCTGGTTGGAATCGAGCTTCCGATCCTTGTGTGGATAATTGGACGGGTATTGTTTGTTATGATCAAACGCCATTGGTTAAGTCTATAACGTTAAAAAGTTTCAATCTTTCGGGCTTTTTTAACCCGGGAATTATTTGCAATGTTACATCTCTTGCAACTTCTATTGTTGTTATTAGCCTCGATAACAATAATCTTTATGGTGACAATTTTTATGATATTTCTAATTGCAAAAAACTCACTCACTTGTACATGAATGGAAACCAATTCTCTGGTAATCTTCCTGAATCCCTCTCCCATTTAAACAATCTCAAAAGACTCGAGGTTTCGGATAACCAGTTCACCGGATCTTTACCGGGTTTGACCCGAATCTCGGGTTTAATGGACTTCATAGCTCAAAACAACAACTTCTCTGGATCCATGCCCGAATTCGATTTCTCAAATTTTGACACTTTCAATATCTCCAACAATAATTTCTCTGGTCAAATTCCGGAGGGCGGTGACCGTTTCTCCGCCACTAGCTATGTCGGTAACCCTCATTTATGTGGTGAACCGTTGCCAAACAAGTGCGAAACCTCACCCCCATCACAAAACTCAAATGCAACGGATAGTTCCAAAAAGAACGGGCCAAGTTCGTCCGAAATCCTCATGTATTCGGGCTATGCTTTTGTGGGTTTAGTCGTGTTGTTTCTCATCATATTCAAACTATGCAAAAAGAAAAGTGTAGAACAAGAATCATTCAAAGAAATAGATGATATTGATCACGAGTACCACACAAAACAAGACGATGTTTCAACACCGAATACTTTTGTATCAAACGAGTTTAAAAGCATTAACATGAGTAAATCCGAGGTGGTGTTGGGCAATAATTCGATAGAGAGTGCACCGGTTTCTTCTTCGTTGATTGTACTTACGAGCCCGGAAGTTAACGGGCTGAAATTTGAGGAGTTGCTAAAGGCGCCAGCCGAGTTGTTGGGTAGAGGGAAACATGGGAGTGTTTATAAGGTGAATTGTGATGAACAAGAGATGACACTTGCGGTTAAAAGGATTAAAGATTGGTCGTTAGAATCGAATGATTTTAAGGTGAGAATGAAAAGGTTAAATCATGTGAAACATCCAAATGTGTTGCCGGTTGTTGCGTTTTATTGTTCTCGACAAGAGAAGCTTTTGGTTTACGAGTATCAACCTAATGGGAGTCTCTTCAAGCTTCTTCACGGTACGTTTCTTTCACACCCGATTCCTTCAAAAATAACATTTGTGCCTATAAATGTCATACACTTGACATGATAATAAATAATCTTTGACTTTTGTAAGCAGGGTAGGGTGAAATAGTAGAAATTTTAACTAGCTGTGATATCTATTTGCGGGGATAGGGGTCCAAAAGGGTGACTATACACTTTTTTTTTATTATATAGTCTCCAAAAAACTAATTTAATAAACATATACAACTAGTAATTTAGTAAACCTAAAAGTTAGAAAACCTACGAGAGAGTGTATTTTTATTTAGTTTAGAATTTGAGTTGTGATTTGAAAGATTGATTTAGGTGGGTTATTGAGTAGGTTTTTAATATGGTACCAACACCATAACACTAAAAAATAAATTTCTACAATACAAAATAGAATTTAAGTAATAACACGTACCACTACAAACTCTATATTAAGTCGTCCCTTATTTGTAAGTACAATATTATACACAAGTACCAACTCTTTTGATTATATATAAAACAACAATTTACAGGAATGCCGATGGGTCAAACATTTGACTGGAGCAGCCGACTAGGAGTTGCATCCACCATAGCCGAAGCATTAGCATTCATGCACCATGAGCTTCATCAAGACAACATTGCTCACGGAAACCTAAAATCCTCAAACATTTTGTTCAACAAAAACATGGAGCCATGCATAAGCGAGTACGGTCTAATGACAACGGGCAATTCACCCCTCACTAATAACAACTTTCAATTCAATACTACCAATCAAAACGAATCCACATTTCGAGGTGATATCCATGCATTTGGAGTTATTCTTCTTGAGCTCTTAACCGGAAAGATGCCCATGGTTCAAAACAATGGGATGGATTTGGCTACATGGGTTGTGTCTGTGGTTAAAGAAGAATGGACCGTTGAAGTGTTTGATCGAGCCTTAATCCGTGAAGGTGCGAGTGAAGAGAGGATGGTTAATTTGCTTCAAGTGGCTATAAAATGTGTTGACCGGTCACCGGACTCGAGGCCTAGTATTAATCAAGTTGCTACTATGATTAATAACATTAAAGAAGAAGATGAAAGATCTATAGATGTTTCTGAATCTCCTTATGACATAAGGAATTAAGGGTCAAGAAATGTTCTCTAATACAACTTTTTTTAAATGGTGGGGGGGTTGATTTTAGAAGAATTATAATGCTTTCTATAGATATTAATTTGCTTCTTATAATAGGTTTATGCTGTTGATGCACAAGATGGATTTAAGGTGGAAAATTTTATTTGTAATCTAGTTTGCTTAATTTTATTGTCGTGTATGTATCATTATTAAGAACAATCATTGATTTCTGTATTCGGTCATATGCATCATATAATAGTTTGGTTTGGTCTTGTTTAGACTTAGAAGCTTTAAAGCATAATTTCAACACTCGGTGCAAACAATTCAATTCAATCTCTTTAGGGAGAGATTTCGGTTGAATCATTTTTATCCAAACTAAATAGGTGAAACTAATACATTTTTCAGTTCTTAAAAATTGAAACGGGCTAACCTGCCCTCACTACCTTGAAAACTTAACCAATCCAAATCAAATTATATTTCGATTAGTTTGGTTATACATTTTGATTTATCTCTTCATACTTTTATGTGATACATACAAATAAAAGTTATAAATTTCAATTTAGCTCATCATATATTCTCCCACACATTTTCCGGAGGTTTTCTGGAGGAATCTCTCCGAACCCCAAATATAATTATGATTGTCAACATCCACATTGTCTACCATGACAGAATTAAATATCGTTATTGTAAATAAAATATAAAATATTTTCATGATCGTAATTGTTTTTAATAGAAATCAATTCCTTGAGTATTATTGATAACAATACATCCTATATATACAAGGTACAATGGCTGTCAATTCCTAAGATTGAGCCATAACAAAGGAATGTAAATAACTCCTAATGACTACCAAATATATTCTAACTAATAACGTACATAATAAATATTACATATTTAGTTATATTGTCTAACAGTTTTGTTAAATGATGAATTAATCCATAAAATAGTCAACCCATTAGAATCCTTTGGTCCCTAAAGTTCAATTAGATAAAAGAAAAAAAAAAAAAAAAACTCAGAGAATTGAGTATTGTCATGAAGTTTTAACCAATCTGGAGGTTGTAAGTCTTCGGTAACAAATTGGACTAAATTAAACTAGGTCGGTTGTAAATGACTAATGAGTAAAAGTAAATAAGCTGGAGTTTTAAAAATGTAAATTGTTTGATATAATCAAATTGTTTTATGAAAAATAAATTAATCCAAATTATTATACGGATTTTTGAACTATATATTCCATTCTTACAATTATACCCATATCAATCTGAAAACCAAAATAGTAACAATTATACCCAAATTAATCTGAAAACCAAAATAATAACTCTCTTTAATAGCACAAACCAATACAAAACTCGAAAAATAATAGCCAACCAAATTAAGTAATTGGACAACTCGTTGATGTCTAAATAGTGAATATGCCTAGACTTTTAGCTTAATAAGCGATTCGTATTTAGACAAAAAAAAGCGTTGTTGCACGGATATAAATGTAATATATTTTGGTTCGTGCATTATAAATTATTTTTACTATAAATATATATAGTGTACCCTGTACGCTATCCTTTATTGAAGTTTTGGCGACTGTTTCGCTTAAAAGCAAAACTCGCTCCACAAAGAAATCTGCTTTAACTTTAGGTTTCGTTTTCTTGCAAGGCATTGTTATAAGATAAGAATAATCTTTGGCAACGCACTCTCCCTTTTATCCCACTCAATACTCTTAAAACCATTACTCAATCTATAAATACAACAATCCAATAAAAACAATTCATATACAATCAAAAAAACTTAACAAATATTCAACAACTATGGCCCTAATTAACATCGAAAATAACGCATCGGTATGTCGAAAACGATCAAACCCCACTTCTTGAAAAATCACTTCTACCCGAACCCGTTGAGAAAACCCTGATACAAAAAGCCATAAGCCAAACATTTCAAAGCACGGCTCACTTAGCGAACCTTTTGCCCACTGGTTCGGTCCTAGCGTTTCAACTCCTTTCACCCATTTTCACGAACCAGGGTGCGTGTGACCCCGTGAGCCGTGGCTTGACGGCTACACTTGTAGCTCTTTGTGGTCTTTCTTGTTTTTTATTAAGTTTCACCGATAGTTTCAAGGATCAAGATGGTAATATATGTTACGGGTTTGCAACAACCCATGGGTTGTGGGTCATTGACGGGTCAAAAACTTTAGCACCGGAGCTTGAAGGTAGGTACAGGCTGAGATTCATGCATGCTTTCATGTCGGTTATGGTTTTTGCGGCAGTTGCTTTATTTGATCAAGATGTTGTGAATTGCTTCTATCCGTCACCATCTGATGAAACGAAAGAGTTTCTAATGACGGTTGGATTTGGAGTAGTTTTTAGTATGTTGTTTGTTGTTTTTCCTACACAACGACATGGAATTGGGTTTCCAATTAGTAGTACCAATTGATTTGCAATTAGACCATGAAGGGAATCATAAATGATTGTTAATTAATCGTTCTATATATGAAAATGATGATTAGTATATACAATTATGTAGGTTCAAATCTCATAATCATAGATTAAACGCGTGCGGGTGTGTGACCAAGTTTGAGGTTTAAAATGTATTTTTGTACCACTTCCAACGACAAATAAGCATAAAAGCACAAACAAAAATCAAAATATTGAAATAATTTTGTCTATATTTCCGAGAGTATCTAAATTAACTTTCATCACTTAATTTCAATCCAAGCTCGGTTTTACGTCATCTTCGTCTATATATTCTTATTTCAATCATTGTAATTGTATTCGTCATTTCCCTATTATATTGTATTTTAATTAATAAAATTGATATTAGCTCCTACATTTCTTCCCTAACTTCTTTTTAGGATGTTTCTGATGAAATTGTTGTTCCAAAAACGAGCAGAATATATCCAAATTAATTCTCTATCTGGCCCGTTCACATAAAAATCACGAGAAGGATGCAAGGCCATGTTTTAGGAAGGTCGTTTGTTGTACGAAGAACTTGGGAATAAAATAAAGATCTGGATGAATATTATCTTGAGCCTTTTTTTTCTTTTTCCATTCGGTACAAAGAGTATGAGTTTGGTTACAGTTGTGTGTTAATTAGGTTTTCTTGCTTCTTAGATTAATTAATTAACATGTCAAAATTTTCTAAATAATGTTAAAGTTTGTAATTAACTTACTGTTCCATTTTCATTTCTTTTAATGTTTGTTTTCATGGTATTTCTTCCTTAGCACAAGGTATCCTGTATAACATCTCAAAATTTTCTAAATAATGTTAAAAATATATATTTTGAGTTTTTAGTGTATGTGATAACTTTAAGCAAAAATATGTGCAACTGGCGTTCTTGTATTGCAAAAAAACATTATAATGTATGAGAAATTTTTTGTAGGACAAAAGGAGTATTTGTTAAGAACAATGAACCAAGCTACACCTGAGTAATATTAACAGTTAAAATTGTTATAGTTTTTTAGTACATGTTTTTTGACTTCTGAATATACTCTAATTTTTTCAGAAAAATTGAGCGTATGATCCGAATAACGTAGGTGTATTTAACATAGGTGTATTTATAGAGCCCCGAATATCGCTCTATCGAACCGGTACAACCTTAGGTGCGTACTAAGTATCAGATTTTCCCAAAATTTGCATTCGGTAAAACGGTACTCGGTATCTGCATATATCGAGTGCTCGGTACCCAGTACCAATTTCAGGGAAGGTAAATGTTGCTTCAGATACCAACTTTGATGAATCTGTAGCTTTTTTCTCCTGCATAAATTTGTTGCCTTTTAATATAACGTTGATCACTACTTTTTAATTGTTATTGATGGCAATTTGGTTTTAATATGTATGACATTTAAATGTCTACAAACAAAGAAAAAATTCATGTATGACATTTAAATGTCTACAAACAAAAAAAAAAAAAAAAAAAAAAAATCACCTTTCAGCATATCTAAGATCATCATTAGAACAGTGTATGCTTCTTTATGAAATCCCAAAGGCTACTAGCTTTTGAAAAAATTTGATTTATATATATTGATTAGAAAACAAATTAAAATTTGTCACTGTTATATTAAAATTTGTGGTGAATGCTTCTATCATGGCACTAAATAAATCATCTTGAGCTTGAAGAACTCTGATTCGAGAAGCATTAAGTTGCATAGAATACTCAATCAACCAAGCATTATAAGAAATAGTTAAATGCAATCATAATGTTATAATTTTGTGCGGTTATAATCTGATTTTTTTTATAAAAAATAAATTGGTGCTAAAATTGGGAGTTCATTGAAATACCAGCACAGGCACTGAACTGACACTAACATACGGTACCCAAACAGTACTTGGTACCCTGTTTGGTCCCACAAAAACTGGTACTGAATTCCTGGTACCACTGAAAACCTGGTACCACAAATTCAGTTCCGGTTTGGTACTCATAGGGTACCATGCTCATCCCTAGGTGCATTTCACTAACTCATTATTGTGATAATTAAAGTACTTAGTTGAGAACAACGATACTCAATAGGGGCAATATACAATGAGGTGAGATGTAGACAATATGTTGTTTTTTCTTTCTGAAAATTATATTTCTCAGCTTCTCGTTAGTTTTTAATGAATCCATTTAAAAATCAAAAAAGTTAAGAACTTATGTTACATATACTGATCATGACTATACTTTCAACCTGTGGCCATACCAGAGTTTATGCAATTGAGTTATGCTAAAATCACACTATAACTGGTTTACACAATATCCTGATAAAATGTATAATTACTTGACTATAAAAATAAGCTAACTCGTTATTTAAGTTGCAGTGATAGCTTCAGAAAATAATATCATAATAAAAAAAAGCGAATTTTCATTAAGAAAATGGGGAATTTTGCTCATGCAGCACAGCACACGATCCTCATATAAAACTAAATTCATCGTTCCCTAAATCCATCGATGATTTTGATGAATTCGGAATCGAAGCATACCTTGACGAAAAATCACGAAAAAGCAAATCACCATCTTCAATATAAGCTTTACCGTCATCAAAATTGAGCGAATAACTCGCCGGATCGTATCGGAAAATCGAGTTCTTAGATCGTTTTTTGTTAAACCGGCGAATAAAAGTCTTCCACATTGGACCGGAAACAAGCTCCGACCACTCCCTGATCTTCTTTAACGGCATCAATCCGTTACACCACCACCGATGACGGCCACCGTCCTTACCGCTGTTGCTTATCAATTGCCACCAATTCGATCTGAGATCAACCAGATGATGATTCGATTGCATGCATGGTATCCAGTAACAACATCGACGGCGGGAGAAAGCGGCTCCGTGCAGTGTTTTTTCGTTGGTGTCGGATTGTACCGGCGACATGTCGGAGATCGGGATCTGCGGTGACGCCATTAGTAAATTTCAGAGCTTGTGAAATTTGGGATTAGTCGTACTTTGTCGATCGTAAAACCCTAACCCTAATTCTGCTTCCCTGCCATTTTCTCCCTTTTGATAATTATCGTTTTCTCTCTGAAAATCGATATGAAGCGTGAAGTGGTTTAATTTAGCTAGGATGAGGGATACAAAAATGATTTTTCACTTGTAATTATTTGCCAATGAGATGATCACACGTGTGTTATCATATAACTATCACTACTTATGCGCCGACTTTTTTATAATAATATTTTTGGATTAGTTTAATATCATGGTAATTAAAATAAAACTTTATTCGTGCAGATTAGATTTTATTTTTCTTTTTATAAACGGCACCTAATCTACACATATTTTACTTATAGTGAGACTTGAACCCATGACCTATTGGTCATGGATAACACCTTATATGACTTTGAGCATGTACATTTGTCATAAAATATAAGGTTTCGTTCTACAATTCTATTTTTCTTATGAACTAGTTTAATAAAAAAGATAGCCATCTTATAGCATAAAAGGTTTTTTTTTAACTGCATAGGGGAGATCCCGAGAACTTTGGTATTGTCATCACCTTCGAGACATCCCAGAAAACTATATAAAAGCTAACAAGAAGCTAGCAACAAAAATACAACCAAGTCAATACAAATAAAGACGAAAACAAAAATACACCCAAAAACACAAGAACACCGAGACAAAAAAAAAGAAACTCGAATTTAACTAGAAACATTCACTCGGTTCAGTCATCCACATCGGCTAACTTTCCCCAAGTATGGCAGTTTAGAGCGATTCTTCAACCTAAGGAACGAGTATGTTTGAATATCAGAAAACGCTAAATCCTATAGACTGCCGCTTAAAAACACAAGCTTTCCAAACCACCCAAAAGAAGATATAAATAACACCGATAAAGGCCTTGAGAGTTTGCCCCGAAAACCCAGCTCGTATTAGCACTCTTTGCGATAGTTATGTTTTAACACACGAGTTGAGCACATTTAACTTAGTGTTATACATATACGAACACCAATAACAATAAGAAATTAGAATGCTAAAAGTAGCACATTTTGAGCACATACTCGTATTAGCTCATATTTCGTACACATGATATATTGTTATAAAAGCTTTCTTCATGAAGAAGATAACCCATAAATAGTTTATTATCATTAATATTAGTATTTACTCTGAGCTGACCCAATTGATCCACCCGATTGATCAACCGGGCACTTTTGAACTATTACGTTGTTGAGTAAAAATTTTTCAAGAACTTGTCTATAATTAGATCCTGGCTTCGTCCTGCAACAAATGACCCCACACGTTAACTAACAAATCAGCTACATTCAAACACACATTTGTGTGAAAGACCTATTGTCCTAATTCTGTTCGGGTTTTATATTATTTTTGAAAGGGGCCCATAATGTTCAAAGGGAATGAAATTTAAAAGGATTCATACGCCTAAAACTCTAAACTCGTAGTCATAGTAATTCTCATTTTGTGAACCGAACAACACCTAAGATACCCAAAAGGATCACAATACAACAATTCCTAAATCAACAATAACCAAACCCATAACTCAAAGAATTAGACTATAGGCAAAAATCTAAAAAAAACATAACATAGAAGATTTGATATTATTAATAATGCAGTGAACATGGTTAATTTTGGTTTAATTCATTAGATAGTTACTAAAAGCATATAAATATTTTATTATAATAAATAAAAATAATATTTTATTATAATAAATAAAAATATATAAATGTTCAATGCAGGAAGACAAAATCGTTATGGGTAAAGTCAAAATCTCCTCCTTCTGGTCAATATTTTGACCAGAACTTATTAAACATCCAACCACATTCATGTTTAGATCATTTAATGTCACTCCTAGACTACTATTAATTTTCAAAACTGGTCCTCAATCTACACCTTCCTAACAACCTTCCTAGTAGTTTGAAAATTAAACCACCACATCCATTCAACCCCCACTCATCTATAAAAACCATCACCCCTTAACCACTATGAACACCAAAAACCTCTTCACTTCTTCATAAAATCTTTGACTATTTATACAGTCAAAGTAGATTCTAAAGCCATGGTAACAAAATCAAACAACATTTTGTTATTCATCATTCTATTCTTGGCAATGAGCTCTTTGTTCACATCAATTCAAGCACGTAAATTAAACATACCAAAACATCAAAACCACCATCAAGTAGAGATTTTACAAAAAGGTGGGAACGCGATTCAACAACATTATGAACAAATTATTTCACTTCGTGGGATCAAGAACTCGGGCCCGAGCCCCGGGGGAGGACATTCAAATGTCAACGGGTCACATAATTAGGCGATTTTTCTTAATTTTCTTTCTTGTTAGTTTTAGATCTTGTTTAGTTTGACAACTTCAAATATTCTTTGTAATCATGTAATTAAACCCAAAGATTTACCCCATTTATATATTTAAAAACATTTGCCTTATTATGCTTATTTGTCATGTTAATACATATCATATGGATAACCCATGTAATTATACCTAGATCGAAAATTACGCATATCATAACTAGGATTACTATAATCAATTGTCTTTATCAACATAATTTTATCATCTTCTTGAACCGCCCCAAAAACAACCTCGTTAGTACTCTCGTTATTTACCTCATAATAAGTGTGTGGGCCCGATAAGTATTGCATTTGATGGTATTGTTGGTCAAACCGTTTGTTATGTCCACCATAAACATATCGACCCTGTTTAATCTGTCGGGCCTTTTCGGGCTTTTTGGTCATAAGTTTGTGGGTTTTTCTTGTTTTCAGGTCTCGGGTTTGTAGCAATGGGGGTGAATATTCATGAGGAATTATAACGTTTTCTTGCATGGGCCAAGTGTTGAAGTATTGAACGGGTTGTTGGTAATTAATTTGTGGAGAAATGAGCGGTTTATTTTTGGAACCCGAAAATAAACCCGTAAATATTTTTCCTAATGAATTGAAGAAATCAGCTTCTTTCTCGTGATTGTTATCTTCGGGTGGAATTAATGGCGGTCTCACTGATTTAATCGGGTTTTGATATGCAGATAGATGAACACTTTTTATGGGAGATTTAGGGTCCTGAAAAACAGAGAGATATGAAATATTTTAGTTATATATAATAATTGGTTTAGGGCATGTTTTTGGGAAAGCTTATTAACGGGGCTTATGAGCTTATTAGCTTATTAAGCTCAAATAAGCATGTAAATTTGAGCTTAATAAGCTAATAAGCTCATAAACCCCATTAATAAGCTTTCCCAAACATGCCCTTAATGTAAGTTTGTAAATGCTTACTACTGAAGATGAAAACATTGTGGTTATTCTAGTTTGTAGCAAGGCTAGCATGAAGCCAAAGAAAACCGCAACACTAAGAACCACAACCCATGAGAATACTGGGAAAAAAAAATTAATTCTCAAAAAAGCCAAATAAAAAAATAAAAATGATTTATATTAGTTAAGTATTTACCTAAATGTAGATTATGATCAAAGTGATTAAAATAGCAATCATCATCATGAAGTTTGATTTCTCTAATAGCTCGATGACCTCTATCAACCACCAAAATAGAGCAAATACTAGAAACGTATATTACATCAAAATCATTTGAAAATTTCACATCATTAATGGGACCCACACCTCGCCCGCCTGCTATTGTAACAACTCCTGTAAGTAACCAAGTGAGTAATGGGTCAAAAGTCAAAACGGGTTGGGTTGACCCGTGAACCGTTTTGGTCCGTTTATTACCTGTATCAGTAATTTTCCTGATAGCCATATTTCTAGTATCTGCCACATATATATTTCCTCTGTCATCAACTGTAAATCCTTTCGGGTGGTTCATTTTGGCTTCTAAGGGTTTGCCATCTACATGCCCTGAATAACCTTCATATGATCCAGCCACAAGTTTTGGATGACTATCTGTGATAACCAAATGGAGGCAAAAATAGGGTAAAAAGGCCTATAATAATAACCAAATGGAGGCAAAATGGCAGATTTAATTACTAGATCTGATAAAAAAAAAGTTTTAATTCAAATGGTTCAAAAAAAAAAAAGTTTTAATCACTAAAATTAACCACTTTTAGAAGAATATTGCTGCTCTGTAACATTTTCTCTAAACACTTTTACCAACAACAAAAGAAAAGACACTTTTTAGCCAATAATATAAAACGAAACATGCCCTCCATGGATTCTGAAAATTACTATATTTGCCCTCAAAAGTGAAAATGTAGCTCTAATTAGAACTCGCATGGATTATACTTAAGATTATGCTCATATAATAACCCTAAAGATCATAAAGAACACTAACATCTCGATAATGGTGTTAGGATTTTGTGGATGTTACTGTTTTCAGAATCTAAAACAAGAAGCTCCCCAGATTGTGTTACCTCCACAGAGTAAGGCTCGATCCCCAATTTGCTTCCATCAAACACTGTTTCGACACTATACCCACTTTCAAATTTCATCATTGAGCGGTTAGGCATACCTGTAAATATACCTCAAAAAAAGAATTCAATTCACACAACAATGAGAAAGAAAAAACTGTAAAATTACACAAATTGTACAATTTCACATACCCAGTCGGATTTTATTGGTCGGTTTAAGAGACCACAGCCATTTAAAAAGTGCAGATAAGGTGTTCGACGTAATGCCACTGAAAATTTTCACAACTGAAAAAAGTAATTAAAAACTGTTAATGCAGATTAGTTGAGAGAGAGAGAGAGAGAGAATATTTCAAAGTTGTAATCGATTAGTAATTACTTGACGGTGGTTTTGCAGAAGCAGGTGTGATAAATGATCCAGAAAACAGAAGAAAAATGTAGAGTGAAAACACCCACTTGCTGCTGATCATACTTCTAATTTCTGTTCAAAATCGAAAGTAAACTTTGAATCTGAAGATGAAAATGTTCTCAGATAAAGTGACCAACATGTTAATCTGATTGAATTTATCAAAAAGCCCCAAAAAAATTGTTTCGAGGCTGGAGTAAAAATGAAGAAATGGGAAAGGAAAGCATGTGTCCTTTAAACGGTATTTTATTAGATTTAATTATTTAAAAGGTAATTTAAGGGCTAAATGGTAATTAACTCTTAACTTTTGGCGCGTAAACCAACGAACTCCAGCCTTCTACTTCCTCCGATTCAAAATAAGACCGGTGCCAATGGTTTGGCAAACTGATACCGTCAGTTGTTGCCAAATCAGCGCCACGTCAGCTCACCCTCCAACCGATACTAAACTGACGTAACCATGCCAACAATACCACTTCCCCTTTAATTTTTTGGGACCCACCATTACAAAACACACACACATAAAATACCCCTTTGGACCCACCAAAATCAACCGGCGAACTCCTTCTCCCCGTCTCCAAACCGGCTTAGCCCAACCGACGGAAAAACTGCACCTACCGTGCCAACGGTGTGCAGTACCGGCGGCCAACCGGCGGTGCAACTGCACCTACCGTTGGCACTAGTCTAAGTGCTACACTTTCCTTATATGTGTGATTCAAAATAAGTGCTACACTTTGAAAAATTACCTTATTTGGCAAAAAATAGTAGGACCCACACCCACTAACTATCTACTTTAACAAAGTGAAATGACTCATTTACCCTTACTTTTTACTTTTAAATATCATTAACCCTACTTTATTCAAAAGACCATTAACCATTCTATTAATCTAATTTAATCATCATTATAATCTTTTGCCTCAAAAATTGTGAAACCCAAAGTGTATCACTTATTTTGAATCGGAGGAAGTATATGTTTATGGTTATTAAAATATCATTATTTATGTTATCTTTTCGTTATTAGTTATTAGATTAATGATTGTAAATGTATTTTTTTTTTAACGGCCAGTTAGTAAGTTAGTGATTCGAGCCTAGACAGTGACATCCACAAGGGACAGTATGCCTTCCCTCGAACCTTCCACCTATGGGGAATAAACCTCACGTCCACGACGGGACTTGAACCCATGACCTTGGCCATGGGTAACACCTTATTTTTTTCACCAATACTACTAGGCTAGAAACCTTGGGTATGATTGTAAATGTAATGCATCCTGGGTTTGTTTTTGTTTTAAGCACGGAATTTTAAAAAAATCAATAAAAGTAGAGAGATTGTTTCCTATTTCTATTTATCTTCATACTTAAAAGATAGTAAGTGTACTAACCCTCTACTTAGATTAGAAAAAAATATAGTAAATTCCACATGTTAAAGATAGTAAGCGTACTAACCCTCTACTTAATCGCTCGATCTAATCAAAGGATTTCACCATTTGGTAATACAAGTAAAACAATGTAAAACAAAAGTCGATTATACATGAGTCCCAATGGAAAGGGAATTGATTTGTTAAAGGCATGTTTTATTTCATCCAAGGTAAATTAAAATTGATTGATATTAATGCCCTTTCTAATAATTTGCCCTTCCATAGTTAATAATAACCCTGAAATTAATTTCGTTATATTTCATCCCTTCGTTGCCCTTTACCACTGTACAGACATCAATGAATCTAAAATCTAATTTTTCAATTAGTCTTTTGTTTTTCAAACAATAAAATGATGGTAAGTAATTGAAATATAGTTTTTGTAATTAATTTATTTAAAAAATCAAATAATTTTGATACTAACCATCTAACAGACCTCCATTGAAATCACGTACATGCTTGCTTAATAACATCGTTACTGTGAGGCATAGTCCGTGAAAGTTAGTGGTACTGCCGAAATACTAATGTGGGTGGATAAATAAAGATTACAAAAAGGAATATAATGTAATTATGTGGTTAATATTAATCCATAAGAAGAAGAAGGGTGAAAACATTTTAAGACTACCTGTAACGGGTGATCTAACTAAGTCTGGTCACCCTTGTCACCTCTGCGCCACATCAGCCCGACCAAACACATAAAAAATCTCGATCAAACACACATAACCAGGCGACCAAATCATTCCCCTTTGAAATTTGATCGGTCGTCTGGACGACCGATACACCCTTACGACGCGTCGGGTTGGTGTGGGCGTAAGGAGGACGCGTCGAGTGAGCATGCCACATGGGACGACCTTTTGCTTGCGACCTTGCGTTACGCATGATCTAAGGGTATAAAGGTCAAACAACTTAAATTGCCTTAGATAAAATAATAAATTGCCTTGAACAAATTAATTCTCCAATGAAAAGGGAGTAAAACCCGTATTTTGCGGCGTTTATCAAAGGAAATGAAGCCTATAATATATTTTTTTGTTTCCCATAATAAATGGCTTTTAAACATACAAGTAATATTATTAATTGTAGAAGAGACTTATGTGTGTGGATTCAAGGATTTTGTTTCCAGCATTGATCATAGTCATACATAACTGAAATTAGAGTCAAATATTCAACTTTTCATGAACGTTAGAATTTTCTCTATTTACTTAAATACTATTTTATTAATTACGTAGATAAGATTTTAGTCTTTTACTAATATATACTCTAAGCATACATGTTAACAAGTATTAATTAATCATTGGTGATCTTCAAAAATATTACTATACATGTTTTAAAAATTAAAATAATATGAATTCCTGAAAGTTGCCTTTTAGAATGGATCATAACAAAATGGTCTAAATTATTGACATTTTCACCAGCTATATATACCATGGATCACTAATTTGACCCATCTGATTAATTATTTAGTGTTGGGCCTTTCTGGGCTATTATCAACAAAAAGACACCAATACCAAAAGCCGAGAGCATTTAACTTATAATTTACAACAAAAATCATACTTGATTACATGCATTTATATATCTCAGTGTCTTCTCGTATTTTCATGATGAAATTATATTTAAAGCCCGATATACATAATTAACGATACACCCGTAATCAAACTTGGTACACCATCCCGACCTCTAGTGTACTCGCTTGAGGAAAACTCAAGGCGTTTGTCGAGCCTCGAGAATTCCTTCTTAAAAAATCATACCCGAAATTTATCACAAATCTTTTCATCAAACTCGACCCCCGTTTCGCTTTCACATAACAATGACCACGAATAAACGCTAATCCCGCTTCTCGGGCCTCCATCAATTCCCGCAACTCCTCTCTCACACTCGTGTCCATTTGCGGGCTACTCTCGGGTAAAACAAATCTCACCCGTTTTCTCGGGATCGGTGATGCAACCGAAGAAACTGTTATCTCCTTAAGCTCGGATGAAAACCCGTTTTCATCCTCACACATATGAATACTTCCATCTAGATTGGCGGAAGCGGTCCCCACAACCGCCATTCTCCCGTCATTATCGGAATCTTCTAGAACATCGTGAACACCGTTGTTTTCGGTACTACTACTACCCGCACGTTCGGTACGAATAAACTCGGCTACACAACAAATGAGATCCTTCTCAAACTCCACGTCATCCATATTAACATCACGATACCCGTATCTTGCTATGCACCGATACAATCTATACTCTTTCGGGCCAATTCGCCCGACTAAAAACCGTTCTTCGGGCCTTACGTGAGGCACGGGCACCGATTTCACACACAAAAACACCACAACTTGGTGAAAAGCCGGGAGGTTGGTGACAAAATGGGAGAAAATGGCGGGGATCCCGGAAACGAGCTCGGTATATATGAGCCCGATTCCACGAACGCGCATGATGCCGAGAGTGGGGCCCAAACTTAGGAGCCAATTGATTGAAACTTTGTTTTGAACGTCAAATTCGTATTTTTTTATCGTCCCGTAATGCCACACGAACATGATTACTAGAAATATGCACGAGAGGGCAACGGGGACCCACGCACCTTCACGGAACTTTATTAGGGATGCTGAAAAATAGAGTATCTCAATTGACCCGAAGAATAACATAAACCCGAGAGCCAAAAAGACGCTTTTTTGCCAGCATAATACCATCACAAGTGACATTAGGCAAGTTGTTACTAACATAACTGTAATAACTGCCAGACCTGTACAAAATTAAACAGACAGTTCAGGTAAGAAATCAATGCTTATAGATTGAAAATGGGTTTGTCAGAGGTTGGGTATGGGTTCAAACAGGGTCAGGTTGACCTGACTCTGCCATTGATAACTTACAGAGTAAGTTACATAAATGGTCCATAAGTATTAAAAATTACACATATAGTCCTTAATTTCAAAACTTGTAACAAAAGTGTAATATACATACCTGCTGCATTGCTTATATGTTTAGTGTCGCGAAAGCCAATAGTGACAGCCAGACACAAGAGCATCAAAGTCCAATTAATCTCGGGTATATAAATCTGGCCGTGTTTATTAGTAGGTGAAGTGTGGATTATTTTAACCCTCGGGAAACAACCCAAAGCCGAACACTGTTTTATAATAGAAAACGTGCCCGTGATAATGGCTTGACTACCCACCACTGCAGCAAGTATCGCGATTCCTAGCACCGGCCACCTTATTTTTTCTGTCACAATAATAATTAAATATAATGTTTAGTTTAATTTTGTGTAATAAAAAGTTAAAAATCGGGAAAATGGCCTACCGGGAACGGATACGTAGAAACCGATTCGGTAATCAGTTTCGAGAATGTGATGTTTTGAGAGATATGCAGCTTGTCCCATATACGCAAGTATTAGCGACGGGTAAACCACAAAAGTGAAAGCCATCTGAAAGTTGAAAAAGCATCACTAAAAGTAAAATCAGTTACAAAAGTATCAAAACTGTGATTAGAAGTTTCATCTGTAGAACTTTGATTTTGACCTTGTTGTGACACAATATTTTTATACGAGTGTCACTAAAACCCAAAATATAACCTTTTCACCCACACGTCTTTTGAAATTAAAAAAGAAGACAAGTGTTAGCCATTATCCAACCCTCCAATTACCTTGATGGATAACTGTGAAAAATGTCCAAGATCAGCATACATAGCCTCTGAGCCTGGAAACCAAATGAAATGAAGTCAATAAAAGTCAACAAAAGTCAATTTAGAAAAGTCAACCTACCAGTTATACACAACAAAATCCCGCCCAAAGACATCCATCCTCCTCTTCGTGTTTTCTTTAGAAACTTATACATGTAATAAGGGGAGAGTGCTTGAAAAACTTGTGGATTCCAATGAAAAATGTTGTAAACTCCAATCATGCTGATACACAAAAGCCACAATACAACAATCGGGGCGAACAAGAATCCTACACGGTGGGTCCCATAATGTTGGAGGCAAAACAACAGCACCAGTATCACACAAGCCACCGGGACTTCAACGTCTGAAATTATCAAAAAAATTAGTGACCTAGAAAGACCAAAATACCCTTCTCTTTTGATAAATTACGACTAAAAAGCCGGCACTACAAGTTTGACTTGATAAAACCTTTTAAAATAATTCTGAATATCAAAATTTTGATTAAATCTGCCAAAAATAATAGTCCCACCATACCCCACCACTCCAAACGTGCGTGTCATTATTTCGTTTGCTAGAAACAAACAAACAAAATTAGTCCCTTTCAGAGTTTTATTACTTTCTAAACAAGATAACTTATCAAACAAAAACGAGTTTATAGTGGGAAAATCATATTCATAAGTTAGTGGAAAAGCTAAAGAAAATGACATAAATTAAAGTAAGTTAATCTGACCTAACTTATATAGGTAAAATCACTGATTACGCCCTGAAAAAATGTCACTTTAATCTCTATCTACCGACTATCAATTTTTACTTTTATTATTGTTATAATATTAATTATACTTTAAAAAGAACTTTAAGATGGTAACAGTTTGTAATCCATCCAAATGTGGAAAGTGCAATATGCAGCTTACTGTTTAGATCAATGATCATATATTCATATTTAACTTCCAATCTTGACCTAAATAATAATAATTTTATGAGAAAAGTATAGTTTAGTTACTTGATGGAGATCGGATTTTGATAAAGAAAGAAACTTTATATCAAAAGGTCCCGCAAAAAAATGTTATTTTATAATCAATTTGGTACCCTCTCTTTGTCCACCAATAGTTAAAAGAATATTGTATGTATATATTATATGTATATATCAATGCAGTCCAGCATCTGAATAATTATTATAGAATAAAACCAAGAATTCATTTCTTAATCGTAATCTTGTCATCATTTTTTTACGATTCGTTTGGAATGAATTCGAAGAATATCAGCCATAAAATGCTTCAACTAGAGTTCGAGATTTCCATATTATTCTGGGTTTTTTATTCTATGGTTAGCTTACCAACTAAAGTTGACGGATTATGAAAATAATCCAAGGGCATTTTTGTAATTAAAAATTTATCCTTTTTTTTTTTTTTTTAAGAATCGGCGATCTCAAATTCTCAATAGCCAAGACCAGCTAAAATTTCTGAAAAGGCACTTTTTTGACAAATCGATTATATTTTATTTTGTGGCACCAAAGTTATATAATATATAATTTTAAACTAAATATTTAAAAGACATTCGTTCATGAACTAAAGTTAACATGCTTGCAAAATTATATCTGAAGGGGGAGAACTTTCATAAATGAAGGGTGTTTCGAAACTTTAGTGTACAATTAAAAATTATAAAACTTCCGTTCCCTAAAATAAGATATCCAAATTGATTATAATTTCTTCTTCTAGAAACAAAAAAAAACATATTTATATTATGATTTTTGTTAGGTATTTATCTAACATGTGCCGTTTTATGTATTCAGTAAACTTAATTTTTCATTACAAAATTTTCAAATACTCCGTAAACTTAGACTCAATTAATATGTATTAATTGCACTTTTTAATTTTACAAGGAAAGTTTAGTTTTTATTAATACAACTGCAAGCCAAGAGGCCCAACAACATCTAAAACCATTAATCCTATCAACACTTCAACAGTACAAAATTGACTACATTTTATATTTCTGGGACAAATTTTATTTTATTATTATTTTTATTTATCAAGTTAGGGTAAATAATATCATCAAAATTTAGTAAGGGACTTACATTGATGGTGTTCTTTTGACATAGAAAGCTCAAGCCCAGAAACAGCAGAGAAAACTACAAAAACCATAAATAAAAAAATAGTTTTTTATTTTTTCAAAAAATTTCATAATCCAAGAAAACACAATAGGGTATAAAAAACTATTAAAAAATAATTAAAAAAATCAAGATTTACATACCGGAGATCGCCGGCGTAAGAACTCCGTCACCGATGACCATACAAGTACCAAGTAAAGCCAAAACAAGCAAAACTTTTTGCAAGATTTTATGTTTTTCCAACGTTGATTTTAAACTCAACCCAATATTTCTTGAACTGGAATTAATTTCATCTTTTTTATATTCATAAAGTTCTTCATCAGCAAGCTGACCATTTGGCAGAGTGCTGACGCGAGCATGACGACATAACAATGTATACAAGGCAAAAGTACCTCCTTCACCATTGTCATCAGCTCTAAGAACGATAAAAACATATTTCAGAAGTGGGATTAAAGTTAATGTCCAGAATACAAATGATAAAACCCCAAAAATCTCTTCATTAGATTCTGAATGTTGTATGTCTTCTGCAAAAGCACTCTTGTAAACATATAAAGGGGAAGTACTTAAATCCCCATAAACAACCCCTAAACTTTGAAAAGCTAAGGTCATCACTGTTTTCCATGATTCTTTCTGCAAATAAAACGAAAATATAAATTAATAATTAAATTATGAAATTAAGGGGATGTTTGTTTATTTTCAGCTTAATTTCTAGCTTATGAGCTTATCAAAATAAGCTAATATGTTTGAAAATAAGCTAAAACATAGACCGTCTAATAATCTTGGAAAAAGGTTTAAACTTTTTGGTAATTGTACCTTAATCGGGTGAGAATTGCGGTTTGTTGCTTCAATATCCATCTTTTAGAACCATAAAAGACTCATTATTTTAAGGATTGAATATGACCCAGATGGAGAATTGAAGTACCCACTTCAAGATTCTTCAAGAAATGGGGAAAATTGATAAAAAAGATTGAAACTTTACAAGAAAACGTAACGAAAATGAGTAGTGGTTATTGTGTGGGAGTAGTGGGCGATGAGAATTAGGTGCTGGTAAGCATGGAAGATAAAAGAGTGACTGCGTGTGTGTGTGTTTTTTTTGTCTCAAATGTGTTTTGAGGGAGAAGGACAGAGCTCCACTTGGTGCTTGTTGTTAGCTTGAAGATTTGAGCGGTATAATAGCATCTCCAACCATAAACTATATAAAACTCGCTCTATCTCTATAATTGATAGGTCCATTTACTCTAAACATATCCTCAACTCTAACCATAAACTCTATCAATCCCTCTAAAACTAGTGGAACCCATAGAAATCATATTTTTAATTAATTTATATTACATTACAAAAGAAAATTAGTGAAGGATATGTGGGGTCCATGGATAGAGGCATGGATAGAAGGGATACCCTCTCACTTCAAATATAGAGGGAGCTTTTCTCTCCCTCTATATTTAGAGTGAGGGATACAGATGAGTTGGAGGAGAAAAGCCTTCAACCATAGAGATAGAGAGGTTAATAGTGATGAATTGGAGATGCTCTAATAATACAGATGTTCATCTTTTGTGTAATCTATTGTGTTTGGGCGGTGGGTGCTTTTGGCCTCAAGAATTACTCTCCCGTCTCAAAAAATAATAATTATATTTCTTTTTAAAATTCTATCTCATAAAAAGTTTACATTTCTTAAATTTGGAAGCCCACCTAATAAAATAATATTAATATCAATCACTCTACCAATAAAAACATTTTCTCTCTACAATCTAACCTTATATTTTAATCAAAACTATTACAAAGAACTTCACCACTAATTATCTCCTAAAAGATTGTGCCCAAATGAAATATAAACTTTTTAATGGGACGGAGGGAGTATTATTTTATGGTTAATTGAGGGGCAAAAATATAATACTACCTCCATATCAAAATAAGTAATACACTTTCTGTTTAGAGGTGGAACAAAATAAGTGATACATTTCTAAAACTTACCTTATTTGGTAAAAAAGTGGGACATATTTACTTTAATAAAGTGAAATTATCCCTTTACCCTTACTTTTATTTTTAAACATCATTAATATCACTTTTTTCAATAGAAGTGTGGCTCATTCTTCACTAATTAATCTATCTTAAACTCTTTTTTAGGGGGTGTTTGGGATAGCGTTTTGAGGAAAATTATCTACTTATAACGCAAATAATCAAAATTGAGTGTTTGGAAAAAAGTTTGAAATAATCACTTATTTGCGTTTTGGACCCTCCAAAATGGAGTTTTGGAAAAGCAAGTGAGGGGTTGCTTATTTGCGTTTTTAAAACGGATTATTTCATTTTACCTATTAAATAGATAAATAATCAAGTTTGCCAAACACTAAAAAAACTGATTATCTGATTATTGCGATTTCAAAAAACATAATCAAATGCAAACACTATTTTTCAGAATCACGTTTTGAGATCGCTGATTATCTGATTATTCATTTTCAAAACGAATAATCTATTTTCAATAAACAATCCCAAACACTCCCTTAATCTTTTTAGCTCAAAAACCATGTTTTCTCAAATGTATCTCTTATTTTGATACGGATGTAGTATAATAAATTTATAAAATATATTTTAGTAATTATAAGCATTGAAGCCGCTGAGCTTAGTAATTACTATGAAATATATTTAATTATAAGTTTCGAAGCGGGTTAGCCTAGTAATAATAGTACTAAAACGTAAAAAGTTATAACAGTTAAATTAGAGCTAACAAAACTTTAAAAGCAATTGGAGGTTCGGTGAGGCATGTTAAATGTCCGCCAATTGACATTTAGTGGTGTCACCAAAAGTGCAGATGATGAGTACTGCGCGTCTGCACTTTTTGAATCATAATGATCGAACGTGTAATTTGGCCAAAGAGATTATTTTTACAATTTACTCTAAACTTTTTCTACAACATTTAAGTTGATAGCCACTTGTTATTTGTATGTATTTAATTAAGAATGAATTGCGAGAATAGTACTTGTGCTTAGGAGAAACTGTATGTTTGATGCTTATGGTAAAAAAGGTCAGTGCCAATGGTTTGCATTTTTGGTATTTTTTTGGTATCTCACTCCAAACGATATTAACTCAAGTCCGTTAGTTAGGGGCATTTTAGTCATTTCACATTTTACGTGCAAACCATGGATCAAAAAATACCAAAAGTGCAAACCATAAGTGCAAACCATAAGTGCAAACCATGACATTATTTTGACCATGGGTACTAAATATGTACTTTCGTCTAACCACATGAACTATTCTTGCAATTTAAGTTTAATTAACACTAAAATTATATATGTTACTATTTTAACTTATTAATATGAAAGCAGATTGATTTTGAGTTGTTTTCTTTTGATAAAGTTTAAATAGGTAATATATAATACATTGGTAAATAGTTTGAGTACATTGGCATACACTCGAACCGAGTAAAGTTTTCCAACAAATGAACAATTACACAGTAAATGATAGGATTTATATCTGAATGATAACATTGCGTAGGATTCATATCTGAATCTCCCCCACTAGATATACACACTCTTAGTATTTCATACACTTGCTAAGGCTGGAAGGTATGGGACCACGTCCACCGGCGTGGGGGCTGAGGTGGCGGAAGGCACGGCGTGGAGGGGGAAGGAACACCGCCCCCCACAACGGCGTGGGGGGGACTGCGTGGGGCAACTATGGGTACAACCACGGGAGGCCACGGCGTTGGGGCGTGCTTTTTGATCGAAAAAGAGACGTTGGAGCGTGCTTGGGGTATCTCACGTACCTGTTGCCGGAAGAAGGAGATGAAGCTGCACAGAAAATTGAAGAAGACGATGGGACGATTAGGTTATAGGTTTTAAAAAATAATTGGGCTTCTAAATATTCATAGGGTTGTCTTTGGGCTTATATATATATATATATATATATATATATATATTTTTGGGCTTCATATCTACATAATTTTATATAACAACAGATTTTTTTTTGGGCTTTTAATTCTAATAAACTTTTTTTTAACTTTAATTAAAATCTGATTATTATAAATTTATAAAATGATATGTAAAATATTAGTTGTGTGTAAAATAAATGGAAAAGAAATAATGAGATGGAAAATAAAATGGTGTGGTGTGGTGTGGTGGGTATTTCCACCAAATGATGTGGTGTGATGGTGGTGTGGTTGATGAGGTGGCGCTGATGTGGCGGAAAAGGGCACCACCACATGTGGTGCCCATACCCACTAGCCTAATGGGAAAATAAATTTTGTTATCTGCATGCAATGTTACCTTTAGCATATAGTAATAATTATGTCTATCTAATAAACTAATAGGGTTAAAAACGTAGGGGGGGGGGGGGGGGGGATGGGATCTAAATTAGTTGAATGAATTATATACTAAAACCTTCAATTAATTTGTATATTTTAATGGATTAATTGATTAGGCTCATAAACTACTTTTTTTGGAAACGGCAAATGAAATAATGGAAGCCTACTCGCAATTTTTCAGCGAGCACCCCGAGTTCGAGCACCGCATAAGCGGGCAAACCCAGCCCCCAAAGGGATTTCCAAGGAAAATTCCCCATATGTGCCCGTGTGAGGTATGAGTTAAATTACGCTAATGCAACGCTCCCAAAGGGATTCGAACTCACGACCTGCAGCCCACATGTGTATAAATCCAGTGCCTCAGACCAGCTAGGCTGGCCATCATTGGCACAATTAGGGCAAACTTAATACATATGTTTTGCATTTAATGCTTTAAAGAATGGACGGGTAAAACACAATTGTTTTGTGAAGTCTAATATAATAGCATTAGGTATGGTAACACAAGTCGTAGTGCCACCTCTGCGTCACTTATGTGCCACATCATTATTTCACATTTCACATTAAAAAACCCTAAATACCCCATCTACCATCACTAACCAATAATGTTCTTTTAAAACCCACCAAAATATTCCTCACTCACAAAAATACTTCTTAGAAAAAAGAAAAACTATATTCTCTCTCCTTCGCCGAACTTCCGACGCATACCCTCACTCACCCAGCGGGCGGTGTGATGGGGATGATGAAATGGCTGATGTGGCAACCGGCGGACCTTTTCACAGTGATTACACCGACCCCTCTAATAGGTTTGGCGTTGGGTCGCTCTTTTTTCTCATTTATTTGATGGACTATTATGGTCTACTCTTCGCAACAAAATACTCATAGATTCAATTTTTGGGATTTTGTAATATATACACCGAGGAAAAAAATTTAGTTATTTTAGGTGGCGTTTGATTTCGACTTAATAGAGAAATAACTATATGAGGAAAGTCATAAACAGACTGTTTGTTTATGTCTTAGTCCAGACGACATGACTTAATCGAAAAAGTCATGGGATGATGTTTTCCTTATTAAATCATAACTTTTTTTTATATATTTATGCAGTTTATATTAATTAAAATTTCATGTTTTTTATATAGTCTGGTCAAAAAAATGTTTAATTTATAATTTTATTCTTTTAAAATAAAAATTTTATTTTAAATTTTAACTTTATTACTTATATATAGAGGTGGCGATTTCTGACCCGACACGAACCCGACCTGAAACCGACACGAAAATAAATAGGTTTGGGTTGAGGTAAAAAATAATTGGGTCAGTCTCGGGTTGACTCAACTGACATATTTATTAAACAGGTTAGGTTCGGTTCAATGATAATTTAAATGTGTCGACCAGCCAACCCGTTTAATTATTAAAATATATATAAAAATATATATTTATATTTAGTTTATAGTTTATTAGTTTAAATGTAACTAATAGTGAGATAAAAAGCTAAAAAAACTACTTAGCCATGTGTTGTTTTCATATTTTGTTATGAATTTGTGGATTAATAACAGCATGTATAACCTGTTTGACCCGTTTAACCTGTTTGACTTGCTAACATGTTTAACAAGTTTAATTAAACTGGTTATATGAGCCAGGTTCAGGTTGAAGGTAAAATGTTAGGGTTGAGATATCTGACTCGTTTATATAAACATGTTGGTTTCGGGTTGAACGTTTCTGACCCGTGAACCCGAACCCGACCTGAATTGTCACCCCTACTTATATATCAATATTTTTTATTATGAAAAACTTCAATTTACAATTATATATATCACTTAATTATGTTTTTTACAATAATAAGAAATTGATAATTAAAAAATTATCAAATTTTATTATTAAGACCATTCGTTCAGCTTGAAAAACAAACGAGAAAACTAATTTATCCGGATAGACATAATATATCCAGACAGACACTTTAACCAGACAAAACTTAATGAGTAAAAAAAAAACAAATAGTCCCTTAGACTTTAAGTTTTTTTTTTTAAAAAAAAAAGGGTAAATACAAATCTAACAAGTATGTCCATGAGACTTGAATATTCAAATACAAAGATGGAGAACAACACACCATACCGCTGAGTGAAAAATCTTCTGGTAGACTTTTAGTTGTGTTTTACAAGATATACTTCCTCCGACTCAAAATAAGTGATACACTTTGAGTTTCACGATTTTTGAGGCAAAAGATTTTAATGGTGGTTAAATTAGATTAATTAGATGGTTAGTGGGGAATGGGTCCCATAATTTTTGAATAAAGTAAGATTAATAATGTTTAAAAAGTAAAAGTAAAGGTACAAGGGTCATTTCACTTTATAAAGTAGGTAGTTAGTAGGTGTGGAGCCCATTACTTTATACCAAATAAGGTAAAATTTTAAAATGTATCATTTATTTTGAATCACCTAAATATGAAACCAATTATTTTGAATGGGAGGAAGTATATGTTTTATACTTACGTATAAGTCAAAGATCCTTTTATTAGGTACTAATAATTTGATTTTACTCAGATTCAATGACATTGATGTGCTATACGTACCATCTATTATTGAAATCAACTTCTATCAAACAACTCAAAATTGTAGTTTCGAAATGAAACACTGGTATTTTTATTTTATTTATATCAATGTTGTAGTATAACCAAAAATTATACACTCGTTAACAATATAATTTGTTGAACTTTAACGACCATCAAATTGGACAACGGAATGCACCCCTTACAACAGATCTACAATTAATATTACAAGCCAACTATAATTATCAAACAAACAAAAACAATAATACCTAATTCCAACATAAAAGAGGTATGAGAGATGTAATATATATACAGTCATATTTCTACTCAGAACAAATACTCGAAGAAACAGAACTTCCCGTTTTGAAAGAGACTTTAATCAAAACTCAAATAAATACATACACTTATCCGGTGAGATTAAGCATGAGAGATCAGGGGGAAAAACTAAAAACTAAAAGATGTGGTCCTTCTAATCACCCAAAGTTGGTAATCGAAGGCGATTTAACATAAAAGACAACTTAAGAAGCCGTTTCCTATTTTGTGTACTACATTTAGTATTCAAGTTTTTAACATATCGTATCATAATTAGCTACTTTTGTCTAATGATCCTTTATGGCCCTAATCTCTTTTTAAGGATATTCTCATTATAAGGGCTCCCCCAAGGTATTCAAGCGTATGATCGTGATGTATGCGATCTAATCATATCATTGTTATGACTGTTTTTGAATTTTTAACTGGTCATCTGGTTAATGTTTACCTATGAAGAGACTGAACATGTGACATCAAAAAGTCATTCAGAAGTTCTTATCACTAAGTTATCATTAGATGGTTAACTATGGCTCTAATCTATGATGGCGAAAGTTTAAATTTTTGTACAATTATGTAAAATACGAAACAACCAATTCTTACGTAAAAGATCTCGAATTAGATCGGGTTGCTTCTTTGAAAGTAAAGTTTGATAAAACCAGTTTAACAAAAATTACCATATTTAGAATGAAGCTACATGTACCTAAAACCTTCATGATATTTTAATTTAATAATTTCAATTCAGAAAACACGATTAGAGATAGCAAGATTGGTGACGTTTCTATGAATGTACCACCACTAGCTGACTAGTATGAGAGTATTCTTTTAACACATAATGCTGACCCTTGAAAGCTACATGTCCAAGCAATTTGGTATACCCACTCAACTCAATCTCTTAACAATACAAAACGTACCAACATTTTAATCAATAAAATCAAGTATTCAATCTATAAATAATACCACCACAAAATAATCATGGACCATTAAAAATTAAGCTAATTACTTATCACATGATAATCAACAATAATTGAATTCATAGAATATTAGACCAGTTTTAGATAGAGGTGTAAGTGAGGCGAGCTATTCACGAGCTACTCGAGCTCGTCTCGATAAAAACTCGAGTTAAACGAGCTCGAGCCTAGCTTGAGCTTAACTTAGAACTCGTTTATTAGACGAGCTCGAGTCCGAACTTCAGACAAAAGCTAATTTAGGCTCATGAGATTAAGCGAACTACTATATAGGGTCCGATTCAACGCAGAACCGTTTAAAGGTGCAGAACCGCAGAATCATCCTAACATCCAATGTTTTCTATGTTATACATAAGTTGTAAATTTGCATACACGCTGTAACCATCCTAACATCCAATGTTTCCAATTTTTTATACAAATAATATATAAATATATTTATATATTATGTGTATAAAAAATTGGAAACATTGAATGTATAAATGTGTTACAACGTGTATGGAATGTACACCTTATGTATAACATAGAAAACATTGGATGTTAGGATGGTTCTGCAGCTTTAAACGGTTCTACACTGAATCGGGCACCTACTATATATTAGGTACATAAATATAATTATATATCATATGTATGTGCAAATACTGTATATGCACATAATATAATATAAAAAACTAAAATATCTACATCTTCGATTAAATAAAAAATTATATATTTAGTATGCTGTATGTGAGCTTATATGAGTTCAAAAAGCCAAACCAGAGTCTTCGATCAAAATCCTCCACAAACTGAGCTTGACCTTTTCATGTAAGGCTTGAAATTAGCCAAATTCAAGTTCAAGCTCTACAAAATTAAATGTGTCGAATTCTAGCATAGTTTTAATTTTAAGGAGTGTAAATTAATTTATAATATGACAACTGATAGAAAGTAGATTGATATTAGCTTGTAACTTTAGTTAAAGTTAAAACATGAATAGTTGTTTATGTAATGTTTAGAACATGTTTAATACTTTATTACATTATTATGAATTCCAAATAAACAAACAATGAGTTAAATATTTATTTATTTTATTTAGAGGACAAATTGACTATCTTTCTCATAATGGAATCAAATAGACCTTGAAGCGTCACAAGCACAAACATTTATCATTCACCATAACAGGATAAATATATTTAATGTACATGTATGTGTCGTCTTATTGGATGTGACATATAATGTTTGTTTGTATTTATTTCGAAAAAAATAATATATGTTGATGTGTAGAGTTCATTTCTTGAATCAAAGGTTATAACAGAAATAGCGTTTAACACTTTTCGAATTATATATTTTGACTCTGATATCTGAGTTGCACAAAATTTTTAAGTATATGAATAAATCTTGATGAACAAACTTGAAATCATACACACTTTCAAATTCAACATTTTGACGATTTTAAGATAATCTTATTATGAAAGCATGTCAAATATATGACTGATTTTCTGTTGACATTTTTGTTCTTTAACAAAATACTAATCTACAAAAGACTACCCGGAAAATCATAATTCTCAATGCAATTCCTCATCTTAAATTTGTTTTTTTGCTTTGGTTAACTTCGCTAGGACCTGCTAGGGGCGCTGGCCTAGCCCCTGCAAGGGGGCTCAACCCCTTGACCTCTTCACATTTTTGTTCGTTCGCCTTTTAATCGTACCAACTTCATCTTAAATTTATACAAGTGTGCATTATGCACCTCCTAATTAGTATTAGTCCCAATATATACATCTAATGACATATATATTATTTCCACTATACTAAAAAGAATATGTGCAACTCGAATCACCAAAAATGCCAAAACCTAATAATTAAACACTTAATCCTTCTACTAGAGATGAGCGAGAATTACGCCGAAGCTATTTATATCGTTTAATTTATCGTTCTAGAGCTTCTCAATATCAGTATCGGTTAAGATAAACTTTTTTTTCTCTAAAACTGATTCTTTTTAATCGCCAAATTCAAGTGATATTTTCAGTATTTATATTTTTAAAGCTAAAAAACCTAAAGCTTGTATTCGATCAAAAGTACTACCCTGGAACTAACCGCGTTTAGATTGAGCCGGTTTTGTCTTTTATTTTTTGTGTTCTTTTGGTTATGTTCCGGTTCAGTGCAGCCATATGAACACCTTAAGTTTGTACGTTTACTTTTAAAATTTCGCTTTTGATATTGAAAATAGTTATAAAAAAATTGTGTGCCACAAGACCAAATACAAGACTAACATCATCGTGGTACACAGGGACCATGGTCCATTACTTTATTATATACACCTTTAATCTTCTAAAATCATACAAATGTCTTATAATCAAGGCATAACAGGGACCACAACTCTCATACTCCATCTACCTATCTCATCACATTACCACAAATGCCCCCCTTTTTTTCTTTTTTGTTTGCCCGTACGCTTAATTGTGGTTAATGGAGCAAACATTTGTGTCTTATTTGGACAGTACATGCTTTCATTGAGTGTCACCCCAATCTTAACTAATGGTGATCAAGGTCGCCTCCATTACGTGACCGCGTCCCCCCTTCCTTGTCTCCCTTCGGTTTGTCATACAAACGACCGGTGTTTGTGCACATGAAAGAAGGTTATTGCTTGTATATTATGCATTGTTAGTGGTACATGTGTTAATAAAATTAATATTTAGATTTGATCGTGAGTTTGGTTACCATTATGAGGGTTTAATCATATGTTTGATCCGGAGAGAAAAAGTTGATGTAATATTAATAACCAAAACATAGGTTTATTCACCATTACGACATTACACATAGTCTAATATGTTAGTTTTGTATAATATTTGTCATTATCATGTCTATTTGGTTAACAAGTCATATATCATCTTATTTTATTTTCTTAATAAATTTAAAAAAAGGTTAATAAAAGAAATTAATAACCATTTATGGTATATGTAATCTTGAACCCTTCTAACTAATCATTTAAATAACAAATGTCATAACAATTGATTGATTCGTTAAGTATTAAAAATGGTAAATACTTATCATGTGTTACCACTTTGTTACTAAGAATTAAGTATCTATTAATTATAATAAAAGAAGCATTAGGGTGCCACGTGGCGTTTTTTAGAGCCCCTACTTCACACGTGGCAGCTTCTTATTGGTGCATCTTATTTTTTTCCCGCTCAAAATAATTGATCTATTACCAGCTTTTATTAAATTAGATATAAGAAAACACTGGTACAAGGAGTAAATTACGGAATTTTGGTTAAACAAATATGGTATGTCTATGTTAATTGTCATATCTCTATTAAATACGAAATTAATAACAATAATTATGAAATTAGTGTTTAAAAAATATGGTATATCTTGCAAGTCTGATATGTCTCAAATAATTGCTTAATATAAAGATTCTCGAAATAATAATTCTAATAAACATAATTCTGGAAATAATTCTAATAAAACATAATTAATGGTGCATTAGTTACATATTAACTGAATTTTCATAAATAAAACATAAAGCATAATTTAATACAAGCTTTTCAAATTACGGACCAAAAGACAAGTACAGTGAAATCAGAACCAAAAGATGATTAATTTCACAAAATTAAATGTCAAAATCAGAAACGACACGACAACTCGTCACGAACCCGACATAAAATTAGTGGGTTTGGGTTAGAAGTTTCGACACGTTTAAGTAAATGAGTTGACTCGACACGACACGAAAGTTAAATGGGTTGGGTTAGTGTCAACATTTTCATTATAGATAACGTAACCCGAATCACCCGTTTAAGTATGTATATATTTTAATAAATTTTATTATGTAAATATATAGTAGTTGTAGTAGAAAAAATTGGGTTTTTATTTAATATTAAGACTAATATCTAATTATATTACGTTTTTGTTTGATTTTTATTAACTTTTTAAAATTTTTTAATATATTTTTGTTGGAATTTTATTATGTTGCTATACGTGAATTTTTACGGTTTAAACCGGTTAAACGGGTTGGGTTGGGTTGGCACGAAATTAACCGTGTCGGGTTTGGGTCAACATTTTGAACCCGTTTATTTAGCGTGTCGGGTTTGGGTTTAGGTGTCTCAAAACATTTAAGGTCTCGACACGACACGAACCCGACACGACACGACCCATTTGCCACGTCTACATCTAGCACTAACACTCCCATTTAATAAAGTGAAATAACACTTCTACTTTTACTTTTAAACGTCATTAAACTCACTATAATGAAATATGATGCATTTTCCACTAACTATCCAATTTAATCTAATATAGTCATAACATTCATTATAACTTTAAAAAAAAAACGTGAACTCCAAGTGTATTTATTTTGAAACGGAAGAAATATATAATTTGTAAGATCCTATTTCATACTTTGTGTTTAGAAACATTTTATATTTTCTTATTATATAAGTAATAATCGCAATTAACGATACACTTTTCCATTCTATAAAATTATGAACGAAAAAATTTATTTACAGTCCGTGATTTTTCACGGGTTATAATCTAGTACATGTATAATTGAAGCTTATGATATATTTTTTATGGTATCCAAGTCCAATGTTTTAATGGGGAGTGTTCCACCAAAACTTACAATCGCACAAGCAAAACAACATAAACAAGTGGCACATATCAAAAAGCATGGTTGAGTAGGATATCAACTCACTTATCAAAATGGTCCACACTTCGTAGAAATCAAAAGATCCACCTACTGCTTTTTAGTTAGTATTCTTTTTTTTTTTTATGAAAAAAACTTTAAAATTTATTCTATCTATTAAAATCATAGAGAAATATTCAAGGAGGTCCATCATTTTTACGAAGTCTCGATGAATAAATCTCACCAATTGATCAATAAGATCTAATGGTCAAGATTAATCATATATTTTATACATGAAGGAGTATTTTGGTCATTTGGCACTTAATTTTTTTTTCAATTTTCAATTACTTATTATTTTTTTTGTTAAAAAATAATATTTATTTGATAATTACGTGTAGTACTTAATCACATGTGATTTTATGATTATAGTGTAAAATCACATGTGATTGTATATTTAATAACATTTGATGTTTTAGTTCAATCACATGTGATTCAGTATACAATCACATGTGATTCAGTATGCAATCACATTATGTGTTATTAATAAAAATATATATTTTTTTTAAAATAATAAAATAATTAAAAAATTAAAAAAATTAAAAAAAATAATTTTAAAATAATATTTTTTTAAATGACCAAAATACACCTCAATGTATAAAATATGTGATTAATCTTGACCATTAGATCTTACTGATCAATGGTTGAGATTTGTTCTTTGAGATTTCGTAAAAATGATGGATTTCTTTGAACACAACTCTAAAATCATAATATATTACTATGCACACATTTAGTAAAAAAAACCCATATTTCTTTTGAGTGACTGTTTTTAGGAAGACATCCGACATATGGCAGTAAGAATTTAGTTTTTTGTTGAACTATAAAAATAAAAAATAAATAAAAATAAAAAAAAATGAAAGTTTATTACGGTGATTAATTCTATGTAACTAAGTCGTACATGTTACAAGTAAATGAATGTAGCCTAATGGTGGGGGATATTTCTCATAAATCGCATCAGACCAAAGTTATTAATTAAGATCGAAATCTTACTAAATATCATTTTTCACTATATAAGATTAATCGAAAGATCCTACTTAAAAGTCATGTTACTTCTCATTTGCAATTTTCCCTTAAAATCATATGTGTCTTCCATCTATTAAAATGGTGAAATGCAACTAATAACTCAATAAACAATAGGATTGCGTGACTAGGTGAGATTCAGATTCAAGAATTCTATTTTAATTTTTAAATATATATAAACGAAGAATCGAATACGTGACAGTAATATCTTGTAAGCTTAGAGACGTGGTTGGTTTCTATCTTCAAAAACTTAATCAATGCATGCTTCAATTCACCACCACAATATATACTTTGTTTGTTTCTTCTTTTAGGATTCACTAATAGCTTCCTAAAGAACATGAGTTTGATTCCTCACATGGTAAATATTTATAAGATGATTATAAGAAGATTTGAAAACAACTACAAAAATAATTATGTTACGTACATCACGAGAATAACCTCAGTCACCCATATAATCAACGGGAATACCTTTTATAAAAAGAAAAAAAAAAGTTTGTTTCTTCTCTAAGATGCCTTTGCCTTTTTAAGATTCCCCCAACATGTTTTGGGTACTCAAAAACTAAAAAAGTTCATAATTACAATGACTGAATGACATTCACAAATAAATATAGTGACTTGTATATTTAATCCATATGTTTTGGATGATATTTTTAGTAAAACAAATCGTGTTTAATATATCAGTTTGAATGATTATGGCCAAATTTTTTGTATAATGGCTGTTAATATTTTTTGAATCAGTTCTTTAAATCAAAATTCATTAAAAATTACTAGACTGAGACCTTCAATCTATATCATTAACTCTTATTAAGATAATTTAAAATTTAACTTGAAACAAAAATAATATCTTTTGACTATGCATGATTAGTAGTGGTTGAAAATTTAAATTGGGAGCAAAATAGAAAACTTATGGATCTTTACAATGATGCTTGATAGCGAAGTAAGATAGACAGAAACATAAACATAACACCAAACGACATGAATGTAAATAAGTTTAGGTTAAATCTAAACCGATTTGTGTTAAGTCTAAATGAGTCCACATCATAATTGGGTTGACACGACTAACCCATTTAATAAATATATTTGAGTTAAAGTTGACCTTGTCACCTCTTTAAAACTACAAATGAAATGAGAATAAAATATATTATCATCTATATACATTTACCATACTTCACTAAAACGGATTAAGTTTCCTAAAATTGGTACTGCGCATGGATTTTTTATACTATTGTTACCAAATGTGTAATTTGGCCAAAACACATGGATTATTTTTGCAATTAACTTTTAACATTTTAATTATCAAAAGTTTTTTATATGGCTAAAATACTAAATCACAGTTACAATGACTTGCTACAGAAAGAAAAGGGCAGTGCCTTGAAATGTGGTTAATGATCTCTAGGTTAAATAAAACCCTAGCAAAGGACAGTGATTTCACTTCCAAACTTTGAAACTCAATTTCAGAAATTTTGACTATAAGAAAATGTTCAAATTGGTGTTACCAAAATTGATTGTTGGCTATGCCTCAAGTAGTTAGGATTCACATTTGTATAAAAATACTATTAAGTTTGAATATGAAGGGATTGATCTTGATGATAGTCAGTCTCTTGTTTTATGAAGGTATGATATTTCATGGGCCTTTTCCAAAATTTCAACCACTTGGCCCATAGATGGTCTTTCACTCTTGTGCCCTGTACATGATAGAGCTAATTTAAAAATAAGTTCAAACGCTTCTGTAGAGTATTCACCGTCAAGCTTTTGCTAATTGATTTTGCCTGTTTAATTCCTTCATCTTTATATTCCATATAATAAAATAATAATGAAGTAATTTACCATTCTTTCCAAAGGTATTGGTTTGCTTGCATTCATGTTTATAGCTTTCTTTCCTGATAAAATTTGTAAAAGCACAATTCTGAATTTACTTGACGGTCACTTTGGTACTCCGGATCAACATAACCGAATGTTCCTCTGACTTCTGAGCTGGCATATGTTTGACCAATGTCAATAACCTTTGATAATCCAAAATCAGAAAGTTTGGCTTCCCAATTTGGTCCTAGAAGTATGTTTAATTTTATAAAAAAAGTTGCTTATACACTTTGTGTTTAACAGAAACAAATTCTTTCACACTAATTAAGTTTTGACAAACCTTAATATCCCGATGTACAATGCAACCCTCTGGATACGTGTGTAGGAACCAAAGTCCTCGAGCACAGTCAACTGCGATCTCGAGCCTTTGAATCCACGTCAGCACACCTTTCTTTCCTGATTATTTGTGAATGAGCTCGTTACAAGTCAATTAAATTAATGGTTAACATGGATCCAGAAATATGAAAAACGGAAAATGCATAAAAATGTACCAATTGCCACATTTTGAAAAAATGTCAACATGGTCAAAGTTACTTTTCTATGCAATTTTCCCGTTAAAAGAGTATAAAAGCACTACCGAAAAGCCACTCTGAGAGATTTCCGTTGGTACATAATTCATAAATAAGGAAGCATTCATCTCCGTTGTCACAATACCCTAACAACGCCACAAGATTCGGATGTCGAACAAGAGAAAGATTTCTAACTTCCCTTAAAAATGTTTCTACAAACCCTTCATCGATTATATGCTTGATGGCAACATGTTGTTTATTCGACAATTTGCCTCTATACACCTTGCCTGCCATAATTATACAATTATGCCTTTTTAGGTTGAAATGCATAGTGTGGTAAAAGAAAAAGAATGACATAATTGTACTTTGATATTAAGTTGCTTTGTGTAGATTAAAATTGTTTTATAAGAACCAGCTCCTTGAATAAATGCTTACCCGCTGTTCCTTCACCGATATAGTTTTTTGGGTCCAAGTTGTTTGTAGCATAATGGATTTCCTTAATTGGTACTTTAAGATATCGGGATTTCTTTGGTAGATCCCGCTTCATGTAAAACAAATACATTATGCGTATTTGTTCTTCATTAAACGATTTACCATATGATAAAAGTAAAAAAAACAAATGATGTAAATAGTAGACTTACCATCTTCCGGTGATGGTGCATGCAGTCTATGCCATCTTCTTCCCATTATATATACACAGACTACAACCAAAGCTGAAATCCCGGATAGCAGTCCGATTATATACGACTCTGTTTCAACAACGATAAATTATGGGAATTAATTTGTACACCACATTTTTTTATGCATGTATTGTACAAGTATTACTGCAAGCTATACGAACATTTAAAGCAACTATTGTGGTGTATAGGTTAAAGTGTGTAATGTAAAAATCACCATCTATAAATTATAAGTACCATTCATATTTTACATAAACTTGAGAGCATACCTGTTCTGTTTTTTCTTCCTTGTGAATCATCGTTAAGATATGCAGATAATATCTCTAAATTAAAAACATAAAACGACAAATATTAACTCTTGTTCTTGGATCTGTCTAATCAAAATATTCACATTTACAGCTTCCAATTTTGAATTTTTTGTACAAGTGTAAGATATTCTAGTAACCTTAATCCAAATCATTACATACCCGTATCAAAAACCTGCTCCCCGAGGCATTTACGAACACTGTACATCCAAATATAATTATCCATTCTACTACTGGTCAACGAAGTCAACACAGCAAACCTACATAAATCAGCATCACTATCTTCACCTTCTATCCCTTTAATCTCACCCCAACTATTCACACAGTTTGATAGAGATTGAGAAATTCAAATAACAATGGAATAAGAACACAAGAAGGATTGTTGAATAAAAATACTGAAATTGATATTGAAGAAACGAATTACAAGATAAACCCTAATCTACTAGTAGATTAGTCCAGGGTAAAACCCTCTCTCAAAACCCTAGGGCTAAGAGCCTAACACAATCGATACCTAATGTTTTTGCCTGCCTAACAAATCACCCCTTTTCCTCTATTTATTCATCTTTCTAACTATTATCATATTACTATTTTGTCCCTCTAGTATAATACTTGTCACTTTCCTATCACAGTTCCCACACGTGTGGTTCCAATAACCACCACTATAACCTAACAAACCACACCCATTCAATAAACCCGAAACTTGATGGCCAAGCTTCTTAATCACATCTTGAACCGATAAACCCGAGCAAAGATTTTCACCAACTGTCAGCTTATCGATTCCACATGTAAACACATCTGTTATGTTATCCTTAATCTTGTTCAAACAACTTGTTTGTTCATCTGAATTCAAGTAAATCTTTCCGGTTTGATTTGCACGTAATGCAAGTGCATCGAGGTACATATTAAACGGTTTTTTGCAACATTTATCTTTAAGAAAATCGTTCCATGTACCTTCTTCACATGTTGAATTTTGTGGGGTTGTGAGGTATTTGAATTCAAGTGGACAGTGAGTTGAAGTAGGCTGAGAAACTGTGTTTTTTATCGAATTATTGAACGAAATGAAGACGAAAATGAAGATGGTAACAGTTAGTTTTTGGGAATCCATTTAAAATATAAGGTTTTCTAGTGATCAGAGTGGGGATTTTGTAGTTTGTAAGTTTTGTTTGTAGCGAAAATGGTTGGAGTGAAGAATGTTCTATTTATTGGGTACAACGTCAAACTATGATAAAACTTTTATTATTGTTGTCTTGACATATTTGTAGGCATCGGAGGAATAATCTAATTAGCGGCGGAAGCACATATGAAGTGATATCCTAAGTTGGGATTTCATAGCTGAGTGGTTGTAACCTATGCTGTGATAGTTGTACTTATATGTAGTTAATGACGATTAGATAAAAGATTCTACACAAGATATTTCATATTTAAATATACCGTTTTGAGATACCAATGAACCATTCTCTAGTATCCATTTATTGAACGGTTTGCGTTTATAATAAAAAGTAGCGTTTACGAATTCTTTTTTCTTTTTTAATTCTACTATATTCGGGTTTACGAAACTCATATTTCCTCCGGCTTGATGCCACATGTCATAGTACGTATGTGGTATTTTTTTTTTTTGAGAAATTTTTTTGTGAAATCGGTGTTTGCTAAACCTGGATTTAAATTTCCTCAGACCTTTCTCACCTCTCCTCGCTTCTGATATGTCAAAACTAGGTTATGACCCGTGAAAAATCACGGGTTGTCGTAATATTACAGAACATAACTTTTATAAGATATAAATATGAATCAATAATTGTATGTTTTGTATGTTAATAACGTATAAGATAAGAAGATATATAGTATATTAGGGAAATCGAGCTTACACATTATATAAACGTGAAGACATTTTAAATTATTGCTTATTTATGTGTTCATCTGTTATTGTATAATCAGGTCATAACATTGTGAAGAAACAAAATGCATAAACATATAAAAATTTCATATTGAAATAATGTTTTGCACGAAACATATTAAAAAGTCATAAACAAAATGTTAAAAAGGCAAAATGCATAAACGTATTCTCTTGTATTTAGAACAAAATCATAAACATATCTAAGTCTAAGCATTCTCGGAGTTAAAGTCAATACCATCAATTATACCAATATTAAAGTCAAAACTGTCAATTTAGTGAAGCAGAATGACACTATATGGCTGCAACGCCTTGTAGCCAATTAGTTGTGTTAAAAGTCAACAAATTAAAAATAATCAAATAGCTAATTGGCTGTGTTAATAGTAAAAAAAAAAAATAATTGAACAAAGAATGAAAGGAATAAAGTAATTTCGCACCTCGTTGTGGATGTTTTTAGCAGTGTTAAAATGTAATTTATATAATAGTCACGTATAATCTAAAAATATTCTAACAAAAAATTTAGTAATTTGTCTTGTTTAAATAATAAGAAGTGGTATCATGTGGGGACTCAAAAAACAGTGAGGACTCGCGAGGACATCTTAAAAACATTCCAAAAAAATCCGAAATAATATATATAACTCCTCATGATTATTACTACATTTGACAAAAAAAAAATTGAAAAAAAAATTATGATCCACTTTTTTTTACGGATCATAACAATGATCCATATTTTTTTTGTAGGTCATTATTATGATCCATATTTTTTTTTTGATCATATTTTAAAATTTTTTATTTTTTTTGGATCTTATATGCTGCGATTTTAATGTTTAAAAAAGAAATTTTTTGAAAAACGTTTGTTTTGGATCATTTTTAGACTTTTTTTTGGAGTCCTCGCAGTCCTCACCTCACCGGATCCGAACCCTAAAAAATAATATATATACACGAATGTTAAAATAAAAAATAATAAAAATATTATTTTAGCTTTAAACGTTTCATGTAGATAAAAACTTTTAATAAACAAAATATTTATATTAATAAAAAGAATCTAAACTATTTTATTTTCAACTCTTACAAATATTAGAATATAATTTATATAAATTACCGAAACACCCCTATTTGTTAAAATGGGTATTTGTAAAGAAAAAATAAACCACACGAAAATTTCAAGAATTTAAAATTGTTCGTTTCTTCTTTTGCTCCATAAAGTCCGTTCCGTTTTAAAATGTAATGAACAGTAGCTGCGTTAATGGGAAATATATATATAGTGAAGTGAAATGAAACATGCAACCAAAAGTCATCATTAAGAAATTATAATAATTACTACCTTTAAAATGTTTGACTACCTCTCCGGTCAACTATATATTGACTTTCTTAATCAAATCGAAATTGCATATTTGACTATTATTAAAGTGAAAACTATCTATTTATACTCAAATTGTACTTTTGACCATTATAAAGTCAAAACTGTCAATTTATAGTCAAATTGCAAAATCATATAAACACTTTTGACCAAATTCTAAAGTAAAACCTGTCAAAATTGGAATTAACCCTAATAAACAAAGATCATAATTTTGTTGAACATTTTATGCAAATTGCAAAATTGCTGAATTGATAGTCAAGTTACAAAATTGTAGTTAACACTAATATAAACTTTCGACCATTTGCAACATGTTATTTAATGTTAAAAATGAAACATTTTATTAACTTTTTGAAGTCAAGAATAATTCTATTATTCTAACCATTACAATTTAAGTCAAATTGCATAATTTTATGTCCTGCTGCATAACCATTACAGTTTGACTACTTAAAAAAGGTCAAATTGCATCATTAAAAATGACGCAATTAGAGCGAATTATAGAATTACATGTTTTTTTGAATTGTCAGAGTTACATGTTTAAACTCGATTTTAAACATGATTTAAAGAATTGGAAATAACCATGATTTTAAACATGTTATAGAACAGTCACACATATGAAAATTCAGTTTAAGAATTCTCCGAATTACCTGGCAGCAGGTCTAAAATTGTTTCGATGCTTGTTCTTGACAAATAATGCAGCAGCCCTTAATTTGAATGTTTAAAAGTGATGTACAATACAAACGAATATAGGTTGTGGTTTGCCAGAGGTATTACCAAATTAATGATGATATACATGGAATATTTTAAATCATCCTTATTAATGATTACTTAGCTAATGTAATATATTATTCAGACCACAAAATCCGGCAATTTAGAGTTTGGTTTCTAAACTTAAATCCGGTATTTTAAGAAACACCAATGATAACTGAAATTTTGAGTTTCAAAATTCTTGATGATAAATAGGAGATTTATAAATAATTTACTTCAATCCGGAAATTTTTAATTCATTAGTATAAATCCGGCAATATATTATTCAGGCCACAAACCCCTGCAATTTAGAGTTTAGTTTCTAAACTTAAATCCTGTATTTTTAGAAGAAAAAAAACAATAATAATTGAAAATTTGAATATAAAAAATCTTGGTGATTAATAAGAGATTTAAAATTAATTTGCTTAAATCCGGAAATTGTTAATTAATTTGCTTAAATCTTTAGGTGGGGAAAAAAGCCAGGCACCTCAAAATTAATATGTATAATGATGAAATATTCCCGCATATCATATTAGGGGGGGTATAAGAATTCAAATATTGATAAAATATCCCACTTGCATACAACATCAGCCATGAAATACAAAATTTGTGACGATATTTTTACTAATTGACATTAATCCTTTCTTAACTGAAGCACTTGCTCTAAAATTGAAAAGTCAAACATGGTACTTTCTCAACAAATTTGAAAGCGTTCTCAATTTTAAGCAACTTTGACTTCAAAAGTCAAACATGGTACTTTCTCAACAAATTTGAAAGAACTTTAACCTTTTTAGGAGGTTATTTTTATGCATTACTATGGATGAAATTTGTGCATTAAAGTCAGCTTTACCATGTATTATCATGTAGTCAAAGCGGCCAACTCCTTGATTCTAAACATGATAAGTAATTACGTATAAACGTTGTCATATTTGACCACATAAAGTAAAAAAATGGAACTAAGCATAAGTCTAAGAAGTTTGCATACATGATATATATAGCTCAGCTTGTTGTCCATAACTCTTTTCCACGAATAACATAATATAGCTCAGCCTAGTAATTAGTAAATTAGTTGAAAACGACCCAAAATAACTACTAAACTTTGTATCATATACATAAATGAAATCTAAATTTTCATTTAGACATTTTATCAAACACTTGATAAGCATGTAAAATTATTTACTTTTTAATTCATATCGGGATTTCTTCTGGAGAAGGGAGATGATGCCGATCGAACCTGTTGTTGAACGTACCTGCAATTATACTGGTTATAAAAGTTTCAATGGTTATACATTTTCTTAATTTTCATAAAAAAATACTAATGACTAAATGATTGTGTATTGAATCAATTACTGTTTCAGTCAAATTATATCCCAATTAGTATATGGAAAATTACTAATTGACTAAAAATTTACTAATTTTCACGGGTTATACATTTCATTAATCGAAAAACATAATCAAATATATTTTTTATAATTTCACCAAAAACCCTTTCATTAACACTAAAAAATAAAAATAAAACAATCTAGCAAAATCATGCTAACAATAAGGTTTTATATTATACGAACCATAAATTACCTAACAAAAGCGTGAGAATGAGTTCCACGAAACGGTATTCCATACATTTCCCAGCTGTAAAAGGTGTCAGCACAAACCAAATACAATGATATAAGTGAATTATATTTTGACCATGTATATGTTAATTAATAAACAAAAAGTAGACAATCCATTGTTGTCGTCGAACCAGTCAATCATAAACAACATTTAAACCATAAAAAAACAGATGGCAATTACAGGTTACAAATGAAAACGAACTAAGATACAAATGTTCGAGATTTATCCAAATCGTAAAATTAAAATACAGATCTAATTCCAAATATACTAAAAACCCTACAAATATATTTAAACCCAGAAGAACTTAAAAACCCAATGAATCAAACTTTGGGATTCACACATTCAAAGGGAAAAACAGATCTAAATCCAAAAAAATAAAATAAAAAATCATAGATTCAATTGATTTGAAAAACCTAATGAAACGTAATAATACGTGATCGATTTGCTTCAAATCGATTTTTATTCTTCAATATACCAGCACTACATCAAAAATCAAAGAGTGTGACAATTGTGAAGATTGACTTACCGTAGCATTGAAGTATGGAGATGGCGATGGTGATGAGGGAAAGAAACTACGAAGAATCTGGTTATTATGCAAGGTATTTAATTCTTCATAATTAGCTCTATCTGGAGTTATTGATTTCCATATTTTAAGGATGAAATTTCGGTTATATATGCTGTAAATTTAAATTAGAGGGTAATTAAACACCGAAATTAATGGCTATTAGTAATTAAATAGCGGGATTTATAAAAACTGAAAATTCTTATAAAATGACACGTGTCTAACTGGCTTCTAAGGGGGCCACGTGGAAGCTTTAAAAGCTTGTTTTATTACTTCCTCCGATTTAAAATAAGTGATACATTGTTAGTTTCACGGTTTTTGAGGCAAAATATGATAATGATAATTAAATTAGATTAATTGGATGGTTAGTGGAGAATGGGTCCCACAAATTTTGAATAAAGTGAAGTTAATGATGTTTAAAAGTAAAAGTAAGGGTAAAGATGTCATTTCACTTTATTAAAGTAGATAGTTAGTGGGTGTGGGTCCCATTACTTTTTACCAAATAAGGTAAGTTTTTAAAGTGTATCACTTATTTTGATACACCCAAATATAGAAAGTGTATCACTTATTTTAAATCGGAGGAAGTATTATATAGATAAAAATTCATTGTTTAACTGGTTTATAAAATTGTATCAACACTTGATTGAATATAATTATTCATAGAATGTAAAAAGGATATACTTCGATTGCTTATGTTTGCGTAAAAAAAGTCATGACTTTTATTGACGAAAATGCAGAATCGAAAAGTTATGAACATGATCTTGTTGTGATCTTATCCTGATTTTGTGGGCCGGCTGACCTCCAATCCATTCATGTTTCTTTCCCCTTCAAAACCTTATATCTACACAAAAAAGCTATAATCTTCATCTCTGCTATTTTTATTTTCATCCGCAGCCATTTTCTCATGTTCTTCCCTCTACGCCACTTCTAAATCATCTCTCTTTAATCAATCCAATTCTTACATTCGTCTCTCACATTCTCCAAACAATGCTTCAGTTCGCCGATTCAGACCAATTTGTTCTTCGCAAAACCCTAATCGATAACGACAAACAGGTGAGTGAATCAACTATAATCGTACTTGGCGTTTTCTTTTTATTACTTGTATGCTTGTTCTAATCTATAAAGTGATGCTTAATTACGTACCTAATGTGAATTTATCGAGCTGCATTTTGGTTTTTTGATTATGAGTTTAACTCTAATACTGCAAAATTGATATGGAAAATTTTAATTAGTTTAACCACTGGAACACAAAAATCGACATATAGAAAAGTATGTTAGACATATTAAGCAAATAACTCCTTGTATCTCCATATTAATGGAACTTTTGTTATGTGCAGAAAGATAGGTTTTGTGGGATAAAAGAATGTGCATTATCTGTAGCTTTAGCAATTGGATTGATAACGGGAGTACCATCATTGGGGTTTCCCGATAATGCAAATGCAAATGCAATTTCTCCAGCAATTTCAGATTTAGCAGTGTTGATATCTGGGCCCCCAATTAAGGATCTAGGAGCGTTACTTAGGTATGCTTTGCCAATTGATAATAAAGCAATTAGGGAAGTCCAGAAGCCTCTAGAAGATATTACCGACAGTCTTAAAGTTGCTGGAGTTAAGGCTCTTGATTCAGTCGAAAGAGTGAGAATCTTCTTCTTCTCTTTTATTATAATTATAAGAATATTTTGTGAAAAACTCATTAGATTTATCTTTTTGTGCAAATTGTAGAATTTGAAACAGGCTTCTAGAGCTCTTAAGCAGGGAAAAAGCATGATTATATCAGGATTAGCTGAATCAAAGAAAGATCATGCAATCGAATTGCTTGGAAAATTACAAGTTGGAATGGAAGAACTTGAGAAAATTACACAAGATAAAAAACGAGAAGCTGTAGCACCGAAACAAAAGGAGCTTTTGCAGTACGTTGGAGGGTAAGTACTATTAATTTATTAATTATAGTTTTTTGTGCAAATCATAATCATGCATTAAACGCATTGTCATTGTTAAGATACCTTAAAAAATTAGGATAATTAGATAAACAAGTTAAAATCTGCCACCTCAAGATCCAACGGGGGCAATTAGGTCAAAAAACCCATCTTTTAAAAAAAATAGCATTTTCTCATTTATACCCTTGTGATTGACTGCAGCTGAGATCTGCAGTGTTGAAGAGGATATGGTTGATGGCTTTCCATACGACATTCCGGAAGAATATCAAAACATGCCACTTTTAAAAGGGCGGGCCACTGTGGACATGAAAGTCAAAGTCAAGGATAACCCTAATCTTGAAGAATGTGTGTTCAGGATCGTTCTTGACGGTTATAATGCGCCTGTAACTGCTGGCAATTTTATAGATTTGGTGGAACGACATTTTTATGATGGCATGGAAATCCAAAGAGGTAAGTAAAAAAGATGGAATTTCAATATTTCATTAATGTTCTACAAATTAAAGATGTTTTTTTTAGGTTGTAATAACTTGATTTTTTGTTAGCTGATGGTTTTGTTGTTCAAACCGGTGATCCTGAGGGTCCCGCAGAGGGATTTATTGATCCTAGTACTGAGAAAACGCGTACCATACCTTTGGAAATTATGGTGGAAGGTGAAAAGGCACCTGTTTATGGAGTTACATTGGAAGTAAGTTTTTTTTTTTTAAAAATGTCAACCCAAATTGACCCATTTTACTTATACGGGTTAAAATGACCCAAGAGAAGTAATGTTATTTACATATGATGCAGGACATTGGTCTGTACAAAGCACAAACCAAACTCCCATTCAATGCATTTGGAACCATGGCAATGGCACGAGAGGTAAAATTACTATACTACCCACCCAAGTTTTATAATAATTACAAAAAAATTGATACATTTTGATTTGATTTACAGGAATTTGAAAACAACTCAGGTTCAAGTCAAGTATTTTGGCTTTTAAAAGAAAGTGAATTAACTCCAAGCAATGCTAATATATTGGACGGGCGTTATGCGGTTTTTGGATACGTAACAGAAAATGAAGATTTTTTGGCGGATTTGAAGGTTGGAGATGTTATTGATTCAGTTCAAGTTGTTGATGGGTTGGATAATCTTGTTAATCCCAGTTACAAGATTGCTGCTTAGTTTCATTGATTTACGGATTGTATTATGAGGAAATTGTTGTAAGGTAGGATAGTATATTTATGATGTTTTTATCAGTGTTACGGATTGTATCATTGTATAAGTTTTTGGAACATTATTGGTCATAACGAGGTTTTCGGGCCCGCGCTTCGCGGCGGGGTATTTTCTTAGAAGTATAAGTCAGTAAAACATAAAAAATTGTATTATTTGGTTATTAGAATTGTCCACGATGAACATCAAGTTTTAGTTCTTTTACCCATTTGACCATTCAAATCTATTTATATTTTCTCTCAACACAATTAGTGTCGTTATTTCTTAATATGTGGTTGTAACTGTAAAAGAAGGCCAAAATCATAATTGAGTAATGCACACAACAGTTGAAGGTAAAAGAACGGAAACTTTAGGAAAAGGTCAAAATCATAATTGGGTAATCACATAGTTGAGTAAAAAATCTAGTTTTGACCATTGTTGAGAACGTCAAGTGGAAAGAAAGTTTTCACCATAATTGTTTAAAAATCATAATCAGGTAATGTAAAAAAGATCAACTTGAAGCCCATAATTGAGTAAAAATACAGCCTTGAACATTGCTAACCAGAACAACATATTACATAAAATTTTCACAAAATTGTGTCAGTCTTGAAAATCATATTTTCACAAAAATGTGTCAAAATTGAAGCCCTAATCTTGATTTTGCATTGACAATTCTGTGGCAAAAAAAAAAAAAAAAAAAGAAAAAAGAAACCTTATATTGGCATTTTCTTAAAAGGGCTATCAATACTTTCAAACTAATTGGATTTTCATCAACACATCAAATCTTAAGCAGACAAACAGAGAATCATTATCTTTAATACGGTTTTGTATGTATGCAACTTTTAAATCATCAGTTCAATGTTGAGGATGCAATTCTCGTGTAGACATTACTTGGAGGGCCTCTTTAAATCACCTAACTCAAACTAATTCATTGGTAAATGCAATCACATATATAGATAATGGTGTTAACTCTAGGGTTTTCTGAACAAAATGGAAGAATATTCGTATGTGTCTGTAAAAATGAAGCCTTTTACAATCGAATGAATAACATGCCTACACTTATACATCAAATATGCAATTTAAAACTAAAAAACAAACCGGAACTTCTTGGCCCGAAAAACTTACCACTTAATTAAGTTAAGAATCAATATAGGCTGTTCAAACCTACCAAAAAAATGTCTCAAATTAATTACTACTTTTTATTATAATATTGTCTCATTTACACCTATTAAAATCAAATTATGTCAAAATAAATCAATACAATTACAATTGTATAAAAAGAGTGTAACAACCAAAATACTTACAATTTAGAATGTGTATCGCACTATGAAGACGGGCGCAAATCAATGAGGCGGATGGACCTTTTGAACTACTATATGCAAGTGTGGTACAATGAATGAAATTCAGCTAATGTAATCACCTCTGCAAGTAATCAAATATATAAATATCGATAATATAGTATAAATATTTATATTTATATATATGCCAGTTAGGTCCTCCTTATTTGCAAGCTTGACATCAACAATCATATTGATTTTAATCATAAGTGATTACCGGACATATTTAGATATATAAAATGTGAGTTATTAGAAATTTAGAATAGATAGACATAAAATTGTTGACAGAAATTAAGAAGTTGAAAATATTTAAAGAAAATATTATTGGATGAAAGAACCTCTGGATGGGTTGAAATGAAAGAAGTAAATGTATGCAAGCACGATCTTGAATTGTTGGTATCCACGATGGCAAAACAACCTATAAAGAAGTTGTTTTCATATTATTAATTATTACAGTATAACATAGGATTTGTTATAATCTGATTGCATCAATTATATTGAATTACCTGAATCATCTGTTGTGGTGACTTTTTAAGAAAAACTTAATTTTCCTTGTCAATAACTGCAATTTAACTTGTGTTTTGGAGTCTGTTCACCAACACCGCCAGGAAAAACAAACGATGAAAGATCTGATGTCGCTAACCCAGACACTACCATATATTGATTCTTCTCAATTTCATCCCTAATCACTGAAGAAAAAACAAAGATACATATGAAGATGATCAAGAACACTTTGGTAACCTTAAAAATAATTGGTAAATAATAACGAAAACTCACTTGAGACTGAAAATAAAATTGATTCCAACGAAATCATTATTATGAAAACCTAGGTCAATCCGACATCACAAACGAAGATTGTAATTGAACGGAGAAGATGATAGAAATTAGCGACCTGGTGAACAGATTGGTGAACTACATAAAATAATATTAGTTGCACCGTTTTGGTATGTATATGAATGCATTTTCCTGAAAAGCAATTGAAAGCCAGATCGCCAAAAGAAAATAAAATTAGCTTTTTAAAACAAAGAATTCTTTGTGATTATCCATAGATTTTTCACAAATTTCAAGTTAAACCACCATACCTCTAACACCTCTAGAAAGAATCAAACACAAATAACCAAATTTAGCTGTAGTATGTAAATCAAATATACAAAAACCCAAAAATCAAAAACATAAATATAAAATCTAAAGTAAAAACAATATACATCTTTGAGATCTGGGTCTTCAAAAACTTACATGCATAAAATACATGAAACAAAAATAAGATATTCAAAAACGAAACCCAAAGTCAAGCTACAAATCTGTGTGGTGAATGTGAAAAATCAAACCTTTATTGTTTCCTCGGAATGCTATTAACAAAATGTTGATGAAGAGCATGAGGAACAATAACCATGAAGAGGATTGAAATATCAATTGAGTTGAAATAAATTGTGACAAAATCATGGTTAAGATGTTTTACTTTTGACTTTTGATTGATTGTCTGAGGGGTAATACCCCTGATTTTGTGGGGAGGGCATTGAAAAACAGGTAAAGAAAGGGAGGTTGTCGATTATAGCTAGGGGCAGATAAAACTCACTGTATTGAAGAAGAGGAAACCCAAATTGAAGAAAAGGAAACCCAAAATGGAGATATGAATGAAACTCATCAACTGTGGATTATGTTATATAGATAGATAGATAATAATGGACGAGATCGTTTCTTTTTATGGTCGTGTTTTTGCTTTTTGCCCTCCTGTTTCTAACCAACCATTTATAATACTTCGTTAACTGAAACTGAATGTGGTTAAATAATTTATATAGTTATACAAGTAACTGTATAATTGATAAAAGATTTGATATGCAAATTTTTTGCCTTTTAAAGCAGATTTGTACACCACAATATTTATTGTATTCACAATCATTGTTTAGAATGGTTGTATAATTAGTTGAATTTGTATTATGAGCTACAAATTATGGTGTAGAAAGGAACTCTGAATTGTCATTTTTGTGTTGTTTGCTTATGAATTTGTATTACATCTAAGTGGAGGTTGAAATGAGAACCGGCCACTAAAGTAACCGTGAGAAGCGCACACAATTATGCATTTATCGTTTAAAACATAAATTATTTAATTTGTTCGCATAAAATAACTTGTAAATTAAAATGTTTGAATGGAGATAGACTCAAACTTGTGAATTTAGTCGGTCAAATGCCTGTTAGATGTCTCCAATGAATGTTTGATTTTGTTTGTGTTGTAATGTCCTTAATTAAAGAAAAATATGTGTCATGTTAAATTGATAAGTTTAAAAAATAACCTAAAAATATGATTAAAACATGTCGCAAAGTAAAATGAAAAGATGAGAAGAACATGTTTAAAACTCTAAATTATGTGTTGTACATTGAAAAGTCTGCCAATCAGGTATCTGCATGTATCATTTCTCATAATAGAATCGGGCTTTTTATTGACTAATTTGAGCTTGCTCATCTAAACTCTAAATCGATAGTCGAGTACGTGTCAAAAAGACTGATCGAGCTATTGAATTGAGTTCAAGGCAACGAGCAGAGCCCAAAACTAAATGAAAATAGATGCATCCAAAGTTAATAATAAGAAAACTAGAGGCGGGCAAAGTGTAGAAACAACAAAACATATTAAAGGATAAAAAGCTTCCATACAACGGATGAGGCAAAATATCAATCAATAATCAAAGATCCAAACTCCACCCCCAAACATGGTGGTTATCACCTCCACCACTCTCACGCATCACGACCACCGTACACTCACCTACACCCTCACTTGCAAACCTCTAACAAATCCACTTCTTTACTTCCGCCATCTCTACAAACCCTCAACAAAATCGAACATTTGCAGGTCCTCCAATGGCGGAGTTATGGTGGTTAAGTCTTACATGGAAGACTCCAACACTGTTTCCGGCTTCGTTAACAGGATCGTCGGTGCCTTGCCGGTAATCGGACTTGTTGCCAGAATATTGACGGATACCGGTGGTGTTGGTGGCGATTTTATCGATTTTGCAGAGTTTAGAAGGAGAGTTGGGAAGAATTCTTCGGTTAATGATTCTAGAGCTTTCATTGACTTCCAGGATCGAAGAGGACGGGTACCTAATTCTCCTACATTTACTTATGTGACTATTGGTTTGTTAATCATGAACGATAGTAACTTTATCGTATTCAAGTAATTGATTTTGATTATAATTCATGATGACTATTTTAATCATGATACAAATTTATGTTAAATTGCCGTTTGGGCCGTTCTACAATCTGAAGACCTGATTACGTTGGCTTTTATGCAACATTTGGATATTTTGTTATTATCATTCAAATGATTTAAGGTTGTGGAATAACAAAAACGAGACAAAAGCTCATTTAATAATGACTGAACTTGAAATTTATACAATGACTGAACAAGATGTTAGAATGGTTAAGTCTTTGCAAAGACTTATTAAAATTACCACATAGACTTTCCACCCAATTTTGATAAATAAGTTTTCAAAAAAATCTTTGCTCCAATGCATTTAGTTTAGATAAAGCTTTTTGTGTGTGTAGTGAATGACTTAGCCAATAATAAGCTTTTGGAGGAAAATCTTTTTCCCTTAAATGACCTACACAATGGGTAAAAAGCTTCCATTGAAGAAAACAAAACATATCCTAAATAGATTTATGGTATATCAGGCAGGGGATCCTTTATATGTGTTGATGTCCTGTTGGTTAGCTGCACTGGGAGCTGGATTGCTAAAATCTGAAGAAATTCTTGAAGGAGTTGCAAGACTTCGCCTTTCTAATGATATCGAATTCGAAGAAGAAACTTTCATTGCCATGATGAATGAAGCCAGAGAGGTTAGTTTTTGAATTTTTGTTTATTATTGAATTTTTGTTTTTAATATTATTATTAAACTATAGAAACGAGCGAAAGCAAATGTTCCAACACCAACAATACCAATGGAGGCAAGAGTTGAAAAAGCTCTTGATGCTATACATGTATGTTGTTTTGCAAGAGATCCAATAGAAGAAGAAGACGAAAAACTACTCTGTATCATGCTCAAAGTCGTTTTTCCGTCTGTTTCACAAACAGAGATAGCAAAAATTGTAAAAGCAAAAGCTGAAAGAGTTGCACAAGGAGGTGAAGAAGAAAGGTATCCAGAACCTAAACCCTTGTCAAAAGAAGCTGTACAACTTCAAATGAAAGATCTCCAATTTCTCCAACAAAATAAAGATAGTTGAGAAAACGATAGGATTTGTGTTATGATATCATGAATGTACAACAACAAAATTTTGGAAGCAAAATTTTCTGTTACATAAGAAATGTTTTGTTGTGAGATTATTTGGAAATGGGAATAGAACGGCTTTGAGTTGTTGCATCTGTCTCGATGGCTTTTTTTTTTGTTTGTTTGTTGTTGAGGCCATGTTACAGTGGTGTTGCAAAACCTGCCACAAAAACTCAAATTAGTATGCATTTTCTTAACATGCCTTTTGATGTAATTTGGTTACCAAAAATGGTAATTTTCACAGTCCAATACATAAAATAGCAATTCTTGAGTAATTGCATACATTTCATACAAAATTTAAGGTCGTTATGAATGAAAACAATATTAAAAAAAAAAACAAATTTAGGGAAGGACCTTCAGATAGGGAACTCCATTGGCCAACCTTGGAAGACAACATAGACTTGAGCAATGAAGAAGCAGTTACAGAATGAAGAGGCATCAGGGACAGTGCACAACTCAGTTCCACTGGTTCCCTACATACACAAATTAAACACAAATGTAACTTATTACTTTTGTTCTGTTATCCTAATTGCAAAACTGATGGAGTACAAACTGATGCTGTTGATTGTTATTTGTATAGAGTTATCTACACCTGGAGCTACTGCATAAGTTATTTGCAGGCTAACCATTATTCTTTCTGGAAATGCAATAAAACACTCATAATTTGGTGCAAGTGTTATGGTTTTTGGCATTTTCGCAATTTAGGAGTCTTGATTCAAAGAAGTTATTCACTGTAATCATATATCGATTCACCATAATAGTTATACTATTTAAGTATGTCACTAGAAAGCTTCAGAATAAATGAAGATAGCTAAGTCAAATTGGAAAATCATTCCACTTCGAATCGTTTCAATCAATTTAACATGTATAGTTAACGGAAGTCTCGATTTGCGCACATTTGATTTCGTAAAGATTTCGTCAATTAATCACATTTAATATAAATTTCGAAGTGCTTGTCATGTGAAAGGATTTCGATTCTAAATTTTATATATATTATTATAGAATGGATGAATGGATTTGTGGAACTGAACCTTGAGGAGAAGAGAGGTTTCCGGCGAGAGGAGAGGCGAGAAGACGGAGTAGAGGTCGCCGGTGGAACTCCATTGAAGCTGGATTGAGATTGAAGTTTACGAGTCGAGCTGAAGAACGACCTCGCTCTCTGAAGAACTTGCCTTCCTGAGCTGGACGCCATTTCTGTTGAGCTATTTTGTGTTCAGAAATCAGAACCAGCGTCTTAACCCTAAGCCTGATGATGGCAATCACGCGAGCGACCTCATGACGGATTTAAATCTAATGGGCCTGTAGACTAGGAGAAGGCCCATTGGGTTCACTAATTTAGATTTGTAGGAGGATAAGAAATTTCTCTGTAATTTATTTTTATTTAGCAGATTTGTTGGCGTTGCTCTTCATTTGCTCAAGGAGTAGAAAGAAATTTATGATGTAACCCACTTTTTTAGTATACGAGACAACATGGCCCGTGCGATGCACGGGCTTTGTTCATGATAAAGAATTATTGGTAAGAATCAACGTGAATGATTTATGTATGCATCTCGTGCAACATGATTGTATGTGTGCATCACGTGTGACATGATTCTATACTATATACTTTAGTGAATCATATCTCTATGGAGAACAAAACAAAAACATATTACAATATGATTATGAAAAAGTTGGTAAGAATATAAACTATGAATATGAAATAAGTGTACGATAATGCTGATACAATGTTTCCTAGTTGAGTCTGACGTGGGTTAGGCGAACCATTTCTTGATGTTTCTTCTTAAGCTCCCACCGACATAGATGGAGAATCCTTAGGGGGGGCCCGCGGGCTTATTGGTAAAGTATTTGATTCTATAGCATTGTAACCTGAAAATTAACCACCGTCACCCCTCAATCATATAATTATAATAAATAGTATTCAATATATTAGACAATGAAGAGTTTACTCACAATTAGAAGCTTACCAACCGAACACATTTTTTTTCACGATCAAATACTACTCGATAAGCCATCATGAAATTTTATGAAGAAAGAAAAATAACCAACATTAGTTATATTATATATTTTCTAGAAAATAATAATTGTGTTAAGTGTAACAAAAAACTACTTACGCCCAATTATGATTACATACTCACTTTTCATGATACCGAAACAGAATTCATATCCACCTTCCTATATTATATAAACAACACCATAAACGATATTAAATTAAGATTAAAACACGGTAAATAAAAGGTGAATAGTATAGAAATTAGTTTTTCTTACTTCAAAAAGAACAACAAAGAAATTATATAAGGTGAAAAATCATATACAACTATTAATATTTTTTCATCATGCTCGTTCATGTTGTATGTGTAATAAATCATTTTTTCTACAGCAAGTTACAGTACATCCAAGCAAATTAGGTACAATCATATTTGTTTTATACAACCATTAATGTGTAGCAAATTTTTATATAGATATTTATGTATGGAACTCAAATCATATTTGTTCCAATAATATGTTTTTTATGTCCTAAAATGGAAATTTGTTCCTTATTATTTCAGGATAAAACCATGAGTTCTCTATCATAAACTTGATTAAAATATACCAATAAATCCAATAGCAACACCACAATTGGATTATCCGAGAGAAACAAAGTTTAGAGATAAAACATAAACTTAAATAGTAAAGATAATACATAAGCTTACAACTTTATTAGATGAAGGTCTCAATCCATTGCAAGCAAATAAAACCATGAGTTCCCTATAAAAAACTTGATTACAATATACCAATAAATTCAATAGCAACACCACAATTGGAATATCCAAGAAAAACAATCTTTAGAGATAAAACAAAATTTAAACAATAAAGATAATACGTAACCTTACAACTTCATTAGATGAGGGTCTCAATCCATTGCAAGCAAAAATATTTGTTGGTCTTCTCGAGTCATGACCTTTACGTTGTTGCTCTTTACATAGTAGACAACCATTAAACACTTATTACATGAAGGTCTCTATCCATTGCAAGCAAATAAAACCATGAGTTCCCTATAATAAACTTGATTACAATATACCAATAAATCCAATAGCAACACCACAATTGGATTGTCCGAGAAAAATAATCTTTAGAGATAAAACATAAACTTAAACAATAAAAATAATATATAACCTTATAACTTTATTAGATGAAGGTCTCAAACTCTCAATCCATTGCAAGCAAAAATATTTGTTGACCTTTTCAAGTCATGACCATTATGTTGTTGCTCTTTACATGGTAGACAACCATTAAACACTTACTCCATGAGTATATACATCAAACCGTAAAGGCTACATTTGATACACTACATTTAAAACCATAAACGATACAATAGTGGTTTCAAGGATTGTTGAGTTCCATTTACATTTAAAACAATAAAAGCTACATCATTACATTATTTTTAGATGGTAATAAAACCATAAACGATACAATAGTGGTTTCAAGGATGGTTGAGTTCCATTTACATTTAAAACAATAAAAGCTACACCATTATATTATTTAATGAATGATTACATCATTACATTTAAACGGTAACTAAATGCTAAAAACGAAGATATGTCGGTTCATATGAAATGGAGGAGGTAAATGCTAATTATGTATCCATTTTTAAATGCATGGATTAGTTTTTTAATCTTGTTCAAACGTCTTTTGTAATTACATATTAATAGTGAGAAACTTCTATTGAAACATTTGTAATTTAATGCACGAATTTGTTTTAAACTCTATTTTTTATGCATGAATTCAATTTTGGAACTCAATTATAAAACTAATGTATATTTATGACATGATAATAAATGTTACTTCAATTTGAAACTCAATTTTTTATTATATACGAGGCAGCATGGCCCGTGCGATGCACGGGCTTCGTTCACAATAATGAGTTATTTTGAGTGCATATCGTGTACAATTTACTAGTAACACCTGGAAAGTATGAAAAGCGTGATCGGTTACATGTTTAACTTTGATTGCGGATATTCTACTAAATGAGCAAAGTTGTTCTTTATGTGTACTGATGTTCAGGGTTTGTTGTAGTTTATTGAGTCATATGAATTGTGTATGTTAATTGCAATTATTTCTTTAGCTTGAAATAGATTTCGTATGCGTAAGTAGGCCGGTGCAAATTGGACCGAGAACCGACCTGGATCGCAGAATCAGACCGGAAGAACCGAGCTCCATTGGTTCGGTTCTCGGTTCTAATTTTTATGAAAAATCAATACTCAATTCCAACCGGTTCAGTTCCAAGCGGTCCAATTCGGTCCAAAACCGAGAAAAATCAAAAAAAGTCAAAGGAATTGCCTCGGTTCTCGTTTCGGTCTGGTTCTGATCATCATCTGTTCGGTCCTCGGTCCGTCCAAAACTATTTTTTCGTTCGGTTATGGTTTTTTTTAAATAAATATCTGTCATCGTGCATTTTGTTTATATTGATTTATTTTAATAATCCTATAAAGTTTGTTGCTATATAATTAATATTTAACCATAATCTAGATACTCAACTATTTTTTGTGATTCAGAAATGCATTGACATTATTTTGTTGTGTTTATTAAATATTATTTATTATAAAACTTTTGATCTTACAATTGATTAATATATTATTTTTTATAAACGGATTTATATAATTTTATTATTAATATTAAATGCATGATATTAATTGCAACTTCAAAGTTGAAACTCAATTTTTATAAATGGATGTTCTGTTAGAGTAAAAGATAATATCATTTAAAACTCAACATCATTTGCATCATGATATTGTGATATTTATAGTTTATAATATGTAATTCTAGATATATGAAAAGACTATTATTTAATTAAATTTACTACAATTATTTTTCTGTTAAATTCTTTGTCTTATTTAATTTATATGTAACTTCTAGTTAAATAAAAAAATTATTATTTAATTGAATTTACTACTATTATTTATGTTAAATTATTTGTATCATCAATTACATTTACTCATGAGCATCATTTATAACAAAAAACTTATTTTTTTAACATAGAATTCGATACAACATAAACCATAAAACTCAATTTTTATATGATTTATAGATTTATAGATATAGATATAGATATCGATGTTAAGATATCAGTAAGTTATATACCTGATACAAATCAATGAAAGAAATTAATAGAAAGGAAAAGAACAAAATCGCTAAATGTCTTTGTTTTATACTTCACTTATTAAATATTTTTTTTGGATGTACCTTTAAAGTGTTAATATTTTGAAACATGAAAATAAGTATTTATAGATCATAATGTATAAGATTCATAAATCTTGAAAAGTCTCTTATTTCATAGAACTTTTTATTATTATAATTATTATAAAACTCTTGGTCTTACAATTAAATTAGTTTGTTAAATTGTTATTAAAATAAATTCAATACTATAGAACTCAATAGAACTCAATTATAATAAATGCAACATAAAAATAGAACTTAAATTTTATATTTTTTATTACATATAAGAAAGAAGTAAGCATAAATTTAACAACCATCAATATATTTAATTAATATATTTAATTGATTTTACAACTATTGAGCTTCTCAATCTTTATTAACATGATTTATTTTAATATTATAATAAATGCAACATCAACATAAAACTCATTTTTTATATATTATTATACATATACAAACGAAAATAAGCATCAATTCAACAACCACCAATAATTAATATTTTATTTAATTAATATTTTCCTACTAATTAGAGAATCGCAAGATGTGAAAAATGGCGATCGAAACCTATTAATTGGATTAAAAGTGAAATAACAAATCAAATGGGCAACAATTTGTGACCATTAACATGATAAGATATCTTGAGATAATATCATACACAATCGCATATACTATAATAATAACTATCAAATCATTATATAATATAATTTATATACAAAATGTAAATAAACAACGAATAACAATTTTATACATATATACAAAAGAGGTTGTATAATTTTAAACAAAAACAACTAACATACCCTCTATAAAACAAAATCATAAAGATTATGTTGGATTACCAATTAATAGCGACGATATATAATAAAAGCCCTATAGATCTTTGTTGTTGACTCCATTTGTTAAGTATTTCTTTTGGATACACATTTGGAGTGTTAAATTTTTTGCAATATGAAAATGAGTATTTATAGATGCTAATGTGTAAGATTAATAAAACTTGAAAAGCCTCATATTTATTGAACATTTTATTATTATTATTATTATTTATATTTATTTCAAAACTTTTGAGCTTACAATTTATTATAATATTATAATTATTTATATTATTATAATATTATTAATATTAATTGCATGGTATTAATTGCAACTTCAAAATTGGAACTCAATTTTTATATATACGAGACAACATGGCCCGTGCGATGCACGAGCTTTGTTCATGATAATGAATTATTATTTCGAAAGTAAAACGTATACATTGTTTTTGTGTCACGGGCGAAGTACAAAATTATATTCACTAACATGTTTAGCTTTAATTGTGGGTACTTAATTAAATAAGCAAAGTGTGACGGAGAATAAGATAAAGTAATACAAAAAAAGTTATTCATAACATAGAAGTTATAATACGAAAAAATTTATGCTTTGTCTTGTACAAAACAACTATAAATGAACGACGATATGTCTTCATTATAATCATTTATTAATCTTATTTATGACAAACTATACATGTGTTTATCAGTTATAATTATCTACCAATAATTATTTTAAAACTCTAGATATGTCAATTATTAGTTTATATTATAAAATGGTTTTTATTACTTATATTAATTTACTAATAATTAATGCAATGCTTTTCATATGACAATTTGAATTTATTAGTCATAATTATTTCTTCAATTTTTAAATATATTAAACAACTATATTTAAATGTACTTCTTTTATTATAAAATGGTTTTATTACTTATATTAATTTACTAATAATTATTTCAAGACTTTTCATATGACAATTTTAGTTTATTAATCACAATTATTTCTTATTTATTTTTTTACCAAAATTCAACTTTTATTTATATTAAATAAATGTAATTAAATGCTACATTAGTTTAGACATTATATCACGACTTTTGATATGAAAATTTGATGAAGTTATTAGTTTTTATTATATTTTTTTTACTACAACAATCTTTTTCATTGTTGTAATTTATTAAACATGTTTATTACAAACTATGAATTAGTTTATTACTCATAATCATTTTCTAATAATTATTATGTTAATATATTAAACAACTATAATTAGATGTACTTTTTTTAATTATAAAATGGTTTTTATTACTTATATTAATTTACTAATAATTATTTTAAGACTTTTCATATGACAATTTAGTTTATTAATTATAATGATTTCTTATTCATTTTTATGACCAAAATTCAAATTTGATTTATATTAAATAAACGTAATTAAATGCTACATTAGTTTAGACATTATTTCACGACTTTTGATATGAAAATTTGATGAAGTTATTAGTTTTTACTATATTTTTTTTATTACATTAATTTCTTATTTTTATGACAAAACTCAACTTTTAAATATATTAATTTATTTATATTTACATATATGTAAGTGAGCACTTATATAAAAATGAATGATCTTGTTTATTATGAACTTTGCTACATATTGATTATTAAAGTAATGTACAATGTGACTTGCCTTCACCTCTGATCGCAATTTATTCCTTTTGTTTTCCCATTTGCATTGTCATCATGTATTTTGTTACCTAACGATCGTATCATCAACCCACATGTTTAGCTTTTGGTGTGTGTTATATATAATATCTAGACTTTAACACTTGAGTATAAAATATAATCAAAGAATTAGACGATATAATCAAAGAATTTGATGATATAATCAAAGAATTATGAGGAACTGAATGATACCGATTTGAGTATAAGATATTGCGTAATCATCAGAGTAACACCGCTGGAGATAGTCGATCCTACAAAATAAATAAACTTAAATTAACCAATGTATCATTACACAAAAATCAGTTAAAAACATAAGACATATTTGATTCATGAATTCACTAAAATGAAATTCGTAATAGGAGAATATATGAATGAGATTAACAACCTAACTTACCTATTTATACTAAATAATTCATTTTTAGTTTGTATGAAAAATTATAAATTAATTAATACTTTTAATATGTGTCTTTACATTTGCTAGAAACTAAAACCTATATATTAAATATAACAATTTAATCTACCTTCAATATGTGTCTTTACATTTGCTAGAAACTATAATAATTTAATTTAATTGAATTTAATTAATCTTATAAATGAATTTATTACATTATTAATATTATTAATATTAAATGCAAGGTATTAAATTCAACTTCATTTTTGAAACTCATTTTTTATGTATACGAGGCAGCATGGCCCGTGCGATGCACGGGCTTCGATCACAATAATGAGTTGTTTTGAGTGTATATCGTGTACGATTTACTGGTATCACCTGGAAAGTACGAAAAACGTGATCGGTTACATGTTTAATTAACTATGATTGCGAGTATTCTACTAAATGAGCAAAATGTTCTTTTTGTGTATTGATGTTTAAGGTGCATTGTTCTTTATTGAGTCATATGGATTGTGTATGTTAATTGATATCATTTCTTCAACTTGAAATAGATTTCATATTCGTAAGTAGGCATGTGCAAATTGGACCGAGAAGCGACCGGGGTCGCAGAACCAGACCGGACATAATCGAGCTCCATCGGTCCCCCAAAACCATTTTTTCGTTCGAGTCTGGTTTTTTTTAATAAATATTTGTCATCATGCATTTTTTTATATTGATTGATTTTGATAAACCTATAAAGTTTGTTGTTATGTAATTAATATTTAATCTAGATATTTAGCTCTTTTTGTGATTCGTAAATGCATGGACGTTATTTTGTTATGTTTATTAAATATTATATATGGTAAAACTTTTGATCTTACAATTGATTAATTTATGGATTTATATAATATTATTATTAATATTAAATGCATGTTATTAATTGCAACTTCAAAGTTGGAACTCAATTTCTAATTATAATTTGAAAAGTCTCTTATTTTATTGAACTTTTTATTATTATAGTTATTTATAATTATTACAGAACTCTTGATCTTACATTTTATACCTTTAATTTGTGGCTTTACACATGCTAGAAACTAAAACATATATGTATTAAGTATAACAATTTAACTTAAGTTAATTAATCTTAAATTGTGACACTTCATCTACTTGAATAGTTTTTAAGGGATAAATCATCTAATTAAATAATTTTTAGAGTTAAATACAACATCAAACATGAAACTCATTTTTATCTTATATAGATAGAATATTGATATATATCTACAAATGGTGAAAATATTGTCATTGTTCTGGGGTTTTTTTTGACATCGTGTGTTTTTACCCTATAAATTTTGTTGTTATGTAGTTAATTTTTAACCACAATGTAGATATTCAACTATTTTTGCGATTCAGAAATGCATGGACATCATTATTTGTTATGTTTATAAAATATTATCTATGGTAAAACTTTTGATCTTACAATTGATTAATTTATTATTTCTTATAAATGGATTTATTACATTCTTTTATTAATATTATTTGTTATGTTTATAAAATATTATCTATGGTAAAACTTTTGATCTTACAATTGATTAATTTATTATTTCATATAAATGGATTTATTACATTATTTTTATTTATTAATATTTGTTGAAAGGTAATAAATGCGACTTCAAACTTGAAACTCAATTTTTATATATAGATATATAGATACATATAAAAAGAAATAAACATAAATTCAACAACCATCAATATAATTAATTAAGCATAAATTCAACATGGCCCGTGCGATGCACGAGCTTTGTTCATGACTAGGATAAAACCCGCGCGATGCGGCGGGCTGGGAAATATATAAACCTGGCGATTAAAAGTCCATTGGTTACATACTTTTATAACGAATACAGTACATAATCATAAACTGTGTATACAATAGAGGTAAAAAGCAAGAATTAGCATTGTCGTTGAAATGTTGTTTGGTTACATGTTTTGATATATCATAGGGTACCCGCGCAAATGAGGCGGCGGGTACACTGATACATCTATTCCGCGACGATGTTGATGGTGTTCGTGTACATGTTTTTGTATAACGATTATTATACAAATGACTGATAGTTGGGAATGAAATATGTATAAAATTACATTGAAAACTTATCGGCGTTTAAAATTTGTTAAATTACATGTTTTGAAAAAAAAACATACATGGGGAAGAATTATCACATATATTATCCATCATGTAAGACCTCTCGATACACCACATTTGCTGTGTAATCGCCGTCAACATTAAATTGTTTTGCTGGAGTTACCAACACTTTTGTCGCCTGCCGTCAAATTCCTTTTGACAGGGCAACGTAAAGTTGCCCATGCGAGAACACTGATTCCGGAAGATAAACGCCGACGTTTGGAATTGTTTGTCCTTGGGCTTTGTTGATTGTCATAGCGAATTTGTGCCTCTGAAAATAAATGATTAGTAGTTGTAACGCCTTGAATTTTTCTTGTAAATTAATTATTACTTTTAATTAAATAAATTAGGTGTTACTTGTTTAATTGAGATTTTATATTACGTGCTTCTATGGCGTATTTAATTTGTGTAACTACTGCGCGACGATTCGATTAATTAACTAGAGTGTTATTAATCTGGTAGTAACTAACTATGAAGATTTGTTAATATGTTTGAGCGTTTAGAGTTTTCCGCGAGGCCCGGCCTATAGGCCAAAGGCCGTATTCCTTAATTCTTTTTCTTTGAGGTCCGGTTTGTGTTCGAGCTCTAGGGAGGCTGAAACCCGCAAAGATGATTTCATATATTAAAGACTGAGTGCTAGGCCAACAAGGGTTCGAAGCCAAATGAAGGCGCCTTGTTTATAATTATTATTATTTTTTTTTTATGAGCTAAGGCCGAAATTGCCAAAGGCCGGAGCAGAGCCCGCCACTCCCTCATTCATACAACTGGTCCTAATCTCGTCTAGGCCCGAGTTTTGTAGAAGCCCGATCTTTAATCAGGCCTTAAGCCTTTTTTTGGTCTAAACTCTTAATCGAAGCTTTCCCTAATCCCTACGTTTCTTTCCAGCCAAGCATCTCCAATTCAGCCGCTATTCCTTGTTTCCTCACACTGTTCGATTGAGACCAAGCAGAAAAACCCCAAGTCGTCTTCTCCAATTTGTCTTTGCGAGCAATCGAGCAGAAAGGAACCATCGAGTGTCGGGTTCTGGTACTTGTTCTACAACCGGTAATTCCTTGTTCCCTTCCTTTCCTTCGTTTCCTAATTGTTCGAACTGTGCTAATCCATTATGTTTTGGATTTCCGGATTGACTACATGCCCGAGCAGAATAGCATCGCAAGAGTGGATTCCTTTTGAGTGGGTGGTTTATTTCTTTTGTTTATTCGGTGGTTTTGTTTAACAAGGAAGCTTATGGAAGTCTGAAATTAATAAACAAAAGGAGGAAGCAGGTCACTCAAATATTTCGTTAGTTCCATGTGGAGATGCTCCAATCAGAAACAACTTGGAGGAAGCAGGTCTCTTAAATTGTGGGGAATTATTATCGGATCCATTGTTGGTCGGTGAGGGGTGGAGTATTATTTTGGTGAGCACCCGATTCTAATCTTCATTCTTTTCTTTTTATCGAACAAAACTCTAATCTATTCGGCCATCGTAATAGCTACTGGTGTGAAGCAAACAAGCAGCGGTAATCATTGAGCTGTGGTGATTTGGAGTTCGAGCAAACTGTGATTAAAACCTCCTCCTTAGCTGAGCAGATTGTTGGCGAGTTCATACAATTCCGAGCCACTCATTCCTAGTAAACCATCGGTAGAATTCTAATCCTTGTTCGTCCCTGGTTCATTCGATTATTGGTTTCCTTTGTGTCTAATCTCGTGTGTGTAGGAGGCTCTAACCGAACCAAAGAGGGTTCGGGATATTGGTTGAGGCTGTCAATTGTTTGCTTTTCGATTATCGGGTTTTCTTATCGGGTTTTTGGATGTTGCTAAGTTGATTGTTTTGGTCTACATTCTCCGTATTGTCGGTATTATTGTCGTCAATGTCCTGTTACCAAACTGATTTTGGTTAAGTATCGGGTTTAATGGGTTGGGCGAAACCGTTTGATGATTGACTAAACGTTTTGATAACCAGAAACCAAACCCGTAGGGTTCTTGGTTTCCAAGAACAAGATAGATTTTTATACAAAAGATTAAAGCTATTGAAAACATGTTTCTGAAACTATAAGGGAGTTCCGGGACTGTTGGGAGTCTCGGGGATAGACGGGTTGATGTCGGGATTTAAAACGGGTTCTATTTTAATATGCTGAATTTTACCAGAATCTGTTTGCTGACTTCGGGACAGTTTTTACCACACTTAAAATACGTTTTTGGATTTTTGGCCTGAATTGGTCTCTAGGTTTCTGAGTCCTCTTTCCAACGACGTTGACGGCTCGTTAATCTGATTCACGGTTTAAAAGTTATTGATGTTTTAGTAAACCTTCGCTGGATAGTTTTCAGTTCAGCTATTCTGTCTCGTGAGCCTGTTTTGAGCCTTTTCCATTTGGATCTAGCTTCCGAAGTCTTCTGTAAAATTGTAGTCCTCTGAGTCATTTAACTACCGTAAAATTTGATTAATATCTAGTGAGCGGTTTGAGAGTTATAGCTGTTTCCGCGAAAGTGCTGAGTGCTGTTTAGTTTCTGCTGAAACAACCTTTGAGTATAATCCTAACCCGAGCTTCCTTGTACATTGTAGGACCTTCTAGGACCGGTTAGAGACGCTCTTCAGTACCGAGGATATTTAGGAGCTTATGGTTATTCATGATTTTGTGCTATGTGTTGTGAATTGTCGTGTTGATTGAGCTTGAGTATTGATTGGATGATTTATTTGAGTTATCAGTGATTTGAGTTATCTGGAGCCTGAGTTATCTGAGTTTTGAGTTCTTGAGTTAAAACATTAAACATAATATACTTGAGTTGTCTTGGCACCGAAGAGTACTGGTGCCAGACGTTTTGACTCAACACCGAAGAGTACAGGTGTTGAGCCTTGAGTTGTGTGAGGCGGGTCGAGGTTGATCTCTCGTCCCAAGTCACACAAGCGCGCTATATAAGTTTAAAATCTGAGAAAATAAACTTTAGTAATTGAGAATTGAGTAGAGTCTCTAGGGATCACTTATGTGGCTTGAGTTGTTTGTATTTATTTGTTTATTTTGATATTATTCACTCAGCGGTGGCTGACCCCAATCACTCCCCCATTTTTCAGGTACTAGTAAGGGCAAAGAGAAGGTCAACGGTTGATGGGCTGCATCTTTATTTATTGGATTTGGAGTTTTTAAAAGTTTGTTTTGAGTCAAACATAATTTTTAACCTTTTTATTTATTTCCGCATTAAAGACCATGAGACGGTTTATATTTTTATCTGACTTGGGACTTTTCATTACTTGTACTTGGGGAAATTTTATTAATTAAATGTTTTAAAAAAAATTTAAATTTCTCCTGATTTTTGGGTTGTTACAGTAGTTAAAACCAAAAACCAAAAATAGTATTTTAATTAGTAGGAACTTACAAATCTGTCAAGCAGGAACAAATATAGTTTGTTATGTTTGTGGTCAAGCCAAACATATTTAACGTGAACAAATTTGCATTTGTACCATAAATGTGGATTCCATAGGTCTTCAAAGTTTTCAACATGTTCGTATCCATCAAAATCCATCGTTTGTATGCTGCACAACAACTCCATCGTTAGTTGATGGAGTATATATATAGTTTAAAAAAAAACGTATAATTCAATAGGTATCTAATTTTTTAGAAAACGTAAATCATAATGTATTTAGTAAACGTAATTGACTGTTTGTAAACGTAAATCAACATATTTGTGAGTAAGTCACTGGAAATATGTAATATGTATTTAATTTTTTTTAAAACGTCAATTATTCGCATTGACTTTTTGCCATATTTGTGAGTAAGTCACTGGAAATATGTAATTCGCATTGACTTTTTGCCATAATGTATTTAGTAAACGTAATATGTATTTAATTTTTTAAAAAACGTAAGTCAGTGGAAATAATAAGTTTGTCAACATAATTATAATTTAGGAAGGCTATTAAATGCGAATTATCTGTTTAGGAAGTTGACTGTTTATTGATACCTTTATTACCGTGGATGTTATGTATATTAGTCGAGGTTAACAAAAGCATAACAAAAAACCACATGGCCCAGTGGTTATCACCTTGGTTGTTTTCCGAATGGTCTTGGGTTCGAATCTCGGGTAAGGCACATTTATTTTGATTTTGAAGGGTGTTTGAACATTACTAAAAAAGGAAGTGTTGAAAATTCAGACTTTCTCTTTTAGAAACGTCTAGAATGCTTTTTAAAGTAGTAAGATAAGATAAAGAGTTATGTTGAATGTAGATTATATACATTGTATAGGTGTTACGGGCAAAGTACCTAAACCATGATCACAATTTACCCTTATCCCCTACGTAATTAAATGTGGCGGGAGAAAAAGACGAAATTTCTAATTTTCGGGTTGACCCGGCCTCCACCATCATTATAGCTACCGGAAAATATAATTATAGCATATATACCATGACATTGCATAAATTAAATAGTAACATAGTAACATCAATTATAAAATAGTAACAATTTTATTAGTAAGAACTTTCAAATATTTTATAACTAATTTAACTAAATAGTAATAATTTATATATAATGAATATCTATACATACATACATCGACCCATCTATAACTTCACAGGTCAAAAATCCAAACTGCCATTTCTAATTATTAAATATTATAAACAACAATTAGGAAGTTGTCTAATTACCCACATTTGTAGAACTTGAGATTGTGAGAAAACAATTCACAAACAAATATCAAGAGTGATGTCATACATGTTAATTAAGAAACCAATCTTTCTATCAGCTTCATTTCCAATTTTATTGCAAGTTGGGTTCACTGGACCAAAATTAGATCGTCTTTCTATAGTTGAATTGTTGCATATGTTATTCAACATTTCATATGTAGCATATGATATTAAACCATGTGACTAAAGATATTCCCCTCTCGAATTTAAATCTGTTTCAAAATCCAAAAGTAGATTTCCTATGTACAACAATACACTTTAATTTCACTAAATTGGATATTTAATAAAAATAAAATAAAATTGTTGAAATTACTCACTGCATATACACCATAAACATGCATATATCCATTCTAGCACCACAACATACATATAACCTGATGTGGTCCCTGATGACGTTTGGAAAAGATGATGGAATTTGATCGAGTGTTGGTTAAGAGGATGAGAAGGTTGAGGGTGAATGAGAAGGAATTTATAAGGAGATAATATGATGTATTCCTTCAATGGAGAATTTGATGAGAAGTAGGAATCTAAGGAGCCACATTAGTTGCAAAAACGTACAATTGCATTCAAGCCAATAATTGAATTCTATTGTCTAATTGCACTCTCATTAAACTCAATTTTGGAACGTTTCTCTACGTATCTTAAATGCATTGTATACACTTAAATGTATGAATTCAATTTTGGAACTTAATTTAAAACTCAATTTATCACATGATAATTAATACAACTTCAATTTTGAAACTCAATTTTTAAATTGTAATTAAAATATACTTATTTTTATTATAAAATGATTTTTATTACTTATTTTAATTTACAAATAATTATTTCAAGACTTTTCACATGACAATTTGAGTTTATTAGTCATAATTATTTTCTTCAACTTTTAAATATATTAAATAATTATAATTAAATTCTACTTATTTTATTATAAAATGGTTTTTATAACTTATATTAATTTACTAATAATTATTTTAAGACTTTTCATGTGACCATTTGAGTTTATAGGTCATAATTATTTTTTATTCATATTTATGACCAAAATTCAACTTTATTATATACTAAATAAATGTAATAAAATTCTACATTAATTTATACATTATTTCATGACTTTCGATATTACAATTTGATGAAATTATTAGTTTTTATTATATTTTTTTATATTACAATAGTCTTTTTCATTACATTAATTTATTAATCATATTTATGACAAACTATACATTAGTTAATACTCGTAATCATTTTCTAATAAATTATTCTAAAACTCATGATAAGTCAATTTATTAGATTTTATTATAAATATACATGAGTTTATTACTTATATTCATTTACTAATAATATTATTTCGAGACTTTTGATATGAAAATTTTACAGAGATATTAGTTTTTACTATATTCTTTTTATTACATAAATTTCTTATTTTTATGACAAAAAACACCTTTTTAATATAATATATTAATTTATTTATATTTACAAATATGTAAGTGAACACTTATATGAGAATGAAGGATCTTGTTTATTATAAACTTTGCTACATATTGATTATTAAAGTAATGTACAATGTGACTTGCCTTCACCTCCAATCACCATTTGTTCCTTTTGTTTTCCCGTTTTCATTGTCGTCATGTCATGTCTTGTGTTGCCCAACGATCGTATCGTCAACCCACATGTTTAGCTATTGGTGTGTGTCATATATACTATCTAAGCTTTAACACTTGAGTATAAGATATAATCAAAGAATTATATAATCAAAGAATTAAGCAATATAATCAAAGAATTATGAGGAACTAAATCATAATCAAACCAATTTGGGTATAAGATATTTTGAAATCTTCATAGTAGCTACCGGAGATAGTTGATCCTACAAAATAAACAAACCTAAATTAAATGATGTATCATTAAACAAAAATCACTTAGAAAACAATCGAGACATATTTCATTCACCGATTCGCCAAAATGAAATTCATAATAGGAGAATATATGAATGAAATTAACAACCACGCCTACCTATTTATACTAAATGTATAAATTAATTAATACATTTATTACGTGTCTTTACACATGCTAGAAACTAAAACCTATATATTAAGTATAACAATTTAATTTTAATTAAATAATCTTAAATTTTGACACTTCATCTACTTGAATAGATTTTTGGACTAAATCATCTAATTAAATAATTTTAAGAGTTAAATACAACATCAAACATAATACTCACTTTTTTATGTTATATAGTAGATATTCAACTATTTTTGCGATTCAGAAATGCATGTACATCACTATTGTTATGTTTATAAATATTGTTTATTTATGGTAAAACTTTTAATCTTACAATTGATTAATTTATTATTTCTTATATATAGTAAAACGTTTGATCCTACAATAAATTAATTTATTATTATTTTTACTAAATCGATTTATTGTTTTGTTTATGGATTTCTTATAAATTGATTAATTTATTATTATTTCTTATAAATGAGTTTATTACATTATTATTATTTTGTTTATGGTAAAACTTTTGATCTTACAATTGATTAATTTATTATTAATTTTTATAAATGGAATATAGTAGATATTCAACTATTTTTGCGATTCAGAAATGCATGTACATCACTATTGTTATGTTTTAAATATTGTTTATTTATGGTAAAACTTTTAATCGTACATTTGATTAATTTATTATTACTTATAAATAGTAAAAAGTTTGATCCTACAATAAATTAATTTATTATTATTTTTACTAAATCAATTTATTGTTTTGTTTATGGATTTCTTATAAGTTGATTAATTTATTATTATTTCTTATAAATGAGTTTATTACATTATTATTATTTTGTTTATGGTAAAACTTTTGATCTTACAATTGATTAATTTATTATTATTTTTTATAAATGGATTTATTAGATTATTATTATTAATATTAAATGCAAGGTAATAAATGCAACATCAAACATGAAACTCAATTTTTATGTATATAAATATAAATGAGTTTATATTATTACATGAAACATCAACATCAAGAGTTATCAAACATGTAATAAATGAGTTTATTACATTATTATTATTTTGTTTATGGTAAAACTTTTGATCTTACAATTGATTAATTTATTATTATTTTTTATAAATGGAATATAGTAGATGTTCAACTATTTTTGCGATTCAGAAATGCATGTACATCACTATTGTTATGTTTTAAATATTGTTTATTTATGGTAAAACTTTTAATCGTACAATTGATTAATTTATTATTACTTATAAATAGTAAAAAGTTTGATCCTACAATAAATTAATTTATTATTATTTTTACTAAATCAATTTATTGTTTTGTTTATGGATTTCTTATGAGTTGATTAATTTATTATTATTTCTTATAAATGAGTTTATTACATTATTATTATTTTGTTTATGGTAAAACTTTTGATCTTACAATTGATTAATTTATTATTATTTTTTATAAATGGATTTATTAGATTATAATTATTAATATTAAATGCAAGGTAATAAATGCAACATCAAACATGAAACTTAATTTTTATGTATATATAGATTATTATTTTTTATAAATGGAATATAGTAGATATTCAACTATTTTTGCGATTCATAAATGCATGTACATCACTATTGTTATGTTTTAAATATTGTTTATTTATTGTAAAACTTTTAATCTTACAATTGATTAATTTATTATTTCTTATAAATAGTAAAAAGTTTGATCCTACAATAAATTAATTTATTATTATTTTTACTAAATCGATTTATTGTTTTGTTTATGGATTTCTTATAAGTTGATTAATTTTTTATTTATGGTAAAACTTTTAATCTTACAATTGATTAATTTATTATTTCTTATAAATAGTAAAAAGTTTGATCCTACAATAAATTAATTTATTATTATTTTTTACTAAATCGATTTATTGTTTTGTTTATGGATTTCTTATAAGTTGATTAATTTATTATTATTTCTTATAAATAAGTTTATTACATTATTATTATTTTGTTTATGGTAAAACTTTTGATCTTACAATTGATTAATTTATTATTATTTTTTATAAATGGATTTATTAGATTATTATTATTAATATTAAATGCAAGGTAATAAATGCAACATCAAACATGAAACTTAATTTTTATGTATATATAGATTATTATTTTTTATAAATGGAATATAGTAGATATTCAACTATTTTTGCGATTCAGAAATGCATGTACATCACTATTGTTATGTTTTAAATATTGTTTATTTATTGTAAAACTTTTAATCTTACAATTGATTAATTTATTATTTCTTATAAATAGTAAAAAGTTTGATCCTACAATAAATTAATTTATTATTATTTTTACTAAATCGATTTATTGTTTTGTTTATGGATTTCTTATAAGTTGATTAATTTTTTATTTATGGTAAAACTTTTAATCTTACAATTGATTAATTTATTATTTCTTATAAATAGTAAAAAGTTTGATCCTACAATAAATTAATTTATTATTATTTTTTACTAAATCGATTTATTGTTTTGTTTATGGATTTCTTATAAGTTGATTAATTTATTATTATTTCTTATAAATAAGTTTATTACATTATTATTATTTTGTTTATGGTAAAACTTTTGATCTTACAATTGATTAATTTATTATTATTTTTTATAAATGGATTTATTAGATTATTATTATTAATATTAAATGCAAGGTAATAAATGCAACATCAAACATAAAACTCAATTTTTATGTATACGAGGTAGCATGGCCGTGCGATGCACGGGCTTTGTTGATATTAAGTTTTTACTGGTATCAGATGCAGAGTATAACATATGAAAGTGTGTCGGAGGAGAATGTTACGTAAAAAATATGAGTGTTTATATTAGGATAACACAAAACATATTATTCATAACACATAATTTTCACTAAAAAGATCTTCATGTTTTTTTATTTTATAACCACCACTGTGCTTAAACGTCGATATATATTCAATTGACACGGACAAATTAAAAGTCCCTGAAAAGCAATATGTAAAAGTTTAATAGTAAATTGAATAACTATACGTTATATGTTTGGGTCTAAATTTAATATCTAATAAAAATTAGTAGCATTTTATATATTTACAACTAAATTTTTTCAAAAGAGGATAATCCCAATTTTTTTTGTTTTATTATGTATATTTTCTTTTAAAGAAACCTTTCCATCAAAGGTAAATATAAATTAATTTATTGTACAAATATGGATCTAGTAGTGACATTAGAATATACCTTTTGTTGCTAGGATAAATTGTTAAATGCTTCCTTATATACAATATTTCTTGTGTGGTTGTGTAAGTTGTTGTCATTGACTTCATTGATGAGGATTTTAAGCCCTCCTGGCTTTGTGACTCTCGACAGTGCCACATAGAGTTGTCCATGAGTGAAAACAGGAGTTGGCAAATATAGACCTACAACATTAAGCGACTGGCCTTGACTTTTGTTGATAGTCATTGCGTAACACGGTTTTATGGGGAACTGTCTTCGTTTCATTATGAATGGCCATTGGGTTTTTGTCGATGTAAGTGTAATCCGTGGTATTAAGACCAAAGCCCCGATATTTGACCCGGTTATAATTTTTGCTTGAATAATGAATTGTCCAAGATGTGTAATAATTAGGCGGGTGCCATTACACAAACCTTTTGCTGGGTTAACGTTTCGTAACAACATAACCGGAAGTTCCCTTTTGAGTTTCAAATTGTGAGGTGGCATTCCCGGGAACTTTAAAGAATTAAGAAACTCGGGCGGATATAGATGCTCTTTATCAAGCTCATCAGTTGATGCCTTACAAACTTCGTCTGAACTTTTGTAGGATACAGATTCACCTTGTAGTTTTTGAAACATGTATGCGTTAATTTCGCCTGCATCATCATTTTTTGGAGTTAATATCGCTCTTTCTCTAAGGTAGTTCTCATTATTTTGTGTAACAGTGAAGTTTGGGAAGGTTTCTTTAACAATTTGTTCAATGGGGCATTGCCATGTTTTAATTAGGAAGTTATCTGGGATTTGTATCCAAGTAGGTTCATCCTCGCCTTCCTTTTTGTTTGTTGGTATTTTACCGTCTCCCACATCTAGGACCCATTTGTTAAATTGTTGTCGATCAGCATCAATGTTTCCATACGCATCATATTCGTTAACCCGCATACTTCGTGATAGTTTGAATAAGTGACATTGTTTCCATAATTCAGATTTATTGATGCAAGACTGAATGACTTCTTGTCGTTTTCCTTTTGGGATAACTGGCAAACTTTGTCTAAAGTCTCCTCCAAGTAATACAATCAAGCCAACAAATATGCGATCTCTGTTATTGATATCTTCATACCCCAATATGTCCCGGAGAGTTCTATCGAGCGCTTCGAAAGCATATTTTTGCGTCATTGGTGCTTCATCCCAAATTATTAAGCTTACTTGTTTCATGAGTCCAGCCAAGTGTGTGTTTTGTTTTATACCGCAAGTGCTGTTTTCCAATAGTTCTAACGGTATAACAAACCGACTATGAGCAGTTCTCCCACCCGGAAGTAGTAAGGAAGCAATTCCTGCATGGTTGGTTTAGGTTTAAAAAAATATTAGGATCTAATTTTTATATTCTTTTAATTATTATAGGATAATTTTTTTAAAGCATATGTACCTGAAGAAGCGACTGCAAGGACAATCATTTTCTCTGACCTGAGCCGAGAAATGATTGCTTTGTATAAGAATGTTTTTCCAGTGCCCCCGGGTCCGTACACAAAAATGAAGTCACCTTTTTTGTCTTGAACTGATTCAATAACCCTTTGATAGATTAGATGTTGTTCTGGGTTTATTGATGCATAAAGATTATCATGTGTGATCTTCATTTCTTGCAAGTTGTAATTTAATTCTTCCCGGATGAGGCGATTGTCCATGGTTGTTAGCAGTGTGGGGTCGGGTTGGGGTAGATCATTGAAATCGGTCAAGGACTTTCCATTTCTTTGCAACAGTTCCTGTAGTTCTACCAAGCAATAGTTCTTTATTTGTTCCTGTGTGAGCTGCAATGAAGGGTACATAAAATGTTTACGCTTCTTATATAAAATATCCTCGGATATAGCTTCCCAGTTTTGCTCCCAAAACCTAAGTGGACTACTAAGTTCACAAAATAACAACATTGTGACGAACAAATCACGCAACTGCGCACCAGATGCCCAAAAACTTGCTTCTTGTATAGCTTGCGTCCATTCTTTGTCATCACTTATTAAACCATATGCACCGCAAGCCTCTTTAAATGTTTCATAACGTCTCCCATTGTGTGTCTTTATTTCTTCTGGAGATATAGGACCTTTGACAACATTTAATAACATTCTTAGATAGTATCTCTCCCCGCCTGCGGGGTTACAACAAATGATGCGACCGATGCAGTCCCGTTGTTTTCGAGGTTTCCACATTTTCTCTTTATCATGCCAAACAAATTTTGTTGGTATTTTTGCGTATGTTAGGTTTCTGGCCTCTGAGTCTATTTTGTTGAGTTCAAACCACTGAGTAAACATGGTTTCCTTAATATCTTCTTTTGCTAGTAGTTCAGGCAAGTTTTGGGCGTCACGAAGTGTGATGGTGTTCTGATCTGGCAAATGGAAAATCAACTTCATTACTGATGGGTAACAATGGTTGATATCAAAACGGTAGATACGCCATACTGCTTCACACGCTGCTAAGAAACGACAGTCCAAGTAATTTTTATTTCGTCAACCCTTACAATTTGGTCTGAACCGGCCTCAAAAGTGATATTTTCTTGGATTACAATAGTTGCTCTGTCTGGACCCTTATTTAAGTATTTAAACAAATATTTAATTGCCTTTGATCTGTTGCACCACTCCACATTGATGTGGGCTTGGTATTTAAGCAGAAGGTAATGATTGTACGGGACAACATATGAGTTGTCATATCTGAACCGACCTTTTGTAGCAAAGTTGTTATTGTTTCTTCTGCGATAAACGGGGAACCCATCGGCATCCATTGTTGTATCTGCATAAAAAGGCTTTGGGAAATGTTTGGTGCATTTTCCATCAACCGTGCATGGGGCACCGCGACCACATGGCCCATGGAGCATGTATTCTGTGACAGCTTTGTACCCATCTGGATCATGCTCGCGAGAAGGGATCTCGGCTGATATTATATCATCAATATCGCCTGGAGTCTTGCATTTGTCAGCATCGTCAAGCCATAGTAACATATGTGCGTGTGGGAGTCCACGCTTTTGAAACTCGATGACATACACAACTACGAAAGAAAAACCAGAAATCAGTAGTGTAATTATATAGAAAAATTAAATTAGTACATCTTGATATATAGGTTTTGATAGTACCTACTTGGCATTTGCCGAAAGTTTGATTCCCTGTAATATCATCTAGAAGAACGTTTAACTTCATCTTGAACACTCTTGTACCAACCTCAGGACGATCATGTGGCTTTTGGCCGGGAATATATGATAGCATGTCCTCAATTTCTGGCCATTTTGGATTTGAAGTGAATGTTATGAATAGAGCTGGATTGTCATATGCTCGGCATAGAGCCATTGCATCTTGATAATTTTGCATCATATAGCGTGGGCTGCCTGTGAAGCTGGATGGTAAAACTATTCTTTGACCGATCGCCTCAGCCTTTGTATCTCCTCTTGTAACAGCATCATATACATTATGATAGAGTTCGACACGCAAGTCGGATTGGTTGTTTCGTATCCATTTAAGACGTTGTTCTTCAATAGCCGTGTAAGTGTCTACTATGAATTGTTGAAATAAGCGTCCACCCCTGAGCAACGTAGTTCCCTCAGTATCCCTAAATTGAATTACATAACAATAATATTCCCTCATCGTTACAAAGCCACGTTTCGTTTGTCGTTTTCCTGAATTTGCATGGTATGGTATACGTTCGTGGAAACCATCTTCTCCGTACGGAAACAATATAGGATATTGTAGTGCCATGTATGATGGATGCAATTCTGATATTCTTAAAGGGGCCTAAATCCTTATTGTTTACAATAATATCTCTCATTCCGTCAGAGTCGCCAAAATCGTTTATTACCAAAACAGCAACTTCAGACACAGATGGTGCGTTATATTGTCTTAGATGTGTACGTTGTCCAATAAGTCTTAGTTGGAATTCATGTGAGTTATTTTCAGTACACCAATCTCTAGCCATTCGGAATGCTTTGGCCACAGAACTAAATTCATTAAACATAGAAATGAGGCTTCTAACTATTGCTTCATCGGGCCCATCCTTAGTATTGTTTTCAATAAAAGATGACATGCGATTTTTTACTTCATTTTGCGTGTCAAAGAAGTATAGTTGTGCAAACTTGGGTTGGAACCCTTGAGTAGGAATTAAAGAACCTAATCTGTGATAGTTCTGACCATTTATTCTAAATGTGTACGGTGCGCGACCTTGATTTATTGAGTGATCTATAGATCCCCCAAAAGATGTAAAGGAAAACATACCATTGTATACCCTAATTAGGTCTCTAAACTTTGACGTTCCAGGGTTGTTAACATCAAGCAATTTGTTTAATGGTGGTGGTGCGTCAATGTATTTTGGCAGGCGTACTTTTCCATCTTGACAGCACATGGAAAATGTTGGATTGGAAGTTCTGTTTGCTTTTTTGCTTCGCTCTTCACGCCACATGAGTGCTCCACAGTTTGTGCATTTTGTTGACGGAGGTCCAAGGTAATGATAATCCACTTGCACACCTTTGAAGGTAAAAGTTTTTAAGTTACACATGGAGGAATTAAGATATTAAAGAAAATGTTATAATAAGGATACCGGTGGAGGTTCGGCCTGCCCTTTTCGGTTGTTTTTTCAAAGTTCGGGTCTTACTGGTACCTACATTCATAAGAAGATGACATATATAATATACTAACATGCATTATGTGTTAACATTATTATACATTTAGGAACACAGTTGCATATAATAGGGTGTTTCAATGAATTACCTGTGTTTGTTTGTTTTTCTTTATTCATCTGGTTGTAGACCGTATTGCGTCGTCCTATACTCGAGGCACCAATTCTTGAATCTTGTGTAGATGAGGATGGTCATAAATTGTTTTGTACATTTATAAAATATAAATAATTAGTTATATATTTATGTTCTTAAATTTGATTTAAAGTTGAAATATTTTTAATACTTTAAAGGTATCTAATTGAACACTTTAGCTTTATAAGTTTCACTACTAAAGAGAGAAAAAATGTGTTACATAAATAAAATATTTAGTATAATATGTGTAGCTATTTGATATCAAAGCTAGAAATATGGAATTACTGAAAAATTAAAAAATAGTTCATGTGTAGGGTGTCATACGAACAGTTAAAAAACTATGTAAGCAAAGACTTATTTATAAAATCGTTACCTGAAGGTTTTGTTCTTTAATATGACCCCAAATCACTTTAAAAACTTTATCATATGGCCTAATCTAAGATATTATTATTTATGAAAAAACAAATTTAGGTCTTTAAAAGAATTTATAGAAGTAAAAATTATATAAGTATTGTGTTTATTAATCTATATAAACCTTTAGGTGGGCCGGACTAAAAATTAATCTATATTAAACCTTCAGGCGGGCAAATAGTTATATAAATGTTTATTAATCTATAAAACTACAATTTTGAAAATTGGGTATAATAAGGTGGGCCAGACTAAATAATGAGGCCATCCATCCCATTGACTGCCATCATAATCTATATGGCCCAAAGCCCGTAATGGAGTTCTGAATTAGGGCTCATTATGTTTTCGTGATTTGCAATTGCATGAGGAACATCGTAACGCTAACAACACCCGAGCCTCTGATCGATCTTCTCTGGTATGAATTGCAATCTTCAAATTGCAAGGTAAAGTGTCAATTATCTCTGGTATGATCAACGCACATAAAGGAATAATACAAACCACCAACGACCACCAATCGTCAGGTGTTTGGCTGATAATTTACAATTTTTTCACCGATTCAGTTAATGGAATTAAAGCTATTCGAATTTCTGAATCATAATGGAATATTTACCTGGTGGAGATATGATGACATTACTTATGAGAAAAGATACATTAACTGATGATGAAGCAAGATATTATGTTGCAGAAACAGTTTTAGCCATTGAATCTATCCATAAACATAATTATGTGCATAGGTTATAATTTCATCCCTTTTTTTAATCTTGTGACATATCATAACATATTATATATCTGACTTATTTTGGTAATATTTGATTGAAACAGAGACATCAAGCCGGATATTTTCCTACTTGATAGATACAGTCATTTGAGATTATCAGATTTGGGATTATGTAAACCGTTACTGTTAGGGAGGAATTACAATCGTTGCATCCAAACGATCCTAATATTGTTGTTTTAAAGCATTGGGAGAGGTCTTATTCAGGTAATTTGTTCTATAATTTATAAAGCTTGTTTTTTTTAATTATTTATTTTTTTAAGTTAGACCTTTTTTTGTGAAAAATATTGAGGTTAATTAACTTTTACTGGTTAGTGATTTTAGCCGTGTGTGAGTGAAGTTGAATGTATCTAATTTAAAATATAAGTTTTCTAATTCAGTCGATGCCTACATTTAAATGTTTAAAATTTTTGTTTTGTAGTTCTAATTTTAAATTTCTTTTATAATTTGACTTTGGTTATAATTTTGTAAATTTATAAACATTTCATTAGTTTTGAATAACATAAATATGGGGTTGTGTTTTACCTGGATCTTGCAGCACCAAGTCTGTTAATTTCATTCCACAGTAAGATTGTGCTTTCCCATCTGGTCTGAGATTTGTCTCCGAATGTATGGTTATCGAGTTATGTAGTAAGTTAGAGAAGGAAGGGATGACATTGTTGTTGTTTGCTGAATCTGCAAAATTATAAAAAAAATGGTAGTTGTAGTTAAGCATTTCAATTGTATGTTGAGAATCAAATTCAATATTATAAGTAAAAACAAACCTTCAGCCATATTGTAAGAGACGTTTCCAAGTTGTTTAATTCCAAGACAATAGACTAAGTATAGTGTTAGGTAAATTGTTTGTGTGTTTGTGTGCTTTCTGATATATTTGCTTATATAGGAAAGTTTAAAATGTGAAGTTACATTGTTGGAATTATATAAGTTAGTTGATTTAAATATGATATGATTGTAGTTAATTGCAAGTTATGATGATTATTATTGGCCCATTAAATTGTAGTTAATTGCAGGTTATGTATTCACTTTGAATATGAATGCATTTAATTTGTTTTATCATCCCTTCACCCAACAAACGATTTTAACCATTCCAACCATTCAACTATACTATCCACAAATGTCATCATCACCATACCAATTTCAATAAATTATATTTTTACAACTTTTTTAAGAAACTCATTTAAAATATGAAAAAAAAAAGAGATTGAAAATCCCAAAAAAGAATAAAAATACCAATTCTTTTCCAACTTCAATAGGAGGATCATGATAACTGCTCTTTTTTCCTTGACTACTTCCACATAAAACACAAATTATTTTAAACTTTGATACCTTAATTTCACTATTTTTCTCCATTTTTACTGTTGTCTTTATCTGCACTTTTTTTAAGCTTTCAAGAAAAACACAGTAAGCCTAAAATTGGGTCTGACAGAAGAGAGCATAATTGTAGTGTGTGTTTTTTGATTAGAATAAAATGGAAAACATTTGAAGGGTTGGGGAAGATTGTTTTTTTTTTTTCAATCCTTTTTGGCTTGACCACCCATCAACCGTGGTTGTTATTTATAAACAAATTTGGCATGTGAGTGACCTCTTATTCCATACCAAGCTGGCACAACTAAGATACACTCGATACATCTTCAAAATTTTAATAAGTTAGGAGTTATTAAATGTTAACACATGATGGTTGGAAGAACTTGATGCATCAAAGGAGAGCTTGATGCATCAAAGGTACTGGTAAATATTTTTTAATGTGGGAATTCATAAATGAATCGTTATAAGTGGAATTGGTTTAAGTGTTCAATGTTTACTGTGTCTTCATTTTAAATAATGTTAGTTGTTTCTTTTAATTTTTAAACTATTGGAAATATAATGGAGGAAACTATAGGTTGTTTTATTGCATAATAATAGAAAAGGTTAACACAAAAATGCCGCTAGGCAACTGACCAAATGTTTAACAAAAGAAATCTAAACTATTGTAGAATGTGTAACACTTTATGTTTCCTCGAGTCTTATTCAGCTGCACCCTTACTAATCATTCTCTTCATCTTGCTCATCATCCTCTTCATGGTTGTCAATCCTAGGGGTTATCCGAGATATCTTGAATGTACCTTGACAAACATGGTGGGGATGGGTGGGAGTTAAGGTACATTAGTGTTCTAAAAATGCATTATACATTTTATAAAAGTACTTGATGTATTAATTATTAAATGTTTACCTTCGCTTTTTTTTGGGTTTAGGTTTTTTACACGGACTTATTGTCTGCGGGCCCCGAATCAGCCTCTTCAGTGGTGACTTTCCAACAGTCTTACCGCTGCTTGACGAACCATCAGCGGATAATACACCATTACCGACCTCATTCACAACATCGGATCGTGGAAACACCTTAGTACAGGTGAAACTCTCGAAGTCTCCAAGATGATAATAGGTGTGTGATTTAACCTCAAATATGTGTTGTGTATCACAAAGGTTTATTAGAGCACACGGCAACATTGGAGCGTCATCGTCAACCTATACATGTAAATTGGTTAGGAATGGAAGAAATTGATTGAGCATTGTTGGAACCCTACCTCAGCAATCTCATCAAGTAGAGCTTTCGCACTTGAGTTTGTAAGGTGCGTAGCTGTTTCATCCCACAATACAACAACCATCTGGCCAGTACCATCCTTCACTTCCACCTCAAGCCTAAACCTAATAATACTTAAAAAACAAACTTTAAAAGTAGATTTATTTTTATTTTTTTAAATTTAAAGTTTTGTATTTTAGAATTTTTTTTATTTGTAATATTTTATAAATCAGATTTAATACATCGACCTCAAGACTAAACCTAATAATAATACATAAAAAACGTTTAAATCAGATTCAATTTTTTTTTTAATTTAAAATTTTGTATTTCAAAATATTTTAATTGTAATATTTTATAAATAAGATTTAATTATTTTAATTTTGTAAAGGAAGAATGTATTATGACCTTGGTTTAGGGTAAGTGACCGATGTTTCACACGAATCACACCATAGTTGCCCGTCATTACGGGTCACGCCTTTCTTGCATTTTCCACTGCCACACGAAAGGTAGTACCAACTATTTTTGGTCCTGACGCCGACAATTTCAGCCTCAACTTGTAAAGTTGTAGACTGCACATAAACAAAAATGATAATAGTATAAATTTTGTTTAAATTATAATTTTTTAAAATGTTTTTTTTAAATTGTGGTTTTTCAAAAATAGTGAGTTTTACCTCATTGTGTCTGTCCCGACCCAATGTTAAAAGGGCCAGGATGGTTCCATTTTGGGGCTGGACGTTGGATACAGGTAAAATTGTTGGGTTTTCACCAAGCACACTGTCATTTAGGTAGTCCATCAGAATAATAGTCGTACATGTGTTTTCATCAGTAGAAAAAACTAACCTGATTTTTGTTTTGAATGATTGGATAGCAGGGATGTCATCGTTCGATAAAATTAGTGTAGCCGAAGAAATGGATATTCCAAGTTGTCCTGTTTAGGTAAAGATATGAATAAATTAGAGGAAATATATACATAAATGTTTGATTAAAAGGTATGTATTTCTACCCACCCTGAAATTGTTTTGCACTCATAGACGTTAAGATTAGAGTGTACTTCCCATTGTGCCCCGCCATCATCTTCAAGAGGCTGTCACCTAATTTCCCCCAAAGAGTCACTCTGATCGTTTTTCCCCTAATTAGTGATACGAAAATGAGCAACTGGATATATTGTATTCTATAGTGAAAGTAGACTGCCCAAGTTTGATGTAAAATAACCGAGAAGTTACCTTTCATTTGTAAGGCTGAAAACCAATGTTTTAAAGCCAGTTCTCGGATTCCCAGGTTTGCAAGCGTCAAAAATGCACCCAATGACATCTGCGTAATTAGTTGTGATGATTATATAAAACCGTGTTATATTTGTTGTTCAAAACAGTAGGTGTTGCAAATTTTATTTTTAAGAAAAAAACAATTACCGTAAAAAAATGGTTTAAAAACAGTGGATTATGAGGATGGAATTTATTTCTGATTGTTAATAATTTATAAATTATATTATTTATTTATTTTTTAAATTTAGGGGAAAATCTGATTAAATAAAGAAAAAGCATCACATAAAAATTAAAATGGGGAAATGTACCAATTAGGTATTTTCCTTCTGTTGGTTTGATATCTTCAAAGTCAATTAAATCAAACGGGTGTCTAACAAAAGATGATGGGTTAGTCGTGGATTTACGGACAATTGTAGACCCATTTAGCTCAATCAAGTAAATGTTATCTTTAAAAATGCGATACTCGTTTCTTTGTTCCACATTAAAACATCGCATTGAGACGACACAACCCTCTACAATTTTATCACCAAAGCAGTGTGATATGTTGCTTTTCATTGTGGCATGCATTGTGGATCCCTGAGAAAACAGAATAGGTATTAACATACGAAGGTACGGAAAAAAACAAAAAATGAAAACGGGTAAGTTTAATATGACCTTTTCATCGGAAATTACAAAATCGGTACTTAGGTACTTTCCGTTAATGTTGTGGACATCCCATTTGCGGCAAATCATGACAACAATGGAGCCGTCATCGCCTGCTTTGACTTGATCAAGGGTGATGTGTGCGGTTTGGGTTGATGATGAGTTTGCCATTGTTTGATTACCGTTTGATCACCGAAAACCTGCTAGTTATATTCAAAGTAACGGTGTAGTAAAAAAGTTTTGGTGACCCATTTTTATACACTTGCAGGTGATGGTATGAATGGCTGCAGAGTCTTAAACACTTACGGGAATAAATGGTGAAGATATGCATGAGAATTGAAGGCTGAGAGACTTCAAGGGTTGAACACTTATTGTAAACTATTAGAAATCAACGAATTATGAGTAATGGCATTAAATTTTAAAGTAGTTTTAAACTTTTGATTGGAAGGCATTAAAGTTTTAAACTTTTAATTGGAATTCATAAGTGGTTTGTGGAACGTAACTTTTGTGAAACTCATAACTTGTTTTTGAATGAATTAAATGGATGAGAATTAAATGCTACCTCTTTTGTGGAACTCATTTTTTAAGTTAATATAGATATAGATTGTTTGATGAAACTTACTTTGAATTTTTTTGAACTTTCAGTCATTCTTTAAATAGATCTATAGTAGTGACGCACGACGAGATCTTGTTGTCTAAGGCAAGAACTGAAGATTAAATGAAGAAATATTGTTGATATGTTAGAGGTGAAGAGTGTTGATGTAACAAAATTAATGATTTAAGTAATAAATAATTGTTGGGAGAGATTAAGTGCCCTAGAAAAAGCACAATATTAACCACTTCGCAAAACTTTGATGTAGTTGAAGATCTTCACGGCTACCTTATGACGTGGACGGTGGAGATGCATTTGAGATTTTTTGGAAAATCTACGGCTACCATTGAAACCCGTCCATTTTAATGGCAATTTACACTACACGGTAACACGAACGACAAGAAGAAACAGATCGACTCACCCCCGTTGTATCCCGTCAATCAGAAACGGTAATTCAAATCCTGCCATACTTGTACGATTTTCATTCATCCGTTCGTAGTTGTCATGCTTTGTGTTTGAATTTTAATATCAGTTGTTCATAATTCGAGTTAGTTGTTTCAGTATGAATTGCGTGATCGATGTAATCAAATTTCAAACTGTTTGATCGTCGATTGTTTAATATACATATGATATCCTGATCCATGTTAATATGAAATATTAAATTTGAAAAATGCCCTGATCGATGGTAATTCGTTCGTTTTTCATTAATTTGTGTGCAATTGTGTTAATTTTGATTGAGATAATATTCTGTTCGTCAAACGTATTTTGATTTAGAAGAATTTTACATTAGTTGTTTCAGTCGCTATGTATGATGATGACTTTAGATCATTACAGAAAGGGGTTTTTGGTGTAAAATAATAACCTACTTTTAGGGCATGTTTTGGAAAGCTTATTTAAGCGGTTTTTGAGCTTAATAAGCTTGAAAATCCAAGCTTATTATCGCTTTGTAAGCTAATAAGCTCAAAAACCCCTTAAATAAGCTTTCCCAAACATGCCCTTACATGTCTTTGTACAAGCTTTTAATACATTTGTGTTATTAAAATATGGTTTTGTATCTCGTTAAGCAATGACATGGTAGTAAATTGATATACCTGTCACTTTACACCTATCTCTTTAAACATGACATAAAACCCTCTTTTAATCAACCAAATTGGACAAAAAATTGTACAATGACTAAACAAGACAAATATTAAAAGTATGTTGTTATTTGTCGTTGCATAAATTATGGATCTTGTTTTGTTTCAGTTTTCTTTTCTTTCTGCAAAATTGATTATACATGTGAAGTCAAGATTTTGTTGGAATCATATTAAAGTTTTAAATTACTAATTTGTAGAAATTGTGAGAAATGGCTGAAACAAAATCAGCTAAGAGGAAGCCCGTTTTCACCAAAGTTGATAACCTGAGGCCCGGAACCAATGGCCATAATTTGATTGTAAAAGTTGTTAGCTCAAAATTGGTGTTGCAAAAAGGTCGGCCTGATGATCGTCAAATGCGAATTACTGAGTGTTTGGTAGGAGATGAAACTGGTACTATATTATTCACTGCAAGGAATAATCAAGGTAATTTTCATTAACAATTATTATAAGCCAATTGTATTTAATTTATAAGTAATGATAATAACTTAAAAATCAACCTAATGCCACATGTCACTGACTTATTAATAAAGTTTTGTAATTTACTTGCATGTTGCAGTTGATTTGATGAAAGCTGATAGCACTGTAATTTTGCGAAATGCAAAAATCGACATGTTTAGAGGATCAATGAGGCTTGCAGTTGACAAATGGGGTCGTGTTGAGGTGACTGAACCTGCTGATTTTATAGTCAAAGAATATAATAATTTGTCACTTGTTGAATATGAGCTTGTCAACGTTGTGGAAGAGTGATCAAGACATATACTATGATATCTTTCATGCTATTATGGTGCCATAAAAGACATGAATCAACTAAATTTAAAAAAATCTGGATAAAATTCGGTTGGTTTCTTGAGATTGTGAGCTGAAGAATCTTGGAGTACAAGAGGTAAATCAGTGATAAAGATTGGGATAATTTGATGGATTTTAGCACAATTGGTAAAATGAGATAAAACTAGTGTGTTGGTTTGGTTGTTTTGTTATATTGTGACTTCAAAATTTAAGATTGTTTACCGTCTTCTTTTGGAGGTATAAAAATGGTAGTTTATGAAATGTTTAAGATAAGTTAAGACTAAATGTTTTTCCACAATACACTTTTACATGATCTTTCCAGAAATAGTCTCTTTACTCCTAGTAAAGGTGTGACTGTTTACATTTCACTCGGATTGGGTATAATGGTTTTTTTTCTTTTTTCTTATTTTTTAAGAACGGCAAATCCTAATATACACCTATGTCTACGATTGGTATCATGGTTATTGTTTAATTGCTTTTGTTTGTCTTTTTCCTTGGTTATTACTTATGTGATATGTATGTTATTTACGAGATTTAGATCCTCTCACAAACCATTTGATACGATAAATCATGTTGTGACTGATGAGGTGGTGTGAGAGATGATTAAACGGGGCGACCAATTTAAGTAGTGATGGATCATACTGTTTATTTTAATCATTTATATTTTTGACAATTTGACTCTGGCTCAGCAGCCCATACCCAATACTCTATATATCCAAAAAAAAAAAAAAAATATTCTAGAAAACCAAACACTTAAAATAATTTATAACAGAAGATACAAAAAGCAAAAACTTTATCTCCATTGTAATTGTTTTGGTAGGTTGTGTCAATGATATAACAGAAGTTACAGAATCTGAACTATCAAGTAGGTTGTCTCAATGATTTAGCCCACCTATGATTTTGTATTTTACCTCTTAAACTAAATATTGACCAACATTTGATTCCTATGAGTAATCACTTTTAGAAAGAAAAATAATTATTTAAATTTCCATAGTTATATTTATCTATTCTACTGATTTATCCACAATTTTTCAAAGCTTATATTATTAATAGATTTGGGTTATTTTGTAACTGATCAAATAGTTTCAATTAATTATTTCTTAATTCAAACGCTGTGTTATTTTAAAGTAAACAACAACAATGACACGTAATCCTTAAATGAGGGGTATGGAGGTAAAATATAGAATAAAATGATATTTTTTTATGTTATTAATTGCAACAAAAATATTCTGTTTTTCTAAGCTTAATCGTACATGGTTACTTGAGAATAATATGACAATGAAATAAAATGGATAGTGAAAAACCTATTTTCATAAGTTATTGATAACTTTGTGATCAAATTATACTAACTGTGTTGACAAAAGTAGTGTAATTAATTAATACTTCAAATATAACTCTGTTTATTGATGCCTTTGTAATAACATTAATATATTGTTGAAGATAAAGCAACATTGTTAACAATTTTATATGTGTTAATGGGTGCGTCGATATGCATTTTGAGGGACTAATTTTATATTAAAGTCACAAACAACTTTTTCTTTTTGCTGTTTGAAAAAACTAATTAAAATTATGATTTAAATTTGTATAATGTCAAAAAATTAAGTTTAAATAAATACCTTTTTGTTGCAATAGTATAGTTGATTATACATTTAGGTAGTCAATCGTTTGTAGCTTAAATAACCAGTGTGTTCGCGAGAGCTTTTCAAGAGGTTTAAGAATCTTAAAACCTTTTATTTTGAAAAGTAATCTAATACTCCCTCTCTCCCACAAAAAAATTTATAAATCTCCTTAAAATTTTGTACCACAAAAAAGCAATGTTTTAAAACCGGGGTTTTGAACCGGACCGGTCGATGCCTTAAAAACGGTCGAACCGGTCGAACCGTTTAAACCGGGCGGTTGAACCGGATTGCAACCTCATAAATTGGTTTATTTGAAATAATTGATCTTTAGTGTAATAATATCTTGTGTGTTGGATAAATATGATCTTTAGAGTTTAGTGTAAGAAATCTTGTTCAAATTTGAGTTGAATGAACTTATTTCATAAATTAAACTGAAGATCTATATTTCAATCGTATTGAAACTCTATTTTGCATTCAAATATGAACAAAATAAATGAACATAGAAGTACTCTATAATTCCTTTTAACCAAGTGTAAGTCAGTTAATTCCTCAATGTGGTTCTTTGAAATAGGAAGCAACACGTACTGTTCTTTTAACAGTCCATCCCACATCGCTGTGGAAGGAGAAATCTCTACAGATAACACTAGTATATATATGTGGCATATGCAGCGAACAGATACCAACATCTCAATGGAATCTTGCCTTTAAGGCTTGATCATTTGAGTAAAGTTCAAGTTCAAATCCGGTCGAATTGCGGGTTTAAAGTGCCGGTTCAACCCGGTTTTTTTATTGACCCGGCGGTTCAATCCGGCCCAGTTTTTGGTTGTTGACCCCGCTAGTTCGGACCGGCATTATGCCTATTTTCCGGTCGAACCGGTCCGACCGGCCGGTCCGACCCGGTCACGAAAACCTTGCAAAAAAGTTTACACTTTTTAAATTTGAGGGCCCACCTATTAAAATACTCCCTCCGTCCCTAAATAAAGTTCTCATTTCACCTTCAAGTTTTGTCCCTAAATAAAGTTCCCATTTCTCAAACTTAAGGGACCAACTTAATATAATAATATTATTATCAATACTTTCACCACTAACTATCTCTTAAAATACTTTCTCTCTCCAATCAAACCTTATATTTTAATCAAAAGTAATACCAAATACCCCACCACTAACTATCTCCTAAAATGTTGTGCCCAACACAAATGGGAACTTTATTTAGGGACGGAGGGACTAATATTATTACCAATCATTCCACCAATAAAACATTTTCTCCCTCCAATCTAACCTTATATTTTAATCAAAAGTATTATAAAGAACTCCACCACTAACTATCTTCTAAAAGATTGTGCACAAATGAAACGTAAACTTTTTTATGGGACGGATGGAGTATTAAAAAAGTTGGTTGGATTACAGCTTTAGATTTTTTCTAGTTTAAAGATTAATTCTAAAACGAAAAGTTAGTTAAAGTAGTTTTTATTTTAAATAAGCTTTGAAAAGGTAAAATTATCAAAATACCATTCAATAATCACATATCTTCTACATGTAACCCTCATATGAGTCATTTGAGGTTATTTTTACATCATCCAACAAACATATCATATTAATAAAAACTCTAAAATAGAACTATTAAAAAAACTTCAACTTTTACCAATCATCTGATGACATAACAATTATAAGTTCTCTTGTATAGTTGTATTCCAAGCAGTCACGAGTTTAATTTTGTACCCATCTAGCCTTTTCTGGTGAACTCATGGATCCGTTGGAGTGGTTGTGTGCCCTATTAAGCTAGGAGATTTACTAGAGTTATTCATTATGGGTGGACAATGACTGATGTCAAAGATATAAAAAATTAGAATATCCCAGTCAATCAACACTTTTAATAAATAAAAGTTTCAAACTTTTAATTAATTTCGTCAATTAAGTACACATACATGATTTTGATTTTGTAATAGAAAATATCTTAAAATATGCAACCAAATTACCAAACACCTTTAAACAAGTACATAAAAAGACAAATATTTAGTTCTTTCCAATTAAATATGTACCTTGTTGGACATGCTAATGATTAGTATTTGGATAAATTTTTTCTTTTTTTTTTATATAATTTCCTTACGCTTTTTTGTTGGTTGTTTGTATCTTCATTTTATTAATTTGAAGAAAAAAAAACAATAGTTTGGGACTTTGGGTCAAACAAACAAGACCAAACCACCTCAGAGAATATTGGGGCGCAGGCAGAACCTAGAAAGAAGCAGGGCCCGAGAGGGAGGGCCGGAGGGGTTGCGCCATCTGATTATGCCGTAATTTTGATTGTTTTCTAGCATGTTATTATAATAAAAATAATTATTTATTCCCATTTTATAATGCATTTATTTGTGACCAACTTCTTTTTTAGTTTTTTATATCATGGTTAGGTTTATTAAGACCATCGTCGTCAAGGAAATTGATGATTCTAAGTTAGGTTTTAGAAGACAAATTTTTAGTACTATCATAAAAATGTGATCTTATCATTAATTCAACACACGATTTAAATAAGATTATATTCATAAAAGTTAGGTCATCGTGTTGGTTGATATGGCTAAGGTTAACATTTATATCATATTGATTGATGTATACTTGTTAAACTCCTAAAACAAGTGCTGTACTACTAAAGATATTTGTATTGATACAAAACTTGTATAAAGAAGTGGTGAAAATAAAAAATTTATTTTTAAGTTGTCTTTAATAAGAGATTTACATAAGGGACACGATTGTATTTCTATAAGTGATGATGTAAGAAAATACAAAAGGCAAAAATCCCACTAAGAGCTCAATCGTATTCTGGGCCGGAGCAATAAATTTATTTGAAGTAGCTCAAATAATTGATTAAAGTTAAAAAAAAATAACAAAATAAATATAAAAAAAACTGTAAATCTTATACTTCCTTCAATTCAAAATAAGTGATACACTTTTTATATTTGGGTGATTCAAAATAAGTGATACACTTTTAAAGTTAACCTTATTTGGTAAAAAGTTGTGGGTTCCACACCCACTAATTACATACTTTAATAAAGTGCAAATACCTCTTTACCCTTATTTTTACTTTTAAACATCATTAACCTTACTTTATTCAAAAATTATGGGACTCATTCCCTATTAACCATCAAATTTAACCTTCATTATAATTTTTTGCCTCAAAAACCGTAAAACCCAAAATGTATCACTTATTTTGAATCACAACTTTTTCAAATACTAATTAAATTTTGATGGGAAAGTGTAAACTGAAAAACACATCAAAAATTGACATGCCAAGTAACAAGATGTGGAAAGGGAGAAGGGTGTTGCTGCGGGGGCGGTGGTGGTCGGAGATAAGTCCCCTTCATTTGCTTTCAACAATTACATTCCACCTCTTCCCACAATACCACCTCCATCTTTTTCACACATTTTTTAACATTAAATCTCTACACATATCTATATCTATTTATTTATTTATATATCTTACTACTATATAAAGCATTTAGGTCTACCCCATTAGACAAGTTTAAGGAGCTCATTAAACTTGATTTTAAGGATCTTTCCACTTTTGTTAGTTAGTTCTATACCTTAAAAAAAATAAAAATCGCGGCTAATAAGATTCGAACCCAAGACCTCTCCTAACTTATCACTATGTGTTAACCACTTGCTATACATTACACTTTGGTAACACCACCCACACTTAATAACAAAAGTCTGTTACTCGAAAACCATTTTACCCAATAACATTAAATATACGACGCTGTAAATCATCAACTCTTACCAAAATCCACATTTCCGTTTAATTATTTATTTCTAGCAACAAATTATTACCGTGTAAACGAACAACACTTGCTCGCCACGAAATATGGTTTTTGGGTACCTGCCGCCGCATTGCGCGGGTACCCTGCTAGTAAACATAAACACATATATATCTTAAATGAGTTAGATCCGGTGAGGACCCAAAAATTTGTGAGGACTGCGAGGATAATTCCCAACGAATCATTTTAAAAAAAATGAATCATTTTTAGAAGTTTAGGATCTTTATGAGGATGATAATGATCCAAAATTCTAAAAATGATCCTAGTTTTTAAAAATAATTGGTTAATAATTATCTCAGTCCTCACCAAAATTTGAATCATCACCCGATCTCACTTTTATCTTGAATTATTCATATATCCGCACAATTATTTTGTTTTGATTCCACATATATTTTTTGCAATTTATCTTCTCCATCAACCACCTTCCTCCATCTCTCCCTTGATATATCTACCTCTATCTCTCTCTCTCTCTCTCTCTCTATATATATATATATATATATATATACACACACACATACAAACACCTACAAGGAGTCATACACACATCTTTCAGAAATCTCCTTACTCTGCTCCTGTTGTTCTTCCTAATTCATAACCCATACTCCTATAAGAAATTCAGTTATTTGTCCTGTACATTTTACTACAGGTACGTGATTAATTCCAGCCGCGAATTTTTATTATTTCAGTTCATGAAATACGAGTATAGGAGGTAGTTATTTGGGTCTATGAGATCATCTTCTGTTTACAATTCTTCGTTCATGATATATTTGTTTATTAAATACGGTATTTTAATTCTGTAAATTTGAAAATCAGCTAATTTGGGAGATATTTAGTATAATTTAATAAATAACTTTTTAGAAAAGGTTTTTCTTATGTGTGCCCATAGGCCCACAATAAAGTCAATAAATGATCTAACACTTTCCATGTCAATTATAAATTGCATTTGCCAATGATGGCCAGCCTAGCTGGTCCGAAACACTAAGTTTATACCCATGTAGGCTGCAGGTCGTGAGTTCGATTCCCTTTGGGAGCGTTGCATTTGCGTAATTTTACTCACACCTCACACGAGCACATATGGGGAATTTTCCTTGGAAATCCCTTTGGGGGCTGGGTTTGCCCGCTTATGCGGAGCTCGAACTCGGGGTGCTCGCTGAAAAACTGCGAGTAGGCTTCCGTTATTTCATTTGCCGTTTCCAAAAAAAATTATAAATTGCATTTAATACATCACTTAAAAATGGTATATTTTAGCTTCATTGATGATTATTGATATAATTTTATAAGGTTTGGATGAATTCAAATATTCTAAATGTGTGACTATAGGGTACTCATTAAAAAAACCCTTTTAGAAATTGGCTAATAATATGAGCACGTCCAAAGTTGTCAAAAAATGTACCATAAATGGTTTTGTTTAAAATTCAGCAAATTACCTAGATATTTAAAACAATTAAATAGGTAAGTTCTTAAAACTTAGCTAAGAATAATATGAGAACCTCGAAAGTTGTCAAAAAAAAAAAAAAAAAAAACCGTAACTTATATGTACCGAGATTATAATTGTAGTATAATTTGGTAAAGTTTTAGAATTAAGTTCAAATGAACGAGCATGTTGAAAGTTGTTCAAAAAGTATGCCTTATAAGTAACCTTAGAGTAAAGTATTTAAGGGCACATATTTGACATCAACTTTTAAAAACTTACTTTTTAATGAACAATATAATATCTTAAAAATGGTAAAAATAAAGTACTATCTACATAGATTACATAGTTTTAAAGTTAGTTCATCAAAAGGTGAGCTTCATAATTTAGAATATTAAACAATTTGTGTAAAATTACCTATAATAATATTTCATGGGAAATCACTAATAATGGGTTTTTTATTTTTATCTAATAAAACATTATAAATATGATATATATCTTTGTAAATCATTTGCAAATCAGGGATATATACTCCTTGTTATATACATTTTCCTAAGTTTTGCTAAAGGGATAGTAGTATGATTTGTGTATAACAAAACTAGATATGAATGATGTAGACTATACATTAAATAAGTTACTATTTAGAGTATTTTCCATCGTGCATTGAATTTTGCGTTTTATTTAATGTAATAAAAGCTGTTACACATTTTGGGATTCTTAAGTTTGTATTCTTTAATTATAAATTTAGTTTCAAATTTTTTTGGGGGACGAGATTACAAAAACCTTTGCGTAAGAGAAGTGAAGTTGACATTAATTTAACTTAGAATTTCATGAAACGTTCATTACTTGTTACTCATATTATTCTCTTTTTCTGGATATTCTTTATCGTTCATGCATGTTCCCATGATTATTTGATACTTTTTGTCCACGACGAGACTTGAACACATGACCAATAGATCATGAGCAACACCTTAAATCCACTTGGAATACCACTAGGCTACAAACCTTAGGTATAATAGAAACTTTTCATCCGAAACTTTTCAGCTAGATATCACCACTAGGAAACTTTTCATGTTCATAAGATCGATGGTCCATATATCACCAAGATATTTTTTGGAATAAAATAGAAAATTACGCGATAAACTCATTTATATTCGAAGCACTCAGCTATTAAAGAATTCGAAAATGGTTTTTCTCAATGTTCTAAAAAACGCGTCATGGTGTCGCCAAGGCGTGAGGCGCGGCGTCGACGTTACGAAACAGACCATGACGGCTAGGCTAGGCGTGACGTGAGATAAGGCATGATAAGGCGCGCCTTATGACGAGTTTTTTTGTAAGGCGGCTGAGAAATTGCTTTTATAAAAAAAAATTATAACATATTTAATTATAAATTTAGATGTAACATTTTTTATAAGATTTATATATGAATTGTTATATAAATTAATATATCTATAATTTTTATTTAATTTAATATAAGTATGTATATAAATTATATAAAAAATTTGTCGCCTTAAGTCACGCTTTGAGAAACGTCATGGCATGCCATGACTCGCCTTGGCTGAGGCTTGACGGTGCCGCCACGCCTTACGCTTTCTAGAACCTTGGTTTTTCTAATATGTGCCCCCTAGGCACATGCTTAGGAGCATTCAATTTACTCAAAGTTTCCTAATAAAGTCTTGTAACTTAAGTTTAATTGGAAAGTTGAGTGAACTGAATGCATGTGCTAGGTATACATGTTAGAAAAACACATTTGAATATATAACTAAAATTCTGAAAATCTGAAATTAAGGTACTCTCTCCCAGTAATACCTTCTTTATTTCACCAGTATTAACATTTCAGTACCACGTAAGCACTTTTAATAAGTAGAACATGATTACAGGAAATACCTGATTTTTTAATAATTTATTAAAAACGAAATAAAATATTGCAATTTTATATTATGTCTCCTACAGTTTGTCATTGTTGATTGTTCCATGTTGTGTTGGCTTGTTGGTCAACTTGTTACGCATCACAAATTTATTTACAAAATCATTTCTTTGTTGCATAATGATCAATTTAAAACCTGTTTTCTGTTGTCACATTTTTATACAGACCAGGTGTTCAATTATTTGCCTAAGTGAGATTACCATCCTCAATTCAAAATGCCAGAACTCGAGATCACTCAATCTACCTCAAATCCGGGAATTACGTGCCACACAAGGGGCTTTTCGATTACTCGTCACCAAGAAGCCCCTTGAGCACGCATAGTCCGGAGAGTGACTCGATAGATTTAAGGGTCGACAGCCCCAACTCAGGGGCTGTCTACAGAACAGTTGTATAACAACGTGTGCGAAATGCAAAGCTCGGATCAATCACCTTCACGTTTCAGTTACTTATCGTACGGTCAAGAATCACGTATAGATTCCGAGCTACGTTTTCTCGCAGGTGGTGATTTCACAAAACCTGTGAGTGAAATTACGAAAGTAACCCTTGTTATAACTGATGATGCTGTTGCGGATGATCAGAAAGATTTCAAGGAAACTTTAAACAACAGTCCTCCAATAATCCCAAAACAGAACCAATCTCCAAACCCGAACCGTTATTCCAAATACCGGTAAAAAAAAGGGGTCAAAAATAAGTCCTAAAAAGCATGAAAAGAATTCTCCAAATGAAGATGCGGGATACGTAGCGAGTTATTTACTGAAACGAGCAAGAGACTTATTGTCATCAGGTGAAAACCCTAAGAAGGCTTTTGAATTAGCTCAACGAGCATTGAAATCATTCGAAAGTATACAATCTGAGAAACCGAATATGGAATTCGTGATGTGTTTGCATATTGTAGCAGCTTTGAATTGTGGTTTGGGACGTTATAATGACGCAATTCCACTTCTGGAACGATCAATCGAGATCCCGAATTTAGAAGAAGGCCCAAAACATTCACTCGCGAAATTTGCGGGATGTATGCAATTAGGTGATGCTTACGCGATGATCGGAAATAACGAGAATTCGATTCTTTGTTATACAGCTGGATTGGAAATTCAACGACAAGTTTTAGGTGAAACCGATTCTCGATTTGGGGAAACGTGTAGGTACGTTGCAGAAGCTCATGTTCAAGGTATGCAATTTGATGAAGCTAAAAGATTGTGTCAGACCGCTCTTGATATACATAAAACCGGTTCACCGGCTTCTTTAGAAGAAGCTGCGGACCGGAGACTTAATTTGTGATTCGATGGGAGATTACGAAACTGCCCTTGAACATTATGTGCTGGCTATGGCTGCTGGTGGGCATGATAACGACGTTGCGGCCATTGATGTGTGTATTGGGGATGCTTATTTGTCCTATGATGAAGCGGTTTTTTCGTATCAGAAAGCGCTTAATTTGTTTAAGTCAACGAGAGGTGAAAACCATCCGTCTTCTGCTTCGGTTTTCGTTCGATTAGCTGATGTTTACAACAAAACTGGGAAGTTTCGGGAATCAAAATCGTACTGTGAAAACGCACGTGAAACCAGTTCCGGGAATCCCGAAAGAAGAAATCGCTAGCGGTTTGATTGAGGTTTCGGCTATTTATGAGTCGATGAACGAACTTGAACAAGCACTTAACTTGCTCAAGAAGGCACTAAAAGTGTATGGGAAGGCGCCGGGTCAATTAAGCACGGTGGCGGGGATCGATTGGGGTTTTGTATTATATGATGGGGCGTTATTTGGAATCGTATGAGTGTTTGAAAACGGCGATTTCAAAGCTGAGGGTGGTTGGAGAGAAGAAATCGGCTCTTTTTGGGGTTGCTTTGAACCAAAAGCGTGTGTTCAAATTCACTCGATTAATGAAGCGGCCGATCTTTTTGAAGAAGCGAGAGGTGTTTTGGAGACCGAGTATGGTCCTCATCATCCAGAAATACTCGGGGTTTATAGCAATCTTGCGGGTACTTATGACGCCATGGGAAGGTATGATATTTTATTTAAAAGAGTTAAGTTATAAGTTTGTGTCGTTATGGACTGTAAATTTAAGAGTAATTTCAATAGTGTGTGTGTTTGGTGTTAAAAAAATGTTATAAGTTCATAACCATATAGACGTTATTGGCTATTTTAGAAAACTTACAATTAGTTAATGAATATGTTTTATAGGTGGAACGACGCGATTGAGATACTAGAATATGTTGTCGGGATGAGAAGCTTGGGACGGCAAACCCGGATGTGGATGACGAGAAGCGGAGGCTAGCTGAGCTGCTTGAAGATGTGGGTCGACAAGAAATCATTGTCGCTTGAATTCCTCCTTGATGCCTAATTTCGTTTATAATATTATACAACATCATAACATTAGTGTTGGAATTTATTGTTGTTACACCAGATCGTGCTGTTAGAATGCTTTTACCTCAAATTTTGTGTTATATAAATAAATAAATGGGAGTTTGTGTTTTCTAATAGTAACATCTTTGGTAAATGTGAAAATGATGTCCCAAAATACGTAACTTTTTAACGTTTCTTTATTATAAAACTCGTGATTCATAACGTATTTGTAAACATACATATAATATTTATAAACTAACCTATTAATTACAATATCTTTTTAAGTAAAATTCAAAAAAACTATTCTTATAATGTAAATAAACAGTAACATTACCCCACAAAAATGTCATTATAGGTAATTGGATGTGTCACCAGCTTATAGACGTGGGTTTTATTTTCATGGGCTCATTGTTGACTTTGGGCTTGTTTCAACCCAATATACCAAGCGGCGCATGATTACATTTACGATCTAAAAATCTTTATAGCTCCTCTCAACTTTGGAAATTGACCAATTTATCCCGGTCGATTGAAGAACATTAACAGCTCTCTGCTCCAAATCTCCAATCGCTCTGATTTATACAGCCTAAAATTAGTTTTTAGCAAAAATGCTTGACTTTTTGACTGCCTAGCCCGATTTAGCCGCCTAAGTCCGATTTTGACCGCCTAACTTTAATTTTAAACGTCATTGATCACCTGGTGCCTAATATGGCTGAATATACCTAAAAGGTGATGGACAACGCCGCGTAGGCGCCGATTAATCGGCTGCTTAGGCCGATTTCTGAAACAGGGAATATGACTAATCCATTTAGTCCCATCTCAATTTCTGACATATTTTATTCATATGTTTAGGGATTAGACATATATGTCATTTATTTTTCTAGATTATACTATTAGTTTTCGTTCTCTCTTTCACGTGTTACTTTATTTAGAACCGAGGCCAAAACATATAATCTCATCGATCTATGTTACTAACCCAGAAATATCGTGTTATTTAAAATGATGATCGTGTCTACATGGTTATGATTTTGTTATAGAAAATTGACTTGTACATAACCATCTCATAAGCTTCATCGTTGTAAGAAACATTCCACCCTCTTAGAAGAGCTTCCAATGAAGTATAGTGGCAACATCTTTGACCTAGAAAAGGAACAAAGGGCAAAAAAAGAAAAAATAACCATGCATATATAGTAACAACTTCAATTATATATCATATCAAGAAATCATAACAACAATTTCCTTCTTGTTATTGGAAATACAATTCGGGGGATTTTATGAAATATATATATAACTCGTTACTCATCATACAGAGGTAGGAGGCGAAAGGCCAAAGTCAAGTCCCCATAGCTCAAAGGTCCCGTTGACAAAGTCGTAGTGACCACCCTTGAGTGCTAGTGTTTTCTTCACCAATCCATCTCTTACAAACGGGTAAGTCAACAAGTTCCCAAGTGATACATTCACTGCTTCCTGCATACCCAAATATGTTTTTATACATAATCGCTCGCTATTTGTAACATAATACTAGTAGGGTTGCAATTTTAAATGGTCGTGTTTTATTACAAATGGTTCGGATTAAAATAGGATCTGGTCAAACGGGTTGAAAGTTGTCCAAAGTTCTCTTTCAGTGCATACAACCTCCTAAATCTTTGTTATTACAAGATTTCTAAAATAAATGGCAAAAGAGTGTGTGGGTCAACCTAACCAGAACAAAAATGGCTAGCTTAAATTCAAATATGTTTTGACACGTTACCTAAACGGGTTGACCCAACTATTTTGCCACCTATTAACGGGTGGTATTTGACAAAACATACACTAACTTAACTAAAGATTGTTTTTCTTACCTTTTCACAAGTAACACATTGATCATCAAGAGATACATCGCTGCTGCATTCTGCTTTCACTTTCGCCTTTGCGGGGAGACATACTTTCACCCAATCCTCAATGAAATCACTGCCATGTTTTTATTTTTAATTAAGTAACAATATTTATATGATTTTGGAAGATGATGAGAAAAAATTTGGAAGATGATAAGAAAAAAGGAACGTACGTTGTGTGAGGTCCCTCATCTGGGAAAGTCATGAGACCCTTGATCCCTCCACAACGGCTGTGCCCAATTACAATGATCTCTTGTACCTGCATGCCCGTTTTATGTAAGAATATGGTTTTGACCCATATTGGCCCGTTTTGAGCAAAAGTGCCCGTTTTAAGCTGTCACTTAACCCACCCATTTTACGGCATCTTTTTAGTAGTAGGGTGTTTAGATTACCTTTAGATGCAAAACTGCATACTCAACAGCAGCTCCTACACCAGCATATTTAGTCTGTTTTTGCAAGTAACGAATTAAAAACATGGTTAAAAAATATGAAAAATATTTGTTCGATAGTAACAATAATAAAAGAAACAGTAAGTATGAAATTACCTTGTCAAAGGGTGGGACCATATTGGCGACATTGCGGACGACGAATGCCTCACCGGGTTGGAAATCAAGCACGTGTGATGGGCAAACCCGCGAGTCTGAGCATGCAAAAACCATGAACTGCCACACATAATGATCACTATTAGGTTTAACACTACAATATGGGATCGTTATGTATACATAAATATGATCAATATAAATCACAACTTTTTTTAACATATTTTACATGTGAATGGGCTGATATGGCTTGTTTTTATCTTCATATAAAAAAATATGTAATTGAGAGGGAACATACAAATAGGTTGAAACATTAAAAATAGCACAAAATGTAGTTTTTATACATACAACTTTTAAGTCATTTTATTCAAAGATTTGCATTATTATGGTAATAATGTGGTTTTCTTAATCATATTTAACATGTTACTTATTTATAAAAAATGACATAAAAGTGTTTGCTAGTCAATCCAACCCGTTTCCCCTGGTGCCACTTCTAGCGATGTATATTAAGGGTAGAACATTAGATGTACCTTTGGGCTCTGGCCTTTGGAAAGTTCATCATACAAAGCCGGGTTTGTTCTGCATACAGAAGCACCAAATAATGTAATATAGATATATGATTAAACAACCGATAAAAGATTTCCCGCGAGAAATTTTTAAATCTATAAATTACATGTATTTCTCTGTCTTGAACTTGACAAAACCCGTTTTGATCCTTTCGACAGGGTCAAACGGAGCTTTGGTGTCAGGTGTTGCTAGTTGAGCTGTGATTTGGTCGATTCTCGCAGCAGCCACTGGTTCTAACTCGCCCCTTTCACTGTTGAATAATAGAAAAATCGCCATTTTATTTCGAATGAATTCTAAATTATAATATCCGATAGAAAAAAAAAGGCGAAAATGTGACTTTAATTAGTTTTTATAGTTAAAAAATGGTTGAAGTTCACTTTTCGACTTACATTAGAAGTTTCTTGAGCGTGTCAATCGCTTCTTCGTATGATTGATTTCCCATATCTTCTGTCTGCAAATTTGTACATACTTTTTTTAGTAACCGTAACTTTTAAGAACTAAATATTAAATTTGTATGATGAATTCCACAAATAACAAAGAGACCACGTACCCAAGTGGGCGTGATTAGTGGAGCAGGAGCAGCAAAAACAGGCTCGTTACGGATAAGACTTGGTGGAGTTGCAGATGATGAATTACATGTAAATTTGGCGGAAAATGAAGCAGGTTTGACGGAAGATTTCTTCAAAGAAGAAGCATTGAGGAAAGAAGGAGCATTAATGGCAAAAGCAGAGGCAGTCGACATTGTAGTAGGTGGTTGTTTTCGCCTGACATGAGTTTTTTCGGTTGGGGATTTATAGTAATTCTTTGGATAACCCGATGAGGGACGAGTGTTCTAAATCACTCAAACGTTTTCGTCTCCATGCATCTTCATTGCATTATGTATATTTTCAGTTATTTTTACATTTCGGTTTGATTTGTATTTTGGGCAAAAACTAAGTTGGATGTATTCAAGGAAAAAGTCAATTACTATTCGACACGGATATCTTGCATGATGTATGTCACACAATTCATGGACCCCTTGTGGCCTCACCATGCTTTCTAGCTAGCACCCTTTTTTTATATAAAAAAATGCATACTTTTATTTTTAAGAAAGTAAAGTATGTATCTAGGTATCATTAACTATTTAAAAATAGCTATGCAAACATGGGGTTCCATAGATCCAAACAAATTATATAATCAGTTAAAGTCAATTTGAGATATTGTTAAGATGCCAACAACGATATAAAATCTCGTCAAAGTGGCGTATAGAGGAGGTGAAATGTAGATAGTCATAGTTATATCCAGGAGTAGAAAGACTGATTTTAGAAAAACAAATTTGCATATTCATATTTTTGAAGATACTAAAATTGAACCGTTCGTATGTCATTAATTAAGTCAAAAGGTCATTTGGCCGGTGAACTTAGGGAGTGTTTAGACTTGCCTTTTGCAAGCTATTATCTCACTATTGCAACTTTTAAAATCAAAACTATAATAATTAGTTTACTACTAGACCATTCATGGATCAAACTCGAACTTTTCGTATAGTGATTAAAGTCTAATTTTTCAAATACACGAAGTTGCTAATTTATAAATGCGTACACAAAAATCCGGTTTTGGACCAGGCTAGAACCAAATTTTGTTCATACGATAGACCAAAAATCAGGCATTACAAGACCAGTCCGATAGGTTCTTCGCTTTCAATTGTTTAAACAGAATTTTGCAAGATTAATTATCCTTTTAATTTTTTTTAGAAATGGCAAACTAGCTACTAACTCACAACCTGTTTATTGAAGAGTCTATATGTCAGGATCGAATAACCAAAACAAGTTATTGTCAACCCAGATCTACTAATAACAAGAACTTGCAGCGGATCAACACTTGTATTAATATATTAAGAACAATATAATACTGTATATTGAATGAACAATAATATTAAGAACACAGTGATTCACAAAAAGCTTCAATGTATATTATTGATTAACAATACACACGTACGTTTACAATTCGTAAGGAACTACTTATAGCAGTCCTTGAAGCCTAACTATTTAACCTAGTTATTCTAGGACTTGATTTACATCGAATTATAAAAGATATACATTGAATAACATTCTATAACTAACTCTGCGAAGATCTCGGACTTGATTTGCTCCAAATACGTGTATCAGTAGTAACTGCAATCACCAGTAGTAAATATGCATCATCAGTAGTAAATGTGATGATCAGTAGTAACTTTGATAATCAGTAGTAAGTCCAAAACCAACGTCAGTAGTAACTACTAATGATCAGTAGTATCTTCAATATGTGCATGATCAGTAGTAAGTTAGTTATAGTTTTCACCAGTATCAACTCATCAGTATCAAGTGTTTCTGCCCCATCAGTAGTAACCATAGTCTTCATCAGTAGTAACCATGATCAGTACTAACTGCAGCATCAGTAATAAGTTGAACTGTGATTTGTTCTAACAATCTCCCCCTAAACTTATTGATTCTCTTTCAATCAATCAAGTTTCTTTTCACATTTTCTTCTTCTTTTCCTTTTCTTCCAACAGTTTTGCTCTTCTCTGATCACCTTCTAAAGTCTGTTGGTTTCTTTTATTCTTTTGTGCAATAATATATTTGCTGATCTTTTTCACAAATTCATTTAACTTGTTTTGGAACATCACAGCATCATTAGGTTTAATAAAATTCATGCACCAAAGTTGATAAAGAGTTTTCTCAGAGTGAGGATACTCTTTTTCATATAGGAATAAATCACACTTCTTACTTGTATATTCAAAGAAGTACATGTTGACTGTTGGAAGCACATTCCAGGCTTGAATATTCTCTGGATTTGTATACTTCTCTGGATATTCATCTGGATAGAAAGCAGCATTAATCATTTCTGTAATGTAACCTGCAGCTGAATTCTTCCAGGTCTTCTTGGTCATTCTTGGTTTACCAATAATCAACATCTTGATTATGTCACTTCTGGTTAGAGACATGACTAGAGGTTTCCAAGCTCTAAATCTTTGAGTGACCTTATCTTCTCTAACAATCTCAATCACATCATCTATACATCTCCAGTTGATGATTGGATTGCTTTCTAGGGGAGCAATAGGAAGATCATGAACTTGAACTATTTGTAGTTTCTTCTTTGGTTGTTCTGGTTCAGATTGATCAGCCTTTCTTTTTCTTGTTGTTAAAGAGAGTTCACCAGATGTTTCACCAGTTATAGTTTTTCTTTCTTTCATTTCTTTGGAATTTATCTGTTCAAGCTTTGTGGTGTCCTTCTCTTTAATCTTTTGTTCAAGAAGGTCCTTCTTCTTCTCCACACAGTACTTCTCTATCAAGTTGATCAACTTCATTCTTCCAAAGGCCTTGGTATTGTGGCCTCTTGACTTCAAGAATGTGACCATTTCTTTCTTCTTGTCTGCAAATTTTTCTGGCATATCAGCCTTCTGCTCTTTGCATTCTTGTACTTGTGCTTCAAGAAGTTCTATTGTTTCAGATTCAAGTTGCCTTATTTTTTGTAGTTCTCTTCGTTGTAATTCTTTTCTGGTTTCTGCAACTTGTTTGGTTTTGACCTTTTATTGAAATTGTGGCAGTTTTGATATGTCAGCTATATCTGCCAATTTAATTTCTGTGAATGGTTGTCTTAGTATTCTAGCCCTTTCTGCTAATTTTCTGTTCTCAATGGCTAGAGAGACTTCAACCTTCTTCAAGTACTTTGCCCTCTTCATTTTCCATTTATCATTCTTTGCTGACCGAGCATAATTAATTTTGTTGACCATTTCATGACCTTGTGCTCTATTAGGTTGGTCTTCATCAGCAATTTCCTTTCCCTTTCCTATGTAATTGTCACTCTTTTTATCTGGTGCAGCTTCAATTCTAAATTTGTGACCATAGGTGTGTATTTGTGACATGGTAAAGAGCATTCATCAACTTCCAACCAGTTGACATCATCATCAATGTCTTTCACCACCAATTGTGTTGATCTTGATGCTGGTGATGGTGGAATTATTATTGCAGGCTCAAGTAGTGGTGGCAGCTCAATAATATCATCAGTAGTAGCCAAGGTAGTTACTACTGGTATGTCTTCAGGAATTACTACTGATAGGGCATCAGTAGTGTTTGCTGCCTCTTCTTGATTTACTACTGCTATGACATCAGTAGTAGTAGGAATTACTACTGATGTTTCTTGTTCTGGTTGTTCTTCTATAGGAGCATCAGTAGTAGGCTCAACAGTAACATCCATGTCTTCTAGACCTTCATCATTAACCTGGCCTTCATCAACCTTTGTTTCTTTAAGATTGAGTAGAGAGGTTGCTGCTGCAATAGATTCATCTATCATGCTTTGTATGTTGTCCTTCTCCCCCTTAGTGAGCTCAACTGGTGGAGCATCACTACTGTCAACCTTCTTTTTTAGTCTTCTAATGATTCTTGTTTGTTGAAGAAGCCTGTGCTCATACATTTTCATTCTTTTGTTGATGGTATTAATGTGCTTCTTCATATAGGACATGGTCCTCCCTTGATTTGTTAAATATTTCAGGCAATCTTGTACAGTGGTTTCAAGGTTTTCCATCCTATCCGTCAATTGTTTTTGTTCAATACTGCCCTCACTCCATCTAGCAAGATCATCGGGCTTACTAATAGGTACATTGGCTTTAAGATTTTCCATCCTTTCCGTCAAATCAATGGTTTCAGTTCTACCCTCATCACTTCTTGGTGATGAAATAGGTTGTTTGGACGCTCTCTTCTTCCTAGAAGAAGCAGTAGTGCCCCCCTTGTGGTTTCTTGGCACCGGGGTCCTCTTAGTGCTTCCTCAAAAGAGTCATCACTAAGAGTTGCCGAGTTCTGGGTCCTATAGATGTTCTCACTATCCTGTGCACCCACCTTTGGGGCATCAGTAGTGAGAGCCCTTTCCTCATGTCCTCTCTCCTCCTTGGAGGACAACTCTTGGAGCCTGGGGTTTGACTCAATGGGTCCCCTGGTGTCCTTTAAGGAAGATTTATTCCTTTTATAGCTTTTCTGGACTGATTTGGCTAAAGGTTGGTCTTCTACAGAGTGAAGAGTAGCACTCTGCAGATTGAATTCATGTTCCTGGGACACATTCAGGACATCTAATTGGGTGGATGATTGAGTGACTGTTTGGGGTTGTGTTTGGGCTGCATTTGGGGGTGAAGGAGTGGGTTGAGGTTCAATTGGGGTTGTATCTTTGATTGAACCTTCTCCAAGATTTGGTTGATCTTTGATCATGTTAGGAAACAGAGGGGTTTCCTTGCCCGAAAATTTAAATTGTTTTCTCATATTTGAGAAAACTTTCTTTTTCAACTCAGGTGTTGTAAAAATATTTTTGGGAGTTGACAAGTTTTGCAATTCACAATTTATTAAATGTTGAAGAAATCTGGGATACATTAAAAATTTTGAAGTAGAAAGATTTCCCAACATTCCCTCAAAAATCATATTTGAAAAGTTAAATACTTGGTCTGTGCTTAAACAAACAACAGCAGATGCTATTGACTTGTTAAACTCATTCCAAGAGCTTCTTTTAGGAGAAAGACAGTGTTGAATGGTGTGTATTAAAAATTTCCATTGTGGGGAGAGAAGACCTTTTTGGAAAGTGACAATGTCAAGTCTTCCCTCATATCCCATGTTTTGTAAACATTCAACAAGGTCTTCCTTGGGTAAAGAAAACATACCTTTATCGTCGTGCAGTTGTAGATGGTGTCTGATGGATTGTTCAGTTATGGTGATAGACTTTCCATCCACGGTTGATTTGATCATAGACACAGTTGCACCTTCGGTTTTTTCAGCATTGGTCCAGAAATCAACCAAGTGTTGTTGATATGATTTTGGATTTACAGTTAATGCAAACTTTATGTATGACTTCTTTAAAAAGTTGACGATTGGACGAAAATCTTTTGTTCCGTCTGGATTTTTTAGATACGCACACATGTTGTGAAACTCTGAGTATTTAAGATTTGTTTGAACATCAAGAGATTGTAGAGTTGCCATTGTCATCGATTTTATACTTGATCGTTTGATTTGGGAGAACAAGTATGAATGTTGTTACTAGTGCAGGGTTTATGATCGTGATTTAGGGTTTATCGAGAGGATTTAGCAAATCGATGTGAGGATAATGCTAAACTAATCGACTTCAGCTATTTATATCTTACGATTTGATCTGCAAAAAGACTAAGTTGCCATTCGAATCATAACACAACGGTTATTTTCATGTGGGTTAGTTTGGTGACTTTGACAATGTAAAGACCAATAGTAAATTAGATACCAGTAGAAAAACGTCAGTAGTATCTATGAACATCAGTAGTAACTAAGGATTTTGACATCAGTAGTGACTGTAGACATCAGTAGTAACTAATGAATTTTAATACTGACCTAATTTACTAACCTAGCAGTAGTAACCACCATTTTTAGAGACCAGTAGTATATGTGAGTACAATTGTTTACCAGTAGTAATGACCTACCAGTAGTAAAACACTTATTAAAATAAATACCTTTTTACAACAGAGAAATTTTACACATGATTTTGAGTGAGAGATTAATTTATTAAAATCATTCCAATACTGCTAACTAAGAAGCTGAATCTTCCTACATCAAATGCTTTTGTAAAGAGATCTGCTAATTGATTGTCAGTATGAATTTTAACTACTTTGATTAACTTCTTTTCATTGCAATCTCTTATAAAGTGAAATCTTATTTCAATGTGTTTAGTTTTAGAGTGTTTTACTAGATTGTTCACAATACTAATAGCACTTTGATTATCAATGAAAATAGGAGTTTTAAGGATAGAGATACCAAAGTCTAGAAGCTGGTTTTGAATCCAAAGTACTTGAGCACAACAAGCAGATGCATCTACATACTCTGCTTCAGCAGTTGATGTGGATACATTTGTTTGTTTCTTACATTGTCATGACACCAGTCTTGATCCAAAGAATTGACATCCACCAGTGGTGGACTTTCTGTCTTGACATTCACCTCCATAGTCACTATCTGTGTAGGCTATGAGTTCAAATGGTGAGTCATGTGGATACCATAGACCAAGTGATGGTTTGCCTTTCAAGTATCTGATTATTCTTTTGACAGCCTGCAAGTGTAGTTCTTTAGGTCTTGCTTGATATCTTGCACACACACAGACACTGTACATAATGTCAGGTCTTGATGCAGTTAAGTACATCAAAGAGCCTATCATTGATCTATATAAGTGTTCATCTACATCCTCCCCCTCAGCATCAGGATGTAGGTGTTTGTGTGTTTCCATTGGTGTACTTGCACTCTTGCAGTCTTTCATGGCAAACTTCTCCAAGATATCTTTGACATATTTTGATTGGTTTATCAAAATACCATCTGATCTTTGATTCACTTGGAGTCCAAGGAAGAAATTCATTGGACCCATAGAGCTCATCTTGAATTTGATTTGCATGAGATCTTCAAACTCTTTACATAATAAATCATTTGTTGATCCAAAAATGATATCATCTACATAGATTTGAACTAGTAGTATATCATTTTTGACCTTTCTTGTGAACAGAGTCTTGTCAATTGCTCCTCTTTAAAATCATTCTTCAACAAGTATGATGATAATGTGTCATACCATGCTCTTCGTGCCTGATGTAGGCCATACAGAGCTTTGTCTAGTTTGAATACATAGTCACCATGTTCTGGATCTTCAAAACCTGGAGGTTGGCATACATATACTTCTTCTTCAATTTTCCCATATAGGAAAGCATTCTTCACATCCATTTGAGAGACTTTAAACTTCTTGAATGAAGCATATGCTAGGAATATTCTTATTGGTTCAATTCTAGTAACAGGAGCATATACCTCATCATAGTCTATTCCTTCTTCTTGAGTGTATCCTTGGGCTACAAGTCTGGCTTTGTTCTTGATCACTATACATCTTTCATCCTTCTTGTTTCTAAAGATCCATCTTGTTCCAATGGCTCTTTTTCCTTTGGGTAAAGGTACCAGTGTCCAAACAGCTTGTAATTTGAATTGAAGGAGTTCTTCTTGCATTGCCTCAATCCAGTTTGAATCCTTCATTGCTTGTTGAATCTTCTTTGGTTCATCCTGAGACAGAAAACATTCAAACATACATTCATTAGCAATTAAACTTATGTTACACATGTGTGCAGTTAGACTTTTATTTAATTTGCTTCTTGTTTGTAGTTGTGAGTTAACATCACTTAGAACATTGTCTAATGGATGGTTCTTTTGAGTCCTTGAGTTTGTAGCTCTATCAACTACTAGTTGATTTTCAAGATTTGACTCATTTGTCTCAGGGATTTGTTCCTCTTGAGGTTCTTCATTTTCATTGATGTTTGGTTCAACATCATTAGCTAGATATGAGTTACTACTGGGATCAGTAGTATTCATGTTATTACAGGGATCAGTAGTATTTGAAGGATCAGTAGTATTTAAATTACTACTATCCTCATTATCTGATTCACTACTGCCCCCAGAATCTGAGTTATTACTGTCCTCAGTATTAACTGTGGGAACAGTATCAACTACTATGTATCTCATCTCTTCTTGACCAGTATTGAAAGATGATGTTCCTTCCTTTTGAGTATGACAATTTGAATCACCTGCATTTAAATCCAAGTTAGTGTTAAAGGATTTGGTTAGATTGTCTATGTTAAATAGCCAATCTGGACCATTTCCTTGTTCATTATGTATATTCTCATTAAAGGATACATTGATGCTTTCTTCAATAATCCTTAATCTTTTGTTGAACACTCTGTATGATTTGCTTTGAGTAGAGTATCCCACAAAGATTCCATCATCAGCTTTGCAGTCAAACTTACCAATTTGTTCTCTTGTAATCAAAATAGTACAAGGACAACCAAATGATTTTAAGAAACTTATGGAAGGTTTTCTTTTGTTAAAAAGTTCATATGGTGTTTTATGATGTGGCTTAACTATTGATACTCTGTTTTGTACATAACAGGCAGTATTAACAGCTTCAGCCCAAAAAGTAATTGGTAATTTTGAGTCTGCTACCATTGACCTTGCTGCTTCAATGATTGTTCTATTTCTTCTTTCAGCTACACCATTTTATTGAGGAGTTCTAGGTGAGCTGTATTGTCTGTCAATACCTTTAAGATCACAAAAGTTAATTAAGTTAGCATTTTTAAATTCTGTGCCATTATCACATCTTATGGCTTTAACTTTTTGATCAGATGTGTTCTCCAGTTTAACAATTAAGTTCTTGATGAGTTCACTTGTGTCATCTTTTGTCCAGAGAAAGAAAACCCATGTATATCTGAAAAAGTCATCAGTAATAACAAGACAATATCGTTTCTTTCCAATACTCATTACATTTGTAGGTCCAAAAAGGTCCATATGTAAGAGTTGTAAAGGAACAGAAATAGAATTTACAATTTTGGACTTATGAGAAGACTTATGTTGTTTACCTTTTAGGCATGCAACACAGTGATGATCACACATGAACTGTTTTTGTGGTAATCCAATTACCAAATTCTTTCTTACTAAATTGTTCATATTTTTAAAGTTTGTGTGACACATCCTTCTATGCCATAGTTCTGATTCAGCAGTGTTTGCCTTGGATATAAAGCAGTTGACCTCATTTGAAGAAATGAGTTCTCCCCCTATATCCAGGCAATACACATTATTTCTCCTTGGAGTTCTCAAAACTACATATTTTTCATCTAAACTAAAGTCAGGAGAAAGAATGATGCACTCAATATCTGTGAAAAGAATCTTGTTCTTTTTATCACATACTTGAGACACACTGACAATATTGTATTTTAGCTCAGCTACATAAAATACATCATCAAAAGTAATTTTACCATTAGTAACTGTACCTTTGCCTGTAATCTTACCTCCCTTTGGGTTCTCACCAAAGGCCACATACCCGCCATCAAATGACTTGAAATCCTTAAGAATTTGCAGATTTCCAGTCATGTGCCTTGAGCATACACTATCAATGTGCCATGTTCTACCTTCTTCAGGGATCTGAATGCTCTGCACAAGTAAGTAAATGATTAGTTAAGTTTGTGAACCCAAGCTTTATATGTCTTGGGTTCATCCTTTGAGAAGTAAGATTTAGAAGATTTAGTTTTAAACATTTTTGGTACACATACCTGTTTAGTACTGGTGTTGTGTTTTACTACTGCCCTTTTGGATTTGTTACTGGTGTCTGAGTTTACTACTGACCTTGGTCTATACCCATTATATTTAGCTTTTGAATACTTTACTACTGATGGACCAGTAGTATTTGGGTAATTACCATGTTTAGGATGAACAGTAGTGTTTTTAACATTTGGTTTGGCAGCAATAGTATTTTTAAAATTAGGGTTTTTACCAGTAGTGTTTTGGTTCTGGTACTCAACAGCATTGTAATTAGGGTTAGGATCAGTAGTAAACCTGTTAAAGTTTCTACTGGTGTTGGAAAAATTAAAATATTGTTTATTTTGATTTGTTTTTCCATTATTTTTGAAATAATTGCTGTTCTTTGGGCTTCCAACTCTTTTATTTTGCACAAACCTTGGTGCATTTCTTCCAAATTTTGGTGTTTCAGATTTTTTAGATTTTGTTTTATTTACTACTGATGGATCAGTAGTATCTTTTAACCTTTGTGTTTTTGCTTTTTCTTTGGAATTTTTAAATTCTTTGAACTCTTTGCAGTTAACTGGATTGAAGTGACAATCCTTTGCTAAATGGTTTACTTTGTTGCAAATAACACATCTTAATTTCTTATCCTTAGCACCTTCAGGTTTTCTTTGATCTAAGAGTTGGTTCTTGTTTCTTTCATTTCCCCTTGTTAATATAGTCGGTATATTTTCTGAATCATATTTAGGAGAGTCATTTTGACTTTGTGCTGTGTGAAAACTTATATCAATTGAGTCTGTAGTTTGATCATCATCAGATGTATCATTACTTGATTCAGTTTGATTTTCATTTTTTAATTCATTTATGATTCTTTCTGAACTAGCTTTAAGTGGAGGAATGACTTTATATGGAGGTGGTACAGCATGATATCCCACTCCATGCACAACCTTTTCAGTGGTTTGATTACTTGTTAATTCATTAACAATTTGAGAACTTCTTTCAAACTTTTTAATGGTTAATTTATTTTGTTCTAGTTCCATTTGATATTCTTCTAGTTTGATCAAAGTTTCTTTTAATTTTAATTCAAGATGTTCTTTTTCATAAGTGGTTTGTAGCAGTTGCCCAAGGTTGTTACAGTTGTAACATTTGACTTTAGTCTTGTCAAATCCAGCCTTGTCACCTTTGTTGTAGTTAAGGTTTGTTCTACCAGTCCTCTTCAAGAACCTTTTGGTTCTCAGGCTCAGCATAGCCATCTGCCATTTTAGATCCATTTCTTCAAGATCATCAGGATTCAATTGTTCCAAATCATCACTAATTAGTGCAGTGTGCACATGACTAGTGAAGAAGGATTCTCTTACAGTATCTTCACAATCAGCAGCTTTTCCTGTAGTAGTTTCTGGAACTTGACATGTACTAGATACAAAAGCAGCATTGTTTGAAGATAACATAGGAGTTTTAGAGCTTACCTCAGATTCAAACACCCTAAGCTCATTGTACAATTCATCTAGCTCTTTTTCTTCCAGAGCATCACCTTGTCTATATATGACTGTGTACATAGACCATTCTTCTCCAAGAGATCTGAGAAACTTTCTGTTGACATCATCCTTGTCAGGTTTTACACCAACTTGATTCAATTCACCAATGAGTTTGTTGAACCTATCAAAGATTTGAGATAGGGATTCATTCTTTTGGCCTTTGAAATTTTCAAAGTCCTGTTTTAGTACAGACTTCATGTTTCTTTTGGTGCTTTTGGTGCCAACAAATCTCTTCTCCAGTGCCTGCCACAACATCTTTGCATCATCATATTCAACAAAGAGATGTTGATAATCATTAGGAATGGCCAGTAGAAGAGTGCTTAGAGCTTTGAGTTCAATTCCTCTGTCTTTCTTCTCCTTTTCACACTTGAGTTTGTCTGCTTCAGTTGCAGAACTTGTTGCTTGATTGTGAACGGTTTTGTTTCCTTCAACAACAACTTCCCACATGGAATAATCAGTAATAAGCATGTATTGCTTAATACGATTCTTTCACATTCCAAAGTTATTTGGAGTGAGTATAGGGATTTTATTTGGTTGAGTACTTTCATTGTTATCAGTCATGATTAACAATCTGTGTGTTTTAAAGATTAAAACTTTTTGTTGTTCTTAAAATTCGTAGATCTAGAACCAATAAGCTCTGATACCACTTGTCATGATCGAATAACCAAAACAAGTTATTGTCAACCCAGATCTACTAATAACAAGAAGTTGCAGTGGATCAACACTTGTATTAATATATTAAGAACAATAGAATATTGTATATTGAATGAACAATGAACAATAATATTAAGAACACAGTGATTCACAAAAAGCTTCAATGTATATTATTGATTAACAATACACACGTATGTTTGCAATTCGTAAGGAACTACTTATAGCATTCCTTGAAGCCTTACTATTTACCCTAGTTATTCTAGGACTTGATTTACGTCGAATTATAAAAGATATACATTGAATAACATTCTATAACTAACTCTGCGAAGATCTCGGACTTGATTTGCTCCAAATACGCGTATCAATAGTAACTGCAATCACCAGTAGTAAATATGCATCATCAGTAGTAAATGTGATGATCAGTAGTAACTCTGATAATCAGTACTAAGTCCAAAACCAACGTCAGTAGTAACTACTAATGATCAGTAGTATCTTCAATATGTGCATGATCAGTAGTAAGTTAGTTATAGTTTTCACCAGTATCAACTCATCAGTATCAAGTGTTTCTGCCCCATCAGTAGTAACCATAGTCTTCATCAGTAGTAACCATGATCAGTACTAACTGCAGCATCAGTAATAAGTTGAACTGTGATTTGTTCTAACACTATATATCCAGATACCTCTAGGTCAAAGACTTTTTGATATAATCGTTTTACTTTTATCAATTATTTCATTATACAATAAAAATAGTCAAACATGTTTAATTGATTTTCTAATTAATATAGTATTAGACATTTTAAAATACTAATCCAAAAACTGGATCCTAGGAGGTTTATGTGATGATGATGATTGAATGGCCATGGATGGAGAATGTATACATGACACGTGTGAAGTTAATCATGATATCTTACCATGGATGTCTATATGTGGTTGCCAATTACAGAAAATGACCCATCGGGATGAAGCATCTGGAAGCAATTACCTCTTTGTTTTCCTTTTTGAAAATCAGACCAATCCTTAAATTTCCTAAATATAGTTGAGTAAAATTTTGCGGTGGTGTTTGGTTTTACCCTATTAAAATAATCGACCATATACTAATCATATTAGTAAAACTTATGTGATGTACATTATTACAACCATCTTGTGACTTCCGAATGACTTCTATAGGTCACGGGTTAGATCTCTCCCCGAATAAAATTTACCAGTGTGTCAATGAGAGAAATTTAATGGTCGAGACATGCGAATATGTTTACAAGTTTTTTAAGGCTTTTGTTTTTTGTGAAATGGTAACACACTAACACATTATACATTGTCATGTTAACGTTGATGAATTTAATCGATGAAGTTCATTACGACGTGGTGGAAACGTTGTTAATGAATTCTAAAAAAATGTGGTTCCACATTGGGGCATGGATTCGGTTTTCATTATTTGAACGACCTCGATCATATACCATTGTAATTAAAACCTATTGTGGTTTTTGTCATGCAATGGATGAAGGGCAAAGGATGAAAGAGATGATGATAGACGGATAAGGTGGTGGTGGTATCAATTGCTCTCTCTATCTACATTGGATACTATCTTGATGGTTTCTTTACCGTTGCCTTTCCTATCCTTATCTATTTTAGCTTCTTTTGCCTTAGCTAGATACCTTATAATATGTGGTACAAAGTATTTGTATCACCTCACTCACATAGTCCTAAGTTCTAGCCAAAAGTAGACAAGAAATAATGTATATTTTAGAAAATAAGAAAGAAAAGAAAATAGAATATTGATAATTTTTTTGTAAGCCCGGCTTCTGCCTCCGGTTGGGTCTCCAACGGTTATTCTGGCTATACACATAAACGAGAATTTGGTTACATCGGGGAACATTAAGATTCAAAGCATGAGAAGAAGTTTGACAATGGAATATATACCTGAATTCATGTATAGCTCCATGTCCATACTCGTGTTAGTGCTCGAGTCGTTAACAAACAAGGAGTTTGCTAAAAACAGAACGATAGTATGACTTTTGTAACAGTTGCAATTGCTAGTTTTAAATAAGATAGGGTTCGAATGTCGAACACTAGTGCAAGATCCCTAAATATGAAAGGAAAAATTTATACAAGGGCCATTCGACGGTAAATGTACACATGATGGCATCATTTTATCATTGACAATGACATGATCCAAAGAACTCATTTTGATTTAAGATGTTATTTCAACATGCATGTTGACATCCTTTTGTCACATTCACAATATATTTTCGTATAGTTAGATAAAAGTTTGTATTATTATGAAATGATATCTTGCATATGTTTCCGAGACAAAAGAAGTTATAAATCATTTGGACAAGAGGTTCGTGAAAAATAGTCGAATGAGTCTTCACAACACCTGGTGTCTAGGCATGAGAACATAAACACCAAATTGGGCCCCTCGGATGATGAGCTCATAGTTTGGTGTGGATTAACATTGCTTTACTAAAACCACATTGGATAATTTAGAGTCTATTTGGTTAGCATGATCCTTGAAGTTTTAAAAGAATTGAAATCCAAATACTTTGGATTCATGTGTCTGATTCACCATCCCACCATACTACTCACCATCCCACCATACTACTCACCAACGTCACCACCGCACTATAATAAAGACAACTTTAATATTTTACATGAGTTACAGTTTGATTTTCCAGCAAACCAAACAAATATAAAATTGGTTTCAAATTCTATTTCCTGACAATTAAACGTTTGGATTTTGATTCAAATTCCTAAATAATTCTAATTCCTTGAAATATTCAAATTTCTTCAGAAACGTATTAAAAGCACGTCAATATAACTTGAATATGAAGAATAATTGTTTTTAACCCTTCAATATCAAAATTCATTAATTGTAAAGATCACACGAAAATGATATTTGACAATAACTAGTCATAGACATTGGTCTAGCCTATTGGCCATGGCCCATGGCCACATCAAAAGATTTGGGCTACATTGGGCCGGTTTTGGACCAGTAACACATTAAAGCTTAACGATAAGGGCTGGGTAGCGGGTGTTTGGGAGGGCTTATTATATGATCTAAGCTTATTTTAGTGTTTGAAAGTGTTTAAGAGCTTCTGCATTTGAGTTTATTTATGGGTGTTTACTGTTTAGAGAGGTTATTTTGAGGAAGTTTTATAGAACTTATTCAGGAAAAGCAGTTTTTTACATTTCTATCTTCCATCCAACTTTATTTCCCCATCTTTTTCTTCACAACATATTTTCTCCATAACCTTTTTTTTTAATGATTTTGCAATATTTTATACTCCCTCCGTCCCACAAAAAACTTCCCATTTGACCTTAATTTTTTGTCCCACAAAAAACTTCCCATTTCATTTAATTGATGGGCTCCACATAATAAAATACTATTATTACTAAGGACCACACCACTAACTATCCACTAACCATCTTTCTCTCTCCAAACCAATCTTATATTTTAATCAAAATTATTACCAATGACCCCACCACTAACTATCCCCTTAAAACTTGTGCCCATATCAAATGGGAAGTTTTTTGTGGGACGGAGGGAGTATTAGCTAAACTGAACACTTTATTTAGTAAAAAGCTTATTAATTTAATTAAGCTAATAAACATTCAAACACCTGATAAGTAGTAGTTAAGCGTATTTTTTATGTATTAGAAAAAAGGAATACTTTGACTTTAAAATATGGTAAAGTTCATGTATAAACACCGAATACATAGTCTTCAGGCTATCTAGAAGACTTCTCCATTTCAGAACTCAAGTTCATGTCCAAATTCATTAGTATGTTGTTTAATAAATAGTCTAAAATAATTCATTTTTTGAACCAATGTATATATTATTTTTATTTTATAAATTTATAAGATTTGCAGAATATTTTGTTTACATTGTTTAGAAAAATAAAAATTCTTTAATAGCCTAATAGTCTTTAAACAAGTAATACTATTGTTTAGGTTTATTTGATTTTCATTTCTAGTTTGTATAAAGAAAAAAGTGAAGATATTTATGTATTTATGCATTTGTATATTTCAATGTCTATACATTATACATACATATTAACTAGCAGGGTACCCACGCAATGTGACGGCGGGTACCCAGTGATTATATTTCGCAGCGAGAATCACAATCGAGACTCATGTGGTTTGTTGATTTCATTCGTAATTAATGTATATATATAGACGTTTTGCATTAAATGTTTTCTTCTAAATTTTCAAGTTGACATCATTCAATAAAAAAAACAATTATCTTTAGAGGGTGTTTGGAAAACTTTTAAAAAGTAACTTATTGACTTATTGTCTTCTCAAGAAGCCAATAAGTTAATAAGTTGTTTGGGAAAACACATCAAAAATGAGTTTTCAAGAAGTAAGTACCCCCTTACTTTTCAAAAAGTTAATAAGCTAATAAGCACTTTTTGAAAAGCACATCCAAACATGCCCTTAAAGGAATATGTTTCTAATTGGAAATACATAAGAAAACCATAACTTTATAATTGAAGAAAAAACATAGAAGTGGTAAGAACTTATTGTTCTGATGTTAATCATCCAAACCCCATATATTCAACCATACCCATAAATATTCACAAGGCTATAACCGTTATTATGTAGTAATGGAAAACAACTAGTTGCCCTAAAAGTGGAAGGTACTATTTTGGCATACTTGCCTACTCGCAAAAAAAAAAAAAAAAAAGTTACCATCATGACTCATGACTCATGAGTCATACCAAAATCACAATCACAATAATAATAGCAAGTAATAACATATACAGACAACAAATGAAGCAATAATGATAATAACAACCTACTACTGATGTTTATTTGATGAAGTTAATACAATTGTATAATCTTTTGATGAGATTGAAACTTAACATGCTGCTAAGCACATGTGATAATCATGATTTTTTTTCCCCTTTATTGAAGCGATTCTTACAAAATTTAATCCGTTTGAAACAAACATACATAGATAAAAGTAGCAAATTGAACAAACTTTTAAATTAAATTTACAATCAAATTTAACAGAACTATAAGAGAGAAAGAAAGGATGACAACACACATACTGTAACGACCCGAATTTGTAAATAAATAAATTGTATAAAAATATGATAATTATGGATAAATCATATAAAACACGTAGGAATTGGTTTCGTGTCGTTTGGAGACCGTACGAGAAAGTTATGGGCGAAACCGGGCCGAAACAAAGTTGAAAAAGTGCAGCCCTGGCTGTATCAGGAGTTCGCGACGCGAACTATAAGTTCCCGATCGGGAACTTGCTCCAGGGAGTTTGGCCTTTTATCGCGAAGAAGTTCACGCCTGCTTAGCGATCGCGAACTATGAAATTCGCAGAGTTAGCGACGCGAACTCTGGTCGCGTCGTGAACTATTGTCTGGCAGCATTAAAGTCGGGTTTGAGCTCATTTAATGCATTTCAAAACCCTAGTTTTTCTCTCTTCGAACTTGTGAACGATTTTGGGTGTCAAGCATCATTTGGAGCCGATTTCTTCATCAAATCTTGTGATTCTTCACTCCTAGTTGAAGATTTAAGGTATATCTTCAATCCTTTGTAGTTGTAGCTTTAGATCCATGGGTTTAGAAGCTTGGGGTTGAAACCCTAGTTCTTGGGGTTATAGATTATGGTGATATAAATGGTGTATACACTTAATAGATGGTATATTAACAAGGAAATCAAGTGTATGGTTAAGATTTGTAAGAATCTTAAGGGTTGGTTAAACCTAGGGTTTGGTAAATCACCATATTTGGGGGAAATGGATTGATGGGTGTTATCTAGAGGTAGATGAACACATTGATAGTAGATTGTGATGTTGATCATTGTATGATCATTGTTTTAGGCTTTCGGTGACATCTTGGAAAGTCGGTGAAATTGTGAAGCAAGAGCTTTGGTGTCAAGAACACAGTTGGAGCATCTTTATTGCTAAGGTGAGTACGTGTGGAATTTACTGAGTACATAGCCCTTTTACATACTTTCATTACTTGTGTTATGGTCTATTTGCTTAATTGGGTAGACTAGTAGTTGATAGTTAGTTATACCGATGATAGTATTGCACTAACTTGTTTGATGATAGACGTGATAGCCGAGAGCTAGATTGACATAACTATTGAGTTATGATATGCTGAGATAATGTGATGATGCGGGGACCCCCCGGTCATGAGAGGGTGGAATGAGGGGCAGTTGGGTGGATTCCCATCGACTCTTCCACGATAGGCGTGGTGTGAGGGGCAGTTGGGTGGATTCCCATCGACTCAACCACGATAGGGTGGTGTGAGGGGCAGTTGGGTGGATTCCCATCGACTCAACCACAATAGTAGTCTTACTCATTGGACGTATTCCGGTGGGCAAGAGTGTAGAGTCACACTAAGGTGACTAGAATGGGTAGTTGGGTTTATATATATGTATATTGATTGGTTTTATGAAACGTGACATTTCATTTTATTATCGGGTCTAAACCCATGTAGCTCACGAGACGTTTTTGTCTCACGTACTCCTTATTTTGTTTTGCTATGTACTCAGGTTCGGGATCGAAGGCTTAGGTACGCATGGATAGAGATGCGGGACCTAGAATAGAAGAGCACTAGATTGGATTTAGTCTTAGCTTGGTTATGATCTATTTTGTAACACCTACTTTTATACTCTGATTTCATACCAAGGTTTTTGTAAATCCAAATTTGGGAATGTTCTTCTATTTATAAAATGTTTTATTTTGGGCTAATATTTGGTATTAAAATTTGAGGTGTTACAACTTGGTATCAGAGCTATAGTTTAAGTGAATTAGGTTGGATGACCATCCTAGTCTTAGACTGTAGCATTAGGAATATAAGATTCCTTAAGATCATAGGTTGACCTTGAGACTTTATATTAAGTTTAGGGTTGAACCTAGGGGACCGATGAATTTGATATGATTTTGGATATTGAGTCTTATGCGACTAATGGGTTGTACACAAGGTACTAAATGTTTAATGTCTTTCGTATAGTCTTGATTGAAAGAAAATGGTGACCACACGTAGAAGTGGTAAAGCCCCGGAGGGCCGTGAGGAGGAAGTACCTCCTGTTGAGAGGGTGGATGAGCAAGAAAGTCAACCATCAATGCATCGGGTTGATGAATCGGAGGTCGGAGCTAATAGAACTCCGGTGACCATGGCGGATCTCCAAACTATTATCGACCAAATCAAGGGAACGGTGGCCGAGGAAGTGCACCGAATTATTGGAAACCGTGAGAGGTCGGGTGGAGACCGGGAATCCGAGGCTAAGTCGGATGAGAAAACCGGGGGTAGTGGCACCGGGGAGGGGAAGTCCTCCACGGGTGGCCAAAGTGATGCTAGGGCTAGGCCCGTTGTGAAAGAAGGTTGTTCGTTTAAATCATTCATGGCTTGTAAGCCAAATGTGTATTCGGGTAGTTCGGACCCGAAAGTAACCATGAGATGGATCCGGGAAACCGAGAGGGTGATCGGTAGTAGTAAATGTAAGGATGCCGATATGGTGACGTATGCGTCACAATTGTTAAAAGAAGATGCGATGGTTTGGTGGGACATCGTATATGAGACCCTAGGGAGGGAGGTGATTGAGAAGATGTCGTGGGACGAGTTCACCGCGAGATTGAAAAAGAAATTTTGTCCCGAAAGGGATTTGGAAAAGATGCACGAAAAGTTTGTGACCCTTAAGAAGGGTGATATGTCAATCGAAGAATACTCGAGGGAGTTCACGGGATTGCTCCCGTTTGTTGCTAAAACCTACTCGGATGAGAGGTTGAGGGTGGTTCGGTATGCAAGTGGGCTACCGTGGGATTATCAATTGGAGATTAAGAGGGCGGTTTCACTCGATGAGGCTATTAGTGCCGCCCGGGGTGTTGAAGAGGTTAATGCGGCACGGGTTGCCGAGAGGGCCCACGTGGGCGAGAAAAGAAAAGCCGAGAGCGGCTCTAGTTCGTTCAAGAAAGGGAAGTTCACTTCGAGCTTCTCTAAACAAGGAAGTGTTGGCCCGTGCAAGAAATGCGGGAAAAATCATACCGGCCCGTGCCGAGGAGAGTCAAAGGCTTGCTATAGTTGTGGCAAGATGGGGCACATAGCCCGGGATTGTAGGGCCAAGTTGACGGCCGATGTGGAGTGCTACTCATGCCATGAGAAGGGGCATTATAGCAATGTGTGCCCAAAGAAGGGAATCGAGTCGATGGTGTCCACGGCTCAAAAGAAAATGGAGGCGGCGAAAGTGAAGGGGCGGTCCTTCCAACTTACTCGGGAGGAGGCGAAGGAGGCACACGATGTGGTGTCAGGTATTCTATTCATTAACTCCTTGCCAACTCATATTTTATTTGATTCGGGTTCTAATTATTCGTTCGTGTCCTACGAGTTCGGTTGTAAATTAAATGTGCCGTCCGAAATGTTAGATGAAGTTTATGAGATAGAAGTAGCCGATGGAAAGACGTCTATGGTTGAATGTATTTATAGAAATTGTGAAATAGAAATAGACGGTAGAAAGTTTAAGGTGGATTTGTTGCCCATGGGAATTAGGGCGTTTGATGTGGTTATCGGTATGGATTGGTTGGGTAGGCACCAAGCCAAGATTTTGTGTGGAAAGAAAATTGTGTCGATTAGGACACCCGAGAATGAGAAAGTGTATGTGTATGGGGAGAAACGACATCACATGCCTAATGTGATTACCGCTATTAAGGCAAGGAAAAGTATATCAAAAGGTTGTGCATCGTTTATTGCATACGTATTAGATGGTCGAAAAGAAAAGAAGACAATGGATAGTGTAAAAATTATTCGGGAATTCCCCGAGGTATTTCCCGATAACTTGCCCGGTTTGCCACCGGAGAGACAAGTCGAGTTCAAAATTGATTTAGTGCCGGGAGCGACGCCGATTTCTCGTGCTCCATATCGTTTAGCTCCCACCGAGATGCGGGAATTGATGACCCAATTGCAAGAATTGTTAGATAAAGGTTTTATTCGTCCGAGTTCGTCACCGTGGGGTGCACCGGTGTTATTTGTTAAAAAGAAAGACGGTTCGATGAGGATGTGTATTGACTACCGAGAGTTGAATAAGGTAACTATTAAGAACCGTTACCCGTTGCCGAGGATTGACGACTTATTCGACCAATTGCAAGGTGCTAGTTATTTCTCAAAGATCGATTTGAGGTCGGGTTATCACCAAGTTCGGGTGAAAGAAGGCGACACCGAGAAGACGGCTTTTCGTACACGTTATGGTCATTATGAGTTTCTAGTGATGCCGTTTGGTCTTACAAACGCGCCGGCTATTTTTATGGATTTGATGAATCGGGTTTGTAAACCGTTTCTTGATAAGTTTTTGATCGTGTTTATTGACGACATTTTGATTTATTCGAAAACCGAAGAAGAACACGAAGGCCATTTGAGGCTTGTTCTAGACGTGTTGAAACGGGAGAAGTTGTATGCAAAATTTTCAAAGTGTGAATTTTGGTTGCGGGAAGTACAATTCTTAGGTCACGTGGTGACGTGTGATGGTATTAAGGTTGATCCGTCCAAGATTGAAGCGGTGTCAAATTGGGAGCCTCCAAGGACTCCTACCGAGGTTAGAAGTTTTCTTGGATTAGCCGGTTATTACCGAAGATTTATACAAGATTTCTCGAGAATCGCGATTCCACTCACGAAGTTAACGAGAAAAAGTGAGAAGTTTGTGTGGGAGAAGAAGCAAGAAGAGGCGTTTAAGTTGTTAAAAGAAAAGTTATGTAACGCGCCGATCCTTACGTTACCGGATGGTACGGAAGACTTTGTGGTTTATAGTGATGCTTCAAATCAAGGGCTCGGTTGTGTGTTGATGCAAAGTGGAAAGGTGATCGCGTATGCCTCGCGACAATTGAAGAATGCGGAATTAAGGTACACGACACACGACTTGGAATTGGCGGCGATTATTTTTGCCTTGAAGTTGTGGAGGCATTATTTATATGGCACTCGGTGTACATTGTACACGGATCATAAGAGTTTGCAATATGTGTTTACACAAAAAGACCTTAATATGCGACAAAGAAGGTGGATCGAGTTGATTGCCGATTATGATTGTGAGATTGTGTATCATGCGGGGAAGGCGAATGTGGTGGCCGATGCCTTAAGTCGAAAGGTTTATGAAAATCCGAACCGAGGAATTTTATCACGTATAGAAGTTGTCTCGAGTATTATTGAAAGGATCAAGAATGCCCAACGGGAGGTTATGGGAAAAGACGAGTTAAGACAAGAACGGTTAGGTAAGAACCAACATTTCCTCGAAAATGCACAAGGGTTGAAGACCGTAGGCGGTCGTATTTGGGTTCCTAAGTTCGGTGGTATTCGAAAAGAGTTGTTGTATGATGTGCACAAATCGAAGTATTCGATTCACCCGGGAAGTACAAAGACGTACCAAGATATGAAACGGGTTTATTGGTGGCCCGGAATGAAGGCGAGGGTGGCCAAGTATATCTCTAAGTGTGCCACGTGTGCACAAGTGATAGCCGAGCATCAAGTACCGTATGGGGTAGCTCAATCATTTTTTGTACCGGCCGGGAAGTGGGAAGATATAACTATGGATTTCATAGTAGGTTTACCGAAGACGAGTAGAGGTCACGATGCCATTTGGGTCATAGTTGACCGGTTGACCAAAAGTGCATTATTTTTAGCAATTCGGGAAACATTGCCACTTGAGAAGTTGGCTAAGTTGTATGTTGATGAAGTGGTTCGACTACACGGGGTTCCGTTATCGATTGTGTCCGATAGGGACGCGAGGTTTACCTCGAGATTTTGGCGCTCTTTACAAGAAGAATTGGGTACAAAGTTGCAGTTGAGCACGGCTTATCATCCGCAAACCGACGGTCAAAGTGAAAGAACGATTCAAACGGTTGAAGATATGTTGAGATCGTGTGTGTTAGACTTCGGTGGTAAATGGGATGAATATTTACCGTTAGTCGAGTTCTCGTATAATAATAGTTATCACTCGACTATCAAGATGCCGCCTTATGAGGCGTTATATGGTAGAAAATGTAGAACTCCATCTTGTTGGTTGGAAGCGGGAGAGACGAAACTCACGGGTCCCGAGATCGTGAGAGTGACAAATGAAAAGATTGGTATTATTCAAAACAACATGAAAGTCGCCCAAGATAGACAACGAAGTTATTCGGGTTTAAAGAAAAGACCATACGACTTGGATGTCGGTGATATGGTGATGTTGAAAGTGTCACCTTGGAAAGGTGTGATGCGGTTTGGTAAAAAGGGAAAGTTAAGTCCAAGGTATGTTGGACCGTTTAAAATATTGAAACGGGTCGGGCTTCAAGCTTTTAAGTTGGAACTTCCACCCGAGCTTCAAGGTGTGCATGACACCTTTCACGTGAGTTATTTGAAGAAGTTTATCGGGGAAGTTGAAAATATTATTCCATTGCAAGAGTTGCGGGTTGACGGCCCGAACCGATTGATTGAGGAGCCCGAGGCTATATTAGAAACGAAAACAAAGAAGCTTCGGAATAAAGAGATCGAGTTGGTGTTGGTCAAGTGGAAGCATTCACTTTGGCCGAATTTGACTTGGGAAGTCAAGGACGAGATTCGGAAAAGATACCCGGATTTCGTGAACTATGATGAGATTCCGAGGACGGAATCTTCTTAAGGGGTAGATAGTTGTAACGACCCGAATTTGTAAATAAATAAATTGTATAAAAATATGATAATTATGGATAAATCATATAAAACACGTAGGAATTGGTTTCGTGTCGTTTGGAGACCGTACGAGAAAGTTATGGGCGAAACCGGGCCGAAACAAAGTTGAAAAAGTGCAGCCCTGGCTGTATCAGGAGTTCGCGACGCGAACTATAAGTTCCCGATCGGGAACTTGCTCCAGGGAGTTTGGCCTTTTATCGCGAAGAAGTTCACGCCTGCTTAGCGATCGCGAACTATGAAATTCGCAGAGTTAGCGACGCGAACTCTGGTCGCGTCGTGAACTATTGTCTGGCAGCATTAAAGTCGGGTTTGAGCTCATTTAATGCATTTCAAAACCCTAGTTTTTCTCTCTTCGAACTTGTGAACGATTTTGGGTGTCAAGCATCATTTGGAGCCGATTTCTTCATCAAATCTTGTGATTCTTCACTCCTAGTTGAAGATTTAAGGTATATCTTCAATCCTTTGTAGTTGTAGCTTTAGATCCATGGGTTTAGAAGCTTGGGGTTGAAACCCTAGTTCTTGGGGTTATAGATTATGGTGATATAAATGGTGTATACACTTAATAGATGGTATATTAACAAGGAAATCAAGTGTATGGTTAAGATTTGTAAGAATCTTAAGGGTTGGTTAAACCTAGGGTTTGGTAAATCACCATATTTGGGGGAAATGGATTGATGGGTGTTATCTAGAGGTAGATGAACACATTGATAGTAGATTGTGATGTTGATCATTGTATGATCATTGTTTTAGGCTTTCGGTGACATCTTGGAAAGTCGGTGAAATTGTGAAGCAAGAGCTTTGGTGTCAAGAACACAGTTGGAGCATCTTTATTGCTAAGGTGAGTACGTGTGGAATTTACTGAGTACATAGCCCTTTTACATACTTTCATTACTTGTGTTATGGTCTATTTGCTTAATTGCGTAGACTAGTAGTTGATAGTTAGTTATACCGATGATAGTATTGCACTAACTTGTTTGATGATAGACGTGATAGCCGAGAGCTAGATTGACATAACTATTGAGTTATGATATGCTGAGATAATGTGATGATGCGGGGAACCCCCGGTCATGAGAGGGTGGAATGAGGGGCAGTTGGGTGGATTCCCATCGACTCTTCCACGATAGGCGTGGTGTGAGGGGCAGTTGGGTGGATTCCCATCGACTCAACCACGATAGGGTGGTGTGAGGGGCAGTTGGGTGGATTCCCATCGACTCAACCACAATAGTAGTCTTACTCATTGGACGTATTCCGGTGGGCAAGAGTGTAGAGTCACACTAAGGTGACTAGAATGGGTAGTTGGGTTTATATATATGTATATTGATTGGTTTTATGAAACGTGACATTTCATTTTATTATCGGGTCTAAACCCATGTAGCTCACGAGACGTTTTTGTCTCACGTACTCCTTGTTTTGTTTTGCTATGTACTCAGGTTCGGGATCGAAGGCTTAGGTACGCATGGATAGAGATGCGGGACCTAGAATAGAAGAGCACTAGATTGGATTTAGTCTTAGCTTGGTTATGATCTATTTTGTAACACCTACTTTTATACTCTGATTTCATACCAAGGTTTTTGTAAATCCAAATTTGGGAATGTTCTTCTATTTATAAAATGTTTTATTTTGGGCTAATATTTAGTATTAAAATTTGAGGTGTTACACATACTTTTTCCCTTCCCTCATGTTAAAAGAACTACAATCTACCAACACACTTTTCTCTTTAACCTATTCAAATCCCTACAAAATAACAATGAAAAACAACAGTGAAGTATAGTTTGATTGTTGCTTATAAGAAATTGAAAATGGAACGAAAGCATTTCATACTCGAAAGAAGTAAATTGCAACTACTGCCAATAAACTCATACAAATTTCGACTCGAAAAACATATCCAAGTCAAGTCATCATCTAACTCACTCAGTTTCTACAACATTTCAATATTTCCAAGGGTTAAATTCCATTTTTGTGATGTCAGTATCATTCATTTTTACATCAGCAATTGAATCTTCATGTTTAGGATATTTGCCATTATATTCATAGATCTCCAAATCACCCTAAGGTGTGACACAAACCTCTTTTAAACTCATGTTAATTTCTTTTCCAAACGCTCTTTTCAGAACCAGCTTTAGATAAATCACCCTGATCAAGATCATATCTATCTGACCTTAACCAAGAATCTGATGCTAATAAATTAGTTGGTGTTGTATCAAATGTAAAAAAACAGAAACATAAACACAAGTAATTATTTGACAAAATGGTTGATTTACCTGAAAGCAATTTCAAGAAGGTTGCTCCTAAAACACAAGTAATTATTTGACAAAGGGGTTAACTTTTAGAACATAAACCCATAATTCAGACAATTCCGAACATAATTTAAATATCAAATCATATATAAATTTATTTAACCCGCAACAGGATCCAAATCATACCTTTGGGTGGTGTTTTAGCTCAAATGGGTCAACCAATCCCAACCTTAAACCCTAAACAAAAAATGTCCCGTTTGCATCTAAACCAGGTTTGACCCAATAGCCTCTTTCCATTTAAACACGATATTATTGCTTATACAAATAGCAAGATCGAAACTTAGCCCACAACATGTACTTTTGAAAACAAAACCTGAAATTAAACAAATTTAATGGAATACAAAAGATAAAATCCCTATTATAACACAATTCCAAAACTTATTTATGTTTCCTACTGAATCAAACATTCCAATATAATTGCTTAAACACAAGAACCGGAAAAATGCACTTGTACAATGTACATCAAAATATTGCAGTCAACAACACTATTAAAAATAACTGTTTTTCAGTCATAACAAAAACATGGTTATAAACAACATTTTGACCTGCAGTTAAATCACATTATATTTAGAAATTTAAGATTGTGAAATTAACAATAACACTACCTCAGAGGAGAGAAACTGAAGGATGTCAAAGAAAAGCTCCGGAGAAACCCTAGCAAAGAAACCACCATCAAGCATCGAGAACTGCCGGACTCTTTTCGGATTTTGCATAATCCTGAACAAATATCCAATTTCATTTTATAAAATTATTCACACAGAAACACATAAGACGTTGGATCTGCATAAAGAGATACAATATTGGAGTTGCTAAATTTGAACAAACAAAATATGTTATACCTGATCGGAGAACTCCGATAGAATGAACCTTGAAGACTCCAAATTGAAATCAAGACTCTTCAAGATTGGTGCTTGTAGAGGAAAAGGAAGACATAGATGAAGAAATCGACAATATCATATTGGGAATCCCCAATTGTTATGTGGAATAATTCGATACAGCCACCTTCGACGGAGGGCGAGTTGACGGAGGAGCGGCAACAGAGGGATGGCCGATGGCTGTGTGAACTCAGGAAGGGAGAAGATCGGCTACCTTTGAGGGTGTAGAAGGGACGATTTGGTTTTAGGTTGTGAACCTGTGATAATGGTAAAAGAGATGGAGAGAGGAATTGTTTAAATGCTCAATACACTCTCCAAGTAATTGTTTAAATGCCCAATAAACATCTATTGGTTAATCAGGCGGTTGCTTCAGGAGGAAAATAGTTATGTCTAGTATTGTGATTTCCAAAGCTGGACGTTCCGGTTCCCAATTTGTGATTTCCCAATTTTCAAATCCCTTAAGTAGCATTATGTATATACTTGTTCATGATAATTACATAAGTTCTTGTAGATCATGTGGCTATCAGTTCTCTTTGTTACCCATTAGGTTGCGTGTTCGAATCCCATTAGCCTCATATTTTTTGAAATGCAAGCAAGTCCAAAAATAGAAAGAAGTTGGCGGAATTTTCAAATTGCTATTTATGGAAAAGTCTTAAAAGCATTATAAGTAGTAAAGATAAGTAGTAAAGATAAAATGCATATTCCTATAACGATCAACATTATAATAATATCAAATATTTAAAAAATTTATATGCTATTAGATGGATTTTATTACGTTAACATTTTGAGCAATTTTCATTTGCGATATCATGCGTTAATATGTTTAACAATTGATTTATTTTTCTATTACCTTAATATAATATAAATTATATATTTTATGTATATTTTATCAATTAATATTAAAGGGCCCCCGCGTGATATGCGTATCAATAATGGTTTAAATGCATTTACTTTTTTTCTGAACGGCAAATTCCAACTTACTACTAAATACTACCTCCTCCGTATCAAAATAAGTGACACAAATTGCCTTACAATTTTTTTGAGGTAAAATATTAAAGTAGATGTTAAAATAGATTAAAGTACATAATTAGTGGAGAATGAGTCCCACTTTTCTTGAATAAAATGATATTAATGAGTTTTAAAAGTAAAAGTAAGGGTATAAGGGTAATTTCAATTTATTAAAGTGGATAGTTAGTGGGTATGGGTCCCACTATTTTTACCAAATAAGAAAAGTTTTCAAAGTGTGTCACTTATTTTGATACACCTCAAAATAGAAAGTGTGTCACTTATTTTGATACAGAGGAAGTATATATGTTCACAACGTGACTATACCACCTATGTCTACAACGAAACTTGAACACCGGACCATAATAATGGGGTAAACACCACATCGTTTAGATTCTGGATTTTTATCCTTCCGTCTAATTTGTCCCTGTATTTTTTTGTCCCTGTGGTATACCCGATTCTGCGTTTTTGTCCCTGTATTTTTTTTCGTTTTTTTGTCCCTGCACTTTTTTAGATTCCGGATTTTTATCCTCCCGTCTATTTTTGGCCGTTAACTAACGTGAAATGCAAAAAAGTAAGGGTATTTTCGTCCTTTTATATATTTTTCAATTTCCATTTTTTATTGAGTAAATTACACATAAGGTATATGTGGTATAACACTTATTTCAACCATAATCTTTGAACTTCATTTATTACACTGGACGTCTCTGGTATATACATTTTGTTGCACTCAAGGTCCTTACCGTCAATCTCGGTTAAATCAAGCTGTTAAAACATGTTCAATGACAGATTTACCCTTCTGAAATTATTACATACCTTAAATAAATAAATATTAAAACATGTTCATTGTTTCTGAAGATAACCGGCGAAGCAAATCGAAGAACTAGAATCACTGACTTCTAATTAGGGCACATAAATTCGCCATCGCCCAAGGCAACGAACAAAGGATCATCAGCCAACAGCCAATCGATCTACTGATGCAACCATCGCCAATCAAATCGCTGCCGGGAAAGAATCAAAGGAATATGGAGAACATATTTCTCTGATTTGCAGGTGTTAATTTGGATAAAATGAAAATGGAGACCAAATTTTAGATCTGCAAAACACGATTTCGAAGATCAATTAGCAGAACATACTGTTTACACACATACATACGAGCCCTAGAAACAAATCATCGATTACAAAGATCATCAAAAAAGAAAGATATTGGTTTTGATTTGAAGAATCGGGATTCAGAAACGTCTTCTCCGGCAAGCGTACCAAACCTCCAACCTATTGGTCATTTTCTCCGGCAAGAGCACCACCGTGCGCCACCACCATGTCTCTGCCCACCGTGCCGTCGTGCCACCATCTCCAGCTATAAACCACCGTGTTTCAAAAACCCTAAATTTTTTAGTTGATTTCTAAACTTTATGAGAATCAATTATGATATTTGCTGCAGTCAAATTATGAGGCATATTTAATAACTACAGTATATGTTATTATGTAATATTTAAAGTGACTGAATTACTTGTTTTCAAAGTCTATAGCATGTAGAAAAGATTGCTTTCTTCCTTTCCACACAATTCATGTCATGGATTTGCTATTATGATCTTCTAGAATGTCAAACCTAATATATTGTTATTTAGGCTATGCGGCATGGGACAAGAACTGAGGCCGACATAATTGGTTTTCATGACGTGGAAATGAAGTAAACATGGCGGTAGTGTGGAGGTGGTCACGACTCACGAGTACTAGCTAGGCACCGGTGATCACGAAGGGGGAGAAGCTGTGGACATTGCTAACGGTCATATTTTTTACCATTTGGGACCATGTTTAAGAAAACCTCTAAGCAGGTATCTGGATTTTCAGATAATAGATTCAAATAGTAAAATTTCTATCCGAAAATCAAGATACTCGGTTTTGACACCCCAACCAGTCGGCGAAGATGGAAGTGGCTGGCGATTGAGTTGCCAGGGAAGATGAAGATGAAGTTCGTCAAGCTCGTGAACGAAAGAAATGAGTTGGAGTGTAATTTGATTTTAGGGTTATGTTGGGTGTGGCAAAATGCAATGTGTTTTTTAAGACAAAAGACGTTAATATAAGATATTCGTAAACAAATTGTTAGCAAAAAACAAAAGATGTCCTGAAAATTTTGTTTGAAAAAACGAAGACAAACTTGATATTCATCTTATTTGTTTCACTAATGACATAGAGGAATACGTCAGCATAAATTAATTCCTGTTTTTTAATTAAATTCGGTCAACAATCACCAAGCCAAGAAAAGCGACCACATGAGTCCCTCTATAAATATCCCGCGCTACCAAATTCTTATCTCTCTCATTCATCAAATTCCTTCTCTTTCACTCATACAACAAACAAACAATATTTTTGAATTTTGATCACAGAAAAATGCAAAAAGAGGGCAAAATTGAAGATTGTGGACTCTCTCCTAGCTTCAGTTGCTACTCTTCTGATACTTCAACAACGTCCATGGCGGCAGCCGAAGTCATTCGTGAGCAGCTCAATTTCACAAATTTGGCGAAATTGAAGGTGAAGATTTTGAGTTTTCATTACTGTTAAGCGACGAAGAAAATTCACCGAATGAGATCTTCCCTGTTTTTCCTGGTTTCAAGCGTGATTTCCTTGTAAACGACGATGAGATTAGATCAAAAGATAATGAAATTGACGTTTCTGCTTCAATTACTGGTCAGTTACGCGAACTATTTATGGAGGAACGAAAAGAATCGTATTTGTATTCAACATCAGAAGATGACGAATTGGAAACCCTGCCTTCTGGAACGTTCTGCGTTTGGAAGCCAAAGGCGGACGGTCACCTTCGATAACTAAATGTAAGAAGAGTAGTTCCACCGGATCTGGATCTAGACATTGGGGAATCCGGTATTTGCGAAGGGAAGGAGCCGGTGGTGGTGTTAGCTCCTAAGAAGATGGAAAGTCCGAAACAAAAGCGGTGAGGTTTCAAAAGTGGCCGGAAAGTTGAAGGCGCAAACTCCGGTTCACGAACAATTTTATGTGCGAAGAAGATCAGAAAATGAAGTGAGTAAGAGGAAATCGTATCTGCCTTACAGACAACATCTGGTAGGAATAGGATTCTTCTAAAATTCATCTGCCTTACAGATAGGGGTGTTCGTTTGGACGGTTTGGTTTTATCCAAACCAAATAGGTGAAACCAAATAAAGTTCGATTTTTAAAAGTTCAAACCGAACCGTCCAAACTAATTCGAAAACCAAACTGATCCGAACCATATAACAATTTGGTTGGTTTGGTTTTATCCGTTTGTTTTTTCTAGATTTTTTTTCAAAATATTACAAAAGTATATACTTCCTCCGTAACAAAATAAGTGACACAAATTGGCTTACATATTTTTTGAGGCAAAAGATTAAAGTAGATGTTAAAATAGATTAAAGTACATAGTTAGTGGAGAATGAGTCCCACTTTTCTTGAATAAAGTGATATTAATGAGTTTTAAAAGTAAAAGCAAGGGTATAAGGGTAATTTCACTTTATTAAAGTGGATAGTTAGTGGGTATGGTCCCACTATTTTTACCAAATATGGAAAGTTTTCAAAGTGTGTCACTTATTTTGATACACCTCAAAATGGAAAGTGTGTCACTTATTTTGATACGGAGGAAGTAACATAAATAATATTAAGTTCGATATATACAATTCTAAAATGATAAACTACTTTGTACATAAAAGCAAGTCTAATTCATTATCTGTGACATTTATATCATATATGCAAAAATCTTGACATCAATTTCATCAAAAACTCCAAAAAGATTGGTGTGTATATTACTATTTGGTTTTTTTTGGACAATCCGGTTTTCACAACGGAAACCAAATCCAATCCGAAAACCAAAATATTAATTTGGTTCAAGTCCAAACCGATCCAAAAAACCAAATAACTAATCCAAATAGTCCGATCCAAAATGTCCAATTGGACAATCCGGTTATATCCGAATAGTGAACACCCCTACTTACAGATAATGTAAAGTTTTTTTTTTTTTTTTTTTTTTTTTTTTTTTTTTTTTGAACTTCCATACGCGCGGGAAAACATGTTTACAAAATTCGTTATAATAGTGTTGTAATTCTCTCATTGATTAACCCCCTTATATGTTTTTCTAATCTAACTTTTTGTTAGTTGTTTATAACCGTTAAAAAATAAGGATAATTTTATATATATCTTTGCAAATTTCCAATATTACGTATATAACTTTGCAAACTTCATTATTACATATATATCCTTTGACCTAATTTAATAATATTTAAATCTTTTAAAATTTAGAAAACATAAATCATAATCTAAACTAATGGTAAAATCGCGTAAAAACCATTGACGAAATAAAATGCAATTGTCGAATTTGGCAAGAGAATACCCTTGACGAAAGAAAAAACCCTTGACAATTAAGGGTATATAGGGCTTTTTACCATTAATTTAGATTAGCATTTATGTTATATTAAATTTTAAATGATTTAAATATGATTAAATTAGGTAAAAAAATATATGTGAGAATTTTGAGGTTTTGAAAGAATATATATGTAATAATAAAATTTACAAAGATATATACGTAATATTGAAGTTTATAAGGACATGTATATGAAATTAACCTTAAAAAAGAACCCAAATTTGTTTAGTTTTATAAATTCAGTTGCTTTTTTCAAGCTCGGTTCATTTTAAATATCTTTGAACGGGATTTTTGAACATGTAAGGTTTAACTATAAGGATACAGCAAATGACTATTTGTTTAGTTCAATTATACTTTTAATAACGTGAAATCTCTATATATGTATATACTTGTGACTTGTGAGTGTGAAGTTTTTAATTATATACTAATATATGTTTTAAACGTTTAATACACTTGATAATGTCTTAAACTAGGATATTTTCTCCCCGCGCGTTGCGGCGGGTTTCAGTTTTGTATAATTTTATTTAGTTAAAAATTAGTTAATATTACACATAAAATAATATGAAAATGCTAACATTGCTTTTAGGGCAACAGTTAAGAATTTTTATTTTTTTATTTAAAGTAATTACAAATTAACTAATAAAAATGAACTATTTGAATTTCATTAACCATCTTTAAGTGGTTTGAGTAATGTTAGCAGTAGTAGTAATAATAACAATAATAATAATAATAATAATAATAATAATAATAATAATGAGTTAACTTTGATTTAATTTGTTTAGCATAATAATAATAATTTAATAAGATTTAATTTGTTTAGCATAATAATAATAATTTAATAAGAATATAACTAATAAAAGATTAAAAACAGAATTTCAAAACAATAATACTTCCTCCGATTCAAAATAAGTGATACACTTTACGTTCATGGTTTTTGAGGTAAAAATTATAATGATGCTTAAATTAGATTAATTAGATAGTTAGTGGGGAATGAGTCCCACATTTTTTAAATAAAGTGGGGTTAATGATGTTTAAAAGTAAAAAAGTAAGGGTAAAGAGGTCATTTCACTTTGTTAAAGTAGATAGTCAGTGTGTGGGAGTCCCATTATTTTTTGCCAAATAAAATAATTTTCCAAAGTGTATCACTTATTTTGATTCACCAAAAAAAAAAGTGTATCACTTATTTTGAATTGGAGGAAGTAATAACAAATAATCAGAAATAACAAAAGTGAAAGCTAGTTTGAAAATATGCAGCCAAAAAAAAAACGAAGTAGTAGTATAGATTCGAACAGGCAAGTTTAGTTTTAAAGGCTAGGGTGTTATCCAACAAAGCTATGTCAAGAACATGTTCTACTGGGCTTTTCTCTCTATAAAATATGAATTCACCATCACCCATATAGCTGAACGGAACACCGTTTTGGTTTTCTAATGAATAGTTGTTTACTACCATGATTGTATATATAGTACAATATGACTGTTTTACGGAGTATGTCATTACCTATTGTACGCAGATCATTAAAAAAAATTATATGATAATTACATGTAATTAAAATTTATGTGAGTGCTAATTGACAAAAATACTCTTTCATATATAAATAATATGATGTGATTAATCTTGACATTAATTATTATTGATTAATGATTGATAGCTTGATCACAACTCAACAAACAAATTTAACATATATTAATATAATGGTAAACACCAAGGGTGCAAATGATGTCTAGTTCAACTGGATTGATGCATGAGTTTTACTCTCATATGAGGCGTGAGGTTTGGAGTTCGAATCCTGTAAACACCTATTGTGGTGCCAAATATGGGGGATTTTTCCCTGGAAATCCCTATGGGGCTGGATTTGCCCTGTAAATGAGCTCGAACCCAGGGTGCTCGCTGGAATATTGCGAGTAGACTTCCGTTGTTATCATTTTCCATTTCCAAAAAGGTAAACACCAAGGAGTGGCCAAATTTCATGCTTTGTAAAGATGTCTTAGATTTAAATCTTGTTAGTTAGCTCTCGGGGTTACCTTCCGTACTGGTTTTCGTAGTTTCACGTCTTTGTGGGGTATTCATAGAATCACGAGTTTCCCTAGTGAGTCAAGTAAGTTGACTCATTTGCTATTTTACTTTTTTTTTTTTGAACGAATTTATTAAAAACTAGTAAGGAGCTAGAAATTATAAAAACAAAAGGAAATTAAAAACAAGACATATGACTATTACATCATTCTGACCAATGATTATTTAAATTATTAGATTTCGCCATATTCCTGATTCAAAAATACGAATTACTTTGAATTTCACTAAATAATAAAGCATCTCTTCCCCTGTTTGTTGACCTCAATATCTTCTCATTACGGTATTTCCATATACTCCACACGAGGCTTTGAATTGCGGCCGAGATTGCTTTCATTTTATCTCCTTTTAACCTAATATTATGCCCCCATTTAATCACGTGTCCGATATTGTGGATGTCTTTAACATCCACCCCCACCAGTGCCCAAACTCAGCGATTATTGGTGCCGAGAATGAGCAGTTGACAAAAATATGATTAAAATATTAAAAGAAAACAAATATTAAAACATATGAAATCTCGATATATTCTATCTATTTGAATACATAATTAAAATGATGCTTTGACTTTCAAATGTGGTTATATTCATGGATAAACACCTAACAAAAGTATCAAGACTATCCGGACGACTTCTCTAATTTCAAAACTCAAGTTCATTATCTTATTCAATGAATATTTCAAAACAACTTAGAAGATCATTTTACACACATTGTATATGGTGTTTTTATTTTATTAAATTATAAGATAACATAATAAGACTTATACAATACTTTCTTTACAATATTGTGCAAAAAACATTAGGATTTTAAAGTAACTAATATGGCTTGAAAATTTAATGACTTCTTACATACTAGCCTCTAATGTAAAATCTTGTACTTTTTAAACTAAAAGACTATTTCAAGGTTTATGCCGACATGTGATAAGGGCATGTGAAAGAAATGGATAAGGGCATGTGGAAACATGTGAAGAAATTAAGGAGTAGCCAAAGGTCGATAATAGAAAGTAGATTTGGGTATGATTATCTCTATTTCTGCCTGTATAAACATTTTAATTAACTAGCACGAACAAAGTTATTTTCTTAAATAACAAACTTGAATACGAAGTTTTATTTGTTTATGCATTCGTGCTCGTTTCTTTTTCAAGTTAAATTTTACAGAACGGAAATGCAGATTCCAAATTCGTTTGGTTCTCTGTTCTTGATAATACTTAAAACATTTTTATAAATATATGGTGATAGACTAATGAAGTAATTTCTGTAAGTGTCAAGGGTTTCAAGTTCTCCTCTAAACAAAATTATCAGGTGATTAGGGAAAAATTTGGAAACGGCAATATCAACATTTGGAGAGCTAATATAAAAAAAGCTCATTAAAAGCTACTTACAATGAATTGAAGCTCAACTGAATTAACAAATTTGCGTTTGCTTTATCTAAAATGGATTGGAAGTACGTATTTCCCCCTTTCCGTTGACATTTGAGAAGAACCCTACAAGATCTCGTCTATATGGAACATACGATTTCCTCTTACCGGTTTCATTTTCTGCTCTTCTTTGCACGTAAAATAATTCGTGAACCAGAGTTTTCGCCTTCAATTTTCCCCTAATTTTATATGAGAAATAATATTAAATACTTTGTACTGTACTTATGTCTATTTATATGTCTACTCATTTGATCAAATAAATATTAAAATCAATAGATAATATGAGGAAATACAATTAGTGGATTACACATGTAATCTTATGGTGATCGAGTAGCAACATGAAGTGAACACAAATCTTAGACATCAATGTCATTTCTCTTTTTCTATTTATCTTCTACCCATTTGATTAATAAAATGTTCAAATGAGATTAATAAAAAATTAATTGATTCAATATGACAATCATTTGATGAGTAGAATAACGATAAACATATATTTAGTAAGACGATACAATTTTCGCCAAATTTTAATGAAAGTCATGAATTAATTTCTGCTGATGTAATCATATACGCAATGTTTTAAAACCCGGATTTTGAATTGGACCAGATGATGCTCTAAAAATGGTCGAACCGGTTCAACCGGATTACAATGCTATTGAATATTTATGTTAAATCAGTTATGTAAAAAGTATATAAATGCAAAAAAATCCTAAAAATTTACAAAACAAGTATTATAAACATCTAAAAAATTACAAAAACTATTTTTCTAACAAAATTTAATACTTTGAGTTTGTAATCTCTACTATATTATAAAGAGTTTACACCTTCCATAATTAGCAAGGCTGAAAATTCAGCCAACACACTTGCTAATTATGGGACCTATTACTTTCGTTTAAAAAAAGAAGATCCAAGCACGTTTCGAACCCGCGACCTTTGGGTTACAAACAGAACGAACAAACCAGCTCGACTAAGAGACTGACTTGTTAATAAAGCCAAGCTTTTAAATATTAAAAGAGTGAGAAATCTGGACGGGCCCATGTATTTAATTTGGGCGATTGGCAAAACTAAGTCGCCATCCTTACGTGAACGATGTTCATCTCTGTTCAACTCTCCTTACCTGTCTCTATCCGGTCGATTCAAATTCTGCCTCGATTCCTTCACAATGCCTCGATTAACCCTAACCTACACTCTCCTCATTCCCACGTCGATTCAATTCACCACATGTGATGTTTGCATCGGGACACAACCCGTCGTTTCTTCTTCACCACAAATAAATTCAAGGTCATTTCTATATTTCTCTTCACATTGGACCGGTTTTTCTGGGTTTTTTCATAACTCGAACGAAACTAACAGGTTTGCTTTTTTATTGTGCTCTTCTTGCTATTTCTTTTTAATAGTTTTGTTAAGAATCAGATCTATCTTTAATTTTATAGATTAGGGTTTATTCAATTTATTTAGTTTAGTCAGCAAATGACGGATTAGGTGAAGGCTACAAGCTACCAAAAAGAATCACCAACTACTCTACCATGCAGAATAGATGAATGAAGATCCTTATTAATACAGGGAGATTATTAAATTTAGGATAATGTGATTTATGAAGTAATACTAATTTTCACTTAAATTACTTGTTTCAGATTGACGGGAGTGTTCCAAACACACTCGTGAAAGCAAATTGTGAAATTGTGAAACTAAGAGTGTAACACCTCAATTTTTAAAACACCTTTTAAATCATATTTTTAAATAAAAATATTACAAATTCCAATATCCCAAAAATACGCTTTAACAAAAACCTTTGAAAAGATTATCAGAGTATTAAAATCCGGTGTTACATAAATAATATCATAACCATAGGATAACGGGATCTACCTATAAGCTCCCGAACTAAAACATCTCTAGGCCACCTCTACCGCGACCTTCTATTCCTTCAATCTCGAACCTGAGTACATAGCCAAAAACAAAGTAGTACGTGAGACAAAAATAGTCTCGTGAGATACATGGGTTTTCGACCCATTCTCAAAAATAATAAAAAGTCCTTACTATTCAATTCTTTTCTTTATTCACTTATTAATTATCAACTTATTATCTTATCGTTTATTCATACTTACTAGTAAGCTAACCGTAAGCTTACCCATCACATAACCACATACATGTAAGCTATCCTTAAGCTTACCCCTTTTATCACATACGCCCCGGATAATTCCGGAGCAAACTCCCCCGATGTGGGTTATCATTAAGATCACATGGTAATTGGGGTTCTCCCAAACTTACCAAGATCACCAAATCCCCCGTCTCGCGGGTTATCGTAATCCCCCTTTTTATCGGGTTATCATAATCCCCCTATTGTCGGGTTATCGTTCTCATAGATATACTACCCTTGCGCAGGGAGGTACCGCCCCAAGTAGTAATCTCACTCCCCCATAAATGGGTTATCGTTATCCGGATACTTTTATTACACACATTGAATCATCAAATACAGGTCTATGCCCCACATTAAGTCATAATCAAACACAAATTAGAATACATCTATTCTAATTATCATAATAGTCTCTTTTAACATAATCATATTTCATTTATCTTTCCTCATCATTATCATCATAGACTTTATCCTTAAATCTACTAATAAGGTTCATTTCTTATTATTCATATTCATAAATATGTTACCTTTACATTGACTAGGGCGCATACATAATACTAGTCAAATCATACTTGTTCTCTTAACGTGATATCACTACTTTCATTAGTATATTTTACTAATAAACGTTATTAATTTAAGATCTTTGCCATTTGCTTAATTATTAATTCTTACTAATAAAAGCCAATATCATACTCTTTTAGCCATTTTAATTGTTAATACTCTTTATCAATAACCTCATTAATCAATTAATCTAATCACACTTACTTGCAAAATCATCAATTTCAATAACTATGTTCTATTAGCAATTCAATCAAATTTCATTATCTTTCTAATCACTCTCTTTATTAAAAATATGTATTAATAAAGACTCGGTAGATATTATCCATTTTCAAAACTCTTTTACTATGTACTCAGTTTAAAAGTTCACATGTACTCACCTTAGCCAAGCTAAATCCAAATCGTGTCTAACAACACGAATCCTTGCTTTCCAACTTGTGAAATGTCACCAAACTTTAGGTCTTCTTGACCTACCATTAATATCATCACAATAACTAGTTATTATCCATAACTAGCTACTAATTAATCCATCTAAACATTCCCAACCACCAAGTTCATACAACTTGGTGGAATCTCAAACCCTAGTTCAAGATTTTCCATCATCAATCCCAAATCTAACTTGTACACATTGATTACAAGTCCACAAGGAGTGTTTTACACTCATGAAAGTTCATCTTCCCCAAAGATGATATGGTAGGTTCCCAAAACCACCATTGTTACCCATACCAAGCTCAAAATGAAGGTAACTAAGTGAAATAAGCAAGAATTCTTACCCTTGATGCTTAAATCCTTCAAGAAGATGAAGATTTGAGCTCCTTAGCTCCAAAAACCGTCCAAATGCCCTAAAAAACGGCTGCACTAAGTCTAGGGTTCGTAGGTGTTATGAGCCCTAGCTTCTACACAACTTTATATACTCCAGACAGACCTCGCGCCCCGCTCGCGTTTGCCTCGCGCCGCGAGGTGACGCGGGTTGTCCTCTTGGTCAGCGCAGAAAAACAGACCTCGCGTTTCGCTCGCGTTTCGTCGCCTCTTGTCTCAACTCGAGATTCTCGCGTTTCGCTCGCGACTGGCTCGCGTTTCGCTCGCGGCTCTTGTCTCAACTCTTGATTCTCGCGTTTCACTTCTGGAGCTCCTGTTCAACCTCGCGACTGCCTCGCGCCTGGCTCGCGCCGCGAGGGCTGTCTGGGTCAGTTTCTTGCCTTTTAAACTTGTTTCCATCCAAGTCTTGACCCATACTTGGTTATACCAAGTCCCAAACATCCAAACACTCGATAAAACACAACGGAGACTCGATTAAACATTTTACCACCTTTATTCCTCAATATTTCCATTTAATTCATTAACCCGAAAATTCCGGTCGTTACAAAGAGTTGCAGCTGCAGAACACATTGCACATTCTGTTTATTCAATATTTATCACTTTTTGTTTATATGTTATTTTTATTTATTTGTTTTCTTCAGTATTGCAGATCTTGACTGACCATCAAGAAAATCCTTATTTTTTCTCTGACTATGTGCCAAAGTAAACCCCTTGTTCTATCTGTAGGTGATGTATTTAAAGATTTAATGTTTTTTTTAAGTTGCAATAGCATGTTTTTATGATCACCATTGTGCAAGTATATTATAATAATTAATCTTGAAGGTAATACATATCTGATCAGGACATCTAGGAATATGACATGTCTGACCTTGCTTTTGGGTTCACTGAAACGTGGGTTATGTTTTAGTTATACATAAGCAATATGGTAAAAAGTTGAGGTTTGTTTGATTGGCAGGTAATGATTTTTTTGTTTGGTTAAATGTATCTTTACTCTCTTTTTTTAAGTGAATCATGCAAAAAGGTTGAGGTGGCAAAAATGGACGCGCTAACAGATTAGGTGACAGGTCAAAGGGGATTGGGTGACGGATCAAGGTGGATTCGGGTTAGGATGGGGATTTTTTTTATGACTGTTGGTTTTGACTAACCCGGAAGAACTTTTGACTTTTACTTTTCTTTATGAAAGGTGGTGGTGTTTGGATGACAATGGTTAGATGTCGTTGGTTTGGGGTTGTTGATCAAAACCATGAAGTATCTGCGGCTTTAGTGTGAACTACACATATTGATTGTTAAAAACTTACACATGGATGGAAATGAAGGAATCATCACTTGACAATTAATAATACCAATAGATTTGAAACGATCATTTGAAATTAAATTAATTATTGCCCGAATAGTTGACGGAAGTGAATTTGATGAATTCAAACAACTGTGTGGAACCGTGAGGCAAAAATTATCACATTGATACTAATTTAGATTAGTTTTGTTGGGATAATCTAATATTAATACTAATTCCCCTAATTTGCATTTTGGATACCCTTGTAACATGTACTACTAGAATTCTTGGATATACTGTTGGAATTATTGGAAATAATGAGGCATTATTTAATCAATCTTCTCTATTATTATTTGTGCATCTATTTGATTGTTCTTGTATTATTGGGTTTTTAGGGTTGTCTACATCTTATATAAAAGGATTATGTATTATTGTTGTTGTGTTATGTTTATAACTTTGATGGAACTCGTGATGTGAAGCTGCATATGTTTCACTGAATTGATTGCGTGTTGTGTGATTTACTGGAGAAGAAACAAAGGGGGTTATTGGCGGGAGATGACAAAAAGTCAAATATATAATAGGCAAGCCTCTTGTTGTTTCTCAAATTAACCCTGTGTTACAAGTGTGGTATGTTATATCTTCGATGTCATGCCAAATAAATAGTCACTTGGTTTATGAACTAATATTTGACCATACAATTACATAAATGGCCTAAAACTCTAAATGGAAGGAACCATTTATTCTACCATACAATAATAACAATAGAACTCAATTCTTACAAACACGTATTATTTTATTGGTCATCACCAACCATCACTACTTATCATCGTCACCCACCACCCACAATTATCACCCACATTTCACCACTATCACTACCGTTGCTACCCACCACTATCATGTATCACCATCACTGTGACCACTGGTATCATCGTTGTTGCCATCGCAAAAAGATAGTTACAGGGTACGTGCCGCCGCATTGCGCGAGTATCTGCTAGTCTATAATAAAAAAGAGACATAACACTTAAAATTCAACTAGAAACTTTATGTTTTAAATTGTAAAACATATAAGTTTCAAACGTATAAAAAATAATACAAAATATTCAATTTAATTTAAAAAAAAATGAGATTAAAATTAATAATACGGTTCGACCGGATGGTCCGACCGGGGTTCATAGTTAACCCGGCCGGTTCAAAGCGGTTCATAAATGGACGTTAAACCGGTCGATTCGGCCTAGAAAATTTTCATTTTCCGGTTGGACCGCCCGGTCAAACCCGGATTTTAAAACACTTCATATATGCCATTAGTTAAATTAAGCAAACTGTTAATATACATTCCATACTTGTTTAAGGGGCAGACATATTTTATTTTTCCATATTTAAATACTTACAAAATACTCCCCCTAAATAAAGTTCCCAATTCTCTTGGGCACAACTTTTTAAGAGATAATTAGTGGTGTGGTATTTGGTATTACTTTTGATTAAAATATAAGGTTTGATTGGAGAGAGAAAGTGTTTTAGGAAATAGTTAGTGGTGAAAGTATTGGTAATAATATTATTATATTAAGTGGAGCCCTTAAGTTTAAGAAATGAGAACTTTATTTAGGGACAAAACTTGGAGGAGAAATGAGAACTTTATTTATGGACCGAGGGAGTATATGTTATGAATATAAATATAAAATCTTGCAAAATGCAAAACATGATCAGTGTCATTAATATCTTACGTACAATGATCGTATTACATGCACTAGCTGGAAGCCAGGAAGTTGCATGTGAAAAATATATTATGGAGTTCGAATTAACTTAGCATGTGAAAAATATATTATGAGTTCGAATTAACTCTTATTTTCTTTTTTTATGTCTTTCTTTTCTTTTAAAATGATATTCCTGTTTTAGGAATTTCCAGTGCACGTGGCTGAGATTTGATGCATGAGACCCACACATTGTCGTGGTCTTTTTAAAACTTTGACTGGTCATTTGTTTTTAAGAAAATTAGTTTTGCAATTCAAAAAGGGTTAGCGTCGCAACTTATTGATCGTTTGTCTTCCTTATCTATGTAAAAAAGGATCTTTGATTTATATTAATGGTTAATTTTTGGTGATATTTACCCAGTGAATAATCGAATCTGTGATATTTAATAAGTCATTCGGAAACCTAAAAATAAACCTGAAATTAAAATGTTGTAGAATCAAATCTGATAACAGGATAAGAAAATCCAAGTTTAAAATGATAATAAAAGAGGGTTTACCTTCTAGAAGACCATAACAGCAAATCCATGACGTGAATATTATGGAAAGGAAGAAAATAATCTTTTCTACAAGCTATAGAGTATAGACTTTGAAAACAAGTTATTCATTTCACTTTAAATATTCCATATTAAGAAATAGTTAGTATATGTCTTTTTAAGTTATACTAATATTATACAGTTAGTATATGTCTTTTTAAGTTATACTAATATTATACTACCTCTGTATGACAATAAGGTGTTGTTTGTTTTTTCAGAGCAAAAAGATCTGCTGTCTGCAGACTACATCTACCAGCTGCTGCAGCTTCTGAGATGGACCAAAGGTCTGCAGTCTGCAAGAAAACAATTGTTTGTTTTTTAACATCTGCAGACTGTTTAAATAAACTGAAATTTAAAATATACTGCATCTTACAACATTGAAATAATAATATATATTAATATAATAATGGTAGTATTAATTAATCTATTAATTATATTAGTTAATATATTAATATTATATTATATTTATATATAATAGTAATATATATAATTTAAATATAATAATTTATAATTTAAATTTAATAATATATCTTATTATTTAATAATATAATAATATTATATATTAATATAATATTATTAATTAATATATAATAATACTATTAATTAATTAAATAATAATATTAATTAATATAATAATATTATATATTAACATAATAATAATATAATAATATATATTAATATAATAATAAAATCAATTAATATATAAAAATAATATTAATTAATATAATAATAATAATAATAATAATAATAATAATAATAATAATATATTAATATAATAATATTATATATTAACATAATAATAATATATATTAATATAATAATAATATTAATTAAGTTTGGAGATGTTTTTTTTCTTAAGTTTGGAAGACCCAAAAAGCTAATACACAAGTCTTCCTGGGGAAGACCTTAGGCAGACAAAATAAGGTCTGCGGGCTTCCGAAAAACAAACATCTGCGCAAGCCTTTTTCTGCGTATGGTCTGCGCCGCGAAAACAAAAGACCTCAGGAAGACCTTTTGTCAAAAAACAAACAACACCTAAGTGATACACTTTCTATTTATGGGACTTTCATAATAAGTGATACACTTCAAAAGTTATCTTATTTGGCAAAAAAGTGGGACCCCTCCTCCACACTAACTATCCACTTTAATAAAGTGAGATTACCCTTATACCCGTACTTTTACTAATAAAATTCATTAATATCACTTTATTCAAATAAAATGTGACCTAACCTCCACTAACTATGTACTTTAATACTTCCTCCGATTCAAAATAAGTGCTACACTTTGGGTTTCACGGTTTTTTAGGCAAAAGATTATAATAATGTTTAAATTAGATTAATTGAATGGTTAGTGGATAATGTGTAACACCCAAAATTTCTCAAAAATTTAAATTTTAAAAAAAATTGATAGTTTAGTAAGAAGGTCTCAATAAGTAAACCCAAACAATAAGTCAAACTCAAAACATATTTGATCCAGCGGAAGTTTTAAAATAAAACTAAAATAAGTCTGACATGACATATAAAAATAAAGGGGACTCCACATCAGCAATCCAACAATCGTCACTCCACCTTTCTCTTTTCCTTTGCTGGTACCTGCACAACGGGGGGGGGGGGGGGGGGGGGGGTGTTTGGGGTCAGCCACACGCTGAGTGAATATTCCCAAAATGCAAATAATTATAACATACAATACATGAGGGCACATAGGTGTACTCCTACAAAGATTCTACTCGGTTAATTGCTCAGATTTATTATTCTCAGATTTTTTAATTTATATAGCGCGCTTGTGTGATTTGGGACGAGAGATCAACCTCGCCCATCCTCACACCCCAGATAGGCGTAAGCCAAAACTCAGACGGGAGGAGATCCCACGTAGACATATAGCCTACAACCCAGATGTCTATTATTATGTTTTTATCTCTTTAACATAATTAACTCGGATAACCCAGATAACTCAGATAACTCAGATCACATATAGCTCAGATAACTCAGACCATAGATAGCAGTTCAAACTCATATAGCAAATATAGTACAAGTAATGAAACATATAAGTCATGTATGTATAACGTTATAACTGATTACACGGTGAGAATACTCACCTCGAGAAACGTAAGCTCCAGTGATCTCTCGGCACTCTACACTATTGCCCGGCAAATCCTTAGACGATCCTAAGGCACGTAAAATAACCCAAATTAAACTTGACTCACGACTTATTTTAAAAATGTAACCATTAACCCTCAACTAAATAATAATAAAAATCTTTCCTTCTATTAAATAATAAAAAAATATTTTTCCTTCAATAAAACACTATTAAAATATTCTTCCTTTAATTTTAAATACTCTGCTATATCCATTTTGACCAAGAATGCTTGACTTATCATTTTGAGGAAACAAGACAATCACATGGTGGAAATCCTTACACTACATGCCGATTTCCATTAATTTAATAATAGTTATTAAGATATTCTTTCCCATTAAATACTCCCTCCGTCCCACAAAAAACTTCCCATTTGAGATGGGCACAAGTTTTTAAGGTGATAATTAGTGGTGGGGTCATTGACAATAATTTTGATTAAAATATAAGATTGATTTGTAGAGAGAAAGATAGTTAGTGGTGGGGTCCTTAGTAATAATAGTATTTTATTGAATGTAGGACCCAACCACGAACCCCAATATTGCTAATAAAATCGGTAAAGACAAGATCATATACGTCATACGATTATTCTTATTAAGCACAAACGTATAAAATGTGTTCTTGGTTGCGGAATAACCAAGAACACTCCACAAAGTGTTACATTTAGAATTGGGTTACCGGTGATCCACACAAGTGATCAACCGGGATCCAAAAGGATGCTTAACAACTAAAGACTAAACATATATTTATAATGTATAGAGGTTTTACAATTAACCTTATTCTATATGTAACTCCCAATTCTAATAAGTGCATCCCTTGATTAAAGGGATTTGATTCATTACTCAAATAAGGAATGCATAATTCACGGACTGGTCGGTCCGTGTACTCAGTATGACTGAGCTATACCGACTAACTCGGTATGAGACTGAGCTATACCGACCAACTCGGTATGAGACTGAACTATACCGACCAACTCGCTATGTGGAGCTCGGTCCGTGAACTCGGTATCACCTCATACTGACCAACTCAGTATGACCAGATACCGACCAACTCGGTATGAGATGAGTTTCACTAAGATTATTTATATAAGTTAAACTTATATATTCCTTTGTTCATCAGATTCACAAAGTAATAGGTTTGACCGGGTTTTCTACCCTAACAATCTCCCCCTATCTGATGATAACAAATGAATATGTTTAACCTAATAAATAATAACGATCTTGTCTTGTATGGTATTCTTTTTTTAGATCTTTTCATATTCTTTATTCACTAAGTACTTCAAGAAAATATATGTCACATTAACTTTTCTCCCCCACAATCATTGACTCCTCCTTAAACTGTCCGGTATATTTGAGTTGAAATGAAACATATCCCAAGAATCATTCAACTAGTAGATTTCCTCAGTTTGAAACGATTCAAATGATTGTAAAATAATATGTGACATGTACCCCCTTGAAAAACTTAGTATGAACACTTTAGCTTCAAGAACTTTAGCTTCATATTAAGAGAAAATATATATCGCATTGAGTTTTTCTCCCCCTGAATCATATACTTTCACATTAAACCGTTCGGTATATTTTATCTTTGACTTGAAACCCCACCAAAGAATCAATCAACTTATGGATTTCCTCAGTTTAAGATGATATTATATGATTATAAAGAGAAAAACATGTGAAACATACTCACTTGTAAAATTCAGCTTTCAGAATTTCGTTTCTCTAATTTTGCAGCAACTTCAAAAAATCATATCTCCATGTAGAATCTTCTAATCATTATGAATTTTTTACACAACATACCTATACCTGTCTTCAACATCATATCCAAAAATCATAAGGATCCAACGGTTGAAACGATCACAGCAGTCTCATACTGACCACTCAGTATGAGACACTCAGTATCAGAAAACCAGCAACTTTGAAAATATGTATCTCTCAATATATGTTCCTGATCAGTCTGAAATTTTGATACCGAGTAAATGTATGTGTTCTGGATATCATATCCAAAATTCATGAAGATTCAACGGTTACAAAAGATATAATAGCCGTTTGATCACAGTTGCGCAGAATTAAAAACATACCATAAATATTCGTCAATAATCTTCAAAAATATATATCTCTTAATTAACGATTCCTTTTGAAGATCTGAACGGTGAAAACATTAAAAACATTATGGTGAACCTTCAGAGACAATTTCACGCTCATTCGATGTTTGAAGAAGGAGATTTGATTTTTCTACCATGGCTGCCCAAAAAGTAAGGAATAAAAAGCATACAATCTGACTTTTTGCGCCATACATATCTCTCTACCAGAAACTCGAATTGCAATTCTGAACGGTCAGACAGTGTTTCTGTGTGTTGAGAACCTCCTGTTCAAATTTCACACAGATTCGACCATTAACGAAGGAGATCCGGCATTTCTTCTACCCGTGCGCAGAATATGACGAAAATTCTGCATTGTTCTTCTTTAAGAAAAGACTTGATCTTCAACAATATATAGGGTTATATGATCATCAAAGTTGTAGATAACTTTGAACCGCTCTGATACCAATTGTAGGACCCAACCACGAACCCCAATATTGCTAATAAAATCGGTAAAGACAAGATCATATACGTCATACGATTATTCTTATTAAGCACAAACGTATAAAATGTGTTCTTGGTTGCGGAATAACCAAGAACACTCCACAAAGTGTTACATTTAGAATTGGGTTACCGGTGATCCACACAAGTGATCAACCGGGATCCAAAAGGATGCTTAACAACTAAAGACTAAACCTCTATTTATAATGTATAGAGGTTTTACAATTAACCCTATTCTATATGTAACTCCCAATTCTAATAAGTGCATCCCTTGATTAAAGGGATTTGATTCATTACTCAAATAAGGAATGCACAATTCACGGACTGGTCGGTCCGTGTACTCAGTATGACTGAGCTATACCGACTAACTCGGTATGAGACTGAGCTATACCGACCAACTCGGAATGAGACTGAACTATACCGAGCAACTCGCTATGTGGAGCTCGGTCCGTGAACTCGGTATCACCTCATACTGACCAACTCAGTATGACCAGATACCGACCAACTCGGTATGAGACGAGTTTCACTAAGATTATTTATATAAGTTAAACTTATATATTCCTTTGTTCATCAGATTCACAAAGTAATAGGTTTGACCGGGTTTTCTACCCTAACAATTGAAATGGGAAGTTTTTTGTGGGACAAAAATTTAGGGTGAAATGGGAAGTTTTTTGTGGGACGGAGGGAGTAGTATACAAATAAAATAAAATGAAGGGAAACCCATTTGAACAGGGACAAACGCAAACGACAAAAATAAGAGAAATGGTTAGTGGTTTCTACCAACTCGCTGCTTGAACCCGCCTCCTCGTCACCTCCTTTAATTAGCCGGAAACAATCGCTCATAAAGTTCTTGGCTGGGTTTCAATCTCTTCGAACTCCGGCACTCAAGACTGCCAAACACGAGGCAACGTACAACAATGGTGAATATCGATTCGAAACAAAAGAAAAGGAACAAGCTCGGTAGTTTGATGAGCGAGACTCACCGGTATAACCAGGTTTCACCGAAACATACCGGAGCAGAAACAGGAAACCAAGGATGAAGCTCGACGGTGGCGGAGCTCAGAATTTGTGAAGTGAAGCTCCGGCGAAACAGAACGGGATCGTGATTGTCAGGATCGATTAACTATGAATGAGTTAATAAACACCTTAGATCTAATTGATAATAGAAGTTGTAGCGGATCAACACTATATCAATGAATTAAGAACAATGAACTGTAAGAACAATATGCGAAAATATTAAGAACACAGTTTCACAAAAAGCTTCAATGTATATTATCGACTAACAATACACACGTACGTTTACAATTCGTAAGGAACTATTTATAATAGTCCTTGAAGCCTAAATATTTATCCTAGTTATTCTAGGACTTGATTTACATTCGAATTATAAAGATATACATTGAATTACATTCTATAACTATCTCTACGAAGATCTCGGACTTGATTTGCTTCCAAATCGTATATCAGTAGTAATCTGCAATCACCAGTAGTAAATGAGCATCGTCAGTAGTAAGTTTGGTGACCAGTAGTAACTACTATTGATCAGTAGTATCTTCAATATGCCTTGATCAGTAGTAACTAAGTTATAGACTTCACCAGTATCAACTCATCAGTAGTAAGTAATTCTGCCCCATCAGTACTAAACATAATATTCATCAGTAGTAAACATGATTAGTACTAACTGCAGCATCAGTAATAAGTTGATCTGTGATTTTGTTCCAACAATCTCCCCCTAAACTTATTGATTCCTTTTCAATCACATAAGTTTCTTTTGTTCTTCTTCTTCTTTCTTTCTTTTCTCCAATGTTCTTTGATTCTGTTGATGTCTTTGCTCAATGATGTATTTGCTGTTTCTCTTTGTGAAATAATTCAACTTGTTCTGGAACATAACAGCATCATATGGTTTCATCATTGTATTTGTGAATATCTGATACATAGTCTTTTCAGAATGAGGATATTCTTTTTCATATAAGTATAGCTCACATACTTTGCCTGATTTTTCAAAGAAATACACATTAGCAGTTGGAATCACATTCCAAGCATAAACATTTCCTTGATCTGTAAACTGTTCTGGATAGTTGTCTGGATAAAATGCAGCATCTATCATTTTTGTTAAGTATCCAGCACCAGATTCTCTCCATGTTTTCTTTGCCATCCTTGGTTTTCCAATGATCAGAAGCTTAATTACATCACTTCTTGAACATGAACTGATCAATGGTAACCATCCAGTAAATCTTTGAACAATTTTATCTTCCCTTATGATCTCTATCACATTATTATTCATAATTCTCCAATTTATGATAGGATTGTTTTGCAAGGGAGCAACAGGTACTTCAAGAACAGGAATGATTTGTGTTTTTGACTTCTTTTGAGCACTTTGTTCTTGAGTAACCATCTTTCTCTTCTTTGATTGGGGAGTTGATGTGGAACCAGTAGTTGATGTACTACCATCTTTAATTAAACTTGTACTGATTGGAATTAGTTCTTTGGATTTCTTTTCTTCTTCTGCTTCTTGTTCAGCCAAATCCTTCTTCTTAGCAGTGAAGTATTTGTCTATAATAGTAATCATCTTCATTCTGCCAAGAGATTTTGCACTAATCCCTTTTGATTTCAAAAATTCAATCATATTGGCCTTCTGTTCAAATACATCATCTGTTAAATCACTCTTAGTTCTTTTGCATTCAGATACCAAGTATTCCAGACATTGTATATGTTCTTCTTCAACTTTTCTGAGCCTCTTGAATTCTGCCTTTTGAGCTTCTATCTGAGCATCTTCTATTTGAACAGGTAATTTTGCTTCTTGAGTTTTCTTCTTCTTTTTCTCCTCAAGAGCTAGATACATCTCCACATTCTCCAAGAATTTCTTGTGTTCTACCCTCCATCTGGACTGTTTTTCTTATCTGACATGATTAATTTTGTTCACCATTTGGTGACCTAAAGCTCTGTTGGGATAATCATCATCATATATTTCCTTTCCTTTTCCAATAAAAGCATATGGTGGAGGTGGAGTGTATTTCATATCAGGTACACCCAGAATCAGAAGTTTGGGATAAAACAAGTGTAGTTGATCTTCTGATAAAATTTTTGGGTGTGGAGGAAGTGTACATTCATCTACCTCAAACCAATTCACATTATCATCAATGTCAGGTATGATAAGTGGTTGATTAGGAGTTGGTGGTTTGGAGATAATGACATGTCTTTCCCTTTCAATTAACTCTGGCAGTTGCAGTTCTTCCTCTTCAGTAGTAACCAAAGTAGTTACTACTGGTGTGACTTCAAGAGTTACTACTGATAGGGCATCAGTAGTATTTGTTGCTTTTATTTCCTCTTCCTGACTTACTACTGCTATAATATCAGTAGTAGGAGTTACTACTGATACTTCTTGTTGAGCTTGTTCTTCCATAGGAGCAGTAGTAGTAGGCTCATCATGAACATCCATCTTTTCTTGGTCTTCATCAACATTTGTTTCTTTTAGATTTAGGAGAGAGGATGCTGCTGCTGCAATTGATTCATCAATCATTGTTTGAATATTATCCTTCTCCCCCTTAGTGAGCTCAACTGGAGGAGCCTCACTATCATCCAGCTTCTTCTTTAATTTCCTTATGATTTTAGTTTGTTGATGAAGCCTATGCTCATAAAATCTCATTCTTTTGTTGATGGTGTTCATGTGCCTTTTCATTGCAACCATAGTTTTCCCCTGATTTGTGAGATACTTAAGACAATCTTGTACAGTGGATTCAAGAGAATCCACTTTATCCGTCAATTGATTGGTTTTAATACTGCCCTCACTCCATCTAGCAAGATCATCGGGCCCACGGACTGGTACATTGGCTTTAAGGTTTTCCATCCTTTCCATCAAATCCATAGATCTACCCTCATCACTTCTTGGTGATTCATTGGGTTGTTTAGACACCCTCTTCTTCCTAGAAGAAGCAGAGATGCCCCCCTTGTGGTTTCTTGGCACCGGGGTTCTTTAAGTAATTCCTCAAATGAGTCATCACTTAAAGTTGCCGAGGTCTGGGTCTTAGTGATGTTTTCACTGTCCTGTGCACCCACCTTTGGGGCATCAGTAGTGAAAGCCCTCGCCTCATGTCCTCTCTCCTCCTTGGAGGACAACTCTTGGAGCCTGGGGTTTGACTCAATTTGTCCCCTGGTGTCCTTGAAGGAAGTTTTCTTCCTTGTATAAATTGTGGAAATATTTTTGGTTAAATTGGGTAGGTCTTCCACAGAGTGAAGAGTAGCACTCTGAGGATTTATTTCAAGTTCCTGGGACACATTCAGGACTTCTATATGTGTGGGTGATTGAGTGACTGTTTGGGGTGTTGTTTGGGCTGTATTTAGGGGTGATGGAGTGGGTTGAGGTTCAATTTGGGTTGTTTCTATCATTGAACCCTCTCCAAGTAGTGGTTGATCTTTGAACATATTAGGAAACAAAGGGGTTTCCTTGCCCGAAAATTTAAATTGTTTTCTCATATTAGAGAAAACTTTCTTGTTCAACTCAGGAATGATAAAAATGTTTTTGGGAGTTGACAAGTTTTGTAGTTCACAGTTTATGATATGTTGGAGAAATCTGGGGTACATTAAAAATTTAGAAGAACTAAGATTTCCCAACATACCTTCAAAAATCATGTATGAAAAATTAAATACTTGGTCTGTGCATAAACAGACAACCGCAGAGGCTATTGCCTTATTAAACTCATTCCAAGTACTTCTTTTAGGAGAAATGCAATGCTGAATAGTATGTACAAGAAATTTCCATTGTGGGGAGAGAAGACCTTTTTGAAAAGTTACTATGTTTAGTCTTCCCTCATAACCCATTTTATTTAAGATTTCAGCAATGAATTCCTTAGGAAGTGTGAATATACCTGCATCATCATGTAGTTGTAGATGGTGTCGAATTGATTGCTCCGTGATTGTGATCGTCTTGCCATCCACTGATGATTTTATCATAGGCACAGTTGCACCTTCTGTTCTTTCAGCATTGGTCCAGAAATCCACCAAGTGTTGTTGGTATGCCTTTGGTTTGACAGTTAAAGCAAATTTTATATAAGAATTTTTCAAGAAATTTACTATCGGACGAAAATCCTTTGTTCCGTCTGGATTGCGTAGAAAAGCACACATGTTATGGAACTCTGAGTATTTGAGATGTGTTTGAATATTGAGAGATTGTAGAGTTGCCATTGTTGTTGATTTGAGAGAAACTCTTAAGAATTTTGTTACTGATGAAGGGTTTTTGATCGTAAGCTAGGGTTTATCGAGAGGATTTAGTGAATCGAAGTAAAGATAATGCTAAACTAATCGACTGCCGCCTTTTATATCTTTCGATTTAACCTGCACAAAGACTAAATTGCCCTTCGAATCATAACATAACGGTTATTTTCACGGGGGTTAGTTTGGTAATTTTGATTCTGAAAGACCAGTAGTAAATTGATACCAGTAAGAGAACGTCAGTAGTATCTACGAACATCAGTAGTAACTAAGGATTTTGACATCAGTAGTAACTATAGACATCAGTAGTAACCACCAACATACAAGACCAGTAGTATATGTGAACACCAGTAGTACTGACTTACCAGTAGTATTTATGTAAACCTAATACACACCAGTAGTATTGTCCTACCAGTAGTATTTTGTGCACATTCCTACACACCAGTAATACAGATCTACCAGTAGTAAAACACTTAAACAAATAAATAACTTTTTACAACAAAACTTTACACATGATTTTAAGTGAGATTTTAATTTATCAAAATCATTCCAATACTGCTAACCAAGAAGTTGAGTCTTCCTACATCAAATGCTTTTGTAAAAAGATCTGCTAATTGATCATCAGTATGAATTTTAACCACTTTGATTAATTTCTTTTCATTGCAATCTCTTATAAAATGAAATCTTATTTCAATGTGTTTAGTTTTAGAGTGTTTTACTGGATTGTTCACAATACTAATAGCACTTTGATTATCAATAAAAATAGGAGTTTTAAGGATAGAGATACCAAAGTCTAGAAGTTGGTTTTGAATCCATAGTACTTGAGCACAACAAGCAGATGCAGCTACATACTCTGCTTCAGCAGTTGATGTTGATACATTTGTTTGCTTCTTACATTGCCATGACACCAGTCTTGATCCAAACAATTGACATCCACCAGTAGTGGACTTTCTATCTTGACATTCACCTCCATAGTCACTATCTGTGTAGGCTATGAGTTCAAAGGGTGAATCATGTGGATACCATAGACCCAGTGATGGTTTGCCTTTCAAGTATCTGAAAATTCTTTTGACAGCCTGTAAGTGTAGTTCTTTAGGTCTTGCTTGATATCTTGCACACACACACACACTATACATAATGTCAGGTCTTGATGCAGTTAAGTACATCAAAGAGCCTATCATTGATCTATACAAGTGTTCATCTACATCCTCCCCCTCAACATCTGGATGTAGGTGTTTGTGTGTTTCCATTGGTGTGCTTGCACTCTTGCAGTCTTTCAAATCAAACTTCTCCAAGATGTCTTTAACATATTTTGATTGGTTTATCAAAATACCGTCGGTTCATTGACTGACTTGGAGTCCAAGGAAGAAGTTCATTGGACCCATAGAGCTCATCTTGAATTTGATTTGCATCTGTTCTTCAAATTCTTTGCACAACAGATCATTGGTTGAACCAAAGATGATATCATCTACATAGATTTGTACCAGTAGAATATCATCTTTGACTTTCTTTGTGAACAAATTTTTGTCAATGGCTCCTCTTTTAAAGTTATTCTTCAATAGATATGATGTTAATGTGTCATACCATGCTCTTGGTGCCTGATGTAGGCCATACAGAGCTTTATCTAATTTGAACACATAATCACCATGTTTTGGATCTTCAAAACCTGGAGGTTGGCAGACATAGACCTCTTCTTCAATCTTCCCATATAGGAATGCACTCTTTACATCCATTTGATAGACTTTGAACTTTTTGAATGAAGCATATGCTAGGAATATTATTATTGTTTCAATTCTAGCAACAGGAGCATATACTTCATCATAGTCTATTCCTTCTTCTTGAGTGTATCCTTGGGCTACAAGTCTGGCTTTGTTCTTGATCACTATTCCTCTTTCATCTTTCTTGTTTCTAAAGATCCATCTTGTTCCAATGGCTCTTTTTCCTTTGGGTAGAGGTACAAGTGTCCAAACAACTTGTAACTTGAATTTAAGGAGTTCTTCTTGCATTGCCTCAATCCAGTTTGAGTCCTTCATTGCTTGTTGGATCTTCTTTGGTTCATCCTGAGACAGAAAACATTCAAACATACATTCATTAGCAATTAAACTTATATTACACATGTTTGCAGTTAAGCTTTTATTTAATTTGCTTCTTGTTTGCAGTGGTGAGTTAACATCACTTAGAACAAGGTCTAATGGATGGTTCTTGTGAGTCCTTGTAGTTGTAGTTCTATCAACCACTAGTTGATTTTCAAGGTTGGACTCATTTGTCTCAGGCAATTGCTCCTCTAGTGATCCTTCATTGTCATTGATGTTTGGTTCATCATCATCTTGGTCAGAGTTACTACTGCTATTATCTTCATTGAGATCAGTAGTATTGTTGTTGTTACTGGTATCAGTAGTATCTTGGGAATTTAGGTTATTGCTAGGACCAGTAGTATTTTGAGTACCATTACTGGTACCAGTAGTATTTGAATTACTACTGTCCTCATTCTCAGAGTTACTACTGTTCCAGAATTTGAGTTATTACTGTCCTCAGTATTAACTGTGGGAGCAGTATCAACTACTATGTATCTCATCTTTTCTTGACCAGTATTAACAGATGATGTTCCTTCCTTTTGAGTGTGACAATTTGAATCACCTGCATTTAAATCCATGTTAGAATTAAAGGATTTGGTTAGATTGTCTATGTTAAATAGCCAATCTGGACCATTTCCTTGTTCATTAAGAACATTTTCATTAAAGGATACATTGATGCTTTCTTCAATAACCCTTAATCTTTTGTTGAACACTCTATATGATTTGCTTTGAGTAGAGTATCCCAGAAAGATTCCATCATCAGCTTTGCAGTCAAACTTACCAATTTGTTCTCTTGTAATCAGAATAGTACAAGGACAACCAAATGATTTTAAAAAGCTTATAGAAGGTTTTCTTTTATTAAAAAGTTCATATGGTGTTTTATAATGTGGCTTTACTATTAATACTCTGTTTTGAACATAACAGGCACTATTAACAGCTTCAGCCCAAAAAGTGATTGGTAACTTTGAATCTGCTAACATTGATCTTGCTGCTTCTATGATGGTTCTATTTCTTCTTTCAGCTACACCATTTTGTTGAGGAGTTCTAGGTGAGCTGTATTGCTTGTCAATACCTTTAAGATCACAAAAGTTAATTAAGTTAGCATTTTTAAATTCTGTGCCATTATCACATCTTATGGCTTTAACTTTTTGATCAGATGTATTCTCCAGTTTAACAATTAAGTTCTTTATGAGTTCACTTGTTTCATCCTTTGTCCTGAGAAAGAAAACCCATGTATATCTGGAAAAGTCATCAGTAATAACAAGACAATATTGCTTCTTTCCAATACTCATTACATTTGTAAGTCCAAATAGGTCCATATGTAAGAGCTGTAAAGGAACAGAAATAGAGTTTATAGATTTGGACTTATGAGAAGTTTTGTGTTGTTTACCTTTTAGGCATGCAACACAATGATGATCACACACGAATTGTTATTTAGGTAGTCCAATGACCAAATTTCTTTTTACTAAATTGTTCATGTTTTTGAAATTAGTGTGACACATCCTTCTATGCCATAGTTCTGATTCAGTGGTGTTTGCCTTGGATATAAAACAGTTGACCTCATTTGAAGAAATGAGTTCTCCCCCTATATCCAGGCAATACACATTGTTTCTCCTTGGAGTTCTTAAAACAGCATATTGTTCATCTAAAATAAAGTCATGAGAAAGAATGATGCACTCAATGTCTGTGAAAAGAATTTTGTTCTTTTTATCACAAACTTGAGACACACTGACTAGATTGTATTTTAGCTCCGCTACATAAAATACATCATCAAAGGTAATTTTGCCATTAGTAACAGTACCTTTACCTGTAATCTTACCTCCCTTTGGGTTCTCACCAAAGGCTACATAACCTCCATCAAATAACTTGAAATCTTTAAGAATTTGCAGATTTCCAGTCATGTGCCTTGAGCATCCACTATCAATATGTCATGTTCTACCTTCTTCAGGGATCTGAATGCTCTGCACAAGTGAGTAAATGATCAGTTAAGTTTAGGAACCCAAGCTTTATATGTCTTGGGTTCATCATTTGAGAAATTAGATTTAAAACAGTTAACTTTAAATATTTTTGGTACCCATACCTTTTTAGTACTGGTGTTCTGTTTTACTACTGCCCTTTTGGATTGTTTTGAGTTTACTACTGATCTTGGTCTGTATCCATTGTTTTTAGCTTTTGAATACTTTACTACTGATGGACCAGTAGTATTTGGAGACTTACCATTTTTAGAGTGATCAGTAGTATTTTGAGTAAATGGTTTTGCAGCAGTAGTATTTTTAAAACTAGGGTTTTTACCAGTAGTGTTTTGGTACTGGTACCAGACATAATTATAATTAGGGTTAACACCAGTAGTAAAATTGTTACAGTTTTTACTGGTGTTGGAAAATGTAAAATATTGTTTCTTTTGATTTGATTTTCCATTGTTTTTGAAGTAATTGCTGTTCTTTGGGCTTCCAACTCTTCTGTTTTGCACAAATCTTGGTGCACTTCTTCCAAATCTTGGTGTTTCAGCAATTGGAGTTTTATTTTTATTTACTACTGAAGGACCAGTAGTATCTTTTAACTTTTGAGTTTGTGCTTTTTCTTTAAAAGTTTTAAATTCCTTGAACTCTTTGCAGTTTATTGGATTGAAGTGACAATCCTTTGCTAAATGATTTACTTTGTTGCAAATAACACATTTTAATTTATTATCCTTAGCCCTTATGGTTTTTCTTTGTTCTAAGAGTTGATTCCTGTTTCTTTGATTTCCCCTTTTTAGAATTTTTGGTATATTTTCTGCATCATATTTAGGAGATTCATTTGGACTTTGTGCTGTGTGAAAACTTGTATCAATTGATTTAGGAGATTCAGTTTGAAAGATTGTAAATTCAATTGAGTTTGTTGTTCTATCATCATCAGAAAAGTCATTTGATTCAGATGTTTCAGTATTAGATTCAGGTTGATTTTCATTTTTTAATTCATTAATTATTCTTTCTGAACCGCTTTTGAGTGGAGGAATGAATTTATATGGAGGTGGTACAGCATGATATCCCACCCCATGAACAACCTTTTCTGTAGTTTGATTGTTAGTTAGTTCATCAAGAATTTTAGTACTTCTTTCAAATTTTTTAATTGTCAATTTATTTTGTTCAATTTCAAGTTGACATTCTTCTAATTTACTTGTTAGTTCTTTATTTTTTAATTCATAGTACTCTTTCTCATCTACAGCTTGGAGAAGTTCTTCCTTTATCCTTTGATCAATCATCTGGTACACCTTTATCTGATGTTCTTGATCAGCAATCACACCATCAAATTCATGATTTCTTCTTAATGCTTTTGCTAAATCTTCATTTAATTTAGTGTTTTCTTTTTCTAAATTTTTAACAATTTTAACACATTCAGAAGTACAAGGTTTAGGTTTTACCTCAGATTTGCTGTCAGTAAAGGCCATAAGAGCTTGATTTTGAGCATGCTCTTCTGCTTGGAAGCTCCAGTCATATCCTTGTCCTTGTTATGAAACAAGAGCAGTTGATTTTGATCTTTTGTCTGGCTGAGGACATTCTTTTGCAAAGTGACCAAGATTGTTACAGTTGTAACATTTGACTTTAGTTTTGTCAAATCCAGCTTTGTCACCTTTGTTGTAGTTGAGACTTGTCCTACCAGTCCTTTTTAAGAATCTTTTGGTTCTTAGGCTCAGCATAGCCATCTGCCATTTAAGATCCATCTCCTCAAGATCATCTGGATTCAATTGTTCCAAATCATCACTAATCAGTGCAGTATGCACATGACTAGTGAAGAAGGATTCTCTTGCAGCATCTTCACAATCTGCAGCCTTTCCCGTGGCAGTTTCTTGACCTTGACCTATACTAGATACAAATGCAACATTGTTAGAAGAAACAGAAGGGTTCTTTTGATTTACCTCAGTTTCAAATACTCTGAGATCATTGTAGAGTTCATCTAACTCCTTTTCTTCTAGTGCATCTCTATGTCTGTATATCACTGTATACATGGCCCATTCTTCACTAAGAGACCTTAGGAACTTCATGTTGACATCTTCTTGATCCATCTTAACCCCAACCTGGTTAAGTTCACCAATAAGCTTGTTGAATCTGTCAAACACTTGAGTGAGTGTCTCATTGGGCTTTCCTTTGAAGTTTTCAAAGTCTTGCTTGAGAACAGACTTCATGTTTCTCTTGGTACTCTTGGTGCCAACGAATCTCTTCTCTAATGCTTGCCATAGCACCTTTGCATCATCATATTCAACAAAGAGATGTTGATAGTCATTAGGAATGGCTAGTAAGAGAGTGCTTAGAGTTTTGAGTTCGATGCCTTTGTCTTTCTTCTCCTTCTCACATTTAAGTTTGTCTGCTTCAGTTGCAGAGCTGCTTGCTTGACCAGGACCAGTTTTGTTGCCTTCCATGACAACTTCCCACATGGAGTAATCTGTAATAAGCATGTATTGCTTAATATGATTCTTCCACATCCCAAAGTTATTGGGAGTGAGTATAGGGATTTTGTTGGCTTGAGTACTTTCATTATTATCAGTCATGATTAATAATGTGTGTGTTTTAAAGATTAAAACTTTTTGTTGTTCTTAAAATTAGTAGATCTAGAACCAATAAGCTCTGATACCACTTGTCAGGATCGATTAACTATGAACGAATTAATAAACACCTTAGATCAAATTGATAATAGAAGTTGCAGCGGATCAACACTATATCAATGAATTAAGAACAATGAACTGTAAGAACAATATGCGAAAATATTAAGAACACAGTTTCACAAAAAGCTTCAATGTATATTATCGACTAACAATACACACGTACGTTTACAATTCGTAAGGAACTATTTATAATAGTCCTTGAAGCCTAAATATTTACCCTAGTTATTCTAGGACTTGATTTACATTCGAATTATAAAGATATACATTGAATTACATTCTATAACTATCTCTACGAAGATCTCGGACTTGATTTGCTTCCAAATCGTATATCAGTAGTAATCTGCAATCACCAGTAGTAAATGAGCATCGTCAGTAGTAAGTTTGGTGACCAGTAGTAAGTCCAAAACCATCGTCAGTAGTAACTACTATTGATCAGTAGTATCTTCAATATGCCTTGATCAGTACTAACTAAGTTATAGACTTCACCAGTATCAACTCATCAGTAGTAAGTAATTCTGCCCCATCAGTACTAAACATAATATTCATCAGTAGTAAACATGATCAGTACTAACTGCAGCATCAGTAATAAGTTGATCTGTGATTTTGTTCCAACAGTGACGTACACCGCTAAAACAGAAACGTGATGGTGGAGTTCGCCAGTAAAAACAGAAATGAGGTCACCGGCGTATAATGGTGGTGGCGTCGAGCTGAAAACGGAAACTACTGTGGCGGCGTTAAACTGAAACAAAGGCTACGTGGTTCAAAGGTGGTTAATTGGTTTCATCATACAAACAATTAAGTCCCTAATTTATTTTTAATTAAAATAACAAATAAAAGTACTTACCAGATAAATTTCAGGGCGTTACATAATGGGTCCTACACCTTTTGAATAAAGTGAGGTTAATGATGTTTAAAAGTAAAAAGTAAGGCTAAATGAGTCATTTCACTTTGTTAAAGTAGATAGTTAGTGGATGTGGGTCCTACTATTTTTTTCCAAATAAGGTAATTTTTCAAAGTGTAACACTTATTTTGAATCACCCATTTATGAAAAGTGTAGCACTTATTTTGAATCGGATGAAGTATATTTTAACATTTACTTTAATCTTTTGCCTCAAAAACTGTGAAACTCCAAATATATCACTTAGTGTGATATGGTAGTATTACATTGTTATGTAAAAGAAATTTATTTAGCTCATTAGATTATCTACTCTAATTAAATTTTCTATTTATATTGTATGTCTTTCTTAATTGTAATACATTTTTCTTTTGATAATAAGTAAAGGGCTAATTACAAAACCCATTTTAGGCTACAGAACCCGCAGAACTCAATCTAAACCATTGAATTTCAAAATGAAATGATTATAAAAGATACACGAAGTGATTTAATGAGGGACCACCATGCATGTATGTTATTTATGCACGAAAACATATATGTTTTCGTGCATTTATGTTTTCATGTATATATACATAAGTGTTATTTTTGCATTATTTGAACATATATGTTTTTCAGTATTTTGATCCTTTTCTTAAAGTATATGTTTGATTTGGGTTAAATGTTATTATTTTGCATATTTTTTTACTAAGTTCTAATATTCTTAGATGAGTTCTGCTTGGTTCTACGCAAAAAATAGATTCTGTAAATAGCTCGCCCTTTGATAATAATATAAAATTCTACTTCTTTCTAAGTTTACAATATTTATATTCGTCAATTTTCTTATTATATTGTATTTAATGAAATTCATATTAACTCCGCTTAAAGAAATATCTGGTGGAAAAATTTGGTATCGACACTGGAGTTACATCATATTTGGTGTGATCATATTCTCCAAACATACATTTTTACACTAAATATGGTGTAATGGTGGTGCATAACTGCATACATTAAAAACGGGCTGAGGTATAGTAACGATGAAGGCACGTGGAAACATATGAAGAAATTTAGGGGCAGCTAAACCCAAAAGTCATAAAGAAGCTTCTTAACCCATTATTTATGTATGTTCTGTATGTTGGAGAATGGCTGGATCGTCCATGGGCTAAATGCTGCGGGCCGACCCATCAAGTGACTTGGAGTGCAATCCAAGATAATCTCATATTTGGATAGTTTCCTATCTCTACGTAACTGATAGACTAGGAATTGTAATCCAATAAGAATTCGTCTACTTATCTATATATATTGAATCTGATGTATAGATTAGTACCAAGACAATTGTTAGAGTTTTTATGCAATCGAATTTCTCTAATATTAATCAACGTGTTTCTTTGGTTGGTTAATCTGTTCTTCATACTTTATAATTGGTATCAGAGCTTGCATTCGATCTCGTGTATTGCGATCAAGTCTGTTGATTGGCGATGACAGGAGAAACATCAAATCCACCCGCAAAAGATGCACACTCGATCACGTTTCAATGCCCGCAACTAACATCGCTGAACTACACAATTTGGCACATGCGTATGAAGGTTCTACTCGGGATCCATGGCGTATGGGATGTTGTTGATCCAGGTTCAACAGATGCAAAGAAGAACAACATCGTAATGGGTTTATTATTCCAATCGATTCCGGAAGATCTGATATTGCAAATCGGGAATCTCGAGACGGCAAAAGAGATGTGGGATGCGATCAAATCCCGCAACCTTGGTGCAGATCGAGTTAAAGAAGCACGACTACAAACATTGAATTCCGAATTCGAAAGTTTGAAGATGAAAGAAACGAGCACGATTGACGAGTTCTCTTCAAAACTATCAGGTATTGCTAGTGTTTCGGCGTCACTCGGAGGAATAATCTCGCAAGAAAAGTTAGTAAAGAAATTTCTTATGAGCCTTCCTAACCGATTCGTGCATATTGTGGCGGCACTCGAGCAAGTTTTGGACTTAAAAACCATTACTTATGAAGATGTTGTTGGAAGACTAAAAGCTTACGAGGAACGAACCAAAGATCTTGTTACTAAAGATACCGAAAAAGCATCTGATTCCGGTGAAAGCTACTGTATTCCAGAACCGAAAACACAAACCGAAATCAAGACTCAAATCGTGGCAGAGGGCGTGGTGCATATCGAGGGGGACGAGGTCGGGGACGAGGTCGTGGTAGGGGTAACACCCAAAACCATGATAACCGGGATGATGAAAAGAAAAAAGGTAACAATGAAAAGAGAGATATGTCAACAATTAAATGTTACCGTTGTGACAAATACGGACACTTTGTGTCAAGATGCCCGGACCGATGGCGTAACCATGAAGCAAACCTAAATGACGCTCGAGAAGATGTAAATCACGAGGAAGGAACATTCTTCATGATGAAAGAAGAGATAGTGTTTCTAAATGAAGACAAATATGTTCCTCCCAAAGTTAAACCGAACCAAGATGATGACAATATTTGGTATCTCGACAATGGTGCAAGCAATCACATGACCGAAAAGTATTCTTACTTTTCGGAATTGAATGAACGGATAACCGGAAGAGTAAGATTTGGAGATGGCTCGTGCGTTCACATAAAAGGGAAGGGATCGATTTTGTTCGAAGGTAAAAACGGAGAACAAAAACTAATGAAAGATATTTACTACATTCCATCACTTCAAAGCAATGTGATAAGTCTCGGTCAAACTACAATATCCGGATGCGATATCCGACTTTATGGTGATTTCTTGACAATGAGATATCGGAATGGAAGGCTGCTCATGAAAGTCCCACGGAGTGAAAATCGTCTTTATAAAACCCGACTGAAAATTGGTAAGCCTAAATGTTTACAAGCAAAAATTGATGATGAGTCTTGGTTATGGCACGAACGTCTAGGCCATATCAACTTTGGTGCGGTGAATATGATGCACAAGTTGACTAATGGAGTGCCGATTTTAAAACATCAAGATCAACTTTGTGAAATTTGCGTGATAGGCAAACAACACAAGCACACGTTCCCGAAGAAAACTAAATATAAGTCTACAAATATTCTCGAAATAGTGCACAGAGATATCTGTAGACCAATTGATCCTCCCACTCAAGCCGGTAATATTTATATATTAGTTCTTATTGATGACTTTTCTAGATACATGTTGTCTTTTTTGTTAACGCATAAAAAGACGCGGCGGATGTAATCAAAAGATTTAAAAAGTCAATCGAAAACCGAACCGGCAAAGAATTAAAAACATTCCACACGGATAGAGGCGGTGAATTTACTTCAAACGATTTTAACCGCTTTTGGAACGAAGAAGGTGTCGCTAGAATGTTAACGGCTCCGTACTCACCCCAACAAAACAGTATAGTAGAACGACGAAACCGGACGCTAATCGAGATGGCACGATGCCTTATGAAAGCAAAACAGGTTCCAAATCAATTTTGGGGCGAAGTCGTTCCACATGCAACTTATTTAATTAATCGTACCCCTACGCGAGCATTGGTAGGAGTTACACCTTTCGAGAAAATTTACGGTCAAAAACGAATCTTGAAGGATTGAAGGTGTTCGGATGTGTCGCGTATGAAAGAATTGTTTCAAAACACCTAAAAAACTAGACGATAGATCGAGACCATTGGTTTATTTTGGAAAAGAACCGGGTTCGGGAGGTGATCGCCTATTTAACCCTGAAGAAAATAAAATCGTTATAAGTTGCAATGTTTCTTATAATGAAAAAATGGCATGGAAATGGGATAAAGAAGGAAAAGAAGTGCGTGAGATCAAGAAAAGTGAATTTGGCACTTTTAATGCACCATGGCTTACAACAAATTGGTCTGCTCAACCAAACCAAATTGCAGCCGATGAGGTACAACCCACTGCCACGCCACAACAACTTCAAGCAGCAAGCTCATCTGCAACGAGCCAATCAGAGTCGAACAGCGATAACGAGTCCGACGGGAACAACGAAATTGAACCTAACCAGGTACGTCGTTCCAATCGCAACTCGGTTTTACCTACTCGTTTAAATGATTATGAACTAAACATGTATGAATTAATGCTAACATGTGATGATGAGCCAACGAGCTTTAAAGAAGCCACTGTGAAACCAGAATGGCTTAAGGCAATGAAAAGTGAAATCGAGTCGATCGAAAAGAACAAAACATGGAAGTTAGTACCTCTACCCAAGCATGCCAAACCAATCGGACTAAAGTGGTTATATAAAATTAAAAGAAATGCAGATGGATCAATCTCGCGGTATAAAGCGAGGCTCGTAGCAAAAGGCTATGTACAAGAATACGGGATTGATTTTGATGAAGTATTCGCGCCAGTAGCTCGACTCGAGACAATACGATTATTGATTGCTCTTGCGGCTGGTAACGGGTGGAAGATTTACCACTTAGATGTGAAGATCGCCTTCTTACACGGTGAATTAAAAGAAGAAGTGTACGTAAGTCAACCAGAAGGTTTCGTAAAGGCGGGAGAGGAAGAAAAAGTTTATAAGTTAGCAAAAGCTTTGTACGGGTTACGACAAGCTCCAAGGGCATGGAACATAAAACTTGATGGCATCTTACGCGAAATGGGCTTTAAACGGTGCTTGCAAGAATTAGCGGTGTATAAAAAGGTTTCAAGAGGTGAATACATCATCGTGGCCGTGTACGTGGATGATTTATTCGTAACGGGAACGTATCATGAAATTACAAGCCAATTCAAAAGCATGATGTCTTCAAAATTTGAATTATCAGACCTTGGCAAGTTAACTTATTATTTGGGCATTGAAGTCTCTCAAGAAAATGATCATATATCAATTAAGCAAGCAAACTATGCTATGAAAATATTGAAAGAGGCAGGCATGGAAGAATGTAATGCTACACAATGTCCAATGGAACCGGGACTAAAATTATCAAAAGCCAAGGATGAACCAGAAGTTGAAGCCACTTATTATCGGAGGGTAGTAGGTTGCTTGCGCTACCTCCTTCACACTCGTCCGGACTTATCTTACTCGGTCGGGGTAGTTAGTCGTTATATGCAAAGTCCGAGAGTATCTCACGCGCGAGCAGTCAAGCAAATACTTCGTTACCTCCGCGGTACAATTTCACTTGGAATCATATACGAGAGATGTAACGAGTTAAAACTTCTGGGTTATAGTGACAGTAGTCACAATGTAGACCCGGATGATGGTCGGAGCACTACCGGTCACGTTTTCTTTCTTGGCAAATCCCCCATCACATGGTGTTCACAAAAACAAGATACCATAGCCTTATCCTCTTGTGAAGCGGAATTCATGGCAGCTACATCGGCTGCATGTCAAGCAGTGTGGCTAAGGGAATTACTCGCAGAGGTGACCGGATTAAAGAAGCAAAAGGTATTGATACGAATAGACAACAAGTCTGCCATTGCATTGTCTAAAAACCCGGTGTTTCACGGAAGGAGCAAACACATTCACACCCGTTTCCACTTCATTCGACAGTGTGTTGAAAAAGAGCAAGTTGAAGTCGAACATGTAGCGGACGAAGGCACTTGCACGAGTCAAGTTTGGTGCTATGAGGTCGATGCTCGGTGTGTGTGAACTGCCGACTCAACCGTTCAGGGGGTGATTGTTGGAGAATGGCTGGATCGTCCATGGGCTAAATGCTGCGGGCCGACCCATCAAGTGACTTGGAGTGCAATCCAAGATAATCTCATATTTGGATAGTTTCCTATCTCTACGTAACTGATAGACTAGGAATTGTAATCCAATAAGAATTCATCTACTTATCTATATATATTGAATATGATGTATAGATTAGTACCAAGACAATTGTTAGAGTTTTTATGTAACCGAATTGCTCTAATATTAATCAACGTGTTTCTTTGGTTGGTTAATCTGTTCTTCATACTTTATACTGTATATATCAATACGAATAAACCTATTAACATAACAAATTATAAGAGCATAGGGTACGACTTAATATTAAAGAAATTTTTGCGTCTTTAATATGATTTTAATAACCACATCAAAATTACCTTCATTCGTTTAATATTTTATAACATTCATTTGAGAACTACAAAAAATAATACAAACCAATTAGGCAATTACAATATAGGAAGGAAAGAAAAAAAAAAAAAAGAGAATTCTTTTAACTCAGTGTCGTCCCTTTAGCGACGGGGTATTTGGCGTCGGGCATGGTGTCGTTTGGCGAGCTTTGACGCCACCAAAGGTCCATTGGCGTGACTTTAGCACAATGACACCACAGGCTCTAACAAATAAAAAGTTTGTTTGTCTTTGTCTTTGTATTTGTGTTTGTGCTCGTTTATTTGTACGATTAAAATTAAATGAATTATAACAAACACAGCCAGTTAGTGTTGGTTCAAAGAAACACTATCCCTTACAATACGTGAAAGTTAATATAGGTGTAATTTGCAGCCCTGTATAAGACTTTTTTTTAGTTTTAATTTATTTGAGGTGTCTGTTTTGACTTTAAGTTTTTTAACAAATACTCTCTCCGTCCCATAAAGAAGTTTACATTTCTCTTAGGTACAAGATTTTAGGTGATAGTTAGTGGTGGGGTCACTAGTAATACTTTTGATTAAAATATAAGGTTGGATTGGAGAGAGAAAGATAGTTTGTGGATATTAATTGTGGAGTTCTTAGTAATAAAAATATTTTATTACGTGGGATCCATCAAATGTGAGAAATGTAAACTTTTTTGTGGGACAAAAGTTTAGTAAGAAATGTAAACTTTTTGGGGGATGGAGGGAGGAGTATTTAGCTTAACAATAAAATTTTGCTTATGCTCTAACCCTACATCCTCAAAGATCTCTCGTTTCCGAGAGTTTGTGGTATGGTCGTATTGACACGCAAACGCAACAAAAATCTCATAAAGCTATTCACAATAAATTAAAGTTTAACAGATCAACTGATGAATTAACAAATTTGCTTTTCATTATTTTAAAATGGAGGCCTTTTCCCCATTCCGTTGACATTTGAGAAAAATCCCACCAGATCTCGTCTATAAGGTAAATACGTTTTCCTCTTGCCGGCTTCATTTTCCGATCTTCTTTTCACGTAAAATAGTTCGTGAACCGGAGTTTCCGCCTTCAACTTACCGGAGACTTTTGAGACCTCACCGGAATTCCGTTTTTGTTTCGGACTATCCACCTTCTTAGGAGCTAACAACATCACCGGCTCCTTCCCTTCACTGTTGCTCCGCCGGAGCAAATACCGGATACTCCACCGTTTAGATCCAGATCCGGTCGAGCTACTCTTCTTACATTTAGTTATAGAAGGTGATGATCTACCGTCCGTCTTCGGCCTCCACACGCAGTATGTTCCAGAAGGTAGATTTTCCAATTCGTCGGCTTCCGATGATGAATAAGAAGACGATTCTTCTCGTTCATCAATAAATAGTTTCCGTAAGTGACTAGTAATAGAAGCAGAAGCATCAATTCCATAATCCTTTGATTTAATCTCGCGATCTACCTCATCGTTTACCAGAAGATCGCGATTGAAAACAGGAAAAACAGTCCAGGCTCGTGAATCGATATTTTTCGGTGAATCTTCTTCGTCACTTAATAGTAACGAAAACTCAAAATCTTCACCTTCAGTTTCTTCAATTCTGTGAAATTGAGCTTCTTGTTCTTCACGGATGACTTTAGCTGCCGCCATGGATGTGGTTGAAGTATTAGAAGAGTAACAACTGAAGCTAGGAGAGACTCCAGATTCTTCGATTTTGGCCTCTTGTTGCATTTTTAGCTGATTAAATCTTAGTAAAAAATATGATCTGTTTTTGTTCTTATACAGCGGAATGAGAACGACTTTGATGAATGAGGGTGGAGAAATTGGTAGTCAGGATATTTATAGAGAGGAGAACGCGATCGGCTATCTTGGTGCTTAGCGCGTGACTATATTTATTACATATTGATTTTTTTATAAGCATGAAATAATTTTAGCTGACTCATCCTTCGGGATATAATTTAAGAGAATTGATATTGATACTTTTAGTAATTATACCATATAGTACATATTTTATAATTGGGATTTTCTAACTCATGTCCTAAGGGCATGAGATAAGAGGCATTTAATGAACTAGAATTTCCTTAAACAATTGAAATTACATTTAATGAATCTTATAAATTAGTAAAGAATGAAGTTTATTAATGATTATTTATACATTTTTAGAAAGATTCAAGATTATTAAATGTCTCTTATCTCATGTCCTTAGGGCATGAGTTAGCCAAACCCTTTATAATTAACTCTACAAATATTAAGCATTAGATGTGATACATCCACTAAAAATTATGGTAAGAAAATCACCTTCTATAATTAAAAGGTTGTCTAACAACCGTATGAAATAAAAAGTATTATTGACCAAAATTATTTTTTACATATTAAAAATCATTAGGATAAAGTTTAACTTTTATATCTCTATTAAATATAATGTTTATGTTTCTATATAACTAAAAATAATGGATTTTTTAATTATTATTATTATAATAACTGTATGTTTCTATGAATAGTGCTACGCAAACAGCTTAATTATTAAAATACAAAAATTTCTCAACATAAAAATGAAATATTTGTTGGTGGAAGATTTGGCTTCAATTGAAGAATAGAGATATATCAAAAAAAATATCAACATTCTTTATTTGATTTTTCATTAATGCATTTTAACATTGATCTATTTTCCTAATTAATGTATTTTTACTTTTTGTAAATTGTAACATATTCTTTTATTAGTTGAAAATATATTGGATATAGAAAAATTAAAAAAGAAAAAGAGGTGGGACACATGGAAGATATGAGTCCTGTGACTTCGTAATAGGAGAAATGCAATTTCTAGTGAATGTTATAGTAAAGTTATAAAGCTAAAATGCAATGTTTTTTTACTGATCGGGGTGTACAGTAGGGATGCACACAAACCGGTTTTTGACCAAATCGGTTTCGGGTTTGACCAAAACCGGTTTTGGTCAACGCCGGTCATAACCGGTTTCTCCAATAACCGGTTTCGGTTAGTAACCGGTTTCAACCCTCGAAAACTCTAACCGTTTAATGGGTATTGTAACCGGTTCGGTTCGGTTATAGACCGGTTAACCGGCCAAAACCGGTGTGTTGACCAAATTTGTGGTCGGTTTTGGTCAAAACCGGTTTCGGGTAACCGGTTACTAACCGGTTCGAACCCTAAAAACCCAAACCGGTTAGGAACCGATCGGTTAGACAAAAACCGAACCGGTTATGGTCAAAACCGGGTTTGACTGGTTCGGTTTCCGGTTTCGGTTTCGGTTTCGGGTATTTTGTGCACGGCTAGTGTACAGGCCGGATCGAAAAACAGGTGTGATACCCGTCGGATTAGCTGAGTCAATGTGAAGATGTGAGGTGGATTGAATCGCCGAGTTTTTTTACCTAACCGTCCGGTTGAACCGGGCTCAAAGAACCGGATTGAGCCGGAATTTCTTATTTTTAAAATTTTAACCTTATGGCTATTTAACGCTTCTGTGTGTCTTGAAATGTTTTAACCTAATGTCACAATCCTGAATTATCACATTTCTTCTTTCTTTATCATCTTCAATTCTTCATAATCAGTAATTTTCTGAATTACGATTACTTACAAAAAAATTCATAACCAACGACATGTTCGATTCAAAATACAGATTTTAATACATTGATAATAGTTTATTGACCGCTAAAAGAATTAGTATGTGATAAATTTTTATACCATAATTTTATTGTATACATCATAACTTTACAACTATACTTGTATAATTAACTGTAAATTTTTTACTGTGTAATATGTTTGTTAAAAATGATAGTGTAAAAATTAATTTTCAAATTTTAGTAGAATATCAATGATGAGATAACAAGTATAATTATATATTTATATGGTTAATGTAAATTTACTTTTGAAATAATAATAAAGGAGAGTTGACATTCTAGAAGAGTATAACAGCAAATCCATGACGTTAGTTGTGTGGATAGGGTCGTCCCTGAGCATGGGCGACAAGGGCGGCCGTCCAGGCCCACAAAATTTAGGGGCCCATTTTCAAAAAAATCAATCATGTATACGTATGTGTAAACTCATTTGAATCAAAGTAAGTCCAAAAGAATATTGAAAATAGGCAGACTACATAGTCCAACCCAGAAATTTAACTTGAGTATTGGAGCGACACTTTAAATTTGGCGGAATTTTTTTATTATTTGGGGATAATTACGTCAGAAGGAAGCAAAGTTTTCTACGAGCTATAAACTAAACAGGTTAGCATTTCACTTAAAAGATTCCATATAGATGACAAAACGTTATTAAGTGCATTTTATATAACAATAATTAATTCAATATTTTATTATGCAAAAGGAATATTTCACACTCAAATTATAAACTATATTTCCATGTTTGACCCACTTCATATTTTCGAATCTTCAAACACAATCTCGAGTCATGGTTTTAAAAAGTTGGTCTTGACTATGTTATGGGATGCTAGGTCCGGTTTGATCATGTTGTCATGCCATGATCCAACACTTAAACATAATATTTAACGTATGTAAATGTCCAACTTGATTCACATTTACCTGCATTAAGCTATGCTTTTTAGAAGTGTTAAAGGTCTGATATTCCGAAAATGAAGAAGAATAATGATAAATTATGTTATAAATTCATAATTATGTGTTTTTCTCTCTTTTTTTTTTGTATAATTATATATATATAATAATAATTTATATACATAATTATAACCTCATATCATGCTAATTAGGAAATGTCATACTCTCGTCGTGACTTTTAAGGCTTAAGATTTGACTATGTTGTCACGTCACATCTCACATTCTTTAAAGCCTTGATTTAAACCACTCTTTCATGATTATAAACCATTTTATAAAACACAAGGGATGATTAAAAATAAAAATAAAAGTTGAAAAATAATGAATCAGGAATCATATTAATTGACACAAACTTGTCACTTATTTTAAATATAAATTTTAGTTGTTTACAATTAGTTTAAAAAGGAAGTTGTTATGGGAGTCGTTAACCTGATCACATTATTTAATACTGAACGCTAACTAAGTTTTTTGTTGGTTTCTAATGACAAAAATAATATCGTTTTTTATTTTTTTATTTTTTTATTTATTTTTTTTGCATGCTAAAGCTTACAAATAACTGAATAAGTAAAACATATTGTTTAATTGTCCGCAGGCTCTTAAATTAATATTGCATCAATTAGTCTTTGTTGTATGTATTGCTAATCGCAAATATAACTTCACATGTAGAGGACATATCTTTTTAAAAGCATAATCTTTATTTTTTAAGTGAGGAAAAAGATTTACATCTCACAATTTTCATGATCTGATTTTATCAGAATTAGATATCTTTAATGTTGTAGTTGTGTTCCATATTTTAATGGTTTAAGGCAAAGGTGAACAAATGAAGCAAATGGAGGAAGGCACGTGCAAATATATCACGAAATAAAGAAGCACCAAAAGTCAATGATAGAAGCTTCTTAAAAATTAACTTTTGTTCCACCCGCACCCCGTACCTTACTTACTCACCAAGAAAAAGGTGTGAACCACACAAGAAATTTCATATACATAATGGAAATTAATTAATTTCGTATATTAAAGAGATAAACCTAATTTCATCTTAACTTATAATTTGGCATCGAAGTTCACAAATCATAAGAAAAGGTTTGAACCACACAAGAAATTTCATATACGATGTACATAATCAAAGTTGATTGTTATTCTTGACAATTACTCATTTATGATTAACTAAGAAGAAATTGTATAAATGAACAATCTAATTATTCACGCAACACATATGGGTAACTGAGCCATAAAATGTTCAGTATGAATCATTTAAAGTTAGTTAATTATTCTATTTCGGTTATACGTTAATCTGATGAGTGACTAAATACAATAAGCTAGGTAGTGTATGGTATAAGGAAATGAAAGTGGGAATAAAATTGATCAATTAGTTGGAATAAATAAAATGTATTTGTTTACCAAGCGAAAATGGAATGAGTCATTCCATAATGAATGTGATTCTTTCCCTTTTAAAAGCTGAAGTCTTAAAGTTGTTGTGTTATGAGGGTGTAGATGTAAAAATTCTAAATAAGCTTTCTCAAATACTTATAAATGCTTATGAAGTTTAAATAAACTTAAAAACTTATAAGCCCTATAAATGTGCCTCTCAAACACCCGCTTCCTACCTACATAAATAGGGTTGAGGATGGACGAAATTTTATGAAAAAGAATAAAAATTTAAGATATAACTGATTGTATAATTTTGATTACTTGTAATCAAAATTCTTGTTTAGGTACATTAAAGATACATGCAAAGCGATATTTATGCACGTCATATCTAAGATATAACTTATTACATATACGTAATTTTTTTCGTATTAAGATGCAGGGGTGTCTTTGAGGTGGTGCAGGAGGTGCAGTCGCACAGGGCCCATATTTCATAGGGGCCCAATTTTTATATATATCTTATATATATAATATTAAAATTTAAGCCAACTTAATAGAAAAAATATTAGAAAGTCCAAATTTTTATAAAAATCTTGTATCCAGGGGGCTCATTTTCGTATTTTCCCACAGGGCATTCAAAATGTCGGAGACGCCTTCAAATCATCCTTCATTTCGACGATGCTATTGCCCCTTGTTGCCCATTTATTCCACAACAGATCCCCTCCATACCCATTGATAATTTCCCCATGTTTGTATAAGAAGAAATCATGTTCGTACACGTGTAGACAGAAATTATTTGTGTATACGTGTCCATTCAGCACCTTATGTTAATTAATCAATATACCAACGAAATCCTACGCGACTATGTTATAGTTGTAATTTTTTTTGAACAACAAAAACAGGCAAATCATCACCCCACCAGGAGACCCCACCACAACTAAATATAAACAACTAGAGAATTAACATAAATTTACAAAATACAAAGGACACCACCACCTAAAAAATACACAAAACTGCAATCCATCACACCTACGAACTAGTAAAGGAGCCAAACATACATCAACATAGTTGTAAATTTCTGTAGATACATCAATATATATCCTTAAATATGTTAAAGCTTGAATATAATGATGGTAGAAATCATTAATATACACGTGTATTGTGTTCATTGGTGTTTGGCGAGGGTGTAAACTCCCAGAAATATATGTTAGTTGCTACAGCCACACGTGTATGGACACTAGTTTTCTCGTTGGTTGTGCCCAACAAACGCATTTACGTCGAGGGTTACTCGCTACGGTTTACCAACATTTGACATTGGAGTGACTAAAAACTAAAATTTCTTTGTCTTCGTGTCCAAACAATCGTTGTCTTAGTGGCCCACCAACATTAATGACTCAATCAACATCGATAATTATTAATGGTTCGATTCATGGACATGAAGGTCGGGTGTTTAGTGACGCAAAGTGTACAATTGTTATAGTGATTGACAGTTGGAGCTCTCGGTGGCAATTCAAATTGGATTGGAGGGTTTAGGTTTACGATTTTGCGGGTAAGAAATATTTAATCTAAAACTAATATGTTAATATAAATGGATATGATATTTCAATCATAACATGTTTACAACCACTATATCATATTTAATTAAAAAACTTAGCAGTTTAAATGTATCAAAGGGGTCAAATATGTGAACTTTTAAATGTGTATGCAAAACCTCCTAAAGTATATCTATTTTTCAAATATATTTATAAACAACTAATGTATAAATAAATTTCCTTTTTTAAACATGTTTCAATTAATTAATCGGGTTGACATGTCAACCCATTTAAATTATTATCAACCCAAACATAACCCGTTAAACAAACAGGCCAGCAAAGTCATCCTAATACTAACCCGAAACTTGTTTACCTTAACTTTAACCTATTTATTTTCGTGTCTATGTCAAATCAATTTTTAGGTCAATTTGCCACCCATTAGAGCTACGGACCTAAAATTTTGAAGAAAAATATAATTTGGATGAAATTGGCAGCTTTCTAGGCCAATTCCATTTGGACTCTTACGATGATGGATCAATGAATCTAAAATGATAATTACATTACGTAATCAAAATTCAGCGTACTATATGAAGATAAAATATAAAGAAAATTAATTGTTTTTATACATTAAAAGAATTCAGAGCAAGTATTTAATTTGGGGGGGGGGGGGGGGGTGATTACTTCATACATAAAGGGAATTCATTTCTATACCACGGTTTTTAAGGTCTATTCCACAAGGAATAAGTTTTACAGCATACTGTACAACCACCTAAAGCAATAATTATGGTATACTCATTAAAAGTTATGGTGTATTTATCACAGAAAAGCTACGTGTGTATGTCACATCAGACTTCAGAGTTCATAAAGGCTCAAACTGGGCTTTATAAATATGTTCCATTTGGGCCCTTATTTGGCCCGTTCAAACCAAATATTAAAATTATTTCCGACACACACGTATTGACATAAAACTTAAATCCGTGACCACTGGTTTCAGTAAAAAAACATGTATCACATTAATTAACTAATTACAACTAATAATATATCATATATACCCCTAGCATTTACATATTACATGTTACACAAACCCTTCTATACACAAGAGTATATAAAAGGGTATGCAGGTAAATTCACAAAATAAACAAAAGCAAACACAACCCTATCTACATCTCCCTGTGGCTATTAGACTTCATCCTCTCACTCAAATGGTCCATTTTGTCCTTCATCCTACCTGGCAACTCACCACCATTCTCACACTCACACCCTTCAGACCGCCTTCTTTGAATTTCATCATGGTACATAGGATGAAACCGTGTTTGAAAAGCCCGATAAAGAAAATAAGGTAATAAAGTTGAAACAACCACCAAAAAGGTTGTCATCCAGTAAAACGGGCTGGGTGCACACGCTTCAACAAACACCCGATAAGCTGTTCTGGACCATTCGGGCTTCATGTACCCGTAAATTACTAAAAAAACATACCAGAAGAAGATACTGCCCCAAATGAAGAAATGCTGGATCCAGGTGAAGTAGTTGATGGATAGTGCCATCTGGCAGTTGACTGCCCACACGACACATGTATACATAATGACACCTAGGATTTGGTAGTCGATGACCTGGCCGTCTTCACGGAAGGATTGGTGGATTGTGGAGTTTTTGCAGATGAAGAATATGATCATGGAGCTTAGAATACCGTTGAACATCCATCCCAGGATTCTTGGCCAGTTGAAGAGGATGTTTTGTACTCCTTCTTGATACAGCAACGGGTACTGTCAAATTTGAAATTTTAGGTTAGTTTTTGATCAAATTTAGAGGTGACATGTTTATTTATTAATGGGGAGATTTGGGTTATGTTTTATCTCTATTAAGTCAAACGGGTGACACCAAAATATAATTAGATTAATACACATGGGTTGAAATGTTGAATGGTCAAACATGTATTTTTACTACAAAATCATTTTACTTTAAAAAAATAAAATGATCACCTTTAAACAGAGTCGTGCAGAAACATCTTGATCAAAAACACCAAGAGCAATAACGGGAAGTGATGTGAAGAAAACATTATAAAACGACATGTACCAATCGTTGTAAGCAGGTTGCCCAGAAAAAGAAGCATGTGCCTCAAACCATAAAAGTGTGAAGCCAAATGCAATGTTTTTGTAAAAAAAGTAACATATCTGCATTAAATTAAAAAAATGAATATATTGAGTAAATAAAATGAAATGAATAAGATAATGAATTACCATCATAGCTATTCGTCTGTAACACCAATGTCCATGAACCAATAATAATCGTTCAAGAAAACGAAACTGAGCTATAGCAAAATCACTTGCCATCACAGCCTATAATAACAACACAATCTTTATAAAATTTCTGTTTAATAAATTTACTAAAAGAAAAATAAACCTGCATTCCTTCTGCACCACTAATTCCAACACCAATATCAGCTTCTTGAAGCATCCCAACATCGTTTGCACCATCACCAATTGCTAATGTTGTTTTTCTTGTTCCTTCTTTTACCATTTTAGTAACCTTCACATGTGTTTTAGTCAGTTTATATTCAAATAAAACAGGAAATTAAAATTTAATTACTTACAAGAGCTTTTTGTTTAGGGGAGGAACGGCAGCAAATGACAGATGAGCAACCAATTGCAACTTCTAAAAACGAGCTTTCCAGATCTGGTTCGAGTGCGTAAGTTAATGATCTCCCATCAATTATCAAACCAAATAAAACCGAGCTATTTTTTGATAAATCCAGTTCTGATCTTCCTTCTCTTAATTGCTTCTTTATGCTTTCTCTAGATGCCTGTAATTAGTAAAGTACTAATATTATCTAGAATATTCATTAACTGAATTTCACCTTAGGTCGCAAAATGGATGGGTCGGGTAGCAGGTCAAAACGGGTCATTTTTGTACATGCCGGGGCAGGTTACCCAGAAAAAAGAACGCTGTTACTTTCTTTATAAAATGATTTTAGAAAAAATTAGTACACATTATCCCTAACAAAAATTATATTGTTTCGATAAAAGCAAATTTTTTAAATAAATATGATTTAGGAGGTTAAATGCATAAAAACAACAACTTTGACCTATTTCAGCTAACATAATTTTTAATTTGACCCATTAGCCACCTAGAGATAGAACATAACCCAAATAAACCCGTGAATAAGTAAACGGGTCGAAATTCTACCTTTGCAATAGCCTCCCTATCGTTTAGCTTTTCTAAGGCATTAATATCAGGAGAATCTAATGTGATCACTATTTGCTTCATTCCTTGAACTAACAAGCTACAAGCATACCTGTAAATGTCAGAAAGTCAACATCAATGATTTACATTCATTATAAAAAAATATCATTTAAGTAAATAATACTTGTGATCATACCCTATATTTATTGCAGTCTCCATCTTATCACCAGTTAAGACCCAAATCTTAATCCCAGCATTTGCAAGTTTCTCTATGCATTCAGGAACCTTAAACCCAACATAACATTCTTGCGTTAGAACAGGGTGGGCCCCGCGGGTCAAATGGGTACAGATTAAAACTTGATTTTTTTTCTATGAATAATTAGTGTGTTAAAATTGATTAATGATAATATAATATTTTAAAATGTTTTAGGAGGTTTTATACGACTTTCGACCAGTTCGGCCCATTTTATGAGTAAACGGGTCAACATTGCCTCCTCTAGTTTCTAGTACAATTTAAAAAGAAAGACTTTTATACCCCTTTTTGAAGTTTATCCTCGACTGCTGTAGCACCAAGTAAAATTAAATCCCTTTCAATCTTCTCAGCAACAGAATCAACCAAATCATCCCGATCTAATGATACCGAATTTTTAGCATTTAAAAATTCCTCCGCCCATATTTTATATTCTTCTTCATCAAGAGCACGATATGCAATTACCAAAGTTCTTAAACCTGCTTCGGCATATTTGTTGATATGATTCTTTGTTTGATCCTCAAATGGTTGACTTTTTTTACAAAGTCTTTCAAACATGACACTGGATGCATGCAAAAAGTTTAAAAATGAATAAAATATTTAATTAAATTATGAATATTTAATAATTTGTTGAAAAGAGAGAAACCTGTCAGCGCCCTTGCTAAGTAATAAGAGCTGATTTTCTGCGTTTCTGATGATTACTGACATTCTTTTACGAGCACTGCTGAATTCTATCATGTTTAGGAGCTCATATGATCTGTAAAAATAATTGTTTAGAAAAAATGTAAATACTAATTCAAGAAATTTATGTTATTATTGAAATAATATACTTTTTAATCATATTATCTCTAACGAGTCAAATTGGTCAAAAGTGAAAATATATACAAATCTAGGCCAAAAAATGTTTCAGGTCAATCCACGAGGCTTGCCCGTTTTGCCATCTCTTAAACAATATATTATCGGTACTATAATTAGTTAGAGGAACCAACTTTCTTGGTTATTTTCTATCATTTTCTATGACTAAAGATAGTTTAAATAATTTAAAAAATGTATCTCATCTCACCTGTCAACCGTTTTGCCATTTTCACATTCATGCAAAGAAATACTTGTTTGTGTCCTTTGGAAAAACTCAAAACCGAGTTCTTTTGCAGCTATAACAAAAGCAGCTTCATCTGGTGACTCAGCTTCATATGACAGCTCACCACTTTCCTTATTAACATCAGGTATTGCAGTATGACAAATAGCCAAAACTCGAAAAAACTTGTGAATAATATCAGAATTCGGTTCATTAATCCATTTTCCACCCATAATTCTTTCATCCCAGAAATTAAAACCTTTAACCGACTTCCCAGATTCCACAACATCATTGTTTGATATATTTGAAGAAGTATTACTATTACCAACATCTGCCAGCTCAGCATTTTTCCTTTTTGCCAGAGCTAATTCCACTTCTGTCAAACCACGACCATAAGCAACGCCTGCTATTGAACATTTAACAAATTCCATTGAATTACATGTTAATGTACCGGTTTTATCAGACAAAATTGTATCAACTTGACCTAATTCTTCATTTAAATTTGATGTTCTAGCACGAGCTGGTCTGTTTGTTTCTTCATGGTACATATCTTGATCTTGATTTATGAAAATACTCTGTAAAACTTTAACCATTTCAATTGAAACGTATAATGATATCGGGATTAAATACCCGTATAACATTAGACCCGTTAAGAAATGTAGTAAAGCAGCTAAAACGGGTCGGTTCGGGTCATAAAGAGCAGTTGTACGACCCGGTTCAAGATACCATCTTCCATAACTACCATTGGTTAAATCCCGGTTAGTTCTTAACCCGAAGAAAATTGACCCGATAAACGATATTGAAATTAAAGTACTGAATAAAATGTAGATTATTTTATCCATTCTTTTTTCGATTTTACTTCTTTTTGAAGGTGGGTCTGTTGCATTTTGCATGACTTTAGTATCATGGCCCGTGAAAATAACGATCCCATAAATAAATTCGGTATTTCTTAATTTGGAATCACGTAACAGAATTTGTTGTAGTGAGAGTGGATATTGTTGATTATTATATTCCAAACTTCCAACAAATGAGTAAAGATCTTCATTTGGGTCTTCACATTTAACCACTGCTTTAAATTGGTCAAACGAGTTGTCATCGTTTAAGGAAGATGTAACATCGAATGCATGTTTTAATTTAAGGTTTGTTTCTCCATCTAAATTCATGGTTTCAACATAGCAAATTCCATCTGGATAGCTTGATGAAAGGAGAAGAAGATCTGCTGGAAAGTATTCGTCTTTGTTGACTTTGACTAGATCACCAACACGTAAATCTTTCCATTTGTTTTCAGAAAATGAGTTATTTTTGTAAACATGGATTTTCCGATTGTTGGCCTTTATGTCCTGAAAATTATAAAAAAACACAGTTTTGCAAAATTATAAACCTAAACGAGACAAAAAAAACAACCAAAAAATCAGTTATTTTACCTGTTTTCTACGTCTCCAATCTTCCACACCTTCCTTTGCCATTGTTGCCCCAATCACTACCATTAAAGGAAAAAGAATACTGGAAGCCCTAAAGGGTGCTAATGGACTAAATGAAACACAAGCTACAACAAGAAAATAAATATTTGCAACTCTTCTGAATTGCTCAAACAAAGATTTTGGAAAGAAATTAACCGCTGTATACTTAGTTGTTGAGACATAATTACCCCTGTATCTGAGCTGATATGCATCTGGATTATCTGGATCATTGCAATACACAACTCTAGAGAAACCTTTTTGCCCAATTTGACCATGTTCATCTCTTGTTGATGGCCGGAAACATGATAGAGAATAAATTTTACTAAACTGCACTTTATCATGCCTACCAAACACCATCTTCTCAACGTATGTCCCCCAAAAAACCCTAATCTGTTACAAACTAAGCCCCCTGGACCCTTTCAAATTCCTATTAGAGACAGCTATCACACACATTCCGACAAAAAAATGACCAACTAAAAGTCAACAAAAGACGTTTAATCAGAAATACATTCATCAATACTGTATAGATTACAGAGTTTTTGAACTATAACCATGATTAACTTAACTAATTAACATCCAAAATCAAAATATTGCGAAATACAGATCTCCTGAGCCTGATCCGTAACTATATTAACTCCACTTTCCAAAAATGGAAACCGCTTTTGATTTCAGCTTCAATTTATGAAGTCGATACAAGTAAGCAGTTGTGTTTTACGAATTTTGAAAATGAAATATGAACGTTTTGAAGTTCAAATTGAGCTGGAGAAGAAGGTTCGAAACCCTAGAAGAAGCAAAATACACGAAACAGAGTAGACAAAATTCCTTACTTTGGTCAGAAGTTGCAGAGATCTCTTACTTCCGCCATTAATTCACTGGTTAATGGTTTAGATATATGAATGGATATATGCACATGAGAGAGTGTTTATTATATGTATTACTTTATATATTTGTAGAGGAGTAGTTAGCTTGCTGAGCTATTGCCATTTTTACAAGCAAACAAACACAAAACGATATGCAAAATTTACTTTTTTTGTATTAATTAATTAGTAAAAATCCGTAATGTTGTAGCAACTTGTTTCTCAAATATTGTTAAAAAACAATCTAGATAGAAACGTAATTTTAAGATATTATTAAAGTGATTATTACGGTTCAATTTACAAAACATTTTTCTTATAATTTTAAAAAGGGTATGCATTCCCAGTTAGAAGACTTCCCATATAGTCGAATTTTGCTCGGTATATATATGTGATCTAACTGTGTGGTTGTCATTTTCAAACATTCATTTGATCATATATTCATATGCTAAATATTTATTTAAAAAGTGACTGAACTCATAACTTCTAATAAGTCATTCGAGAATTTTTACCAATGTGTTATCCCCGCATGGTTTTTTTCACAAAACATTTAAATACCCTAAACAATTCCAATCAAAATAATTACAAAGTAACAAGGTAAACTTTACTAGTATTGATTTTAAAATTTTAGTGATCATTTTATTTAATAAATGACAAAAAAACGAAACAAATATTTGTTAAACTTTCATCTTCCATGCATTCATGTTCTATCCTAATTGTAATTGAACTTTGACAATTTTCACATTGTTACGTTTGTCAATTTCAGTATAATTGTTCTTCTAAGTTTTAAATTTTGTATATAAAAATAATCAAAAATGGTCAATATCCGGTTATCACGAGTCAAATTTGATAAAGTTATTCTTACAACTTACAAGCTTGATGTGAAATTAAACCCCAACAAAGATTTGTAGTTTATTTTTCATTTAAAGTACGTCCGGGAAAAGATTCAAATTGTTACAAGAAAATTGAATACAAAATTATGAACTAAAGAGCTAGGCATAGTACTCACAATAAACTTTTATATCAAAATATATATCGGGAAAAGTGATTTGTAAGCCAAATGATGTTTATTATACCACATAATTCCTTCTAAAGAAAAAAAGTTGTTATTAGTAATTTTAAGAACCATACCTATCAGATAGAAAATCATGTTAGCCTATTTATGTAAAGATGTGTCTTTTTATAAATGAAATATATAAGATAATATTTGTTAGAAAAAAAATATATGTTCCTATTCCATATAGTATTTAGCTCTTTGTATTAAATTTTTAAAATTTAAGATAAACTGAATGGTCTAATATACTGTCCTAATTACTCCACTTCTATAAAAGTTGTTACTAAGTTACTGTTTAGGTTCGAACCACTAATTTACTAACTTATCGTTCAAAAAAATATATATACTTCCTCCTATTCAAAATAAGTGATACACTTTGAGTTTCACGATTTTTGAGGCAAATGATTATAATGATAATTAAATTAGATTAATTGGATGGCTAGTGTGAAATGAGTCTCACACTTTTTAAATAAAGTGAAGTTAATGATGTTTAAAAGTAAAGTAAGGTAAATTGGTCATTTTACATAGTTAAAGTAGATAGTTAGTTGATGCGTGTCTCGTTATTTTTTGCCACATAAGGTGATTTTTCAAAGTCTTTTACTTATTTTGATTCGCTCTAAAAAAAATATATCATTTATTTTGAATCGAAAAAAGTATATACATAGGGAATGCCGGTGAATGCATCAATTTATTCTTTCAAAACATGTTTGATATAAGTAAATTGTTTTCTATTTAAAATGAGTTAAAACACACAAATTAGTTTTAACCATACGAATATTTCGAAGTATACAACCCAAACACCCAATAGTTGAGGTGTATTTTATAAAGGTTTTGATAATGACAGCCTTTAGTGTTGTCACTAACAATGGATAATATTTACAATTTACCTTTAAACTTCATTATACAAAGTATTTTCATTCTTTCTAGCAACATTCAATCTCTTCTACCAATTAAAATCCAAACTGCTCAATCTTATCTATTGTTAGTGATAGTCCTAAGGGCTGTCATTATCAAAACATATTTTATAAACCTTAAAATATAAAATTATTATATTTAAACTGGTTTAATTAAAAAATATTAAGTTTTTGTCAGATATTAATTATTTAATGGTTATTTTAAATGTGGACATAGAAAACAAAAATTAACATTTTGGAAAAAGAAAAAGTAAAGGCCGTACAGGGATTCGTTCATGCGATGGTGAAAAAAGGTTGTAGACAGAGATCGTCGGCTTTCAGTTTCTCGAACTCTTCGTCAGCAACGGCATCATTACCGTACACGTGTCACACATCTCCCCGTATAAAAGGAAAGCTGTCACTTTCCAAAAATAAATGTCATGTATGTAGGTGTCGGCCCCAAATGCAATTGCTATAACACTTTCATCTTATTACAAGAAATGTATATAAGTAGATAAATACGAGTATAATATTTGTGTACAAAAAACTAAAATATAGAGATTAAAACGGTGCTATGTTTGTACCGAACTGGTGGTATCAAGTGTTTCTGGGTCTCGTAGGTTGGTATTGGACACTGATATTAATATTTTCCTAAAATCTCGATTTTAATACTGAACTTAAGAAAAATAATGCAGATTTAATTTTTAACTTGTAAGCAGTATTATTTTCTGCTGTTTTAAAACTAATAGTACATATAACATATTATATCAACATGGTAAATTTATCAATTTCTTTAATCTTATACTCCGTATTTATATTGTTTGAATTTATCGCATGCCTCTATTACAATAATCACAATGCACATTTCTCAGTCTTTTACTCTTCACATGCTTATTATCAGGGAATAAAACCACAATGTACATATGTACTTTCAACTTTCAAGCTACTTCCGATGATTTAACATGCACGAAATTTGGTACTAGGAATTGAAAATTTTGTACCATCCAACCAACTTCCTTATTCTCGATATTGGGTACCGAAATTTCGGTACTTACGAGGTCCGAGTATCGAGTCCATTTTTTAGGAAAAAGTAGGTACTAAGTAATGTACTGGGTACTCTAGGTCCGTATCAGTTAAGTTCCAGTATTAAGTCCAGATTTCTCATCCCTACTAAAATACATAAATAAACATTGTATATATATATATAATGTGTATACACATATATAAGTTCAAAATTGGTATCAAATAAGAGTGTTTTTTTTTTTTTTTTGTTTTGTGAAAAGTGTTAAACTTAATACAAATCATCAAATAGTTTAAACTAGATGTTATGAAAAATATTAGAAAGGTTATTACTTTATAAAATCAATGTTCACAAAAGAATGTTACATCTAAATTTATAATCATATCTTTTATAATCATTCTAAAAAACATATTGCATAACATGCCACCAAAAAAAAAAACTCACGATAAAGTGCGTCTTGTCGCTTCTTATCTTACAGTACGCCTAACACCACTATCATGGAATATTTCATAATGGCGGGATCGTACCTCGCGCCTTGATGTCATCATGTCACGTTTTTATACCCTTGAATAATACCAGTAGATGTGTAAATGATTACAAGTGGAACAGAGTAGTAGTATCTTGAAAGGCAGTGTCGGCTATTTAGGTTTTGTACAAATGCTTTCCGAAATCACTTTCAAAATTAGGACCATTTCATTACATGTTTGTATCAATTTCTTGACTTGATTGGTGATAGCTTTCAAACTTATTTTATTCAATTCGGCCTATAAAAGTAGTGCCACGAATGTAGTACGGTTGTGGTACATTTCTGTTAAAAACTTATGTATTATTGTATACGTTTGGTAATAAAATTTGCTAGGTTAAATTTTGGATAATTATGATTTTTCTAACATGTACTTTAAATTTATACATTAAGATGACTTTATTAACTAATCAGTGAAAGATAGATAGGTTCTTATAGGACGATCTTCGATATTATGCATATCCCAGTAGTTGCATAAAAAATTGTATCACTTTTTTCCGTATTTTGAAATATTTAAGAATTAATTAATTGTTACAAATGTCATACATATTAAAAGATTATAAGTTAGATAAAAGAATAAATGTCTACTTCAATGAGCCTGTGAAAATTGGATCATGAATCAGCCAGAAATTACCAAATTAAACCGGACTGGATCGAGATATACTGTTTTAGTTCTTGGTTTTAATTTTTATGCAAAACGGTTCTCGGTTCGGTCCAAAATCGAAATAAACCTCAAAAAGTCGAAGAAACTTTCTCGGTTTCGGTTCTAGCCGGTTCTTGGTTTCGGTTCCGGCCGGTTCTCAGTCTGGTTCCATAAGGTCCAAAATGTCATCGTTTCAGTCCTCGGTCTAGCTGAACCATTTTCTCTGTTCTCGGTTGGGTTCAATTCCAAGCTGTTCGATTTGATTCTTAGATCGTAAACAATCCTATCCTATAGGTAACTTGTCATTTCATTCCGTTGTGTACTAAAGATCTCTTATTCAAAACCCATCCAATTCAGTTTTGTTTCATTTTAATGGTTTCTTACTTCACTCATTATATAATTAACATAGTTATATACTTATTTTACATTATAAAAAGCAAAGTTTTGTAAGTAATTATTTGTATTTTCAGAAAAATACTTCTGTCTTTCTTTTAGTTCTAAATATAAAATGTTTTCCATATTAGTAAAAATACATCTACATTCATATTTATAAGTTTTTAAAGTATTTTTTTTCTCTCTTAAGTATCAATAACATAAACAAGCAAAATAAATTTTATCAATTTATAGCAACGTACGAGTTCATTAACCCTAGTAACAATAGATGCAAAGAATCGACCCTTTTGGCAAAAAGCTGGTCATACACGTTTCATTGTATGTGGTAAAATTAGCATTTGGTCCATGAGTGGTCTACTGCCTAGGTCCCTACACTCCTATTATAGTCAATGTCCATGTTATCCCCCCTTCACAAATATACAGAATTTATTTTAGGGAAATGATATTTGTGCCTATTATATATACCTACTTATATACCTACTCACTTCTAAACTTGACATGTGTCATCCACTAATTATCTCTCTTCATATCATTCATTGATTTTGACACTTTTCATGATCAAATTGATAGACACAAGAATAAGCACATATAATAGGCACAAATATCATTACTTATTTTATTTCATAGATTGATATCAAGCTAAAGGTCATATTAACTCTAAAAGATCGGTCTAGGTGACAATTTCTGCATTATAGAAGCTAGTTCAAATCATATTATACACTATTTAAAACATATTATACAAATACTGTAAAATAATGATTATGTTATATAAAATAGTTTTTATGATGTAAAAATCATATTCATAACCTATTAACTTTAGTTTATCTTGAAAAAGTCCAAACACATATGGAAACCGAATACGTGTGGAAAAAATAAAGATTTGATCATTAATTTGCTTCTTTGGTATAGAAAAATAAATTACTACGGTTTATAAAGGGGGAAACAGAGACTATACATACAAATGGATGATGATTGCACTTAGTTCCTCCATTATGCATGTTCTTCACATTTCATTGTCACTTTAATTGAGTAGAAAAGAACACCAAAATTGGAGCTTGACAATTGAGCTACATTCTCCACTTTCAAAAGTTCCAACTTTACTTCAAGCGGAAGATCTCTATTTTCAAGCTTGTAATACTTTTGTTTCGATATATATAAAAAAACATTATTTAATTATTTAATAAATATCTTACGAAAGTGATACAAACAACGTAGAGAAATTTTGAACACTTTTAATATTTTATTAGCTTTTTGTCGCAATTCTTAATTGACAAAAAAGGTATATAATGAGTAAACATCAACTAAATAATTAAAAATTATTGTTATTGTTATTAGTATTACGCTTATTATAAGAGGAAATCGTTATTGTAGTTTTGCAAATTACTTTGTAGTTCAACATTACCATTAAACGGCACTTGAGTATAAATTGTTTCATGGAAATATTTATAAGTATTTTATATTTAGTTATTTGTACAAAATTCTTTTTAGCAGATCAGATTCAATCAGAGTAATATTATATTTTATACACTAATACACCAGTTGAATTTACAAAATCAAATTAATTAGATCACTGAAACAATGATCATCTATTACTACTAATCTTAAGGTCAACATGTTGTTAATGCATGCCATGATAAAATGTGTACATATATATGTATGTGCATGTTGAACAAGGGCACTCCCATTAGTATTTGATGATTTGATCAATAGTTCATGTTTATTGCGACGGAATTATGTCTATCGCAACTAGGGGCGTCTCTGAGATTTCGAGTGCCCTGTGCGAAAACACGAAAATGGGCCCCCTGAATACAAGATATTTATAAAAATTTAGAATTTCTAATTTTTTCTATTAAATTATTAAGTTGGCTTAAATTTTAATATTATGTATATAAGATATATATATATATATATATATATATATATATATATATATATATATATATATATATATATATATATATATATATATATATATATATATATGTATAGGGTCGAGTTATATTGAGAACCCTGATTTCAAAAAGAACTCTGAGAACCCTTATTAACCAATCAGAATTTAGTAAATTGATTTTGATTAATTTAATTCATATTAATTATTCAGGGGTATTTTAGACATTTGACCAAAAAGAAAAATATTTTCGTTTTTGAATATTTCCTAAAATTTCGGAATTATTTCCTAAAATTTATTGTTATTTTATTATTTCTGTTGAGCCGGTTGTGCATATATGTTATTTTTTTTACATATATGTTTTTCGCATTAATTCCAGAAAATTATTGTTACATATAGGTTATCTTAAGGTTGTATTGAATATACATGTTTGAACATACATGTTCAACTTAGCCATACATAAGGCAGAATATTATTTCAAAGAACTCATATGTGCAATATAACATTTATATTATTCAACTCAAACATAAATTTAATAAAAACATAAAAAAATATTGAATAACATACATGTACGTACAACATATATGTATCCAAACAATAACATTTATGTTATCCTAACCAAGAACAACACATAAGCAAACTTTGACTCACGAGACCTAATCATCTACACCAATGCTAACATCAACAACATTTTGATTGCTTTATCATAACACCTTAATCTTAATCACCTCCTTCAGCAGAATGATTTGCACAAGTGCCGACAAAAACCGCTCATTTTACCACCCACTGCAAAACACAACTAATTATCAGATAACAACATCTCTTTTTATAAATTAGTAATTGAATAACAAATAACAAGTAATGCAACATAAATCAGTGGTTAGTTTATTAAATTAGTAATTGAATATAATCAATTCTAATGCAACATAAATTTCATGTGGCCGCCTACCCAAACATATATGGACGTTCCATGCTCTTTGAGTAAGTATGTCTCAACTGATTTATCTACGTTGTCAAAGTTAATATAAAACAAAGTTCAACCAATAAATTGATAATTTTTTGCTTTTGCTTTACACATATCTATATCTACACACATAAAAACGATAATAGCTTCTTTTGACAAATTCTAGAGAGAAATTATTAGTCAATGGAGACAAATATGTATTATACCAGAAAATGATGTGAATCATAGCTTTCTCGTTCAATGTTAAAATATGATATTTCTGATTTATTCGTTGCAAAATTGTCGATTTTTAGGGAATTGCCAAAAAAAAGCTTTTACCTTGTGATCTGATCTTCGATCTACAAATATTTGATCGCAAAAGTTAACCGGCGCAAGATCTCTTAAAAGGTACATCATCGGAAACCACAATCGGTTCACGTTTTACTTCTTTGCCGGAAACCGCCACCGTGTATCTTATTACGTTGTTGCCGATTTTCTTTACATCATCGGAAATCGCCACCGCCGATCGAAGAGATGAACCAGATGAAATCGATTTTGGAGATGATGAAGGAGCTTCTGTAAGACTGCCGGCATACAAGGAGTTGATGGTGTTGATTAAATTACTTCCTGCGTGTGAAGGATGAAAGCATCTTTTTTGAAGTTGTGGTGGAGGTTGTGTGGCTAGGATTGATATGATATCTTGCTAATTAATTGATGAATAAAAAAAATCAAAAAAAGGACGGAAGGACATTATAGTAAAAGACAAACCTATCAGTTTTGGTAACTAATAAAATGGAAACAATGAAACCTAAAATGTAAACGTAAAATGTTGTTGTGCAATTTCTCCAAAGAAAATCTCGAATTCGGCGATCCTTTCCGCCCTACCGCCGCTCCACCTCCTGCCCACCCTCATCTTCTCCAGGCGCCACCACCACCATCTCCGCCATAGATCTGAGGGCCACAATCAACAGTGTGTTCTCTCCAAGATAGCCAGTAGCACTCAGGTAACCGTCTCCCTCCCACCGTCGCACCGCCCGCACCACCACCACCACTTGCTGTCGGAAACCGGCATGGAGATCTTGTTTTTTCCGTCGATGTGAAGGAATCGACTGCTGCTGTTGTCTTTTTTTTTCCGGCGATGTGAAGGAATCGAGATCTTGTTTGGTCAGAGTGCTTCCGGCGAACTCTCCCCCACATACGACCGCCGTTTCTATTCATTAGATCCGTGAAGGGTTCCACCATTTTTGTTTTCTGGCGAGGGCACCACCGGAGGATCCACAACTGTAACACCTCAAATTTTAATGCCAAATAGTGGCCAAAATAAAACATTTTTTCATAAATAGAAGAACTATTCCAAAAAATATGGATTCACAAAAACCTTTGGTATGAAAATCAGAGTATAAAGTTTGGTGTTACAAAATAGATCAAAACCAAAGCTAAGCATAAATCCAATCTAAAGTTCCTCTATTCTAGGCCCCGCATCTCTATCCATGCGTACCTAAACCTTCGATCCCGAACCTGAGTACATAGCAAAACAAACAAGGAGTACGTGAGACAAAAACGTCTCGTGAGCTACATGGGTTTAGACCCGATAATAAAATGAATGTCACATTTCATATAACCAATCAATATACATATATATATCCAACTATCCAGTCTAGTCACATTAGTGTGACCCTATCAAACTTGCTTACCTAGCAATCACAACTAACGTGGATGAGTCGATGGGAATTCACCCCAACTGCCCCTCACTCCACACCTCATGACCGGGAGTATCCCGTGACATCGCATAACTAACGTGGATGAGTCGATGGGAATTCACATGGGAATTCACCCAACTGCCCCTCACTCCACACCTCATGACCGGGAGTATCCCGTGACATCGCATAACTAACGTGGATGAGTCGATGGGAATTCACATGGGAATTCACCCAACTGCCCCTCACTCCACACCTCATGACCGGGAGTATCCCGTGACATCGCATAACTAACGTGGATGAGTCGATGGGAATTCACATGGGAATTCACCCAACTGCCCCTCACTCCACACCTCATGACCGGGAGTATCCCGTGACATCGCATAACTAACGTGGATGAGTCGATGGGAATTCACATGGGAATTCACCCAACTGCCCCTCACTCCACACCTCATGACCGGGAGTTGCCCGTGTCATCTCATGACTAACGTGGAAGAGTCGATGGGAATACGCCCAACTGCCCCTCAATCCACAACTCATGATCGGGAGTAGCCCGTATCATCACATCATCTCAATCTCATCATAACCCTATGGTTATGCAAATCTAGCTCTTTGCTAGCACTTTCATCATCCTCAAGTTAGTTCAATACTATCATAGGTATAACTAACTATCAACTACTAGTCTATACAATTAAGCAAATAGACCATAACACAAGTAATGAAAATTATTTAACAGGGCTATGTACTCAGTAAATTCCACACGTACTCACCTTAGCAATATGATGCTCAAATCGTGTTCTTGACACCCAATCTCTTGCTTCACAAACCAATCAACTTCCCAAGACTTCACCAAAAGCCTTTAATCTTCGACTAGGAGTGAAATCTAACAAAGATTTGAGAAGAAATCAACCAAGATCTGCACTTGAGCTCCAAAATCGCCAAAAGGAAGAACTAGGGTTTTCTATTTCATCAAATGAGCTCCAACCCGATTTTAATGCTGCACGACAATAGTTCACGACGCGAACAATAGTTCGCGTCGCTAACTATGCGATTTTCATAGATCGCGATCGTTAATCGGACGTGAACTTCTTCGCGATAAAAGGCCAAACTCCCTGGAGCTAGTTCGCGATCGCCATCCTTAGTTCGCGACGCGAACTCCTTTAGGCAGCTGGGCTGCACTTTTTCATCTTTGTCTCGACCCGGTTTCGCCCATAACTTTCTCATACGGTGTCCAAACGACACGAAACCAATTCCTACGTTCTTTAAACGATTTATCCTTATTTATCATATTTTTATCCAATTTATTTATTTACAAATTTCGGGTCGTTACAACTATCTTCCCCTTAAAAGGATTCCGTCCTCGGAATCACTCAAAAGAAATTCCAATTTACATTCTACCGAGTATCCATTCTCATTCTCCCGCGGTTATTACCGTCAACCTTTTCTCATCCCGAATTAGTCAACAATATGTATGTAAACATTCAATTAATCCCGTTAGATCCAAACGGTCAAAAATCAATCTTAAGCCTTTAGTGCCCAAATGGGCCAAACTTGCACAATTTTGACCACAAGACTTTCAATCCTTTAACCAATCATCTTATACATATAGAAATGACATGACCCACGCATTATAATCAACTAATTGACCAACACCAATGTCAAAGTCTAGCTTCGACCAAGTTACCACATTCCAACCTCGTCTAACCCTTGACTTACGAACAAAGTCAACTACACTTTAACAATTTCCTTTACCATCGACCTCTAATTATAATTTATCAACCATTAGATACCCAATTCCCAAATTCGACTTGAAAACGCCCAACGGGTCAAAGTGACATAATTTGTCTATAACTCTTTTAATTACGTCATTACCTCTTTCTCATACACACAACTAATACATTATACTACTATCATTGCGAGTCATTCGAAACGAAAGTCAAAACCCATCCTTAACCAAGTCAACTAATCATATGTTGACAAAACTTGACTTTTGCCTAAAGTCAACCATACTTTTTCCAATTAACAGATTCCCTACCCTCGAGATCTCATTCTCGACTTATCACTTCCGGTTACACCCATTAATGTTTCCTTAACAATCGTCCATATTTCCAAAATTTCAAACCTTTTCAAATTTCCCCAAGTTCTCACATTCCCTTATGGTCACATCAACCCTTTACCGTTTCTTAACTTTCATTTGGTCACCTATACCATTTCTTAGTACCATTTCAATCATCTTCGCCTCACATACCATAATTTCACACAAGCTGACCATATCCTGGTTCCCAATGACAATTGCTTTCTAACAGCATCCTTTTTCTCATATTCGAGAAGTCGTAGGCATCCCATACCTATACATGACCTAATGCCACCCGCATTTCCAACCAAATTTTCATTTACCATAACATAATAGCAATACTCATTAACCCCTTGGTTCTATCTTCGTCATATAAACACATACGCATACACACCTACATATATATACATATATATATCACGCCAACTCAATCTGAACGTATCCATTATGCACATATACAATCATATGTATATGTCACCAATACCATCCAAGCATCATCATCATGCGCATATACAACCATATGTATATGTCACGCCAATGTCATCTGACATCCATCCTTTCGCATCGCGTAGCCTTGCTACTATCTTACCCATTCGATCATCCAATCGCTCATCGTGCGTTCTAGCACCTCTCCCATAAAAAAAAAATCGCATTATCTTTTTCTTCCCTATTCATAAGTCTCCCATCGAACATAGTACTTAGCACAATTCATATAATATTATCCTTCCATTATTATATGCCTTCCAAGGCCATCATATAATGTACATGCATTGCACCCCGTGGGTATACCAATAAAATCTCCGATTGTCGTTTACCGTTTCACTTACACATCAATCATCCTTGACCGGTCCATTTCCTTATTACCGATTTCCAATCCTTTTATTACCACCGGGGTAACCACCAATCTATTCCTTTAACCAAAGTTCACCGGCCAACCCGATCGCCTTTGAGTCAACCAATCGACTCCGGTCTACATTTGTGACCCATGACTTGGCACACATTAGCCCAACATTCCATGTTCCCGTCTTTCTACATCGCGATACCTTGAGATATTTATTTCCCAGTCGTAGCCTCACACACACAATGTCATATTATATCACCTCATTATTATGACATCTTGCCCATACTCGTCATCTTACCCTTAATATCAAATCGATCATCCCTTGCCCCGAAACTTGTTATGGCTACATGCCAATTTTTTTTTTTTTTTTTTTTTTTTTTTTTACTCAACCATTTCTACCAATTAAAATATGCCATTCCTGACACTTACTCTTTTCCACCTATGTTACATTTATTAGTTCCAAGGCATCACTATACCTTTACTCATTCTTTTCTTTCCCATTTACATACATTAGCATTACATTTCTTATCCGGATTCCCGCCAAATACTCAAGTTTCAATTCCAAGATTTCCATTTCCAAATTTCCATTCTTACTACAATTCTTACCAAAACTTAGTACTTCATTGTACTACTATCCATTTGTTGGAAACATTTACCGTCCTTTCGGTTCCTCTTTTGATACCATATAATAACATCAACCCCTATATCCTTACTATCTGCGACACATCGAACCATATTCCTTTCTAAAAATATAATTTCCATACACATAACTAACCGGGAAAATCATTCCCCAAATAAACATCCACGTCATACAACTTTCCTCCAATTCCTATAACCACCAATCCGTGCGATAATCCAACCATTAAGCTATATCCACACAATATCTTGGCTTGGTGCATACCCAACCAATCCATACCGATAACCACATCAAACACCCTAATTCCCATGGGCAACAAATCCACCTTAAACTTTCTACCGTCTATTTCTATTTCACAATTTCTATAAACACATTCAACCATAGACGTTTTCCCGTCGGCTACTTCTATTTCATAAACCTCATCTAACATTTCGGACGGCACATTCAATTTACAACCGAACTCATAAGACACAACGAATAAGTAGAATCCGAATCAAATAATATAGAAGATGGCATGAAGTTAATGAATAAAGTACCTGATACTACATCGTGCACCTCTCTTGCTTCCTCTCGAGTCACCTGAAAGGAACGTCCCCTTACTTGAGCCGGTTCCTCTTTCTTTTGAGCCGCGGGCACCTTTGGCTCGATCCTCTTTTTCGGGCACGCATTGCTATAGTGTCCCATTTCATGGCACGAGTAACACTCCACCTCGGAGAGTGTCTTGGATCTACAATCCCGTGCTATATGCCCCGTCTTTCCACAAATATAGCACACCTTCGAAACTCCTCGGCACTCGCCGGCATGGTTCTTCCCGCATCTCTTGCACGGGGCAACGCTTCCTTGCTTGAAGGAATTTGATGTGAACTTCCCCTTTTTAGAAGTTCCCGAGCCACTCTCGGCTTTCCTTTTCTCGTTCACATGGGCCCTCACGGCATTCCTTGTCGCATCTACCTCTTCCACACCCCGGGCGGCACCAATGGCCTCATCGAGTGTGACCGCTCTCCTTACCTCCAATTGGTAATCCCAAGGTAGCCCACAAGCATACCGGACTACCCTCGATCCTTCCTCAAAATAAGTTCTTGCAACAAACGGGAGCAATCCCGTGAACTCCCTTGAGTACTCCTCAACCGACCTATTACCCTTCTTTAGGTTTACAAACCTCTCATGCATCTTCTCCAAATCCCCGTCGGGGCAAAACTTTCTCTTCAACCTCGTGGTAAAGTCGTCCCATGACATCTTCTCAATCACCTCCCTCCCGAGGGTCTCATACACGATATCCCACCACACCATGGCATCTTCTTTCAATAGTTGTGACGCATACGTCACCATATCGGCATCCTTACACTTACTACTACCGATAACCCTCTCGGTTTCTCGGATCCACCTCATTGTTACCTTCGGGTCCGAACTACCCGTATACGTGTTTGGCCTACAAGCCATGAATGTCTTAAAAGAACAACCATAATTTTCATCGGGTCTCGCCCTTGCATCACTACAACCACCTGTGGAGGATTTTTCCACTCGAGTGCCACCATCCCTGGTTTTCTCATCCGATCTAGCCTCGGATACACGATCTCCACCCGACCTCTCACGGTCCCCAATGATGCGGTGCACCTCATCGGCCACCACTCCCTTGAGTTGTTCAATAATAGCTTGGAGGTCCGCCATGGTCACCGGAGTTCTATTAGCTCCGACCTCCGATTCATCAACTTGATGCATCGACGGTTGACTTTCCTGTTCAACCACCACCTCGACATGAGGTATTTCTTCCTCCCGGCCCTCCGGGGCTTTACCACTTCTATGCGTGGTCACCATTTCTTTCAGTCACGACTATACGAAAGTCATTAAACATTTAGTACCTTGTGTATAACCCATTAGCCTCATAAGACTCAATATCCATAATCATATCAATTCTCATCGGTCCCCCTAGGTTCAACCCTAAACTTAATATAAAGTCTCAAGGTCAACCTATCGATCTCAAGGAATCTTACATTCCTAATGCTACAGTCTAAGACTAGGATGGTCATCCAACCTAATTCACTTAAACTATAGCTCTGATACCAAGTTGTAACACCTCAAATTTTAATGCCAAATAGTGGCCAAAATAAAACATTTTTTCATAAATAGAAGAACTATTCCAAAAAATATGGATTCACAAAAACCTTTGGTATGAAAATCAGAGTATAAAGTTTGGTGTTACAAAATAGATCAAAACCAAAGCTAAGCATAAATCCAATCTAAAGTTCCTCTATTCTAGGCCCCGCATCTCTATCCATGCGTACCTAAACCTTCGATCCCGAACCTGAGTACATAGCAAAACAAACAAGGAGTACGTGAGACAAAAACGTCTCGTGAGCTACATGGGTTTAGACCCGATAATAAAATGAATGTCACATTTCATATAACCAATCAATATACATATATATATCCAACTATCCAGTCTAGTCACATTAGTGTGACCCTATCAAACTTGCTTACCTAGCAATCACAACTAACGTGGATGAGTCGATGGGAATTCACCCCAACTGCCCCTCACTCCACACCTCATGACCGGGAGTATCCCGTGACATCGCATAACTAACGTGGATGAGTCGATGGGAATTCACATGGGAATTCACCCAACTGCCCCTCACTCCACACCTCATGACCGGGAGTATCCCGTGACATCGCATAACTAACGTGGATGAGTCGATGGGAATTCACATGGGAATTCACCCAACTGCCCCTCACTCCACACCTCATGACCGGGAGTATCCCGTGACATCGCATAACTAACGTGGATGAGTCGATGGGAATTCACATGGGAATTCACCCAACTGCCCCTCACTCCACACCTCATGACCGGGAGTATCCCGTGACATCGCATAACTAACGTGGATGAGTCGATGGGAATTCACATGGGAATTCACCCAACTGCCCCTCACTCCACACCTCATGACCGGGAGTTGCCCGTGTCATCTCATGACTAACGTGGAAGAGTCGATGGGAATACGCCCAACTGCCCCTCAATCCACAACTCATGATCGGGAGTAGCCCGTATCATCACATCATCTCAATCTCATCATAACCCTATGGTTATGCAAATCTAGCTCTTTGCTAGCACTTTCATCATCCTCAAGTTAGTTCAATACTATCATAGGTATAACTAACTATCAACTACTAGTCTATACAATTAAGCAAATAGACCATAACACAAGTAATGAAAATTATTTAACAGGGCTATGTACTCAGTAAATTCCACACGTACTCACCTTAGCAATATGATGCTCAAATCGTGTTCTTGACACCCAATCTCTTGCTTCACAAACCAATCAACTTCCCAAGACTTCACCAAAAGCCTTTAATCTTCGACTAGGAGTGAAATCTAACAAAGATTTGAGAAGAAATCAACCAAGATCTGCACTTGAGCTCCAAAATCGCCAAAAGGAAGAACTAGGGTTTTCTATTTCATCAAATGAGCTCCAACCCGATTTTAATGCTGCACGACAATAGTTCACGACGCGAACAATAGTTCGCGTCGCTAACTATGCGATTTTCATAGATCGCGATCGTTAATCGGACGTGAACTTCTTCGCGATAAAAGGCCAAACTCCCTGGAGCTAGTTCGCGATCGCCATCCTTAGTTCGCGACGCGAACTCCTTTAGGCAGCTGGGCTGCACTTTTTCATCTTTGTCTCGACCCGGTTTCGCCCATAACTTTCTCATACGGTGTCCAAACGACACGAAACCAATTCCTACGTTCTTTAAACGATTTATCCTTATTTATCATATTTTTATCCAATTTATTTATTTACAAATTTCGGGTCGTTACAACAACCACCGCTCATCTTCTTCTTCTTCCTGGTGAAGATCTTGATGCTCTTACATCTATTGCTTCTGATGAAGATCGTAAAAATACGGGTTACATGAAATCGTGATAATTCTTCACGACTTATAATATTTTTGGTTCTTTTGAATTGCAGATGGCGAAGGAGGTTGATGCTGGAGATGAGCCGATGTCGAAGGACGTGAAAAGAATGCCAGGGTTTGAAGATCTCGAAGGCTGAAACCTCGCCGTTGGGAAAACATCAAAGTTTTTTACGTTTTGTAGGTTTTTTATGGTGTCATTGCAGATTTTTAATTTTATTTCTTAACTAGTTTTTAATTTTTAATTTTAATTCTTAACTAGTTTTTAATTTTTGAATTTAGGGAAATTGAAGTATGCAGATCAATGGGTTGAAGTTGCTACTAATTTTAGTTTTGTTCATTACTTTATATAGTGTTCATTACTTTATATAGTGTTCATTATAATATATGTGATCTGTAAATCTTAGTTTTGATTATGTAATTATATTCAATGGTGATCTGTAAATCTATGTTTTGATTATGTAATTATATACGATGGTGATGTGTAAATTATGCATTTTAATTATGATTATGTAAATGTGTTCACTAGTGTTCAATGATGAATTATGGATACGAAATCATAGATTTGTTCATTATGTATTTTTATAGATTCATTCAATAGTGAATCTGTAAATTTTGCACATTTAAAAAGATTATTTTGTGTTCATCATTAAACACATTAAAGAATAGATACATCATAGAAAATAGCATGGAATGGTAGTTATTGTTATGCGTTCATCAATGAATGGATACGAATTTCAAAAATAATCTACGAATTTGCAGAATATTATGCTAGAAAATAGCATGGAAGTTACGATTTAATTTAGGAAACTGAATTTGATATTAATTAAAAGATTTTTATAGTTTTTAAAAGACTATAATGCCCTTTCTAATTAAAAAACTAATTAATTAAAATGATTGGTCAGAAATGGTTCTCGCAGTTCTCGCAATTTTAGTGGTTCTCGCATGAACCGTTCTATATATATATATATATATAAATTGGGCCCCTATAAAATATGGGCTCTGTGCGGCTGCACCTCCTCAAAGACACCCCTGATGGCAACTTACCATAAAATTGCGACTGGATTGCAATAGAAATGGTAAAAGAAAGTACTAATCATTTGACTTAAATCAGATTTGCAATATATAAAAAATCTATTGCAAAGTGGTAATTATAAAAGCTAATACTTAAAAGCCTTTCTGCTAATGCAATGTTGCTTAGAGTCTTAGAAATTTCTCGTCGCAATTTTGTCGCAAAAATCTTTTTGCGACAAATTTATGATAGAGTTTGCCGTTGCAGTTGCCTGATCTTGTTATAGTGAAATATACTAACAAAATTTTGCGAAACCGTTAAAGAGAATTTATAAAAGAGAGAGGGATTAACAAAATTTGTAATTTCATTTTGATACTTTAAACACATTACTTAAGGTGCAAGTCTTTTGCTCATGTAGTCATGTTTCATTTCGATTTTGCATATTCATTAAATGAACTAGATATCTTTTAAGAAAAGGAGACAATCACCCAATTAAAGCACATATTGGATCATACTTAGATAGTCAGGTTTAGTTGCAATTTTATTGTTACTTCTTTTTTATCTGAACAAACAGTGTTCTTCACAAACCAAACGAACAAGCCTAATCCACAAGCCAAGATAGAGGCAGAAATTAAAACAACAATAAGAATAAAAATTATCTAAATATAGCGGATATCGGAAAAAAAAACTGAGTATCATTGGTTGCATATTTTTTTTCTTAAGAGTATTACTTGTGCTAAAAATATTCAACAGAAATTGATCTTCATTGTTTCTTACTAGAATAAGTAGTGTATTTAGGGCGGCAATTCCTGATATGACTCGAAACCAACACTAACCTGACACGAAAATAATTTGGTAAGGGTTGAGTCTAAATAAGTTCGGGTTGACTAGCTTATGTATAAAAGGGACGACCTGCCAACATGTTTAATTAATTTTATAAAGTTTTTTAAGAAGATGTAAATCCTATAAAATCCTCTAAACCACCATCTAAAACATATATGAATCTCTATTTAACTTTTCAGTTCTTTACGATTAGCATTGTATTCGAGTCCATATTTTTTATTTCTGACATGTCAACCTGGTTCTGACCCGCTAACTCACTTGACTCACCAACCTGTTAAGTTATACGGATTAGACAATTCATGTCTAAGTTAACATGGTTTAAATATATACATGCAAGCGGGTTGATCTTCCTGACCCGAAATTATAAACATATCGGGTCTTGATTGAATGATTTCAACCCGCCAACCCGAAGCTGCTAACCTAAACCCGACCTGATTGCCGCCCTGGTATGTAACATGTAAAAATTTCAATATATACACTAAAATGATAAATCTGAAATTATTTACCATGTTGTTAATAGTAAAATTTTGTATTTAATTAATAGGCTTCATGTAAATCGCTTTATGATTAGATTAGTTAAAAAACATAAAAGTGAAATATGTATTGCAATCAGATGAATTGAACAATCATATTTTGAAGACTAACACATCACATGCATGTGTTGCAAAGTAGGAAAATGAAAAGTAATGAACACGATGGCTCAAAACTTCTGAGGTTTTATAAATGACATGACTACATCAAAAATTCTAACATAATTTTAAACTTGCTTCAATTAATTCATGGGGGAGATCAGCGGTGGCGAATTTTGATCCGACTCAATTTGAAAGCGAGACGAAAATAAATAGATTAGGATTGAGACAAACAATTTTAGTAAAATCTGAAAATAGATATATTATATTTTAGTTAAATAATAGTTTATTAATATATATTTGAAAATAGATATATTATATTTTAGTTAAATCTGCATACATATAATAAACCGACATGTTAGACCCGTTTGACCTATTTAAACCGCTAACATTTTTAATTCGTTTAATTAAACATGTTATATGGGTCGTATTTAGGTTGAAAGTAACATGTTAGAGTTGAGATATTTGACCCGCTTATATAAACAAGTCGGGTTCAAGTTGTATGTTTCTGACTCGTCAACCTGTCAAACCGAACTTACGAACCCAAATCCGACTTAAAATACCACCATTAGGGGATAATACAACTATGAATAAGCATAATGTGAAAAACATATAAAATATATATTTATTATATAATTTCAACGAACTTGATAATAGTTGTAGATTTATATACCGATTCCTTCTCCTCCTTCAAAAGCGTCGTTATTAATCTTTTGTTCGTTTTGCTTTCCATTTGTGACGGAAGATTCGTCGCTTTCTACTCATTCTTTTCCTTTTCATCAGGACAAGTCAACTTCCATAGTGGGAGGTGGAAAGGGGTTATTTCCTTTTTATTTGTCTGTATATATTGTTTTTTACTTTTTTTTATGCTATTTAATTTGAGTTTTGATAATGACAGCCCTAAGGGCTGTCATAAGACATGCATAAAAAAAATTATACATCCATTTATAACCGACTCCTGAATTTCAAGAATTATTCATTTATATCATTTTTAATGCATTTAGAGACAGCCCTTAGGACTGTCATTATCAAAACCCATTTAATTTAATGAATTATTTAATTAAACTGCTTCCTTTAGGTTTTCAGTGTTTTCAATTTTTGGTTCAGTTTTGCCTAGCACTTACCATCTTAAATCTAAAAACCTAACTTTGTGGGTTTCATATGTGAGAATATCGAAAAAGTGTTAGGGTTTTGGATACTTACAAAAAACCAAATAAAAAAAAACGAACCAACCAGTTATATAGTTTAAGTTGATTTTCAATATTTGTTATATTAAATATATAGGAAAGGTTCAACGAGGTCCATGATTTTTAGAAAGTCCTTAGGAACAAATTTCCATTCTTGGATCAATTAATCCCAAATCATCACCACAACCAGAAACACATGTGATTCAACACATCAACACCACCACCACCCATGTGTACTAAATCACATGTGATTCAACACGGCCGACCACCACCACCAACCTCTGCCGGCCACCGTCTCCACTACCGGCAACCCTCGCCACCGTCGGCTGCTTGCAATCACATGTGATTGCGTATCTAATCACATGTGATTGCGCCCGCCGGAGGCGGTGGCCAGCGGAGGTGGTGGCCAGCGGTGGTGGTTGATGTGTTAAAACACATGTGATTTGATGGTGGTGGTGGTTGTATATTGAATCACATGTGATTTGATGATGATGATGATGGTTGATGGATCTTTTGATCCAATAGCTAAGATTTATCCCTTATGATTTTATAAACATCAAGGACCTCTCTGAACGCAACTTTAAATATATATACTTCCTCCGTATCAAAATAAGTGACACACTTTCCATTTTGAGATGTATCAAAATAAGTGACACACTTTGAAAACTTTCCTTATTTGATAAAAATATTGGGACCCATACCCACTAACTATCTACTTTAATAAAGAAAAATTACCCTTATACTCTTACTTTTACTTTTAAAACTCATTAATATCACTTTATTCAATAAAAGTGGGACTCATTCTCCACTAAATATGTACTTTAATCTATTTTAACCTCTACTTTAATATTTTACCTCAAAAAACGTGTAAGTACATTTGTGTCACTTATTTTAATACGGAGGAAGTACTTGATAATTCTATTTTTATTTTGCATTTTCAATTTCTCTTATCTCTATCTCAAATCTCTGTTCTTTTATCTAATTATTTTGTTAGACACTTTATCTTAAGCTATATTATATTATTGCATTTTTTAGTGTTTTAACAATTTTCTTGTTTTGAGTCGCGTTTTGTATAAAAACACGATTGTTAAGTGTTGCTGGTAACCAACGTTGTGTTATGCACGTACCCGGCCATGTCTCTATATCTACTATATAAAGGATTTAGGACCTTTCAATAAATATACGAATGAAAATTCAGCCAAATACTTTCCATTTTCATATCTCCTTTGAGTTTAAAAATTATTGCATGCGACAAGACTCGAACCAAGAACCAATAGCTGATCACACAAAGTCGCTAACCAACTGCGCTACATTGTGGGATGTTTGTTTCTCGTAATCAATAACATATTCCACCTTTCTCTGAGCTTCGTTTCCTCCCCTCAAAACCCCGTCATTTCAATTCCCTCTAACCCTAACCTCGATCCCATTCCTCATCGGTTCCTTTACCTCCTCGAGTTCTTCAAGCAGGCGTTTGGCAATTGCCTACTCGATTCCATCATGCTCGCCCCCTTCTCCTTCTGTCTTCCGTTTATTTCATTTCACCTTATCACAAAATTGCTTCAAATTTAGGTGCAAAGTAAAGAAATTGAGTTAGTTTAGGTCATTTAATTACTCATCCTTTAATTTGATATCTCGTATTACAGTGTGTTTAAATGAATTTCCCCCCTCCCCACCCCGTTGATTATTTTATAGGGTTGGTTAAGGTTAGCTTGATTAGGTGTGGACTTGTTTGGAATGAACGACCGGACTCTGATAATTATAGTATGGAGCCGTTTTTGTTAAGTAACACTATTTTAGACAATTATGGTATTTCAGATATTATGTAATCAATGCTATTTTATGTAAGATTTAAATATATTGTTTTAATTATTACGCTTCCGTATTTTTTTTAAATGGTTGTAAATCTGCGGTGTTTTAAATGACGTGGTGTAATTGACTAGGGATATAAATTTTGACCGAACCAACAACATTGGTTTACATTTTCCCAAACCAAACCGGCTAGATTGTTGTGTCAAACCAAACTCGCCAAATCGATTAACCTAATATGCTTCGGTTGTTTTGATAGTTTGAACCATTTTTGTAACATAGAAAACATGTAACGCTGCGTTTTTTTAACGCTGCCAAAGATCTTCCAATGCCAACTCCCTAACAATTGAACCAAAAGTTAAGTCAATGGTTCATTGTGTTGTTCCTAATGCATCTTTTGGATCACCATTGTCAATAGAGGTCGTTTCAGCCAATTAAAGTCAAAAATAAACTAAAGGGTTATTTCAGTCAATGAAACTCAAATTTAAAACGCAAGCTCAACTGATTTAAGATCTAAAACAATGATACTGAAACCATTAAATTACCATCATAACCTACTAAAAACATAACTGCAATAAAATTAGAATGATACTACTAAATAAAATCTTTACATGTAGAATTATAGTGAATAAGTAATAATAATATGAAAGCAGTTAACATATCATTTTGCAGGGGGTTCTTCATTGAGTTTCATAACTATATCATGGAGTTGACTCGCTCAAAGTTGAAGTCGGGACTGTTAGACAACTTGTTTCTGTATGAGGTTAGTAATATTTTTAAATTTATTTAGAGACACATGCACCATTTAATAACACTTTTGAATTAATAAAAAATAATTTTCATTTTTGAAACAGAGTCCAGTGTGCTTATGTTGTACCATCACTCAAATATGCATAAGTAGACAATAAACTTCAGTTCTCAAGGTGAGATCTGACCAACTCAACCACAAGGAGATGATTGTCATTTATGTATGCTTATCTTTATTTAACACTCTTTTTCCGTAGCACCTGAGATTGTGTAGGGCATTTCAACGGTTGCATTGCAGAAAAGGAAGTTGTGAGGGCTCAAAATCCAAATCTGCATCGGGTAATGAATCGATCTAATAATAAGTTGAACATTTAGCTACAGTTTCGATGATACTGGAATATTGGGCTGATGCACCTGAGATACATTGGTCTGCTTACCTTTATGAAGACCTTATTAAATGTCGTGTCGGAGATGCAATGAGGTGGTCTATTAAATCTATTATCGTTATCTCTCTTTCCCGTTTTTCTTTTTCTTGTTTAATTATAGATAATTAACATGAAATTACAACAGGTACGATCAACCGCTAGAGCGTGCTACCGAATGTTATGCTGTATCTGCTGAGGGACCTTGTATTGTAAAATTGGGAATTTGGCTTCATGATTATAATAATTCTTGTGTTTCTTTTAAGGTTAAAAGATATCATTTAACAATACCAAATGCAATACTTTGTTGGTATTTCTTTGACCTGTACTGCCTAACTTTTTTTGAGCGGGTTGGTTTGGATTGTATTAGTGGTCACGGGTCAAATAAGTTAAACATGTTAAAAGTTTGCCTTAGGTTGCCTACAATGCCCTAAATTGTTTCTTAATAAAGAGTAAATTACAAGAATTGTTCATTAGGTGCCTACAGTGCCCTAAATTGTTTTTTAATTATTTCTTAATTAAACCATAGTGAATTTTATTACGTTCTTCCCAAAGTCAAAGTCAACTAACAGATGGAGCTTTGGAGGAAGTGTGATTTTGAAAGCTCTCTTTGGAGTGGATTAATGGTTTTGGATCCTACAATAAAAATACCTACAAGTAACGTTTTTAAGAATGTGCGGTTTCATGATTTTAGGTCCAGGTGGTTTCATGGTAATTCTGATGACCCACTTTGCTCGCATCGAATTATAGTTATATATATACCTGCTGCCGCAAAATAAAATTACTCGCCGCAAAATATAATTACTCAGGGTACCCATCGCCGCATTGCGCGGGTACCTACTATTTTATATAAAGCGGAAATTCTTTTAACAACTTACTAAGGCATGACTCTTTTTTTTTTTTTTTTTTTTTTGAAACGGCAAATCTAATTTACTCATAATTACCACATATGTACATGACGGGACTCGAACTCTCAACCTCAAGGTTGAGAGACAAACACCATACCACTAGGACAAAGACCTTTTTAGTACTAAGGCATGACTCTTGACTCGTGAGTTACTCAACTTTTACGTCTCAGAAGTCATTATAAATTGACAACAACAAAAGGTTTAAATTCAAAGCGTCAACCATGGGTAGTTGACCCACCACCTCCACAAATACGAAAAGAAGATGATTGAACTTTGCGCATTTCTTTCTTAAATAAATTCCTATCTACTCCCTATATCTATAATGATTGGAATTTTTTATAGAAAAATATTTTACTAAAATATATATTTTTAATACTCCGTATTAATTAATAGTTATATTAAACAGTAGATTACACCGATTATCATTTAGATTTGGTCATAATTGCAGTTATAATCATTTTATATTTAAAATTACAAAGATGATCCTTTATGTTTGTACTCTATAAGATGGTAAGTCACTTAGATCACTCCCAACTAATACACACAAATTGACACTTTTAATTTTTGTTAAATCAGCGTTACGTCAGCTCACATTATAATCGATATTAAACTGACATATACATGCCAACAATACCCCTTCTCTTTAGTGTTTTGGGTCCCAACATTATAAAATACACATACACAAAAAATACCTAATAACCTATTAAATTGCATTGGGCCCACATTTCTCTTTGGTGAACTCATCCCGCAACCGAAATATTGATTTTTCTCTTTCCAAGCGAAGACCCGTACCATTGGTGGTTAGAGTGTGATGCTATGTCTTATGTCTGTTGTAAATTTCAAGAGATTAAAACGTCAGGTGATCAGGATAACGACGTGTTGGTGGATCTGGAGATATAGGAATTCTATTATTTTTTATGTTGGTAATATTCGTAAAATATTTGGTAGATAACATTATTTTGTATTCTTTTTTGTGGCCCAACCACAAAAATCTTAAATTTAAGATTTCTTGGGTTGAGTGACTTTTAACTTTTAAGCCTGTTGTAATTGGTTTTGCTATTTGCTAAACTATAGTAATAAATTTCCGTTAAAAATAAAAATAAAAAATTGTAATGACATCTGGAAATCCAACTTTAAAACCGTTTGATATTTTCTATTGTTCCTCTTGCATTATCAAATATGATAAAAATGTTGGGTGATGTTTGTTAGAGCATAAATGAGCTGATTGACTCAGATACCAACTTTGGTTACAAATCATATATGTGTATATTTTTTCTTAACGAATCACAATGAAAATAATAGTTGAGAGATCTGAGATGCTAATAGGGATACCATTATTCTTAAAAACTATGAAAAATATCATATTAAATTTTAATTTAACCAAAGCAAATCAGGTAGGTAAGCTATACTAAATGATTATAATTTAGTGACATTAGTGTAAAGGATTACTTATAATCTATGAGTTTAAACCTAGTTGTGGAAAATTTGTGGAAAATTTAAAGTATATTGTGTGCATTATAAAAGTAGGTAAATTATAAATGCATCATTTATTTAATTTATGGATCCTAATTAATAATTATTAAAACAATGACATGGACAGAAATGGTGCCATTGGATATTCGGATTAGCAATCTACAACGCAAGGTCCAGACCATACACAAAAGGAGTGATTTTTACATTACAACTTTTAATATATCTTACTACTTATTAATGTATTTAGGCCTACCTCTTTTAGTAAGTTTAAGGAGCTCCTTAATTTTAAGTTTAAGGAGATTTCCACTTTTAGTAAGCTCTTTAACTAAAAAAATAAAGTGTTGCTCACAGGATTCGAACACAAGACCTCTCCTAAGTAGTCACTGTGTGTTAACCACTTCAACTACTTGATTATTTTGATTTATTCCAGATACATATATATATATAAGCTTTAACGTCACCAGGACTCAATCATCATTTCTCTATTTAAAAGGCCCATATTTACTTTCACAAAAAAGGCCAATTTCGGATCTGATCCCACCATCACTAATGTCAGCACCTACCATCACTACGCACCACCACTCATCACCATCGCTATTGTCACCACCACCGGTACTGTCGTCACTTCGAAATATGGTTACGGGTACCCGCCGCCGCATTGCGCGGGTACCCTACTAGTCTATCATAATTTATGTTTGATATACTTATACAGTTAGTTGTAAAACTTGTACTGTATAGTATATGAAGTAAAAGTTGTAGTGCATAAATGAATTCCCATACACAAAGCCCACATACTCTATAATACACCAAATTAGTGACTTACATTATTGAGTTGTCTTCAAGGAAGTCTAAGGATTTTGCATAGTCCCAAGGGACAAATCCTAGCCATTGGATCAAAATGGTCAAGATAAAATCACAGTGTTTCAAGCACATGTGTTTCAACACATGTGCTTCCAGTCACGACCACCACCACCGGTCACCACCGCCGGCCGCCGCCTCCGACCACCGCCGCCCGGCGGCGGTGGTGGCTGACAATGAAGGTGCTGGTGGTAATGGGTTTCAAGTCACGAAACTAGGGGTGTTCACTATTCGGATATAACCGGATTGTCCAATTGGACATTTTGGATCGGACTATTTGGATTAGTTATTTGGTTTTTTGGATCGGTTTGGACTTGAACCAAATTAATATTTTGGTTTTCGGATTGGATTTGGTTTCCGTTGTGAAAACCAGATTGTCCAAAAAAACCCAAATAGTAATATACATACCAATCTTTTTGGAGTTTTTGATGAAATTGGTGTCAAGATTTTTGCATATATGATATAAATGTCACAGATAATGAATTAGACTTGCTTTTATGTACAAAGTAGTTTATCATTTTAGAATTGTACATATCGAACTTAATATTATTTATGTTACTTCCTCCGTATCAAAATAAGTGACACACTTTCCATTTTGAGGTGTATCAAAATAAGTGACACACTTTGAAAACTTTCTATATTTGGTAAAAATAGTGGGACCATACCCACTAACTATCCACTTTAATAAAGTGAAATTACCCTTATACCCTTACTTTTACTTTTAAAACTCATTAATATCACTTTATTCAAGAAAAGTGGGACTCATTCTCCACTAACTATGTACTTTAATCTATTTTAACCTCTACTTTAATCTTCTGCCTCAAAAAATGTGTAAGCCAATTTGTGTCACTTATTTTGATACGGAGGAAGTATATACTTTTGTAATATTTTGAAAAAAAATTTAGAAAAAACAAACGGATAAAACCAAACCAACCAAATTGTTATTTGGTTCGGATCAGTTTGGTTTTCGAATTAGTTTGGACGGTTCGGTTTGAACTTTTAAAAATCGGACTTTATTTGGTTTCACCTATTTGGTTTGGATAAAACCAAACCGTCCAAACGAACACCCCTACACGAAACACATGTGCTTGGCTGTACATATACACTCATTTATTTTTAAAAGAACTGTTATTAGTGAAGCACGTGTCCTTCTAGCTTATAAACACATGTGCTTCATTACTTGAAACACATGTGCTTGGCTGTACATATACACTCCTTTTATTTTCAAAAGAAATGTTATTATTGAAGCACATGTGCTTCTAGCTTACAAACACATGTGCTTCATTACTTGAAACACATGTGCTTGGCTGTACATATACATTCTTTTATTTTCAAAACAACTGTTATTAGTGAAGCACACGTGCTTCTAGCTTACAAACACATGTGCTTCATTACTTGAAACACATGTGCTTGGCTGTACATATACACTCCTTTATTTTCAAAACAACTGTTATTAGTGAAACACATGTGCTTCTAGAAACGAAACACATGTGTTTCAAGTCATGAAACACATGTGCTTGGCTGTACATATTGTCACACCCCGCCAAAATTGGTTTTGCGGAAGAACGAGGTGCGACTAATTAGCAACATAACACATCAATAATAGTAACTTCACATACATTAAAAATTGGATTGTCAATGTCGTTACAAAAATAAAAAAGAAAGTGTTTAAACATAAACCAAAACTACTGTTTGAAAATGAAAGACTTGTCATAAAGACTTATTCTTGAAAAACCAATGCATGACAATCCTTGACAAAAAGAATCTTGAAATGACTTAATTTTCGTTACCTGAGAAAAACATATAGAAAAAGTGTCAACACAATGGTTGGTGAGTTCACAGGTTTTGTGAATCCATAAGAGTATCATCAAAATCGTTGCGTACAAATCATGTACAAAAATAGTTTTAGGTGCAATGCATAATCCCTCGCAAGCTAGCTAAGCAAACAAGGACGGTATAATCAAAGAGCCTATAATCAACCCGAAATCCCATATTGTTAGAATATAAAGCTCAAAATCAGTTGGGCTAGCGCATAACTAGCCATGAGCGGGGGATCAATCCCGATAGTACTATCTCTATATTCCTTGGCTACCACAAATAGCTAATGATTACTGTTAAACGTGGACATGTATAGTGGTCCTTCCCGTTGGTACGTGTACACAACAATGATTATACACAGATTGGTTATTGCAAAATAGTTGAGTAATATATGTTTTCTCCCCCAATAAGTAGTTATAAAATAGTAAAAGTGGTTAGCGCAGCTTCCAAATTCGTAAATCCACAAAGTTGGGGATTCCAACCAAAGATTCCTAGCGCCCTAAACGCATATGTATAGTTAATAAGTGACGGTCTAAAATGACACGCCTAGTCTATATGATGCATGAATGATTCTCTCATTTCGAATTTAGACGTGAGCGATATGTTGGTGACTCGAGGGGTTTGGACTTGTATATTAATCATCGTTGTTTGTGTTACGTACTTTTTAAAGAAAAATATCTCTACTTTGTTTGTAATTAACCCTTCATTAATCAATGTTTATTATTTAATTAAAATAATTTAAATAGTTAACATTAATTATTAAATAATTAATGATTCAATGAAGTGAAACAGTTAATTTAGAAATTAGTGATTAACGTAATTAAATAAATAACTACTCGTATTATTTAGTTTATTTATAACTATTTAATTTAAATATTTTAAAATCAAAACGTTTATTACCTTTTATTTGCACCAGACCAATCGGGTAAATTGGAACACACATTTTGGACTGACACTGCTGGGTTACTACTTCAAACAAAAGAAGGAAACAATACAGCCCCATTCAAGGCTAACGATGACCGAAAAACGGAATCGAAAAGGATTGGTCTCGTCGAGACATCTACCGGCGATGTCTCCGGCTACATCTACCGATATGTGTGTCTGTGTTCGCAAAGAGTCCGGAGGATGACAGAACAAGCTAGTCCAAAACTCATCAACAAAAACACTAAATTCCACCGTGCACACACACAGTGTGTGTGTCGCCGGATTTTATGACGGAAAAGAAACCCAGAAACAAAGAACAACTCACCCGATCATGCATGCTTAATACAAAACGAAGAGGATGGTAAGAAATTATACCTATCGCGATATGGAGGCCGAGAGCGATTTAGAGAGCATGAGATTCGCTGGAACACCATGTCGTCGCCGGTATACGAGTGTCGCCGGAATAACCTTTTAGGTTGCTGGGTTTTGTGTTGTAGTTGCAAACGGGTTCACCGGTGATGGGGTTGCCGGAGAAGGACTATTTCGCCGGAGAATTATAACAAAAGAGTGGTGGGTTTCCTGGTTTCTTTCTCAAACACGCCATAGGGAGTTGATGGAGGTTGGGTTTGTTGCTTCCTGGCTCCAATTGTGAGAGAGAGACGAGTGAGAGAAATAGGATAGAATAGTGGTTGTAGGTTTAGGTTGTGCAAAAGATGTGATAGGTGATGGGTTTATTGTTAATTAAAATATTAAAAGAAAACAACAACGTGTACGTTCATTTCGGGAGTTTGGCAAGACTGAGATATGATATAATCTTAAAAATAATGATCATGGGTACCTATTAACAGGGAAATCCGGTACAGCATGTAAACGTGGTCAGATGGATGATAGAGGTGAGATTTAAATTATAATTGGTTATCTAAAAGAGATAGTCACACATGCTGGTATTTTAGATTGGTAATAGATTTTACCGGGGTTTAATTTGGTATTTTATTGCGCTGATAAAAAAAAACTATTATTTCAGAAATATATTTAGTCACTTTTGATACTCTCTTATTGTACCGTGTATTTGAATATTAATACTTTTGCATTTAATTGTGTAAGATGGTTTGTAGTATATTTTACGTGCTAGTTACTTTTGTTCAACTAAAACGTCATTATTTATATAATTTAAAGTTCATGTTTTAGAAAACATCATTATGTGTGCACTAACAATAGAAAGGTTGCTGATTTTTGCTACACTTAAACGCAAACTGTATATCTACTTTATAAATGATACATAAATTGTTTAATATCATAGATTGAATTATTGTCGGGTCAAATTCCCAATTTTGAGGGTTGTCACACATATACACTCATTTATTTTCAAAACACATGTGTTTCAAACACATGTGCTTCCAGTCACGACCACCACCGCCGGCCGGCGGCCGCATCCGCCGGAGGTGGGTGGGGTATTGATGACTTGATGTACTGAAGCACATGTGTTTGTATGGTTTGAATCTTGATCTCGACCTTTGACTTTTTCTTGATCCAATGACTATTAATTATCCCTTGAGACTAACTAAAATCCTTGGACTATCTTGAACATTTAACTTACATTATTATTTAAAAATTTATTTGCATCACCTTTTAAGAAAATATAAAAATATCAACAACTCGATCTAGAATAGTTTTCAACAATAGTATAGATCTTAACATCCGATTTTGTACGTTTGTTTCTCTTTCACTTAACCAATTGGAGTAATTAGACACCCGAATTTCAGTCATTCGACATTAAGATCGACCCAAGTATCATATATATTCGAGCAGTCATTAAATTTATTGATGTGATGTTAAGACCGTTTCGAGAAGGTTAGTCTCCAAAAGAAATAATAGAGTAAAAGATTAAGAGGTGGAGCAATTCTAGATGGTTTTTTATTACGGGCTTCAATCTACAAATAGAATGGATATCTTTTTGTTTTTAACGGGTCTTCCTTTGACTTGTTCTTCACGTCACTGATTCATATCGTCTGACTTTAACAGTGTTTATTCTTTTCGTAACCTTGGGATGCATATTTGTAACCGTAAACATTCATTTAGGAATTAGGATTTAGATTAGATTGATAATGTAGTTCAAGTAAACTCATGTTTTATTATTAACAGACGTTAAACCATTAATCATCAATTATCAAACATCCTAATTAGTATAAAAAATTCTTAACATTTAAAGTTAAGAACATGACTAATTAAAGATGTTCGAACTTCAAATTAATGTTCTATGAACACTGCTCACACTAGCCAGTAATATAAGCCCAAGTTCGTATTTTTACTTTCTATCCAACTAAATGGCCCAACCCAACATTGCTAGCTTTATATTTTGTAACTATGAGATCCAAAAAGTTGTTTAATCTCTATGTATACATTACATGTTTTTTTAAGAAAAATTAGTTTCCTATATATTTTTACTAGCTTCATAGCCCGCCCGACTGGGCGGGCATGCTTCAAGATTATATTATAGAAAAATATCAACAAATATTAATAATTCTAAAAATGACATAAGAATCGATAGCTGTAATAATAAGTTTGTACAAAATTGGCTACGGCTTTTGCTTTGTAAGTATGTTGTTCATATGTAAAATAGATATATAAATAGGGTAAATGGTTATCGAATATATTCGAAATATGGTAAAGATAATGATAATCACGGGATTTAAGGAATATATTTAAATCAGTAGATAATTCCGGAATTTTGGTTGATAAATTAATGTTCTCCTATGTGATTGAAGGCAATCTAACTTTGGTGTATTTAATCTATTTTTGCATGGTATTGACTGATTTTTGAATGAAAGAATCTTTCAAATTCAAAACTTTCAAAATAATGAAACCACGTGACTTTGAAAATCTTTTACCGAAAATTTAGTTCAACTCATTACTGCAGGAATCAAAAGTCATAGTTTTTAATCAAGTTTTTGAAATGATTCTGAATTGATTACGTGATAATTTTTCTAAAAAACGTGTATTGATAAAGATTAAATCAAGTTCATTATTTAAAAACATTCAATGACTGATTTGGTGGTTTTAAATGGATTTCAAAGGAAAGAATTGAGTAAATCTTGCCCTTTTAATTTAATCAATGTAGAATTTACTGAAATTCCGCTTAACTTAGGTGAAATACGGTGATTTAATTGAATGATAAAAACGGAAAGAATCAAGTATAAATTACTGTAATTCCATTATCTTGTAAATATTTCCTTTAATTTCGTGTATATATATTAAATGCAGGAGTTATGATACGATTTTGACCAGAGTTTGTTGAGCATTGACTGGGCGGCCAATGGGTGAATTACACGTGACATATTCGACCAATGAAAGAGCTCCAAACTGATGAGTTGTCAAAGGTTAATCAAATGTAGACTCATATATAGGAGTGAATGATAAAAACGGAAAGAATCAAGTATAAATTACTGTAATTCCATTATCTTGTAAATATTTCCTTTAATTTCGTGTATATATATTAAATGCAGGAGTTATGATACGATTTTGACCAGAGTTTGTTGAGCATTGACTGGGCGGCCAATGGGTGAATTACACGTGGCATATTCGACCAATGAAAGAGCTCCAAACTGATGAGTTGTCAAAGGTTAATCAAATGTAGACTCATATATAGGAGAAGACTTCATATTTTTTACATATAAAGTGATTGACACGTCACACGTGCAACTCACTAATCATCTTTATATTTTATTATTGATTTGGATACTTGCGTTAATCAAATAAGTAGGAAATAATATATTTTTACTTCATATTTCCTACACATAAATTAATTGACATGTGAAATCCACTAATTATCTTTCATAATCTTATCATTTGATTTGGACATTTACATTTGATCAAATATATAGGAAACAATATCATTTCTAGATGACAGTTTTCTTAAGAATCTTGGGTGTGTTTAAACTTCTACAAGGTTTACTTGTCTCGTAATGTGTCGATCCTATTTAAAAGTTCGTTGAGCAACATTTTATAATTTCTTATAAAAAAAATTTAACGTCTAACACTCCCTTTAATTTTATATTTTTTTGTTCATGTCGGGACTTGAACCGACAACCATATAGGATACTATAAATACCGAATGCCGCTGTACTATAAACCATTTAGTTATAGTTTCTACAATTAACACTCAATTTATGTTTGGCAGTTTGGGTGAAGTATGGAACACAAACGTCTTTATACATGAACCGACAAATGTATAGCAAAACTTCATATGTGCCCCATTTATACATGAACCGACAAATGTATAGCAAAAAATTTCATATGTGCACCAAAATGAAAATAAAATACAATAAATCTTTCTATATGTGCAGATATTCGTCGAAATTTATATTTTCCTCATTAATGATCACTTTAATAGTTACCTGATTCCCTTTTTATTTATACGAAGTATAACAGTTAGAACTTTTACAAATTACCAAAGTTTAATTTTTAGAATATGAGCATATATTAGTGGCTTTATTTTTCATAATCTTAGATAGTAAGATTATATTTTTTTTTGTACTTAAAAATGAGTTAATAACTTTGATACTGTAATTTGTTTGTTTTAACGGTGAAGGTTCGACAGCTGTTCTGTACGATTCTCCTTTTACACTTCTGGTTGGCTATGGCGGATTAGCCCAAGGCAGGCTTATCTCTTTTTCTTACGACGTCGTTTACTTTCTTTTCCCATTTCCCTTTTCGTCTTCTTCAAGGCTTTTATCCACTTGTCTCTTTCGAGCTGTCTACTGCAGAACCAGCCTTTCTCTCTCTCTCTCTCTCTCTCTCTCTCTTCGAAACCCTAGGTCCGTACTTCTTAGTATCTCTATACGTGCTCTTGTTTTCTGTTGATCTATGATTGCTTACTTCAATCAATTTTCAGTTGAATTTCAATATTTGATGTCTCTTTTTTTGAACCGCGGATCAAAATTTGATGTTTGAATCTCTGAATTTCACGTGTTTTTAGTTGATTACTTGTAATTAAGTATCGATATATGAAACTGGAGCTGTAAGGATCATCTAATTGAAGTGATTTTGATGTCTATGTTGGTAATTGTCAAATTGTGATGATTTCGATGATGAATGTTAACATTTAGTCAATAGATAGCGTTTTGAGGCTACCAGAAAGAAATGTAGCTTGAATCTGGCACTTAAAATATGTTGTAAATTTGTGAGAAATCGGTATTTGGATTATGTTTGTGATCTCAATGATATGACCGATAATACTGCTTTTGAAACAAGTTTATTCTCTAATTAGCCTTCTGGAAATGCTGTCATTATAGTTTGATGGCCAGTATAATTGTAACATGTTACTTTAAAGCTAATTCGTTCTTTAATATTACTGGATTTGTGCTAATATAATAAAATATAAAGCAGGTACAGATCTGAGTATCCCTACAATTTACTCATTCAGGCGATCATCAGCTCACATTGCCATATTCTTCAGTCTGCTTACTATTGTCTATTGATCATTAAAATCATCATTCAGGAGTATCTCTTAAGGACCTTAATTATGGTCATGGTGAAGTTGTAAATTTATATATACTAATAGAAGAACAATGTTACCATGTTGGCACAAGTTGACCATCGAGTTGACTAGATAACAACGGTTTATGTTTATGATTTAAAAGAAATCATGGAAGCATCAAAGCAAAAGTTTCCTGTAAATGCTGAAGATTACAAGCTATATGAAGAAGTTGGTGAAGGAGTTAGTGCATCAGTGTACAGAGCCCTCTGTATTCCATTAAACAAAATAGTTGCAATTAAAGCTCTCGATTTGGAAAAGTGTAATAATGATCTGGTATGCTTTTTAAAGTTTTTATTATTACATTTTATTATTACATACCGCATTTGTTTTTCTAAAAAAATGTTTTAAATTATAATAGGACGGTATACGTCGAGAAGTACAAACCATGAGTTTAATCGATCATCCAAATCTGTTACGGGCTTATTGTTCTTTCACAACGGGCCACCATCTTTGGGTTGTTATGCCATATATGGCTGGCGGGTCGTGTTTACACATAATGAAAACTTCATATCCAGAAGGTTTTGAAGAGCCCGTTATTGCTACATTGCTAAAAGAGGTCCTTAAAGCCTTGGTTTATCTTCATGCTCATGGACATATTCATAGAGATGTGAAGGTATTTCATTTGATTCTTCTGGAATGTTCTGTTAGATTTCGGTTATTACTTATTAGTTAATAATTAACCGTGGTTAGTTTATTTCAGGCAGGGAATATATTAGCTGATATTAATGGTTCAATTAAGTTAGCTGATTTTGGAGTTTCTGCATGCATGTTTGATACTGGGGATAGACAACGATCTAGAAATACGTTCGTGGGAACTCCTTGTTGGTATGTTCTATTTTCCTTAATTAATTATATTATAACTTGTTGATTTCATTATATTAATTTCTTGTTAATATAAAAACTCCTAAAAATTACTCATCTCTCGTTAATGTTTTTTCCCTTAGGATGGCACCAGAGGTAATGCAACAACTGCATGGATATGACTTTAAGTAAGCACTGATTCATATATATTCATTACTGTTAGTATATTATATATATTTTTTTAATTATATTTGATTTTAGTATTTTATACTTATAATTTATAAGCTAAAGAAGTATATTTTGTGTAAACAGAGCAGATATCTGGTCATTTGGAATCACAGCACTTGAACTTGCTCATGGTCATGCACCTTTTTCAAAGTATCCACCAATGAAAGTAATTATTATGGATCTCTTTATTTAATCGTTCCATTCATTTATAGAAAGTGTTAATCATGTTAATCTTTAAAGTTTCACCAATTTGGCGATTAAACCCTTAAACTTTTTTCGTATGAATTAGTCCCTCAACTTTTTTCGGATAAAACCATTGACAAAAAAGTTCAAGGGTTAAAACGGCAAACCAGTGAAAGCTTGAGGACTAAAACACAACTAACCCTTACATAGTTACTTAATTGCAACATAACTGATCTAATTTCCTCCAGGTTTTGCTTATGACACTACAAAATGCACCACCAGGTCTTGATTATGAAAGAGACAAAAAGTTTTCTAAGGTTTGTGTTAGTTATAATACAAAAATCAAATATTTATAATTTAATGCTAACTTATAATAATTTCGGTTGCAGTCTTTTAAAGATTTGGTTGCTGCTTGCTTAGTGAAAGACCCAAAAAAACGTCCCTCATCAGAGAAACTTATGAAGCATCCTTTTTTCAAACATGCAAAAACAACTGATTATCTTCAACGTACTATACTTGAGGGCCTTCCTCCCTTAGGAGATCGTTTCAGGACTCTAAAGGTGCTTTTTTCATTTATTTTATTTTATTTATTTTATGTATTTTGCAAGTTTGTTGACCATTTTGTTGTTTCAGGCAAAAGAAGCAGATCTACTACTACAGAACAGTGAATTAAATGCAAATAAAGACCATTTATCACAGGTGAAATGGATGCAATTATTAATGTTTAATATTTAAATAGGGATAATTGCTAATTTCCCCAGGTAAACTTCAGTAATTGCATATATATTGGACACATATACCCCTCTTTTTTCCTCCCCAAATTGAGCTAATAAATATTTCTGTTATCTTCTTACAAATATAACATAGATTTACAACTGGTACAAATAAATATCCTTTATGAAAAAATATCTTTAAACATTTATTTCATTAATGACAACTCGCGGTTTCATCTCCTGTACATTAATGTCTATACTTTAATAAAACAAGTTATTAAATCATTTTATTTAGCCCTTACAAATTAAAACTTTAGTTTTGATCTTCTTTTGGGGGTATATGTTTTATTCAAAGTTTTACGGAGTAGAGGGGTAGAATGGTCATGTTATGAACTGTTTTTAATGAAGTTGATAAAAACCCATTATATAATATCTGATTTAGTTTAGGTAATTGTATCCTGATATTTGATAACATGCAGCAAGAGTATATTCGAGGAATAAGCGCCTGGAATTTCAATTTGGAGGATTTGAAGAATCAGGCTGCACTTGTAAGTATTTTTGTAATTAATGTTTTATCAGTATTAATTGTTTAAACACTTATTTCTTTGTGGCCAGATCAAAGACTATGATTCAAATTCAAATTCAAAGCAACAACATGGGCTCGATGATGCTGATTTAACAGCCGAGAGATCATCTCCTAAGGATGAGATAGCTGATCATTCAGATTCTGCATCTGACCTTGAGGTAAATTGACCATTATGCCCTTTCAAGTTTAATTAATTAATTATTTAAATCAAATTTCTTTAATTACAGGATGAAATTGATGAGGTGCCTACTTTGGAGGATTCTTTTGCTTCATTTCCTATGAAGCCTATTCAAGCTCTCAAGTAAGATCAATCATATTCAACATCCAGATCTCCAACTTTTTATTTTTATTTATTTTTTGTCTTTGTAGAATCATATGCTGCTCTTAATAATAATTATTATATTTATATGATATGATCTGATTTAGATTTCTATTTCAATACAGGGGATGTTTTGATGTTGGTGAAGATGATGTAGATTCTGTTACAGGAGATGAAAATCTATCAGATACGGAACAACAAAATGCTGTCAAGCCGCTAATAAAATCTGAATCAAATGATTTACAGAAAAAATCGTTACCGAAACCAACTATTAATGGTCCAAAAAAATATTCCAGTGGTTCACTGCTGCCAGATAATGTGCTTTCTTCGAAAAAGTTAGTTGGTGACTTTGAAATTTTATCAATTGTCTAAAATACCCTTTAACAATCAATAAAGTAATATATTTATTTTAATAATATGAAGAGAACATACACAATCAGGATTTCGAGTAGAACACAATTATAGTGGTCCGCTACAAGGCCGTCAGAAGAACAACACAAACATCTCTTATTCTGGTAAGCCATCCTTAAACAGCTAATTAATTAACTTTAAATTTCTTTTCTTATTCTCACATTATTTCTTTTCTTTTTTTTTAATTATGTGATCTCGTGTTATAGAAGATGCAATTGAGGAAGCTGTGGTCCAGCGTAAAGGGCGTTTTAAAGTGACATCAGCAGATCTCAAGGTTCCAGTTAATAGTAATTCATATATTAATGGAACTACTAGTCCATCAACATCAAAAATAGCTACTGCAATTGTTCCATCTTTGCAAAACATTTTGTACCATAGCACATTGCAAAAGGTATGCATGCCACCTCATCATCTTTGTTTTATCCATTCTCTCTCTAATGGACAGCAAATTTCCTACTTTTTTCAGGAAGAACTACTTAGATTAATCAAGTTTGTAGAACAGACTTCTGGTATTTCACTTTCCATCTTCGATATATATATTTTGTCCGTGTGTATGCAATGACATATGTATCTGACTTTTGTCTCTTTGTGCAGGCAATTCCATGGAGTCTCTGGAGGGTGGAACCAATGAATCGTCACAGGTAATGCGGAATTTATCGTGGTTTTTAGTTTTTTAATAAATAAATTTTATGCCAAATATGATTTACAAAGATTATACTATCTCAGACACTCATGTGATATTTTGATCACTTTTATGAATTGGAAAGAAGTAGCTGTGAACCGACCCAGATAAGGTTCAGTTAAATAGGCTTTGGGTAATTTGGTTTACGGGTTGGGGTATGACCAAATTCACCAAACAAATTGACTAGATGAGACTGGTAATAACAATTAACAATTACTTAGTACTTTTAATATTTTATAATAATGGATTAAAACATATATATAACATTGTCAAAGGTGTAATTAAGAACCAAACAAATGTGTTGGCTGTTAATTAAGAAATCGGAAATTAATTAAATTCCACCATGCGAATTAATATATCTTAGCACTTCTATTTTCAAGTTCCACCATGTGAACAACCTTTGGATGACCCCGCAAACCGACCCTGATAACAACCTGAACCCGATTAAAGTCGGTCAGGTTATTTGGGTCTGTTTTTTTCCAACACCCTTAGTTTTATACATTCAGAAATCATTTCAACTTGTTTTTTTAAGCTAATTGATTATATTTTTACCTGCTGGGCCCACTAAAGTTTAAACATAACCCGAAGCGACCATTTATAAGTAAACGTGTCAAAATTGAATTTTAGTATTCTATAATTTGATGACATGCAGATTCCTCTTGCTTCTCCAAGGGAGAGAGAACTACAGTCTCAGGTTATCCAATTACAACAAAGGTATGAAAACCAACTTAATGTTTTCCAGCTGGAATTTTCACGTCAATTATTTATTTATATTAATATACTCCTATTTTTCAGAAATAACATTGTGGCTGAACAATTGCAGAGGCAAAAGATGAGAAATGCTCAGGTAGCAAATACAAACCATTTAATTTGACGCCTTATTAGACCGGTCCCGATAGTGACTTGACGCCGTCAGTTTTTGCCACATCAGCGTCATGTCAGCAGACACACCAACTAACACTAAACTGACTTACACATGCCAACAGCACCCCTTCTCTTCACCAAATTTGGGCCCCACCATCTATTTTACTTTATTTTTAATTTAAAAACATTACAATAATTAAAATAAAAATACAACAATAATAAAAAAACAATATTTAACGTTGGCCGGAGTTGCGAAATGTGGTCCACTAGTGCATTGCGAAGTTTGTGATGCATCACTTGATCCCTTAGTTCTTTGGCCATTCGAGTGTGTGTTGCAACTCTCTCATTCCACGAGTGTTGCGACATGTTTTTCGGATTATCCATATACGCCTCCTTAACCGGACACATATTACGACTGTTGTCATCGATTATCATGTTGTGTAAAATTATACAACAAGACATGATTCGACGAATTTTATTGACGCTATATGGTCTTGCCGGGTTTTTTATGATCTGCCAACGCCCTTGCAAAACACCGAATGCTCGTTCAATATCTTTTCTCGCGGATTCTTGATATCTCTTGAACCGAATTTGTTGTTCAAATAGCGGATACTTAAATGACTTCACAATGGTTGACCATTTCGGATATATCCCATAACCGAGATAGTATCTTTAGTGAATTGTTGCCCGGCAATGGTAACAGGTATTGTAGGAGTTCTGTCTTGTAGAAAGTCCTTGAATAAGTCTGATGCATTAAGGACATTGATGTCGTTGCTCGAACCAGCTGGGCCAAAGTAAGCGTGTCAAATCCACAAATCGTAAGACGCAACCGCTTCTAGCATGATCATTGGACACCCTTGGTCACCTCGTGTGTATTGTCCTTTCCATGCGACCGGGCAATTCCTCCAAGGCCAGTGCATGCAATCGATGATGCCAAGCATACCGGGAAAACCATGCACCTCAGCATGACGTTGATGTAAGCGTTGCACGTCATGCGCCGTGGGTTTTTCTTAAGTACTCAGCCGAATATAGATGGAATACACATTTGACAAAACCATCCTAACAATCATATGATGTTTGTTGTCCCATGTGTAAATATTCATCAAACAAATCGGCGACACAACTTTACGCCAATTGTCGTATGGTGGAGGTACATTTTTGAAGAATATTAAAACTCGATCTTCTGGTAGCGCCGTTACGTTGATGAAAATACATAAAATATTTAGGTAAAGGAGTCTCAGAGTAAGAAGTTATACCGTCACATATACGGAAGAACAACGAACGGGTCATACGAAAACGTCGCCTACAATAATCCGCCGGGAACGTTGGATTTTCAGCAAAGTAGTCTCTATACAAACGTTCACCGACAGCTTCTCGATCTCGTGGTACATACCTTCTCGGCCCTCTCGGGATCAAAGTGACTTCTTCATCGTACTCTGTATCCGAGTCAATAGCATTCACAACGGAGACCATTGACTCGGCGTTATAACAATTGGCTATGTAACAATAACTTCCAAATCAGAAGATGAACCAGAACCATTATCCATTTTATAAGTATTGTAGGGTGGGAGAAGAGAGAATTTTTGTTGTGAAAAATATAAAATTGAAGTTGGTATTTATAGAAGTTTAAAAGGTTTTTAAAATTAATAATAAAAAAAAAGTATAATAACGGTAATATTACCGTTTGAAAAAGGAAAAAAAAAATTTAAAAATTAATTTTTTATTCATTTGGGGCCCACCTGAATGTACCGATCTCTCTCGCTCTCGTCTTCAAACTCGCGTGGGTTACCGACGGCTCCCAACCGGCCGTGCCAACGGTGGGACGCCGCGGGTGGCGAGGAAAGTGGCGGTAAGCATTGGGAGCGGTCTTATATACTGCCTATCATACATTTTGTTTTTGTTTTTCTTATAGTTGGAAATGAAACTGAGTGATTTAATGAAGAAAGAAAACATCCAACAATGACACATGGCGACGATAGAAGAAAAATGGTTTACATGTCTCCTGCAATCCGTATTTAAAGTTGGAAAATTTTCATTAACACATGACGATGACAGTCGTTGCAATGGGTTGTCGTCAAGTAGTTGTATTCTTTTTAAACTGTAACATTAATGTGAATATAAGGGAAGGGAGCCTGGTACGTAACTATGAGTGAGTCCAACTATTCATAAGCTTTTAATTATTGTTGTTGTAATCATATTCACCTTTTACACAAGCAGTATTATTTCAGTGTTGAGAGATTCATGGTTATATAAAGCCGGCATGCCATTTGTTATTGTTTATGAAAATATATTTACTTCTAGTCAATATGTTTATGTTGACATCAATTGTTTAGGAAATAGATTTAGTGTTGGTTTTCTTTGCTAATTTCACTATCGAAATTAAGTTGGTATTGGAGGTTCTTATTAACTGATGAAGATAAACAGAGATTAATGGTAATGAGAATCGTTTATTATTTTTTAAAACTAATTATACATCATTTGATCATTACATCCTCATTATCAAAATCCTCTAAATTAAAATTCCTTTTAATTTTACTAGCCCTTGATTAAAAATAGTGAATGCCTATGCTCTCCGTTCTTTTCCAAAAAAATAATTTTCTGCTGATCTCAACATTGTATTTGTATATGTATTTTTTGGATTTAGTGCCATCTCATCCCCCCTGCATCCCCATTTTATTAGTCAGTTATTTCCGATCTCCATCCCCTGTCAACTAGTGGATTCCACGATCAAACCGGGATCCAGTATTGAGTTTCCCATTGGGTACGAGGCTCGGGGGCTGCAGAGCATTTTTTTATTATATAGAGCAATTTCTAGTAAAAAGACAATTATACCCTTTCAATAAAAAACCCTTCCATTAAAACTTTCTCCCCCAAACTTGGTGGTGAAGAAATTGAGTTTCGAATTTATCCAGTATTACAATTTATCATTTGATCACACTTTTATATGCGAACGTTTATAAATGCAAACAAAATTCACGTATATATTTGTTGTATATGGCCACAAGAAGGATCGTATTCCTGATAGCTACGGTTGCCGGCGGTCAAGATAGGAGTCAACATCGGCGGTCAAAAGCATATCTTATATTTTGGATTGGTGAAAATGCCACCGCCGGAGTATTTCAGGATCTTGTGACGGACTTGGATTTCTGAGTTGTAAATCGACTGATAGTGCAGCCGTAATGACGCCCTCACGCCTCGTTCCTACCATTGATCGAATCTACACAATTTCGATTTATTAAAAACTCAATATTGACAGTGAATATCAGAACAACTAGTAATCTACAAAAGTAAATAAAATCAGATCGAGAATGAGAATGAAATATTACAGATCGAGTATAGCGTCTTCATCCTCTTCACCGGTAGAGACGAAAACTTCTTCAAGTTTGACGATCGAAGTAACCTGAGCTTCGGTGTCTTTGTCTTCAGCAGCAGCGTTTTCCTCCTCTTTATGCTCTTGATCGTTGCTCGCCATTGAAGTTGAAGATTGAAGAGAGTAGAAAAGATGTATAATAGTCGGTGAGATACAGAATGTGATCAGAGGTTCTTGAGGCACTTTAGAAAGAAAAAAGGGGATGGATTTGTTGATTTCGTCAAGATGAAGAAGACGAGCAAAAGGTGTCTTGGGAAGGGTAAAATGTGGGTAATTGAGAAGAGGGGTATAATTGTCCTCTTACTTGAAATTGCTCTACATTTAGAAAAATTGTTCTGTAGGAATCATTCCCCTTTTGCTTACCCTAGCTATGTGAGTTACCCACCAATTAGAAAGTTGTGAATTAAGGGCATGTTTGGAAAGTTTATTTAAGAGACTTTTAAGGAGTTTTTTTACAAAAATGGGGTTTTAAAAATAAATATTTACAAAGTAGGTGTGATTTAAGAAATATTTACCAAATAAGTGTTTTTTCATCTTTTATCTCATTTTTTCCCCAGCTTTTAAGTTTTTTTTCTCTAATTATTTTGTCCAGCTTTTATCTATTTTTTCCGGTAGGCAGATAATTAATGGGATCGATCGTTAATGGGATTTACTATCGTATCTTATAATTGTTTTAGTAAGTTAAAGATTTTTTTTTTCAAGTTTCCCTCTTGAATACTTGATATTGTTGGCCTTTAATTCTACATTTAAAATAAATAAGGTGATAAAGCATTGGTTGCCTCTGGTGAGTTTGAAATTTCAAAACTTTTATTTTGGCCAAAACTAATAGGTTTGCAACGAACTGTTCTTTCACTATTTAATTTTATTTCGATCTCTGTTTTGGCTTTTTCACATCTGTAATAGGTTTGCAACAAATAGTTCTTTTGGCAATGACTTTGCAATCGTCATCATCAATGTTTATGTAATCATAATTAACACTTTTTCCTTGGATCTGCTACTGCTTCAGAGAAGGTATCAAATGACTTTACTTCCATACATGGGGAAAACAAATTGAAAAAATAGATAAAAGTTGGACAAAAAAATTAGAAAAAAAAACTTAAAAGCTAGGGAAAAAATGAGATAAAAGATGAAAAAACACTTATTTGGTAAATATTTCTTAAATCACACCTATTTAGTAAATATTTATTTATAAAACCCCATTTTTGTAAAAAACTCGACTTTTAAGCTTATTATCTTAATAAGTTTATTTAAGCTAATAAGCTTAAAAACCCTTAAATAAGCTTTTCAAACAAGCCCTGAGTCCGTTGTCAATATTATGTGGCATTGATCTTCAATATATTTAATTTCATACCAAATATCCTTTGTTTGAGTCAAACTACATATCTTTCTTAAAACTTTTCTGTAACTGTATGTTGTTATTTTTTTATTGTTTTACAGCCATTTGGTATTGGAAACGACACATCTTTAATACAATCAAGTTCTATTTGAATGAGTTCTTCAATACAAGTATGTTTAGCTTCTAAGTTCTAACCCTAGTTAATATTTTTTTCCCGGCATGATTATCCTTTTTATTGACGTTTTGTTTTGGTGGAATGAACTGCTTTTTTGTTTCAAATTGAAGTTTCATGGCTTAAGATAGCACATTTTCAGCAAAGTGTATGTTTAGGTGCTGTTTGGTAGAATCTGAATAATTAATATCTAAATGATGCAGAGGTCTGAATGATTCAGACTTCCCCTTATGTCCGATTAAGAGGTAGAACATGTTTACTTTCTGATTCAGAGGCTGATTAAAAGGTCTAACCAAACGCTCTGAATCTGTCCGATTAAGAAGATGTCATCTTAACTGGATCATTAAGAGACTTACCAAACAGCACCTAAAATTGAATATGTGATAAACCTATGCACATGCTCTTTACCTTAAAATTTGTCCCTAACCAATCAAGGAAAAAGTAGGTTTCTTTTTACTGATTTTTATTAAAACTTTTAATTCATCCATTTCAGTAGTAACTTAAGTTTGTGATTTTTAGGAAAATTTGATCAAAGAGACGCGTTTGGAAGCTGTTAATAAGCTCAAGCATGATGTTGCTAATGCAATTTAATTTATAAACTTTTGTGCTAATGCTATTTATTTACGAATCTCATTAAAATTGTATTCTTTAACTTTTTTCTTACCGATAAGTTCGGAAGTTATTGATGTTAAAAGATATCTATTTTGCATATATGGCTTCTCTTAAGCTACGTATTGCAACTTTCAAGTTAAGATGACATGTCATCTTATTTTAGGAGGGTACTTTGATAATAGTACTAATGTTCAACACGTGTATTGTTGCCTTATTTGCTTACTAATGAGTTCGGAAATTATTGATGCTAAAAGACATATATTTTGTACTCATGACATACACTTCTCCTGCAACTTTTAACTTAAGATAAAATGTCATCTTATTTTAAGAGGGTACATTGATAAGTATATGAATGTTCAACACATGTATTGTTGACTTGTTTGAAAGTTATTTGTAATATCCTGTTTTTTTATATAAAAATCAACATTATAAAAACTATTAAATAAAGTTATCATTTATATGAAATTAATAATCATTTTGTAACATACTCCCTCCGTCCCCACAAAAAACTTCTCATTTGAGTTTTGCACAAATTTTTAGGTGATAGTTAGTGGTGGGGTCATTGATAATACTTTTGATTAAAATATAAGGTTGGATTGAAGAGAGAAAGATAGTAGATATTAGTGGTGGGGTCTTTAGTAATAATAGTTTTTTATTGTGTGAAGCCCATCAAATATGGGAAATGAGAAGTTTTTTGTGGGACAAAAAATTTAGAGTCAAATGAGAAGTTTTTTGTGGGACGGAGGGAGTATGTCATTATGATTAAGATCATATATATATATATATATAGTGGAGAGTTATATAGAGAACTCTCTCTTTAAATAAAAAGGGTACTTTCGTAATCTGACATTTACAATTACGTTTTTCTTGTATTAAAAAAAATAATTAAAAAAGGAAAATGTATATCTAATAACTGCATCTCCTTATCTTCCTAGAAAATCGTTTCTCTCTCTATACATTTTGTTAAACCCTATTTTTTTCTATCAAAATTGAAAACATTCTCTCCCAACTGCCGCCGCTATCTCCGATGAAGAAAGTCTTCATTTTCTTATTCCTTTAATCGGTACATTGTTGCTTTTATTGTTTTGTAGTTTCTGGAGCAAAGGAATTTAAAAGGTAAGATTCTTTATTGTTGCTTAGATTCAATTGGTTTACTATTCAATTTCTGGATTTCATTGCATTCGATTTCATATTCTGGTTGTGAATATTCTGGAGCAAAGGAATTTAAAAGGTAAGATTCTTTATTGTTGCTTAGATTCAATTCGTTTACTATTCAATTTCTGGATTTCAATTCATTGCATTCGATTTCATATTCTGGTTGTGAATCTATCATAATTTTCATAACTGCAATTTAAGGTTTTTTTTAATCTGGCCACGATGGATTGCATTACTGCAATTTAAGGTTTTTTTGAATCAGGCAACGATGACTAGGTTTTTTATTAAATGCAAAATTGTGGTTATTTATGCAAAACATTGGTGTTTTATCATGACAGGCACAACACGTAGTGGACGAAAGAGAGAAATACATCAATGTTTTGATTTTGTGAAGACATCAATGTTTTGATTACATGAATGTTTTGATTTTGTGAAGACATCAATGTTTTGATTTTGTGAAGACATCAATGTTTTATCTGTTTTAAGCTATGATTTTGTGAAGACATCAATGTTTTGATTACATGAATGTTAGATATGTTTTGATTACACTATTACAATACCATGAAATAGACGTTCTACGACCATTATTTATAAAAAGCTATAAACTGAACCTAAAATCATATGTATCACGACCATAATTTCGAACAAATCGTTGGTTCAATACACTAAAAACAAACGAGTACAAAAACATAAATGCAATCACGTTAACTCAGTTCATACAAATTTAAAAAACAAATGGGGTAAAAAGATTTCCGTGAAATGTGCTAAAATTCTGGAAAATATGGGGTAAACGGTTTTCAAACGGAAGATTGATATACAAAATCTCCACTTTCCATGATTATATGATTTCAATTAATTGTTTCTATAAATATGAAATAATGTGAATACCGGAATTGCCCTTTATATTTAAATAAATGGAAAATGTAAACTAATTTCTGATTGGCTAATAAGGGTTTATGAGTTCTCTATATAACTCACCCCTATATATATATATATATATATATATATATATATATATATATATATATATATATATATATATATATATATAGTGAAGGATTATATTGAGAACTCTGATTTTAAAAAGAACTTTAAGAACTTTTTATTATTCAATTTAGACCATTGGATTCAAATTTAACGGTTAAGATTAACAATGGTATTTTCGTAAATAAGTTGTATTATATTATTGGTAAAAATTAAATGAAAAGGGCATAGTGGGTATTTTGCAAAAATGAAATTTAATTAATCCCATTAAAATCGTGAGAGTCTCTCTCCAATTTCTTATTTTCCTTTATTTTCTCCACAGACGGTTTCTCCCCTCCGTTCTCTCATCCCCACCCACAATCAAACCCTAGTTTATACTTTCTACAAGACCCTTTCTCCCTCCAGGCCCCAACCTCCGCATGAAGCTTACTGGTCATATGGTGGTGGAAACATCATCTGGTAACCCCCCCCCCCCCCCCCCCCCCCCCCCGGTCACATGGCAGCCGCCACACATGCCATCAATGCTCGCATGAAGCTTACTGGTCTTATAATTGAAGTCTGGCTCTCATGAAGAGAAAGAGATATTGATGTTCTTAACATGCTTGATACATGAGCTTGACAAAAAAAGGTTCTCATTCTTCACTAAACATATATTTGTTTTCCATTTTTGTAGATGTTATTTTTTTAATCTAGACTTGTAAATCAGATTCGAAGTTTAGGTCTTTAGGTCAATTTTTTGCATAGATTTCAATTGGGTTTGTGGGATAAAGTAATATACACGCTAACTGCTCGATTAAATGCTATAGAGATTGATGAAGTTTTGGGGTTAACAGAGAAAGGTAAAAACTTGAGTGTTTAAGAGGCGAGATTGTGATTCATTATGGTAACATATTAAAATAATAATTAAATTTAGATAATTATGTTAGTTCTTTGCTGCTTTAAATTATATATTAAAAAATAATTATATCTTAATTCTATGGTGAATTGTTGATTATCATAGTTTTTTTAATTAAATATAGTTTTTTCGCTTATGTTAAGACGTGGGTTATGGCCAGCAGAGTCTACCATAAGGCAAAGAACTATGATGAATCAACTATTATTTAATTTAACTAGCAAATTTACCCATGCAAGTTAAAATTGAACTGTGTTAAATTATTAAAAATGTTTAGTAAAATATTTAGATTTCATCAGTAATTGACTATACTTAATGGGCTGATACATCTATGTTCTTGGTTACATTTATATTCTTGGCGCGTTTTCATGTTGTGATATTCAGTTTGTTATTTTTTCAGGGGCTGTCAATTTGGTTAATGAACAAGGGGAACACTCCATTGAAGATGAGTAAAGCTACAAGAACAAAAAAATTAAAATTTACGAAATCTTAGTGGATGCATATATGTTATTGCTTGAATACATATATGTGTTATTTGAAATTACTTTTGTCTATTGTATGAATAAGTTCAACATGTATGTTTAATATAATTTATCTATGTTGAGTTTGCTCTACCAAAGTACTAATTTTGTAGAATTTGGATATAGTTTTTGTTTGTTTAAAACATATATGCAAATCTATAAAATAACATATATGCATAACTGTAAAATAAAATACACACAAAATCGTAAATAACATATATGCAACAAAAGATACACGAAATTAATGTCTAAATTTTAGAAAATTTTCTAAAAAGAAAACAAAATAATAAAATGTAAAATGTCTTAAATACCCCTCAATAATTAATATGAATATAATAAATCAAAATCAATTTACTAAATTCTGATTGGTTAATAATAGTTCTCAGAGTTCTTTTTGAAATCAGAGTTCTCAATATAACTCGACCCTATATATATATATAGGGTCCGGATCCGGTGAGTACTCTTTTCCCGGTGAGGACTCCAAAAAAAACACTAAAAATGATCCAAAACAAACTTTTTTCAAAAAAATTTCTTTTTTAAATAACTAAATCGCAGCCTATAAGATCCAAATAAATAAAAAGTTTTTCAAATATGATCCAAAAAAAAAAAATATGGATCATTGTTATGATCTGCAAAAAAAAACTGGATCATAATTTTTTTTTCGAAATTTTTTTTTTGGTCAAATGTAGTAATTATCATGGTGAGTTAAATATATTTTTTTCGGAATTTTTTGAAATTTTTATGAGGTGTCCTCGTGAGTCCTCACCGTTTTTTGAGTCCTCACAGGATCCCACTTCTATATATATATATATATATATATATATATATATATATATATATATATATATATATATATATATATATATATATAGGGGTGAGTTATATAGAGAACCCATAAAAAATCAGAAATTAGTTTATATTTTCCATTTATTTACATGTAAAGGGCAATTCCGGTATTCACATTATTTCATATTTATAGAAACAATTAATTGAAATCCTATAATCATGGAAAATGAAGATTTTGTATATCAATATTCCGTTTAAAAAACGTTTACCCCATATTTTCCAGAATTTAGCACCTTTCATGGAAATCTTTTTACCCCGTCTGATTTTTTAATTTGTATGAACTGGGTTAACGTGTTTGCATTTATGTTTTTGTACTCGTTTGTTTTTAGTGTATTGAACCAACGATTTGCTCGAAATTATGGTCGTGATACATATGATTTTAGGTTCAGTTTATAGCTTTTTATAAATAATGTTCGTAGAACGTCTATTTCATGGTATTGTAATAGTGTAATCAAAACATATCTAACATTCATGTAATCAAAACATTGATGTCTTCACAAAATCATAGCTAAAAACAGATAAAACATTGATGTCTTCACAAAATCAAAATATTGATGTCTTTACAAATTCAAAACATTGATGTCTTCACAACATCAAAACATTCATGTAATCAAATTATTGATGTCTTCACAAAATCAAAACATTGATGTATTTCTCTCTTTCATCCACTGCGTGTTGTGCTTGTCATGATAAAACACCAATGTTTTGCATAAACAACCACAATTTTGCATTTAATAAAAAACCTAGTCATCTTGGCGTGATTCAAAAAAACCTTAAATTGCAGTAATGCAATCCATCGTGGCCAGATTAAAAAAACCTTAAATTGCAGTTATGAAAATTATGATAGATTCACAACCAGAATACGAAAATCGAATGCAATGAAATCCAGAAATTGAATAGTAAAAGAATTAAATCTAAGCAACAATAAAGAATCTTACCTTTTAAATTCCTTTGCTCCAAAAACTACAAAACAATAAAAGCAACAATGTAACGATTAAAGGAATAAGAAAATCAAGACTTTCTTCATCGGAGATAGCGGCGGCAGTTGGGAGAGAATGTTTTCAATTTTGATAGAAAAAAATAGGGTTGAACAAAATGAATAGAGAGAGAAACGATTTTCTAGGAAGATAAGGAGATGCAGTTATTAGATTTACATTTTCCTTTTTTAATTCTTTTTTTTAAACAAAAAAAACGTAATTGTAAATGACAAATTACGAAAGTATATATATATATATATATATATATATATATATATATATATATATATATATATATATATATAGGGTAATGATCCATAGAAAAGGGTCCTTATTTGAAGAAGCTAGAAAATGGTTGCATTTTCGTAACTTATACATATATGCATGCATATACAAACATATATGTATATATACATATATAATTAGACCATATATATTACATATATGCATATTCATGCCCTATATATCTGTATATATACACATATATATACACATACATTTGACGTAACTTGCATTTGCATTTTCATATCCCAACTTGCATTTTCGTTTACGAAAATGCATATACATACCGTATATATATGTGTGTATATAAATACATATTGAGGGTATACATGTGAAAATATGTATATCTATGGTCTAAATATATACGTACATGTACATATCGGTATGTATATGTATATTTATATGTATATTTTACGAAAATGCAACCCTTTTCTAGCTTCTTCAAATAAGGATGCTTCTTTCTTGATCCATATTCTATATATATATAACTTTTTATTTCAGGTTTAGAGATAATTAATTTGTATACAATTACTACAAGAAGTTATTAATTTGAATACATTTCTCTTAAGCTACGTATTGCAAATTTCAAGTTAAGATGAAATGTCGTCTTATTTTAAGAGGGTACATTGATAATTGTACTAATGTTCAACACGTATATTGTTAACTTGTTTGCTTACTAATGAGTTTGGAAGTTATTGATTTTAAAAGACATCTAAATTTGTACTTATGGCATATACTTCTCTTAAGCTACATATTGCAACTTTCAATCTTAAGATGAAATGTCACCTTATTTTAAGAAGGTACATTGATAACTGTATTAATGTTCAACACGTAGTATATTGTTGACTTGTTTGCTTACTAATAAATTCGAAAGTTTTTGTAATACCTTATTTTTTTTAATGTAAAAATCAAAAAAAAAAAACTTAAATAAGTTATCATTTATATGAGATTAATAATCATCTTGTAACATATGTTATTATGATTAAGATCTTATATATTATACAATAATCATTTTAACTTTTTATTTCAGATTTAGAGATAATTAATTTGTATACAATTACTAAAATAAGATAATAATTCGTACACATTTCTCTTAAGCTACGTATTGCAAATTTCAAGTTAAGATGAAATATCGTCTTATTTTAAGAGGGTACATTGATAATTGTACTAATGTTCAACACGTGTATTGTTGACTTGTTTGGTTACTAATGAGTTCGGAAGTTATTGATGTTAAAGACATATATTGTGTATTTATTAGGGGTGAACATGGTACTGTACCACGTATATTTTTCTCATACCGCGTATCGTACCAACTATAATTGGTACACTGATTTATCTACCATTACCGTACCAAGTTTACTTGGTACCAATTTGTTTGGCTACCAACAATCTTGGTTGGTACAAATTGATAATGGTATATACCAACATCACTAACTCATATGAAATTAAAAAAATTAATAACAAAAGAACAATGATATTTTATCATTATCGACCAGTTAAACATATTAACAAGTGTTCCGAACATAGAAACAAAATAAGCAAAATGATATAATATGTTACGTGCTATATAAACATAATCTAGTACGATAAAGTAACAAAAGATGTAGCTATCTTGTCGTAACTGAATCACTGATTTGTGTGAATGTACATATAAAATATTATATTTTCAAAGATGTTTTTAGTTTTAAAGTTAAAATAAGTATGTCTTATTATATTATACTCCCTCCGTCCCACAAAAAAGTTCCCATTTCTAACAAAACTTTTGTCCCACAAAAAAGTTCCCATTTCTCACATTTGATGGGCTCCACATAATAAAATATTATTATTCTTAAGGACCCCACTACTAATATCCACTAACTATCATTCTCTCTCCAATCAAAACTTATATTTTAATCAAAATTAATACCAATGACCCCACCACTAACTACCACCTAAAAACTTGTGCCAAGATGAAATGGGAACTTTTTTGTGGGACGGAGGGAGTATTAGTTTCAGAGATATTTTTTGGGCACATCTATAATTTAAATAAAATATCGTATATTTTAATATCTAATTGGAATCTTGGGCAAATAGGTTGCTAGTTTGTTATAATATATTAAACTAAAAATCATATAATATATATCTTGGTTGGTACGGTATACCGTGGTATTTAAAATTTGTGTACCATTACCGTACCATGATTACACAATTGGTACGGTACTACCAACCAAACATGTTGGCTACCAACATATTGGCTACCAACTATACTTGGTATGGTTGGTAGCATGTTGGCTGGTTTTGTTCGGTACAAATTTGACACCCCTAGTATTTATGGCATACACTTCTCTTAAGCCACTTATTGCAACTTTCAAGTTAAGATGAAATGTCATCTTGTTTTAAAAGGGTACATTGATAATTGCACTAATGTTCAACACCTGTAATATTGACTTGTTTGCTTACAAACAAGTTCGAAAGTTTTTTATAATACCCTGTTTTTGTAATGTAAAAATTAACATAAGCAAAACTCTTAATTATAGATTATTTATATGAAATTATTGGTCATGTTTAGTTATTCTTGTCTTAAAAATACAAAATTCTTAATTGATGGTCATTGCTTAATGTAGTCAACTATTATAAAATTTAATGTAATAATAGACAGTTAAAAGATAGATTGACTTACTTGGTGCTATAAAGATTGTACAACATCATGTTTTATTAACTTGTAAGTTTGATTCTTAAAAATTAAAATTATGTCCAAGGAGCACTTGGTGTCCGCTTATTATATCATCGCCATAAGTGCTATGACGCGTGTATTGCACAATGTGATCTTCGCAATATTTGCGTCATAGGCTCTCCAACAAGGCAATAACTCCCTGTTAAAAGGACTTTTTTTGTAAACTATGATTGGTTGGAGTATTATTTGTAGCTACCAAATGAATATATAAGATTGGGGACGATTTTGAGATTAATATTATAGCAACGTGACTAAAATACTAATATAGTAATACTTGGGTGTTGGGTACTGGTGCTCTAAATGTTTTTATCTAGTACAAGATGAGTACCAGTGCAAGCAGTGTTAATCGAATTTGTACAAATTTAATAGTTTGGATAAATCGTGCGATTTACTCTTTTCATTTATAACAAAGAATAAAAGAGATTTTTTTTATAATAGACATAACTATGTTAGTTGATGGATACATTTGATGGATATACACAATGGACAAGTATTTCTATAAACATATCAAACAATAAAATTATTTGGTGTAAAATCAGTCCCTTATAAATAAAAGCTAAAACGCTTTACGAAGATAAATTAAACCTTTCTTCTCATATTTTTGTCTGTTGTGAGGCGCCGAAGAGGAAATGAATCACCGGCCAGTAAGCATAAACGAATATGAACCAGCTTGGCATCGCCATCGTGAAACAACTTCTGCTTTCCGTTCGGATCATCCAAGGTTCTGTTGAGTTAATTTGTACAGTGATTAAAACTACAGTATATTTCATCGATCTGGCATCAACATTTTTGCTGAATTAACTTTAATTTTGAAATTACAGAGCGGCTAAGGGAAATTGAAATATCAGAGAAGACAGGAGGAACATCGAGATTTACAAGCAACAATTTGATCGGAGTTGTAGTGGCAAAATTCAACCAACGCCAAACCTTAATTGAAGCGTTTGATGGATGCTGTGCAGTATTCCGTACCATTGCGTTCATTCATCCGCATGGTTTCTCTGCTACCCTTTCTCTTCTATTACTTCCATCTTTTCTCATTACTAATAATAATAATTAGGGGTGAGCGTACCCGCCGGTTCCGACCGGAACCTCTTGTACCGGTTCCTCAATTTTCGGAACCGGAACCCTGTCTTTAAAATCGTAAAATTAAAATAAGATGCAAAGCTTAAATATTATCATTTTTTAATCATTTTATCTACTAATATTTGAATAATCCTAAATTTCAAACACTTATACATATGAATATCTAATTATTATATTGTTAAAACACTATATTTAGACTAATTAATGACTAAACTCATTCAACATTACACAAAATTTATCGTATTGTTAATTTGGATATTAAATTTCCCAAATATATAATATTTTTACAAAAATAGATCGAATAATCGCCGGTTCTGGTTATCCACCGGTTACCGGTTCCTAAATTTTGAGAACATGAACCGGAACCTCTTAGAGCGGTTCCATAATTTTAGGAACCGGAACCGGCGGTTCCAAAGCGGTTCCGGTTCCAATTCCGGTTATCCACTTTTTCTGCTCACCCCTACTAATAATAGTTCCTTCATCCATCCCATTTTTATTGTCTACATTTATATATTGGTTTATCCCAAAATGACTATCTACTTCTAAGTTTCAACCAATCGAAAAACATTTAAGTGGGGAAAAAAATTTTGATTGGTGACATAATGTAATTAATGCACTTTTCTTAAACTGTGTGCTTTTTTCTAGTGGACAATAAATTTGGGACGGAGGGAGTATAAAATAGGCTCTCAATTATAAAGTTTATGAGAAATGGTATTGGTTCCTATATGTTCCTACCTAATGTATCTATCAATTTGATCATGACAAGTGTTGAAATCGATGAATGATATGATGAAAGATAATTATGAAGTACATAAGTTAGGAGGATTATGATTAGAAAAAATTGTAGGAAGAAATATCCTTTTTCAAAGTTTATTAGTATTACAAAACTAGCTAGCATATATATGACTCGTGATAAATTACGGATGATTTATACAGAATACTACTCCCTTCGTCCCACAAAAATCTTCTCATTTGGCTTTTGCACAAGTAATTAGGTTATAGTTAGTGGTGGGGTCATTGATAATACTTTTGATTAAAATATTAGGTTGGGTTGGAGAGAGAAAGCTAGTTAATGGATATAGGAAATGAGAAGTTTTTTGTAATAATAGTTTTTTTTATTGTGTGGAGTCCATCAAATATAGGAAATGAGAAGTTTTTTGTAGGACAAAAATTTAGAGTGAGATGAGAAGTTTTTTGTGGGACAGAGAGAGTATAATATTATCATTATTTCGTAATATTTTACTTTAATTAATAAATAATTCATTCATTGAAAATTTTGTATATTTAAAATAATTTTGTGGTTAAAACAAATAATATAAAACACGCTAAATTGGGTCTAGGCATATGCTTAACAAATGTATATACGTTAAATTATTATGATTTATTTTGGAAATATGTGATCATTACATGTTTGCATGCATTTTATGTAACACGTAGTGTATATATTTTCTATATGGCACCATTGACAACATGCAACATCATAAACATGGCGTGTGATTAACGTTGGTTGCTAGTCCACAAACTCTGTTTGTAGTAAGAATGCAATGTTCATGAAAGATCATGATAAAAAAAACATAACCGTAGTGGCCATCTTCCACCTCGAATTCCCATGGCGTGAAGGTGTAGACACGAGGCCACGTGCATGTGAAAAAAAAGAAGTCATGAAGGATAATAAGCTAACATGGGAGAAGGTATAGAACCTCACCATATAGATTTTAAATTTAAAAAAAAAAAAAAGCAGACTTAAAACTTGATATTGGTAAAGAGAAGTGGAAATATAAAAGATAGCATGCTTGAATTAAAACTTGATGTTGGGTTAAAGAAACACTCGTTAGTTTAAAGAAGCGTCGATGTAAAATATTACTAGTACCTAAAGAAGTTACCAATATAATTTTTTAATTAAAATTCATAGATGAAATATTGGAAAAATCAAAATGGAAGACACAAATTAAGGAAAATGTTAAGCCAATGAGATGTGTCCTTCGTGTAACCCATGAAGCATGTGGCTGTCAGCGTAGCCTCTCCCTCCTCACGACCTCGCCCATCCAACCCCCTTTGTATTCTATTCCAGAGCTGTTTGTTTGTCGGCATCCGTGGCGTCTCCGGATCTTATTTTAAGGCAGCGTGTAGTAATTTTTATTCTTATAAAGTAATTTTATATTAAATGATAATTATATTTTTCCTTTTTTTTAATTATATTTTTCATTTCATCCCTTTAATTAAAGATATAATTGTCCATTAATATAAAATTATTATATATAAATTAGCTCCCTTATTTTAATTCTTAACCGAGTCGAGCCGAGCCAAGCCGAGCCTTTTATCTAGCTGAGCCTAGAAGCCATTGTTTTATTTTATTATGTTTTGCAATACAAACGTTGTATTATTGCATTTCAAATGTCAAATGATTTTCATTTAGCTCTATACTTTAAAAACATTTCAAAGAAAAGGAAAAGAGAAACGAAGAAACATTTCAAGTTGTAAAGGGCATTATGATCTACTCACTCCCCTTTGTCCTTAAATAAAGTTCTCATTTCTCCCTATAATTTTGTCCCTAAATAAAGTTCTCATTTTTCAAGTTGATTGGGTCTACTTATAAAATAATATAATTATTAAGGACCTCACTACTAACTATCCACTAACTATATTTCTCTCTCCAAATTAACATTATATTTTAATCAAAATTATTATCAATGAACACACCACTAACTTCTCCTTAAAACTTATGCCCAAGAGAAATTGAAACTTTATTTAGGGACGAAGGGAGTATTTGGTAAAATGAGTAATATTATAATCTGATCACAGTCTATATTGTCTTATAACTTTTGGTATATTGGTTATCGACCAAAAATTATTTTCGTACCACATATTTGGTTGACTATGTCATCTACTACCCTGAATAGTTAAATGTGCAATATGATACCCTAGAATTTAGAAAAATAGTCAATTTAGTACCTCTGACTTACTAATTTAATCTTAAACTCTCCATGCTATTTAATATCTAATTTTAACATATTAAGACGAATTATCTTTTAATTCGTCAAAAGCATACAGAAAAGTAAATTATGTAAGAAAAGACAATCAAATTAATTAATCATGATATTAAATTGAGTATTTTGCAAGTTCATACTCATATTGCATCTTTAATAGTTTAAAGAGTAAATTACACGTATGGTCCTTTAAGCTTATATCAAATTTCACAAATGGTCCTTTAGTTTCAAAAATTACACCGATGATCCTTAATTCTGAAAGGTTTTTCACCAATGGTCATTTACACTAACTGACGTTAATTTTTTCTGTTAACTTACCCTATATGCAATGCAAATAAGGGTAAAAAAGTCATTTTTTATTTCTTTTCATTCTTAAATTAATTTTTTTTATCTTATATAAAAGTTTTTAGTTTTAGAATAAAAAGAAAAGAAATGAAAAATGACTTTTTTACCCTCATGTGCGTTGCACATGGGGTAAGTTAACGGAAAAAATTAATGTCAGTTAGTGTAAAGGACCATCGGTGAAAATCTTTTAAAATTAAGGACCATCGGTGTAATTTTTGAAACTAAAGGACCATTTGTGAAATTTGCTATAAACTTAAAGGACCATTCGTGTAATTTACTCTAGTTTAAATTAGTAGAGAACTCATTCAATCAAGTTCAAGATACTAACATATATTTTGGCCTTAGTTATTATATTTAGCAAATGATGTCTAGCTCAGCTGAATTGATGCATGAGTTTTACTCCCATATGAGGCGTGAGGTATGGAGTTCGAATTCTGTAAACACCTCTTGTGGTGCCAATTATGGGGGATTTTTCCCTGGAAATATGTGGGCTGAGTTTTCCCTGTAAAGGAGCTCAAACCCGGGGTGCTCGCTGAATATTGAGAGTAGGTTTCCGTTGTTATCATTTACCGTTTCCAAAAAAAATATTATATTTACAAGGATTCATAATAAAGTCAAAATACGAAGATCAGATATATAGTGATAAGGTAAATTTTCAAGGTATTCCTAAATTTTTATGTAATTTTAAGAGACAAATCTTAACCATTGATCAATAATATTTAATGATCAATATTAATCACATATTTTATACATGAATGGGTATTTTAGTCATTTGGCACTTACAAAAAATTCTATATTTTCTATTTACTATTTTAAATTTTTTTTATTATTATTTTCATTAAAAAATAATATTATTTCATAATCAGATAATCTCATGTGATTATATACTTAATCACACGTGATGTTTTAGTATAATCATATGTGATTAAGTATAAAATCACATATGATTATCACATTACGTATTATTAACGGGGAAAAAATTAAAATTTTTAAAAATTAAAAAAATTAAAAATTAAACTAAAAATTCTAATATATATATATATATATATATATATATATATATATATATATATATATATATATATATATATATATATATATATATATATATATTGTAAAAATAACCAAAATACCGTTCATGTATAAAATATTTGATTAATCATGACCATTAATTATAATTAATTAATAGTTGAGATGTTAGGACTACAAAAAATTTAAGGATAGATTACACTGAACATATTTTTATACTAATATCTTAAAAACAGATAATATTATTTCATACATTATTAAATTTTTAAATTTATCTTTTACTTATTTGATTATATAAATATTTAAATTAAAAGACAAAATTAAGAAAAAGAATTAGTTGATTTCATAATCATCTTTTTATAGTTATGATTTATGAGGATATGAAGTTGAAAATTTAATAGGAAATAACAAAAAAATTCTATGTTAATTTAAATTGTAACAGCATTTAGACTTATCCACATAAACTGCTTTTCCGTATTTTTTTTTAATGGCTAACACATACCCTTGATTCTACATCTTTTTATCTACGTTGAGGCTTGAACTCACAATCATATGAGACACTATAAACACTAGATGTCGCTGGGTCAATTAATCACTAGTTTAAAAGGTAGTGATTTAGGATATGTTTGGCAGTGATTTTTAGTTTTTTTTTTTTTTTTAGAAAATTAAGTTTATGTTAAAATAAAATTTTTATTTTGATGAAAAAGCTTTTAGCTTTCCAAAACAAAATAATTATTGAATGAGAAATTTAAAAATTTAAAAGTGATAGCCTAGCTATTCCAAATAAAAGACCAAGTAGTTTTCCCAAACACACTTCAATTGACTTTACCCAACTTGTGATCAAGAAACCCACCCATGAAAGTACTTCAAGCAAACATAGTGCATAATTAATATATTTATACGAGTAAATTACATAAATGATTTACATGGTTTACCAAAAAATGACGGATTTCATCCCTCAAGTTTATTTATTACACGGATAATCTCTAATAATTAGAACTATGCACGCATATGATCTCTAAAATGGATGTGCGTTAAATTACCAGTTAAATTATATCATACGCAAGACATGTGATTATGTGAAGGTATATATTTGCTAGTACAAAAACTTTTTCATATGTTAAAAGAGACAAAAGCCTATTTTTAAGGAGCCAATATATTAAGTGCATTACTTAATTTTTGGTGTTCCATTATAATTTTAAATTTAACCAATTTTAAATTATGCACACATGTCGGAATATTTGCCTATAAATAGCAGCTGAAATTTTCGAATAAGTCTCATAATTTAAACCTTCTATGTCGATATTATATTATAGGAGTTTTGATAATGATAACACTTAAGCTGTATTTAAATGCATAAAAGTTGTATATTAATTCATAGAGGGAAGTAGTTCCTAAAATTCAAGGATAATTATAGATTGATGTACAAATTTCTAATGCATACCTAGTGACAATCCTTAGAACTATCATTATTAAAACCATATTATAAATAAGAACAAAAATTAGAATAAATAGCTTGAAAATGAAGGATCGTGATCTTTTCTCTTTTATTGCTTTTTGCATTTATCAACAAAAATAAAGTTCATTTAACACACTAGATTTGCTAAAACCAAACAGATTATAATCTAGCAGTGTTCTTCTTTGAAATGTAGTTATGGGTTTGAGTCTCGTGATTATAAAATGATGTATATTTTATAAATAGTTTAAAATGTATGTGTTTGATGTAAAAAAACAAGATTTGTCATCATATTTATCGTTTTTTACTTTAAATTTTTATTTCTTATTTCTTTTGCATTTTTCTCTGTTTAATAATAATAATAATAACAACAAATAATTATAAATTAGTACTCCCTCCGTCCCTAAATAAAGTTCTCATTTCTCTTGGGCACAATTTTTTAGGAGATACGGAGTAGTTAGTAGTGGAGTATTTGGTATTATTTTTTATTAGAATATAAGGTTTGATTGGAGAGAGAAAGTATTTTAGGAGATAGTTAATTGTGAAAGTATTTAGGTACAAAACTAATAGGCAAGGAAAGTAAGCCAACCCTATACAAGCCGCATAACTTATTTTGCTATTTTGGAAAAACTAAGCTGTGAAATGAGTTTGTTATTTAAAACCAAAGCATTTTACGCATGATCAGTGGATCACGATACATCCCGCTTATTGAAACGGTTTCTTCTCATACAATTTTCTAGTTCTACAAACTTCTTCAATGGGAGTCGTACGAACAGACGAAAGCCGGAGAGCTGAGATCGAGGAGTTCCGCCGGATGCTACTATCCTGCTCCGGCGTCGTTTTAAGGGTTAGAACCAAGGAGGAAATCAATCACCGGCGATTAACAACCGGTCACAGAAACGAATATACATCAGATAATAAGCTTGTTTGCGTCACTAGCGGCGTTTCTTTCCTCGGTATCGCCATCGTCAAACAACTCTTGCTCAGAGGCTATTCTGTTCGGATTCTCGTCGATAACGAAGGTAAAGCTCATAGCTTATAAGTAGTTTTGCGTGTCTGTGTATTTTGTTAAGCTCTCTACCAAATCGAACTCCGAGTTCTTCTGTATAATTTTCAAAATCCAGTTATGTTGACTTGGTACAGTGATTTACTAAATAATTTTTTGCTAGATCTATATTCTGTAATTGGTCGAATCATGAGTTTGTATGAAGCAATTTATTCGATCCGGCATTAACATTTTGCTAAATTAACTGCAATTTGTGAAATTACAGACGATGTAGAGCGGCTTAGGGAGTTTGAAGTTTCAGAGGAGATAGGAGGAACGTCGAGATTTACAAGCAACAATTTGATCGGAGTTGTTGTGGCAAATATCAACCAACGGCAGAGCTTAATTGAGGCATTTGATGGATGTTGTGCTGTATTTCACACTACTGCGTTCATAGATCCGAGTGGTTTTTCCGGTTACTCGGTGAGTCTCTCCGTTCTATGAAAAAAAAGAAGCTCTTAATATTAGGATAGAAAATTAGAAAAAGTATAAAAAGTTTTATTAATTGGATTTTTTAATATGTGCCCTACGGCATATTATAATAATGTTAGATGTCTTTTCTGCTTCTGTATTTAATTTATCAAAAACTTTCATTTTCAGTGATAAGGGTAAAATCAGTATAACACAAAAGTATAATAACTCATAAATATCATTTTATTTTAATTAAAGAAAATTGGATTTATTAAACGTTCGTATACCCATGGGGTACGTATTAGCACAATAACACAACTCTTATTAATATTATTAAATTTATTAGAAGTTAATTACGGAGTTATTGATGAGAGCATATAAAATTAAAAAATAATAACCACGATTTTAACCGACAACGAGACCGGGTCTAACCCAGCAGGTAATCGACAAAAACGATTATTTTTTACGGCTAAATGAATGTGGACAACATGTGTTGCAAGGTATAGATTGTTAATATATTGCTTTCACAAATCACAACTGTATTTGTCATATTAGCGTTTTGGTTTGTTATTCTACTTTTCATTTCCTTCTAGAAGCATTCTGTATAACTAACTGTACTTCACTCCATTAGTGGAAAATAAAAATCAATAATAACCATATCATTGTCAAGGCACGAAATTCTTAATAAATTATTATAAGTTTTTTTTATGAATTTATTGTCTATTAAAACATGTCAATACGTAATCCTTGAAATTTTTCAAAATTGATGATTAAAATGATAGAAATGCATGGCGGAAATAGAAGCAAAGGCTGCAGAAAATGTAGCAGAGGCTTGTGCAGTAACACCCTCTGTTAGGAAGTACGTTTTAACATCTTCTTTACTGACTTGCATATGGAGAGATGGTTCTGATAGCAGCCTCTCAACTTTAGTAGATCACAATAGCTGGAGCGATGAATTGTTTTGTAATAGCAAAAAGGTTAGACAATTTTATACCAATTTAAATAAATTTGTAGAAACCACACTACATCAAATGCATTTCTAGCTTAACATATAAAAAGATACTCATAATATAAAAAAGAACACTCAAAAGTCTAAATGTATGATTCAAAGTTTTGTTTCGTATTTGATGGGGACCTATAGTTGACTCGAATGAGGATAAGTGGGAATGCCCAAAATGCGCTAGTTCTAATTAGGAATTACATAAACTTATGATATTGGTTATATTTCGTTTTTCTTTTATATTTTTAAGAAGTTTAGAATTTTGGTTATTTTGACCAAAATTTATATGTTTGTTAGTTTTCTTCGCCTTGATTTTGGCCATGGTTCACTAAAGCTTGAAACTTAACCATGTCATCACGTCATGGTCCAAAGTTTGGGAGTAAAGCTTGCTTATGATAATGTCCAACTTGGTTCACATTTACCATCGTCTTTATTTATATAATTGTATTTATATTTTTACGTTCAAAATTATTATCGTCTTACGTCACACTTTAGGAGACGTCATAAGTTTATATTTGTATAATTGTATTTATATTTGTATAATTGTATTTATAACCTTGCTTTTCTTACATCATTAAGCACCACATGTTGACCAATGACCACACTTAATGAGTTGGTTGCTTTTTATATTATTAAAAAGTAGGATTCAGGAAGTTAATGTGTTGGTTACTTCAATTGTACTTGATGTTTATGTTATTAGATTTGGCTAGGTATGTGAAAAAGTCGCATTATAAGGAGAATTTATTATAGAACTAATGCATTATGTGGTTATCATCCTTTGTCCATAAACTTAATTTTGTAAGCGTATCTTTTTTTATTACCAAAATTTTAAAGTGATGCATTTATGTCACCTGGGTGACTTATAACCTGTTAAAATTCACAAAATATAATGACCAAATTAAACTTTTATCAAAAAGTACATCGGCCCCGGTGTGCATTAACTCTATTTAATATTCTTTAACATTTGTCACGTAGATAATTAATGGCTATAACCATTTTAAAAAAGCACATTTAAACCACTATATTGTAGAGATGGAAAACTTATCGACATAATCGTTATTTGAAACATTACAGCTATGGTATGCCTTGGGTAAGTTAAAAGCGGAGCGAGCTTCATGGCAAATAGCCGAGGAAAAGGGGTTAAAATTGGCTACAATATGCCCGGGTCTTATCACGGGACCTCGATACTTCTGTACAAATCCATCATCCACCATTGCGTACCTCAAAGGTCAGTTTCATCTTTCATTACTTGACGATCATTTCAAATATTTTTAAAAAAAAAACCATATCTCGTGTTAACGTGAATATTTCAGGTGGTCGAGATATGTATGAATACGGTTTATTGGCAACCGTTGATGTTGACAAATTAGCAGATGCACATGTAAAGGTATACGAGGAAATGAATAAAAGTGGCGGTGGGAGGTACATTTGTTTTGACAATGTTGTTCGTAGTCCGGATGAGCTTCAAAGACTAGTACATGAAACAGGAGTTCAAATTAACACAAGCTCACATGATGATTTATTTAGATTCGAGTTGTCAAATAGAAAACTTGATAGATTAATGTCTCAAGTGCATAGATGCTCTAATCTAAATTAATTAAGAACGTTAGTTATTAGACATCTCAAATGTCATTAATACGTGATAATGAAGTGTTGCCATATAAATAAGTGTTAGTGACATGCATGAGAGCTAAAGTGTCAATTTTAATCCGTTTACTTATAAATTAATTGATTTGTGAGTGCGTTAAACTTAAAGAGTTAACCTAAAAGAAAACAAAAGGTCAAATTGGTCCATTGTATTAAAATTCAAATGCATAGAACCTTAACATCTAATAGTTCCGTGATTTATAAAAACAAATAATAATAACATTGGAGGTACTCTGCTGTTTCAAGGTGTATTACATAGAACCTTAGTTAAAAAAAACATTTATAACCATAAAACCCGTTTTTCGAGATACAGTCTCTTTACCCAAGTAAATATATGAGTGTTCACATCTCACATCCTTCATATTTTATCTTTGGCAAGATTTAGTATTTTGTCTTTGGCAATATTTAGTACGGAGTATCATTCTTGTTGTATTTATAACCATAAAACATTGTAATATAATTGATACAAACCGTATAAGAGATTAATTTCTAAAATCATAAAATTCGATACCGAACCACATTGTAAATCCATTCCGTGACACACATAACACTGCAAATGAAGGTTTCGTAGAGAAAAGAAACAAGTGCAAGTAGAGGTGGGAAAACGACATAAACGGCCATTCTCATTAAAGTGCTAGACTGCTAGCTGACAAATAGCAACTACCAATCAAAATATTTATTTTTTTCCCCATCATAAAAAAAGGCACCATTGATGTTATACATCTCTTGCACAATTTCTTTTAACTTCTCTTAAACTCGAAGACAATACAAATAGGCAGGGGGCCCCGACTCTGCAAGGTGCAAGCAACTAGCAGGCATGTCCGGAAATTTTAGAGGCCCGGTACATTTTTTTTAAAAATGGCCCCTAAAATGTAATTATAAATAAAAAAAATTTTAATTCCTTGTAGCTATGTGCGATTGTTAATCCCGCTATAACTTAATTTACTTGCGTCAATTAAAAAACTTTATTATAAATTACTAATACATACTTCCTCCGATTTAAAATAAGTGATACATTGTTGGTTTCACTGTTTTTGAGGCAAAATATGATAATGATAATTAAATTAGATTAATTGGATGGTTAGTGGGGAATGGGTCCCACAAATTTTGAATAAAATGAGGTTAATGATGTTTAAAAGTAAAAGTAAGGGTAAAGATGTCATTTCACTTTATTAAAGTAGATAGTTAGTGGGTATGGGTCCCATCACTTTTTACCAAATAAGGTAAGTTTTCAAAGTGTATCACTTATTTTGATACACCCAAATATGGAAAGTGTATCACTTATTTTAAATCGGAGGAAGTATGTAAGAAAAATATTGGACCTCTTATTTTGGTGGGCCCTGTTCATATGCACATTTTGAACACCCCTTGGGCCGGCTCTGGCAACTAGGGGTCGCAATTTCTGACTAAACACGAAATTCAACCTTAAACCGACACGTAAATTGTAACGACCCGAAATTTGTAAATAAATAAAATATGTAAAAATATGATAATTATGGATAAATCATATAAAACACGTGGAAATTGGTTTCGTGTCGTTTGGACACCGTACGAGAAAGTTATGGGCGAAACCGGGTCGAGACAAAGTTGGAAAAGTGCAGCCCTGGCTGCATAGGGAGTTCGCGACGCGAACTAAGGATCACGATCGCGAACTGATCCCAGGGAGTTTGGCTATTGGTCGCTAAGTAGTTCGCGTCTGGGTAGCGATCGCTAAGTATGGCCGAGTATGCAAAGTTAGCGACGCGAACTATGTTCGCGCCGTGAACTCTGGACGACCAGCATTAAAGACGGGTTGAGCTCATTAATTGCCATATCAAAACCCTAGTTTTCTCTCTTGGCGATTTTTGAGCATAGCATCTGGTTTGGGTTGATTTCTTCACAAATCTTTGGTAGATTTCACTCCTAGTGGAAGATTAAAGGTAAATCTTCACTCTTTCATCTTTGTAGCTCAAGATCTATGGATCTTGAAGCTAGGGTTTGAAACCCTAGTTCTTGGGTTGGTGATCTATGGTGAAATAAATGATGTATACACTTAATAGATGGTATATTAACAAGTAAAACAAGTGTATGATTTCGATTTGTAAGAATCTTAAGGGTTGGTTAAACCTAGGGTTTGGTAATCACCATATTTGGGGGAAATGGATTGATGGGTGTTATCTAGAGGTAGATGAACACATTGGTAGTAGTTTGTGATGATAATCTTGTTATGATTATTGTATTAGGCTTTTGGTGACATTTTGGAAAGTCGGTGAAAGTGTGGAAGCAAGAGTATTGGTGTCAAGAACACGGTTTGAGCATCATATTGCTAAGGTGAGTACGTGTGGAATTTACTGAGTACATAGCCCTTTTAAATATTTTCATTACTTGTGTTATGGTCTATTTGCTTAATTGTGTAGACTAGTAGTTGATAGTTAGTTATACCTATGATAGTATTGAACTAACTTGTTGATGATGAAAGTGATAGCCGAGAGCTAGATTTGCATAACCATAGGGTTATGATGAGATTGAGATGATGTGATGATACGGGCGACTCCCGATCATGAGGTGTGGATTGAGGGGCAGTTGGGTGGATTCCCATCGACTCTTCCACGATAGTTATGTGATGACACGGGCGACTCCCGGTCATGAGGTGTGGAGTGAGGGGCAGTTGGGTGAATTCCCATCGACTCATCCACGATAGGTGTGGTGTGAGGGGCAGTTAGGGGGATTCCCATCGACTCAACCACGATAGTAGTCTTACTCATTGGACGTATTCCGGTGGGCAAGGCAGGTATCGGTAGTGTGGGCGATCCTATTGCCGGTACCTTGTTTCTAGTTAGCTCGGGGGCGACCCGATAACTAGATATGTATGTGATTCAAGCTAGTTCGGGGGTAACCCGATAGTTAGACGTGATTGCTAGGTAAGCAAGATCGATAGGGTCACACTAAGGTGACTAGACTGGATAGTTGGATATATATATGTATATTGATTGGTTATATGAAACGTGACATTCATTTTATTATCGGGTCTAAACCCATGTAGCTCACGAGACGTTTTGTCTCACGAACTCCTTGTTTTGTTTTGCTATGTACTCAGGTTCGGGATCGAAGGCTTAGGTACGCATGGATAGAGATGCGGGACCTAGATTAGAAGAGCACTAGATTGGATTTAGTCTTAGCTTGGTTATGATCTATTTTGTAACACCTACTTTTATACTCTGATTTCATACCAAGGTTTTTGTAAATCCAAATTGAGGATGTTCTTCTATTTATAAAAATGTTTTATTTTGGCCAATATTTGGTATTAAAATTTGAGGTGTTACATAAACCAATAAGTTAGGGTTGAGGCAAAGAAGTTTCGGGTCAATCTTGGGTGGACTCAACTGATTCGTTTTATTAAAAGGATTAAGTTCGGGTTGATGATAATTTAAATGGGTCGACTCGTCAATCCGATTAATAATAGATATACTTTAGTAGATTCTGCATACATATTTAAAAAGTCGACCTGTTTGACCAATTCAAACCGCTAACTTGTTTACATGTTTATTAAACGAGTTATATGGTTCGTGTTGAACCGTTCGCGAAGAGAATAGAGTTGTTTTAGGCAAGGAAAAAAGCCAAGAACTCGAACCGCCAACTCCGTTCACTGCCTTCTCTCCAGAACTCCAATTCCGAAGCCTAGCGTCTCCTGTAAGACTCTATCACCTTAATTCTTTTGTTGCGTAGGCGAAGTGAGTTGGCTGTTTCGAGCTAGGGCTAAGCGAGCCAGAAGTGATCCAAGCTGGAAGTGAGCCGGAGTTCGTAGGCTAAGTGAACGGGGAGCAACGTCTGAACCGTTTATATAAACGTGTATGTTTCAGATAGAACTAGGTTATTACCCGTGAAAAGTCACGGGTTGTCGTAATTTTTCTGAACATAACTTTTATATAATAAAAATGTGTTTCGTTATATGTAAGTATATATAGAATATTAAATAAGAAATTATTTAATATTTATATAAGCTAATTAGTGAAATCTTCAAGGTAGTCTTTAATTTTAGTATAGTTATAAGGAATAAATCTTAACCAGTGGTCAATAAGATCTAATGATCAAAATTAATCACATAGTTTATACATTTAGGAGTATTTTAGCCATTTGATACTTACAAAAAAATAATTTGATTTTTTACTTTTTATTTTTTTAAAATATATTTTATTATTTTTATTATCATTTTATTTTATTTTATTTGTTAAAAAACAATACTCCCTTCGTCCCACAAAAAAGTTCTCATTTTTATTGGGCACAAGTTTTTAGGAGATTGTTATTGGTGGGGTCCTTGGTAGTATTTTTGATTAAAATATAAGGTTAAATTGGAGAGATTAAGTGTTTTATTGGTGAAATTATTGTTAATAATATTATTTTATTAAGTGGGCCTATCAAATTTTAGAAATTTAAACTTTTTTGTGGGACAAAATTTGAAGGAGAATGAGAATTTTTTTGTGGGATGGAGGGAGTATAATTTTGATAATCACATGTGTGTATATTTGATCACATGTGATGTTCTAATACAATCACATGTGATTCAGTATACAATCACATGTGATTCAGTATGCAATCACATGTGATTATCACATTATGTGTTATTAACGAAAAATAAATAATTTAAATAAATTATAATAATAAAAAATTAATAATTCTAGAAAAATAAAAAATATTCTTTTTTTATAAAAATGACCAAAATACCCCTATATGTACAAAATATGTAGTTAATCTTGACTATTAATTTTAAGAGTAAATTACAAGAATGGTCCCTGTGGTTTACATATTGTTTTGGATTTGGTCCCTAAGTCTCAGTAATTACACCCGTGGTTACTGTGGTTTACACTTCGTATTGGTTTTGGTCCTTAATACTAACAGCCGTTAAAATTTGCTGTTAAACTTTTTTAATTGACAATTTTACCTTCACCCTCACCATCTCCTTCTTCTTTAGTGATTTTTTTATTAGGGTTAGGGTTTTGATTTGAGTGAGTTTTTGTGTGCAGAGATGAAATTGAATAAATCAATATTATTAATTCAATGCAACCAGAAAACAAATGAATTTACAAATTTATGCATCTACACAAACGTGATTTTCAATAATATTCAATCAAAAAATTAGAACAGAACGTATCGATAATTCAAAAGATGCACAAAATCAAAATCAATAAGCAGTATGAATAATCGATTATAAGCGATATGGTGATAAAAATAGAACTCACACTCCACCGGCAATACCTCTGGCGACAAGAGATTTAGATTCCGAGCAAAGTTTGAAGGCTAGGAGCCTTCACACCTTCACTCGCAATCTTCGCTTCTTCAACGATATTAGCGAACGTGGCGCACGTTTTCCCTACCACATCCTCCGATGACATATCAACAGCTTAGTAATGAAACAAACAATGAAATGAAACAGAGCTTCACCGGAACCCTAAACAAATTCAGTAAAATTTGTCGTCGCAAGTTCAACGTACTCCGGCAATCTGAGGAAAAACAAATGAGAGGGATTAAAAGGATAAAGTAATTAATGAAAAAATGACCAGACTTATAGCATGAATGCACGTGTTCGTGTTTTAGATTAGAAAAAAATAATATTTCTTCAGTTGAGTGATTGAATGAATTTTTATTAGGGTTAGGGTTTTGATTGGGGTGTGTTTTTGTGTGCAGAGATGAAGAAAATAGGATGGAGGTGGTGTGAGTGAAGGTAAATTTGTCAATTAAAAAAGTTTAACAGCAAATTTTAACGGCTGTTAGTATTAAGGACCAAAACCAATACGAAGTGTAAACCACAGTGACCACTAGGGGTGTTGATCGGGTATATTTTTCGGTTTTCGGGTAGTTCGTGTAACATCCCGAGACCCGGCCTAGAATTTTAAATTACTTTCAGTAAGTAATTCTGTTGTTTATTATTTTTGCATAATTTATTTGATTTATTTAGATATAAGCATATTTTAACCAAGGGGTTAAAATTATGATTATTTGATTTAATCAAGCATAAAAATGATAAATTACATTTTTATTAAACTTTGAATTACAGTTCTGAAAATATTTTCGTTATTAAAATCCGAGATAGATAAGTATTTTTAAATAAATCAAACGCGACCTAGACTCTCAGTACTACACTGTGTTTTAAAGGAAATATGATTTTTTTTGGTGCCTCAAAGGACACGTGCCTAGTGTGTGTGTGTGTTTTGGTTATGACTCATGTTGTTTTGTCTGCTTCATTCGTTAGACTCACACACACACATATTTCACACACAAAACATTGGAGAACTCTTACACTTGAAGATTAGCTTGAATCTTTCCTCCTCCTTCTCTGATTTTCAGATTCTAGGGCAAACAATAGGTAATTTATCATCTTCTTGTTGTGTTCTTGAATTGCTAGTGAAGAAAAAGTTAGGGTTCTTGAGCTTTTGGTGGGTTTTGTGAATTCTTGCTTTAAATCCGAAATTGATTAACCTTATAGTGTTTGTTGATGATTGTTTAAGTATTGCATGATTAATTAGAAGAGAAATCATAGATTTGTTTGAAGTTTCATAATCCACCATTGTTGGTAACCTTGAAGAAGATGGATTTTTATCTAGTTCTTGAATTTATGAAGTTTTGGTGTTTTATATGTTTATTTGGGTTAAATAACATATTGGAAGTGATAATTAATGTTTATGTTGATTGTGATTTAAATTGGAAGTATTTAGCATGATTAAATTAGTGTTTGGATGAATTTTGGTGAAAAAGTCCGTAAGTACAATTTTTAACAGCTTTTTGTCAGAATTTTGGCGACTTTGTAAAAATCATATAAAATCAACCGTAACTCCGTTTTGGGCGTGCGACCAGTCGTTTCGAAGGTCTAAGAGTCTACTTTATTTATATAATATTTTCATGAACTAATGTGGTCATAAAAGTACTCAGATTACTGAGTTTGTAACAGGTGGTCGGATGAGTTTTTGGGTCAAACATGTATTGAAAGTTTTGGGTGTTTCTAGGGTAACTAGTCAATATGAAGTTTGATATTAATATGGAATAATTGTTTAATCATATTAAAAGTTGTTATATGTATCTTGACATGTTGAAGATGTAATTAGGAATCTTGTATCAATTTAAGTACTTTTGACCCGTTTGGGCCTATATGCTAAATTTGGATTAAAAATGCATTGTTTGGTGTATTCTTGACCTTAGAAGTCTAATTATGATGAGTTGGGAAATTGTAGAATTGCAAGGCATGAATTAGGTAGTTTCAAAGTTAGTTTATGAGTTTTGACCCGTTTGTGTATTATGTGTCAAATTGGTAATTTATATGACTTTTGACTTGGTAATTGTTTGGTATGCTTGTAGAATGACTAGTAATCATGTAAATGATTGATTGTGTGCACTTTGACATGTTGGAAATGATATATTATAGTCTTGACTTAAATATGCACTTTTAACCCGTTTGGTTACAATATGTCAAAATAGGGTTACTTGCTAATATGTTGGTTAACTTTGACTTGTAGAAGTCTTAGATGAGTGGTAATAAATTATTGATAGAATGCAAGTAATAGTAGAGATATTATAATGGGATATTGGCTTTGAATTTAAATTGGTATCTGTTATCATTTGGCGATTTCGGGTTACTAATTTGGTTTATATTGTTAATACAGGCAAAGGGAAGGAAACTCAGTAATATAAGATCACTGAGTTTGACAATTGCGGTACTCAGGTGAGTGGATTTAGCCTTCAATCTTTAGGAGTACAAAATGGGTGGAAATTGGTTACTTTGGTAAAAGGTGCAGGTTTTCGGTAACTGGGCAGTTCGCGACGCGAACTTGGGTTCGCGAACGCGAACCTTCGGCAGAGAATTTGGGTTGTGATCGTGAAGATGTTCGCGGGTCGTGAACATTGAGTTCGCGACGCGGACTCAGAGTTCACGACGCGAACATTTTTGGATGCAGGTTTTTGGGTTGTAATATTTATTACAAGTCCACACTTCGGTATAAATAATTCGGTAATTAATTAAGTGCACTTTTGGGGAAGAGGTCAGTAATTGGAATATTCTACTGGGCATAAGTTTACTATTGACAAGGTGTATCGCCCTTAGAAGCACTGGTTGTTCTAAGGGGGTACACACTGTCTTTGAGTAAAGGGCCATCGGTTATCATTGTTCGGCCAACAATGATTTAAGGCTTCGGCAGAACCACTGTTACTCTTCAAAATTAACTAATTGGGATAATGAAATTTATCATCGGTTGTTTGATTATTTTATTGGTTTAAGTTCATTCACTTAGCTGTTAGCTAATCCCCACCTCGTTGACCTTTTTGCAGGTTTATCTTTTGGGAGGGTCAAGGGGTGTTTTAGGAATGGTTGACCGACACTCTGAATTTGATATTATAATAACCGAGCCGCCGGTTGTCTAAACACTTTTGATATTTTGGATAATTATTGTAAAAGGCCTGTTTATTAATATATGTTTGATGTTAACTACTTTACTTTAATTATTTCTACGCTTCCGTTAGTTTAAAAAAAAAATCGGGTTTATTTTTTGCGGTGTTACAGTTCGGGTCGGGTAGTTCGGGTTTTTTCAAATATAAAAACTACCCAATACCCGAACCAAATTTAATTCGGGTATTTGGGTATGGGTAGTTCGGATAGCAGGTCGGGTACGGGTATATCCAATAATATCCGAGAATTTGCACATTGTATTGCCGACGACCACAATACTTATATTACAATCTTTATACTCCATTTTTGTCTATAACTTTATCAAATTCCAACCAGCATAAGGCTCTATCAATTTATTTACCGAGTTCATCTTCATCTTCTTACAGATTCAACTCATTCGTTGGATCGTCAAATCAATATTATTTATAATCTCGGTGTCAAACATATAATCTCTGTGTCAAACATATAAATCGAATATAATAATTCATGAACTAATATTTCAATTGTTTGAGACCATAAAATCCAATCATTTGAAACTCACCACATATATATATAAAAAAACATTAAATTTATATTTGACTTTTATATGAAATCCATGGACTGCAAGCATAACTATCGTATTTTACTTATAAAACTATAAAAGATTACATTCTAAAAAAGCTTTTTAAAAAAATTCGGGTATTCGGGTATACCCGCCTACTTAAAATATTACCTTATACTCGACCCGTATTATTTTTGGGTTACCCGATACCCATATGTTTCTACCCGATACCCGAACTACCCGACCCGATCTAACCAAATCCGAAACGGGTCGGGCGGGTAGAACGGGTTTCGGTTATTTTCGACAGCCCTAGCACTAGTGACCACAGGTGTAATTACTGAGACTTAGGGACCAAATCCAAAACAATGTGTAAACCACAGGGACCATTCATGTAATTTACTCTAATTTTAATTAATCAATGGTTTGATAATGATATAGACGTGATTATATGCTATATTAGAATAATAAAAAACATATGATATCAAAGGTGAAAATTAAAACATTAAATAAATGATTAAAATATATAGACGTGATTATAAAATATAACTAAATAGCTAATAAGAAATATAAAAGATAATTATTAAAATACTTTTTTGAAAACAACATTTGATATTTTATTTGATAGACCACCGTCCTTATCTTTTGTTATATTTACTTAAAAAGTCTTAATTTTATTTTACTAATCTAAAAAATAAATAAAATATTGAATTGTGTTTTGGTAACTACTCAAGTAAAACATAATACCATTTAAAGTGAAATATGTTAAGACTACTAATAAAGTCTTAATCTTATTCACTAATAAAAAATTAAAAAAGTAATAATAATAGAGAAGTGTCTTTTGATTACTATTCAAGTCAAATACGATATTATTTATAGTGAATTATATTAAGACTGCTACTAATAAATTCTTACTTTTATTCACTAATCCAAAAAATCAATAAAAATATTAAATCGTGTTTTGACTAATACTCAAGTTAAACACAATGCCATTTATAGTAAATTATATTAAGACTACTAATAAAGATTTACTTTTATTCACTAAACAAAAAATCAAAAGAACTAAAAAAAATAATAAAAAAATTTAATTATGTTTTGACCATTACCCGAGTCAAACAAAATAATGATTATAGTGAAATGTGTTAACTCTATCAATAAAGTCTTAATTCTATTCACTAATAAAATAAAAACAGAGAACCGTGGTTTGACTACTACTCAAGTCAAACACAAAAGTGTTTATAATGAATTGTGTTAATACTACTAATAAAGTCTTATTTTCATTCACTAATCCAAAAAATAAGATAAAAATGAGAATTATGTTTTGACTACTACTCAAATCAAACACAATAGTTTTTATAGTGAATTATGTTAAAGGGTAAAGTATGAATATAATCAAGGTTAATTATCAGGTATTATATTATTAAATGATACTCTATGGTATATCACTGGGTTGAATGTTAAAGAAAAGTGAATAATTATGTTGTATGTATGATGTAGTATAGAGCTGTTTATACTTTTTATTATCCAAATACATTATCTAGCTATTCTGCTATATTTATTGAGAAATCTATGATGTATTTTCGATTTTGAACGTGTTACAATAAATATAAATATTAATAATAAGAAAATTAATAATAATAATTAAAATATATAATCATATATATGTTTAAGAATGTTTGTATATAATTCATCCGTTTTAAATAAGTGATACATTTTCCATTTTGAGATGTTACAAAATAAGTTATACACTTTAAAAACTTACTTTATTTTGTAAAAAATAAAGGGGTTCACGCCTGCTAACTATCTCATTTAATATAGTAAAATGACTTATTTATACTTACTTTTACTTTTAAGCATCATTAAACCTACTTTAATCAAACTCTATGAGACACGTACTCCGCTAACTATTCAATATAAAGTGTAAAACCTCAAGTGTATCGCTTAATTTGAAACAGATGAAGTATTATACTTATATTATTTTTAACTTTACTTATATAAATTGATATAAAATATTAATATAAAAAAATTATTTGAATTGATAAATAAAATTAAAAATACTTTGCTAAGAGAATGATCTTCAGGTTAATATGTACAGTATGTATTAATTTATCGTATTCAGGGATTCCGTATGAATAATGAAAAATAAAAGATATACACGTAAATCTGTTTTGATTTTTAGAAGGAAATAATATTTTAAAAAATAGGTAGTCTCTAAAGATGACATGTGGTATTGAAGACTTTAGAAAATGTCATGTGGCATAAAAAGACTTTATTTTATTATAGTAGTAGAGTAGATAACTGAGCATATAATTAATAACAAAAAAATTCGTAAAATAATGATGTTATTTTGAATTGATAAATAAAATTAAAAATACTTTGCTAAGAGAATGGTCTTCAGGTTAATATGTACAGTATGTATTAATTTATCGTATTTAGGGATTCCGTTTGCAACATTATGCATTTTCCCTAAATTAATTAGTTTTCTTTTAGTTTCCTTTTAATACTTTGAGAGGAAAATAAATTATTTTAATGCATACAATAGCTAATGTATTTGAAAATATTGGCTCTTAAAAAAACGGTGTCATTATCCTCTTAAATAAACTGTGGTCATAAATAAATAAATAAATTAATTTTCTCTTAAATAAAAGAATAGTCATTATCCTCTTAATTTAAATATTCGATTTTTTTAAAACTAATAGAAAAGGAGGTGGTCTTCTTTGCTGACACGTGGCATGTGGGTCTAAAAAGATGACAAGTGGCTATATTGGCTTTGATTTATTATAGTAGTAGAGTAGTTGTTTCTGACCCGCCAACATGTGAACCCGAACTTCCAAACCTAAACCCGACCTGAATTGTCATTCGTGCAACGTGCACAAGTAACAACAAAACAACCAAACTGCCATGAAAAACTTTCCTAAACAAGTTCTATTAATTAGAAATTGTCAAAACGAAAAAGGATCAAGGTGTCTCCGACCGACATATTCAGGACGAGCAATTGGCTTTAATTCGTATATGATGAAGCAACGTTAAACATGGAATTTTTTTTATTAAAATAATATATTCTGTGTATTCATTCCACATATGAATCCTTCTGTATTACAAAGGTCGAAAAGCACCATAATAAGTAACCATTACAGAAATCGTTCTAGACTGACAAAGCCAAACGAACGAACCAAAACTAGACACTAATGCTGGTTCCAGAATATTTAAATAAAAGAAAAGAAAATAAAAGAAAGTAAGAGAATAGAAGAGATATTAAGAAGATATTATTTTTCTTTCTCGTGTTCACGAATCGGATAGAAAAGAAAAGAAAATCATCAGTTTTGTGTAATTGAGTTGGAGAAAAGGAAAAAAATTAGCACATTTACAATTTTATCCTTAAAATATAAACAAATTAGGTAATATCAAGGGTAATTAAGTAATTGTAAATTGTTTTAATTAATAAAAATTTCTCTCTCTCCAAATCTTCCCACTTTTAGAAGGAAGATTAGGAGAGAAGAAATACCCCAAATTTCTATCATCTTCTCTTCTTTCAAAAAAATATTCTGGAACACAAAATAAATTTTCTCTTCCCTCTAAATCAAACACCACCTAAGTTATATATGTTCGATTCTAGGGTTACTAGACATTTACTAGTTTTATTAAAATAAGGAAAAATTAAATCAACTTCGTTATTAAAAGGGGCATTCCGAGAATCGAACTCGGGACCTCTCGCACCCAAAGCGAGAATCATACCACTAGACTAAATGCCCATATGAATGTTTTTCTTAATTCGTTACTTCTAATACAGTTGCATGTTATATGTACATACAATAACAATTCTATCATTTACCCCATTTTTACCATTTAATGACACCAACTAGAATACCAATATGCAACTACACCTACTGAGACAGCCACCACAACGCCAGAAGCTGCAAACCATAGATACACCGGTTTCTTCAAAAGACCACTAGGTGACAGTTTTGGTGGTTTAATCTTAATCACTTTAGCAATAGCCTCATAATCTTCAATTTAATTTACCAACTTCAAGAAACACCCAACTAACCGCCTGTTATTCTCGCCAAAGTTTTTGGTCTCTTTCATGCACTACAAAAAAACAATCTCGGAGTTTTTGTGACTGCACACATGAGTGCTTCTTTAAATTATCCTATTATGGGTTCTGGTCTAACCCGGGTCAATGCACACGAATCGGAACTGGGTCTTCGAATTCCAATGGACACCCACAGGATATTTATGAATTCCAGTTAGTAATGGTTTCACATTGAATCTATATTTGTAACGGCACTAGAAAAACACTACCAAACAACTTCTTATAAGGGTTTAATCTAAACCCCAATAATTAGGGTTGTTAAAGAAATTGCATATCTTACTCTATATACGAGGCAACATGGCCCGTGCAATGCACGGGTTTTGTTCATGATAAAACGTTATTTGAAGGTAAATTGTATACATTGAATTGGGGGAACGGACAAAGTACTAAAAGTAGGACCCATAACATGTTGAGGTTGATTGCGAGTTTTCTACTAAATAAGCAAAGTTTGTTGTAGAAAAATGCAAAGTAACAAAACCATTATCATTTTTTTATTAGCGCAACACAAAACATGTTATTCATAACATATAAGTAATAATATGAAAAAGTTCATGATTTATAACTTATAAGTGATATTATGAAGAATTTCATGGTTTGTCTTTTATAAGCAAAACTATGAATCAGCGACGATAAATCGTCAACTAATGCCAGTTAATGCAAACATGATGCAAGACTTCTAATTGTATATTTTTTCTCCAAGGTATACAATAAAAAATAGAAAACATACAAATACACAAAAAATGTGTCTCTCTAATAAAAATACTAACAAAATCTTTATCTTAACAAAAACAATAAGAAAACTATCTCGTGTGTAACAAAATCAAATATCAATAATAATATCCTTGAAGTTGAGTGTTATTATCAAACTCTTTTTTTATGCGGGTGTTCGGTAGATAGTGTGTTATTTATAGTTTATAAGATGTAACTTCTAGTTAAATGAAAAGACTATTATTTAACTGAATTTACTATTATTATTTATGTTATTATTTAATTAAATTTACTACTATTATTTAACATAGAATTTACTACTATATATTTTATAATTTTTTATAGTTTATAGTATGTAACTTCTACTTAAATGAAAAGACTATTATTTAATTGAATTTACTATTATTATTTAATTGAATTTACTACTATTATTTAATATAGAATTTACTTTTTTATTGTAACCATTAACATGATAAGACATTTATTTTAAATAATGTGTGATAATATTACACACACTCTCATATACTATAATGATATTAGATCATTATATAATATCATTTTTATACAAAATGTACATAAACAACGAATAATAATTTTATACATATACAAAAGAGGTTGTGTATTACACACAATCTCATATACTATAATGATATTAGATAATTATATAATGTCATTTTTATACAAAATATACATAAGCAACAAATAACAATTTTATACATATACAAAAGAGGTTGTGTAATTTTAATTAAAAACAACTAACATACTCTCTATAAAACAAAACCATATAGACTTCATCTCTATGACTTTTTTTTACTTCAAAAAATACAAATATAAAGATTATGTTAGATTGACAATTAATAGCGAAGATAAAGAACGAAATCCCTAAATGTCTTTTTTGTTTACTCCACTTGTTAGATGTTTCTTTTGGATGCACCTTCTTAAATTCACCTCATATACAAACATGAAATTTGCTCCCAATTATTTTAGGATAAAACCATGAGCTCCTATCATAAACTTGATTACAATATAAACAATATTTAGCAACACCACAATTGGATTATCCACGAAAAACAATATTTAGAGATAAAATATAAACTTAAACAATAAAGATAATACATAAGCTTGCAACTTTATTAGATGAAAGTCTAAATCCATTGTAAGAAAAAATGTATCTTTTAGATGCACCTTTAAAGAGTTCAAATTTTTGCAACATGAAAATAAGTATTTATAAATTCTAATGTGTAAATCACTTAAAAAGTCATATTTTAAAGAACTTTTTATTGTCAATAAAGATAATACATAAACTTAAACAATAAAGATAATACATAAGCTTACAACTTTATTAGATAAAGGTCTAAATCCATTGTAAGAAAAAATGTCTCTTTTAGATGCACCTTTAAAGAGTTCAAATTTTTGCAACATGAAAATGAGTATTTATAGATTCTAATATGTAAATCACTTAAAAAGTCATATTTTAAAGAACTTTTTATTGTTATCATTATTATTATTTATTTCAAAACTCTTTGTATTACAATTTAGTAAATTTGTCAAATTGTTATTAAAATGAATTAATCATTATAATTTATAACTCTTGATTTTACAACTTTTAAGTTTCTCAATTTTTATTAACATGATTTATTTAAAAATGGAACTCAATTTTCAATGGATGATAATAAATGCAACTTCATCCATGAAACTCAATTTTTATATGTATATAGATAATGATTGAACCTAAATGAACAGAAAAGAACAAAAAAAATTAAGACTTTATGGACAAACTATCCAATGTTCACATACATAAATAGACGAACTAGATATATATATGTTCCTATTCGTTCATTTAATTAAAAGAACAAAAAAATTATATGTGGTTGTCTGTTTACTAAATAAACATAGCATATTGTCTTGTTAAATTCAATTATACAAACATTTGTAGCGAACTAAATTTAAGATCATTAGTGAGTATTAAAAACGTTTTAAGATGTGTTATCGGGCACATTGTTGCAGAACTCATTGTAAAATTCTTTTATTTATGTTTTCTGATAAAATATTAACAACAAATGAGTATCAAAGCTAGATATTTTTAAGTTAGGAACTTACTAACTTAGCATGAACAAACGTGATAAATTAAATTTTTTCCCTTTAAGTTTGATAATGACGAATTAGAGCTTCTTAAACGATTTTAAGTAATGGGCTAGTGGCCCACCCACTACAGGAAAGTTTATACTGTAAGGCCCATTTCAGCAGTAATTCGTTTCTTTGTTTTTCATTTATAAGTTTATAGTATTAATCATGAATATTACATTTTTAAAACTGTAAGATTTTTTAATAAAAAAATTATGTTAAATTAAAATTATATGTTTAAGGATTCTAAATGATCATTTAAATTGCTAAACATTTTATAAATCTTTCATCTAGCGAACTAATTGTTCATTATTATATTGTTCTACTTTTTTTACATACTGCATTTAATATTTATTTCCCGGAATCTCATCTTTAGTTGACAAACATAATGTGAGTAAGAACATTTTGTACCGTGTGTTCGGATCATAATCGACTCAACATGTGATGAAACCTTATCATCCACGTGACAGAATTTATCACTTACATTGTCAAAGTGATTCTGCCATTTAAAACACGTGACATAAAAGAATAAATTAATAAAATCTATATCTGATGAGAGTTGTTTCCGTATCCTTTGAGTAATACTAAAGGCCCACAACAAACTTCCCTATTTTTCCAAATAACTCCACAGAAGTAATGATTATTTGTCAATTCACCCCAGAATATTTATGTTTTCTCCGTTATCGATGACGTACAACAACATTAAAATTGATGCAGTTTTAGTTTACGGTTCAAGATCGACGTCATACATTGCGTTTAATAACAAATGTAAAAATTATCTTTGTTCTTACGTAATTCGGTTTATTTACCTTTTTAGTAACTGAAAATATAGTTTGAAGATGACTATATCTAGTAATGCCGTACTCTTGGAAATACATGTGTAGTGTAAGTATCAATTTGTTGGTGTACGTTTGCATATATTAAAATAAAATATTTGAATAATAGTATTATTGTTCGTTATATGAATCTTAGGGCCTATTTGGTTCACAAAACTTTCTTTAAAATAATTGTAATCGGTCAAAGGAATTGAAATTTAAAAGAAATTAAAATTTCTAGGAATACGAATTTAAAGGAATGAAATTTGATAGCATTGTAATTTGAATTAAATGTGTTAGCTTAATTAACGGAATAAGAAATGAATTCTTGATAATAATAAATTGATTACAATAATAATAATAATGATGGCGGTGATTAATTGGTGGTACTGGCGGTGGGATGGGTCGGTGACTGTGGCGGTGATTGGTGCTGGTTGTAGGTGGTGAGCTAGTTGGTGGTGGTAGTGCGTGTTGATGGTGGCAGGTGGTGGTGTCGACGGTGGTGGGTAGTGAAGGAATATAGTTGGTGGTGGCGGTAAGTGGTTGAGGGGGTGTGAGGTGGCGGCACCGTCGGTCATAACGTGCGTGAGGTGGCGATGGTGATGATCGATAGGAAATGTAAGGTGGTAGCGGTAGTAGGTGTTGCCGTGTTGGTATGCCTAAAATATGATTAAATGTGATAAAACTAGAAAATCTCATTTTCTTCAAATACTGATTGTCATATTCATTATTGTTATTACTTCAATTATTTATTATTACTAAATTGACTTAAATGTATGTAAAAAATGATAACGAAAAGTGTGGTAATATATAAAATTAGAGTTGTATTTTAAGGACTCCAAAGGATTTGTCTAGTCCGAAGGGACAAATCCTAGCCATTGGATCAAGATGGTCAAGATCAAATCCCCCACCTACAGGCACCGCCGACCGCCGCCTCCGGCCACCTCCGGCCGCCGTCCGCCGCCGTCCGCCGCCGGTGGCCGGCGGCGGCCGGCGGTGGTGGCTGACAGTGAAGGTGCTGGTGCTAATGGGGGTGGTGGAGGTATTGATGTATCGAAACACATGTGCTTCACTAAAACACAACATATTACTTCGAAGCACATGTGCTTCAGGTCACGAAACACATGTGCTTCAAGTCACTAAAAACATGAGTTTCTAAACACACAAGGGAGCATACGAAGCACATGTGCTTGACGTTATGAAACACATGTGCTTCACTACACGGAAAAAAATCAAAACAAGTGACGAACATATCATTATGAAGCACATGTGCTTCATAAAGCCAAGCACATGTGCTTCATAAAGCCAAACACATGTGTTTTTGTTCTTGAACACATGTAACTTACAAGCAAGTCATTTGTGTTTGAATCACGAAGCACATGTGCTTGACGTTATGAAACACATGTGCTTCACTACACAGAAAAAAAATCAAAACAAGTGACGAACATATCATTATGAAGCACATGTGCTTCATAAAGCCAAGCACATGTGTTTTTGTTCATGAACACATGTAACTTACAAGCAAGTTATTTGTGTTTGAATCATGAAGCACATGTGCTTGAAGTTATGAAACACATGTGCTTCACTACATAGAAAAAAAATCAAAACAAGTGACGAACATATCATTATGAAGCACATGTGCTTCATAAAGCCAAGCACATGCGCTTCATAAAGCCAAGCACATGTGTTTTTGTTCCTGAACAAATGTAATTTACAAGCAAGTCATTTGTGTTTGAATCACGAAGCACATGTGCTTGACGTTATGAAACACATGTGCTTCACTACACAGAAAAAAAATCAAAACAAGTCACGAAGCACATGTGCTTCCAGTCACGACCACCACCACCGGTCACCACCACCGGCGGCGGCCACCTCCGGCCGCCGTCCTCCGCCGCCGGCCGCCGCCGGCCGCCGCCCATCGCCGCCGTCTCCGGCCGCCGGAGAAGCACATGTGCTTGTAGTGGTGGTGCTGGTTTTGAATCTTGATCTTGACCATTAATTTTTTTTTATCCAAAGGCTAATAAATGTCCTTTGGGACTAGATAAAATTAATGGAATACCTTGAAAATTTCACAAATATTAAAAACGAATTAAACGAACATACTAGCTATCTAAAATATTGGCGAGTGAAAATATTTAATATTGGGTTTCTGCAATGAAAACTACATAGTACATACATCATCAATATCTCATTTTTATGTATATTATAAAGAAATCTTAAATTACATGAATCGTTAATTGGCAACAATCTTAAGTGCATGATGTGTGTTTATAACATTATATTGCAATCCGAACTATTGAATTATCAATAGAGTAACAATAATCCATGACTAAATATTAATTCATGACTAAATAAGCATGATGTGACGACATAATTTGATTCTAATGAACCCGATGGAAATAATTATTTTTATTTTATTTAAAAGATGTCATGAGAGAGAGGCCGAGGAACATAGCATTAATGCATGTGAAGACTTTCCTTAAAGGATTGGAAAAAGTTAGGCCTACGTCCCACTTCAAACTCACAAAAACATACAATATCAGTTTCGATGAATATAAAAAGCAAAAATTGAACTTTCGCAAAATAGAAATCAAGATCATTCCACATCTTTACACGTGTCAATCAATTATTGGTTAAGTTTGGTATGTGTTTTAATTTGTCGTTTAGCTAACTAGATGACAACCCAAATTTAGCTTGATTAATAAAATTTGTTTGGATTAAAGAAGATAATCTTAAATGAATATGATTAATCTCGGTCTCAGCTGACCCCATTAAGTAATAATCAAAGTAAAATTCAATGATAATTACTTAACAAAAAGAGCAATTATTTTCTTAGTTTAGATAACTAAACTGAAACAAAAACAGTTAATTTGACAATTATGTATTTTCAAGAGATTGTGTACTTTCCACCAATCATATCAAAAAGATTAGCTGAAATCATATGTGGATACCCGTTTAAGTAATGTTCTTCTTCTATATCTTTTTATTTTTTTTATGAATACCCTTTCAAAATAGAGGTATAAGAGAGATAAAATTTAGACAGTTATATTTCTCTCCGAATGTAGAAAGCCTGCTTTCAGAGTTAATTAAAACAAGTATCATTAAAATCTTTCTACAAAAGTGACGTACAAATTAAAAAGATAAATCAAACTGTAAAATCAAATGATTTTTTAGATAATTGCCACATGAAAAGTGGCATATTAATCTGTCGATTTTATTGTATAAGCAAATGTAAGGACTTCTTACATGAGTACGTAGATATAGAAAAGGTCATATAGATGGGTGCAGTTCTTGTTTGACTACATATAAACAAAGACGCAAGTCAAACAAGGGTTTTACTTTTGTGACTTATATATGTTTATATATGTATTTCTATATATATATATGTATCTACGAGACTTGTGTAAAGTTTAATCGCTATTTAGTAACTGCATGGACCATAAATCCTCCATACTCCACATGTTCTGATCATTTGTTTCGGTGGGAAATGGACCTGAAAAATTCTGGAAATTGTCGTAGGGTGGAGAGTACATTTCCATTGGATTCATAGCGTTGCACGTTTGTGTTGAGCTTGTGGTATGCCCTGAAGAAGTTTGCCCACTGAAGTTTTCCGCTTGCTTGATATGTTTTTGGATCCTCGTCCTCCAGTAATTTTTTATCTCATTATCTGTTCTTCCAGGGAGATGCTTTGCTATTTTTGACCATCTACAATTAAGTATCCATAAATTTTGAACATTTTCTAGAAAAGAAAAAAACTATTTAACAGAATTCATAAATATCAAAGAAGTTAAGATAAACAATGGACACTTTGATTACAATTAAGTACGAATAAAAATGTAAAAATTCGGTATGATTAGATTGGTTTGTAATCCTTCAAAGGCCAACTTCTTCATCGTATAATTTTTGCTAATGTTATGTAGCGTTATAAAAAAACTAATAATTAACTTTCAAGATGGACTTTGGATTTGATTTTTATCCAAATATTTATTATCCAAATAAACTTCATACAATTACGACCACTTTTTTATACATAAAAGTCGATGTATGTCGTACTGCCTAGTTAAAATAGCTTATTCATTAACTTATATATTTTCCCAAAAAATTGAGATAGATATTATGGCCCACAAAAAATCATGTAAATTTCATAAACAACCAAACATACAACATGTTCCACGATGCAAAATAAAAGGTCATCATGTTCCACGTTCCAAATTCATTTTAAGTGCTTTTGTGTTCGAGCAATGTTTATTTAAAGGGGCCTCAACTCGCATTTTGTTTCATAAATGTAGTGAAACCGCATCAAAATAATCGCAAAAGAAGCTTACAAAGTTTTTATCTTTTTAAAATTTCTTGGCTAAAGTTTGGAACCCGAATTCGTCTTGTCAATGGTCCAGAGATTCATTCGACAAGAGCATCGATGCGTTCGTGGTTAGAGAAGAAAAAAGCTACGTTGCTTTTTCTGGTAAGTATATGAAATTGAAAGAATTCGTTTTTTGGAAGGAACTACGACAAACATTTTCAAGAAAACAAAGAGCTCGAGAAAAAAAAAGGTTATTTTTTATAAGATACATTTTTGAAATTTTAAATTGGAAATAATATTTAAAGGTTGTAACTTGTAAATATTTACTCCCTCCGTCCCACAAAAAACTTCTCATTTCACTCTAAACTTTTGTCCCACAAAAAACTTCTCATTTCCCATATTTGGTGGGCTCCACCCAATAAAAAACTTATTATTAAAAACCCCACCACTAATATCCACTAACTATCTTTCTCTCTCCAATCTAACCTTATATTTTAATCAAAAGTATTATCAATTACCCCACCACTAACTATTACCTAAAAACATGTGCAAAAGCCAAATGGGAAGTTTTTTGTGGGACGGAGGGAGTATTTTTTTATAGAGAAGAAATCTGTTTTTTTTTTGTTTTGTTTTTGTTTTTAAGATATGTAACTTGTATATTCTAATTCAAAAGTTATATCCAAAGTTTTATATTTTTTTATAATTAATTATTCATAGTAGCAAAGTCAAAATAAGAATTTAGAAACCGTATTTGAAAGAAAAGTAATAGATTTTTGAAAATTTTGAACATGCAAAATATTATATGCCCAAGATCTTTTTCTTTAAAAAAATGATATCTAAACGTATAAATATTTTTCAAGGTACATAAATATAATCGTAGAAAGTGCTTGTCCTTTTTTCCAAAAATGAAAGACTAATCAAAATCAATTAAGTGCATTCCTATAAAAACCCTAAATGTAAAGGACCACCACATTTTATTGATGAGCCAAAAGGTGTTGGAAGGTGTAAGCCTACAACCAAAGGGCTTGTAGCGGTATAAAGTATTGAAATGTATTCCACGTCAGACAGTATATTTAGGAATAGTTTAGATTTAGATGATACATGTTTTATTAAAAAACAAGGAACTTAAAGTGGGAGACCTCTTTCTCGACTCGAAGAGATGCAATTTAAACATGTGATGGATTGAAAACGCAGTTGCTTTTAATATTGGAAACTCTTGTATTTGTTGTGATCTGACGATTTGAACCCCTTGCAAAGTATATATATAGCATCTATTATACTATCCAATTTGTAATTTAATTAAACTAATAGTTTCAAAATATGTTTAATTAGTTATGTAATTACAATATATATGTTGATTAAAACATAACCATTCCTTTATATATGTTCCTTTGCTCAAATTTTTATTTCAGTATAACACTTAATTAATAATTTTCAAGAAATTAACTATCATTTGCGACTGTAATTTTCTCATCACGCTAAGATGGAAACTGAAAACTCGTCGTTGGAACATGATTTAGACCAAATTACAGTTAATTAGAAAACTAAAAGGGGGGAAAACAAAGATCGTTAATCTTGTGAAAATGTCATTTGCAAATTACAATTACAAATTTCACATACGTAACTACGGAACCAAGACTTGATCAATACGAGAGTGTATGTGTACACACACATATTTGTGTATATATATAGAGTGAGAAATATAAAAACCTTAAATTAATTTAGCTAAATAATTAAATTATATAATTAGATAGATGAGAAATTAATATATTACAAACCTGTTTCCCCATTTAGCATGAAGCTCCATGATCAAGAGTTGTTCTTCGGGTGTAATATTACCCCTCCTCACATCGGGTCGGAGATAATTCAACCATCTAAGCCGACAACTTTTTCCGGTTCTCTTAAGACCTATTAATCACGTAAACTAAAATTTGTAACTAGGGTTTTACTAAAACATAACAAATTAATTAATTAATTTAAAATCGATCAAAATTATACCCTAGCTAAATAGTTACCTGCAGATCTAGCAAGAGAGTTCCAAACACCTTCACCATGATTTGCTATGTAGTTTATAAGAATCAAGTCTTCTTCCATTGTCCATGGCCCTTTTCGAACTTCAACATCTTGTGAAGAATTGCTCGGTTTCTTTTCCATGTATGTAATACTTTTTTTCCTGCTCAAAATGTAGAGAGAGAGAGAGAGAGAGAGAATAAGGTGGAAAAGTTAGAGAGAGAGAGAGGTATGGAAGAGAGAATTTAATTTGAAGAAAGATTATGAAGATGGGGTTGGTTTTATAGGAGAAGCCTAAGATGGCATTAGCATGTTAATTAAGCTTTTTAGTTAACGTTAATCAACTTTTTAAATCTTTATACCTAACTTCCTTGTTAACCTTAAATAATTAGTGTTAAAGTTGTTTTTAAAAAAAAATTTAGTGTTAAAGTAATAAAAGAGATTCAAGACTATTATATATTTAGAATGTATGCATGCATGCATGCATGATCATATCCATGCAAATTCTCTGTCTTTTTAGTACTAGAAGAGGGATGGAAGATCGAATTCAAAGTTAATAGAACAAAAATTTGTTGGTTTCATATTTGTGGATTACAAGTAAAAGTCGAAATATAGTTTTAAATTGGACGCATTTGGTTCTAATTAATCTTATATCCGCTTGTAATCAAATGTAACCTCATCATTTTTTCTTATTGCTTGTGACTCGCTATTCAACTTAATATATATATCATCATCTCGACAATCACATGTTTCACAAAAAAGCGACTCGATTATGTATGTTATCAAAACAATCCTATGGCGGTTCCGGAACAATTGGGTTTTCAATTCTACCAAGCCCAACAAATTAGGCTTCGTTGACCTTAATATTTTTTTTCTTTTAGTTGGACCGTTAATTATGTAACCCAAATCAAGCTTGAGGTCCGTATATGTTTCACTTACACCCTAGCTTCTTGTTAGGTGGCGCGCTTATAATGTAGAGAAAACTATAGGCTGAGTCTAAAATGTACATTTTGGATTTAATTAAAAGCAATATATTTACATTTTTATTTAATTTTTAAGTTAATTGTCAGGATCGATTAACTATACAGAAGTTAATAAACACCTTAGATCTAATTGACTATAGAAGTTGCAGCGGATCAACACTATATCAATGTAATTAAGAACAATGAACTGTAAATAATATGCGAAAGTATTAAGAACACAGTTTCACAAAAAGTTTCAATGTATATTATTGAGTTAACAATACACACGTACGTTTACAATTCGTAAGGAACTATTTATAATAGTCCTTGAAGCTAAACTATTTACCCTAGTTATTCTAGGACTTTGATTTACATCGAATTATAAAGATATACATTGATTTACATTCTATAACTATCTATACGAAGATCTCGGACTTGATATGCTTCCAAAACGCGTATCAGTAGTAAACTGCAATCACCAGTAGTAAATTCATAACACCAGTAGTAAGTTTGGTGATCAGTAGTAAGTCCAATATCAAACGTCAGTAGTAACTACTATTGATCAGTAGTATCTTCAATATGCCTTGATCAGTAGTAACTTTAGTTATAGTCTTCACCAGTATCAACTTCATCAGTAGTAAACATGTTCTGCCCCATCAGTACTAATTATGATCAGTACTAACTGCAGCATCAGTAATAAGTTGATATGTGATTTTGTTCCAACAATCTCCCCCTAAACTTATTGATTATCTTTCAATCAACTAAGTTTCTTTTGTTCTTCTTGTTCCCTTCTTCTTTTCTCAAGGGTTCTTTGATTCTGTTGAAGCCTTTGTTCAATAATATATTTGCTGTTCCTCTTTGTAAAGTAATTTAATTTGTTTTGGAACATAACAGCATCATAAGGTTTCATCATGGTATTTGTGAATATCTGATACATGGTCTTCTCAGAATGAGGATATTCTTTTTCATACAGATATAGCTCACATACTTTGCCTGATTTCTCAAAGAAGTACATTTGTGCAGTTGGAATCACATTCCAATGATAGACATTTCCTTGGTCTGCAAATTGTTCTGGATAATTGTTTGGATAGAAAGCAGCATCAATCATTCTAGTTAGGTATCCAGCTCCAGATTCTTTCCATGATTTCTTTCTCATCCTTGGTTTACCAATGATCAATAGTTTAATAACATCACTTCTTGAACAGGACATGATCAAAGGTAACCATCCAGTAAATTTTTGAATGATCTTGTCTTCCCTTACAACTACTATGACATTGTTTGGCAAAACTCTCCAATTGATGATTGGATTGTTCTGTAAGGGAGCAACTGGTAGATCAAGAACAGGAATGACTTGCTCTGTTTTTTACTTCTTTTGAGCACTTTGTTCTTGAGAGACCATCTTTCTTTTCTTTGTTTATGGCTCACCAGTAGTTGAGATACTATCCTTCTTGATTAAGTTTGGACTGATTGGGATTAAAGTTTTGATTGGACTTAAGGCTTTGGATTTCTTTTCTTCTTCTGCTTCTTGTTCAGCCAAGTCTTTCTTCTTTGCAGCACAATATCTTTCATTGATAGTCATCATTTTCATTCTACCAAATGACTTAGCATTTTGCCCTTTTGATTTCAAATATTCAATCATATTGGTCTTCTGTTCAAATACATCATCTGTTAGCTCACTTTTAGTTTTCTTGCATTCAGAGACCAGATATTCAAGGCATTGAATATGTTCTTCTTCAACTTTTCTAAATCTCTTGAATTCTTCCATTTGAGCTTCTATCTGAGCTTTTTCCATTTGAACAGGTATTTCAGCTTGTTGAGGTTTTTGAACTTTTAATTTTTTCTTTTCAGCTATCATTTTCCTTTCCTCAATAGCTTGATACATAGCCACTTTCTCCACATATCTCTTGTGCTTCACCTTCCATTTAGACTGTTTATCAGCTCTGACAAGATTTATCTTGTTTACCATGTAATGACCAAGTGCTCTGTTGGGGTAATCTTCATCATAAATTTCTTTGCCCTTTCTAATATGAGCTGAAGGTGGAGGTGGAATATATTTCATACCAGGCACACCACTGATTATTATTGAAGGAGAAAATAACCTAAGTTCATTTTGTTGCAGTATTTTTGGATGTGGAGGAAGTGAGCACTCATCAACCTCAAACCAATTCACATTATCATCAATGTCAGGTATGATAAGTGGTTGATCAGGTGTAGGTGGTTTGGTGATGATTTCAAATCTTTCTCTTTCAATTAGCTCTGGTAGCTGTAATTCTTCCTCTTCAGTAGTAACCAGAGTAGTTACTACTGGTGTGACTTCAGGAGTTACTACTGCTAGGGCATCAGTAGTATTCATGTCCTCTTCTTCATTTACTACTGCTATGATATCAGTAGTAAGAGTTACTACTGATACTTCTTTTTCAGCTTGTTCTTCCATATGAGCAGTGGTAATAGGCTCATCTTCAGTAACCATCATTTCTGGGCCTTCATCAACTGTTGTTTCTTTTAAATTTAAGAGAGAGGAAGCTGCTGCTGCAATTGATTCATCAATCATTGTTTGAATATTATCCTTCTCCCCCTTAGTGAGCTCAACTGGTGGAGCCTCACTATCATCAATCTTCTTCTTCAATCTTTTGATGATTTTAGTTTGTTGATGAAGCCTGTGCTCATAGAATCTCATTCTCTTATTGATGGTGTTCATGTGCCTTTTCATTGCAGCCATTGTTTTCCCTTGATTTGTAAGATATGTAAGACAATTTTGTACAGTGGATTCAAGAGAATCCACTTTTTCCGTCAATTGTTGGATTTTAATACTTCCCTCACTCCATCTAGCAAGATCATCGGGCTCACTAACAGGTACATTGGTTTGAAGGTTTTCCATCCTATCCGTCAAATCAATAGATCTGCCCTCATCACTTCTTGGTGATTCATTGGGTCTTTTAGACATCCTCTTCTTCCTAGAAGAAGCAGAGATGCCCCCCCCCCCCCTTGTGGTTTCTTGGCACCGGGGTCCTTTGAGTAACTACTCAAATGAGTCATCACTCAAAGTTGCCGAGGTCTGGGTCTTAGTGATGTTCTCACTATCCTGTGCACCCACCTCTGGGGCATCAGTAGTGAGAGCCCTCGCCTCATGTCCTCTCTCCTCCTTAGAGGACAACTCTTGGAGCCTGGGTTTGACTCAATTTGTCCCCTGGTGTCCTTAGAAGAAATATTCTTTCTTTGATAAATTGTGGAAATATTTTTGGTTTTATCTGGTAGGTCTTCCACAGAGTGAAGAGTAGCACTCTGCAGATTTATGTCAAGTTCCTGGGACACATTCAGGACTTCTATGTTAATGGGTGATTGAGTGGCTATTTGGGGTGGTGTTTGGGCTGTATTTGGGGGTGATGGAGTGGGTTGAGGTTCAACTTGGGTTGTATCTATGATTGAACCCTCTCCAATAAGAGTTTGATCTTTGATCATATTAGGAAACAGAGGGGTTTCCTTGCCCGAAAATTTAAATTGTTTTCTCATATTTGAGAAAACTTTCTTGTTCAACTCAGGTATTATAAAAATGTTTTTAGGAGTTGACAAGTTTTGTAATTCACAGTTTATGATATGTTGTAGAAATCTGGGATACATTAAAAATTTTGAAGAACTAAGATTTCCCAACATACCTTCAAAAATCATGTAAGAAAAATTAAATACTTGGTCTGTGCATAAACAGACAACAGCAGAGGCTATTGCCTTATTAAACTCATTCCAAGTACTTCGTTTTGGGGAAATACAATGCTGAAGTGTATGTACTAAAAATTTCCATTGTGGGGAGAGAAGACCCTTTTGAAAAGTTACTATATTCAGTCTTCCCTCATAACCCATTTTATTTAAAATGTCAGCAATGAATTCCTTAGGAAGAGTAAACATACCTGAATCATCATGTAGTTGTAGATGATGTCTGATTGATTGTTCTGTTACTGTTATATGCTTTCCATCTACTTTAGATTTGATCATAGATACGGTTGTTCCTTCTGTTTGTTCAGCATTGGTCCAGAAATCCACCAAGTGCTGTTGATATGATTTTGGTTTTACAGTTAAAGCAAACTGTATATAAGAATTTCTCAAAAATTTGACGATCGGACGAAAATCTTTTGTAGAGTTGTAGAGTTGGTGGATTTCTGGACCACATATTGTGAAATTCGGAATATTGTGAAATTCGGAATATTTAAGATCGGTTCGCACATCGAGAGATTGTAGAGTTGCCATTTGTTGTTGAATTTGAAAGAAACAGGAATGAATGTTGTTACTGACGAAGGGTTTTTGATCGTAAACTAGGGTTTTATCGAGAGAATTTGGTGAATCGAAGTGAATATAATGTTAAACTAATCGACTTCCGCCTTTTATATCTTTCGATTTAACCTGCAAAAATACTGAATTGCCCTTCGAATCATAACATAACGGTTATTATTGTAACACCTCAAAATCTGAACCATTTTTTTTTTTTTTTTTTACAACAAATGCGGAAGCGTTTCAAAATTACATATATATAACTTGTTATTCACAAGTTATAAAAAAACATAAGATATATAATTTTGCAAAAGTTAACTTTCCGAAATAGTGTTACTTAACATTACGGCTCAACATCAAAATCATTTCTTTAAGTCCTGGTCAATCATTCCTAATCTTAATCTCCGAAAGACTCATCCATCTACAACCTGTAAAAGATTCAACATAGTGGGGGATTAGCACAAAGCTAAGTGAATGAAAATATAACCAAAGATATTGTATAAATACAACAATCTCGATTCACAATCTTCGCAGATTCACAATCTTCACAGATTCACAATCTTCACAGATTCACAATCTTTACAGATTCTCAATCTCTATCACTTAATCACATATAACGAGAGGTACGGCGGTTTTGCGGAACCTTACAACTGTTGTGGGCCTAACAACAGCTTACCGATAGCCCTTTACTCATTAGCAATGGTAAGGCTTCCTTAAGACACAACGAATATGCCAAGGTACAATTACCGTTATCTAACAGTAAACGAAAGCCCAGCCACCCAGTCAAGCTGCCTCTATACTTTTTCATGTGCACATATCAGATTCCATGTGCACATATCATTCAATTAACACATAGCCAGTTAATTATCATTATACTACTAATACTGGTCCAGAAATAAGCAGTACGAACGGATCAACACTAACTAAATCAGCACTAACTGATCAGCACTAACTGATCAACGCTAACTCATCAACACTAACTGATCAACACTAACTGATCAGCACTAACGGGGTCAGCACTAACTGATCAGCACTAACTGGGTCAGAACTAACTGATCAGCACTAACTGATCAGCACTAAACACTTTCAATTGCAACCAAAACCATTGCAATTTAAACAATACAAAGGTTATAAATCCACTCACCTTTGCCAAATCTTTTTCCACTCAGTTGTCTAATATCACTGAGCCTCTTTTCCCTTTCCTGCAATCACAAGTAACATTCGAATTAGTAATCGTTTGACCCGAAATGTGTAAAACTGCACAATACACTATACACACATAACAACAAGTGTACTAATTCAAAATCTGCACTACAATCCTGCACATTGACACTTTGACTCACGAAAGTCAAACCCGATCAAAACTTACACAGTTGGTCCAATTTAACCAAAAATACACAAACGGGTCAAAAGCCCATCTTATTACCTTACTATTACAACTAATTTACAATACAATTACCAAATCATAATTATCATCCAATTAATAATAAAATCTCAGGTTTGACCTAATACAAAGTCAACAACTTTAATTATGACCATAGATAAAAACCAGAATCTGTTAAACTCGCGACAGCTCACCGCAACTGCCATAACTTTCAAACCATTTATCCTTTTTTTACCACATTTTCACAGCTTACTCTAGACTCCTAATTCTACAACTCATATTCAGAATGCTCGGCTCGAATCTGTCCCTAAAGGCCTCGAAACTGCCTCACAACACTGCAGAAACGCACAATGTTTTCAGCACTGCGACACTTCACGAAAATTGTCGTAACTCACAGACCGTAAGTCCTATTGACGAGCGGTCAGCGGCCATGGAATGCTAACTCATCAGGCTACAATAGTCCAGAAGACCCGGAGCCCGGATTCTGTCCCGAACAAGGTCGAAAACGGACCTGAACATAAGGACAGCAAGCTGTCCTGAAATGCAACACTTTATGCAATTTATAATCATTTTGGCCCAAACGAGTCAAAATACGATTTTTTTATCTACTAGAATCCTAAATACCGATCAAGTTCTTACCCTTTCACAATTAAGGTACCATCTCAAGTCAAAATATACATAAACTTCAAACTCAATTCTATACCATTACACATAACCAAAATTACTCAAAAGTTCTTAACACCCAAATTTGCTTATTTTGAATATCACTATCTATTAACCAAACACCAACCCATACAAGGCAATAGCTATAACATCTTGACAAAATCAGCTATAACTACTCAATTAACAACTAGAAACAACTATTTTAACATCAAGATCACTAATTCAAGATTTAGGGTTCTTACCCTTCTTCAAAATCACCGCCAATGGTGATCTTGTATACTATCTTCAATTTCATGACTTTAAACAAATTCTAATATGTTATAGACATCATTAACACATAAACCAAATAAGAATTCAACTAATTTCACAACAAGTCAATGATTCAATAAAAACCCCAAACCCTAGTTCATCTTCTCTAACAACACTTCAAACTATGAACCCTAACTAAGAAAAAGAGATTACTTACTTGAATCTTGAAGAATTCCGAGTTAAGGCTGCAATCTCCAGAGATTTAACACTAAAACCATAGATTATGAAAGAAAAATGAATATGTATGTGTGTGTTTTGAGTTTGAACGAACAGAGACAAAACCATATAAAAAAATTGGTTTTCTTCCTTTCTCCCTAGCTTCCCACGTACACCACACGTGTTCAACATGAAATGGACCAAAATTTCATTTAATATATTATAATACTATATATCTATTTCGCAGTTAATTAGTTTAAAATATCTAACTAATTCCATTTCAGGAAACGAAGATATATTTGGAACCTTGGTTCAAAAGTGAACTCAAATATATAAAAATTATCTTAATATATGTAAATCTCAGTTTTACTAATTTTTAACCCCTTGGTTAAAAATACAATTGCCTTTAAACAATTAAAATAAAATCATATAAAATAACAAACAACATTTATTACTTACCGAAAGTAATAAAATGCTAGGCCGGGTTTCAGGGTGTTACAAATCTACCCCCCTTAAAAAGATTCCGTCCTCGGAATCTCATCACGCTCAAACTAATCTAACGGTTTTTTTTTTCTTTTTTATTGGTCTTAATTCATCAAATCAAACTAGTTTCACCACAATGTTCTTACACCCACTTGAAAACTCTAAATATTCCAACTACCTCAATCAGTATTCAACAATTTCTTTTATATCGGTGCACAATTATGAACTCATCCAATAAGTTGTGCAACATTTATCATCTTTCTTTTCATTAAATCACCAATAAAGTCAAATTTAAGAACTACCAAGTATCAGTACCCAATATGATATTGATCAATCTTTAACCCTCTAAATTATCAAATCAATCTTTTTTTTTTTGTCAAAATTTTATTTCATCCTCACCTTCGAATTTGTTCTAATTCACATAATATAACTACTTTCCCTTAATTTCTTGTATCTCAAAGCATAGGCAATAATGTTTCTTTATTCATGTAAAAATAATCCATACGGTTCCTTCATTCTGTTAACATCATCAAAATCATTTATGAAATCCACTTTGTCCTCATTACAGTCAATCTACTAACTCAAAGCTATCTCAACTTGTTCAAAAATAAGTATTGTTTATAATTTTCTTTAAAAATCCAAGCATAGGCATTAACAACTTTTCTTCAGCTTTAAAATCCATAATCCTCTAATACATTCTAATCATCCCCTTTATAATAATAGATATCCTTTTGTGGTCTGCGTAAACGGTGCATCTCATATTAAACAATAAGGTCTCCATAGTTTTAAGGCAAAATATCAATTATAAATCTCATATTATGGTTAAGATAATCCTTCACATGTCTTTTAATAATCCAAAAGCATAGACAATATCCCAGTTTCCTTGCTTATGGTCACAATAGTCGTTTAAAAGTCTACAATTTTTACATCTCATTCATCATTCCATCGAAATTTCGTACACTTTTACGATCTAACCTTGTCACGATACTCAAAAATTTTAATCACCGCTATCAAACTTACGGTCAGAATCCACTAAATTCCAGAATATACATTTCTTAATCTAAATTAGCATCAATTGTCACTTGAAAATAAATCCAATCTCATCTTGTCCAATACTTCTCTCAAGTAATTTTCATAATTAAATCCAATTTTATAGCATGTTGAAGATATCACCAATCAATCATTCACAAAACAACTCGAAATAATCACCAACCTAGGTTCATTAAGTTAATTTTCATACTCCAACTCTAGCTCGGGAAACATTTTGGGCAAACTTATCATATATCCTTTCAGATCATTCAGAAATCTATCATTATCTATCTTTTATATTTTACACCCATAACAAAAGTAATAATAGATTCACATTTATGGAACCGATACATTCAGTCTTCACTATACAAGTGACCCCATGTGACACAACAGGCCACCGTAAGAATTTCCTCTTTCTTATACCAACAACTAGTCTTACTTAGACTATTCAACAAACGTCTATAATTACAATTTTTTTATATGCTTTTTTTTTTCAAGAGTTTACAATAACTACTATTATACTCAAATTGATCCGCAGTCACATATATTGTGACTGAAGCCGACATACAACTCATCATCTTCACTCCTCGTGAAGCAAAGAAAAAAAACGCAAACATTTAATTTCAACTTATCACCAATTTAGACAAGACATAAATGAGCTATCTGCTCCAACATTGAGTAACACGAACAATTAATGAGCAACTCAAACCCCGCAAGTCACTATGTGTGACCCGACAGTCCTCGGTAATGATTACCCATTCCCTTACTTTAATCACTAGTTCCACCCGAACCACTCAGTATATACTTATGATCACCTCAATCTCAGTTATAAGCATTTCATTCAGGAAATTTACAACAATTATTATCAAAATCAAATTCAACTTTAATCACATATACTGTGACCGAAATCAGTATACCATCAAGCATCTTCACTTCTCCATGAAGTAAAGGAACAACAAAATAATTAATTTCAACACATCACATATTCGCACATAACATACATAAGCAATTTGCTCTAATATTACATGACATAATTAAGGTATTGAGTTTATCGATAACATACCCGTAATATCATCAACAGTGACGGTAGCATCATTCACCATCATCATGTAAGCTCCACTCCCAAGTGAAATAGCATTCTTTCTCTTTTGCCTCGGAGATGACAATCCCGACCACCCAGTCCTTGACCTATACCTACTTTTTTTTTTTTGTAGAACATTCAATCAATCTGTACCTATCACTTTGACAATTCCACCACACACTACGAGGAAGTTCACAATCCTTTGCCATGGATATGATCGTTCCACACCTAACACATCACATAATCAACTCGGTACCATATCTTGAATGAGAAATTCTACGGTTATTTTACCATCAACTCTTTGACTCGATACTATCTGTTTGTCTTTTATTTTGGTTCCCTTGTCTTTGATTTTCCCGCCCTTTTCTATTTTGTCAAAATCCAAAATATTAATATCTTGCTTTCTTTAATGACACGTTTTCCTTATTCTTTACATCTCAGGTTTTAACATCACTCTCAACTGATTTGGCCGTCATAAAAGCCTGAGATGAGGTACTGGCTATCCTAAATGTGCCCCTATACTCTGGAAACAACTCCAATAAGATGTCGTACCTTTGAAGTCTCATCATGTACCCGCCATTGTATAAATTTCAACTGTTAATTAAATGGTTTTATCAACTCAGCAACTATCATTCCCTCGGTCATCTGTAAGTCAATAAACTTTTTTTTTTACGGACCATCATAAAATACTACGGTGTGATTCATAATGCTTGTATTGAAACTGATTTTAAGTATTGGAATCCTCTAATTGTTTGTAAGTATATTATTATTCCAATCCCATATGTGACAATGTGATAGAAATCTGATGTATCAACACTTCCAAGGTCAAGGGGGTCGGTTCTCTGTATCTGTCATTCCTGTAAACTCAATCACAACATCTCACAAATTTTTAGTTTAAACCGTTAGTACCTAACATACTAACCTCTTACATACTAATCACACTTTTCTAATCCCCACACAATAGGAATGTTTGACCAAACTTGAGCCAAGATTTGGGAATGCTACACCTAACTGTGTACACACGGCCAAATCAAGGCTCTGATACCAAATTGTAACACCTCAAAATCTGAACCATTTTTTTTTTTTTTTTACAACAAATGCGGAAGCGTTTCAAAATTACATATATATAACTTGTTATTCACAAGTTATAAAAAAACATAAGATATATAATTTTGCAAAAGTTAACTTTCCGAAATAGTGTTACTTAACATTACGGCTCAACATCAAAATCATTTCTTTAAGTCCTGGTCAATCATTCCTAATCTTAATCTCCGAAAGACTCATCCATCTACAACCTGTAAAAGATTCAACATAGTGGGGGATTAGCACAAAGCTAAGTGAATGAAAATATAACCAAAGATATTGTATAAATACAACAATCTCGATTCACAATCTTCGCAGATTCACAATCTTCACAGATTCACAATCTTCACAGATTCACAATCTTTACAGATTCTCAATCTCTATCACTTAATCACATATAACGAGAGGTACGGCGGTTTTGCGGAACCTTACAACTGTTGTGGGCCTAACAACAGCTTACCGATAGCCCTTTACTCATTAGCAATGGTAAGGCTTCCTTAAGACACAACGAATATGCCAAGGTACAATTACCGTTATCTAACAGTAAACGAAAGCCCAGCCACCCAGTCAAGCTGCCTCTATACTTTTTCATGTGCACATATCAGATTCCATGTGCACATATCATTCAATTAACACATAGCCAGTTAATTATCATTATACTACTAATACTGGTCCAGAAATAAGCAGTACGAACGGATCAACACTAACTAAATCAGCACTAACTGATCAGCACTAACTGATCAACGCTAACTCATCAACACTAACTGATCAACACTAACTGATCAGCACTAACGGGGTCAGCACTAACTGATCAGCACTAACTGGGTCAGAACTAACTGATCAGCACTAACTGATCAGCACTAAACACTTTCAATTGCAACCAAAACCATTGCAATTTAAACAATACAAAGGTTATAAATCCACTCACCTTTGCCAAATCTTTTTCCACTCAGTTGTCTAATATCACTGAGCCTCTTTTCCCTTTCCTGCAATCACAAGTAACATTCGAATTAGTAATCGTTTGACCCGAAATGTGTAAAACTGCACAATACACTATACACACATAACAACAAGTGTACTAATTCAAAATCTGCACTACAATCCTGCACATTGACACTTTGACTCACGAAAGTCAAACCCGATCAAAACTTACACAGTTGGTCCAATTTAACCAAAAATACACAAACGGGTCAAAAGCCCATCTTATTACCTTACTATTACAACTAATTTACAATACAATTACCAAATCATAATTATCATCCAATTAATAATAAAATCTCAGGTTTGACCTAATACAAAGTCAACAACTTTAATTATGACCATAGATAAAAACCAGAATCTGTTAAACCCGCGACAGCTCACCGCAACTGCCATAACTTTCAAACCATTTATCCTTTTTTTACCACATTTTCACAGCTTACTCTAGACTCCTAATTCTACAACTCATATTCAGAATGCTCGGCTCGAATCTGTCCCTAAAGGCCTCGAAACTGCCTCACAACACTGCAGAAACGCACAATGTTTTCAGCACTGCGACACTTCACGAAAATTGTCGTAACTCACAGACCGTAAGTCCTATTGACGAGCGGTCAGCGGCCATGGAATGCTAACTCATCAGGCTACAATAGTCCAGAAGACCCGGAGCCCGGATTCTGTCCCGAACAAGGTCGAAAACGGACCTGAACATAAGGACAGCAAGCTGTCCTGAAATGCAACACTTTATGCAATTTATAATCATTTTGGCCCAAACGAGTCAAAATACGATTTTTTTATCTACTAGAATCCTAAATACCGATCAAGTTCTTACCCTTTCACAATTAAGGTACCATCTCAAGTCAAAATATACATAAACTTCAAACTCAATTCTATACCATTACACATAACCAAAATTACTCAAAAGTTCTTAACACCCAAATTTGCTTATTTTGAATATCACTATCTATTAACCAAACACCAACCCATACAAGGCAATAGCTATAACATCTTGACAAAATCAGCTATAACTACTCAATTAACAACTAGAAACAACTGTTTTAACATCAAGATCACTAATTCAAGATTTAGGGTTCTTACCCTTCTTCAAAATCACCGCCAATGGTGATCTTGTATACTATCTTCAATTTCATGACTTTAAACAAATTCTAATATGTTATAGACATCATTAACACATAAACCAAATAAGAATTCAACTAATTTCACAACAAGTCAATGATTCAATAAAAACCCCAAACCCTAGTTCATCTTCTCTAACAACACTTCAAACTATGAACCCTAACTAAGAAAAAGAGATTACTTACTTGAATCTTGAAGAATTCCGAGTTAAGGCTGCAATCTCCAGAGATTTAACACTAAAACCATAGATTATGAAAGAAAAATGAATATGTATGTGTGTGTTTTGAGTTTGAACGAACAGAGACAAAACCATATAAAAAAATTGGTTTTCTTCCTTTCTCCCTAGCTTCCCACGTACACCACACGTGTTCAACATGAAATGGACCAAAATTTCATTTAATATATTATAATACTATATATCTATTTCGCAGTTAATTAGTTTAAAATATCTAACTAATTCCATTTCAGGAAACGAAGATATATTTGGAACCTTGGTTCAAAAGTGAACTCAAATATATAAAAATTATCTTAATATATGTAAATCTCAGTTTTACTAATTTTTAACCCCTTGGTTAAAAATACTATTGCCTTTAAACAATTAAAATAAAATCATATAAAATAACAAACAACATTTATTACTTATCGAAAGTAATAAAATGCTAGGCCGGGTTTCAGGGTGTTACAATTTTCATGGGGGTTAGTTTGGTAATTGTTATTCTGAAAGATCTGTAATAAAACGTGAATCATAAATGTGATATCAGTAATAAAACGTCAGTAGTATCTATGAACATCAGTAGTGACTAAGGATTTTGATATCAGTAGTAACTATAGACATCAGTAGTAACTACCAACACACAAGACCAGTAGTATATGTGAATACCAGTAGTACTGACTTACCAGTAGTATTTATGTAAACCTAATACACACCAGTAGTAATGAACTACCAGTAGTATCTTGTGTACATACCTGCAACCAGTAATACAGATCTACCAGTAGTAAAACACTTAAACAAATAAATAATATTTTACAACAATAACTTTACACATGATTTTAAGTGAGATTTTAATTTATCAAAATCATTCCAATACTGCTAACCAAGAAGTTGAATCTTCCTACATCAAATGCTTTTATGAAAAGATCTGCTAATTGATCATCAATATGAATTTTAACTACTTTGATTAATTTCTTTTCATTACAATCTCTTATAAAGTGAAATCTTATTTCAATGTGTTTAGTTTTTGAGTGTTTTACTGGATTGTTCACAATACTAATAGCTCTTTGATTATCAATAAAAATAGGAGTTTTAAGGATAGAGATACCAAAGTCTAGAAGCTGGTTTTGAATCCATAGTACTTGAGCACAACAAGCAGATGCAGCTACATATTCTGCTTCAGCAGTTGCTGTTGATACATTTGTTTGCTTCTTACATTGCCATGACACCAGTCTTGATCCGAAGAATTGACATCCACCAGTAGTGGACTTTCTATCTTGACATTCACCTCCATAGTCACTATCTGTGTAGGCTATGAGTTAAAAGGGTGAATCATGTGGATACCATAGACCTAGTGAAGGTTTGCCTTTCAAGTATCTGAATATTCTTTTGACAGCTTGCAAGTGTAGTTCTTTGGGTCTTGCTTGATATCTTGCACACACACAAACACTATACATAATGTCAGGTCTTGATGCAGTTAAGTACATCAAAGAGCCTATCATTGATCTATATAAGTGTTCATCTACATCCTCTCCCTCAACATCAGGATGTAGGTGTTTGCGTGTTTCCATTGGTGTACTTGCACTTTTGCAGTCTTTCAAATCAAACTTTTCCAAGATGTCTTTGACATATTTTGATTGATTTATCAATATACCATCTGTTCTCTGACTAACTTGGAGTCCAAGGAAGAAGTTCATTGGACCCATAGAGCTCATCTTGAATTTAATCTGCATCAGTTCTTCAAATTCTTTGCATAATAAATCATTGGTTGAACCAAAGATGATATCATCTACATAGATTTGTACCAGTAGTATATCATCTTTGACCTTCTTTGTAAACAAGGTTTTGTCAATGGCTCCTCTTTTAAAGTTATTCTTCAATAGATATGATGATAATGTGTCATACCATGCTCTTGGTGCCTGATGTACGCCATACAGAGGTTATCTAATTTGAACACATAATCACCATGTTTTGGATCTTCAAAACCTGGAGGTTGGCAAACATAGACCTCTTCTTAAATCTTCCCATATAGGAATGCACTCTTCACATCCATTTGATAGACTTTGATTTTTTTGAATGAAGCATATGCTAGAAATATTCTTATAGCTTCAATTCTAGCAACAGGAGCATATACTTCATCATAGTCTATTCCTTCTTCTTGAGTGTATCCTTGGGCTACAAGTCTGGCTTTGTTTTTGATCACTATACCTCTTTCATCTTTCTTGTTTCTGAAGATCCATCTTGTTCCAATGGCTCTTTTTCCTTTGGGTAGAGGTACAAGTGTCCAAACAGCTTGTAACTTAAATTGAAGGAGTTCCTCTTGCATTGCCTCAATCCAGTTTGAGTCCTTCATTGCTTGTTGGATCTTCTTTGGTTCATCCTGAGACAAAAAGCATTCAAACATACACTCATTAGCAATTAGACTTATGTTACACATGTTTGCAGTTAAGCTTTTATTTAATTTGCTTCTTGTTTGTAGTGGTGAGTTAACATCACTTAGAACAAGGTCTAATGGATGGTTCTTCTGAGTCCTTGTGGTTGTAGTTTTATCAACTACTAGTTGATTTTCAAGATTGGACTCATTTGTCTCAGGCAGTTGTTTCTCTAGTGATCCTTCATTGTCATAGATGTTTGGTTCATCATCATCTTGGTCAGAGTTACTACTGCTATTGTCTTCATTGAGATCAGTAGTATTGTTGTTGTTACTGGTATCAGTAGTATCTTGAGAATCTTGGTTATTGTTGGGACCAGTAGTATTACTGGTATCAGTAGTATTTGAATTACTACTGACCTTATTCTCAGAGTTACTACTGGTTTCAGAATTTGAGTTATTACTATCCTCAGTATTAACTATTGGAGCAGTATTAACTACTATGTATCTCATCTCCTCTTGACCAGTATTAACAGATGATGTTCCTTCCTTTTGAGAGTGACAATTTGAATTACCTGCATTGAAATTCATGTTAGAATTAAAGGATTTGGTTAGATTGTCTATGTCAAATAGCCAATCTGGACCATTTCCTTGTTCATTAGGTACATTTTCATTAAAGATACATTGATGCTTTCTTCAATTATCCTTAGTCTTTTGTTGAATACTCTGTATGATTTGCTTTGAGTAGAGTATCCCACAAAGATTCCATCATCAGCTTTGCAGTCAAACTTACCAATTTGTTCTCTTGTAATCAGAATAGTACAAGGACAACCAAATGATTTTAAGAAACTTATAGAGGGTTTTCTTTTATTAAAAAGTTCATATGGTGTTTTAAAATGTGGCTTCACGATTAATACTCTGTTTTGAACATAACAAGCAGTATTAACAGCTTCTGCCCAAAAAGTAATTGGTAATTTTGAGTCTGCTAGCATTGATCTTGCTGCTTCAATGATGGTTCTATTTCTTCTTTCAGCTACACCATTTTGTTGTGGAGTTCTAGGTGAGCTGTATTGCCTGTCAATTCCTTTAAGATCACAAAAGTTAATTAAGTTATCATTTTTAAATTCTGTGCCATTATCACATCTTATGGCTTTCACTTTTTGATCAGATGAGTTTTCCAGTTTGACAATTAAGTTCTTTATGAGTTCACTTGTTTCATCCTTTGTCCTGAGAAAGAAAACCCATGTATATCTGGAAAAGTCATCAGTAATAACAAGACAATATTGTTTCTTTCCAATACTCATTACATTTGTAGGTCCAAATAGGTCCATATGTAAGAGTTGTAAAGGAACAGAAATAGAGTTCACAGATTTGGACTTATGAGAAGTCTTGTGTTGTTTACCTTTTAGGCATGCAACACAATGATGATCACACATGAATTGTTTTTGAGGTAGTCCAATGACCAAATTTCTCTTTACTAAATTGTTCATGTTTTTGAAATTTGTGTGACACATCCTTCTATGCCATAGTTCTGATTCAGTGGAGTTTGCCTTGGATATAAAACAGTTGACCTCATTTGAAGAAATGAGTTCTCCCCCTATATCCAGGCAATACACATTGTTTCTCCTTGGAGTTCTTAAAACAACATATTTTTCATCTAAAATAAAGTCAGGAGAAAGAATGATGCACTCAATGTCTGTGAAAAGAATTTTATTCTTTTTATCACACACTTGAGACACACTGACAAGATTGTATTTTAGTTCAGCTACATAAAATACATCATCAAAGGTAATTTTGCCATTTGTAACAGTACCTTTACCTGTAATCTTACCTCCCTGTGGGTTCTCACCAAATGCCACATATCCTCCATCAAATGACTTGAAATCTTTAAGAATTTGTAGATTTCCAGTCATGTGCCTTGAGCATCCACTATCAATATGCCATGTTCTTCCTTCTTCTGGGATCTGAATGCTCTGCACAAGTGAGTAAAGGATCAGTTAAGTTTGAGAACCCAAGCTTTATATGTCTTGGGTTCATCCTTTGAGAAATAAGCTTTTGGGGATTTAACTTTAAATATTTTTGGTGCCCATACTTGTTTAGTACTGGTGTTTAGTTTTACTACTGCCCTTTTAAAAGTGTTACTGGTGTTTGAATTTTCTACTGATCTTGGTTTATACCCATGATGTTTAGCTTTGGAATACTTTACTACTGATGGACCAGTAGTATTTGGGTACTTACCATGTTTAAAAGAATCAGTAGTGTTTTTAGGGTTGACACCAGTAGTATATTTGAAAGTTGGTTTAGGAGCAGTAGTATTTTTGTAATTAGGGTTTTTACCAGTAGTATTTTTGTATTGGTACCATACAGCATTATAATTAGGGTTAACACCAGTAGTAAAGTTGTTAAAGTTTTTACTGGTGTTGGAAAACTTAAAATATTGTTTATTTTGATTGGTTTTTCCATTGTTCTTAAAGTAGTTGCTGTTCTTTGTGCTTCCAACTCTTCTGTTTTGCACAAATCTTGGTGCACTTCTTCCAAATCTTGGAGTTTCAGCAATTGGAGTTTTATTTTTATTTACTACTGAAGGACCAGTAGTATCTTTTAACTTTTGAGTTTTTGCATTTTCTTTAAAAATTTTAAATTCCTTTAACTCTTTGCAGTTTATTGGATTGAAGTGACAATCCTTTGCTAAATGGTTCATTTTGTTGCATATAACACATCTTAATTTCTTATTTTTAGCACCTTCAGGTATTCTTTGATCTAAGAGTTGTTTTTTATTTCTTTCATTTCCCCTTGTTAAAATTTTTGGTACATTTTCTGCATCATATTTGGGAGATTCATTTGGACTTTGTGCTGTGTGAAAACTTGTATCAATTGATTTTGGTGATTCAGTTTGAGAAATTGTAAATTCAATTGATTGATCATCATCAGAAGAATCATTTGATTCAGATGTTTCATTATGTGATTCAGTTTGATTTTCAGTTTTTAATTCATTAATGATTCTTTCTGAACTGTTTTTAAGTGGTGGAATGATTTTATATGGAGGTGGAACAGCATGATATCCCACCCCATGAACAACTTTTTCTGTAGTTTGATTATTAGTTAGTTCATCAAGAATTTTAGTACTTCTTTCAAATTTTTTAATTATTAATTTATTTTATTCAATTTCAAGTTGACATTCTTCTAATTTACTTGTTAATTCTTTATTTTTTAATTCATAAAATTCTTTCTCATCTACAGCTTGAAGTAATTCTTCCTTTATCCGTTGATCTATCATCTGGTACACCTTTATCTGATGTTCTTGATCAGTAATCACACCATCAAATTCATGATTTCTTCTCACTGCTTTTGCTAAATCTTCATTTAATTTAGTGTTTTCTTTTTCTAAGTTTTTAACAATTTTAGCACATTCAGAAGTACACGGTTTAGGTTTTACCTCAGTTTTGTTGTCAGTAAAGGCCATGAGAGCTTGATTTTGAGCATGCTCTTCTGCTTGGAAGCTCCAGTCATAGCCTTGTCCTTATTGTGATACTAGGGCAGTTGATTTTGATCTTTTGTCTGGCTGAGGACATTCTTTTGCAAAGTGACCAAGGTTGTTACAGTTGTAACATTTGACTTTAGTTTTGTCAAATCCAGCTTTGTCACCTTTGTTGAAGTTGAGGCTTGTCCTACCAGTTCTCTTTAAGAATCTTTTTGTCCTTAGGCTCAGCATAGCCATCTGCCATTTAAGATCCATCTCCTCAAGATCATCTGGATTCAATTGTTTCAAGTCATCACTAATTAGTGCAGTATGCACATGACTAGTGAAGAAGGATTCTCTTGCAGTATCCTCAGAATCTGCAGCCTTTCCTGTGAAGGTTTCCTGACCTTGACCTGTACTAGAGACAAATGCAGCATTATTAGAAGAAATAGAAGGGTTCTTTTGGTTTACCTCAGTTTCAAATACTCTAAGATCATTGTAGAGTTCATCCAACTCTTTTTCTTCTAGAGCATCTCTTTGTCTATATACCACTGTATACATGGCCCATTCTTCACTAAGAGATCTTAGGAACTTCATGTTGACATCTTCTTGATCCATCTTAACCCCAACCTGATTAAGTTCACCAATTAGCTTGTTGAATCTGTCAAACACTTGAGTGAGTGTTTCATTGGGTTTTCCTTTGAAGTTTTCAAAGTCTTGTTTGAGAACAGACTTCATGTTCCTCTTGGTGCTCTTGGTCCCAACGAATCTCTTCTCCAGTGCTTCCCATAGTACCTTTGCATCATCATACTCAACAAAGAGATGTTGATAATCGTTAGGAATGGCCAGTAGGAGAGTGCTTAGAGCTTTAAGTTCGATTCCCTTGTCCTTCTACTCCTTCTCACATTTAAGTTTGTCTGCCTCAGTTGCAGAGCTGCTTGCTTTACCAGGACCAGTTTTGTTTCTTTCAAGGACAACCTCCCACATAGAATAATCTGTAATAAGCATGTATTGCTTAATACGATTCTTCCACATCCCAAAGTTGTTGGGAGTGATTCATTATTATCAGTCATGATTAATAATGTGTGTGTTTTGAAGATTAAAACTTTTTGTTGTTCTTAACAAATAGTAGATCTAGAACCAATACGCTCTGATACCACTTGTCAGGATCGATTAACTATAGAGAAGTTAATAAACACCTTATATCTAATTGACTATAGAAGTTGCAGCGGATCAACACTATATCAATGTAATTAAGAACAATGAACTGTAAATAATATGCGAAAGTATTAAGAACACAGTTTCACAAAAAGCTTCAATGTATATTATTGAGTTAACAATACACACGTACGTTTACAATTCGTAAGGAACTATTTATAATAGTCCTTGAAGCTAAACTATTTACCCTAGTTATTCTAGGACTTTGATTTACATCGAATTATAAAGATATACATTGATTTACATTCTATAACTATCTCTACGAAGATCTCGGACTTGATATGCTTCCAAAACGCGTATCAGTAGTAAACTGCAATCACCAGTAGTAAATTCATAACACCAGTAGTAAGTTTGGTGATCAGTAGTAAGTCCAATATCAAACGTCAGTAGTAACTACTATTGATCAGTAGTATCTTCAATATGCCTTGATCAGTAGTAACTTTAGTTATAGTCTTCACCAGTATCAACTTCATCAGTAGTAAACATGTTCTGCCCCATCAGTACTAATTATGATCAGTACTAACTGCAGCATCAGTAATAAGTTGATCTGTGATTTTGTTCCAACATTAATTTTGTTTATAACTGACTATTTTAAAGTGATCAAATTTTGCTTGTGATAGAATATTATTTTGAAAGTTGTTACCACTAAGTTATATCACCATATGATTTATATTTACATATTTTAATGTTAAAATGAAATCGAATTTCTGAAATATTTCTATACATGCTATGTGCTTCACTCCATGCATGGATTATTTGTTTAAAGTATTTAACTTAACTTCCTATAAATAAACAAATGAAAAATGAAAAGAAGAGTTGCATGTGCATTGCTATGACCAACTTCTATACAACGCATTTAAAGCATACAAGTGTAAATCGCACAATAATTAATAGTTTAATTAACTTAATTTGAATGAAAAACTTAAGTAATACCAATCCACCACACCACTTAGAGCGTTAGGTATGATGGTTTGAGTTAAATATTGCTCAGCTCAGCATCAGATCATTGTAACTTAATATTTTTTATTTCACATTCACACTCCCTAATATCTCTTCACTCAACTAATTACCTTTATTTTGGGACCCATCAAAATATTCTTTACTCACAATACCCCTCAAAAAATCTCTCTCTCGGCTCTCGCGCCAATGAACTCACGCCAGATTTGGCGCAGCCAACACCCGGTGTTGTTGCTTGATTTTTGCACCGCCAAAACCTAAGGCCATACGGTATGGGCATAAATTAGTTGTGGTGTGGTGATGACTAGGCAAGCTTAACCGGGTGGTGGAGAGGGGAACACCACCCCCACCACTAGTGGTGATGAAAATATGGTTTGGTGTGGCCACGCACACGGATCTTAACGGGAGGGGAGGGAGATAGCTAGCTTGTGATTGGATGACATGTTTCTTTTTCTTTTTTTCTTTTTTTGTATTTAAAATTAAATGGTGTGATGTGGTGTGGTGGGTATTTCCTGTGTAAAGTGGTGTGGTGTGGTTGCTGAGGTGGCAGATGATGTGGCAGAAAATTTCTATGGGTGGTGGTGCCCATACCCCATAGTCTAAGACACCTATGACTATGTTGTGTTAGGTGTCACCAACATCCAGTGTGGTTGGTAGCTTGACTTTGGTGCCATCAAGGTACATCCATGTTACTTTTATAACCCCTAATTAAGGATCGGTTGGAAAAAAATATTTGTATTTTAGTTTAATATTCAGTGTGCGCTATATATTTGGATGATATGTGAACCTTTTAAATTGTTTATAGTAGTATATATAATGTGTATATAACTTTGAAAAAGATTTAGCATTGTGAATGCCCTAAATCTAGTTCTAAAACGAATGGAACGTATATGTAAATAATTTCAACTAACGAAAAGGATTCGTATAAGTTGTCAAAGTTAATTTGTTGTTCAAAAGAATTGTTAAATTGATGTTATTTTTGTTCTTTAGGAAGTCATATATTTGTTTTAGTCAAATATACTTAGTCAAACATGCCTGAAGTCAACCATATTCAAATACTCCTTCCGTCTCAGTTTAACTGTCCATGTTTTTATTTTAGTTTATTCTAAAATAAGTGCACACTTTCATTTGAACCAATCAAAGTGTTTTCTAAGAGATTAAGATGATATCCTATGGGTGCACAATGCAATAGTCTCACTTTTTTTTAACTGTCTTCAAATTTGAGAGTGGACATTTAAATTGGAACGATGGCAAGGGTTTCCATGATTAAACTGCAAAAGCAAAACTTTTGAGTAAAATATTAAAAAATCCATAATCAACAAGTATTATCTAGGTCAGTCATTTCATTATTTGATAATACAAAAGCCCTCTAAGAAAAGTTCACTGGCCCATAAACTCAAATCAAAATAATCGAGACCAACAGTCACCAACTAGACAATTACGTAAGGCCCAAATAAAGTAGCATATAGAACAGCAAATCTAGCCTAACTCCAAAAATTGATCTTTTGTTGCCTATCCATCACTTTATTAGGAGTGCTTTAAAGTTTAAACTTTAAACCTTTGAAATGTAAGTCAATACCATGATTAACAATAACACTGTCGTTATATTTTGAAAGTGTTCTCTCTATCTCCAAGATATATGTATAAATATTGTTTACATTTTACTTTCATCATATCTTTTTTTAAAAGAATAGAATATTATTATCGTATTTTATTATTAAATTATTGCACACTGACTTTTAATTAATCATTTGTGCACTTGATTTCCGGTTATATTTTTAATTTTATAGACATCTCTTTCTTCTCGATTTATTTTCAGTTTAAGTTCTATCGTGAACCTAGTAACTCGACATTTCAAATTTTCCATTAATGATGGAAAAATAGTTTTTGATGGTTTTTCAAGTATACAACATCATCTTAAAAGACGACTCATTTGTTTCATGTAGAAACGTCAGTTGAATTTCAAAAATAATCTGGTATAACTTTTTTCCTTAGGCTATGGGGTATGTGTACAATATACACACCATTTTTTTCTGCCACATCGTCTGCCACCTCAGCAGCCACATCACATCATCTATAGGAAATACCCACAACACCGCAACACACGATTTTATTCCACAAACGGCTCTTTTTCCTTCGAAAATCGCACCCCAACACCGTTTCACCTCGTTGCCCGTTGCACCTCTCCACCACGCCAACCTTCCACGCCGTTGTGAGGGGCGGTGTTCCTCCAACCCCCAACGCCGTTGCCAGCCTCCACCTCATCTCCACGCCCCACGTCAATGCCCCATACCAAGCAGCCTTAGTAATGATTGCAACTTTTTAAAGAGCTACATACATTGAATAACTTATTCAAGCGATTAGTTTTTGGGACTTTAACTAATTGAGTTTGGCGTTTTCAAACAATTTATTTTACCTTTTAATAATAATAATAAAAATAAGAATATAGCTAACATGAAGAAGATCCAAAGTAGATGTCATCAATTATCATGGTCATTGGGAAGAATTTATTCATGTTTATATCATTAACATGTGCATACCTTCAATTTAAATAAAGAGAAAAAAAAGTAATTAGATATTGGTTGGGTTTTGTTTTTGTATATGATTATCTTATAAAAACCTTATATATTCTAATTCTAATTAATGTATATATACGTATGTGTGTAAAGTTTGTATGCAAATTTCACCAAGGGCTCATACTTTTAAAAAATACATATATTTCTAATTAAGATAATGTGTACAATTATTCACTTTCGGATTTTTTAGGGTAATTTTTACACCACAATTTTTACTTCACTCGTTACAACCATTGCTTAGTAGACCACTTCTATCGGAGGAGTCAGTTGGAAGTCACTTGTCGTCGGTTTGCTCCAACCAATGGCATGGTGTCGTCGGTGGGGAGAGAATGTAGAAGTATTCGGTTGAGTGACGTGAAAGAAGAGTTTGGGTAAGGGGTATTTTAATAAAATATTGTGTGTGTGTATTTTATAATTGTGTGTATATTTTAATAAAAAAACTGAAGAGATTGAGTATTGTTGATATAAGTATGTCAGTTGAATGTCATTTCGAATGTCAACTGATGAGACTCTGATTTGGAAAAAACTGAAGTCTCAGTTATAAATGATAGTGGTCGTATAGTTATAAAGTAAGTTATAGAACTTGCAAAGTGTTGTGTATAAACTAATTTTTTTTTATAGTGTAAATTATAGAAATTATTTATGTGATATTTTAGGTTTTACGTTTTTGTTTTTGAACTTTTATTTTTGTTTTTGTCAATGTGACGTGGTCTTCTTTTTTCTTTTATTTCATCTACTTCCATCTAAAATGATCAGAATTAATTTATTAATTTATTTCATTTTTTTTCTATTTAGAGTCATCTTCTCTGCGTCTCACTTGAAAAAAAAATTAAAAATGAATTAACTTAAATATAAGGGCATGTTTGGTCAATATATGTGGAAATAGACGAAATAAAGAAAAAATAAGAACCACATGAACAAAAAATAAAGAAAAAAATGTTAGGGGCAAAAATATAGAATCCGAAATATCAATTTTTGTTACTTTGATATTAACTTTGTACATAGACAAAATTCTTTTATCTTTCTACTAACATAATTTATCATCCGCAAAATTAAATCAATTCACGAAGAGAGATCCAAAATATATTCGGTACAATGTCATCGAATAACTGGGTGAAAAGCATAATAACACTTATTCAATCCATACTTTGGTGTTGATGATGATTTTAGGAAGAAAAGAGATGATGGAGATTAGGGTTTTAGAGAGAGAAAGTTAGAGAGATGGTAGAGAGAACAATTGCTGGAAATGAGAATTTGATTAATGGCAAAAGTTGAAGAATTAAGCCTTACACCTTGGTATTTATACCATGGCTTAATTCTTGTTTAGTTAGGACCATTTCCTAAACTATTCTTAACTTATATACAATGTTACACTTTACCCCCTAGACTATCTATTACAACTTTCTAGTACCTAACAATCTCCCCCTTTGTAATAGTAGACTAGGTTGCATATCGTTGAAGACTTCTGTGTTTGTAAGGCTGGAGCTGAGAATTGAACGGTTGAGCAGTTATGTTGATAAAACAGCATCAGCCTTTAATCATCAGTGACAGACATACTTTTAATCGGCTTTTCAACCAATATAAAGTATTCCAGAATACTTCATGCAAATCGACTGAATGTAGACCCATAGATAGAGCGGTTAGCAGCGGAAGTCCTTTCTTGAAGTTGTGGCGTTTGTCGATTTGCTGCAGATCCTTGGTTCCTGATGTTTGTTGAAGTTGAAGCAGTGCGGAATGTTGATATGTTGTGGATTTTCTTACCGTTGTTGATAATATTGGAGTACGGTCATAGAATCCCTTATCTGATATATTGACTGTTGTTGATAAGATTGAAGTACAGTCATCAGATTTTCTATCAGACATAGTGACCGTTGTTGATAAGAATGGAGTACGGTCGTCTAATCTTCGCACAAGAATGTATCAGGGTAACCCAGGATCACATAGATTGCCTGTTAGCACAACAGTTACAGAAACTGTGTGACCTACGTTCAGTGTTGGCATTGATGTTAGCACTGGTAGGATTTCCATTCAATCATCGTGGAATACCAATAATTTTGGTATCACTATGAATGTTCCGGCATTATCTCAAAGATATGCTTGGTAGAGTGCCTGTGTCCTAGAGAAATTTAATTCGGTTCTAGACTCTATATGTGGACAAACGAAGGCGAGGACTGGAGGTGGGTCCTCTTTTTCAATATCAACAATCTCCAAATGAGATGTCGATAGTGGATGTGGTAATCTCCGTGATTTTGAAACAAGTACTTTTTGTACTTGAGTGGTCAGTGGGGGTTGTGCATTGCATCACTGAGTCCATGATGTCTTAATCAGAAAGCAACATATGCAATCTGATATAGATGAGGTTACCTGGTCATTTGTTCGGTCTAGGGAGGGTTTTTCCGTTTTCTTTTAACCCTTTCACACACGCTCCTCACTCAACTCACTTTTTCATTTTTCAACCACACCCTCATTTTTGTTTTTACCATGTGATAAGCTGATTTGCACCCCATACTTCATACCCCCTCTCAATTTTTACCTCAGCGCACCCCAATCAAGATCCCATGATACTTGATTCTGCTCACCTAGACCTAGGGACCCTCACTTTTTAGTTCCTATATTGTCGGTGGCTCCGGGGAAGATCATGCTGGGTTTAGCAGATCATAGGAGTAATTTGAGAGTGGACTATTACGCTCATGTGCATTTTAATCAGCTTTTTGAAGATGTTTCGTTTTAGGAGTTTCACATGGATTTTAGGTAACACCGGACTCACTTAGAGTATCCGTTAGCACACGGTATGAATCGGTAGTCGTTTGCACAACCGTTGGTTCAAATGTGTGACCTGCATTTAGAGTTGGCGTGATTTTAGCTCTAGCAGGATTTCCACTCGATCCTCGTGAAACATCAGATTGTGATGCCACTACGAGTGTTCCGATGGATTCACGGAGATCCATGTTTGTAGTGCAGGTGTCCTATATTGGAAATATTCTTGGGGGTGAGAACTAGACACACTGTGCATACAAAGAGACTTAACCCGGGGCAGGAGGTTATTATTATTCAATACCGACATACTCCGAATGAGTAGTCAGTAGCTTTTGTGCTACGTCCCCTGATGAAATGAAACAAATCCCTGTTGAGAGGAATTTGAGTAGTTGGTGGTGGCGTGCATTTGCTTTATTGGGCCAGTAAAGTCTAGTGAAACATTCAACGAATGAATGATCACCTATTTAATTGGTTGCCCGGTTTGTTTTCGGTTTGGATGCACTCATAAGGTGTGTTTTCTTTGATTTATCATGTTTTCACATCACCTTGCACTCACCTATTACTATACCCTAGACCTAAACCCTCACATTTACCAGTTGGCTGAAATATTTCCCTGGGAAGGTGTGGCCGGATCTGGCAAACCATGGGAAGGTATGTCTTTTGAAGTAGTAAGTAACGAGAATTAAAAGAATTTGTAATAAACAGATGCAATCTTTACTAGAGAACTAGTAAAGAGATCGTTTACGGATATTACAACAACTTATGATTAACGTTACAAACATAAAACTTTTTATTTGGGTATTTTGTTTTTGTTTTTCTGAATTTTCTCCCCCTAGAAATAATAATTCTCCCCCTAGAATTAATATTTCTCCCCCTCGACAAAACAAAAGTAATTGACAAGTTTTGAGATCGAAGGACGTACCTTATACATCGTTGGAGGGTTGAAGGAGAGGTTTTGCGGTTAAGCTTGATTGAGATTTGTGGTTTCTTTTAAGAGCGGGTTCTGAATCTGTTTTGATCAGAAGCCATTTTCCTTTGAGGACCGGGTTTCAAGCTGAAGTACTTGAAAGCCATCGGGATGATACGAAGTATGCAACGATTTACCAATTTGAAAAATATGAATTGTAGACAATTAAGTTTTGAGATTTAGCATACCAAGCTTTGAGACAAGATAATTAAAACGTTTTTCGTCCAAAGCCTTGGTAAACAAATCTGCTAATTGAAAATCGGTGGATACGAAGTACAATTCAACATTGCCCAGTTCAACGTGATCTTTGATAAAGTGATATCGAAGATCGATATGTTTGGTTTTAGAATGTTGAACTGGATTTCAAGATATGGCAATTGCACTTCGGGAATCACAATATAAAGGAATGCGGCTATAGGAAAAGTCGTAGTCCTTTAATTGTGATTGCATCCATATCACCTGGGACAGACAGCTAGCGGCGGCAACATATTCTGCTTCAGCGGTTGATAGTGAGACGCAGTTTTGCTTTCTTGATGACCAGCTGACTAGCTTATCCCCCAAAAATTGAACTCCCCCAGATGTACTCTTCCTGTCCAGCATGCACCCAGCATGATCAGCATCAGAGAAGGCAGAAAGATCAAACGAGGTCTCCTTGGGATACCAAAGACCAAGATCTCTGGTGCCTTTTAGGTAACGGAAGATTCTTTTGACTGCCAGAAAGTGAGATTCTTTGGGAGCAGCCTGATACCGAGCACAGATGCATGTTGAAAACATGATATCCGGACGACTGGCCGTTAAGTAAAGGAGTGATCCAATCATACCCCGATAGTTTGTGACATCTACCGGTTTACCATCCAGATCAGCATTTAGTTTGGTGGTCGTGGACATCGGTGTTGCGATAGGTTTACAGTCATCCATGAGATACTTCTTCAGCAGATCAGAGATATACTTTGATTGATTGATGAAGATGCCAGTTGGAAGTTGACGAACTTGAAGACCTAGGAAGAAGTTCATCTCACCCATCATGCTCATTTCAAAGCGTTTTACCATGAGATCGGAGAAACGTTTGCAATATTTCGGATTTGTAGACCCAAAAATAATGTCATCGACGTAGATCTGAATTAGGATGATGTCTTCCCCGTGTCGTTTGATAAACAAAGTGGTATCAACTTTTCCCTTTGAAAAACCAGTTTCAACTAAGAACTGGGAAAGAACATCATACCATGCCCTAGGGGCCTGTTTCAAGCCATAGAGAGCTTTGTCGAGAACATAGACATAATCTGGATGTTTGGGATTTACAAACCCTTCTGGTTGATGAACAAACACCTCCTCTTTTAGAATACCATTTAAGAATGCAGTCTTTACATCCATCTGATAGATAGTAAAGTTTTTGTGAGCTGCATATGCTAAGAAAATGCGAATGGCTTCTATGCGGGCAACAGGAGCAAATGTTTCTTCGTAATCAATGCCTTCCTGTTGAGCGTAACCCTTAGCTACCAACCTTGCTTTGTTACGAATGACGATTCCATTTTCATCTTTCTTGTTCTTAAAAATCCACTTAGTTCCGATGACTGATGATCCCGGTGTTTTAGGAACTAAGCGCCAGACCTTTAATCTTTCGAATTGATTAATCTCTTCCTGCATCGCAATTATCCAGTCTGGATCGGAAAGCGCTTCACAGACTTTCTTCGGTTCAGTGGAGCTTAAGAATGATGCATGATGACATTCATCTGTTGAAGCCCGTCTAGTTTGGACCGAGGAGGCTGGGTTTCCGATGATTTGGTCCAAAGGATGTTCCTTTGTCCACTTCGTAGAGTGAGGAAGTGGGAGTTGACCAGGGTTAACGTTGGAATTATCAGTGAAAGCAGGATGTGGTATGATTGCAGTTTCAGTATTATGAGGATTGATCTGAGGTGGTGGATCGACTCGAGGAAGATGAAATTTAGAGAAATCAATCACCAGTGGAGCGATAATATCTGATGGAGGTGGGGGATCGTCTGGTGAAGATTGAGTTCCTTGTGTTGATATTGAAGGACCTGCACTTAATGTGGGTATTGGTGAGTTTGGAGCAGGTGAGGTAGGTGATGGGGTCTCATTTGGGGATGGAGTGTTGATTTCCGGAGCTGTGATTGATTGAGCATCTGCCGGAGGTGGGGGTGGAGGTGGGGGTGTAGGTGGGGGTGGAGGTGGGGGTGGGGGTGGGGGTGGAGGTGGAGGTGGGGGTGGGGGTGGGGGTGGGGGTGGGGGTGGAGGTGGGGGTGGGGGTGGGGGTGGGGGTGGGTGTCTGACGTTGTGATATTCATCATGGAAGTGTTGGAATAGGATTTCAAGATCATTCAGAGAGTATGAATGGTTAGTGGAGGTTGTGGGTAGAGGTCTTTCAATGCCAGTTGAGCTTGAATCAAGCAAGAATGTTTCATCAAATGAGACATTGACACTTTCTCTGACCATTCTTGTAGAGCGGTTGTATACTCTGAATGAGGCTGAATCCTTTGAATAGCCTATAAAGACTCCTTCCTTGGCTTTCTCTTCAAACTTGTTGAGTTTCTCGTTATCAGATAGGATGAAGCATCGACAACCAAAGATGTGGAAGAAGTTAACATTCGGTATTCGATTGTTGATTAGCTCATAAGGAGTTTTGTTGTATGTTTTGTTTATGATTGAGCGGTTCTGTGTAAAACAGGCGGTGCTGATGGCTTCTGCCCATAACGACATAGGAAGTTTTGAAAATGAAAGCATCGTACGAGCAGCTTCCACTAAAGTGCGGTTTCGTCTTTCAACAACACCGTTCTGTTGAGGAGTTCGTGCAACGGAAAATTGATGGGTGATGCCAGCAGATTCAAGATAAGAGTCAAGGACCCGATTCTTGAATTCAGTACCATTGTCGGTACGGATTGTTTGAACATTTATTTCCAGGTTTACTTGAGTTTTCTTGATAAATGAGATTATGATCTCTGCGGCTTCATCCTTTGAACGAAGGAAATAAACTCATGTGTATCTGGAATAGTCATCAACAATAACCAAAACATAACGTTTTCCTGTAAGACTGTGAACGCTCATTGGACCGCATAAGTCCATATGAAGAAGTTCAAGAGGTTTGGAAGTACTGGGAGCAGGTTTAGGTTTGTGAGACTTTTTGGTCATTTTCCCTTTTTCACACGAAGAACATTTGTGATCTTTGTCAAAGGCAACATCAGGCAATCCCGACACATGACCTCCTTTTACGAGTTTGTTCATGGTTTTAAAGTTGAGATGAGACAAACGTCGATGCCATAACCATGACTCATTGGCAGTAGCTTTAGACACGAGACAGACTTCTTCGGTTGTACTCAGGTCATTAAGATCAATAGTGAAGAGGTTTGTGTCACGAGTTCCAGTTAGAAGTTCATCCCCGTCATATGTCCGAATGGCACACTTCTTTGTGCGAAAGTTTACTTCTAGAGTCTTGTCACAAAATTTTCCGATGCTGAAGAGATTATGTGAGAGGTCTTCGACAAAGGCAACATTTCTGATTATCAGGTTATGGCCGATAAGATCACCAAGACCTAAGATGGCTGCTAAGTGATCATTTCCAAATTTGACCGTTCCTAAGTATTTTTCACGAAAGTTGGTCAGGAGATTTTTGTTTCCTGTCATGTGCCTCGAACAGCCCGAGTCGAGGTACCACACATTCTACATAAAACAAATAAAACATTTTAGGTACCCAATCTTGTATGGGTCCAGAACGATTAGAGACATATGTTTTATGCAGATATTATGAGATGATCAATTTAGAGCTTTTGGGAACTGCTAGGAGGCAGTTCAGATTTGATGATCCATTTGAGAGATTTTTCAGAGGATTGGATAATCCAATGAGATTTTTCGTTTTTAATCCAAGTATATTTCACATGAGTGGACGTTTTAATGGATGGTTTGTCGAATTTGGGGAGAACTGACGGTTTTGGCTTTTGTGCAGCTTTACCCTGAGGAGATGTGCGACTAGAAGAGAAGTGAGAAACAGAAATTTGTGGTTGTTTAGACGGCATCTTTGATTGTTTTGAGGGTAGCTTTTGAGCTTTTGATCTTTTGTTAGAAACAGAAGTTTGTGGAGTTTGAGAAGATTTCTTCTGTTGTTTGAAAACCGGAGATGATAAGATCTTTTGAGTTGATTTTGCTGGTTTAGTGACGTGTGATTTGCATAGATATGGATAGCACGTTCTGCATGTGTTTATAAGTTTACCAGATTTATGAGAGACGATGTTCTTATGAATACTGCAAGGTGCATCAAGTTTTACAAAAAAACGTTTATCAGTTTGAGTTATCTGTTTCTTTGTAATTTTGTCAAAAAATCTTTTTGTTCCATATTTGTCAGTTTTAACATACACATCACCAAAATCAGGAGAGTAACGAACAGGACGATAAACAGTAGAATCATAGTCTGTTCTAAAAGCTGTTAAAATAGTTTTCAAAAATTAGAGTTTTTACACATGCCATGAGCTTCTTTTGGAGAAATAAACTGTCTAGAGTCATTACATTTATTTTGAACAGAAAAAGATGAAACTACAGACTTAGGTGGACTAGACTTCTTAAGTAGACTAGGCTTCTTAAGCATACTGGATCCAGTCTGAATAGACTTCTTTGACTGTGTGGCTCTGTTGACTTCTGGTTGCTTCATGGACTTCTTCCCTCTGGACTCTAATCTTCCATCTGCAAGATTCAAAATAGGTGGATTAGAGCTTCTCTTCAAGATCGTTGGAACTGGGTTTGTCGGTGCTGGCCCTAATAGAGAGGCTTTAGAATTTTTGGAAACACCATTGCTCGTTTTAGTTTTTAATTCTAAAATGGTGTCCTCTAAATTATGTATTTTGATTTGAAGTTTTTCCTTTTCTTTATCAAAGGCCTTGTGAGTGTCATCAATTTCAGATTCAAGTTGAACAATTTTCTTTTCTAAAATCAACGGTGGAACATAAAGCTTTGGTTCAATTGTTTGTTTTAAAACTTCATTATCAGAAATGGAAAATTTTTCTGGAGTGACAATCGGGAAGTACTCATTGTTTTGAAATTTTGCTTTATTCTTTTCATATGTATTGTGCAATTCAGAATAGTTAAAGCTGATTTGAGCGTGTTCCTTCTTTTCTCTGTTGAATTTCTCGATTTCTGCTTCCTCGTCCGGCATATGAAGAAAGCTTTGCCATATTCCCAAGTTCATGTAATCGTAATTGTATAGTGTGGGAACAACATCAGCAGCTTTTTCCAGAGGACGGGAGTTCTCAGCGCCGAGACCCACTTTTGATTTGAAAGATCTGAACTCTTTTGGTTGATTTAATTTTATTGTTTGTTCAGTGTGACCAGCTTTCACAATCGTCTGCTCCAGTTTGGAGATGTGTTCTTCAGCATTTTCTTTCTTGACAGTAAGACTGTGTATGGTTGCTGATTGTTCATCGATTTCCTTGTTAAAATTGTTTGTGATGTTTGTGATTTGTTCATTTAGTTTTTGAATTTCGTTATCAGCTGCCTTCAACTTATCTTGGTAATCCTTCATCTTGATGTCAGCAGACTTCATCCATGTTTGCTCTCGACTGAGTTGGATAGCTAAGTCATTTATCAGCTGCTTGGAGTCGTCTTTGTCATTTGATACCGTCTTCATCGTTTTTAGGTTTGATATTTCAAGATTTTTTGTATTAATTATGTGATTTAGACGATTTACTTCACTGGTGTGAGCAGCATGAAATGTTGACAACTGTTGTTATAACTCTTGTGTTTTTTGATTTGAATTATTAATTTGATTTACTTGAGGAACAAGAGTTTCAAGTTGGCGACGGAAGGTTAAATTTTCATCTTTTAATTTTTGGATTTGTGTATTTGATGCATTCGTTGTATTTATTTGTGTTTGTAGATCATTTTGTAACTCAGTAATTTGAAATTGAAAAGCTGATTTTGATGTAGACAACTGATTTTGTAAGTCCTTGTTTACTTGAGTTATTTGAAGAGAAACTTGACTTAATTCACTCAAATCATTTAAGAGTTGATCTTTTTCAGATTCCAAATCAGTTATTTGTTTTGTCAAGTGTGATTTCTCATCAATTTTAGTAAAGAGTTTTTCATTAAATAAGGAATTTTCTGATTCATCAGTGTCTGAATCAGTTAATAAAGAGTGTACCTCATTTTCATCATTCTCAGGAATGCCCAGTGCAGCTCTGAGTTCGTTAGATCTCGCCATGAGAGCCAGGCTTGCTGTGCATTCATCTTCCTCTTGATCATCAGAGTCCTCCAACCACTGTAGATCCTCAGCCAGTAGAACTTTCCCATTTTCAACTTGTTTGGCCATGAGCATTTTCCGTTTAAAGTATTCTGAGTCCTTCACCTTTGGCTTCTGGCATTCTTTGGCAAAATGGCCAGTCAGACCACAATTGTAACATTTCTTAGGTGGCTCGGTGGAGGAAGATGAGGATTTGTTGTTCGGGGTTTGAGAAGAGGAATTGAATTTGAAATTTGAGGATGATCTAAGATTGTTGTTGGTTGGTTTCTTATAGTACTTTTTGTTATAGGAGGAAATGAGAGCCAAGGCTTGACGAACTGAGTCGATTTCATCTTGTGTCCCCGCTGGGATCAGAGTTTCTGGTTCTTCATGTACCACCTCTTTTGTTTGTGCTGCAACCATTGCTTCGTTGATACCTTTGTTAAGAGCCAGATTTTGTTTGGTCAACATTGCCAAGGTGTCTGTCATATCTTGCCTGTTTTTGACGATTCCTTTCACCATAGGCTCGTTTTGATGTAGGTACTCATATAGTTCATGAATATCTATGGAGCTCAAATCCTTGTGCTGCATTGCACTGTTTCCAAACATCTCCCACTCCGGTAGTAGGGATTGGATGAATTTGATGTTGATCTCAAGCTTCTCTTTGATGAGGTTGTTCTTTCGGAGATCGTTGAGCATGTTGCAGAATCTAAGATACGTTTGCCCTAGTTCTTCCATTGGGGTAGCTTTGAATTGACCATAGGCGTTTAAGGTCGAAACCATCTTTGCTTTATTACCCAGGTCGGTACCCTCCATTTGCTTTTGAATTTCATCCCAAAGCTCTTTCCCCGTGCTGAAGCTATCAAGGCTGCTGTAGATTTCATTTGTTATGCCTTGTAGCATGTAGGAGTGTGCGAGCACATCCGCCCTAGCCCTATCCTTTTGCTCTTGAGTGTATTCCGCCGGGGGAATTTCGATTACACCTCCAGGTATTGCTGGTTCGGTGTTTAGGGCTGGAGCCACAGCACGATAGAACTTAGCGGGTCCGGTTGTAAGGGATTCAAGGATAGATGGACCAGCTTGTTGGCTCAGGATGAAATGGAGAAACCGTTTCTTCCATTGACCGTATTCTCCTCGGTAGAGAACAGGTGGTTTCGTGTCTTATCCAATAGACAAGGCGTCCTTGGAAGTCATATCTTGTTGGAAGAAAGAATGACCGAAAAAAATATTTAAATATGGAAAAGAAGTTCGGGCCGAAGTACAAAAGAAGTTCGGGCCGAGGTACAAAAGAAGTTCGGGCCGAAGTACAAGAGAAGTTCGGGTCGAAGTGTAAAAGAAGTTCGGGCCGAAGTTCAAAAGAAGTTCGGGCCGAGGTAGTGAAAGAAGTTCGAGCCGAAGTAGGGTTTGAAGTTCGAGCCGAAGTAGGGTTAAAGTTCGGGCCGAAGTTGGGTAGTAGTTCGGGTCGAAGTTGTGGTGTGAAGTTCGGGCCGAAGTTGTGATGAAGTCCGGGCCGAAGTTGTTGATGAAGTTCGGGCCGAACTTGTTACTGTTCTCGGGCCGAACAATTTCTTGAGCAGAACAGTTACGAGCAGACCCTGAAAACCCACTAATTTGATCCTAAAATGCTCGTTTCTTGCCCAAATTCACCGATTCTTATAGCAAACTGACCCAAATACTATTTTCTTCAATCCATTGCAACTATATTACTCAAAAACAACCTAGATCTATTCGAAAATTTGAATTTAGAGGGTTTTTGAAGCTTTAATGGTTTTTCCTAAAACCCTTAATTCTTCATCAGTATGGATTAGATTCGATCCTAGCTTGATTCTAAGTTTAATATAACAATAAAAGGAAGCTATTCAATCCATAATAACAAGAAATAATACCTTAAATCTGATTTTTAATCTTAAACCCCTTTTTCTTCAAAAACCTTCAAAAACCCACTGATTCTTCTGATTTTAACACCAATTGATGGATTTGGATCGTTTTCAAGATGAAATTATGCTCTGATACCAATTGAAAAGCATAATAACACTGATTCAATCCATACTTTGGTGTTGATGATGATTTTAGGAAGAAAAGAGATGATGGAGATTAGGGTTTTAAAGAGAGAAAGTTAGAGAGATGGTAGAGAGAACAATTGCTGGAAATGAGAATTTGATTAATGGCAAAAGTTGAAGAATTAAGCCTTACACCTTGGTATTTATACCATGGCTTAATTCTTGGTTAGTTAGGACCATTTCCTAAACTATTCTTAACTTATATACAATGTTACACTTTACCCCCTAGACTATCTATTACAACTTTCTAGTACCTAACACTGGGTTTTTTTTTTGTACACAAACCAACAAGAGTGATTAAGATGATGACATCTTTAAGATTGATGTGAGGACAAAAGAGCATGTTAAGTTAGGTTTAAGCAAATTCTTATCTACACCAAACCTAAAGAAAAATAAAGGACAAGAAAGGACAAATTTGCTACAAGAAGTCCATGATCTTTGGTTTAGACCAAAACCCTAATAAATCTAAGTTTAAAATGACTAAATCCTAACTTGGGTCTCTTTAATTTCAATCAAGACTTTGTTGCCAACCACTCATGATCCTTCTTTATGTTTGTGATCGTGATGTTCTTGGATTAAGAACCCCTAATTTGTCTTCTTGCACACTCACTAGTGGACAATTTTACTATCGATTGATGCAATGTGGATGCATCATCGCGTTGTAGGCAAGGCTAGTTAGAGTTTAGATCAGCCTCAACTTTATAGTTTAATTGTATAGTCGAGATTTGAAGTAAATAAGAACCATAGGAAAACCATATTTAGGGCGAACCTATGAAATGACGAACTTGATGGTTATTGATGAGACTCCTTTATATAATTGAATTTATCGTATTTATAGGTAAAAGCTCAATACATATAGGGTTGGATAGACTCTAGGCATGTTTCATGTTGAAAGAAGTAATAGGACATCCATATTTCAAGATCGATACTCCTCGAAATAATGAGTAAATGCAAAATATAGGTGTATTGTAGAGAGGACACATCTCATAATGCTGGCACACAAAGACGATATTAGGTTCATAAGTAACTCTTGATCTTACCAGGCAAGCTTTAGAGGTGTTTCAAATGTACATGTGAATATGGCCTACCAAAATAAAGGCTTAATGTGTTTTTTACTGACTCAAGGAATATTATGTTATATTGTTTATAGCGGGATTAACAGCCGCACACAACTACAAATGAAAATTTTAATTTTTTTAATATTATTTTTGATCGTTTAAGTTTTAGAAAATGTATTGGGCCTCCATTCGGCCGGACCGTGTTACTAGTCATGACGCATATTGGACACAATTAACATATCCCATTAAAAATGTGAAGTCAAGTCACCAAGTGTGTTTGTGCACGAGTAGTACTCGAATCGATGCCCTCCTTGGAATTTCTCGTCTGCTTGCCAATAATAAAAGTTGTAGGCCAAAGGGTAATGCGAACAATATTATGACTCGTTTCAACTCAACATACAATATGTGTAGTAGTTGAGCATTTATTTTTTTGTTTTGGCCGAAGTGAACTTTTATCTTTAACCATTTGTACGCCTTTTTGTATATGTATAAATTTGTTCCGTGTAAAAATTTAAAATATAATTAAATTTAATATTGAACTAAAAAAAGGTAAATCATTAGGTTAGAGTACGCAAGGATAGATAGTTCCTCTCTTTTTTTATATGTTTTAATAACATGGTCGGTTACAATCCCTACACATTTTCGTATTTAAAAATGACTACTCCAAGGTTAAGGGCCCAATGCACATGTGCATTCACAAAAAGGATAGATTACTTTTTCGCTAAGTTACTAACTAAAAAGATCAGTGGTTTTGTCAAAGACTGAAAGAAATATTGATATGAACATCATTGAGTTGTGAACCACTTAAAAGTGCCCATGACCCTTTTCTGTAAAGTTTGCTTTGTTTGTTTTCTTGCTAAATTAGACAAGATGCACAAAGTGAATAGCTTATGGCCAATCATATCATTATGTTAATCAATGCTTGTCATTTTCTTCAATGTTCACTCATATGTACTTTGTTTTCTTGCTAAACTAAACAAGCTTAGTAAACTTGTAAACGAATATGGATCCATGAAAACAAAAATGAGGGGTAATAGTAATACCAATTACACATATTTTTTTACTTGGTACCATCTACAATAATAAAAATTATTTTTTAAAAACTATTTGAAATTTTTTGAGAGATTGCACGAGCTATCAGTGCTACACTAAAAGTTGATAAGTCATTTTGTCAAAAGTATTTTGATTAGCTTTTTGGTATAAAATGTTAATTTACAACTGAAAGTCACAAGTCATTTTGAAAATTCAGTATATGTGATTTTTTTTTAAAATGACTACTTGTAAGGTAAGGAAAATTGCTTTTAAAAATGTTTTTGAATTAGCCAAACTTTATTTTTATACTTATTAGTTTCAGTAAACACTTTTTAAATGCCTATCCATGTATCCTATAAGTTTCTCTAAAAAAAAGAAAAAAAAACTTCAACTCCTAAAAAAGTAAAAAGAGTTCAAAACATATTCGATTCCCACTAGCTTCATATACTTGAGTGACATTCCATTTGCAAAGAAAAGGTTTTCAGTGTGATCTATCTTAAAAGTTACAACTTTTATGCATCATGTTTTTTGATCCATGATGCACAATTTATTCCAAAAAAAACGTAATTTTATAAACTGGTGAACAATTTCAATAAGTACAGAATTATGACTAGTAGTTCTTTGTTACCGGACTTCTACAAAGTGTGTGACGTATAATCAAATGAAAATGCACTTATGATAAAAATGGGTAAGTGTCCAGATGCACACCCGCTTAAAAATGAATGTAAACATGTGTGAGTAAATGCATGTGAATGCCGTACATTGGTGGTTCACATATATGTAGGTTCAGATAATCAAATTTTCAACGATCGATTAAGCGAACTGCATGTGAATTCACAATCTTATGTTAAATTTGTAGATTTCTAAGATAAATATCTTTTGAATTTTGTATGAATTTATGCATATGTAAGTCTCACATGACAACCCATGGCTTAAACTATTTTGTTACGTTATTGTGATTTCAACATTATCACTTGCACATCTAAATATGTCATATCACTCAAGCCAAAACTCCTTTTTGGGGACCCACCACACACACGCAAAAATTGAACGTTAACCTTTGCAGTTGCTTGGGAGATGATGTTGGGGATGTAGTAATGCCTAAACGGAGGTGCCCAGAGTCTACGAGATAAAATTTGAACTCATGTATATAAGTTATTGAGAAATAATCTCTAACAACCAACAAATATATACAATGAGAAATGATATCTACACCACAAAAATTACTTTCCTAACCATACTCTACAAATTTTAAAGCATGCTCTAAAAACTATTTCCCATAAATCATCTCTAATAACTAGGGTGGGGGACTATTTAGGCTGAAAAAACCCAACTGAAACGAAAATCAACCGAAACCAAAAATATGTAATTGGTTTGATTTTCGGTTTTGTAATTTCATGATGTTCGCTTTTGGTCCTATCGGTTTCGATATGAAAAAATTGAATTGAATCCGAACCGATCAGAACCCGAAAACATGTAATCGATTCATTTTCAGTTTTGAAAATTAATCATTACCGGTTTCGGTCCTATTGGTTTCGGTTCGGTTTCATCCACGCCCACTCCTACTAATAACTTAAACTGCTGACTTCAAATGTTACTTTTTAGAACCCTACAAAACTATAGATAAGATAACACTTATAGCATGAAATTTACTAAATTACTATGCAATATGCAAATATTGGATTTGAATTCACAACCGCTATGACGACAAAAACAATATTGATCTTCTAAGCAAACCTAAATTAATTGTGTTTTGTCTTATGTGTTAAGTACAAGAAGACAAAATAAACCAACCCTAACCACAAATGGTGCTATTGACTAAGAAACACTCTTTATTAATTACTAGCCGGGTACCCGCGTAATGCGGCGGCGGGTACCCTGTGACTAAATTTTGCAGCGAATAATTGTTGTGTGGGTGATGGAGGCAGTGGCGGTAGTGATGGTGGATGGTGGTGTTCACAGATGGTGTGTTGGCTGAAAATCAATCATTACTAATTCGGGGAAAGTCTCAAATACATTATATGATAGAAGTTCTATTACCATTTTCAAGCATAAAATTAATTTTTTTAGAACAATTTTCCAAATCCACATATGAAGTTCACATTACTTTGTGTTGTAGATTATAACTTTGAAACTTGAGTTTCACCATAAAAGTTAATGTCATATATTAGCGACCCATATGGTACTTGTGTCCAAATTATTTAAATCAAAGTTGTTATTGTATACAAATTGTTGAAGTCAAAGTTGTGTTTTATGTTGAGGGATTCTAAACCAATCTATACATTCAAATGCGTTGTATAGATAATGCAACCAACTTTTACTTTTCAATGTTACTCACTATTAATAAAAAAGACACAGTTAATTTAAAATGCATTAGTAATAAAACAATAAAGTACTTAATCGTAGGACAAGGTTTCAAGAACTCAATAGTTAATACTTTGACCAGTAACGGGTGAAATGGTTTGGTGGGTTTGACTTGCAAATAGGTCAAATTTCTTTTTGAAGAAAAATAGGTCAAATGGGACAAAGGGTTGTATGGTGTCAAAGTTTAAATAGGAATACTCTTTTTAGCTATTTTGACTTTCTTGAGCAACTTTAATTTCTAAGTTTATAATTATTTTGCATCAATTTGGTAAAATTTCCCACAAGGGTCAAACGTGTATGTCAGGTCAAATATGTTAAATCTGATCAAATGGGTCAAATCCGGTAAAACAAGTAGGTTTTTATGGACAGAAAATGGTCAAATGGTTCAAATGATTGTATAGTTTCACATTTTAGATAGAAATACTATTTTTTTAGGTTTTTTGACTTTGTCGACAAATTTTAATTTCCATCTTTTTTTTAAATGTTTTTTTCCAGAAAATTAGTTTCACACATTTGATCCTTTTGATGTGCTCAAACAGCAGCAACATTACTTTGTTTGTATTTAAGATTTAAACATACGTAAGGATTTATGTGTCTTTATAAATAGCATGAACTTAAAAATATGCTGCATCAATTTAGTCAAATTTCCGAACTGGTCCAAACGTGTACGTCGGGTCAAATATGGTAAAACGGGTCGAATGGGTCAAATATTTTAAATCTGGTCAAATGGGACAAAACTATTAAATCTGTTCAAATAGGTCATTGTTTTAACATGTGGGTCATTCGGGTCAAAGGGTTGTATGGTGTCAAACTTTATATAAGAATACTATTTTTTAGCTATTAATTTCCAACATTATTTTTTGATGATTTCTAGCTTTTAAAATTATATGCATCAATTTAGTCAAATTTCAGAACTGGGTCAAACACCTATTAGGTCAACTCTGTTATTTCTGGACAAAGCAGATGTATAAAAACTTGAAATTCATAGTTTGCGATATTAATTTAACATTACTGAACTAAATAAAAGATAAACAAATTAAATAAATTTGATTGAAACAAAAGAAAAACATGTTCAGAGATTTCGTTCAACCAAAACAGAAAGATAAAGTTGTAACTTTTAAAACGACTTAACTATTGATTATTAATTAAATGCTCAATTCAATGACAACAGACAGTGATTTAATCTTCTGGTCAGCAGAGAGGTGACAACCACAAACTATGCACCTAATTTTTTTTTTCAATTTTTGTAATACCTTATTTCTTTCTGACTTTTTTTGGTCAAACTAAAATCTATTAGCAGCTCAGTGTTCAACATGTAATCCAAAACTTGTACTTGGTAAGTGGTCAGTGAATTTTCATATGAACCAGAATAGGATCCCTGCAATTTTGATCGTAAAGGTCAATTAACAATATACAACTTTGACCAAAAATACTTTCTCAACTCTATTAACAGCTCGTTATTGTATAAATTTCCTGTATTTATGGAGTGACTCTCTATTGATGAAATACTTTCTCAATATTCTGGAACACTTTACATCATGATTTCTTTGTCAAAACTACTTTTTTTCTAAATAAAATTGGATGAATAAAATAATGAGATGCAAAACAAACAATCATTAAAAACTAATGACCTGCACCTATGAAAAAATGACATGCACCTGTGAATAGAAATGTTCTTAATAGAAATATTAAAAAGACCACATATTTAAATTTCAGTATCTAAACAAATGTTATAAACTTTTCAGTAGCAATAACCAAAGCAGGATGAATGATTAATCCATACCAAAATAATTAATAAAATAGATAAGGTTTAGCATTTAGAACCCTTGAAAGTTCCCTTGGCGAAGAAAGAATCAAGCATCGACATATTGAATTAGTTCAGATCGCAATTCCTTCAATCACACTACGTTATAGGGAAGAGTAATAGAATTATATCACACATACATATAAATTGCAAAAATTACCTTAAATCCGGCATCAACATTACGTATAGCTAAGGTCCCAAGAACATCACCAGCTTAAACGCGGGGAACCTAAGGCCGGCGATGGTGGCGGCGTTTGGGAAGACTACGGCCGGCCAAGGTGGTGGCGTTTGGGAAGACGATGATGGTCTCCATATTTCTCTAATTCTCTCTTTGTTTTGCATTTATGTTTATATGCAGCCTGTAAATACCTGATTGATGTACACCTGGTTGAAGAATCGAGGCAACGAAATCGAGGAGCCGTCTATTGAATCGAGGGGATACACCAAGTTGAAGAATCAAGGCAACGGAATCGAGGAGGCGTCTATTGAATCGACGGGATACACAAGATTAACGTTGAAGGAACCGATGCATAAGGAATCGAAGAGGCGTCTAGGGTTAGGAGAATTGCAATGGTGAAGAGGTTATATTAATTGATGTTGAAAAAATAAACAACGTGTTGTATAGTTCAGTTGGCTAGTTGCTTGTGAATTGTCTTGTTGGGCTTTAGTTCGAATCTTTTCTAATGCATTTATTTTTTAAACCCAATTTAAGATAAAAAAATGAAAGAATTTGGCTGAATTTCTAGCTGGCTATTTAAGGAAAGATCCAAAATGCATTATAAGTGGTAGAGATGTCTTGCAACCACAAATTTGGAACTTAATTTGAGTGGTTTTCTAAAATATAAAGCCAGCCCACAATATTAAAGAAGGTCATTAGGCTCACACTAATATTTCACATGGAGAAGATTATTCTTTGTCTCTTATCTCTTAAAAAAAAATGGTGATGCCAAACCACATGCTTGATCTTCATTTTCTTGATGTCTTCCTCTTGGTGTACAACTTCGATATGCAACCATCGAGTATGTCGTAAAGCTGCTTTGTACGTTTGTACGTATGGTTTTTATGCATTCGGGGCGAGTTTATGCTTATCCATTTCGAGGTACTTTCTTTTAATCGTATCATTTTCCTTTTATGTTTTCATGATAATCGAAGTATTAGTATCATTATTGTTTCTACTTTCTAATATATATGATTGGTATGTGGTATCTACACGGTTTAAAATATTGGTGCATAGAAACAAAGCTTTTGGAATGATTGAGTTAAAATAATTCTTGCCTCAAAAAGAAATTTTATGTTGATGATTATGGAAGCGGTCTCTCTACTTCTGTGTAGTGGTATGACTATCTACATTTTACCTCATTTTACCTCCATATACTCCCCATTTAAAGGAATAGTGTAGTTGATCGAGTTCAAATATTTTTCTTTTAAACTGCTAAAGGAATACTAAATATGATATTTTGGAGTTCAGCATTAGGACAAATTTGCGTCAACTGACCTTTAATCATCAAACTTGTTATCTTTAACTTGTGGGTTAGTTTTGCATGATGAATACGTGATCATAGACACAAACGGCAAATAATTGGTTTGTTAAGTTTGTTAAGATATTTGTAGTGTTTGTTAAGATAAGATATATTACTTGAAAGTTTAGAACATAATCAGATTCAAATTCAAACTCATAAAACACAGTATCCATCTAAAGTAATATCAAATCAAAGCACAAAAAATGTTTAAAACAACATAAGTTTAATATGTTTCCATGGAACCATTTCACCTACAAAGCTGCTAATGAAACTGCATGCAATGTCTACCATAAAAATCCCACCACCAACCAAAACCTTTTCTACTCTCATGCCTGCAAAAAGAAACGGAAAAAAGTTGGGATAGCATAATACAAAACGAATTTTGACCCATTTACAACAAACGGGCCAATTCGGGTTACTTTTATCTCTTTCATGTCAGATAAAAAGATTAGCTAAAAACTAAACATGCCAGAAGTTGCCCAAAGTCTACTTGTACTGTTAACGCATACAACCTACTACTAATTTAACACACTTATTTATATTATTTTAAAAGAAAATTTGTTAAAAAAATGTTTGGGTGAGTATAACTTGCCTTGTTAGCAATGTTGTTGGAGAGCCAATCGAGGCCTTCATAAAGTCCCTCACCAGATGTTGCACATGTGCTCTGAATGTACCTGAGGATGGGAAAACCAAATCAATCTCAACCGCACAATTTCATCTATATATTTGAAGAAAACTGTATTTCCTATTTTTGGAAATTTATTTTACGAAATTTTATATTTTAAAAGCTGTAATTTTGTAGAGATTATGTGTGATGTAATTTATATACCAGTGGCGTTGGCGGAGTGATTGAAGGCCAAGTTTATCGGTGATTTCAGCAGCATTCATGGCATTTGGCAGATCTTGTTTGTTAGCAAACACCAACAATACTGCATCTCTAAGTTCATCCTGCAAACAGGTCAACAAATTGTATATCTTTTTATTGCATAAAGCTTCCTAAATCATTTTATTCAGAAAGGATGATTAATATTGGAATGTCACGCTAATATGACATTTTTGGACCAAAAAACCTGGCTTGTTCCCACGTGTATCAAAATTGCCTATTTTGCCCGAACGCATTTTGACCCGTTACTCAAGTCAACCCGCCCATTTTGCACACCTCTACATGAAATCAACAAGGAACATGGTCCGAGGCGGTTATATGATTTTTGAGATTTTTTTTTTTTTTGCCTTTGACTTTTCGCAAAAAATGTTTTGCTTAAAGCAAAAAAGGTGTCCAATACTCGAATTATATCCACAACCATCAATGGGTATCGAGTTTGGCAAGAACATTTGCAAAAAATGATCTTTTTTGTGGATATAACTTTAACTATGACCTTTCAAGCTTGATATTTAGGTTATACAATATTTTGTGTTGTTTTTTATGAGTTATATAATATATTTATTTTTTTTGTGTTTCTGCCTCGAGGCGCAACTCCGTATATTAAAAACTTAACAAGGAATACTAGACTACTAGTTCTATGGTCAACGGGAGTGGAAATTATATGATCAGCAAAGAAATACCATTTGATCTTAAACAGCATTTTAAATTAGGGTAGCAAATAGAGCATCGTTTGCCATCAAGAAGTAGTTTAGAAAAAAACTTAAACTAATTTAGTTGTGGAAATCAAAGTAGTAATTGCATACCTCATTCAACATTCTATGCAATTCATCTCTTGCTTCAACAACTCGATCCCTGTCATTGCTATCCACCACAAAGATAAGCCCTTGTGTGTTCTGGAAGTAATGCCTCCACAATGGACGAATCTGCAACCAAATGGTAGCTTTTCTTTAAAAAAATTATGTAATTTTTTTTTTACTTTTACCATTTAGGGAAACAGAAATACAAGTAAAGAGCAAGAAAATTAAAGGCCAAAATACATTTTAGTACCCTAAACTTGGCTAACTAGGTCCTCTACTACCACAACATGGTACCTTGGACTTGACAAAATGGCCGATTTAGTACCATGGCTCATTAATTTGATCACATTTTCTTGTTTGACTTACTTTCGTTGTGGCTTTTGACGGACTAAAAAATATACGTTCATCTCAATATATTGATATTAGAAGCAGATCTCGTGAGAAAACACAACCAAATTAGTGAGTCAGGGTACTAAATTGACCATTTTGTCAAGTTCAGGGTACCATGCTGCACCTTTAATAGTTCAGGGTAGTAAAAGACCCAATTAGCCAAGTTCAGGGGTACTAAAATGCATTTTGGCCAAAATAAATTAAAAAGGTAAATCATGCAAACCTTGTCTTGGCCTCCAACATCCCAGACAGTGAAACTGATGTTCTTATATTCAACAGTCTCAACATTGAATCCTGAAAGAAATTATTCATATCAGAAAGGCTATCATTACTTATTTTGAACAGTATTTACATCATCCATAAGCAAACCTTTGCAACCATAACAAAACTATAAAAGAAAGAGCTTCAAACTTTGTTTGCCACTCCAGTTGTATGTTAGATTGTTAGATAAGACCACATGTAAATATGTAATATTGTTGAGTCATGTCAATATACAATTTTTAAAAGTGTGTTAAGTAATCTATTTAAAAAAAATTATTCTAACAAATGAACCTTTTAGGCATCCCTTTTTTCAACCTTAAACACAATCCATCAGTTAATATCAAGCTAGTGACAGATACAATAATAATGCACTCTTTCCCATTAAAGACCCTCGGATATTCAAATAAGGTAGTGATGCCAACCAATAAGACAGATTTAATATTTAAATAGTTGAATATGCAAATAGCAACAAGGACTCACCAATGGTAGGAATTGTGGTCACAATTTCTCCAAGCTTTAATTTGTATAATATAGTAGTCTTACCAGCAGCATCAAGACCTACCATCAGAATGCGCATCTCTTTCTTGGCAAATAATCGGCTAAACAACTTGGTGAATGTCAGCCCCATTTTGGTATTGCTTTTTAGACACTGCACACAAATACTCATATAGTCATGTCTATCACAAGACAGATTTCGAATTTGAAATTACTTGAAGCTTTTAGGGCAACAAAATTCGAAAGTATTGAAGTTCTTTCATGTGATACGGATACAAATAGTTTGATGTCAACTTTGCCACAAATTCATGCCTATTTTTACTGTAATTGTAACGTCAAAAGTGTGAGCTCGAGAATCTAGTCGTCTACTCGTCTACCTAACAAAAAATAATAGATCCAAGCAAAACTATATTGGATGCTCAAAATTCAACTAAGATAACATACAACAAGTGGATCGCATTATTTATCATCATGCAGAAGGAGTTCATGTGAGCATATAATTGATTTTATCGTGAAAAAATAATGACATGAAACGATTACTTCCACCGATTATTTATTTACTCTGCAACATCAATGATGAACTATAAACAGAAATAAACACGGATCGATTCGAATCGGTGCAAACAGATGCATATTCAAGGAGAAATGAAAACAAAATATTGAATGATCGAAGAAATTGACGGTATAATAATATGATCTATGTGATTCATCAGAAGAAACAACGTAAAGTAACGCTTTTAGGGAAAAAGTATCGAAGAATTACCTCTCGCAAATTTCCTGAAGGAACCCAGTGGGCAAATTTCAGATTTGAAAGGGGATCGGTGTTTTTTAGGGACTCTGTTAGTCTGTTCTCGATTTTCCTCCTATAAAAATAAAAAATTGCAGAATAAACCCTGATGTTTGTATCCATTTGTAAAAAGGCCTACTGTTTTAGGCCAGTGACAACCGGTAATCGGTTGGCACTTTCGGGTTGCCCTTGCCATTGGCACAGTCCGTCTCTTTCTTGCATTCGATGATTTGAGTCGTTTAGCAGAAGAGAATGAACAAGTGAGAGGTAAATTCATTGTGCATCATTCACACCTCTGTATCGATATTATTTATTTAAACAATCTATTAGTAAAGTGCATGATCCAAATGACCTATTAGAAAAGTTCCTACAAGTATATAGGTAAATTTGTTGTACTAATGATTTATGAAAAGTTAACGTGACATTGTTATTGTACTAAAGTTATATTGGCATAAGTGAATGATAGTCATTATTATACGAAGTATATGAATAGAAAACAAAGATGGTTCAAAGTTCAAACTAGGAGCACGACCTACTAGCCTTAAGAGTCGCACAAATTACGGGATGCATTATCCTACCATGTGACTATATATATCACTCTTCATAAATAATACAGGGAATAATCTACTTTATAATAGTACATGCCATCCAAATAATTTACAATAATTAGTTTTTTTTTTTTTTTTGTTGTTTAATGTCGATTTTTCAAAAGGCATATGCATTGAAAGCTAAAATAGTTGCAACTAAACTGAAACAAAAGCGATCCATCGGGAATGAACCATCCAACCAACAACGAGGAAACATGGAAAAAACGATTAAAGAAAAAAGAACTCCGCTAGGCAGATAACAACACAGCGAGCCATACAACAGAAGATAACAACTAAAAACCCTAGAAATCTATAACAATAATGCCCATTTGGTTAAATCAAATGCACGTTATGATTTTATTATAAGTTGTCACGATGACCTATTCAATGTAGACAAAAAAAAACATGCAATTTAATGTGTGCGGTTTTGTATAGTAGCATGTTACTCACTAAAACAATGATGAATTGTTTTCGGTGGTTTTGCATACTTTTGGGTAGTTCATAGGGGTGTTCACTATTCGGATATAACTGGATTGTCCAATTGGACATTTTGGATCGGACTATTTGGATCGGTTATTTGGTTTTTCGGATCGGTTTGGACTTGAACCAAATTAATATTTTAGTTTTCGGATTGGATTTGGTTTCCGTTGTGAAAACCGGATTGTCCAAAAAAACCAAATAGTAATATATATACCAATCTTTTTGGAGTTTTTGATGAAGTTGATGTCAAATTTTTTACATATATGATTATAAATGTCACAAGCTATGAATTAGACTTGTTTTTATATACAAATTAGTTTATCATTTTGGAATTTTACATATCGAACTTAATATTATTTATGTTATATACCTTTGTAGTATTTTGAAAAAATTTTAGAAAAACCAAACGGATAAAACCAAACCAACCAAATTGTTATTTGGTTCGGATCGGTTTGGTTTTCGAATTAATTTGGACGGTTCGGTTTGAACTTTTAAAAACCGGACTTTATTTGGTTTCACCTATTTGGTTCGGATAAAACCAAACCGTCCAAACGAACACCCCTAGTAGTTCAAGGAGATGGTCGAAGATAGACCAGACATTTTAAGTAGCATGTTAGAGTTGACATTTTGATATAAAAAAATTAGAAATGTTGAAATTGGATGGTATGTACAATATGTTAGAATTCGTGACTTTAATCATAGATGATTAAACTGTCAGAATCGCAAGCTTAATCATAGATGATTAAACTGTTGGATTCGTGGTAGCTTAATCATAGATGATTAAACTGTCAGAATCGCAACCTTAATCATAGATGATTAAACTGTTGGATTCGTGGTAGCTTAATCATAGGTGATTATATTGTCAGAATTAATGCCCACTGACACACGCGTTCGAGTATCATGGCCGATGATGTGCGAGCCTATCGGGTCACACGCCGGGGGAATTCCTTTCCGATAGCACTTAAAAGAGAAGAGATAAATAAAGATGTTGGGAGAAATAAAAGGAGCTTTTATTTCATTGGACCGTTTGATGGTCCAATGCATGTAAAGAGTTGCCACCACTTTTTCCACATGCTTGCTTTAATTCTATTGGACCACTTTTTGTCCAATGCATGTTGAGCTTTTCCACCCACCTCCACTTGCTCTCTTATCGATATAAAAGAGATGTGGGAGGTTGTAGAAGACTAATGCAAATCGGTTTTCTCTCTAAAATATAAGTGTTTGGTCACCGAAAATCTAAGTGAAGTTCTTGAGCATTTTCGGCGACGGGTTAGCAACTCGAAAGGAATCGCTTACTCGGTGTGGATCAACGGTAGAGGGGAACAATTACGTGACCATCATCCATCAAAGAGTTCATCATTAACTTGCGGGTGTCTTCGAGGGTATGATGTTCTCTCTTTCTTCTTTGTTGCACGGTTTGGGTTTAGAGATTCGGTCATTTGGTGGATCTTGGTGGTTAAATTAATTTTTAAATATACGTTTCCGCTGCGTTTTCGAACCCACCAAAATCCAACAGTGGTATCAGAGCCTACTCTAACCGAATCGTGCACATTTCGGGCTTGAAAAACGATTTGAGGATCGGTTTTGCCATTCTTTAGATTTCGGGTTCTAGCCTTGCTAAACCCATAATATTTTGACTCACACACTTATATGCTTGTCGTGATTTTGGCATGAAATGCATGCATGCATATATTTGTGTTGATGTATGTAATTTATTACATGCAAAGATTCTTTGTGCCTTGAGTGTTTGATTTCGAATCTTTGTCAAAATATTTTTATGAATGGTTGTTGGCACACCATTTTAGCTTTCATGTATGTAGTAGCTAGTAGATTGGTAACCATTATGCCCTTTGACCCTTTGCCGTGTGTTTGGTTGTTAATCATGTATGATTTGTTGAAATTCGTCACTGGTTAATCATTGATGATTAAACTGTCAATTTCGTGACAGCTTAATCATAAGTGATTAAACTGTCAGATTTTATGACAGCTTAATCATCAATGATTAAACTGACTGAATTTTTGCCTTGTGTAATCATAGATGATTAGATTTTATTCATTTGGTGACTTTGTCACAATGGTTTGTAATTAATAATTTATTAATTTTGGTATGTAATATTTATTAATTATGGCTTGCATGTCATTGATTTTCATTTGTAATTGTACTAGTTAGTAGGATTTCGTGGCGTGTTTGCCATTTCTCTATTTTCTATGTACTTGTAAAATGAAGATCAAGATACAACCGAATGGAATCATGAAGTGATGTCTAAGCAACCTTGGATTCGATGAAGTCTAATGGAGACGGCGGATTTAGTGGGAGCTCACATGGAAGGTCATTATTTGTCCATAGTTGACCATGTTTTTCCCGGGTTGGCTCACGGGAAAAACGCATAGGGTTTGGGCATGGTTACTAATTCGATGTTGTATGCGTGTGATGATTATTTATTTGCTTGGTTGTTAGATTTTCGCAATGTTAAATAAATAAATTAAATAAATTAAAAATGGTTTAATTTAATCACTCGCTATAGATTAATTAAAAGGTGAAAAATGTTTTGTCACAAAAGTAATTAATCAAAAAATTTTAAAAAAAAAGGAAACAAAAACCCGTTTTTAAAGAATATCATTTTATTGTCCTAATGATGACGCCACCCAAATCTTGCTAGACAAAGTTGGTTGTCGTGCATTAGCCGAGCTGATTTTGAATAGACAGTGTGGAAGGTGAGTGTGACTCACTTTGTTATGATTGGTTGTCATGCATTAGCCGAGCCATTATAGTAGAAGTGTTTCACCGCGTATCATGTTGGATGATTTATATGATTTCTCACAAAATGTAAATCTTGCACTATCCATTGGAATGTCACCACTTAAGTCTTGTGGAGCAAGGTCGGTTGTCGAGCGAAACCGAGCCGTGCCTTGTGAAGCAAGATAAGGGTGAGCATAAGTTCCTTATTTAAGTTGGTTGTCGAGTGAAACCGAGCCAATTTAGTAATGGGCTTATCGTGGATCTAGATGGTCGATTTACAAACTTCAAACTAGGTTTTAAATGATTGTCGAGCGAAACCGAGTCATTTAAAGTTTGGTTTGAGTTTAGTGCATGTAGGGATCAAACATGCCAATTGACACAATGGTTGTCAAGTGATCCCGCAAGAAGCTAAGAGTTGTAAGTCACAATTGGTACAAGACAAATGCAATTGGTACAATTGGTACAATATGATTATTGGTACAATTGGTACAATATGGCATTGGTACAATATGGTGATTACAATTGGTACAATGGATACCACCGGAGATAGCTTTACATTATGATCCGCGGCATACCCGTCATAATGTGTTGTGAAATACGGATTCTTAGCCCTTGTTAAATATAAAAGTTTTGGGTAATATATTTACAAGGACCCATCAAACTAACTAAAACTACTTTGCTATTTTAATAGATGGCATCTTCAAACCCCACCACCACCACCAATGTTTCTTTAAGAGTTTTCCTTGAGAAGGAGAAACTCAATGGTGCAAATTTCCTTGATTGGGAGAGACAACTAAAACTTGTTCTCCGCCATGAAGGAAAGATGCACGTCATTGAAGGACCTCTTCCCGATGAACCAGGGGAGGATGCGATTCAAGCAGCACACGATGCTCATGAACGTCTCACGAAAGAATGTGAGGACGTTACATGTCTAATGTTGAGCACAATGACTCCTGATTTGCAAAAGCAAATGGATCATTTGTACGCCTACGAGCTAATTGTGCAGTTGCGGGACATGTTCCAACAACAAGCAAAGCTAGAGCGGTACGAGTGCCTCAAGAACGTGCTTGATCGTAAACTCCTCGAAGGCGGGGATGTGAGCGCTCACGTGTTGCGTATGAAAGCAAACGTGGAACGCTTGGAGAAGTTGGGCTTCTCCATTGGGAAGGAATTGGCTGTGGATTTTATCCTTAGGTCACTTCCTACATCATATGAACAGTTTGTGATGAAATATCATATGCATGGGATGGACAAGTCCATCATGGAGCTTCATGGTATGTTGAAGACCGCCGAGTCTACCATGACCAAAAGGAAGCCCAACCCAACACATCCCGTCCTTGCAATTCGAGAAGAAAAGCTCTCCAAGAAGAAGAAGTCCACCCCTACCCCTCAAGGTAAGGGCAAAGGCAAGGTTGGTACGCCCAAGCCTAAGCCTACTTCGGCCAAGATGGCAAAAGGAAAAGTTCCTCAAGCCATGACGCCGGAAGATGCGGACTGCTTCTATTGCGGGAAAAAGGGGCATTTCCGCCGTAGCTGCCCAACATACCTTGAGGAACTCAACAAGCTAAAGGCTAAAGGAGTTGGAGGTACCTCAAAGCAAGGTATGTACATGATTGAACTCTATCAGACTTCTACTTCGCAAAACTGGGTCTTAGACACCGGCTGTGGCACTCATATTTGTAACAAATTTCAGGTGCTATTGGAAAGTGAGAAGTTGATGAGAGGGGAACATGATCTTATCATGGGAAACAAGAATGTTGTCCCTGTTGAAGCTCAAGGAAACGTGAAGTTGTCCTTTAAATCCGGTTCCTTTATTTTGTTGAAAAATGTACGTTATTCGCCTCATGTGGCAAGAAACATTATTTCTTTTCATGCTTTGTATGACGATGGTTATGCATTTTCTTTTAATAACAATGGTTCTATTTCTTGTCTTAAAGATGGTACTTGTTATTTTAATGTTTTACCATGTCATGGCATATATGAGGTGATAGCACATGTTAGCAACAAAAGATCAATCATGCAAATTGGTTCTACATCCAAAGATACTTTGGATAAATTATCTCTTTGGCATAGTCGTCTTGGCCATATAAACAAGACTCGCATCTCCAAGCTCAAAGAAATTGGGTACTTGGAATCGTTTGAACATGGTTCAAATGAAGTATGTGAATCTTGCTTATTGGGAAAGATGACTAAAGCTCCCTTCACCGGTGTAAGTGAGAGGGCTAAGGGTTTATTAGACATTGTACACACCGATGTGTGTGGTCCATTTAAACACCTTACAAGGAATAATTGTAGATACTTCGTAACCTTTATAGATGATTATAGTAGGTATGGATATGTTTACTTGGTTAAACAAAAGTCAGAAATCATTGAGGTGTTCAAGACATTCCAAAACGAAGTTGAGAACCAATTGGGCAAATCAATTAAGATACTTCGATCTGATAGAGGCGGAGAATATCTTAATCTAGAGTTTATTGACCATCTTAAGAATTGTGGGATTGTCTCATAATTAACACCTCCTAGGACTCCACAATTGAATGGAGTCGCCGAGAGGAGAAATCGAACATTACTTGATATGGTTCGATCAATGATGGCAAGAACCCAAATACTATAAGTTTTTGGGGATATGCTCTAGAAACGGCGTGTAAGCTTCTTAATCTCGTACCAACAAAGAAGGTAGATGTAACACACCGATTTTTCAACCCAAACTAAAACTTTTTAAAATAAAGATTTAAGTCTTTACACACCGAACATCCAAAATCATGGTTTAACTAAAACATTTGAAATAATTAGAAAGTGCCAAAACCGGTGTTACAAATATATCAAAACGATAGTCTAGGGAATTAAATAGGTACACCGAGCTAATCCTTCCAAATGCTAACTACGGGCCGCCTAATCCTTAGCTCCCGAACCTGAGTACATAGTCAAAAGAAATGTAGTACGTGAGACAAAATTGTCTCGTGAGAAACATGAGTTTTAGACCCGGTTAGAAAATAATTGCTATAAATAATAATTAATAATTATCACGTTGCACATAGTCAATCATACTCTAAGGCTTGCCATAAGCCCAACACATACGTAACAGGCCTCCCCGAAACAAACTCCCCCAATATGGGTTATCTAGGTAACTCCCCCGTTTCCGGGTTATCTATTTGCTCCCCCGATTTCCGGGTTATCTCAAACTCCCCCGCTTTCCGGGTTATCTATTTCTCGACATACTACTCTTGCGCAGGGTGGTACCGCCCCAAGTAGTAGCCACTAACTCCCCCATCTTGTGTGGGTTATCTAGGATCCAATTGATTAGCTACCACATACAAACCATCAACTTGGGTCAAAACCCCATAATACAATTCACATCATACTAGTGGTAACTAACACATCAAGATACAATTCAATTCAATTCAATGCAATTCAATTCAATTCAATTCAATCTTTTCTTTATTATAAACAATTATCTAATAAAGACTCTAAGAAATCGATTTACACTATGAAACATGGTTTACTATGTACTCAGAAAAAGATCACATGTACTCACCTTAGCAATGCTATCCAACACTTGTGTTCAACAACACAATCTTTACTCCCAATTCAAAGAAGTACTTCTAATCACATAGTCTTCTTGACCTATCATCAATTCCATCACAAAAACCTAGTTAAAATCCATAACTAGCTACTAATTAACCCATATTAACATCCCCAAATCACCAAGTTCATACAATCTTGGTGAAATCTCAAACCCTAGTTCAAGATTCTTATCCACAAACCCAAATCTAGCTTGTACACAATGATCACAAGCATACAAGGAGTGATTTACACTCATATTTGGTCATCTTCCCCAAGATGACATGGTTGGTTCCCCAAACCACCATTAATGCCCAAGAAAAGCTTGAAAAACCAATTACCGAGTATGAAGGATCAAGAATCCTTACCTTTGATGTTAGAATCACTAAGATTGATGAAGATTTGAGCCAAAAGTCACCAAAAACGGACTCTCCCTCTCTAAAAACGGCTGAGCTAGTAGTAGGGTTGTTGGACCCTAAACCCTAGCCTAAAACCCGTTTTTATACTGCCCAGAGACAGATCGCGTCGCGATCTTCGAGTTCGCGCCGCGAACTCGCTCCCGCGATAAATCGCGTTGCTTTTAGCGACGCTATCCCGACGCTATCTTCGACGCTATCTAAATCGCGTTTCACCAGCCATCGCTATTTCGGGTCGCTGTTCGACCAAGACAAAGATCGCGCCGCGAAGATGGAGATCGCGCCGCGATCTCCCGATTTCTGCTATACTTCGTTTTTCCTAACTTGATATACCCCAAATTCTTGACCCATTACCAATCACACAAGTTTTAAACATTCAAATACTTAACATATCATAATGATAATATAGTCTAATCATAATATCTTAAATTCATACAATCCGGATAATAATTCAAATACAAATTGTAAAAATTTCGGTCGTTACAACTATCTACCCCTTAAGAGGATTCCGTCCTCGGAATCGCATCATAATCCACAAAGTTCGGGTAGCGTTTCTTCATCTCATCTTTGACTTCACAAGTCAAATTTGGCCCAAGGGAATGCTTCCACTTGACCAACACCAATTCGATCTCTTTGTTCCTCAACTTCTTTGTTTGGGCCTCCAATATGGCCTCGGGTTCTTCAATCAACCGATTGGGTGCATCCACCCGCAAATCTTGAAGTGGAATCACATTCTCCACTTCACCCAAAAACTTCTTCAAATTACACTCATGAAATGTGTCATGGACACGTTGCAACTCGGGTGGGAGTTCTAACTTAAATGCTTGTAGACCGACCCGTTTCAAGATCTTAAATGGGCCAACATACCTTGGGCTCAATTTGCCCTTCTTTCCAAATCTCATCACACCTTTCCAAGGTGACACTTTCAACATGACCATATCACCAACATCCAAGTCATAGGGTCGCTTTTTCAAGTCCGAATAACTTCTTTGACGATCTTGTGCGGCTTTCATATTTGCTTGAATTATTCCAATTTTCTCATTTGTTATTTTCACGATCTCGGGACCCGTGAGTTTCGTCTCACCCGCCTCTAACCAACAAGAAGGCGTCCTACATTTTCTCACATACAATGCCTCGAACGGTGGCATTTGGATAGTTGCATGATAACTATTGTTATATGAAAACTCAACCAACGGTAAATGTTCATCCCATTTACCACCAAAATCCATCACACACGATCTCAACATATCTTCTACCGTTTGGATCGTCCTTTCACTTTGACCATCGGTTTGCGGATGGTAAGCCGTGCTCAATCTCAACTTAGTTCCCAACTCTTCTTGGAGTGATCTCCAAAATCTCGAGGTAAACCTTGCATCCCGATCGGACACAATCGACATCGGCACCCCATGCAAACGAACAACCTCATCAACATACAACTTAGCCAACTTCTCGAGTGGCATAGTTTCCCGAATAACTAGGAATAACGCACTTTTCGTTAACCTATCAATAATCACCCAAATGGCATCATGATTTCTACTTGTCTTCGGGAGTCCAACAATGAAATCCATAGTGATGTCTTCCCATTTCCCGGCCGGCACTTGCAACGATTGTGCAACACCATAAGGAACTTGGTGCTCGGCTTTCACTTGTGCACACGTGGCACACTTTGAAATGTACTTTGCCACCCTCGACTTCATCCCCGGCCACCAATACACCCTCTTCAAGTCTTGATAAGTCTTTGTGCTTCCGAGATGAATCGAATACTTGGACTTGTGAGCATCATTTAACAATACTTTTCGGTTCCCACCAAATTTTGGAACCCAAATCCGACCATTCACGGTTTTCAATCCTTGAGAATTTTCTTCAAATACTTGGTTCTTTCCCAACCTCTCTTGTCTATATTCATCTTTTCCCACCACTTCGGTTTGTGCGGTCTTTATGCTTTCAACAAAGCTAGATATCACTTCAATACGCATCAACTTAGCCTTGACCGGCTTTTCATAAGCTTTTCTACTCAAGGCGTCGGCTACCACATTGGCTTTTCCTTCATGATAAACGATTTCACAATCATAATCATTAATCAACTCAATCCACCTTCTTTGCCTCATATTCAAATCTTTTTGTGTAAACACATACTTAAGACTTTTATGATCCGTGTACAATGTACACCTTGTTCCATACAAGTAATGCCTCCAAATCTTCAAGGCAAAAACGATCGCCGCCAACTCCAAATCATGAGTAGTATACCTCGTTTCCGCATCCTTCAATTGTCTTGAAGCGTAAGCTATCACTTTCCCTCTTTGCATCAAAACACAACCAAGACCTTTATTCGAGGCGTCACTATACACCACGAAGTCTTCCATACCATCGGGTAGGGTAAGGATCGGTGCATTGCACAATTTCTCCTTTAACAAGGCAAATGCATCTTCTTGCTTCTTCCCCCAATCAAACTTCACCTCCTTTCTTGTTAACATAGTGAGTGGTACCGCCACTCGGGAAAAATCTTCAATAAACCTTCGGTAGTAGCCGGCTAACCCAAGAAAGCTTCTTACTTCGGTTGGAGTCTTCGGTGCCTCCCAATTCTTTACCGCTTCAATTTTGGACGGGTCAACTTTTATCCCGTTTCTAGACACCACATGACCAAGGAATTGGACTTCTCGCAACCAAAATTCACACTTAGAGAATTTGCATACAATTTCTCTTGTTTCAACACTTCTAAAATTTGCTTCAAATGTTCTTCATGTTCTTCTTCGGTTTTGGAGTAGATAAGGATATCATCAATAAATACTATGAGAAATTTATCGAGAAAAGGTTTACAAACCCTATTCATGAGATCCATGAAAATAGCCGGGGCATTCGTCAAACCGAATGGCATCACCAAAAATTCATAATGCCCATAACGAGTTCTAAAAGCCGTCTTCTCGGTATCACCTTCTTTAACTCGAACTTGATGGTAACCCGACCTCAAATCAATTTTGGAGAAATAATCGGCTCCTTGAAGTTGATCAAACAAATCATCAATCCTTGGCAAAGGATATCGGTTCTTAATCGTCATCTTGTTAAGCTCTCGGTAGTCAATACACATCCTCATCGAACCGTCTTTCTTCTTCACAAATAGAACCGGTGCACCCCACGGTGACGAACTAGGACGGATAAAACCTTTATCGAGTAACTCTTGTAATTGAGACATTAGCTCACGCATTTCGGTTGGGGCTAGACGATACGGGGCTCGGGCAATCGGCGTCGCCCCCGGAACTAAATCAATACGAAACTCGACTTGTCTCTCCGGTGGCAAACCGGGTAAGTCATCGGGAAATACTTCGGGAAAATCCCTAATAATCTTCACATTATCCAACGTCTTCTTCTCTTTTCTCCCATCTAGGACATAGGCTATGAATGACGAACATCCCTTTGATAAACACTTTCTTGCTTTAATGGCGGTAATAAGATTTGGCATATGATGCCTCTTTTCTCCATAAATATACACTTTCTCATTCTCGGGAGACTTGATCGACACCAACTTCTTTCCACACAAAATTTTGGCTTGGTGGATTCCCAACCAATCCATTCCAATAATTACATCGAAAGCCTTAATTCCCATAGGCATCAAATCGACCTTGAACTTCTTACTATCAATTTCTAATTCACAATTTCTATAGACATGTTGAACCATAGAGGTTTTCCCATCGGCTACTTTTATTTCATACAAATCATCAAGTAACTCTAGTAGAACCTTAAACTTAGCACCAAATTCATGAGACACGAAAGAATAAGTAGAACCCGAATCAATCAACACATAAGTGGGTATGGAGTTAATGAATAAGGTACCTGAGACGACATCATGAGTCTCTTTTGCTTCCTCTCGGGTAAGTTGGAAGGCTCTCCCTTTGACTTTTGACGGCTCCGGTTTCTTGTGAGCGGTTGACACCAACGTTTCGGTTCCTTTCTTTGGGCAAATATTACTATAGTGCCCCTTCTCATGGCATGAGAAACACTCCACTTCATCAAGGTTCCTCACCTTGCAATCTTTAGCCTTGTGGCCAAAACGCCCACACTTGAAGCAACCACCCGAATCCGCCTTACATTCACCTTTGTGGTCCCTACCACACTTTCTACAACCACCAACACTTCCTTGCTTCGACCCGCTCGGGGTGAACTTGCTTTTCTTTGATGGCCCCGAAAAACTTTCAAACTTTCTCTTTTCATTACCCATTGACCTCTCTTGAACTCTTCTCTTTCCCACTTTCTCAACACTTCGGGCAACATTGATGGCCTCATCAAGAGTGGCCGCCCTCTTCACCTCAAGTTCATACTCCCATGGCAACCCATTAGCAAACCGAACCACACGACTACGTTCGGTTGGGTAGGCATTCATCACAAATGGGAGGTACCCCGTGAACTTCTTAGTATACTCATCCAACGTTAAATTGCCCTTTTTGAAATGCAAGAATTCTTCTAACAACTCCTCGAATTCCCTTTCGGGGCAAAACTTCTCCTTGAGTCTCCTAGTGAACTCTTCCCAAGACATCTTGTAAACGGCTTTCTTTCCCAATGATTCATACACGGTGACCCACCAAGTCAAAGCATCATCCTTAAGCAAACGTGATGCAAAAGTCATCATGTCTTCTTCTTTACACTTACTACTCTCAAGCACGTGTTCCGTCTCCCGAATCCAACGCATAGTATCCTTCGGTTCCATACTCCCGTAATAGTTGTCGGGTCGGCATGCCAAGAATGTCTTGTAAGAACATCCTTCACGTTCAATCTTGTCAACACTTCGATCCTCATTGGAGGACTTCTCGGCCGGGACACTATTTCCCGTTGATCGGGTCCTTGTGAGAGGAGGAGTATCCTCCCTCTCCTCCCTTTCTTCTTCCTCACGATCCTCATCCTCGTTCCTTTCTTCATCATCAAAGTTCAACCGTTCATTTATGATCCGGTTAACATCTTGTTGCATCACCTCTCTCATGTGGGTGAGCATGGATTGAAGAGCTTCTACCGTTACCGGTACATTGTTATTCCCAACACCGGATACATCACCACCATTTCCATTCCGAGGTGCATTGGGAATCATATTCGAATCCCCTTCTCCATCCGGTACAACTCGACCACTTCTTGTTCTAGCCATCTTACTAACATAAGATGTCAACCAATTTGAATCCAATTATTTGACTAAAGAGTCACATAAGATATAAGAAAAGCACGATCTAAAACAATTCCCCAAATGGTCAACTCTAATTCTCAAAGGTCAACCTAACTTCCTATGGCACATAATGTCCCAAAAGCAAAGTCTAAGTCTAGGGTGGGTAACCAACCTAATTCACTTAGACTAAAGCTCTGATACCAAGTTGTAACACACCGATTTTTCAACCCAAATTAAAACTTTTTAAAATAAAGATTTAAGTCTTTACACACCGAACATCCAAAATCATGGTTTAAGTAAAACATTTGAAATAATTAGAAAGTGCCAAAACCGGTGTTACAAATATATCAAAACGATAGTCTAGGGAATTAAATAGGTACACCGAGCTAATCCTTCCAAATGCTAACTACGGGCCGCCTAATCCTTAGCTCCCGAACCTGAGTACATAGTCAAAAGAAATGTAGTACGTGAGACAAAATTGTCTCATGAGAAACATGGGTTTTAGACCCGGTTAGAAAATAATTGCTATAAATAATAATTAAATAATTATCACGTTGCACATAGTCAATCATACTCTAAGGCTTGCCATAAGCCCAACACATACGTAACGGGCCTCCCCAAAACAAACTCCCCGGATATGGGTTATCTAGGTAACTCCCCCGTTTCCGGGTTATCTATTTGCTCCCCCGATTTCCGGGTTATCTCAAACTCCCCCGCTTTCCGGGTTATCTATTTCTCGACATACTACTCTTGCGCAGGGTGGTACCGCCCCAAGTAGTAGCCACTAACTCCCCCATCTTGTGTGGGTTATCTAGGATCCAATTGATTAGCTACCACATACAAACCATCAACTTGGGTCAAAACCCCATAATACAATTCACATCATACTAATGGTAACTAACACATCAAGATACAATTCAATTCAATTCAATGCAATTCAATTCAATCTTTTCTTTATTATAAACAATTATCTAATAAAGACTCTAAGAAATCGATTTACACTATGAAACATGGTTTACTATGTGCTCAGAAAAAGATCACATGTACTCACCTTAACAATGCTATCCAACACTTGTGTTCAACAACACAATCTTTACTCCCAATTCAAAGAAGTACTTCTAATCACAAGGTCTTCTTGACCTATCATCAATTCCATCACAAAAACCTAGTTAAAATCCATAACTAGCTACTAATTAACCCATATTAACATCCCCAAATCACCAAGTTCATACAATCTTGGTGAAATCTCAAACCCTAGTTCAAGATTCTTATCCACAAACCCAAATCTAGCTTGTACACAATGATCACAAGCATACAAGGAGTGATTTACACTCATATTTGGTCATCTTCCCCAAGATGACATGGTTGGTTCCCCAAACCACCATTAATGCCCAAGAAAAGCTTGAAAAACCAATTACCGAGTATGAAGGATCAAGAATCATTACCTTTGATGTTAGAATCACTAAGATTGATGAAGATTTGAGCCAAAAGTCACCAAAAACGGACTCTCCCTCTCTAAAAACGGCTGAGCTAGTAGTAGGGTTGTTGGACCCTAAACCCTAGCCTAAAACCCGTTTTTATACTGCCCAGAGACAGATCGCGTCGCGATCTTCGAGTTCGCGCCGCGAACTCGCTCCCGCGATAAATCGCGTTGCTTTTAGCGACGCTATCCCGACGCTATCTTCGACGCTATCTAAATCGCGTTTCACCAGCCATCGCTATTTCGGGTCGCTGTTCGACCAAGACAAAGATCGCGCCGCGAAGATGGAGATCGCGCCGCGATCTCCCGATTTCTGCTATACTTCGTTTTTCCTAACTTGATATACCCCAAATTCTTGACCCATTACCAATCACACAAGTTTTAAACATTCAAATACTTAACATATCATAATGATAATATAGTCTAATCATAATATCTTAAATTCATACAATCCGGATAATAATTCAAATACAAATTGTAAAAATTTCGGTCGTTACAGTAGAAAAGACACCTTTCGAGATATGGCGTGGGAGTAAACCTCCACTATTCTATCTTAGAGTTTGGGTTGTCAAGCCTACGTGAAGCGTGAGGTAAATGACAAATTAGAACCCCGTTCAGAAAAGTGTTATTTCATTGGATATCCTAAAGCGGGACTTGGATATTTGTTTTAGAAACCTACCGAGAACAAGATTTTGTTGCTCGAAGGGCGGTCTTTCTAGAAAGAGAACTATTATCCAGTGCACCTAGTGGAAAGCATATAGATCTTGAGGAAACTCAAGATGTATCCAATGAACTACCTGATGTTGGCACTAGCACACAACCTCAAGAGGTTGGGACCGATTAAGAGGATGCGGTAGAAACTGACGTTCCACCATTGTCTCTTCGTAAATCTGGTAGAACTCGCACTGAGCCAGAGAGATATGGGTTTCTCATATCTGAGGGCAGCGAGTTTTTTTGTCGGTCAAAATTGGACGGAAGGACAAATTTCCAGAATTTGAAAAACTTAAGGGACAAAAAAACCGACAAAAAAACATTAGGGACAAAAACCCTGAATCGGCCATAGGTCAGGGACAAAAACTGTAATTTACCCTAAATTTTTTTTATGCCTTAGAACATCCCCAATGCATAAGTTATTGCAAAAACTTATTAATATTGACATCTAGACTTTTCACTCAATATTAATAAATAAGCTTTCAAAAAAAGATTTTGCTCCAATGCATATAAATTTACAAAAGCTTTTTGTGTGTCTTAAGAATGACTTATAGAATAAAAATCTTTTGAAACAAAAGATTTTTACTAAAAGGTCATAAACCTTAAAATGACATACACAAAAGGTAACAAGTGTTATATAAAGCTTCCATTGGAGATGCTCTTAAGAAAGACTTATAGAAGAATAAACTTTTGAAGTAAAAGCTTTTTGCTAGAAGATCACAAACCTTGACCTATTCAAAAGATAAAAAAAAAAAAGCTTGCAATAGAGATGCTCTTACACCAATGTTTTAAAATTTAGATTTTGAATTGGACGGAACGATGTCATAAATTGGTCAAATCAGTTGAACCATTATTCATTATTTATTACTCCGTATTTATTATTTATGATAAGTTAGTTATGAATTTTTTGTAAGTAAAATAAAATTCAGAAAATTATTGATTATGAAAAGAATTAATTTTAGGAATGTGACATTTCAAAAATGTAGTATTAGGTTAAAACAGTTCACGACACATATAAGCATCAAATAACATTAGGTTAAAACAGTTCATGCCATAAAAAAAAATCTAGTCCAATCTAGTTTATTAGGACCAATTTAATCCAGTCAAATCAAAAACCCATCGATCCAACTAGTCGCTAAAACATTGATAAAAACCGATATCACATTATCAAAAAGTAGCTAATGCACACCCACCCTTCCTATGACAATGGTCGCTTACGGCGATGTATTCAACTCCTTGCACGAGTCACCCAGATTTTTGGTCATAATTACAACCAGTTTCGTTCACGTGACAAACATTTCATAAAATTAACTTTTATTTTTAATAATTTTTCAAAGTAGCTAATAATACGGCAATACCGTATTCGGCCGCCTATTTGTTTTCTCTCCCTCGGGTCAAAATTAGGGAACATTTTGTAGGCCGCATAAAGAATACCAAATGTCAAAGTTATTTACTTTCAGCAAGATCAACGGCTATAACGCCTTTACCAGCTGTCAATGTTATCTTTACACTGCACCTCTCCATACGTACACAAAACTCCTCACCCTGTATTTAAGTATTAACGTAGCAGTATTATTTGATCGTTATTATTATTTTCACGTTAGTTGTGTGTACGGATCTATAAACTACTACCAGACAAAAAACTTCATAAAACCATCGAAATCCGCCCTGTAAAATTAAAATCAAAATAAAATTCAACCTAGAGAGAGAGAGAGAGAGAGAGGAGGGTCGCACATGGTCAAATCCTGCTATAAAGAAGATCTCTGCAACATCATAGGTTCTCTACTTGCTTTATCTTCTCTCTATAACAATTTCAGTTGTTCTTGAGGTTTTTTCGGTGTTTAATTTGATCAGCGTTTAGTTGATTTCAGGTAATTACTGTTTTTTTGTTGTTGTTTAGTTTGTGTTTGTTGTTGCTTTTGTTTGATTGTTGTTTTGATTAGAAGTTTGAGTTGGATTTGTGTATGAGGAAAGTAAGAGGATAATGATACTTTAAGTTTTGATTGATTAAAATTTGGAACCTCGAGCTGGCAGGAAGCGATTATTTGCCCTAATTTTTTGCCTTTTGTGTTTAGAGATCTCGTATGGTTATTGCAATCATATAAATTAATTTTGTATGATTGCTGATATTAAGATGAGCTAAATGGTGGATGTAGGCCTAAGAATAATGAAACTTAAAGGTTTGATTGAGATCGTAAATGTTGAAATTTCTAAATTTGTAGGAAATTATTAGGGCTTAATTTGTTGAATTTGGTGTTGGAGATCTCATATGGTTATTGGTAGGCTATAAATTCCTTTTAGTTAGTCAATTCAGGATGATGAGCCAAATGTTCAAATAGAGGGTTTGTCAGCGAGCTGCACCAGCTAGCTTATTATTGAAGATACCTGAAAAGGAAAGGAAGATAGAAGCTTTATATAACTCGAAGGATGAAAATCATATAGGTTCCACTGCCTCAAATCTATATCTATTAACATTTGATTAGGAGAAAGTATTTAGAAAGTGTATAATGTGTTTTGGAACCTGCTACAACACTATAGTTTAGCAAATCATTATCCTATATCTACCCACTGCTCTTATGTAAACATTCTTGATTATTGTTGATTTGTTGGTGAATCTTTTTTAATATATATTGTTGACAAGATGCTAAATTGACGTCTTGTATTACTTTTGGTCATGCAGATGCTTTATCATCTGAGTGGTGTCTAAGTGAAATAAAATATACTTTGTTGACTTGGTTTGACTCAAAATGGCTTCTGGTGGAATGGCTCCTGTACCAGCTGGTGAAGTTACTGGCAACTCTATGCTTGTTGATAAACTGCCAAAGGAAATCAATGACATGAAAATTGGAGATGACAAGGTGGAAAAGGTTACTATTTATCGACTTTGGAAAATAAATTATAGAATTTAGGGATAATATATTATCAAGGCCACCCTTTTATCAAAATGGTTTTTAAGGCCACCCAAATATGTATTTGTTTTCATTTATGCCACTTCCGACCAAATTCATACCGAAAAATATGCAACTATAAAAAGAACCTAACTTTAACTCTGTAAATAAAACATGTGAAAGTTTAAGCTATAACTTTTTGAACCACTTATAATAAAATAAAGATTAACTTAAAACAAGGCTAAAAATGGTATTTTTCATTTAAATTGTTATTTGTATCGTTTTAATTTGTTATATTTGTGTTCAATTTTTGCCATCTTATATTCATCTGATGCATACGTAAGATAATTGCTGTTTTGATTTAGGAAATGGAGGCAACAGTGGTGGATGGAAATGGTACTGAAACTGGACATATAATTGTTACTACTATTGGAGGTAGAAATGGTCAACCAAAACAGGTAATTTTATCACTTATCAAGATCTTATCATGTATTTTTGGTCTAACAAAGAAAATTGACTGAATTTATTATTTTATAATTGACTGAAATTGTTGTGTTATTATGCAAATATTTTTTGTTTTCTATTTTTATCTTTTTTTTTAATCTTCTCTAACTGGTAATTCAGACAATAAGCTATATGGCAGAGCGTGTAGTTGGCCAAGGTTCTTTCGGAATTGTATTTCAGGTAAAACTTTTTAAATCGCATTTACTTAATTGTCAATATTTTTCCCAATAAATAAATAAATTTTATAATAATTTCAGGCAAAATGCTTAGAATCTGGAGAAGCTGTTGCAATCAAGAAAGTATTGCAAGATAAACGATACAAAAACCGTGAATTACAGACAATGCGACTTCTTGATCATCCCAACATTGTTTCACTCAAACACTGCTTCTTTTCAACAACAGACAAAGATGAACTTTATCTAAATTTGGTTCTTGAATATGTACCAGAAACAGCTTACCGTGTCACTAGGCATTACACTAAGGCAAACCAGAGGATGCCCATGATTTATGTCAAACTATACACCTACCAGGTTTCTTCTACTTTTTCTTAACATTTTTTTCTTATATTAATTTTTTTAAGTAAATAAACTAATGTGATATTCTTATATGTTACAGATATTTAGATCTCTAGCATATATCCATGCGATTGGTGTTTGTCACCGAGACATTAAGCCACAAAATCTTCTGGTACACTTTTTTTCTCCTTTAAAACACCAAAACCCTAAGGTTTTCTGTTACAATTTAACCAACTGTTTTGCTTTTCAGGTCAATCCTCATACTCATCAGCTCAAACTGTGCGACTTTGGTAGCGCAAAAGTTCTGGTAATTTTTTATATTTATAACTTATTTTTTAATTTGTAATGATAAATTGGTATTACTGGATAATGTTGTGTGTGTGTAACAGGTGAAAGGGGAACCAAATATATCCTACATCTGTTCTCGTTATTACCGTGCACCTGAACTCATATTTGGTGCAACTGAATACACTTCTGCAATCGATGTATGGTCAGTTGGTTGTGTGTTGGCTGAATTTCTTCTTGGACAGGTTCTTTTCAACACCACATTTTCATTTCATTTTATATATATCAGCTATTTAGAATCGGACATGGGTCGACCCGGGTCATGTTTGATCTGTAATGGGTCAAATCTGTAAAATTGAAGATTGCATAAAAGGAAATCGGTCAAATGGGTCGAAAGTCGTTCAAAGTGTACGCCTATACATAAGACCTCCTAAATCAGTTTATTCAAAAAAACAAATCATTAATGTAAAAATATAATTAGTCATATTTGACACACAAATTATTTTGTAATGTTGGACAAAAACTGACTTTGGGTCAACCCGACCTGTTTTGACCAATACCAAATATGACCCTCCCACTTGCTATAGTAGTTGGGGTTTTGTTTTTTGAATTTATTTTACTGTCATTGTGTATTTTTAGCCTCTTTTCCCAGGTGAAAGTGGAGTTGACCAGCTTGTAGAAATCATCAAGGCAAGTTGTCCATCGATTACAAATGACCTGAATCATTTCTTTTATTTTATTTTCCAAAATGAATATATATATATTTATTTGTTAGTTAGTTTATGTATGTAGGTCCTTGGTACCCCAACTCGTGAAGAAATTAAATGTATGAATCCAAACTACACTGAGTTTAAGTTCCCACAAATCAAAGCGCACCCATGGCACAAAGTGAGGCCATATTTATTTATTTGCTATTTTGTGATACTAATCTAATAATTTAGATTTAATTTAAATTTGTTAACATATATATTTGTGTTGCGTAGATTTTTCACAAGCGCATGCCCCCAGAGGCTGTAGATCTTGTTTCAAGACTCCTTCAGTATTCTCCTTACCTGAGGTGCACAGCTGTAAGTACATCCTAATTCTGTCCTGCCTTTTTTTTTTTTCACTTGGCTAAGTTTCTTCAAGGATTAAAAATGCAATAGTTAATAGTTGAGGGTATCTTTTGAAAATAACTTCATTTGTCCCGTGTTATAACAGTTGGAGGCCTGCATCCATCCCTTCTTTGATGAACTTCGTGATCCAAATACCCGTCTTCCTAATGGCCGCCCATTACCACCCCTCTTCAATTTCAAGTCTCAAGGTCAAAACATTTTCCTATTATTATAATTCCATTTTTCAGTTATTCTCATTTTTATTTTTTATTTTTTTGACACAAGCAGAGTTGAAAGGTGCATCTGCTGAACTCCTGGCTAAATTGATACCAGAACATGCTCGAAAGCAGTGTCCCTCTCTTGGGCTTTAGGTTGATGTCAATGGATTAATTTATGTTTAGTTCTAAAATATTTGCTACTTGTTTCTCAAAAGATGACTGTTGACTGTTTGACTTTGGCTGGTTGTTTAAAAACTCACACGATTACTGTTTAATATATGCAACAAGTTATGTTAGGCCTCTCCCAACCCTGTCGGTTATCTTTCCAATATGTAGAGTATGAATCGATTATTGTATAGTGATTTTAACGTGGTAATAAGACATCAAATATTGTAGTGTGACAATAGTGTAATGATATCAGCATGTTAATAAATCACCAACCACCAAATGGCCTTGGTGTTTGCCTCTCATAGTAGATATATCCTTTGGTGAAGTGAGAGCAGAGATGAAAGAGTGTAAGTTAAAAATGGTTCTTCAAGGAAAGGACGCATATTGTATAAGTTGGCGTCAATAAGGAGTGTTGGTGTCATTTCTATAAGTAATTGACGATTGCTGAAACTTTTGATAAAACATAAGGTGATTAAGGTCCATCTTTATAATTTTATCTTAAACTTGACATACTCATTATATTGATAAATATTTACAATATTGTGTTTGATATAAGATAAGTTGTTTCCATATGGTTGATTTCGTATTTAATGCTTTATATATATAAGTTTAGTTTTAATTGATTTGCAAATTTAAAAGAAATTATTATAGAAAGTGTAATTATTATAAGTTTGAATTGGTCTTTGATAATAAACGTACAATAATAATTGATGAGAGAGAAAGACATAGTGATGAGTGTGTGAGAGAGAAAAGTAGAAAAAAAGTTGGTGTCAACTGTCAACATATTCTCTCTCATGATAAAGTTCTTATTTCTTTTTAAAGTTTTATCCCAAATAAAGTTTTTATTTTCTAAATTTGATGAGATTTACTTATTAAAATAATATATTTTATACAATGACTCATCACTAACTATATATTTCTCTCCACACTAACCTTATAGTTTAATTAAAACTACTATCAAAGACATATGATAGGATGAAATGAGTATATAATAAGAGTTTTGTTAACTGGTACCTTAAATAAAGTTAAATTGGTATTTGATAATAAACTTACCATTATAATTGATGAGAGAGAAAGAGAGTGTGGTGAGTGCATGAGAGAGAAAAGTAGAAAAAAAAAGTTGTTGACACAGAGTTTTGCTAATATATACCTTACTATGAGTTAAAGATATATATTAATTACTTTACCATTTTTCACTTTAATTAACTTATATAAATGTCCTTTCCTGATTATACTGAAAATGGTTTTTTTAGAACACAAATAATAAATAATAATTAATACTTCATCTGATTCAAAATAATTGATACATTTTACGTTTTATGATTTTTGAGACAAAAGATTATAATGAGGGTTAAATTAAATTAATTGGATGGTTAGTGAGAATGAGTCCCACAATTTTTGAATAAAGTAAGGTTAATGATGTTTAAAAGTAAAAAGTAAGGGTATAAGGGTTATTTTACTTTATAAAGTAGGTACTTAGTGGATGTGAAACCCACTACTTTTTACCAAATAAAGTAAAATTTTAAAGTATATCACTTATTTTGAATCACCCATATATAAAAAGTGTATCAGAGGAAATATTAACTTACAAAACTAAACTATAAACAAAATTTAAATTTTATTTGATACTGATTAAATAACAAGTAACCCATTTCATAAACCTTAGACTTTAGGTAGGTTTTAACAAATCCTTCAAACAAAAACTATTGATCAGTTTATATACACCCATTCAGTTATAGGTAGTTACCTTGTAACTAATTTTATATTTTATATAAAATATATTAGAATATATATTTTGGTTTGTTTGAATATTTTTACAAACCAGTAATTCTACCTGACAAGGCGCGTGTAAGTGCGTGATCTTCTTTTCAATATGAGAGAGAGAGAGAGAGAGAGAGAGAAGACTATTAGAGCATCCCCAATGATTAACCTCATAAAAGCTTATTAGTTTTGCCACATCAACATTCCACTAACAAAAAACCTTTTCATAAATGACATCTCCAATGGTTAACCTCTCCAAAAGCTTATTCTTTTATAATATTTATAATCTACCTTTATCTATCTCAAATGTTTTATAAATACCCCTATATATAATTTGACAATTTTTTTGACATCTTACTAAATATTATATCTTTTAAAATGTCTAATACAAAAATATTATACTAATTGACATTAAATATTATATAATTTATTTATTAAGTATCAAAAATATAATAAAGAATTTATATATAACAAATCTAAGGTTTAAATTGAAATGTTATTAAATATAAGGGGTTAAAAATGACAAACATTAAAAGATGGTTAAAAGGTTAGTAGAGAATAAGTCTTTGCAATAAGCTTTTCAAAAAGCTAGGCATTCCAATGGTAAAAAGTCTTTCAAAGACTTATTAGAATAGTAATAAGCTTTTGAAAAAGCTACCATTGGAGATGCTCTTAATTTATGCTTTGCTCGTGACAAATATTTCGTCAAAAACTCTCCTCCTCTCTCTCTCTCTCGGCGAAAGAGGCAGGAATCAAAGCTCGGAATGTGTAAGCTTTTTTACTTGCTTTGTCCTGTATTGATTGAATCAATTTTCTCAATTTCCAATTTTTAATTATCGATTTCTAGTAGTCAGTTGCCGATGAATTTCCCCCAATTTTTATTTCACACCTTTTGATTATTTTCTTCTTCCTCATTTGATGTAGCTTGTGTCGCTGGAAGTGCATTTTCAAATTAGTTTCAAAATCGCTGTGATTTTAGGCTAATTGAGTAAGTAATTTTCAAATTAGTTTAATTTAATTTTTTAATTTCAATTTTGGCTGTTTCGCGAATGGTTTGATAGTTAGTTGGTGGATTAATTGTTGGAAGCAGATTACTTGAAGCTGACTAGGGTTTTAATTTTATAAACTTCTAGTTTTTTTGGTTCTAAGAGATGAAACTGTGTCCTTTTGCTTGCTGAAGGCACATTTTTTGCACTGTTCGATAATGCATTGATTTTTTTTTTATAAAAAACTGAATTAAATAACTGTTTCAACCTTGATATCTGTTAACATACATTCCGTGATGTTTGGTTCCTCAATGATGTTAATAAGAGTTTATTAATTTCCAGATTTTGCCAGTGTGCCTCGGGAGGATTTAGGGGGTGTTTGGATGTGCCTTTTCCAAGTGATTATTTCAATTTGAAGAATCTGATAATAAGTTGATTGACAGTTTGAGGTATTAAATTTTTTTCATGTGTTTATTATTATTTTTCGTCAGTTTTACCTGATTACCTTTAAATTTATTTCATAGACCAAAAGTACACCAATAAAACATATGCACAGCATGATAAAACATGACCAAAAGTACTGCTATAGTGCTATACCTTACATGCATCACAATCTTTTGTTGTATAAACTGCACTAATTTTGCATTCAATCTTCACCTTTTACAGATTGAGAGATTTACTTGAAGAAGACTAAACCCTACAAAATAATGGTACTTTTTTTCTAATACCATCTTATAATAGTGTTTGTTATTAATAATGTTTTATTACTTAATTTTAATTTTTTCTTTCTTATTTTATGTGATTTAACTTTTATAGAATGGGAATGCTTCTGGTGATGATTATGAGGATATTGATTGGGATACTGAAGATGAACTTGAGATCCAAAACATTGCTCCATCGAATTGTTCAAATTTGGTAGCTCAGAATGTTGAAACTGTTGTTAGTAATGGGGAGGTAAATTATGAACATTTTGGTTACTAATAAAATATGTGATTTTGAATAATTAGAATCAGATAATCAGTTGTAATTGAATGCATTTTTTATGAGATAGTGTTTTTGTTTGCTTTTGCTGTTTAAAGCTGTTATTATATTAGATTTTTAAGTTTTTAATTCTGAACACTGTGAAAAACTCAAACAAGGAGTTATGTTATGTGAGATTAGAGTAAACTGTAAAAGCATATCAATTTAGGTTGAAAGGTGATAAAATGAGTGTGTCGACCCGTTTGCTTTTATAGCTATTTTTTTTGTTTTTCCCATATGACCCGTTTTTTATAAAATACAACCCAAGTTGACCCGTTTCTTGTAAATGCAATGAAATTGCCACCTTTATCTTAAACAGTACTCAAGGCATGCAAAGAACTACCTTTTTTCATTTCTCGATTCAACACTCAAAATACATGTTTTATAATTTGTACATTATTATATTGTAAATATTGGATCTTTAGTTATATTTTTTATTTATTATAAGAACTTGGATTACACCTAACTTTATATTTTTTCATCTCAAGGCGAGCACATCAGCGGGTCCCTCAAACTCCAAATTGGTCCAGCATTTCTTAGGCATGGGGTTTACCGAGCAATTGATTTCAAAAGCAATAAAAGAAAATGGTATATAATATATATTTAATCACTTAAAAATATATTTTAATTAACCAAAATAACATACTTTACAAGTTTGTTCTTTAACATATGTAGGGGAAACCAACACAGAATCAATACTTGAAGCTCTACTGACATACTCGGTATTTTAACATTATTTCCAGAAACATAAATCAGTAAACTTTTTAATTAATATTTAAGTTAATTTAATTTATATATTACAGGCTCTTGACCCTGATGAACTGAATGTATCCTCTGAGCAACGAGCATGTGTAGATAATGGTAATGGTAATGGAAATGATCAACTGTCTTCAGATTATGATCAGAGCATTCTTGATGATCTTTCTGAGTCTGATAGTTGGTCTGGTAGTGGTTCTGAAATACCTGTAAGTATATTCTTTTTTTTATAGGTGCATATATATTTATAAATTTTAAAAGTGGCTAAATTGGTTTGTTGGACTGGTTAACAGGCCGGGTTGGGTTTGGTTGACTTTCTATTTTTTCAATAAAATGATGTTGGAGGTATTATATGTTAAAAATAGATTTTGGGCAATATTATTCTTATTATATCTATTGTTTTCTTTTTCATTGTTGTTAGAAATAGAATTTCTGTAAACAAAATCCGAATCAACTCATTCATACTTTGTTAAATATAACCGTGTTCTTATGTGCTTAAGATTAAATATTCACAATTAATATTTATTCATTTATTACCGTTGAAATATTTAATTAAAATAAAATTGTGAAATAAATCTTGATATTTAAAATGTATCTGAAGCAGGAAATTAACAGCTGTTTGCCTGCACATGAGAAAGCAATACGATCTTTAGCAAATATGGGGTATAGTATAGAAGAGGCTTCTGCAGCCGTCGATAGATGTGGTAAGTATTTTATAAAATTCTTTTATATGTTTAAATTTAACGCTTTTAAATATTTATAATAAAAAAAGTGCTAAATGACATGAACAAAATATTATATAATTTGATGAACATTTTCAGGTCCTGATGCTACAATCTCAGACCTAACTGATTTTATTTGTGCTGCCCAAATGGCAAAGACAGAAGACGTATTTTTTGAAGAAGAGGTTTTCTTTTCTTCATACTTTAATTCCTGAAATTAAAAATAAAATAAAATTTGTGTATATCTCAGAAGGGACAATTTCTACACATTTACGAAAAAATTGATTAACTTTTGGTACGAAACGATGGGTCTGGTTAAACCGAAACACTTTTTTGTTGCAAAAATATTTTTTTTTTTAAATAATTTTTTGTGTCAAATATGATTACAAAAGATAAATAATTATAATAATAACATGTTATTTTGAATAAAATTAATTAAGGAAGTTTCATGTGTTAAAAATACATTTTAGGCAAGTTTCTACCTGTTTGAACCGTTATCCTTTTAAGCTAATATATTTTTTTTAATTCTACCCGTTTGACCCATTAGAGATAAGTCGATAACACATACCCTGATTTACAAGTAAATGAGCTGAAATTTCCCCCTCTATGAACATCCTACTAATCGCTTTAATAAAGAAAATTACTTTACTAGTAGTTTTGTACTCAAATTCAATAAAATAAGTTGTTTATAAATAACTACCACCTAATTATAAAACTAACCCTTTTCTCTGTTTTTGCATCTAATTTCAGAAACCGAAAATTAACCTTAACGGGGTCCTAAAAAAGAGGAAATTATACGAGCTCGAAATGCTGAAAAGAAGAAAACGAAAAGGCCCGTTAACCGAAGAAGAGGAAGTAATCCGTCTTCCGAACCCGATGATCGGGTTCGGCACCCCAACAGACGGGCTCATCACAACCCACAGAAAATTACCCGATGCAGCAATCGGGCCACCTTTTTTCTACTACGAAAACGTAGCCCTAGCTCCAAAAGGCGTTTGGGACACAATTTCAAGATTCCTGTACGATGTTGAGCCCGAATTTGTCGATTCAAAATACTTTTGTGCAGCTAACAGAAAACGAGGCTATGTTCATAATCTTCCAATTAGTAACCGATTTCCGCTTTTACCCCTGCCTCCCCGGACCATAACCGATGCGTTACCGTTGACAAAAAGGTGGTGGCCCGTTTGGGATAAGAGGACTAAACTTAACTGTTTGCAGACGGTTATTGGAAGTGCTAAATTGACTGATAGAATAAGGAAAGCTTTGGAAAAATGGGGTGATGATCCGCCTGAACATGTGCAGAAATATGTGATTGAAGAATGTAGGAAATGGAATTTGGTTTGGGTCGGGAAGAATAAGGTGGCCCCACTTGAGCCCGATGAAGTTGAGATGTTGTTGGGCTTTCCAAGAAATCATACACGAGGTGGTGGGATTAGTCGAACCGATAGATATAAATCTCTTGGTAACTCCTTTCAGGTAATTATATGTCTTAAACGGGTTAAATGGGTTGAAAGTCACCTAAAGTCTAGTTTTAATTGCATACAACCTCAAAATTTTTTAGGGCAAGTGATAAAACATGATTACGATATATGGTGATAACATTTTGTTAATTTTAACTTTTTAAGGTTTGTTTTGGTAATATAATTTAATTAAGGTTTGTTTTGGTAATTAAAAGTTTTGAGGTGGTCTACTTTGGTAATTGAAGTTTTTTCTAGTTACTATCTGGTAATTAAAAAAAATGTCTTGTTCTATGTGGTTATTAATTTTTCACGTTTTTTAATGCGATAATTACCCATGTAGGCTGCTCAGAAACTTGAATTTACCAAAACGAGCCTTAAAAAGTTATAATTACCAAAAATGACCACTGTGTAAAGTATATTAACTTAGTAGTGTTGTTTTTTAAACAAATTAACACATTGAATGTAAGTATTAATATAATATAAAAAAAAGGTTAATTGATCAACCTGCCCATAAGATGATTTTTTAACCACTTGTTCTGTTTTATATTTTAGCTATTGTTTTTAAATATGACCTCTTTGTCCTGTTATCGGTCAAATATACCCTATATTCACATAAACATAGAGGTATCAGTTTTGAGTCACTTACCTATAAAACAAATCGATTTGGGTTGCAAATGGGTCAACGGAATCAAAAGTTTCCCATGCTGACTCATCACATCCTTGACTCCATCTTACAGGTGGATACGGTTGCATACCATCTCTCTGTGCTGAAAGACATTTCCCCAAAGGGAATAAACATGTTATCCCTCTTTTCGGGCATTGGGGGTGCTGAGGTGGCACTTCACAGGCTCGGCGTCCCTTTGAAAAACGTTGTGTCAGTTGAAATTTCAGAAGCAAACCGAGATATTGTTAGAAGTTGGTGGGAACAAACTAACCAAAAAGGGAAACTTCATCACTTGGCTGATGTCCAACAACTAAATGGGGACCGGCTTGAAGAATATATGGCCTCATTTGGTGGCTTTGATCTCATTGTAGGTGGCAGCCCGTGTAATAATCTAGCTGGCAGTAATCGGGTCAGCAGAGACGGGCTGGAAGGCGAACAGTCTTCGTTGTTTTATGATTATTTTAGGATTTTGGATCTGGTTAAGTGCATTATGAATAGACAACAATGATTTGTTGATTCTTGAGCTTCATGGTTAGATTGGTGGTTTAATTTATGTTTGACTTTATATGTGTTTGACTTTTTCGATTAGGAAGTTGGGACTTGTTATAATGAATGCTTAGCTGCAAATGCAGCAAGTTTCTGAATTGTGTGTTTTTTTTTAAATAATAATTATTGTTATTTCCTTAGAATAAGAATGTGATTTGAATTTACTTTTCTTGGTTGAAATTATTGATTATACATGGTAAAATCAGTGTTTATGTATGAGTAATTTGGGAGAGTTGTGGAAATATGAAACGAACCCTCAATAGTAGGATTATATATTAGTAAATGAAAAATAGCTAAAATATTATAGTATGTGAGCAATACATACAATATAAATGTTGTAAAGTGTTGTTTGGTAGCATCTGAATGATTAATATCTGAATGATGCAGAGTTCTGAATGATTTAAACTTCCCTGCCCGATTAAGAGGCAGAACATCTTCAATTTTTTATTCAGAAGCTGATTAATAGGCATTAGCAAACGTTCTGAATCTATCTTATTAAGATACTGTCATCTTAACTGAATCATTAAGAGGGTTACTAAACATACTTTAACTCTTTATGCAACACTTGCGATATGGTAGGATGAAACAATGATAAAAATGAGGGACTACGTATATATATTTAAAAAGGTTAAGGGCTAAATATGCAAATTTTATAAACAATTTAGCACCCAATAACAATGGGATTGGTTTTGAGCGACCATCAATTACCATGGAATTCTCCTTCAATTCCCTTAATCCCAGTACTTTTAGGGTTCTTATGCCACCAGTTATCGTAGCATATGAGCCATGTGACTTCATATTTCTCACCAGGTATTACGTTTTTAATTCTTACAACTTTCAATTACACCGTCATTTGAAAATCATATTATTATGCACTCCAGATGCTTGTGAAAATGCCTTGCAGGATATTGATTTCACCACTTGGCCCTCTTAAATTGATTGATCTAGAAGGAAACTCATTGATTGTTATGATAATGGTAAAACTGTACCCTAATAATTCCCATCATAATGAGTCTGATTATTTAAGTTGCAATAATTTCAAATTGCACATTCAGAGATCTCAACAAGTGTGATTTGATGTTGTTTTTGAATTTCCAGTGTTCACTGATATCTGAATTGCTAGAATTTTGAAGATAGGTGTCAATCTGAGTTATGATTGCTGATATATGCAGCTCACTGGCTGATGGTTTGCACCTCAAATTTCATGTATTTAATCTCCATAGTACACTAATGATGTAAAGCAATGAAAATTCATATATGTGCAATAAACTTTCAATTCTTGTCTGACCTGTTATAACTTGTAAATTCATGACGTAACGGATGACATCATGAATTTATTCTACTTCACCAGTGCATTAGTGTTGTTATTAGTGTTTTACTAATCATATTACAAGATTAGGTATTTACATGAGTAATTGCATATGGATCCGAATTTAATTGATAGAAATTTAAACAAAATTAATCTCCCATTCTACCATATAAGGAAGAAAAATAAAAGCGACTCGTGTTAACAATGTACCTTAACCATTGGATTACATTCTTAATCAACGGTCACAAGTCAATCCCATTTTTAATAACCCTGATTTTATACAAGCATAGCCGGAAGGCGAACATTTCAGAGAAAATTTTACTTACTTTCTTCCTGGCTCTGTTTGTGATGTCATCATACACACATTTCTTTGGTACTTCCGGTCCCGGTGAAAGTTCATCTGAACCAAAAATGGTTAATTCTGCTTTTATGGAATCTGAATCCAATCAAAATTGTCCTAATTTTGTGCAATTTACCACCTCACAGAATCTTGTTTTTGGGTCTCATGATGCATTCAATCCATATCAAGATTCTTTGGCCCGTATGAATGATCGGGTTTCTTTATCTGATGCATCAGAACCATCAGGGTTGCAAAGTGAAATTACTAAAACGCCCCCATTAGCATTGGAAAAATCTGTAGAACAAGAAGTGAAGGGTGGGAAGAACAAGAATGAACAGGTGGAAACTAAAGGTTTAATCATCAAAGCTTGGAGGGATAAACCTCATGCTAGATCCCAATGGAGTGAAGAAGAAGATAGGTAAATTTCATTTTTTTCTATTTTTTAATTTAGTTTAATTTTGGATAAATTATTTTCTGTTTGTTTTGTGTTTTGAAGTTGATTATTTGATTATTGCAACTTGAAATTGTGAAAAATTAAGTTAATTATTATTATTTGGATGGATATATTCTGCTTTTACTTGTGTGATTATCTAGGTATCAAATAATCAGTTTCATACCACTGCAAGAGTACTGATTGTCAAACTAGAAAATAAAAATTACCTATTTACCCCTTTAAAATCTCTTTCGTTTTACAAGAATGTCCTTTTTGGTCATTTTATCTATAGTTAATCATAATATTACATAACCACTTTCAAAACATAGATCCAAACACCCCCTTACTCCAATTTCTATTTTTCAGGTTGCTTGTGCAGCATATGAACAAGTATGGAGAGAAACACTGTGCTGACATTTCTGAAAAGCTCCCTTTTAGGTGTGGAAAGCAATGCAGAGATAGATGGATTGATTGTTTAAGGACAAATATCATGGTAATATTAATATTATTTATTAAATATTAACTAATTATTCCCGTTATTTATTTATTTAAATTTTTATGGTTCTCTTTGTTATCTGACATGCTTTTTTTCCGGCTTTGGTGTAAATGAAACTGGATACATACTTGGGTTGCCTTCTTATAAATTGTCCCTTAGTTATATGTAAAAAAAGTAAAAAGGAGGACAAAAACGTCAATGGGTCAACCCGACCCGTAGTAAAAAGTGACCCATAACCCGCCCATCTGTTCTACAAATTTCATTTTTTTTTTTATTTTTTTGCAGAAAACTAAATGGTCTGAGGAAGACGACAAATTACTAATTGTGTTACACAAACGATTTGGAAATAAATGGGTAGATATTGCAAGAAATATGCCTGGAAGAAGCAAAAATAGCATAAAAAATCATTTTAATTCCAATAAAAGGAAGGTTACATCATCCAACGGCCGTGACAAAACTAAATCTCTCTTAAAAGATTACATCACAAGTGTAATTAATCAAACCAACATTCCAAAAACACCTTCCGTGGGTGGGGCCCCACTTGACCAACCACAAAACTTGACTATTGACCCTCAAAATGGTCAACCCGTGATGAGCTTGAATGCCCGTTCTTCTTCTTTAACGGGCTCTGGGCTTGATAATAAGCCCGAGGAGTTGGTGGTTGATGATTTTGATTTTGACTTTGACTTTGATTTTGATTTTGACTTCGGTGATTTGCCATGAGTAAATGGAGTTAGAGACGATGAATGGGGTTGATTATATGGATATGGAAATTTTGCGCTTCGAGTTTAGGTAATTTCTTGTGATTTTATTTGAAATTATGAATAAGCTGATGAACTACCTTTAGATCAAACATTACATCTTTTGGGTTTTTAAATTCTGTTGTAGTTTGTGGCTTTTTGGGTGGGAGAAAGAATTGTGAAATAAGGTTTAATGTGTTTTAATTGATACTTTTGTATTTGTTTACATTCAAAAGTCACAGTTTGTATTGTCATTTACATCATATTTGATTGGTTTGTCGCTATTTGCATATAATCTGTGTTAGGGTCAAAATTTTAGTATTATTTTCTAAATAATGTATTTATTGAGTCATAGGAAAATGGAAGACTTTACAGGTTTCACCTTTGTCCCACATAATTGATAAAACAAAATACAAATGGCTTTTCTTATTTAAAAAAGCTTTTCTACTTATTACAATAGCTTTTCTAATTTAAAAATCAAGTTTGTAAAAATTGGTCAGATGTATGTGTATCTAGTCAGTCGACCATCTTCAAACGATTAATTGGTATCAATGGCCATTAATCAGTTTCTAGGCAGGTACCCCGAATTATGATGGAATATATTTAAAAAATAAATAAATATCGGCAATATTCTAACAAAATAACTAAATTAATCATTAATCATGAAAAAATTTAACAATGTTTAAAATAAAAACCAATATTGATCGATTTTGATCAAGTTTGACTTAAGTTGACCAACTTGTCCGGTTTTTCTAGGCGAGTAACCCTTAAGAGGATTAAGGCCGATTAAAATAATAATAATAATCAAGTTTGACTATAGTTGACCGACTTAACTAGTATTCACCAATTTTGACCATATCCGATTAATTTCACCGATTACATAAGTTGCTGATATTCGCTTAGGCTCAATAATCGGCCGTCTAGACCGATATTTACATCATTGTTAAGAAGTTATCGGATTTGCCAAAAAGGTGGTTGAGGACATTAAGCGCTTCATTGACTTTGAAAATTTGTGTTTAGTATGATTTGAATTTTAGTTAGATGTTTGATTTGTTTTCGATATCTTTGTTGAATAATCAATTTGCTATATTTTAGTACTCATTCCCATCATCTTTACTACTTCATAAATGAATAACACATGATAGATAAAAGTTTATGTGTATTCGATCGAGTATCAATTAATACATATAACAAGTGATAGTCATCTTTCCTATCAACCAAAAGACATTTGGCATTTACCCCTATTCTTATAGTCGAGTCCTATTGTGTTTAAGATTTATGGTTAAAAATATACAGTATTTGCTATCAATCCGACCTCGATAACAAAGAAAGAATCCTATCTTGTATAAAACCAGACCTAACTAGCCCGAAACGCAGTCCAAATGGTTTGGTTTAGGCTGAAGGGTATGGGTCCACGGGAGTGGCCGGCGTGGTGTACACCTCACACCCCCACGGCGTGGTTATAACTGGAACACCGCCCCCCCCCCCCCCCCCCCCAACGGCGTGGGGGGAGGGCGTGGTGGAAGCATGGAGATGGCCACGGGAGGAAACGGGCCGTTGGGGTTACTTTTTGACATGTGTTGGCTTCTGATTGGATGATAGGTATTTTCTTTTTTATTTTATTTATAATTTAGTGGAATAAAATGGTGTGGTGTGGTGTGGTGGGTATTTCCTAGAGATGATGTGGTGTGGTGGTGGTGTGGTTGCTGAGGTGGCGATGATGTGGCGGGCAAAGGCACCACCACATGTGGTGCCCATACCGGGTAGTCTTAGGACCAACGTCCAAAAACAAGAAAAGAAAACCCGGACCCGATGGTGCCCGAGTCCGAGAGTTAATTTAGTTATTAATTTATTTTAATTTTATAAATAATTCCATATTTGCCGTGGTTTACATTACATATAAACCTCTCAACTCCTGCTCACCGTCTTCACTCAGCCGCACCACCAAACCCTTAACTGTAGCTCCGGTATTTTGATTCGATAACATATATATACGCACAGGTAGCCTTCATCTTCATTCGTTATTTTCACTCATTTCTTGCATGCGTCAGACGAACACACTTTTCGAAAGAAGATATATGTATGTGCCTGTTGTTCCTTTTTGGATGTAATTTCTACTAAAGTGTTTAATTTTTTGTTTGTTGAATTCGTTAGTGTTATTGTGTAACCCCTCTGTTTGCTACCATTAGATTATAATCGTTTGTATAATTCGATATTTGTGTATGGATCATTATTGTGTTATCGTGAAGGTGAATTAGATGTTAGTGTTGGATTTAGAGAGTTTGTTTGTTTTATTGATGTTGCGTATTTCTAAAGCTTCCAATTTGAGACTTGTCCATGCCTAATTTTGATTTCAACATTTGTAAACATGTAACATGCAGGTTTAATCCATTTTATATAGGTTTCATAAATCATAATGCTAAACAGCTCTTCTAATTGAGTGAATTGTTCTAATGTATGTTGTGATTCATTATGGATTCATGTTAAGCAGTATGCATACCACTGGAGCTATCATGGGTTCACTTCAACAGCCTGTATGGATTAAGGAATCTACATTCCTCCCAAAAGGACCTTGTGTCAGTAAGTTTCTGCATCAGGTGAATTTTGGATCACTTAAACCATGTAAACCATCCAAAATTGAAGCAACCATGGTTACTGGAAGGCCATCTACCCCTTCTGTGCTTGGTATGTATCGACAGTAACATTTTTAATTATATTATATTAATTACATTTTAAAAGATAATAAATTGTTAACGTGTCCAAAGGTAATGGAAGCAGCTTTGCAGACCATGAATTGAGTAATGCTGATCCTGAAGTTAATGAAATTATATACAATGAGAAACAACGACAGTTTAAAAGCTTAGAGCTTATTGCATCTGAAAATTTTACATCACGAGCTGTTATGGAAGCAGTTGGTTCATGTCTTACTAACAAATATTCTGAAGGACTTCCCGGAAAAAGGTGAATTATATGATAATTTTGTTGATGTTTATATATGTAATATTATTCGTATTGATTTGGTAAATATTTGCAGATATTATGGTGGAAATGAGCACATTGATGAACTAGAAACACTTTGTCAAAAGAGGGCTTTAGCAGCATTTCATTTAGATGAAAATAAATGGGGTGTAAATGTTCAACCATTATCTGGTTCGCCTGCTAATTTTGAGGTTTATACAGCTATTCTTAATCCACATGATCGTATAATGGTGAGTTTTGGTGTTAATTTTCTGTTTTCTTTTATATGTTTAATAATGTACGAAGTATATGATTTTAATTTGTTTAACTTAGGGATTGGATTTACCTCATGGAGGACACCTGTCTCATGGATTCATGACTCCCAAACGAAGGGTTTCAGGAACATCCATATATTTCGAATCTATGCCTTATCGTCTTGATGAATCTACAGGTTCTTTAATTCTTACAACTTGTTTTAATTAAATGATTGGATTTTGGGTTATATATCTTAATATAATATGTAACAATTGTTTAAAACAGATTTGTATTTTTTAACATCTGTACAGGCCTGGTTGATTATGACATGCTTGAGAAAACCGCAACATTATTTCGACCAAAACTTATAATAGCTGGTGCTAGTGCTTATCCCCGTGATTTTGATTATCCTCGTATGAGAAAGGTTTTTTTTTTTTAATTTCCTTTTGGGATGTTAGTTGGTCGACTAAAAAAGACAATTTTTTATATGGTTGAGATTACAGATTGCAGACTCTGTTGGGGCTTTTCTGATGATGGATATGGCTCATATTAGTGGACTTGTTGCTGCTTCTGTGGTTGGCAATCCTTTTGAATATTGTGATATTGTGACAACTACTACACACAAAGTAATATTATTAAATCTTATTTCTTAATTGTTTAAAATTTAAATATCCCGAGTATTATAATTAAATAATCTCGTTTCTTTTGTTTACAGTCTCTGCGAGGGCCTCGGGGTGGCATGATATTCTTCAAGAAAGATCCTGTTTTGGGTGTCGAATTAGAATCCGCCATCAATAATGCTGTTTTCCCGGGTTTACAGGTTAGTTCCAAATTCTTATTTTCTTATATATATTTTTCTGTTAACCTTTTTTTATATATTTTTAATTAATTGTTATGTTAACAGGGTGGTCCACATAACCATACAATAGGAGGACTTGCAGTTTGCTTAAAGCATGCTCAGTCTCCAGAATTCAAGGCTTACCAGAACCAGGTTTTTAATTTTTCAAATCTTAATTTATTAAAAATCAGAATTTTGACTTTTTCTGACTGGTCAAACATGGCAGGTTGTTGCAAATTGTCGGGCTCTTGCTAAACGATTAATGGAGCTAGGATACACATTGGTTTCTGGAGGGAGTGATAACCACTTGGTTCTTGTGGATCTCAGACCTTTGGTTAGTTATTTCTACTTAATTACTTATATTTGGGTTAAATTTTGTTTGAAATGGGCCAAATGTTGAATGCAGGGTCTTGATGGTGCTAGGGTTGAGAAAATTCTTGATCTGGCTTCTATAACCTTGAACAAGAACTCAGTACCAGGTACTATTTCAACCCATTTATATGAAAACAGTTAATTCGGGTTGTTTTTTTTATTTCAACCCATTTATAGAACTTTGAGTGTGTATTTGGATTTGAATGTGATAGGGGACAAAAGTGCACTAGTGCCAGGTGGCATACGTATCGGGTCGCCAGCTATGACAACTCGTGGATTTACAGAAAAAGAGTTTGTTTACATTGCCGACTTCATTCATGAAGGGGTGCAACTGACACGTGAGGTCAAACAAGCGGTTTCCGGGTCAAAGCTTCAGGATTTCATGAAATTTGTAGTTTCTTCAGATTTCAGCTTCACAGATAAAGTTTCAGATCTGCAAAAGAGAGTTGAAGAATTGACTACTAAGTTTCCTATCCCGGGTTTGTGACTGAAACATTTACGCATTTAGGATAAAAGTGATCATCACTAGTTGTTGGATGTTGGTTTTTTTTAAGAATCTTGAAACTTTTTAATCAAGGATTTTGTAACTTAAGATCTTGTTTTAATCCCCCAAGAGGTTTATGTTGCACATCGGTTTGTATTGTTTTTATTTGCATAGAACTGGATCCTAACTGAAAAGTGAAAAGTTTGGTCTTTTAGGATTTGAAAACCACTTAAGTTGGTTTTGGCTAACAGTTTAGTTATGGTTAATTCGGTTCGGTTTGTACAAACCGAATAAGCATCAATGTTCATTTGAGTTCATATTTTTGGGCTTAAACCCAATGAAAATAATTTCAAGCCTTGTTTTGCATTTGTAAGATAGCCAATTATGTTGAAATGTGGGAATAGCCTACTTAGTTCTGAACTTGTAAAATATATTAAAATTAAATGAATACTTAATCCGATTCAAATTAAGTGATATATTGTTAGTTTTAAGTGATATATTGTTAATTTTACGATATTTTAGTCAAAATATTATATTGAAGGATAGATTAAATTGGATAATTAATGAAGGATACATTCCACACATTATGAATAAAATGGGGTTATTGATATTTAAAAGCAAAGATAAATATAAATGACTTATTTCACTATATTATTCGGCAGGGGGATTATGAGATTTCGGAGTCTTGGTTCGACCAAGCCACTAAGTATTGGAAACAAGTTATTCTTTAATGTCCCGGCTATTCACGGAATGTGAGAAGCAAATGATTAATCATATGCTTCTGGAAGAAATCCAAGATTATGAGAATCATACAAGATAATTAGTGAATGTGAGTCACGGTACTTTTTATCAAATAAAGTAAATTATCAGAGTGTATCCATATTTAGATACATCAAAAAATATAAAATATGTCACTTACTTTGAATTATAGGAAGTATAAAATTTCCATTTTTAAAAATTGTACTCAAACGCATATTTTAAAATGACAAAAAATATACTCCGTAATTCATTAATGTTATTAAAAAATAATCATTCGCAACTTTTGATGAAACCCTTTTACTTCCTCCTTTTTTGATACAAATTAGTTTTCATGTTTTTTGAGGCAAATGATTGTAATGAAGGTTAAATTAGATTAAATTGGATAGTTAGTGAGTGAGGGATTCCACATAGAGAATTGATATTGGTACCAAAACTTTTAATAGTTATACCACACTGTACAGATTTTATAGCTAACTGTACAAGTATGTTATGCATTAGTTGTGGTACATACATTAAAAGTTGTGGTAGAAAAATCACCCCCTTTCCACATATTATGATGAAAGTGAGTTTAATGATGTTTAAAAATAAAAGTAGAGTAAATGAGTAATTTCACTTTATTAAAAGAGATAGTTAGTGGGTATGGGTCCCACTATATTTTACCAAATAAGGAAAGTTTCAAAGTGTATCACTTATTTTAAAACATCCTAAAATAGAAAGTGTATCATTTATTTTGAAACGGATGAAGTATAAATTATTAGTGTGTCTTAAGGATTGTTTATTTCTAACTTGAGATGGTTTATCAAATTAAATTAAATAATCATCATAAGTTCATAACAATATAAGATCGGAGGCTATTTTAATTAGGGTGATAATTTTTGACCCGACATGAAACCGACCTGAAATCGACACGAAAATAAATAGGTTTGGGTTGAGGTAAAAAATAATTGGGTCAGTCTCGGGTTGACTCGACTGACCCGTTTATTAAACAAGTTAGGTTCAGGTCAATGATAATTTAAATGGGTCGACCCGTAAACCCGTTTAATTATTAAAATATATTTAAAGAATTTATATTTAGTTTATAATTTACTAGTTTAAACGTAACTAACAGTTAGATAAAAACTAAAAAGACTACATAGTAATGTGTTATTTTGGTATTTTGTTATGAATTTGTGGAATAATAACAACATGTATGACCTATTTGACTAGTTTAACCTGTTTGACCTGCTAACATGTTTAACCCGTTTAATTAAACAGGTTATATGGGTCAGGTTCGGATTGAAGGTAAACAAGTTAGGGTTGAGATATCTGACCCGTTTATATAAACATGTCGGTTTCAGGTTTAACATTTCTGACCCGTCAACCCGTGAACGCGAACCCGCCAACCCGAACCCGACCTGGATTGCCACCCCTAATTTTAATTCAAAATTTCAAAATGAAAATAAAAATCCCTCATTTTCATTTTTTTTCAATTTCATTGTAGTAAAAAAAATGCTATTCATGTGCCCCCCTTTGTTTCACTGGCGCTAAAAATCTTAAACCCTAAACCCTGTTCAGTAAACCTTTCACCATCGCCATGGCTTCGGTGGCGATAACCAGAAAAAACCACCTCCTCTCTTCTCTACTCCACGGAATCCGATGCCGAACCTCATCTTCCCGTCGTGCCATTACCGCCGGTCGCCTCAGCTTCTCGTCGTCACCTTCCACTTCACCGGTCGATACCGAAATCCCCGTTTCCAGAACCAAAATCCTCGAAACATTTAAAGAGGACTTCGAAATTGGATCAAGCTTAATCACGTTAGAAACAGGGAAGATCGCTCGGTTCGCAAATGGAGCAGTTGTATTAGGCATCGATGATACTAACGTTCTGTCCACCGTTTGCTCAGCTAAAGGCGACGGTGTTCGCGACTTCTTACCTCTTACTGTACGTATTCCTGCATCGATGCAATTATAAATTTTAATGTCTGTTCACATTTTGACCACATATCAAATCAAATACATATATAAATAAATATGAACAAAAGGGAAATTAAACTTGTCTCACTAATTAGGGCTCAAAATCTCTTCATCAGACTCTCTAAATGCTACTACAGTACTGCTGTTAACCTGAAAATCCATCAATTGAGGAAGATTTTGATTGTTTTCTATAATTATGATCTTGCATTGTCTTAATTTGTGGATAATTTTAATGTGCTTTCAGGTTGATTATCAAGAGAAACAGTTTGCTCAAGGAGTAATTCCAGGTACATATATGCGAAGGGAAGGTGCTCCAAAAGAACGAGAACTGTTATGTGGACGCCTTATTGATCGACCTATACGCCCACTTTTTCCAGCTGGATTTTACCATGAAGTTCAGGTATTTGTCATATAACACAAAAGCTTGTTAGGTGTTTCCTTTTGTAGGTTTTGTTTATACATTGATTTGATGTTATTGGGGTGTTTTTATAGGTGATGGCTAGTGTGCTTTCTTCAGATGGGAAACAAGATCCAGATGTAATGGCGGCTAATGCTACATCAGCTGCTCTTATGTTGTCTGATATACCGTGGGGTGGGCCCATTGGAATGATACGTATTGGCAGAATTGACGGCCATCTTGTTGTAAATCCAACCATGGATGAAGTAACAATCTCTCTCTCTCTCTCTCTCTCTCTCTCTCTCTCTCTCTCTCTCTCTCTCTCTCACACACACACACACACACACTGATTTGTATTATCTAATTTATTTAATGGTGGATATTACACAGCTTAATCTGAGTGATCTCAACCTTGTATATGCCTGCACAAAAGACAAAACTTTGATGTTAGATGTACAAGCACACGAGATTTCTGAAAAAGATCTTGAAGCTGCATTTAGGTTTGCTCATCCTGAGGTAAGTCAACAAGATTTGTCCATAAAAACCTGCAAACATTTCTTGGAACCTAAATGATGAAGTTTTAATTATATTTAGGCAGTTAAATTCATCGAGCCTCAACTGAGACTTGCTGCAAAAGCGGGAAAACAGAAGAAGGAATATAAACTGTCTTTGGTGTCAGAAAGAACAATTGATAAGATCCGTAATTTGGCTGAAAAACCTATAGAAGCTATTTTTACTGATCCTTCATATGGAAAGGTATTATATTGCTAAATATGTAAATTCAATATTCTGTTATTTTATTAAGTATTTGAATTTTTCAAGTAGTAACTAACTAGTCGTTTAAGTCTCTTAATCAACTTTTAAATTACTTATGGGCCATATGCTGGTTAAAAAGGTGTCACTTTCTTTCTATTTGTGGTAAAAGTTGATATTTTATGCAATGTAATACTATATTTTATTAATTACATGCAGTTTGAGCGTGGGGAAGCTTTAGATAAAATTACACAAGATGTGAAAGGTGTTTTAGAGGAAGAAGGCGATGAAGAAAGCTTAAGGGTTGCATCAAAGACAGTTGATACAGTTAGAAAGCAGGTGAGATTAATTCCCAACAGATCATATATCTTAAAGCTCCCTCTCTGACCATCATTTTTAGGGAAATTAATGATCTTTTTTAAAAAAATCAATAAAAATCGTATCTTTTTTTGTGGGAATTATATGTATTACAAGTACGTGGAAGAAATATCTACCTGTTGAGTGTTTTTGTGAGTCAATCTTTGTTATGTTTACTTATGTAATTTTGTAGTTTTTTTAAGTTAAAAATAAAAAAATAATAATAATTTATTAGGTTGTTCGCAAAAGGATAATTATTGAAGGATTTAGGCTTGATGGAAGGCGTCTTGATGAAGTTAGACCTTTATACTGTGAAGCTGGTAACTTACCAGGATTACATGGATCAGCCCTCTTTTCACGGGGAGATACCCAGGTTATTTTTATTAATTATTATTAAATCTTTATTATAATACTTTATAAAAAAACAATATTTAAATTCATTATTCAGGTTTTATGTACTGTTACCCTTGGTGCACCTGGAGATGCTCAACGTTTGGATTCAATTGTGGGCCCACCAACCAAACGATTTATGCTTCACTATAGTTTTCCACCTTATTGTATTAATGAAGTTGGGAAAAGAACTGGTTTGAACAGGCGTGAAGTTGGACATGGTCAGTTTAATATATTAAAAAATAAATTAAAAGTTTGCTTATTATTTTTTTTAAATTTTTGTAGGCACTCTTGCTGAGAAAGCTCTTGTTGCTGTATTACCTCCTGAACCTGAATATCCATATACTGTCCGAATTAATTCTGAAGTTATGGGATCTGATGGTTCTACATCCATGGCAACCGTTTGTGGAGGTATACTATATTAACCTTCTAGAATAATAATAATAATAATAATCAAATTTTCGTTATTTTTTAAAATTTCTGATATTTATTCTCCCATTTCATATTATGGGGGCGTTAATGGAATTTCCTTTTTGTATTAATTTAGGGAGTATGGCTTTAATGGATGCTGGTATCCCTTTACGAGACCATGTTGCTGGTCTGTCAGTTGGGCTCATTACTGAGGTTGATTCAGCAACCGGTACTGTTAATGAGTACCGTATATTAACCGATATTTTGGTGAGTTTTTTTATTTATTTACTCCCTCCGTCCCACAAAAAAGTTCCCATTTCTAACAAAACTTTTGTCCCAAAAAAAAATTCTCATTTCTCACATTTGATGGGCTACACATAATAAAATATTATTATTCTTAAGGACCCCACTACTAATATCCACTAACTATCATTCTCTCTCCAATCAAACCTTATATTTTAATCAAAATTAATACCAATGACCCCACCACTAACTACCACATAAAAACTTGTGCCAAGATGAAATGGGAACTTTTTTGTGGGACGGAGGGAGTATTATTTTTTAAACTTCTATCGTGTTTTATTGGCTGAATTAGCATCTTGATAACAATATTATTGTTTTTATTTTTAGGGTTTGGAAGATCATCTTGGGGATATGGATTTCAAAATTGCAGGAACGCGAAATGGAATTACAGCAATTCAATTAGACATAAAACCTGCTGGAATTCCTCTTGATATTATTTGTGAATCATTGGGACCCGCGTATAAAGGTCGATTGCAAATACTTGATCGTATGGAACAAGAAATAAATGCAGCACGTGCTCGAGATGCAAATTCTCCTCGATTAGGTACAAAATATCACTTTTTAATATATAAAATAAATTAATCAGTTTTATTATATCAATATATAATATTTTGTCTTGCAGTTACCTTAAAATACAGCAATGATGATTTACGCCGTTTGATTGGACCACTTGGTGCCTTGAAGATTAAAATTGAAGAAGAAACAGGTCTGCATTAGTTTGACAAAGATTAATAGATATATTTTAATCCAATTAATTACTTATTATAATAATTCTTTGGTTTATGCATAATTTGCATGTATGTTCTTTTAGGTGCTCGGATGTCTGTGAGTGATGGGACACTAACTATAGTTGCTAAGAATCAATCTGTAATGGAAAAAGTGCAAGAAAAGGTATCTTTTAAAATAAATCAAAATGATAAATATATAATATCTTGTAAATCAAAATAAATGCTATATGATCCAAAAAAAAGTAATTTATTTTTATTTTTTTCAGGTTGATTTAATAATAGGGCGAGCAATTGAAGTGGGAGGTGTGTACAAAGGAATTGTAACTTCAATAAAAGAATATGGAGCTTTTGTGGAGTTCAGTGGTGGTCAACATGGTCTTTTACATGTTTCTGAATTGTCACATGAACCGGTTAGTGCCAATTTTGACCTATTTACTTATATTTTGGTCGATCAGGGTTATGTTTAATCTCTAACATATCAAATGTGTAAAATTAGCCTAAAAAGGAACGGCTCAAATTGGTCATAAGTTGCCTGAATCATATTTTACCAGATAAAACCTCCTAAATTATGTTATTTAAAAAATAGATGATTGTTTGAATAATATACTTTTTGTAAAAGGTTCGGGCCCGCACCAAAAGACCTGTTACACATTTCTAATGGTTTTTAATTGTGAATGGGACATATTTGCATGTTGGTTGACTTTTTAATGAATATTTGTAGGTATCCAAAATTTCAGATGTGATTTCAGTTGGACAACAACTTTCTTTAATGTGTATCGGGCAAGATCTTCGTGGTAACATAAAACTATCTCTAAAAGCCACTTTACCTCAAAGAACCAAAAAATCTGATGTGGGCCCTCCAAAACAAAAGCCTGATGACTCACCAAATCAAACTGAAAACCAAAATCACAAAGTCAAAGTCAAAGATTTACCCGAAGATACAACTAGCAAGACTAAATTAAACTCAACATCACCGATTGTGATTCGTAGTGCTGTTGAGTGTGATGAAGAGGAAAAATCAGCCCGTTTGGGCTCAAGTTCAAAAGATGACAGCAAACCACAAAAGGTTTCAACATTAAAATCTTCTAAAAAGTACAAAAACTTAAAATTTCTAACAAATGAGCTTAATGTTGGTTCATCTGATTTGGGCCCAGTTTCATGTAAGACAAAACCGTATCTACTGACTGAAAAGAAAACAAAAATTGGGTCTAGTTATACAAATTCTGATGAAGAAGATGACGAAGATAACAAACATACAAATGAAACCCTAGCACAAACTTTAATTCATTTAGATGATCAAGAAACGAAAGTTGAGGGACCAATTGATGCAAAAAAACTTAAACTTGGAATGAAAGTAACCGCAAAGATTCTTCAAGTACGTGCCCGTGGATTAGTGCTCGATTTGGGTGGTGGAGTTAACGGGATGTACCGATTTGAGGTAGGTGAAGCTGTTTTTTTATACTTATAAAAAACCCATGCGCGTTTTCGTCATTTGACACTTTTTTTTATATCAAAATTGGTATAAATGATATAAGATACATAATTAGAGGGCTTATATGAAATTTATAATATATTTGTGGCCTTAATGAAAAAAGTTGAATACTTGGGTGACTACATAGCAAGGCAAGTTAGTAAAATGTGTTGTAATTATTGGTCATGAAGTTTATCAGTTTCGAGATGTTTGTACAATGTGTAAAATGACATTTTTAACCCTGATGTTTGGTTTTGTAGGATGGTGGAAAACGGGAGTTTGAAGTAGGCAATGAGGTACAAGCACAATGTACAAGCTTTACCAGCAAGGGTATCCCTGTAATGTCAATTATGCACGATGATTAGCTATTGCTTTTGAGGTTGTTAGCTTTGTCGGGCAATTTTGAGGTGGCCCGTGGTTAGGGTTAATCATGGAGGGCTCTGATGTCATGGTTTTCGGGCCCTTAAAAAGTTTTTGCCAAAAAATGAGTTATGTTATTTTTAGTATGTGTATCTTTGTTGACTTTTTACGGGTCAAGAAAAAAAGTTCAATTCGGGCAGGGAAAAAACCGCACCCTGAGAAGCCTACCCGTTGAATCTTTATTTTTAAAAATAGGCTACAATTTAAGAACATGTTTATTTTTAAAAATAGGCTACAATTTAACAACTCTGGAGAGCTGATATCATAATACTTTGTAACTTGTCCAAATAAATTTTAGTTATTCTTTAATCGATTAAAATTGCATGTGTTTTGTTGTTTGCTAAATTATAATCATGTAATTTATTTTTTCTAGGTTTCGAGCATTTAATTCTCATAAATGTAAAGGACACGTGTCGTGATCCTATTGAAATTTGTTACGGAGAGAGAGACGGTCATGTATTAGCTCACTCATATATGGTAGGAATCATGGATTTTAACATGAATTTATTAGCTCACTGCTGGATAAAATTCATGTTAAAATTCCTGATTATATTCACAACTTGACATAAAAATCGATCAGGAATCATGGATCAAGAAACTAATGCTTACACAAAAACATATAAAATTAAATCCCTCTATTGATTACATAAATTAAATCAGAATTGCTATCCCGTTAATTCCATTATAAGTTGATTAGAAACGAGATTAATGTCCAAATTATGCTCAAAAAGGGCCAACATATGACACTTTAACAGTTGTAAAACACCATAAATCTCATTTAAATGTGTATGAGTTGCATCTTGAGAATAAAACAAGTGCAACTCATTCCTCACTTCAATCCAACTACACCCCCCATTTTTCTTCACTCCTATTTCCTTCATCAATCTTCTTGTTTCCATAACTTCCACCCATTTTCCGGCCGATGCATAAACATTTGACAACAAAACATACCCACCGGATTTCTTTGCCGCCAGTTCCCGGATCTTTGCCGCCGTTCTTTCCGCCATTTCATCTTCACCATACGTTTTACAACCACTCAAAAGAGCACCCAAAGCGTTGACTTCCGGTTCACACGGCATTGACTTTATTAAATCTTCGGCTTCACGCACTCGTCCCGCTCGTGATAACATGTCAATCACACACGTGTAATGTCTCTCGTTCGGTTTTATTCTATAAATTGTTTCCATTGAATTGAAGTAATCGAGACCCTTGTCAACAAGCCCGCAATGAGAACACGCGAATAAGATAGCTAGAAAAACGAGCTCGTTTGGTTTAATAGTTGTCACTTTTTCCATTTCTTGAAATAGTTCGAGACTCGTTTCTGCAAAACCGTTTTCGGCTAATCCTTGAATCATTGCTGTCCAAGAAACATCGTTTTTTTCGGGCATTTTGTCAAAAACCCATTTAGAGCTTTCAATATCTCCCGATTTTGCGTACATGTCAACAAGTGAAGTACCCACAAAAACGTCTTGATGTAACCCGAGTTTAAAGGCTTTCCCGTGAATGTTTTTCCCTTTTTCTAATGAAGTTACGTTTGCACACGCGCATAAAACGCTTGAAAACGTTGATATATCGGGTTTTTGGCCGGAAACGAGCATATCATTCAAAACTTCAAAAACTTTATCGTATTGTTCGTTTGCTAAAAATCCAGAAACCATGGAATTCCACGAACCGATACTTTTTACGGGTATTTGATCAAATAACTTGTTGGCTTCTTCTAGCTGCCCGTTTGAGCTATACGAGCTAATCATTGCATTCCAACATACAACGTTTTTGTTCTCGATTTTGTCAAAAATCATAAGTGCATCTTTAGGGTTTTCACATGAACCGTATAAGTCGATTAATGAGCTACTGATGAAAACATCATTCGACATTCCTGTTTTTGTGACATGAGCATGGATGTTTTTACCCGACGGTAATGCTTTAAGTGTCGCTAATGCATTAATGACACTTGAAAGACAAGATGAATTCGGGGTAATCCCGTTTTTAACCATTTGGCAAAAGAGTTTAATAGCATCTTCTGAGTGACCTTTTTGGGTGTATCTTGAGATCATAGCACTCCAAGAAACTTCATTTCTTTCAGGCATTTCATCAAACACCTTCCGTGCCTCTTCTAAATCTCCCATTTCTACATACATATCAAGAATTGCTGTCCAAGAAATTACATCTCGATTCCTCATTCGTTCGAAAGTTTCACGAGCCATTTGCATTTTGTTCAACCTTAAACTAAATGTTATCAACGAATTACAAACTGCCACGTCATCTTCAAACCCAAGTTTAACAACCAAACTCATAACGGTAATACCCAATGCAAAATCACCCATTTCCGCACATGATCTTATGATGGTAACAAACGTAACGTTATTAGGCAGTATCCCGGATCTTAACATCTCCAAGAACAACTCAATCGCTTTTAAATGCATTCCGTTTGACAGCAACCCACTAATTGCAGCGGTCCAAGAAATCACATTTTGAAACGGGTTTCTTCGAAATAACCACATGGATTCATCCACCTTTCCACACTTCAAATACCCAGAAATTAAAGCAGTCCAAGAAACTTCATTTCGTTCAGGCATTTCATCGAACAGCTTGCGGGCTCCATCTACATTTCCATATTCAACATTTGCAGATATCAAACAGTTGTGGACAATCATATCAAACCCGTTATAATCTTTAAGTAATTGATTAACTTCTGGTGATTTCCTATGATCTAGATACATGATGAGTAATTTGACTGCTACGTGTTTATGTGACGAAATTCCCAGTTTGTAGAAATGGCCATGGAAGACTTGACCTTCGGTGATCAAACGTTGTTTTGTGCAGTGTTTTATGACTGAAACGCTTGATTCAATGAAACCAATGAAGCTTTTTACTGGGTTTTTTATGACATTGCGAGTTTTGCAAATACTCGCCATTTTCAGAAAAATGCCATGCTCCTACTAATCTACGTATATTTGTCAAATGAATATTTATGATAAATTAAATGAATCTTGAATATAGGAATTTACCTTCCTAAAAAATTTTAATTAGGTAATTTATATAAATATAAATTAATATATTAAGTTCTTATAAATTATGATAGATTAACAACCACCATACTGCCTCGGGCTACTTCAACCCTTATTTAAAAACTACCCAATTTGGCCCATATTACGTATTGACCCACTAACTCGGACTCTGTCCATTTTGCCACTTGCCACGTGGAGTATCATACAAATCTAATCCACAAAAGACATTGCGTCCGACTTTAGATACTTTTATGCAATGAATTGATTTGTTTAGAAAGTGACAAAATAAATTCCAAGTCAATAAACAAATATCTTATAAGGTTGAATATCCTCATTCACTAGACTTGAGATCTACTTATAAATATATGGAAATAAAAACCATACAATTTTTATAAAAATAAAGAGAGATAATTAAAAAAATGACAGCTTTTGCAGTTTTCCGATTGCCAGAAGTGTTTAATCAAGCTATATCGGTTCATAATGATTTGATCATAAAAAACAACCCCTTTCGAGGTATAATTAACCCTTATTATTCATTTAATTTTACTTACAACTTTGATCACACTCTAGCAAATTTCAGTTTTCTTTTTTGAAAAATTAGTTTCATTAGCAGACAGAATTCAGGGGCAAGATCTATTGGTATAAGATGTTGTATGCGAAATTCGGGTAAAAAACAAACAACGGGTCAGAATTATTATGAATTGCTTGGGATTTCTGTTGACTCAAATTCTCAAGAAATAAAAGAATCATACAGGAAATTACAAAAGAAATACCACCCAGATATTGCAGGCCAACAGGTTCATTTCTCAATTCACACGTGTAATTAATTATTACCACGTGTGTGTTTTGAAAGAGATTATGTAGTATTGATTAAGCGGAATCAGATAATTAGATATTATAAAGCCTATTACAGGAGATACCTTTAACTCTTTAAGTAGTAACAATAACATAATTAGTTGTTTGAGTGTTTAATAAATTACACACAAAAAAAACTTTCATATGTGTTGATTCTTTTCTAGTCTAGTCTTTTTTTATCAACTATTAAAATACATTTTTCTTAATTGTGTTATTAACAACGGAATTATGGGCAACATGACAAACCCGAAACCCAAACCCAACCAACCCGATTCCTTATCGGGTCGGGGTTCGGATTAAGATTTTTTATCAACTATTAAAATACATTTTTCTTAATTGTGTTATTAACAACGGAATTATGGGCAACATGACAAACCCAACCAACCCGATTCCTTATCGGGTCGGGGTTCGGTTTAGGATTTTTTATCTCAAACCCAACAGGCCCTACCCGATAAGAACCCTAATCCAACCCAACAACCCGATGGACACCCCTAATAATCACCCTAAGGTGGTTAGTACGTCTAATTTAAGCATGTAAGTCATTTCTGAATCATAAGAGTTATGATTAGCAAAATCCTAATTATTTTATGCATACATTAAAAACTTAGTATTGCGACTTCAAGACCCAATAATCAGATAATTTATGTAACATCGCACACCCCCTAATAATTGTTTTTTTTTAAATAAAGGTTGAAGTCATTTACACAACTTGAAGAAAATTATTGACATTGTGTTTCAGGGTCATGAGCGCACACTTTTACTTAACGAGGCGTATAATGTGTTAATGAAAGACGATTTAAGAAAAGATTATGATGCTTCAATCGGGCATGTAAGAGTATGGTTTGAAGGAGATTCCTTGAACATGGGTTACAGCTCCTGGAATGGCCCGTTTCAACCCCAAGCACTCTTTGTTGATGAAAATGCTTGCATAGGTACTATTTAATAGCATTAAATTCAACATCTTGAGTTAGAAACTTAAAATTGAAGCTCAATTGTCTCATAATATATGGTACAATAGTCATTTGGTGGGTACCATTTACATGGTTTAATAAAAATAAAATGGATCTAGATCAAAGATAGAAATATAAAATTTTGGACCCACTAAATGGTGAAAACACCATAAACAAGAGATGAGTGTCATCCTATCTAAACGGGTTGAGTCAAGTTGAATACCCATCAACACTTTTTTCTCTTTTCATTACAAATTCATAAACAACAAGGATTTGTTATAAATGGTTACATAGACTATTACTAAAATAACGATCCAATGTTTTTGGTTAGGAGTTTGTACAAGCTTGATTATGAACTAATGAATGACTTTAAATTACCCAAATTGGCCCATTTTCACATAAAATATCATCATCTTTAGGGTGCAGAGAATAGCGAGAAATACGTTCATAATGGATGAAAGTATCGGGTGTGCAAGAGTCAATGTTCAGTTTGGAGATGATGACACCAACATTGAGGTAACCAAATGACTTATACTAACACTTTCAAGATACAATTATTATTATTATTATATTATAAAATGAGAAATTAATTACTTGCAACAGGTGGCAGTTGAATCATGACTGTATTCATTGGGTGGAGAGAGAAGAATTAGCTGTGCTTGAGTACCTTAATATGCCAAGACCTAAACAAGGATATGGTGTGTTTGGACAAGGTTGGGAAAGACCACAAAATGTTTTCATGGCAGCACAAACTTTTCAGAAACAGTTAAAACAGCAACAAACTCAATCCCAAACAAAAAATGGTAACTAGTTTTCGTTAAGCTGAATCTAACCCGATTAATTGGAGCGGGCAAATTGGGTAATGGGTAAACATGGCATGTTTAGTTGGGTTGATCCAAAACACTTTCTTATTCTTTTTTAATTAATATATAATTAAATAATGTACTAAAGATGATTATAAAAACTATGTTGCTACAAGTAATCCAACTTTTTCTTAAAATTCAAGAAATAGTGTAGGAAGTTTTTACACATTTTGAATACAACTTTCCACGAGTTTCAACTTGTTGGATCCTTTGACCTGTTAGAGATAAAACAAAACCCAAATTGACCCGTTTACAGGTTAATGGGTAAAAATTGGCTCATGTATTATAAATCTAATATTTCAAAAAGTCTTTTTTTTTATAAAATGATGCAAATTTTGCAGTAAGACGAGACGTGGAACAAGAAACAGAAGCACAAGCACAAGCTCGAGAAAATGCAAGCTTCAAACTCAAGATGGAGAAATTTTCAGGATTCTGGGAATTTTTGAAGAAAATCTCACCAAATTAAATAAAAAAAATTATAAACCTTTTAAATGTGAACATATTATGTATAGTAGCAAATCAGTAAAGTTATAATGTAAATAAAATTCCACCACTATTAGTCTGCAAAATGGAAACTTCTTGTTTTACAGATTTTAAAGTTACATCTGAATTATATATACAAGTAAATTAAATTAAAATAAATAAATCAATAAAGATGGCATTTTCCTGTTCCTGCACAAACTGCACACTCATCTGCATCTCCAGCAACATGACTTAAGCAATGTTGAATTCTGTCATCCACTACATCCTATTACAAAATAAAGAATAAAAATCAAAATTTTCAGTTAATGATGAGGAAATATTTAAAGATTATAATAAATTATAATTATAAAATGAAAAAACATTTAAAAATATATCGTACCACAAGAAGAGGATGTAATCCAAGTAGTGCAGTAATCATATATGACACACCAGGATAGTCTTTTGCAGCTTCAGCAGTTAAAGAAGGAATATCCTGTAAAACCAAATGTCCAAATAGTTTTTTTTTTATTTTTAATTTACAGTTCTCGCAGAAAAAAAAATATAATTAAAAAAATTATATTGTGTTTATTACTTTATTATATTATTATTATTATTATACCTGGTGCCAGTGTCGCCCTGGGAAGAGAAAAAACGGGCTAACAATTACATGAGTTGCACCTTGTTCAACGCACGAATGAAATGCATCCTTTATTGATGGTTTTGCTAGCTCCTATTTATATTAATAATAATAATAATAATTTAAATATAAGTGAAAATATACATCTTTAAGACAGTGTTCTGAAAGAAGTACCATATGAGCAGGCTCTACAATTGGGTACCCGGTTTTCTCTACAAACATTGCCACAAATTCATCTGCCAGTCATCAAATTACCATTAAAATAAAATTATTATTATTATTATTATTATTATTATTATTATTATTATTATTATAATAATAATAATAATAATAATAATAATTATTATTATTATTATTATTATTATTATAATAATGGTAATTTCAAAATTTAATCAGCTCATTAAGCAAATCTAGTAATTTTGCTTACTTAGCATAAGATTGGACTCTTTTCGACGTGATCCATGATCAACTATAATCACTCCATCTTTGTTTGTGATTCCATGAGTCTGTCGTCTTAAACCACCATTTTTGTTGACCAAACAAGACCTTATCTGAAAAAACCGAGAATTCGAGGTGCAATTATGAAATCGTGCAAACCCTAGCACGGTCTGGCTAGGGTTTCCAGCTTTAGATGATACAAGGTTTTGATTCCGATGATTCAACAACAAACTGATGATCAGTCACAAAAATAATATAAGATTATAATTTAATTTCACATTGTGCAATAAATTTAGCCAATAACTGTAACTACCACTGTATCGAGTTATATAGACATGAAATACCTTTTGATGTTCAAATTGGATGGCACGGAGCAGTTCATCTGAGATGACGAGCCTGTTGGATAAAATTGAACAATTAAGTGTGAAGTGAATATAAGGTCTAAATAATTTCTCGAATTGATACTGGATGAAAAACCTGTAGGAAATATAGAGATATTGCAAGTTGGCAATTTATACTCTATCCCACATAGGTGGGAGGAAGAAACTTAAATGAGTTTATAAGGCAATTAATTCTTTAAGCTTCCAAAAGGCTTTAGTGGAGGATTAAGGGCTAGACGCACACGCGCGCCGAGCCGAGACCGATGACGCGAAATGGCGCGATTTAGGCGCACGACGCATCGGTCGCTGGGAGCTGAGGAGCTTTCTTTTTGGCCAGTTCGTTGATTGTCAAAAGGTAACGTTCGAGCATTAAGACGGGCTGTTAATTCCTTGGGCGTTTTTGACTGTCCATTATCAGTCTTAAAAGACTGTATTGATGGTTTACGTTTTGGATCGCTGGCCTATAAAAGAAACATCATTTCAGTGTTAGAAGACACACAAAAAAAAGCTCTCAAACTCTCTGCTGCTCATACTGTTCGTTCTTCCTTTGATTTCCGAGTAATCACTTTGTGTTACACGGTGGTTCTTTTGCTGTCGGGACACACCGTTTATACTGCATCAAATCCTGGGGTGATACGTTGAAGGCTAACAGCATACGGCTCGTATAAACCTTAAAGGACAGGAATCTATATTCCGTGCAGTTTGTTCTTCTTCTCGTCAAATTCCAGGTTCGGTTTTGTTCATTCTGATTGTTTGATTATACTAACGTTTGTTACAGGATATAATAATTATACAACAATCTTTAAGGTTTATAACTTTCTGTTTGTTTTATATTCTGTGACTAATCTTCGTCAAATTCCAGAAAAGAAAATGGACACTGAAATCTCCTCAACCAACTTCCGTTTGATGAATCAAGAATTCATCAAGCTTGATCGTTTTGATGGCCAGAACTACACTCGTTGGGCTGACAAAGTCTTGTTTATGCTAGCTGTGCTTAAACTAAGTTTTGTGTTGGATCCTGAATTGCCACCAATTCCCGCTAATCCAGTCCCTGCCGAGGGAGCTGCCCCTGATGTGCAAGCAATTGCTGATCTTGATAAGCAAAGGGCTCTGCGTAGAGAGTCCGAACATCTATGCTTGGGACACATCAAGAACTCCTTATCCGATCGTCTCTATGATTTGTATGCTCCTATTACAAATCCTATAGAGTTGTGGAAAGCTATTGAACTCAAGTACAAGGCACATGAAGAAGGTACCAACAAGTATCTTGTGTCTAAATACTTCGAGTTTCAAATGGTGGATGATAAACCGATCATGGAGCAAGTGCATGAACTCCAGGTGATAGTGAATAAGTTGAATTCTCTATCTATTAATCTTCCCGAGCTTTTTCAGGTTGGAGCAATCATTTGCAAGTTACCACCTTCATGGAAAGACTTTTCCAAAAGAATGATGCATAAATCCGAGGACTACTCCTTGGATGTCCTGTTGAAACACCTCCGTATTGAGGAGGAAACTAGAAACAGGGACAAAAGGGGTAAAGTCGGAATGAGTGTTCACCACGTGTCAGGTGGGGGTCATGGTTCTGCATCTGGTTCGGGTTCTGGTAACAAAGGCAAGAAAGTGTTCAAAATGAACAAGAACATGGGACCCAAAAAGAAGGAGTTCAAGAGGCCTAATAATCATCATCAAAACAATCAATCCAAGAAAACAGGAAAGTGCCATGTTTGTGGAGAAACAGGGCATTATGCACGAGAATGTCCACTACGGAAATCGGGGCCCGTTGGTGGATCCGCAAATGCTGTTGCGGATCTAACTCACTTGATTGCCAATGTGGATCTTGGGGAATCAAACATGATTTCCACATTGACTCGCGTGATAGCAGCTCGTGGATGGTTTCTTGATTCTGGAGCTACGATTCATGTTTGTGGGAATCGTAGCAGCTTCCAAACTTATGGCCCGGTTCGTGAAGGAATGGTGGTGGCGTGTGCTGATGGTCACAGGGTGCGTGTTCAAGGTATTGGCACGGTGTTGCTAACTTTCCGTAATGGAAGTATGGTCACCCTTCGTGATGTGTTGCATGTGCCGGGAGTGTCAAAAGGACTTGTGTCGGCGTCCAAGTTTGATGATAATGGTTTCAAGTTGGTGATTGAGGGTGGTAGGACCTTGTTTTATAAAGATGGGGTGTATGTGGGACAAGCCGTTAATACGCGTGGTATGTATCGGCTTGAATTGTTTGAGGGGGATGTGGGTAGTAGTCACCATTATGGTGATTCTGTTTTGAATGTTGAATTTTTCGAGAGTGAGAGTGATGGAACCGCAAGTGATAGTGACGGTACCACTAGTAATGTTGTTGGTTATGAACTTAATGAAATAATGTTTTCTGATTATATTGCTTGTTCAATTTCTTTATGGCATAAACGTTTAGCTCACACTAATATTAAAAATATTGAAAAAATGCAAACTAAAGGCTTGTTAAAATTAAATAATAAAGATTTTGACAAATGTGAAACTTGTGTAAAATCAAAGTTTATAAAGAAACCTTTTCCAAGCGTTAAGAGAAATACAACATTACTAGAATTAATACATTCGGATATTTGTGAACTGAATGGTATACTCACTCGTGGAGGAAAGAGATATTTTATAACATTTTGTGATGACTCGAGCCGTTACTTATATGTTTACTTATTGCATACAAAAGACGAAGCTTTTAATGCATTTAAACTATATAAGGCCGAGGTTGAAAATCAACATGAAAAACATATAAAGATTCTTCGCTCGGATAGAGGCGGAGAATACTTTAATCATGAGTTTGATACATTCTGTGAAGAGAATGGTATCAAGCATGAAAGAACATCACCATATACTCCCCAACAGAATGGTTTGGCTGAAAGAAAGAATAGAACCCTTGTTGAGATGGTCAATTGTATGTTGAATCATTCGGGTTTGCCACACAATCTGTGGGGGGAAGCATTGTTGACTGCATGTTATGTGCACAACAGAATCACTAGTCGTGTGATTCCCTCTAGTCCCTATGAGTTATGGAAAGGTAGAAAACCTAACTTAGATTATCTAAGAGTGTGGGGGTGCTTAGCTTATTATCGTACACCTGATCCTAAACGATCCAAGTTGGGAGCTCGAGCTATGAAAAGTATATTCATTGGATATGCTCAGAATAGCAAGGCATACCGATTGTTGGATAAAGAATCAGGTGTCGTCGTAGAATCCAGAGATGTGGAGTTCTTCGAGGATAAGCTAATAGAAGATGATGAAAACTCAAATTCTACCTTTAATCCTGTTCCAGCACCAAGTACTTCTCGAGATATTATAACACCTTCTTCTAATATAGAAGAAGCACCTTCTTCTGTTGTAGAAGAACCAAGGAGAAGTACAAGGGTGAGAAAGGAAAAGAATTTTGGAGAAGACTTTCTATCATACTTGGTTGAAGGATCTCAATCTAAAGTGACGAGAGAGGTCATTTTAGCAATTAATTTAGAAGATGATCCTAAGACTTTTACTGAAGCCGTGACATCGAGAGATGCTCCTTTCTGGAAGGATGCTATTAATGATGAAATGGAATCAATTATGGGAAATGGAACTTGGGAGTTAGCTGATCTTCCCAAGGGAAAGAGACCCATAGGTTCTAAATGGATCTTCAAGAGGAAGTATCATCCAGATGGATCAATATCTGCCTATAAAGCGAGATTAGTCGCTAAAGGTTACAGGCAAAGAGAAGGTATTGATTATTTCGATACATATGCACCGGTTGCTAGAATTAGTTCAATTAGAACTCTAATAGCAATCTCAGCATTGAAAGGATTGTACATTCATCAAATGGATGTGAAGACAGCCTTTCTAAATGGATATCTCAAGGAGGAGATATACTTGGAGCAACCTGAAGGTTTCATAGTATCCGGACAGGAAAACAAAGTGTGTAGACTTATTAAATCACTGTACGGATTGAAGCAAGCTCCAAAGCAGTGGCATGAGAGGTTTGACACCACTGTATCTGCATTCGGTTTTAAGCATAATAGTGTTGATAGATGTATCTACACTAAATGCACACCTGAATACACCATAGTTATCTGTCTTTATGTTGATGATATGTTGATCATTGGCACTCACCTAAAAGGTATCCTTGATACAAAGAAATACCTATCCTCGAACTTTAAGATGAAAGATTTAGGGGAAGTAGATACCATTCTTGGTATTAAGGTTAAAAGGACAGATAGTCAAATTTCTCTAAGTCAATCTCATTACATAGAGAAAATTTTGACAAAGTTTCAACACTTGAATTTTAAGGAATTTAACACTCCTTTCGATTCTAGTGTAAAACTTGAAGTAAACTCTGGTAGAGCAATGGCTCAACTAGAATATGCTAGTGCAATTGGAAGCATGATGTATGCTACACATTGCACTAGACCTGACATTGCTTTTGCAGTAAGCAAGCTAAGTCAATATACTGTCAACCCCAGTACAGAGCACTGGAAGGCAGTAGGAAGAGTACTAGGATACCTGAAAAGGACTAGTAATCTTGAATTGACTTACACGTCAAAGTCTAGCATACTAGAAGGGTATTCAGATGCCAGTTGGATTGATAACAGGAGTGATTCTAAATCCACAAGTGGATGGATTTATACACTAGCTGGTGGGGCTATTTCTTGGGCGAGCAAGAAACAGTCATGTATAGCTCACTCAACGATGGAAGCTGAGCTTATTGCTTTAGCCGCTGCAGGCAAAGAGGCAGAGTGGATTAGAGATCTACTCTTGGATATTCGTTTGTGGGATACTCCAATGCCATCAATTCCCATGTACTGTGACAGTGAGGCCACATTGTCTAAAGTATATAATTCTGTATATAATGGGAAGACGAGACACGTAGGTCTTCGTCATCATTCTGTGAGACAACTAATTGAAAGTGGTACCATCAAAGTTGTTTATGTCAAGACATCGAAGAACTTGGCAGATCCGTTTACCAAACCTCTGACGAGAGATTTGGTAACATCTACCGCGAGAGTCATGGGTCTAAAACCAAACTAGAATCGTTATTAATGGAAACCCAACTTGAACTTAGTACTCCTATTTTCAAGTTTAATGGGTAACAACGAAGTTACTAACGATAGAAGGTACTATCAATCAAGATAGATCCATGTGAGGTAGGATAGTACGTCGTTGCCGAGAACGAGGATGAGTTAATACTCTTAACAAAATTTTGGAGACATCTAAGCAACGAAGATGTTGTAAAATTTTGCCTATATGATCTAGAGGTGGTGCCGCCTCAAATGAAGACTGTTGGTTCGTCTTCTAAAGGGTCATGAAAAGGATTTTAGCACATGGCCATATTAGTGCTCAGGGAGAACACAAAGACGGCATATGTTGTGTGGGGGTAAACCGGGGAGGTTATTAAGGTTCTTGGTTTAAACCTATTAGGATACCATTGAATCAATCTCTTCTTGTTTGCTCTCATAAACTTAGGTTTAATCTTCGTGACACCTAAGTGACAGCATCTGTCTGAATGAAAGGAAAATTTCCAACTTGGTGGGGGATTGTAGGAAATATAGAGATATTGCAAGTTGGCAATTTATACTCTATCCCACATAGGTGGGAGGAAGAAACTTAAATGAGTTTATAAGGCAATTAATTCTTTAAGCTTCCAAAAGGCTTTAGTGGAGGATTAAGGGCTAGACCCACACGCGCGCCGAGCCGAGACCGATGACGCGAAATGGCGCGATTTAGGCGCACTTTGCACTTCGCTGGGAGCTGAGGAGCTTTCTTTTTGGCCAGTTCGTTGATTGTCAAAACGTAACGTTCGAGCATTAAGACGGGCTGTTAATTCCTTGGGCGTTTTTGACTGTCCATTATCAGTCTTAAAAGACTGTATTGATGGTTTACGTTTTGGATCGCTGGCCTATAAAAGAAACATCATTTCAGTGTTAGAAGACACACAAAAAAAAGCTCTCAAACTCTCTGCTGCTCATACTGTTCGTTCTTCCTTTGATTTCCGAGTAATCACTTTGTGTTACACGGTGGTTCTTTTGCTGTCGGGACACACCGTTTATACTGCATCAAATCCTGGGGTGATACGTTGAAGGCTAACAGCATACGGCTCGTATAAACCTTAAAGGACAGGAATCTATATTCCGTGCGGTTTGTTCTTCTTCTCGTCAAATTCCAGGTTCGGTTTTGTTCATTCTGATTGTTTGATTATACTAACGTTTGTTACAGGATATAATAATTATACAACAAAACCAGTGTTTGATAAATGGTCTAAATGAATAATCTGAACAATTTAAATTTACCATTTCAACCATCTGAAACATTTTGAACAAGAAAAGTGCTTAACTATAATTACAAGTAGTAAACTAACAACACAAACTCTCCAATTACAAGAAGGTCGGTGAATCACAGTTTCTGTGAAGCTAAACTACAAAATATAAATCCACATAATTCCGGAAAGAGTTGAATTAATAGCTCATACGATGTCCTTGCAAAATCTACAACGATATTTGCATAAATTCAGACTAATCGTTAATTAAATAAAAAAAACACGGTATTTGTAGGCAATTATGCAAATGAAGCTGAATGACGGTAAAAACAGGTGAACAAAATCGTCTCAATGCATCCTAAATCTTATTAGATATAAGTAAAATTCAGAAAATCTGAGAAAAGTTTTCAATTTGTGCTGAATCAAATTGTCACCTGTGTAGAATGTGGATGAAGACGACGCCCACAAAACAAACCCCTGATGTTTGGCGATGAGTCTGGTAATCGACGGCCTTAATTAGCATGTGGGATATATCACATCACAAATGGGCGTTTGTGAAATTCGATGGCGTCAGCCCATACTGTGTTAAGAAGACCGCTGTCAACGGCAAGCGTCGGGGGGCGGGGCGTCGAGCCACGACGGCGTTGGCACCGAGCCGTCGTGGCCAGCGTCGTCATGCACACGTATGGGGCCGAGGGAGCGTCCAAAATTGAATTCAAAAATCAATTTTTTTTTTTTTTTCCTTTAACCTATTTTTTACCTATAAATACAACACCCTCCCATTCATAATTTTACACCACTTCTCCCACTTCTTCATTACCTTCATTACCTATTTTCCAGATTTTCATCATGAGTCGTAGATCGAACTCCTCCCCGTCAAATGATCACTTCCAAAATTTGTTAAACACCCGTATCCCGTCACCAGCATATTCGTCAAATGCTAGACAGACTAGCCAGCCCAGCCCGAGCAACGTCGCATCTGGTTCGGGTTCGGGTTTTATGCCGTTCCACTCCACCCCGGCGGTTTCTCGAACCAAGGCGCTGTTCAACCCGGTTTTCAACCCGGTTATCAACCCGGTTATCAACCGGGTTATCAACCGGGTTATCAACCCGGTTATCAACCGGGTTATCAACCCGGTTACCAACACGGTTTCCACCCCGGTTTCTATGGCTCCGGTTATCATCCCGGTTCGGGTTCGGGTTCTGGCTATCAACCCGAATCCCCGCCCGAAGAGGAAGCCGAAGCACAAGGCCCACAAGCGGTTCCCGACCCGGTCGAACCAAGCAGGGGAACGGGAAGAAGAAGAAGAAGAGCTACACCAGCGGTTAGGGAGCCTGGTACGGTAAAGAAGTGGCCCATCCAGGAGGCTGTTATTTTATCCCAGCGGTGGATAAATGCTTCAGAATGCGCAGAACGCGGGAACTCACAATCCGGTGATCGACTTTGGGGGCAGATTGAAGCCGAGTACAACTCAATAGTTGATACAAAACGCACCAGAAGTCAACTCCAAGGGAAATGGAACAAGATAAAAATGGATGTTCGGAAGTTTGGGGAAATCTATAAACGGTTCGAGTCAAGTCGACAAAGTGGGGCCGGTGACCAAGACATGATCAACGCCGCAAAACAACAATTTTATGACAACAACAACCGGAGGAACTTTTTGTACGAACTGTGTTGGCACGAACTAAAAGATTACCCCAAGTTTTGGGTAGATTACAACGTCATGAATCCCCAACCCACTCCCATGCCCAACCCGGTGAACCTTGGCGATGACAACCCCAACCCGCTCCCTCCCGCAAATATGGAAGGTCTATTCCGTGACGACCCGATCCGTCGACCAATCGGTCGTAACGTTAGCCGGCGTACGGCAAGTTCCTCGGATGCGACTTCGTCACGGTATTCAAGTGACGAAACTCGTGACCGTATATGTGAGAACGCCATACTGCAAGCCGACGCTTTGAAGACTATCAAAGAAGCGACCGTGGAGAAAAAGATATCGGATGCTTTCAGAGTCCTTCATTGTTCGGTTCCCGATAATTTGAGCCGAAGAGAGCGAAAAGCGGTTTTAAAATATCGCCGGAGTTTATTGGACAAATATGCCGATCCGGACTCATCCGATGAGGGAGAAGAGGAAGACGAGGACGACGAGGACGACGAGTAGTTTTTTTTTTATTTTTAAGTTTAATGTTTTTTTTTAAGTTTAATGTTTTTTTTTTTTTAATTTTAATGTCTTTTTATAATTTAATGTAATTTTTATTTTATTTAATGTAATGTGTTTTTATTTAATGTAATGTGTTTTTTTATTAATTAAAATGGTGATGTGGAAATGATGATGTGGAAATGATGGGTTTAGTGATGGGTTAGTGATGGGTAGGGTTGGCACGAACGTGTCAGTAGCGGGTCAGTAAGGATGCGATGACGTGGCGCTAGTGATGGGTTTAGTGATGGGTAAGGGTTGAGAGAGGCCGAAGCAATACAAGTGTCGGGCTAGGCCCAATATATATAGATTACTAAAACTAGTAGGTACTTACGCGGTACATATTTTGTGCCTACATTTTACAACAGAGTCTTTCTAATTTTGAAAGTTCTAAATGCATTTTATATGTATTAAGAGTTGTCTTCTCCAAGAATTTTACATAGTCCCAAGGAAGAAATCCTAATCATTGAATCAAAATGGTCAAGATCAAATCACAGTGTTTCAAGCACCGAGTCGAACCGGAACCGGCTTAACCGGTCCGGTTTCCGGTTCTTAGATTTGATCAAAAATAACAAACCGGGTTTAGTGGTTTCATGCCGGTTCGGTTCCGGTTTAACCGGGTTTAGAACCGGTATTTTAAAGGGTATTTTTTACATGATATCCTAGCTATTTTAATAGACTATTGACATTCTATATTGAATGTATCCCATTTCCAGTTGAGCCCGACGGTTTCTCTTCTTCGGCTTTTCGTACGTACGACACATCACATTGGTTCTGCATTGTCTTTCAATCAAAAATCCTAATAATCATCTCAAGAATAGATCATAATTGGGTTAATACACAAGAAACTCAAGTAAGATTCACACACACACACACACACACACACACACACACACACACACACACACACATATATATATATATACATATATATATATATATATATATATATATATATATATATATATATATATATATATATAGTGAAGAACTATATTGAGAACCCTGATTTTAAAAAGAACTCTGAGAACTATTCAATTTCAATCTGGTTCATTGAATTTTAATATCAACAGTTAAGATTGTCGTCATATTTTTGTAAATAAAATTAATTACATTTATGGTAATAAATTAATTAAAAGGGTATATTAGATATTTTGCCCAAAAGATAAAAATAAATAAAAAAAGGAAATAACTGTAAGGTCCGTGATTTTCTCAAATCCCCTATTAACCCTACACATCTTCCTTTCTTTTCTTCAAAATCAAACCATCGACTCATTGTAAGGTCCGTCCCCCAAATCAACCATTTGACGAATTGTATGTTCTGCCCCAAAAATCACTTCGACGAACTGCCGCAAATCGCAACTACTTCACCGCCCCTCCGTCGCTCGTCATTGACCTTGCTGTCACCGCCGCCAATGCCTGCATAACACCGCCGCCAACGACAAGTCGGTTTTACGAAAATTTTGTCTCTTAAAGGACCATGTGATGCTTATTTACAAAGAACCAACAAATTAATTGAGGTCAGGAATTTGTTTATAAGGGTTTTTATTTTGTTGATATATGTAGCTTCTTCCATCGCATTCTCGTCAGATCTACACGTATCTCCGAATCCATGTGTTTCTCAGTGCTTTAACTGGGGAAATGATATTATTGATTTTACATATAAAGAGGTTCTATTGCGATGATTTTGATTGCGGCTCACATTATTGTTATTGAAAATGGAACATGTGATCTGTTCTGTTTTTCGATTGTGGGGTATTACACATTTAGTTATATTTTATTGCACATGATATAATTTATGGTTTATTTTGATTAATTACATGTTCGTTCAATTTTCAATTCTAGATATTGGCCAACTTTTCGTAACTACTAACTTAGTTTTCTCTTAAATTTTAAAGTTTTTGGTATATCCTTTTTGCCATTTCTTACTGCTGGAAAATAAATAAAAATCATATAGTTATCTAATAATTAATTTGTGTTTTGCAGTGGGTGGTATAATGAGTGGTTGTTGTCAAAATTGGTGCAAATCATGCTACCAAGGGAGATGATTAAGATTAAAGTGTTATGATCAAACAATCAAAGTGTTGTTGCTGTTGGCATTGGTGTAAATATTAGGTCTTGTGAGTCCAAGTTTGCTTACGTGTTGTTATTGAAGACGATAACATAAATGTTATTATTTGGATACATATGTGTTGTACGTACATGTATGTTATTCAATATTTTTTATGTTTTTATCAAAGTGTATGTTTGAGTTGGACAACATAAATGTTATATTGTACATATTTGTTATTTGAAATATTTTTTGTCTTTTGTATATGGATAAGTTGAACATGTATGTTCAAACATATATACTCAATACAACGGTAAGATGACCTATATGTAACCATAAATTTCTGAAATTAATGCAAAAAAACATATATGCAAAAAAACATATATGTACAAAAAGCATATATGCACAACCGGCTTGACAGAAATAATAAATATACAATAAATTTTCGAAATTAATTCCTAAATTTTAGGAAATTCTCAAAAAAGGAAATATTTTTTGTGTGGTAAAATGTCCTAAATACCCCTGAATTATTAATACGAATTAAATAAATCAAAATTATTTTACTAAATTCTGATTGGTTAATAAGAGTTCTCAGAGTTCTTTTTGAAATCAGAGTTCTCAATATAACTCGACCCTATATATATATATATATATATATATATATATATATATATATATATATATATATATATATATATATATATATATATATATATATATATATGAGTTAATTACACAAATGATCCTTTAAGATGATACCATGTTGCAAGTGTGGTCCTAATCTTTTAATTTCAACAATCTTAGTCCTTTAAGATTACCGATTTTGCACGTTTGGTCCTTTAGGCCAAATGGTGTTAACTTTTTCTGTTAAGTGACTCTATGTGTGAAGGGTTTCATTGTAACTGATTGACCACTTGGGTCAACCTCCTAGTATGCTTGGTTCGAACCATACTGTCAAGAACATGAACTTGTTCTCGCCGGTTAAACCAACTAGCTAGTTTAATCCCTAAAAGCGGAACTGAGATTAAACTTAATCCTTAAACCCTAAAGGATTATGGGATGTTGGAAATCTAAACTAGATTAACAAGAAAGAAACCTTGTACGAAAAACTCGAACACACACATACTTGTGTGTATTCGTTGAACACTCACCAAGAACCCTAGGGTTCTTGGTGTTCTCGTCCGTCGAACAAGAGGGAGAAGGAGAAGAGGTTTTCCCAAAACATACCTTAGATTGCTCAAGATAGATCCACCAGTGATAAACACAACGAGAAGCCCTCTAGATAAGCTCTTGTAATGATCCTTGTTCTTCAAAACTTAAAGAACACGAAGAACGAACGAAGAACATGAAGAACACAAGGCTTGTGTTCTTCCTACTGTGTTTTGGCCGAACTTAGGGTTAGGGAGAGGGGAAATTTCGTGGGTTATAGTGTGTGGTGGGAGGAATAAAGTGAAGCCTAGATCTTCTATTTATAATGGAAGATCTTTCACTTAAGTCCCTCTAGTTTAATTAAGAAACGTTTCTTAATTAAACTTTTCCTTTTACACTTCTAACCCTTATAGTTTATCTAGTTATTATTGTTACACTTAATTATTAAATACTATGTATAATACACTTATATAATTTCGGTATAAACACCGAAATATATATACATTTATATTATACATTTAATAATTAATTATATAATAAACTTTATATAATTTAGACAATAATATTATCCAAACACCATATGATTTAATTACTTTAAATCATATTATGGATAATCTATAATTAACACATTGTATATATACTCAACTAGTAAATGTACAAATACTTGTATTAATTAGTTGGATAAACTAATCTAGTAATAGGTCGAACTTAACTTAATACTTAACTGATTCATAAATGACTATTATGAATCATTCCTCTTCCAAGTATCATTACATATCTTTCTCGGATTACATGCACTCACCGATGTGACCCTTGAGTGTCCTATAGACATGGACGTGACATCATAGGTTGACTAACTGTGCACATAAATCGTTCAATGTGCAATGCACATGAGGGGCATTTTCGTCTTTTCCCATTTATTTTTTCAAAAAATTAAAAACAAAACATATGTACAACTATCCATGCATTAGGTACACATCCAGTTAAACATACATACTTCTTCTTCCCCAAAATCAAAACCCTAGTATCTGTCACCACTGTCATTTCTTCAAAACCAGGTACAAGAAATGCAGGTTTTTATGTGGAATCAAATGGAATCTGGTTGGTTACCATCACCATCACCTGTAAAAGCTTCTAGAAACATCTTAACAACTCCTGGCGATTTACTTCCTCCAACACCGGAAGTTGTAAATTCATCGTTTGTGTAGAAAGATAAGGACCAAAATCTCAAACCTGGATCATATTTGCTAGATTCAATTTTTCAGAAGAAGCCATTGCTTGATACTCTTGTCTTGCACAAAAAGAAATCGAATAACATCCAATCGCCATTGATAGATGAAACCTATAATTATCCAGATTTGTCGAACAGAGAACACAAGATTGTTGAATGGCGGGTGTGGAGGTAGCGATGAAACCAGTGGATTCAGGTGATAGCGATGAAAGCTGTTCATCGAGAACGGCGAAAACCGGTGAAGGTTTGAGGCAGTATTACTTGCAACATATCCATGATGCTCAACTTCAGGTTCACCAAGACTCATAATCTCAACCGTCTTGAGGCTCAGCGTAACGAGCTCAATTCTAGAGGTTTTCAAAATCCCCAATTTGGTTTTAGAAGTAGAACCCTAGATGTAATTAATTTGAAATCTGATTATATTCTTGTGTTGTTAGGTTCAAATCCCCAATTCAGGCGTTGATGTTCCGTATGGTGGTTCCTCTTGTGATGAACCCTAGATGACGGTGGCAGCGAAGAGGAGGCGAGGAGAAGAAGAGACATGTATACACAACAACAAAGTCACCGGAAACTTTCCATATCTGAAAACGTAATCGTACGTTGGTCCAGATCTGTGTTCTCGCAAGAATTCTTTTGTGTTTTAGTATTGTTTTGCTTATAAATCAAGATTTGATCTTGAAATTTGTTATGATCCCACATTGGCTAGAGTAAAAACTAAATGGTGGCTTATAAGCCTAAGTGTCCCCTCCTCCTTCAAGCTAGCTTTTGGGAGTGAGTTCTACACTTGGACTTATAAGCATGGTGCGAGCCTAGTATGTGATGGGTTCGTATCAATTGGTATCAGAGCTAGCCCTACGTTGCGAGGTTCCAACACTCGGAGTGGTGGCCTGTGGAGTGGTGGCTTGGACCCGAAAGGAGGGTGCCAACCGTGACCAACATAGCCGTGACCAACGAGCTCGGAGTGGTGGCCTGTGGAGTGGTGGCTCGGACCCGAAAGGAGGGTGCCGACCGTGACCAACATAGCCGTGACCAACGAGGACGTTGGTTCTTCAAAGCGTGGGGTATTGTTATGATCCCACATTGGCTAGAGTAAAAACTAAATGGTGGCTTATAAGCCTAAGTGTCCCCTCCTCCTTCAAGCTAGCTTTTGGGAGTGAGTTCTACACTTGGACTTATAAGCATGGTGCGAGCCTAGTATGGGATGGGTTCGTATCAAAATTCCAGTTCAAATTCTTGATCTTTCTTGATGATAAAAATGGGATCTTGAGCTCTGTTTTTTAGATCTTGGATTTCATATTAATGTTCTGTTTCATGTGTTTTTAATTTTGGATTGAATTTGGAAAGTAGTTTAGTATATCTCAATTTTAGGGATACCAATGGAGGTGTTGGGTTTAATTTGAAAATGGGGAAGAAGAATGTGAAGTGGGTGAATCTGGTGTGTACCTTATACATAAAAATATGTACATGGATCTGATTCATAGTTTTTGCTGAAAAATAATGTGAAAGGACAAAAATACCCTCACGTGCATTGCACATGGGGGGCTTTAATAGAAACAGTTAACACCGTTTGGCCTAAAGGACCAAACGTGTAAAATCGGTAATCTTAAAGGACTAAGATTGTCGAAATTAAAAGATTAGGACCATACTTGTAACGTGGTATCATCTTAAAGGACCATTTGTGTAATTAACTATATATATATATATATATATATATATATATATATATATATATATATATATATATATATATATATATATATGGTCCGGATCCGGTGATGACTCAAAAACCGGTGAGGACTGCGAGGGCTCCAAAAAAATCTCTAAAAGTGATCCAAAACAAACTTTTTTCAAAAAAATTTCTTTTTTAAACATAAAAATCGCAGCGTATATGATCCAAAAAAAAAATTCAATAATGATCCAAAAAAATAAAATTGGATCAATAATGATCCACAAAAAAATATATGGATCATTATTATGATCTACAAAAAAAAAGTGGATCCTAATTTTTTTTTGGTCAAATGTAGTAATATTCATGGGGAGTTATATATAATTTTTTCGGAATTTTTTGAAATTTTTTTGAGGTGTTCTCACGAGTCCTCACCGTTTTTTGAGTCCTCACCGGATCCCACATCTATATATATATATATATATATATATATATATATATATATATATATATATATATATATATAAGTTATCTCGAATGGAACATAACCGTGTTATCATGATCCATTGATTCGTAATGAGTTTTTTGTATCATAGTGTGTTTTTTGTAATGAATTACGAATAAACCGGGTTTACCTAAACTGGAACCGCCTGAAGACCGCCCCGACCCGGCACCGAACCGGAAGCGGAACCGGTTAAACCGGTCCGGTTTTCGGTCTTAGAATTTTTATTTTTTGGACAACCGAGTTTACCGGTTCCGGTTCCGGTCCGGTTTTGGAACCGAACACACCCCTATGTTAAATAATGACCTATAATTGAGGAAATGATAATGTAAGTGAGGTAGTCTTTAATTAGACAGAGATTAGGACTGTTAATTAATTAAAAATTTAACATTCTTTTTAATTCAGTTTTTTCGATTCCAACATTACAGGGCTCTTAAAATGAATTCAAATCGAGGTTGATTAATTGAGCAAGGTTTGTAATCAATATTTTCGAGCAAGATGGGATCTCAAATTGAAATCATTTTTTCCTCGTTCGGTTTTTTTAAAACAATCGAATCAAGTTCAAGTATAGTCTGAACTCACCTCATGTCTTTTTGCAACCCAAATAATAAATATCATTTCTATTGGTGTCTTGTAAAACAACTGCCTTAGTGAAAGGAAAAAGGGGTTGATGCTTGACATGGAAGTTGCATCAAGCATCTAACGCTAAAGGGTAGCAAGTTACCGTCAAAGGTAGCAACATCTAATCTAATCTAATCTATCCTAATTACATAAATACACATCATGCATTTATTCCCAAGCGATCTTAGTTGCATTCTTAAAGCAACACCCCACTTTTGACTTTCTTTCCTTTATATATTTCATTTCATTTCGTTTTTATTTTTAATTATTTTTCCCTTTGAAAAGTTAACAATGGAAGTCCACATGGGAGGTTATATTTATACCATAATACTGATTCTCTCACTACACTGTATTATAGTTTTCTTGTTAATGACAATGACCATACAAAGTATTATAGTTATCTTGATCGACATGAATTAAATGTCTATTTTAACCAGTAACACTTTATTTGATGATAATCTATCATTAGAAAACTAGTCTTTGTCTTTATTAATCATATGGTCTATTTTGCATTCTGTGAAAATTAGGGTTGATAACTTTAATAATTTGACGGAAAAGACGCAACAGTTTAAAGTTGTTGCAGATTTGTGACTTCACATAAACATTAATAATATGTCATTTAACATCATAATTACTACTCGAACTTACCAAATCAATTGGCTATATAAGTTGTATTTAAAATGTTTACACCACTCACTAATATCAGAATCGTGTAATTATATATAGTTACAGATTGAACATCATTCTCTTACGTTTTGTTGTTTTCAAGAGAAAGCTACGCATCATCAAAGCGCAAGATCGGGATTTTGATGTCTTTATTTTTCAAATATGTAGGATAGTGTAAGCAGTGGCAGACTCTTGAGAAAAAAATATGTAGGATAGTGTAAAATAGTGAAGTGTATCCCGGTTGCATATTTTTTGTTAGGAGTATCACACTATCACTTATACTAAAATAAAATTTTATTTTTTTAATACCATTCAAAAAATTTTAAGGGGTTATACGAGCTATTCTGTGCTACTTAATAGATCCTTTTGATCATAAACAAACTTATTCATGTCGAGTTTATTGAGATCAAACTTATAAGCGACTTTATCAAGTTCGAATATTAGTTTATTTAAATATATATATATATATATATATATATATATATATATATATATATATATATATATATATATATATATATATATATATATATATATATATAATCACTAAACGAGTATCGAGTTAAATATTTGAGTTTAACGTCAAACACAGTTTTTAAATTTTTTATTTGAGCTAGCTTCAATCGAGTTCAAATCAAGTAATTATTAAAATAGTGGAGCCTAAATTTTCTGCTACTCAGCTTAACTTAACTCTGATTGTTTACACCCCCCTAATTACCACAAACCTTTATAAAAAAAATATACTCCCTCCGTCCCACAAAAAAAGTTCTCATTTCTCTTAGTCACAATGTTTTAGGAGATAGTTAGTGGTGGGGTCTTTAATAATACTTTTGATTAAAATATAATGTTAGATTGGAGAGAGAATGTGTTTTAGTGGTGGAATAATTGGTAATAATATTATTTTATTAAGTGGACCCCTCAAATTTGAGAAATGAGAACTTTTTGTGGGACAAAATATTAAGGAGAAATGAGAACTTTTTTATGGGACGGAGGTAGGGGTGTTCACTATTCGGATATAACCGGATTGTCCAATTGGACATTTTGGATCGGACTATTTGGATTGGTTATTTAGTTTTTTGGATCGGTTTGGACTTGAACCAAATTAATAGTTTGGATTTCGGATTGGATTTGGTTTCCGTTGTGAAAACCGGATTGTCCAAAAAAACCGAATAGTAATATATAGTAAATTGATTTGTATACTAACACCTGTTGGTTTCCATTGTAAGCAATTATGGTACTCATTTTCTTTACATTTCTTATAGTAAATTGATTTATATACTAACACTTGTTCCATTTTATATTGTATCAGTTGGTAATGTAACAATCTTTTTGGAGTTTTTGATAAAGTTGATGTCAAGATTTTTGCATATATGATTGTAAATATCACAAGCTATAAATTAGACTTGTTTTGATGTACAAAGTAGTTTATCATTTGGGAATTTTACATATCGAACTTAATATTATTTATGTTATATACTTTTGTAGTTTTTTGAAAATTTTAAGGAAAAACCAAACGGATCAAACCAAACCAACCAAATTGTTATTTGGTTCGGATCGGTTTGATTTTCGAATTAGTCTGGATGGTTCGGTTTGAACTTTTGAAAACCGGACTTTATTTGATTTCACTAATTTGGTTCGGATAAAACCAAACCGTCCAAACGAACACCCCTAGACGGAGGGAGTATATAATAAGTTATGCGCAAGTGGGTGGAAAATACACAAATGGCTAAATGAGCCTCATGGACAAGTTGTGGGTGAATCACACACGATTTATTAAAGTCCATCATATCTAGTCTTTCATTACTCGTAATACGAATAATGATACTTTTACGAACCTTAAGTAATGTAATGTTGATGATTTCAACTTAGTTGCATGTTACTGAATACTTTTAACGTGAAACATTAAATACATCCTTCATAACGACACTTGGGTGCTGTTTGTTTTTTCAGAGCAAAAAGATCTGCTGTCTGCGAACTATATCTGCCAGCTGCTGCAGCTTCTGAGATGGACCAAAGGTCTGCAGTCTGCAAGAAAACTGTTGTTTGTTTTTTAACATCTGCAGACTGCTTAAATAAACTAAAATATTAATTAAGATAATAATATAATACATTAATATAATAATAGTATATATATTAATATAATAATAATAGTATATATATTAATATAATAATAATAATAATATTAGTTAATATATTAATATTATATTTTATTTATATATAATAGTAATAATATATATAATTAAAATTTAATAATATATATTATTATCTAATAATATTAATTAATATAATGATATTATATATTAACATAATAATAAAATATATTAATATAATAATATATATTAATATATAATAATATTAATTAATATAATAATAATAATTAATATAATAATATTATATATTAACATAATAATAATATATATTAATATAATAATATATATTAATATAATAATAATATTAATTAAGTTTGGAATTTTTTTTTTAAAGTTTGGAAGACCCAAGAAGCTAATGCCCAAGTCTTCCTGTGGAAGACCTTAGGCAGACAATATAAGGTCTGCGGGTTTCCAAAAAACAAACATCTGCGCAAGCCTTTTTCTGCGCGTGGTCTGCGCCGCGAAGACAAAAGACCTCGGGAAGACCTTTTGTCAAAAAACAAACAGCACCCATGGTAAACGCCTTGATGGTCCCAAGATAATAAAATACTAGTAAACATCTTAGAAAAAATTAATCCCTTTTAAGCTGTTTGGGGTTATCAAGATTCTTTTTGTTTTAGTTAATGACAAATTTAACCTCCCCCCCCCCCCCCCCCCCCCCCAGTTTATTCCTTTGGAACCAAATCTTGTTTTTTTACTTATTGTAAAACTTCAATTCATATTTACCTTATTATTCTATTATTACAAATCATCATACTTCGTATAAGATTTTATTTAGCAGATAATTAATGTTTTAAAATCCCGGTTAAATTGGCCGGTCGAACTGAGAAATGAGAAGATAACCGATTAGAACCGGTTATATCAATGATTATAGTTAGGTAGAAATCGACATCTAGATATAAAAATCCAGTTGAATCATAAAAAATAAGGTTTTCTAAATAAATTAGATAAATAAAATAGACATGAATTTTTGTATATATTTTTGGAATTTTAAAATGATGAATTTAGTAAAATTTTCATTTTGTGGTATTTATGTTGTATTTTTTAGTTTTTTTTTGGTATTTGTATATTATTTTAAATAATTAATGTATTATAAATACTTAATCCAGCTAGACAATCCAATTGTATTTAGCATATTGACCGGTTAAAAAACTTGTTTTTAAAACATTACATATCATCGATTTTGTTTCGTATTTTATTTTATTATTATTATTACTATTACGGATACAATATTTTAATCATAAGCAATGATAAAGCTTATAATTTAATCAACAATTATACCTAAAAGTACCCCTGACATTAGGGGTGTTCAAAAATATCCGAAAAACCGGGTATCCGAAAAATTACCCGATATCCGAAATCCGGGTATCCGAAAATACGGGTATCCGGAAATCCGGATATCCGAATTCCGGGTATCCGAATTCCGGGTACCAAATACGGGTAGTGTTTTTCAAGATTTTCGGATACCCGATACCCGAAAAAGTACCCGAAAATTAAAAATATACGAAAAATATACATAAAATATACTAAAATATACAAAAATACCCAAAATATTTGAGAAAATACGCAAAATATCCAAAAATACCCAAAATATTTGAAAATTACCCGAAATATCTCAAAAATACCCGAAATATCTGAAAATATACTCAAAATATTCGAAAAATATTTAAATATTTTGTTTTCTCCGGATACCGGGTACCCGGATTTCGGGTACCCGAAATCCGGGTATCCGAAATCCGGGTACCAAATGCGGGTAGTAAAAATTACTATCCGAAAATCCGGGTACCCGAATTCCGGGTATCCGAAAATTCGGGTACCCGATTTTGAACACCCCTACCTGACATACCACTCTTCAACACCCAAAGCCTTTTGTTCTTTTAAAAGAGATTTCGGATCGGTCGATTAAGACGGGTCACTAACCCAACCCATCCATCCGCCCATGAGCTTGTATTGGTGTCCATTAATGGCGTCTGGTGGTCTTCAATAAGGTCCACCATAGCCATCAAAGAATCTATTTCTTCATTGACTCACAACTCACAAGCCTCTTGCTAGAGCCTTTGCGATCTTTTCTGCCGCCATTGATGCAATTTTTCACGGATTCCAACTTGTCCAATTCAAGTGCTACACTGCTACTAGTACTGGATCTCGACCTATGAAACCGTGAATTTATCGATTTTACTGGTTGTTTTGAAATGGTTGCAGAAGGCCGTTGACTGAATTGAGGTTTTGAAGTTGTTGTTCAATGAAGCGGAAGCCTATTTCGCCTAAGTTACTGATACGGCATAAATGGAAGACGAAGATATTTGCACTGCTTTTAGTAGGCTTTTGTTTCTCAACGTTTTTGTTAATGGAAGCACAGTACAGTCGAATTGGTGCTTCTTCGATCTTCCCTCTGTTCGTTCAAAAACCTAAAATTGCATTCTTATTCCTGGCTCGAAATCGGCTTCCGTTAGACCTAGTTTGGGATGAATTCTTTCAGGTAATTTTCAATCTCGATTTAGTACATTGCTTCACAACTTCATTCATGTAGGAATGCAGTTCTATTTTCAATTTGAAAAGTACATGCTCTGTAATTCTATTGCTTGCTCTTTTGGCTGGAAATTGAAATGTTTATAGTTTCGCGGCCAATTATTTGAATTGTTAAACAATATTGATAGCTGTACGTATTGAAATCGAATAAATGTTTATCTCCTTGAATGTTGAGATTTTACAAATTGACTTTCATGAAGAAAAGGACAATTGTACCTTAAAATTCGGACAATTATGTCATATTAATGTTCATGGATGTAGGATAAAATTGCTAGCTCAGTTGACAAGTGTTGCATATAGGCTTTCTATTTTTAGAATATTGATGACAAATTTTGTCTCAATTGAATTCAGTTCAGCTGTTAACCCATGAAAACTGCATAAAATATGCGTTATCAATTTCTGAGCTAAAATGATCAGTTTTTCCACAATCTGCTGACACAATTGAAGGTTAATTAGAAAACCTATAATGTGATTAGTCCATTGTACTTTAGAAGGTTAGATATAATCTCATAAATGGTAAATATGTAAGCAATTTCTTAACTTCCCAGATCTCAGGATTGAGAGTTTTTTGTTCTATTTCGGTAAATCTAGCTAATTATACAAAAAAACTCTAAGTATAATCTATGTTCTTGCATTTATCTTTAATTTGATAGAATTTCTTTGTTTTACAGGGAGAGAATGAAAACCGCTTTTCAATATACGTTCATTCTAGACCTGGTTTCCTACTTAACAAATTGACAACAAGATCTAGTTATTTTTTGGACCGTCAAGTTAATAATAGCATACAGGTTCGTGTTACCATTTTAAATTTCTTCTTTTTTTCTTAATAATATATTAATATTTATACAATATGCTTGTTATAGATATATTGGGGAGAAGCAAGCATGATACAAGCAGAGATTATTTTGCTACAACATGCACTCATGGATCCTACTAATGAACGATTTGCCTTCCTTTCAGACAGGTGAATTATAATATTAGTTAATTAATGTTTTTAGTTATTACTTCAATTTATAAAAGTTTACAAATTACAACTTCTATTTTTATTGATATTTTTATTTCAGCTGCATTCCTTTGTACAACTTCAGCTACACATACGATTACATAATGTCAACATCAACTAGTTTTGTGGACAGGTAATTATGGCATTATTCTTTAATTATAATAATATTATATTATTACTAGTGCAAAATCTTACATTTTTACTATAAATTAAATGTTTCACAGCTTTGCTGATACAAAAGAAGGTCGATACAACCCTAAAATGGATCCAGTAATTTCTGTCAATCACTGGAGGAAAGGATCTCAGGTAACAAATTAAGCTTTCTGTTTATGCGATGGTAATTAAAATTGCTACTTAACTAACTTTTTGTATACTTGCATCCAGTGGGTGATTTTAACCAGAAAGCATGCAGAGATTATTGTAAAGGATAATGTTGTTTTTCCTATGTTCCAGCAGCATTGCCAGGTAACCGCTGCCATAATTCTTGTTATTATTATTTTTTTGTTGCAATTATGGTGTTGTTCTTTTTATTTTATTTAACTTTTCTTTCTTTCCTACAGAGGAAATCACTACCTGAATTTTGGCGGGATCGTCCTGTTGTAAGTATATATAATTTGTTTATTTATATATTATTTGTTTCATATTCCATTCTTTTTATGGCCTTTTTATTTATATAATCTTTTTCTAGCCAGCTGATAATTCAAAGGAGCACAATTGTATACCTGATGAACACTATGTTGCAACATTACTTGCTGTAAGTTTATATTATGTGATTAAGAAGTACGACTTGTTTCTTGTTTTAAGTGTTTGTAAATTTATACAAGACATATTTATAATTATTTTTTTTTTTTTTGTTGAATAATCAGCATAAAGGGCTTGAAGGAGAAGTGACAAGAAGGAGTTTAACTCACACTTCATGGGATATTTCATCAAGCAAAGGTCGTGAGAGACAAGGATGGCATCCTGTCACCTACAAATTAGCTGATGCTACTCCCATGCTCGTTCAATCTATTAAGGTAAATTATATAAATTCATAAAAATCTTTTTTTTAGTTTTTATATTCACATATATTTCTTGTATTATTAATTTCAGGAAATCGACAATATCTACTATGAGACAGAATACCGTAGAGAATGGTGCACCAGCAAGGGAAAACCGTCACCTTGCTTCCTTTTTGCTAGGAAATTTACTCGCCCTGCTGCCATGCGTCTTCTTAATATGGTAATTATACATTTATAACCATAAAACACACAATTCCATGTGAATGGGTCGGGTCGGTTTGGGTTATGTTTTATGGGTTTATCTTCAACGGGCCAAATCACAAAAATTCAGTCACAACATAAATGTGTCAAGAAAAACACCAAAAATGTATTACCAATGCATATACAACCTCGTAAATAAATTCATTAAGGCCACTCAACTATTGTATCCATCTTTGTTTATACCAAATCTGATAGATTACATGTTGGATGACAAAAATAACCTTGCCAATTTTGAAAAAATAAAAATTCCATTGATTGCGTTTTCTTTTTGTAAATAAAACCCAAAGGGCTTGTACCGTAGCGGTATGTGAGTGGCTAACGAAAAGGTCGTGGGTTCAAATCTTGTCTGAGACATGTGTGAAAATCTGATGTTCAAAAAAATTATAAAGTAAAATATGTTCGAATAATCAAAAAATTGAAGAATTTTTTTCTCATGCAGCATGTTATTTGCCAGATTTGGTATAAACGAAATTGGATACCTACTTTTCAATAGTCAGGTGGCCTCCTTATATATTGAATATTATCACTAATTGTAAAAATATAATTTTGTATTCTTATTTATTGTGTCAATATCTATAAAAACTGAACAAGATTGACAAAAATGTTTGTGCATCAACCCCACCCGATCCAACCCATTTTAACATGCACTAAAAAGACACATGTTTTGACCCGTTAACCAACCAGTCCATTTTACCACCTATATTTTTCAAATGAAATATCTATCTGATAATGTTTTTTTGTTCATTCTGTTATCTAGTCTGCACTTGGTGTTACAAAACAAGCAAGAAGTTACTCCTTGATGAGGTGAAGTGTATAGAAATTAGTATTGTTTGATGACAACCACTTGGGTTTTACTTGAAAATTTGCTATTTTGTTGTGTATTTTGTAGCAAAATAAATGCGTGTTGTAGAATAGAAAAAAAGGAACCCACGATGAGCTAGTTTGATGTGTGATTTGTATATGTATCGTCACGTTTACATAGTGTTTCTTGAGATTTTAATCACAAATATATGTGCTACACAACTCTTAATTTTGTTTTCTTCTTCTTAATTGGAAGTATTTTGAAATGTATGATGACTAAAGTTTTATTTTGATATTTTGACCATAATTAGTTATCTAGACCAATATTTGTTATTGCTTCAAGATTTGGTATACAGATTGGGTATTGTCATTTGACCCTTTTTTTAATTGGGTGACGTATTCACGGTGTGAATTTTTTTAGTGCCAAACGATCAAATTTATGATCTTTGATGACATGTTTGATCAAAATCCCGTCAAACACTAGATTTAGATGACCGTTCATTCATATAAATTATCAAAACATAACATTAGGAGTGTTTGTTTACGAGTATGAGAATGAATGAATAGTTATTCCTTATACGAAGTAACAGTGTTTGGTTGATGGATTTAAGTTCTTACATAAAGATAAAACTCTGAAACATAGATAAATTGTAAATTAACCAACAAAGGTGGATTTCAATATCCATTTTCTTTCTCATTCACCTTATAATTAAATTAATACGCATAGTAATTTTTTGTTACAGCCCAAACACCCCATAAATTGATCATGTTTGTTTAACACCTAAAGAGTGATATTTAAAAAATATTTAAAAGGCGGAAAGAATGGATAAACCCGGAATTGACTTTGACCCATAAGTGGCTAACTAAACTAACCATATCTAACTGAACTAATCGTTATTTTATGAATTGAGGTCAGTGGTCGGCACCAAAGATCAGTTAACTTGTGGGTTATATTAGTAGTGTTGTCTTTTCTTAATTGTTTGGACCGATTCCAAAAGCCCAGATCCATAGCGCACATGGATCATGGGTGTCCTCATATCCATGCCACACGGCTTATAAATATTGTTTCTAGCCCTACTTCATATTCTTTTTTAATAATAAGACACCACAAATAGAAAGAAGAAAAAAAAAATTAATTATTGACAGTATATCGTCCCTCCTTAACCCCCATTTTTTTATCTCTGCAAAAAGATGTTTCTGGTTGTGAAAATTTCTAGTGAAAATTTCTAGTTATGCTTCTGACCACCATCCCCCACTCACTACCACAATCACTACCGTCGCCGCCGCCACACGCCATCACTAGGCACGGCCACCCAACACCATCATAACTGGCAGTCTGGCACCACTACCATCACTATCAACATTTAAAATATAGTTACAAAGTATCCTTTATCGTAGGTATTGAGTAAGAATAAATAGAGGAATATTCCTTCTTTATAAAGGTGTTTTATGTAAATTCTAAATTAACCAATAAGGGTGGGATTCAAAATTTATTTTCAATGTCATCCCGCCTTATCACTACTAATGACTTTTTGTTACAAACCAAACACCTCACGTGGATTGTTTATGTTTGATTAACACATAAGGGGTGATATTAAATAAAGAAGAATGGATAAACCCGGAATTGACGGGCTGACTTTGACCCGTATGTGGGCTAACTAACCATATCTAACCGAATTAATCGTTAATTTAAAGTGAGGTCAGTGGTCAGCTGATAGAAGTCGAGTTCGAGATGGTCAATCTCCCAAGAATATAGTCAATTCGAGATGGCTAATCTCCCAAGAAACTAGAAAAGAAACTAGAAACACTTTAACAATTTTTTCTTCTCTAAATTTTCCATAAACTAAAATTACATATAAATACTAAACAAATTAACTAACTAGCCCACTACTTCCACTAACTATTACCACTAGTTTATGATTAACCAACTAATTTGACTAAGTAGACTAACTTACATAATTTAAATTACTAATACTTAATTATTAAACTACAATTGAAATACTAATTAAAATATTAACTACTAAAGTAATGAACACGTATCAATACTCCACGCCTCAAAAACGACCTTGTCCTCAAGGTCGGAGTTCTCGTCCGGTGGTTTGGGTGGAGGTTTGGGTTTGTGATGGGTGTAAAATATTTTCAGGCATCGAAGATAAAGTCTTTGACACCTAGTAACTTGGATCTCATTGGGTGAAAGACATTGTAACCGTAGTGGAACGGGTTTGTTTGAGGTTGTGAACCGAAGGTGGCCGAGTGTGAACTTTTCCTCGATGAGATTGACAAAGTCATAACTTTTGTGAAGTTTTGATGGATAAAAAATGACCATCTCATCTTGAACTTTTGGGGTATTTTGAGGTGGTTTGATAGGTGGAGGAGGTGGCGGTGGGGAAGTTTCATTGGCGACCTCTATGTCGGTATTGGTGATACCTGTGGTTGTATTGGTTAGGGAATAGAGACCTTGGGTGGTGAGGTTGGTGGCGTTCTTGGTTATGGCCTTAAGAAGATTGGTGGTAACAGTAGTTTGGAAGGCGATATATTTCGAGATGATTTCAAGGTTGGTGTTAACCAGCTTTTGGCTAGCGAGGATTTTATCGGTATTTTGGTTGATTGTTTGAATGAGTTTTTGCATCATTTCAACCATGGTGGACATGGTTTCTTCGAGTGTTTGAGGTTCCTTGCGGGGAGGCATGGCGAGGACGAAGATGAAAGCACCAAATGATAGAAGTCGAGTTCGAGATGGTCAATCTCCCAAGAATATAGCCAATTCGAGATGGCTAATCTCCCAAGAAACTAAGAAAGAAACTAGAAACACTTTAACAATTTTTTCTTCTCTAAATTTTCCATAAACTAAAATTACATATAAATACTAAACAAATTAACTAACTAGCCCACTACTTCCACTAACTATTACCACTAATTTATGATTAACCAACTAATTTGACTAAGTAGACTAACTTACATAATTTAAATTAATAATATTTAATTATTAAACTACAATTGAAATACTAATTAAAATATTAACTACAAAGTAATGAACACGTATCAACCAAAGATCAGTTAACTTGTGTATTAAGTTAGTAGTCGTGTCTTTTCTTAATCGTTAGTTGTTAACACCACACCCACAAGTTTCAAAAACGTCGGTGATTACGGGCCCATTCCAAAAGCCCAGGTCCACACGGCTAATTACTGTTTTCTGACTCTACTTCATATTCTCCCTTTCTTTAATAATAAAACACAATAAAAAAATCATACTCATGGAACTGGTATTTTGTGAAAAGAGATTTCCATATAATAATGTTATCTCATTACCTATTACATATCTTTACATATGACAAATTAAGTAAATTCACAATTGTTATATTGCATATATTACAAGTAAAAGTTGACCACTGAAGAAATCTATTAAATGAAAAGAATTTTCACCTACATATACTAGTAATATGTAAACGGTAAACCCCGTTATCAAACTAAAATTATGTAAACAATATACTTGAAAAACCGATTCCAATTAAAATTAGTGTAGGCGCAAAAAGTTTGGCCGGAAATGAAAAACCAATTCCAATTAAAATCGATAAATACTTTTAAATCAAACAATAAACAGCCATGTATGAGTTATATCGATGCTAGTTTAAAGTTGTACTTCCTCCGTTTCAAAATAAGTGAATCACTTTAAAATTTACGTTTATTGATGCAAATAAGATAATAAGAGATTAATGAAATTAAATGGGGTAATTAGAATGGATGGGTCCCACACCTTTTACTGTTTTATTACTTTTTCTAAATGGTGAAAAAATCAAATATAGGAAGATGACAAAATCAACAGGGTGTCAATATACCATCACATGCAATCAAATAAAGAAAACTAGACCTTATAAAAGGTTTAATTAAGCATTACAAAAAAAGTGGTGATAAATACATCACAACTTTTAATGAGTATATCACAATTATTACTTATATCCTGTGGTGTAGACATTAAAAACTGTGATAAAAAATGAATTTCCTTACAAAAAGTGGATTTTGTTAACAGTTTATAATTAAGAAATAATTTAATGCTTAAAATATATATTTATTTTAACCAAAACACCAACTAACCAACAGTCACCAACCACTTTTGACTTTACTATGGTTATGCTTTAAAAAGTGTATGGGAGTGACACCCTCTTGGAGAACTTTTTGCTCTGACTATAGATAAATAAATATTTTATATATTATTACAATATATATATTAATTAAAGAATAAAAAATACAAGCCGATCGACACCTAGAAGCTTCTGGTTTGGACACCTAGCATTCCTATAAATTCCTCGCTAACTACCACCGACTTCTCTACCAAAACATAACAAAGCTTGTTTTTGCATACCCTCAATCTTATTACATTCTTTCGAAAATACCCCTAACAAATATTTCATTCTTTCCAGAAAATGGCACCAACTTTATTAGAAACCGGATCCGATGATGCCAAAATGACCACTGGTGGTAATCACGAGCCTATGGTGACATTGGTCGGATCAAACTTCATGGCTAATGGCCATGCCATTTTGTCTGATGTCCCATTGAATATCACTACTTCTTGTTTGTCGGGTTCAAATGGTTGTTTTGTTGGTTTTGATGCTTTGGAACCAAGTAGTCGACATGTGGTCTCGATTGGGAAGCTTAGTGGTATTCGGTTCATGAGCATTTTTCGGTTCAAAGTTTGGTGGACCACCCATTGGGTCGGTTCACGTGGTCGAGACCTTGAGCACGAGACACAAATGGTCATGCTCGAGAGCTCTGACTCCGGGCGTCCTTATGTTTTGATACTTCCACTGCTGGAAGGTCCTTTCCGGGCTTCTATCCAGCCCGGAAAGGACGATTTTATGGATGTTTGTGTTGAAAGTGGGTCCACCAAAGTATCCGATGCTTCTTTCAAAAGCGTCGTATACATGCGGGCAGGATCAGATCCGTTTATTCTAGTGAAAAAAGCAATGAAAGTTGTTCGGGACCATCTAGGAACGTTCAAGTTGTTGGAAGAAAAAACTCCGCCGGGTATAGTAGACAAATTTGGATGGTGTACATGGGACGCGTTTTATCTAACGGTGCACCCTCAAGGAGTCATAGAAGGTGTCAAGGGTCTAGTTGAAGGTGGATGCCCACCCGGGCTCGTGTTACTCGATGATGGATGGCAATCTATATCCCATGATGACGATCCTATAGATTCAGATGGCATGAACAGAACAGCCGCAGGTGAACAAATGCCCTGCAGGCTGACAAAATTTGTAGAAAACTATAAATTTCGGGACTATAAGAGTCCGAAACCGGATGCCCCTAATAAGGGCATGAGAGCCTTTATTAGGGACTTGAAAGAGGATTTTAGTAGTGTAGATTATGTTTACGTTTGGCATGCTCTTTGTGGTTATTGGGGTGGCGTAAGGCCCAATGTGTCTGGGCTCCCAGAATCACGTGTAGTGAAGCCCATGTTATCGCCTGGACTTGAGAAGACAATGGAAGATCTGGCCGTTGATAAAATCGTGAACAATGGAATTGGGTTGGTCCCGCCAGAGAAAGTTGATGAGCTGTATGAAGGTCTACACTCGCATTTGGAGTCTGTCGGTATTGACGGAGTCAAAGTTGACGTCATCCATGTACGTTTTCCCTTTCTACATTTTATTTATGTATATAGGAATACAATAATTATAACAATTAACAAGAATATTACATTTTATAATGTTCTTGAAAAAAGAAAAAATACTTATGAACAATGGATAAATTGTAACATTTTCGTGGAAAATATTATTAGAGTTAATTTTTATAATAGACAAAGATAAAACTTATTCTGTTTTTATGGGCAGTTGTTAGAGATGTTATCTGAAGATTATGGTGGAAGAGTAGAGTTGGCAAAAGCATACTACAAAGCATTAACATCGTCAGTAAGGAACCATTTCAAGGGCAATGGCGTAATTGCAAGTATGGAGCATTGTAACGACTTCATGTTCCTTGGTACCGAAGCAATCGCACTTGGTCGTGTTGGTACGTTTATCAAATATTTATTTGTACCAATCAATATGGATCAAATTAGTAACTTCGTATACGATTAAAATTGGATTTTTTTTAAACAGGGGATGATTTTTGGTGCACTGACCCATCAGGTGACCCGAATGGTACATTTTGGTTACAAGGGTGTCATATGGTGCATTGTGCTTATAACAGTTTATGGATGGGGAATTTCATACAACCCGATTGGGACATGTTTCAATCCACTCATCCATGTGCCGAGTTTCACGCTGCATCTCGGGCCATTTCTGGTGGCCCGATTTACATTAGTGATTCGGTAGGAAAACACAACTTTGACTTGCTTAGGAGTCTCGTTTTGCCCGATGGATCTATCCTACGTTGCCAATATTATGCCCTCCCGACCCGTGATTTGCTGTTTGAGGATCCGCTCCATGATGGTAAAACCATGCTCAAGATATGGAATCTAAACAAGGTAATTAGTGATAATGATTCTTAGTTACATATTCACCTTCTTGTCTCTTGTTAAAAGTATATACTTCATAATTAATATTAGAGGTGGCAAATTTAGTGGGTCGGACATGTTGGATAACGAGTCAAATTAGTAACTTTTGGTACAATTCGGGCCAATTTGACCTAAAATACATTTTCTAAGAAGTTTTAGTTTTTTTTAAATACGTACTAATCGAAATATGATTACCATAGCTTCAACCATAATCTAACATTTGTAATGAGAACATTTTATATTAAGAAATAAGAATGCACATGGGCCGAATTCAGCCCGTTTGATCCTTTTCCTCTTAAAAGATGTTTTATTTGTTAAGTATGAACCGGACCGATTTGTATCGACATTTTAGTACTTGTTTAAAACTAAGTAGCAACACACAAATAATAAAATGTAAAAAATGTTAATTCTTACAAAATCTGTTTCTCTTTGTGCTTATTACTTGATCAGTACACTGGAGTTATTGGAGCATTCAATTGCCAAGGAGGAGGATGGTGTCGCGAAACAAGACGTAACAAAAGCGCTTCTGAGTTCTCTCACGTCGTGACCTCAAAAATTAGTCCCACCGAGATCGAATGGCAAAGCGGGAAATCCCCAATTTCTGTAGACGGTGTTCACAACTTTGCACTATACATGTTCCATGAAAAGAAGTTGATTTTAGCAAAACCAACCGAAAACATAGAACTTAAACTTAAACCATTCAACTTTGAGCTCATAACGGTCTCCCCAATCACGGTTTTGGCCCACAAATCGATCCAATTTGCTCCCATTGGGCTTGTCAACATGCTCAACTCGGGTGGGGCGATCCAGTCGGTTGCATTTGGGTCGGATGTTGATGGAGCGAATATAGTTCGAGTTGGGGTCAAGGGTACCGGAGAAATGAGGGTTTTTGCATCCGAAAAACCAAGTGAATGTCACATTAATGGGGAAATTGTTGATTTCAAGTATGAAGAACATATGGTCATAGTTCAAGTTCCTTGGCCTACTACAAGTTTGTCTATGGTTGATTATGTGTTTTGAAATATTGTGACTAATCAACAGCATTTTACCTTGTAACTAATTTTATTTTTTACTTTTGTTGTATGTCACAACATCATGATCATGTAAGAATTCAGTATTATTATCATCTGAATTTGTTGTGATAGTTTGTATTCAAAATATATGTTTTTTTCAATGGAAGTTTGTGGCATTGTTGTGAGGTTTTAACATATTTGTCATTTTTGCTATCGAAAATTCTTTTTAGGTTGCATACAGAAGTAGTACAAGGGCATGTTTCTTTTTAACTTGATGAGAGCAAATCTTGACAAACACACATGTTTTTGGCTAAGGGTTCCCAGATTTTTCAAAATAAATTTCACTTTCATTTTTACCCAAAATAGATTGTAAGATTGTGTGAATGTACAACTCCATAAATAATTAGACAAGTGCCCACTTTTTTGTGCGACTTAAGTTGATTTTATGCGATTGATTAACAAATTTATCTTATATGGATTTTGACATTTTCCCATTTGTATTACGACTTAAATTTATAGTCTTATTCGAAAAAGACAAAAATTACGTGAAAAAACTTTTTTTTTTTTTAATTTTTTTTAGTTTTCGAGTTTTTTTTTCCTTTTCGTAAAAGATGAAATTACCTTGAAAAACTAAATAAATCGGCAAGAATATACCTCAATAAGTGTAGATTGACAGGGGCAGTTAACCATGACACCAACCATTGTCCACCTTACAAGGAATAATTCGGACAACTCTTTTGCCATGGTGAAACACCAAACACGAGTCAAGACTCAAACCTCTAGCTCGTTATTCCTCAAAATCTCTCCAATGGGCCAATGAATTTTGCATAGGTATGTACCAGTCTTTAACTTGTGACTTGTTGGAGTACAAGAAAACTTGAAACTAGTAGGCAACAAGGTGATTTGTTGGTTGGAGTAATATTAATTGGCAGGAAAATTTGTATCTTTTGTAAACGGCCTTCACACACACTACCTTTTGTAAGCGGAATCTGATTAGCTCAAACAAAATGTACTCTCTTTTCTTCACATTTTTCTCCTCACTTTTCAATCAAGCTTTCAGTTTCCCATACAACTCAACTCAATGCAATGTCGTCCAACACCACTCTCTCATGTAAAAGTATGGATTTCATGTATATGTTGCTATAGTTAAGTTTAGTTTAGTTTAGTTTTTGTTTAATTTTCTCTACTAATTTGCAATGATCATTTGATCCCGGACAAAAATTTAGGGATGTTACTTTGTGCTTCGATTTTCATACATTATACGTTAATATATGATGATATGATTTTAATCCCATGAAAATTTAAGCTAAAAAAGAACAGACAATAACAACAATACTAATTTCCTTCAAATACTAATAGCTTAAGGAAAGTAAAATGTGTCAAACCTTTAGTATTATACTAATAGCTACTGTATGGGCTTATTGGCCGGACTTAAATATGGGCTTTATGGCCCAGCCCAATACATGCCGATTATCTTCTTGAAGTAACTATTATATTCGTCCTTTTGATCGAAGCCAAAACAATCCTCCACATCTCCACCACAATCTTCCGATCAAAGAGTTCTCTAAACAAATTCCCGAATCAGATTCCTTTATAAGGTTCTGTAGTAATCGTTTGATTGATCTCAATTTTGCACTTCGTTCTATTTGTTTCAGTTTCGCATGCTTGTGAATCTGGAAAACCAGCAATAAAATCGATGAATACATCGCAGTTCATGGACAAACAGATCATGGATCTATCTGGTTCACAAAGTAAAATCAACGCACACAAGGATTTCATGGATCTAAACACTCATCCTCCTCAAGAGGACCCGCACCATGACCTAGGCGATGGCGGTGATAACAAGGATGAGATCTTACCTAACTATGATTTCCAGCCAATCCGTCCGATCGTATCATCGCAGCTGTCCAATTTTGATTCCAGTAACATCGGTGGAGCTAGGGTTTGGGCATCAGCTGAATCCAAGCCCAATTTTGGCACCCGAGTAAGTCGTTTATGCTTAATTTCCATACTTTTGCTGTTCCAAATCTATTATGTTCAAAATCTGTGATTTCAGTATAGTACTGATTCAGGGATTTATTGGTATTAGTTCTAGCAGGCTAGATGTGATGAAAGCGATAATTACGTCATTCTTACTTAACTGTTTTGATATTTAATTCAGTAGTTTAGATTATGCTATGGAGGTTTCTCTATATTTGCTGTTTTGAGAGATTATTATGTTCAATCATCTGGACAAGAGCATGAAGCTGTGTACTTTGTGGAATTTATGTACAATCTTAAATTAACAATCAAAATACTAAAAGTAGGAAAAAAATTCATTAAGAGGTTACAGGGAAGCTTCTTGTGAAGGAAACTATGATTACATTATTATGAGTTTCCATTTTACAATCATGCTTTTTGATAAATCTTACTGGTAGAAATTATAAAGAGAAATTGTAACCTGTAGTATAGGAGACAGTAAACCAGCACTGTGTGCTTGAAGTGTCTATTATTTTTGGCACCTTTTCTATTGATGGAAATCTTGGATGATCAAATGAACTTTCAAGAATTTGATTGCTCTAATGTTAACATTTTCTTTGAATTTATACAGAGTTATGGTTCTCTTGATTCTGTTGAACCATCTAAGGTTGTTATGGAGAATGATCGTACTGATCTTGATGCAGCTTTGATATCAGAGATTGACAGAACAATGAAAAAACATGCTGATAATCTGATGCATGCACTCGAAAGTGTCAGTGCACGACTTACACAACTGGAAAGCAGATCCCGAAACCTAGAGAGTTCTGTTGATGATTTAAGAACATCTGTTGGTAATAACTATGGAAATACTGATGGCAAATTAAGGCAGATTGAAAACATTATTAGAGAGGTAAATACTCTTATTATATGTACTTTTCGCCATTTTCTTGATTTTACCTGTTGATTGTTTCATTTATTCTTTACCAACTTTTTTGCAGGTGCATAACGGTGTTCAGGTTGTAAAAGATAAGCAAGAAATACTCGAGGCTCAACTGCAGCTCTCACAAGTGAAAATTTCAAAACCTGAACAGTCGCCAGCGTCTTCACAGCAGCAGCAGCTGGGGGCAACCGCTCCTCTGCAACCTCACCAACCACCACTTCCGCCGCCTACTCTTCCTAACGCTCCACCACCTTCTGTCCACCATTTTGATTCTTACTACCCGCCACCTGGCCCTCAGCAGTACCATCTGCAACCGCCACCTCAGCAGCTCCAACCACAACCCCCAAAACCGTCACCACAACCGCAGTATCAACCACCACCAACTCATACACAACCGCCTCCAATGTCTCTACAACAACCTAATCCTTCCCAAAACCAACCGCCATTGACCCACCATTCTGATGACCTGTCATATTTATCACCCCAAAATTATCCACCAAGTATCCGCCAGCCTGGCGGTGGGCCGGCTCCACAGCAGTTTCAACCAAACCCATCTCAAATGTATGAAGGCCGGACCGGACCAACTGGTCCAGGTTTTTCCAGCCAATATGGACCATCACCCGGGTTCAACGAACCGTATAATTACGGGTCACCGGTAAAATCTCAGTCATATCCTTCACCTAACATGGGTGGTCCAGGTGGCGGGGGTGGGTACCCACAACTCCCCACCGCTAGGATACTGCCACAAGCCCTACCTACTGCTGCAGTAGCTGGTGGTTCGGGGTCAGGCTCTGGAAACAGGGTTCCGATTGATGATGTGGTTGATAAGGTGACTAATATGGGCTTCCCGAGAGATCAGGTTAGGGCGACTGTGAGGAAGTTGACTGAAAATGGTCAAGCAGTTGACTTAAACGTTGTGTTGGATAAGTTGATGACTGATGGGGTAGAGAGTCAAAACCCCAGAGCTTGGTTTGGTCGTTAATGTGTGTTATTTTTCTGTTTGGTTTGTTTTGATGCTTTTATTTTGTGATTATGTATATAAATTCGAACCAGTTGATCGGAATAGGGACATTACATGGTTTTATTTCTGACTCTATGGAATGCTGGATTTTATAGTTTCTCCTTACAATTTTCTGTTTCATTAATAAAGTTTATTATTAGTACTTCTGTATCTGAAAAATGAAAAGCTATCAGTGCATAAAAACACTATTGATATGTAAACCAAGCTGACCTTAAAATTGCAAAATGAATGAATTAATTTGATAGGGCAACATCATCTGTATAAGTCGGTTAATATTGGTTAAGTCTGTCAAATTATACACGAAAATATCGGTCAACATCGATCTTTTTTTTTTTATCTGCCTAGAAAAAAACAAATTTGAAAACGGTCGATCAAAAGATTAGCAAGACCTCATCAGCCGAAACCACAATGTTAAAAGTTGACTAAATATTTTGAATCACATACATGACTAAGGCTAAGCTTTTCAACAAAAGGGTTTATTGACTTATTGGTTTTTTGAAAAGGCAAAATTAAGAATTAAGGAACCCCTTACTTCTTGATTTTAACTTTTTAAAAAGCCAATAAGTCAAAGCCCTTTTGAAAATGCCCTAAAATGTAGAGATGAAATTTTTGACAAAAACATGCAAGTTCATTGCTCTAGAGGGTGCAAATGGCGGACATGGAACACCTATTATACGAGGAACAATGTTAATAAAGCTGAAGCATTTAATAAAATATTGTTTAGCGATGAGCGGTATAGGTGTGTCATTTAATCGCTCTAAATATTTACATTACGTGACGACTATTGTTTGGTTATAATCGGTGGTACAGCTTTCTTGCTATATGTAGTCGACCTTACTTGCATATGAAATGTTCCAGATAACATGTACTCCCTCCATCCCACAAAAAAGTTCCCACTTCTCCTAAAGCTTTTGTCCCACAAAAAAGTTCTCATTTCTCACATGTGGTGGGCTCCACACAATAAAATACTATTATTATTAAGAACTCTATCAATAATATCCACTAATTATCTTTCTCTCTCCAAACCAACCTTATATTTTAATCAAAATAATACCAATGACCCCACTACTAACTATCACCTAAAATCTTGTGCCAAAGGGAAATAGGAACTTTTTTGTGGGACGGAGGGAGTAATATATAGCTCAGATTTTACGATATACTCCCTCCGTCCCAAAAAAAAAAAAACTCTCATTGACAAATAAAGCACGAAATTGATTAACCATTGCTACTATTGATTAAACATACATAAAGCACGCTGGCTGTTCGATGAAATGCCTTGGAAACCACTTATAAAAAACAAGCAAATTACAGAACAAATAGACCACAAACACAACAGTTTACAATACGAAACGAAATTGAAATTTTCATAAACAGAGAGGTGCAAACTTACTTAAACACCACTTAAACCTTATTATTATTATTATTCCCATAGTTCAAAATTAGAAAATTTTAAGTCCTATCACCGCCTTTTCGTCCTTCTTTCCCACCTTCTTTACCACCACCACCAACTTGAACATGCACACCACCACCAGCGCCAGCCTGACCGCCACCCAAATCTATATTCCCGATATCATGAGCCTTATTCTGAATCCCCTGACCGACATCCTTCGTCTTCTGCCCGGCATAGTCGCCGACATCTTGCAACTTCCCCTTAACGTAATCCATCTGATCCGGCACCGATGGTGCTGACTGCCTCAACATCGTCACCAAATACGACAACGAGCTCAGTCCGGTCAACCCGAAAGTCCCCGAAGTCAAAAACCCAGTGACGGCGAGCCCAATCGTCAGTAACGCCGGAACAATCACCGGGCTGAAAATTACAAACACCGGAGTTGCAACAGCGAGTCCGATCAGGGTTCCGACGAAGGTGAGACCTGCTAACCCCAGCAAGATTCCACCCAGAGGAAGTAAGGCCATGGTGGCCATTATCTTGCTGGTTGATGCACCTTGATTCTGTTGAGGGTAGCGGAACCTGTCGGAGTGATCGTACCGGTACCCACCGCCAACTCCGCCGGTGTGAGTTAATCCGGCGGTGTGGTGTTGACGGTCTCCATATGCGTATGTTGTAGCCATGTGATGAGGTGGAACTGAATTGAAGAGGAGGTGGGAATATAAAGATGGAGGTGAGAATGCAAGGCGGTGACACGTGTGTGATGACTTGGAGAGATGAGGCTTTGCATGAATTACAAGTTTCATTTATGTTGTGTTTTGCATTTTTCTTATTTTATTATCCAAGTAAAGAATCTTATTAGGTTAGGTTATCAATTCGATGATTGGAAGAACATGGTATTGTACAATATGGTATCGGGACTAAAAAGGCGACATGTATTACACCGGGTATTGTAGGTCGGTATTGTTGTGGTATGTTACCGATAAGGGATCGTTCGATCGATTTCAGTATTTGCTTGAATTTGTTTATCATGATACCTATTTGGGTGAATTTGTATGGTCATCATTTCAGGGTTTATTCACATGTTTAATCTAAAGAAAAAAAGTTGACATAACACTAATGTGATACCTTTACGACCGGGCTAAGAAATTGGAGCAAATCAGGATAATTTTGACATCAAAAATACATTAAATATTATACTATATTACCTCTGTATCATAATATTTTTTATTTATGAGTGTTTCAAGATAAATGCAACTTAATATCCCCTTTAATAAAATGAAATAATATTTTTAGCCGTATTTTAATTTTGAATATCATTAATTTCATTTTATTAAAAAGAACATTTTTCACTAACTATCCACTTTAATACTTCCACTGTTTTAAAATAAGTGACACAAATTGGGTTACATATTTTTTGATTCAAAATATTATAATGAAAGTTAAATTTAATAGTAATAAGTGATGAGTAATTAAGGAATAATTTTAATGTTAATTTGTACCGCAAATATATTTAGAAAAAAAACTTATCTTAAAATATATCGGTATTGCAAATATCAAACAGTTCCAACTCTCAAACTAAGTGGGTTGCTGTTTTAGGTTAGAGCCCATTTGTAGTTTGCAAAGGCTTTTAGCCCATGAAACGTTTCAGACAAAATTTGGCACCGGACGGGTTAAATGGGTATTGAGTTATTCAAATTCATGTTGATTGATTTTTAAATTTTAAGTCACAAAGTTATTCTAAATTTAACTAAATATCAATTCAGGTTAGTTAGGTTCAGTTTGGGTTACCAGAATAAGCAACCAAATTGTTATAAGATAAATCAATACAAAAATTGCTCGAAGCGCTTTAAATTTATTTCAGTTTTCTAGCAATCTTGATTTGTCCTCACCACTAATTTTAGAAATATCTTAATAGAAAATTTGATAAGTAGTAGTTGTCAAACTCATGTTTTCTTTTTAAATATATGTTAAAGTTATTTTGACTCTTTAACATGAGCTTAACACCCATATTAAGCTCACTCTCCCTAATAAAATTCATGTTAAACGCTCCCCATACGAATGTTGGGGATAACAATCGGGGGTTATCCATTGCACAGACATTTTAAAGCACATCATAGGGTTGGAGAAGTCATTTTGGCGAGGCTTCGGCGCCACCCATGATGTGAGTTTGGCGCCACCAAATGCCGTTAACGAGCAAATAACAAGTCAATATCTAGGTGCTCTTAGAAAAAAACTCTTTCTAAAACTGAACACGCTCTTGTATGTTTTGAAACTAAAACCTTAACTTGAACCTATGATACTCTTTAAAATTGCGATTTTCCCCTAAAACTCAACCAACTCCCAATAAAATGAACTTTACCGTACACCAACTAGTGACTTTACCATTTGAACTAAAACAATACTTGTTTTAAAGATGTCAACGTTCCTAAATATTATATTTTTCTTAAAGAAAAGGATGTTACAATTATTATATAGTTAGAGTTCTTTTTACTTCTAGGTAAAATATGATTATCTAAAATTTACATCATTCATATTTTTCTACAAAGAGATTAAGTAAGATTATTGTTGTTGTAACGTACTAACGTGCTTTATTATGAACCTGGTCAAATCGTTTTTGCCATTTGTTTAATGTTATTTATCCCGTATCTAATCAAAGATATAATTTTGGTATCTAATCAAACATATAATACAGTATACACATTGAACTGGGCCTATGTGACCTTTAAATTTTGGTGAACCTTTATGGGTGGGCCCTGACATGATTGATGAGAGACTTGACCCATTCTAAGATACCAACGAACCATATAGCAATTGAACACCTTCAATATTTAAATGGTTCCTCTTGAGCCCTTTAGATTTTAAGATTTACTTAAAAAGAGTTTTAAAGTTTTGTAGTGATTATTTCACCCTAACAACATAGAATATACAATTAAAAATATTGGATATTGTGAGAAAAAACCCTAGTAAAAAGTAATTTTGTACAAGTGAGACGATATAATGGATAATTACTAATAGTCGATTAATTATACATTTTGTGGTTGTTAGTTAGCTAATTTAAAGTTTTCAACCTATCGAACTAAAGAGAATTACATGAAGTATATACTTTTATATGTCAGAATCTCTAGAAAATATACATAACAGAGTAGAGTTCAAGCTCTAATCGTTTCAATATATACACCTTGTAATATTCCTTTAATGTTGTAATGAAGATGGCATTTGTAAATCGTTACGCGACGTGTTTATTACATAAAGCACTTCATAATGTTTCAAAGACATTTTGGATATCATGTATAAAAGAATTGTAGAGGAATCCCAATGGTTGATATCAATAATCAAAAATTTAGAGGATGTTTGGAGACTTGGAGTTGTGTTTCTCGTTTTCAAAATGACATTTTTAAAACTCAAAAAAAATCTACCTGCCTGTTTTTCCAAAACATGATTTAAGGAGTGTCAAACGCAAATAATCACTTATTTACTCTTCTCAATAACTATAAATAAATTATTGTATTTTGAAAATGCAATAACCATATAATCACAAACACCCCTTAGAATCCTTCACTTTAGTACACTCTTTATGTAGAAATAAATATTAAGGTTCAACCATTAGAACAAAAAGATACAATAACAACGATACTCAATCCCTTCAAATAAAGGATATGTAAGAGATACGATATAGACAATAATAACTTTACACGGAGATCTTAAATTGAGAAGGGTAAAGTTAGCCAAGGATCTTAAATTGACAAGGGTGGGCATCAAAAGTTTTTGGTTTCTTTTAGAAATAATAAGAAGTTTGATTTTCGATAAATTTCAGAGTAAGTTTAATTATAAACTAATTTATGAGCAAAAGTTCTATTTTCGGACTAATTTAGGGACCCAATATAGTTTAATCTAAGCAAAATTTCATCAAGTATTCAAAAGTTAAACTAAAAATATTTTTCAATAACAAAAGGTTTTTGATAGCCTACATTATCAAACTTATATAATTGAGAAAGTTTATACAATTAAAGAGAATACTGTGGATTCACGAGGAATGATTGTTAGAAGATCCTACAATATCCATTTAATAGTCTTCTCTGTGCAAATACAGTGCTGATTGCCCCTCAAAATAATTTAATCTTTTATCTTTCTTCTTTCATGATTTTGTAAAGAACTTTTGTACTTCGAACTTGACTTTAAATAATGAATATACGAAGCTATGCTACACACATATCTAGCAATAAGGTTGGATTTTGTTCTTTGATTAGAGTTGTATCAATGTCAGAAATATCCCTTAATCATACAAAATTCACTAGAACGTAAATTGTGTCTCATTGGATATTCAATATTAGAATTTTTTTGCAGGAAACATTCAATTTGAACCCAAGTTATTTATATAAATGTGTCAAATATCTTAACTTTAAAATGTTTACCTTCTATCTGAACACGGCCCATATACATAACCCGTTTAATTGAACGGGTTAAACATGTCAAACATATCTATTTTTAAATGTGTATGCAGAACTCACTAATGTAAATCTAATTTTCAAATATGTCTATAAACTATTAAAGTATAAATATATCTATTTTTAAATATTTTCTAATAATTAATCAGATTAGCGGGTCGACTCATTTAAATTATTACAAACCCGAACATAACCTATTTAATTAACTAGGTGAGTTGACTCGACCCAAAAATTACCTAAAACTTGTTTGCCTCAACTCCAACATGTTTATTTTTGTGTTAGTCTCGAGTCGATTTCAGGTTGGGTAAGACGGGTGCCAACAATCACGTTACCACTTTTCAGCTAGTTTGGGGACACCATTGGCACGAGTCCGCCAGTGGTTCCGCCGGTTTGCACAAGCCGGTTTGGAGACGGAAGAAAAGGCAGTGTTAGTTTTGATGGGTAGGCCCAAATGGGTATTTTGTGTGTGTGGGTTTTCTAATGGTGGGTCCCAAAAAATTAAAGGGAAATGGTATTGTTGGCATGAGTACGTCAGTTTAGTGTCGGTTGAAGAGTGAGCTGACGTGTCGCTGATTTGGCAACAACTGACGGTATCAGTAACCTCCACCATTGGGAGCAGTCTAATAAATTGTTGTCACCGGCCCTTAGTTTACTTTATCAATGGTTAAATATTTTCTCTCAAAGAATGTATTTTGCTTAGATTAAACATTCGGGTATTAAGGTCTTAGACTCGTTTTTTTTTTCAGTTTCTTGTGTTGTATCCGGTACCTCATCACAACCCGTAAATTATATTTTGGAATAAACCAAAATTAAGACCTTGTATATATGTAAAAATAAATTAATTAAACCAAGTTCCAGTCTGTTTCCGGAATTAAAACTTGAGTTGGGCTACCCCCTCATCAGAGACAATGATTCATCGTTTTAATTAAATGGGAAGATGCTCTTAAAGCTGCAAACCCACTCTAATTAAATCGTAACTACTCAATTATCGTGCTCTCTTTTGTTGTTTTTTTAATGTTCTTTTTACTGCAAACGGAATCAATTCTTAACCCTCAACAGAAAGCACCCACGTGTCCAACATAAGATTTATTTTGCTGATTTTCGGGGAACATTCGTTATTCCTATTATTCATCAAGAGTTAACCTATGTTAAAGAAAAATTGTTTCGATTCAAAATAAATGATACATTTTCTTTTTTGTGATGATTTAAAATAAGTGATCCACTTTGAAAAATTATCTTATTTGGTAAAAAAAGTGGGACCTTCGCCCACTAATTATCTAGTTTAACAAATTGAAATGACACATTTACCCTTAGTTTTTACTTTTAAATATCATTAACCTCACTTTATTCAAAAAGTGTGTGACTCATTATCCACTAACCATCCAATTAATCTAATTTAATCATCATTATAATCTTTTGCCTCAAAACCCGTGAAACCCAAAGTATATCACTTATTTTGAATCGGAGGAAGTATTAAAGAAAGAGATGGTAATTTTTACACCACATTAAATACTACACATATTCTATTATACAATATTTAAAAATAAACTATATATAAATAATGCAAAACAATGATTGTTGGGTATAAAATAGTTTTTGTGAGTAGAAATCACATTTTTAAATAAAAGGAATAGAAATTGCATTAGCTAGCTAGATGCTTTCGAGAGAAAAATAACCCGGTTTGAAACACACCAATGTATAATTAAGTTGACATGAAATTGAAGTATTGAACTACATATTTTCTTGTGTACCATAGGAAAAATAATCATATGGTTTATTTAGAGAAAAACTTGTGAAATTAAGAAGTTCTTCACTATATGCAATGTGCGTTTTATTAACATAGTTATAATGTGTAGGTTTGGGACAAAATAATTCTTTTTAAATTGTTACAATATTGAAATTCTTAATTTACGAAAATAATTGGTGGCCTGATATTAGATCGATTAATGTGATTTATAACAATACAAATAAACAAAAACTACAAATCTTGTAAATAAAGGAAAACGTAATAATTATTGGGTTTTTAAACACCTATATGACATTATTTCATATAGATATACACACAAGTATGAACACAAAATCATTGACAACTTTATAGGTGGCAAGTGGCAATTCAATCAATCATATCATCATACAAAACCTCAGAAATGAAGAGAATCCAACATGGGTTTTCAGGTACAACATAATTAGATAACATTAATTAACACAAATCATCATAAAAATGTTCTTGGTCGAATTGAACACATATATTCACATACAATATCACCTACTATGATCTTGTCTTATACGGCCTCTTTAATCCTCAAGGATTATAGTTCCATGAATTATAAGTACCATAACTAGGAGGTGAGACATGAGGATTTGGTAGAGAACCACCCAAACTTTGTGGCTGTGTTAATATATGTTGGTTACTTGAAAACCGAATAAGATCCGCATTAGTTGCATCTAGTTCCTTTTGTAGTCGAAGAACTTGCCTTTGGAGTACAGAAATTGCACCAACACAACCATAAACGGGGTCTTTTAGACGTGCCTCGGCCTCATAGGCTAGAGAGTTGACCGCATCTTCCCTTTGATGAGGTGCAATTTCATTAAGGAGTTTGCTAACGTTGCTCGCCGCCCCAAATATTTTGTGAACATTCGCGAATTTTGTTGGATCTTCGGGCGGGAAATACGGTGAGAACACACACCCTTTGATGCATTTTCTTCTTAAGAACTTGCAGGCAGCACATGGAGCACTAGAGTGACTAGAAGAAGCCATATGTTCGCGTTGTGAAACTATATATATATATTGAGAAAGTACGTTAAATACGCCTCCTTAATCTTAAAGTTGGAGTAAGTCAAGAACTATATAAACTATATAGAGAAAGAGAAATTATGTTAAGTTAATCGATAGTTTCTAAATATCAAATTTGGACTAAATCAAGAAAGAAACCTGAATTTCTATAACTAGAAATTATTCGTAACCGGATTCGTAATAATAATAAACGGTCCAAAATTAATTGGACCAAATAGTTGCGTATAATCTCATTCGTAAAAAGAAATTATCCGTTGCTTTCATAACATATGTATCAGCTTTCAGACAAACATAAAAAAAAAAATGGTAAAGGAGTGTACCATTGACACTGGCCACATATTGTGACCGGATACCCGACCCAAAAACAGGTGCATTACCCGGTAAATCACCTAACAATGATATCCACACCTCTGCTTGGGCTCGATATACGAGACCCAGCATTTTCAGCACAGAGGGGGACCCACGTTTCAACGGAGGCTGGTGGCCACAAGGGGGGTTTCACGGGGTTCGAACCCGGGACCTCCCACATAGGAGGCCCAAGTCTTACCAACCGCGCCCACCCTAACATCAAATGATCATTTCTCTTTCTTTTTGTTAACAACAACAAAGACTAGATTGAGTTTTGTCAAAGTCATCACCGGACCCAAATTAAGCAAGCAAAAAGGACAAATGATCATATCTCAAGTGTCCAATTTATGAATAACTGAAGCTATAAGCATGCAAATTATATATCCTGATCATGACAACACAAGATGAACTATAAACAGAAAACCATCTAATATTTTGTCTTCACATCCGATTTTAGAAATTTAAGCAAAGCAAAAAAAACATTTCTTCAAAATAAATCATATACTTTGATTTTTCAGAACTTTTAGCCTAAAGCTCAAACCATTCTTGTTAATTTGTGCCGCTTTAAATGTAGTTAAAAAGTCTTCCTGTTAACTGAAGATCTACTTATCAATTTTGTAGTTAATATGTCGTTTCACACTAACAAGTCAAAAGCCGACAAATAAATAGTTATTCTTTTTCCTTTTTTTTGGCAGCGTAGATGCGTACATATAACAAAACTAGTGTGAATTTCAAATTTAATTTTAGCCAAATATCCCAAATAATACTGAAAATTTTCATTTGCTTTTGCCCATAACTATTTCAAGAACTGCAAGTAACATGCATGCCGGAAGATTATACTACAAAAATCAGTCCTGACATAGTAATTATAATACTTAATTTTTTGTGTGATTATTCTGTAATTATTTGGATCTTCCCAAATTAGGTCCCTTTTATTCTCATAAAAAGCTGCAACAATATATTCCTTTGCAAGTATACATACACAAAGATCTTTCAACAAAAACCCATATGTCCCCCACCCGATTCAAAGACACTAAAGTCACGCAGAAAAAAGCTGGCAATAATGGTTTTGGATCAAATAATTAGTCAACATGAAAAGAAAGAACTTTATAATCTAATTACGCCTACCATAGATCTACTGCCTATATAGCCTATACAAACAAAACATGAAGAGTAATTCAAGAACCGCATGAAGCAAAATCAAGAAAATGGCAATTTTTTGTTTTGAAATATGAATCTTTGCATGATATATATAACCATCTTTTTAGGGTTTTATTGGTTGTTTTTCTTGATGTATAATAAAGATCACCCACAAAGAAAGACAAAACAATTGTGTTGGTTGATCGACTTTGTTGAAGTATACAGATTTCCCACAAAGAAAGACAAAAGGGTAATTGTGTAACGAAATAAAATGCAGAATATAAAGATCATGGTACCTTTTGTTGCCCTAGCTATTGAATCTAGTTTGCAAGATTTCATTGAGTACTTTGATATATTACCTGCTATGAGTGTGTTTATATATTCTTTGAAATCCAACTGATGGCTATAATTTAGCTAAATTGCAGTCATAGATGACTTAGATGATAGTTTCTTTGGATCAGGAGCAAAGGTAAACCCTAGATTAACATGTAAGGATGATCAATAGGAAGCCAAAAGCACAATTATATGCACCAAAAAAATGAATTAGGTAAAGTTTCTAAAAAGAGGGAGAGGAGAGAGAGTGTGTTAGGGGGCAAGCAAAATCAAATCACACTCGATTAATTTGCAGTTTTCTTTATATTTAACTATTTTAATAATAATGGCGAAAATGTTATAAATAGAGAAGGTCCTACCTCCTTTTGCATAAAAATGTCAATTATTTTAAGGTGTATTGCTAACAGAATTAGTAATTAGTTTCCCCTTTTTTTTAGCATACTAAACCAATAATGATCTGTTATGATTCTAGACATTTTTTTCCAACAAACGATGGGGAATGGATATGTCATTATGAAATTGTCATGCTTAGCTGCGTATATAATTAAGTGATGGATTGTAATTTGTTTTGAAATTATGTATATATTTAATGTGATTTATCTTTCTTAATATTTATGTGATAATAATGAAAATATTACACTTGGTCTGATATTTACAGTTAATAAAAGTAGATATCTGAAACTTTCAAAACCAATGTACCCGGTAATTAAATCATGATGGATTTAGGATATAATAAACAATACTCATTTTATTTAATTATGATCATAACATTTCTTGATCATATAAAATTTTGAACTTTACATTTTTATATCATAATACTTTTGGTTCATAATATATATGTTTAAATCATAATTTTTTTTTTAATTTTAAAACTATACTCATTTTGTAGAAAATTTAATTTTAAGAACTTTGACACTTTTATAATTTTTTGTTTAAAAAAAACAACATTACGATTAAAAAACGAAGTTGGGGGACTTATAAAAATTACTATAATTAAATTCAAATTTAGATTTTAAAATCACATAAATGACTAAAAGGCATTTCGAGTCAGCAATACACGTCATCAAAAAGGACCAATCATAGGATGGGAAATGGACATGTCATCATATAATTGTCATGCTTAATTCCATATATAGGTGGTCAATTATCGAAAGATATAGACTTAATACTGAACAAATATATAGTATTACTTGTAAGCAAAGACACCAACTTTTCTCCTCTTACAAAATAATCATCATAAAATTCAATTTCTCGTGGAGCTTGGATTCATTGAATTGGCCTTTCGAAAGAATTAGTGCATTTATACATATTTAATATATAAAATCATGTGCAATTGTTTTTTCTTAAAAAATTAAACCCCACAGACTCCTAATATCTTAATGCATGCGCAGGTGGTAGTGTTGAAGAAAATATTATACTTAATTACGTACTAAACAATAAAAGGAATGTTATTCAAGATATTAATCATACATAATAAAATTCCGCAATTAGTTGATGATTCGTGTTATGTAGTCTAGAAATGGACATTTGAAGTGTAGTAGGATAATACTTATACAACATGTATTAAATGAGGCCTTTAATCAGAATTAATTAAGGAATTAATCAACTTCTTGACTTGCAACAACGTGATGTGAAGTGTCACAGCTGGGTTTGGGTCTGAACCAGGTCGGGTCGGGTCGGCCTGAGGGTTGCAGCAAGTTTGTATTCCCTCCGATGTCTATAAATTAAGATGATATAATTCTTGTATGAGTCGCAACCGTTTTGATTTTGAGTCAGCATCGATTATTCAGTTAATTTATAAGAATTAAATATTAAAAGTTGAATGATGTTGATGCATTATTCCCATCTATAAAATCCAACATTTCAAGTGGGTCCCCGCGCCGACCAAACCAATTATTCCTTTGTATTCTTCACCATCGATCAAAGATCTCAATAATGTCGTGATCTCCATATAAGATTGCAAATACAGTTTTTAAATAAACCACGGTATCAACTGTTTTATGATAAATTAATTAATATTATACTAATTAAAGTATTCGTAAATTATATGATATATTATATAATATAATTCTTTAGGGGCGTCACTAGAAATATATCCGTTGCGATTTTGGTGAAACTCGACAACCCTGCCGACCCAGAAAATGTTTGTGACCCGTTGTAGCATGCAATCTCGTTTGAACTTCAAATTTGGAAGCTGATTCATTGAAATTGGAAATCAAATATCAGACGATTTGGAAGATGATACAACGATCCTAGAAATCAGACGATTTGTAAAGTGATTAGCCAATTTTGGAAGCCGAATCAGGCTATTTGACCCGGGTTGATCCGCCTCAACCGGTTGAACCGTGACCCGTACCAAGTCGAATAAAAACCCGGGTTTTAAAATACTGCATAGAAATAGAACTATCTTAGAATAGACTTTATAACCATAGTCAACTTCTAACTACTATACTTACAAGTAGTTAAAAAGATAAAGCTATCAAATAACTCAACCGGGTTCATTAACTTAACCTGATTTCATTTCTATAACCCGCTTTTGTTTAATCTTTTCAATTCAATGTCTTTTCAGGTAGTAGCGAATATTGATTTCGTCAACAATTTATTTCTTTGTTTTCTTATTAACGTTTTATGACGAAATGAAAAGAAAAAAAATGGTTGGATGGGCAAAAATAGATGATTCGGTTGTTATGTTTGATTAGCATATGAGATTAGGAAAAGCCAATTAAGCATGCTATTAATGTTATTTGCTTCCCTAGTAGTGAGGTTAGACTTTTATCCTTTATTTGGCTTCTAATAGTTATTTAAAGTAAAATTATTAAAGATGTAAATTAAACGTAAATCATTTCCATATATAGGAGAAGATTAATGGTGGCAAATTACAGGTGGGCTTAACTGTGATTACACGTCATCATTTTAGGCCAATGGGAAGTCGTTGAATGGACACATGGGATTACGTGATCAAGAATCAAGACTTAGAAGTTATGGCAATGTATATTACACATTTTAGTAGTTTTTAAGAACGTATTGGTGGATAAAGAGATGAGAATGGTAAATTATTTTGGTATTTGAATTAGGGGAATAATATAGAATGGTGCAATAATTGGATGGGGGCATGCATATGCACAGTAAACAAATCTTTGTTGAAATCATATGCTGTGTTTGTGACTGTGAATGAAGAAAAAAAAGGTAAGAAAAGGGACAAAAAACAGAAAAAACAAAAGTTTAGTATGAGAGGCAACCATCATTTTCACTTCAGGACCCTAACTTTATTTCTTTCAACTTGTCCCCTAGCCGACATTTCGACATGATGTTACAAATCATAAAGTCAACAAAATTGACTCAACCATCGCCTTTGGTCTTTTTTCCAGGAAAATAACAATTTTGCTCTCAATTAAACAAATGCTAAAAAAAATCCATGTCGGTCAACACAAATACATGTCCCATTTGATTCTTTGACACACCAACGCCAATATTAATGTTCAAACTAGTGAGTGTATTTAATTCATAATTATGTTCAATAAATAGCACCATATAGTGAGTCAAATAAAAATATACCAACATGCCTTTGGCTTAAAAGTATCAAGGTGTGTTTAGTAAACCAAATGGTTGTATGTTTGAGTCTTATTATAGACAAAGGTGGAGAATATGTACGTGTGTTAATACATGGTTATGCTAATCAGGGAGATCAACTTAAGCTTAGTCTACAAAAAAAAAATTATAAATTACAGCTTAGGTAATATAATCCAAATAAGAGACATGAGATGAAGCCACAAATGTACAAAACTCAACCTATTGCCAATTCTAACAAAAATCATATACAATCATAAGATACCATCTTTAAAAGATTTTCGATTAATTCTTATTATAGTCAGTCACAAAAGTGTATTTGGTCTAGAAATACAATATATGTTCAGTGGTCATGTTGAAGGAGATACAAAGTAATCTAAAATGGTTTTTCTTTTTAAAGATGGTGGTGGATTCAACACAGAAGATGGACTACCAAAACTTGCATCTGGTGATCCTTCGCATAAATCGTTGACTAGTGAATTGGTCAACTGTTTTTTGAGTGATCTGGGTGTTCTCATTTCAGTAATTGATGGTGGATTGGGAGATTCAATCTGGACCGTTGATCCGATTAAAGGGTTGGGTTCAGGTTCAGGTGTTTGTTCATCTGTAAAAAGCTTTCTGCGTTTCATAGTTGGAATGGTTTTTTCTCTTCTTCGAATTGATGAGGGAGATCTTGCAGTTGAGTAACAACTGCTGTTAATGTTCCAAATTTGGACCTGATTATGAGTAAATTATCATCATTTTAGGGGTATAATAGACATTTTGATTGTTAAGGTGAGACTTACCACAGAATCATCTGAAGAAGTTGCTATTTTACCAATCTCATATGAACACCTGCAGATGTATAAACAAATGTATGTCTAAGCTTATAATATAAGTAATATAAATATAGTTTAATAAACTGCATACCAATCTACAGCTGTTACTTCTCCATCATGGCCTTCAAGTTTAATAGGATCTGCTTGAGGTTTGTTCACCTGTGCAAAGTACACACCAATTATCATATACCACCCAAATTAATTAAAAAGATTATTTAAAAAAGAAATTCACTTCACCTGCCATACGTAAGCAGATCCATCACTAGATCCACTGAGTATATGTCCAGCATCAGGACTCAACTTTGACTGCAAATTTAGGGATTTAAAATTTTAAACAATTTGGTTACTAGATTAACCAATATCAAAACTTTAATGACGACTAGTGGTTAAAACTTAAAAGCATTGTGTACCTTAACAAAAAATGTACCGATATCACATCCTTTGAAGGTTTTGATAGGTCCCTTATCAAGTTGGAGTACATTAAAGAGATATATCCTGCAATTTACTAACACTGATTAAACCACAATTGTTTCACTATGATAAGTTGTTACAAGATTATATATGATTTTTTTTTATGAAATAAATGAATATATTAGGATATAAAATTTTACCTACTGTCCATACACGAAGCTGAAATATATACTCCATTTAAATCTTGGGATAAGCTAGATATGCCATATGATCTTGCCTGAAAGATGATTAAAACTATTATGTAAATACTTGCACAAATGTTTCTAATAATCTAGTTTTGTAACAAAAATAAAATCTACATGAAGACATACCGATTTATGTGATTGATTATCTTGACAGCAGGCCTGATTGATTGGAGTTTTTAGGTTTCTTGAATCCCAAAACTTCATAACACTGCAATAAAGTTACATTTTTTAACGATTAAAATTATTCAATATACAAATACAATTAATTTTAAATAAACTTTCAAATGCACACCTGTCAGCTGCCCCAGCAGTAGCAATGGAAACTTCATCTTTCAAATATAAAACTGATGTAACACTCATTGAAGCAGCCTAAAGTAAATCAATATTTAGTTTAAAAACTATTCAAGTAAATTTGAGTACTATTAATATATGCAAAGTGTCCTGAAAGTCTGAAACTAACCTTACTATATCTACCCCTCGTTTTTACACTTGATGAAGCATGAGCCCCTTGAACACTTGCTATTGTTCTGAAAATCGGTTAATTCAGCATTTGACCAAAAGTCAACGAGTGATCGTTGTGTAAAAAAAGTGGATAACTTACAAATTAGTGGCTTTTTCAAGACTGCGTTTATGACATCTTAAGTCCCATAAAGCAAATGACCCGTCTCGTGAACCAGATACAATAATATCTGTCATAAACAAATAATCATTTAGGTCAGCATTCAACTTATTTAATGGGACTAATCGCAAACATACTATTGTTTGAGGGGTGGGCACTGATGGATTTCACACTTCCAGTGTGTCCAGTTAATACTTCAATACATTTTTGTTCTTGAGAATCCCATACTTTGATCTGTTTAAATGACATTACAATTCATAAAATCAGATCAATTGCATATAATATGATGTGAAAATTGTATGTGATTTAAGTAATACTTAGTTAGTAACTTACACAATGATCACCACAAGCTGTTAGTAAATTAGTATCATCCTGCAATAGTCAAATACCATTAATAAGATTAGTTCAAAATATATCATGCCACAAAGACATATTAGGGTTCATAATTGAACTTTATTAAATTGGTTGTTATGTACCTTAATCCAGCATACATCAAAAATAGCATTATCATGAGCGAGCCACTCACATACCTTGGCTTTTTCTGCCAAATAGAATAAAATCAACACTTATAACTAAATTCTAATAGAAAATATATTAGATGTATAATATATTGGGCCAATGAAGATTCACCTCTATTTTCTGCACTAGTTGCTGAAGAATGAAATTTCAAGCGAGTATTAAATAAGCAAACATATCCATCCTCACCAGCAACAGCAAGAATATGAGCATTTTTGCTAGTCTGTAAATTTTGTAAAAAAAAATTAGGTTAATTAGATTCACCGCTGACGAATACAATTGTGTTTTTTTTTTTTTTTTTTTTGCTGTAAAATTTGGTTTCACAATCGATTATATTAAATTGTTTTTTAATTAAAATCGTAGAGCTGAAAACATCGAAATATTGGTGCAAATGTTGAGAGATCTAATTGTCAGGGAAGTCAAACCTTGCAAAAGGATAACGCCATTGGAGGTGTAATATTGTCCTCAATGTCATAATCAAAAGCTCCGACTTGAGTATATTGGGGCAAATCATTGGCAACCCACGGTCGTTTCCGTACTAAATAAAACACAAGCAAATGAGCAATTGATTAGCCGATTTAAACTCATGGAATGCAAATTTTCTGTACATATAATAACGAACTATCCGATTGAAAAACTTAATAAATTTTGAGATAGATGCAGTACCTCTGAAGCCATTGAGCTCTCTGGAACAGATGTTTTGGAAAATAGATCGATTTGTTGACCTCTCCATTTGTAAACGCCTTTGTTTTTCCTTCGAAAAAGTGAGAAATGAACAGAGATTTAGTAGTATGTAGTCGAAACTTGAGGTTTTGGCGGGCGGTGGGAGGAAGAGGACAGACGGCGGGAAAAGTTTCGAAATTTTTGATTCCCGGCGGTATAAAAACCAAAAATAAGATATAATTTATCCAACAATTGATTATTATTATTATTATTTTTATTTTTTTTAACGACAATGTCATAAGTTAGTGGTTCGACATATGTAATGACATCTAAGCAAGTAGTATGCATTCTTCGAACATATCTCCTTTTTAGGAGAAGAAACCTCACCTCATTTTTAATCTCCTGAGGAATGCTCTCAGCAAGTCTTAAACTAAATCAACTTTTGATCTAGACCCATTGATTCAACAATTGATTATAAATAGCAAAAATAAAATTTGAGATTTAGAAACTTGAAGCCCCGTCGCTAAAAGCTTTAACAACCATCAGTCTATAAAAAATTATTACATATAAAAATTTTATTACATATAATGACAGTCTTAATAGTTGTCTATAAAAAATTATTACATATATTAGAATTTATATATTGATTAACAACCATCAGTTACATTTTTTTGTGTCATTTTATTGATAGCCAATTGTCAAAACCTGTAAATATAAATATTCTAGGTGTGTACGTTTAAATTATTAATTATTAATAATATATTTTGATAAATAAAAGAAAACCAAGTTCAAGTTAAAAATATGAAATTAATATTTTTCATATAAAGAATTGTAAGCGTGTGAATCGGTCAGTTTATAGTCATTTTGTCTAAATGCAAACTAGCTGGTATTAATTTAACTTCGAGTTTGATAATATACAAGTTTGAGTTAAGTTCGAACAAAAATTATTGCTTCATTAGTTTCACAAATTGAGCTTATAAAAATGATACCCGTCTCGACTTGTAGAAAACTTGTTTCATTAGTAGTCTACGTAAGCTATTTTGTTTTAATAATTGAAATAAATGTTAAAAACTTAAATATGAGATTTGAGCTCTCTTTCTTAATAAGTGGGTACTATATATATACAAAACCACAGGTATATGAGACATACATAAGTTCTTTACGATCATAAATGAGTTTATTCGAATCAAGTTTTTCGAATTTGGACATAGTTTATTTAAAATAAATATTAAATCAACAAATGAGTATTAAGCTCGAGCTCTAACATTATAAAAATATATGATTTCGAGCTCGTATATTGTTTTTAAAACTTATACGAATTCGGGTTGAGTTCAAGTTGAGTGATTAATAAACAAGTTTAGCCGAGATTTCTTGATACTTAATTCAACTCGAATCGTTAACACACTATCCCCAGACCATTAGAGTTGTGTCAAAAGACAAAACATATGTACGTCGTGTGAGTGATTTATTGGATCTATAGGTAAACTGATCGCAGCTAAAATGCTTTATTTAATAATTTCAGCCGTTTATTCATCATGAATTTAACTACTGATGCACTAATTAAATATGATTATTTCCGTCTACCAACACCGGGTAGCGTAAAAAGTTATCATCAAAGTAGTTGTGAGTTTGAACAAGTTAATCGATGGAATAATACGGCAAAAGTTATGTTTTATTATTTGCATTTTTATTCCATATGGCCCACTAAACATCATGTGTAATGATAGTGAGTGATCGAGGATGAAATATGTTATATGGAACATTTTCAACAATCATAACTCGATGAGATCTGTTGGTTATACAAATGGATCACAATAGTTGATTTACGAAATAACATATTAACTATGAACTTTTTGTTTGGTAAATACACCCATAAACATAAAGGGATACCATAATCATGTTCACAAGCAAGTTCAACAAAGCCAGAGTGTGCAGTGGAGAGTCGGAAAATACAAGAAAGAACGTTTGTGAACAAATGCTTGATTCCACGGGTTGTGAAGTATGATGGTGTCGGGATTTGTCTGCCATGTCGATAAAATGTTGCTCAAGTTAGATTTCACAGATCATGAAAAAATATATATTGTTGAATCCTAGGAGGTCTCAAGTTCGAATCATAGGAATAACAAAAAAATACCCTATTGTGGATATTGAGGTTTATCAGTGCCGGCTCGGGGATACCTGCAAAGCAAATGATCGCCCCGGGATTAGTGAGCTCGCAAATGCAAGTCGGAAATCAGGTTTAGTTTTTTTTTTTGCTTTAAAATGTTAGCTATGGATGTAGGTCGGTAATATAAATGTTAAAGAAAAGTATACGAATGTCGGCAAATATAAATTGGTATACCGAATAGTATTTATGTTGTAACAAGGCAAGTAAGTGTACGGACTCAAATGAAGACCCAATAAAAATGTGAATCGGGTGTGTTTGCTTGTATATGCAAAACCTGAGCAGCCTAATCATGATTGATCAACTATTCGATATTATTTTTATCAAACTGTCAAACATAAAGGTGGAGTATTATATTTATCAGTTTATGATTAAATAGTGTTATTTATAGCAAAGTGTATTCGGTAGTAATCATAAGTTAATTGATAAAAGGCAGTTATTATTTTAATATAGGAAAAAGTTGACCACAAAGTCTAGTTTTTTTTAAGGGTTTTGTTCTGTCACTAACATGCATGAAAAACTTGTATATTGATTAAAAAATTAATATTACTAAAATTCAGGGGGGTTGTTTTTTGTTATTTTGCCTTCTTAATGACAGCCCTAAGTGCTGTCATTATCATTTTCCTTTTTAAAAAAATATAGAATGATTTTATATGGACATTGGGATTACGATAAACAAGTAAACTGATGATTGATTGTTTTTATTGTTTATTACTACAGAATGTTGAAATTAGATATATGGTATATTGGTATATCCATATCCATGTTTGTTTCAACTCCAAAGAGTCAAAGACTATTCATAATATGATCAAAAGTACATTATGTCCTAATTATAATAAAAGTTGGTGGGTAGAGTCATCTTTCAACCAAACTTAAATAATTATATGCTACTTAATCCGTCCCTAAATAAAGTTTAATTTCTGTTAAATATAAATTTTAAGGAGAAAGTTAATGGTGAGGTCATCGGTAATAAATTTGATTAAAATATAAAGTTGATTTGGAGAAAGAAAGATAGTTAGTGGATAGTTAGTAGTTGAGTCCTTGATAGTTATATTATTTTATTAAGTGGACTCCATCCAACTTGTGAAATGAGAACGTTATTTATGGACAAAAAAATAGGGAGAAATGAGAACTTTATTTAGGGACGGAGGGAGTATTAGGTAATTAACTTCAAACCAATTGGTCACTAATGGTTGCCTTGGAGGGTTTGTCTTCAAAATGTCTTAAACTCAAGACTTGTTGAGGGTATTTCTCGGGAGAGGAAAAAAGAGGTAAGTTTTATCCCCCAAAAAAAAGATATATTCAAAAAATACATATTACTCGTTTGGATAGCACTGCATTTATTAAACCACTAACTTAGTAACTCAACATTAAAAAGAAGGGTAATAACTTCGGGCCAGTTCTTATGTTTACTGAGCCAGCCCAAAATCTAAAGCGAATAGACTATTAACCTGATGACTCTGACCACCTGGCCCAGTTGCACCACATTGCTGACTCAATAATGAAAGCCACCGTCAAAACCCAATCCCACCTCAGCATTGGAAACCCAAATCCTCATCTACGCGGGATAAAGAGCCGTTAGTTATTCTTGGCGCGAAATTTTTCTTGATTGGCTGCCCGAATTTTTCGGGCAAACAGCATCCTAAGCAAATTGTTTTCTTTAGGTCTTCAATTTATATATAACCCCACTTTCTCTTTTATCTTTTACCGCCTCCATTCAAAGCTTATTCCAAAACACCCATTTTCTTCAAGAATCATATTCTTATATTCTTCACTTGTTCTTCAATCTTGTTTCATAAAAGTTTTAATTTTTGATCTGGGTTTTGTTCAAAAAGCGATCTTTATCGTGTTTTTGATATGGGTTTTTCGAAAAAGCAGCAAATAGACGGTGAAGCTTGGGAAGGAAAAAAATGGGTGATTGCAGGAATTACCATGAGAGCTCCATTAAAGTCTTTGAATACAAAGAAAGTGAAGGAAGATGGTGATGATAACTCAAAATCCGGCAACACAACCCCGACAACAAGAGATTCAAGAATACCCGAAGCTTTGCCGTGTCCACCGCCGCCGAGGAAACGCCGGCCGGTGACAACTTGTCACAATAATGGAAACATGGAGTTTTTTACTTCGCCAGAGTTGGATTCTTTATTCAATCTCCTCTCAAAAGCCAATTAAATTTATAATATTTGTAGGGTTTTTTCAAGTCCCCATTCATGTTTTGGTTACTATTTTTCTAATATCCTTAGTTTCATTAGTTTAGAGTTAGATTAGGGTTTGTTTTAGAATGATGTAAAAAATATAGTAGTACATGATTATTAATTAGAGTAGGTTAGCTTTTGGGTTTAATGAGATAGTCTTCTTTTTTCTATGGTTTGAATCAACTTTCAAGTGTGATAATTTTATTTTTTTTATTTTTTTATTTTATTTTTTTTTTTTTTGTGATTGTTTTTGAACCCTCAATTTCTAAACCCAAAAGGGAAAATGGGTCTTTGTCACAAGGGTAAAAAGAACCGTTTGTGGCCGAGTTTGATGCTTATTTATGTTTGTATGTGTGGAATATGGCAATAGGGTTTATCACCCCCATGCTTTAAATGTTCTTGTATGATTGTTCTTATCAATCTTGAATCGAAAGCTTGTCATTTCATATCTCGTATACAGATTGATGCTTCTTTTTGGGTTGTTTGATTAACTTTTGTAACTACAATCATGTTTTAAATCTTTATTGTTAAGTATTGTTTGAATTTGCAAATATTTATATATTGAATATCAGTGGTTGAAGAAATGCCACTTCCTTTATTTTTTGAACAACAAAAGAGGAACTCAGAAAAGAGTTTCGCCAATGACATCACCCTCTCCAAAGAACCCAATTAATAGAATTAAAAATTTGAGCCAAGGGTATTGGTGAAAAAGATAAGGTGTTAGGTCATGGGTTCAAGTCCCGTCGTGGACAAATAATCCATAGGTGGAGGGTTTAAGGAAAAACATACTGCCCCTTATGGATGTCATTGTTTAGGCTCGAACCGCTAACTTACTAACTAGCCGTTCAAAAAAAAATAGAATTAAAAGCTTAGCAATCAACACACGTGTTTTGGTGCATAGGAGTCAACACTAAGTTGTCAAAAATATATCTGCTCGAAATAACCTACCGTTCAAAAAAAGTAAACACTATTTCATGGGTTCTAGTATCCTTTGGGCATACAATTGTTTTTTCTAAGAGCAAAATAGCAAAAAGAATTCTTACAAAATTCAAACAATTGTTTACATGTCAGTAATAGCTAAATGTTATTTTCATGATTTGTTGATTCTGTTTTGGTAGTCAATTATGTTGATTTGTCAATATTAAGTAATTACATATCTTTCATAAGTTATTCATAAGATTAATATTATAAGATACTTTTTCATTATTACCTAAAAGTCATGGTGTAACCCAACCAACTTGATCTGGTCAATCCGGCAAACCCAAAACCCGACCAAGCCGATTTTTTTATCATGTTGGGTTAAGATTTTTTTTACCTTAAACCTGACCAGTCAAACCTAATAAGAGCTTTAACCTGACTCGACAACCCAATGGACACCCCGTATGACACCATCAACTATCAATATAGCTTACGTACCAAGAGGTTGTATATGTAACTACCAGTAGAGACCAAGTATATATGTAAGGTTTTAGGTTAAAGCACCATTTAAATGACAAGCATATGATATATAGCAAGTTAAATCAAGTCATTTAAGATTCATAAGGTACCGTTGATGCTGATAATACCTGAAGAAGCCACTACAATTACACCAATATTAAGATATGATTGTACTAGTAAAACTAAATGTTTATTATCTTTATCTATAATGTATAAACTATAACGGGTTTTTAAGAAGTACAGAAACCAAAATAAATGCAATATAAAAATATAATGATTTTGATGACGAAAAATAATGAGTTGTCAGAAAAAAGTTAGAATTATGCAGTAAAAGGAGGAAAAAGAGTGTACAAGATTAAGAGAATCCAATGTATGTTTTTGTTTCAGTAGGCCTTCTTCTTTCTACTTTTATTCCTTTGCTCATGTCAATATCCCATCATTTGTATTTTAGTTCACTATGGTCTCCGTTGAAAGGCTCGCCAACGCCTTTTGGTGGAATAAAATGCTCTCCAAACCACACCTTTACCATCGCGAAATTAAGTCGTATGCACCAAGTTAATGACGACATCCTCCAAAGATTGCTCTATGTGATTTTTTATTTTAGCAAATTGGGATTGGTTTTGAGTATTTATTGTGAGCTCTAAACGAATATTATAGAAATATTAAACAGAGTAAAAATAATATTAAAGTGTATTAAAATCATATTAAAAAAATAAATAGGCCTTTAAGATGGGTTCAATAAGTCACCTAGGTAAATTTACATGATTTAAAGTTTTTGTAATCTTTGGACGCATCCAATATTATGTACATACTGCTAAAAAGTACGTAAGATTTCCCAAATCAAAGTAAACATTGGACATATCACCTAAATTCATTAAACCACATGATTAAAAATTATGTGTCAACCTTATATTTTAAATTATTGATTAGGTGGTAACATTTTTCCTATTGTTCACTTATTTTTTTTTGATATACGGATTTTTCACATGTCTAAATAAGTCACTACTTGCGCGTACCATCTTTATGCATTTTTTGTAACTGATGCTCAATCGTTGGCCGACAAAATCCACAACATTTTAGTCCATCCACAACGGTAACAAATAATTTCATAACTAATTATAATAACGATAACAAGTACTACTATTCATTTCAAGCATAGTTTTGGCAATTGATATAAAGGTAGACAATTCATATCAAATTTTATTGTCACTCACTTTCTTTGCATTAAGTTGATGTGTACATCTATTTTTGTATACATGTGTGTTAGTGTGTGTATATATAATAAATGGAAGATGTAAGGTACTCAAAGGTCTTCTATAACATAATAAAAAATTTCTAGGGATGAATGATGGTTAAAAAACAATTAATAGGTGAAGTAAGTGAATATACTGAAAAAGTTGAGGGTGTAACTTTTGGGATATTGTTGGATTGGGTAAACCTAACACTGTTTAAATTATTCCAACCTTGGATTTGCATGACGTCTCTTATTAGAATTTTAAAAAATGTTTGTTCAAACACGATACCGTCCACAAACGCATCGTCCACTAGCACATAACGCGGTATATATTTAGTATAAAAATAAATAAATAAATAACAAATTTATATTATTGATACACAACATGTACAATGAACACATTTTGGGCGGTTAAATATGGCGAATAATAAATATGTCCATAGTGAAAGAAAAAAAACCTCTTTGAAATTCTAATGAAATTTCAAGCTCATTAAATGAAATTTCATACACTTAAAAGCATAAGTTAGACAATTCTTTAATACATACGAAATATGAACAAAGTCAGTGATAGGAATACCTTGAGTGAATGTTAGACCGCAGGTCGCGACAAGTCCCCCACTACATCGACTGAATCTCGCGACCAAACCTCCATTTTTTGTTGCATTCGGTTGCTTTGGCGACTGATGAAGGTCGTTGGTGCGTATGCTATTGTGACTTGTATATTATACATTGTAAGTGTTTCATGTATTAATAAATGGAAAATGATAATGGCAGCCCTTAGGACTGTCAATTAGGGGTGTGCATGGGGCGGTTTTAGGCTCAAACCGAACCGAATAAGCTAATTTCGGTTTTAGGATTTTCAAATCCAATGGTTTCGGTTTCTAACGGTTTCGGTTTTAACGGTTTTTAGCCTTTAACGGTTCGGTTTCGGTTTTAAAACCGAATCCACCTCGTCTTAAACATAGATACATAATTTCATGCACTAATATTTATTTTTTCAAAATTATATACAAATTTTAGTACTAATATCTAACCTACATCATTAAATTTAATGTCTAATAACAAATTTCAACAATGAATACCATTTTCAGTCTAAAATTCAAACTATAAACGTATTTTTTAGCATATAATAACGATATAAGCATTAATGAACCATAGTAGATGTACTTTCAAATACTTGAATAGGTCGAATTCTATTTAATAAATATAAAATTAAACAAATATATATAATATATTAAATATTAGTGGGGCGGTTTCTTAATGGGGGCGGTTTTTGGTTAAAACCGAAACCGAACCGAATCCATCGGTTTTTTCAAAATCTAAAACCAAACCGTCGGTTTTGAAATGGTTTCGGTTATATCGGTTTGGTTTTGTCGGTTTTAACGGATTGGTTTCGGTTTTTCGGTTTTTATGCTCACCCCTACTGTCAATAAGAAGTTAAAATCAATATAAAAACTGCCCCCTACATTTTAGGAACACTACTCCATCAATGAATGTACAATCATTTTATGCATGTTAGAAACAGTTCTTAGGGATGTCATTAACAAAACCCTTAATAAATTAGTTTTAAGATTTAGTCATGAGTTTGTTGATTTGTTCGCCACTACTATGATTGATAAATGTTTGTCATGTGTTTGGTCTGATTTTTTTAATTTTTTTTATATTTTTTTATATGAGGTTGATGTTTCTTGCGAGTTATCGTCAGCATTATGTGAGTATGTGTAGCGTTACTAATGTAAGAGTAATGGATAATTAAGGGCAGTTGAATGATGAAGCAGAATCCAATGTCAAGACTCCTAGGTGTAAGATTCCTTTTTCTTCCTTTTAAAAATTTCATTTAGTTATATAGAACCCTTTATTTTCTTTAAATAGTTATCGTTTAATTATTTAATGTATAAGTACTTTTATCATTATAGATACTTGTAGAGTTGTAGTAGGTGAAAAATTCTTCTGGAAATCAACGTCGATTTCTTTGGGAGTTTGGGTTACAAATGGAAGGGCAACATGGATAAATAAATATTTACTTTTATTCATCTAATGTATTTTAATATATTTTTTTTAACATCACTTAATCTATATATTTGCTCATAATAATACTTGAACTCATGACCTATTGGTATGGACAACGCTTTATCATTTACACTAATATAATTAGGCTACAAAGCCTTGGTTCAATATATAGATTATAACTTTTTTTTTCTTTTTCTTTTTTGGTCATTACCAAAATACATGTAATCTAACAATAGTATAAGATATTCAAATATTTAATTCTCATTGATCTATGATTATGAATTCGAATACTGCTATGAACAAAAATATTGTAGATTTATGAATAATTTAGATAATGTATGGTTAAGTTGTTTAAAAAAACTGACTTAAACTAAGACATAAAACACACAAAAAGACTATTAAAAGAAGTAATTATCTAACTCATTCCCTATTGATAAAAACCATTAAATCAACTAAAATATACTATTTTTATAGTAAAACATATTTAATAAATGTTAAAAATGGAGTTTATTAATAGTAATAAAATATATTTTTCAGTATGAATAATAGATTTTAATTTATTTAGTGGTTACTGTTAATATAAGTAGCATTTAATTCATAAGTCATAAATTCTTAAGCAAATGAAAACCCTTTTAGGAATAACGCGGTTTAACTAAGAAAATGGCAGCTGCCCGTAAAAATTTGGGTTATCCTTTTTCGATTTGCGGGAAGAAAATCTTCAAATAATTACATTTCCCGCCCGTGAAATCCGGAATATGCGGCATTGTCTTCTCCTTGCTCTCCAAGTCTCCATCTCCAAGCTTCTTTTTTTTTTTTCTGTAATTAATTCAGAAATTTGCTTCCGAGTTAACTACCGTACACTAAGCATATATTTTGTATCTTAATAACTAACAACAGCCACAAAAACCGCTAATGAACTTATGCTTAAACTATTATGTTTTAACCATAAAATCATTTCTTACTATAACTAAAGTAAAGTTGCTGATGTGTAACAACTCAGCCTACATCGGTTGGAGAGTGAAATGAAATATTTCTTATAAAAGGGGTGTGAATACTTAGAGCATCCCCAATGGTTAACCTCACAAAAACTTATTATTTTTGCCACATCAACATTGCACTAACCAAAAACTTTTTCATAAATAACATCTCCAATGGTTAACATTTCCAAAAGCTTTTTCTTCTACAATATTTCTAATTTACCTTTATTTATATCAAATGTTTTATAAATACCCCCTATATATAATTTGACAATTTTTTTGACATCTTATCTTTACTATATTATAAAGTATTTACCCATTCCATAATTAGTAAGGCTAAAAATTCAGCTAACACACTTGCTAATTATAGATTTAATACTTTTTGAAGGAAAAAAAAAACCTTTGTTAGGTTTCGAACCGACAACCTCCGCTAACACATAATGAGACCAGTACCACTCAGCTAACCTTCGGCTACGTTTTAATCCTAAACAAAAATAGATATAACCATTACGGCGAGGGTTAAGCCCACCATATAAGGTTGTTATCGCGTGGCCCATTTAATTGTATTGTTCTATGAGCCCATTGCGTTCGGTGCATAACTGGTTCGTTCACCCGCCTCTTCGTTCACCTGAAGGTGGGGATCAAGGAGTGGCCTGTACACAATCATTGTTTTTCTTGGGTATTGAACGGTTTGTTTGCTTGGGAAGTGAAATGTGCTTTGAAAATCAACCATAATTCAAACTCATAAACCATTCTGAACCATTTCTATCCCATTTCCCTATCACCATCGTTATTCTCTCAGTAAGCTCCTTAATTCCCTGGGCAGATCATTTCTTTCACTGTCCTTAATTCGACGTCGCCATGGTATCTTGATTCACCGGAACCCTTCCTTCACTGTCATTAACCCTTATGATCAAGCCCTTCGATCCGATGATGTATACCTCAAGCTCCTTGTGAAGGTATGAATGCACATAGATTTAATAATTATTGATTGTTTGCTATTGTGTTTGTTGAATTAAAATACCTGTATTGTATAACTGTATATTTACTTCTCTTTTTTTTTTTTCGTCAAATCAGCTTTATAGGTTCTTAGTTAGGAGGAGTGGAGCAACTTCAATGCTGTGATATTGAATAGGTTGTTCCTGCGCAAAGTGAACTAGCCTTCGATTTCACTGTCTCGTTTGCCTCCTTACATGTCCGGTGAGGTACTTATGTTTTATTTTTGAAAATAAACATAGATACGTGTAGGAAGGTTGTTCCAGTGTTGGTACAGTTACTAATGATGTCCGTGTACCCAAGATCCCATGTTTGTTAATTGGAAAGTTAAAAAGTCTTTGAAATCGAGAGCTTTGTTTGCTGGAACCACAAGCTACCAGTTTCTTGGCTGAAGAGTAAGGACTTGGTGAGATTGCTACTCTGGTAAGGTTTATTCTATTTTTTTAAATTATAATGCTTTATTGAAATGTTACCTAAAGAAGTTGTCCAGTTTTTGCAGATTTATCTGTGCACTTGATTTTTTTATTGCCACAGAAACAAAAGTTCGCCACACTTGGGTTTTTTGCAGATGATGGTACCCCAGAAGAATTATTTTCCATGGTAGAATCACTCAAAGAACTGTCCCAATTAGCTGATAAAAGTGTAGTCCATTGCATAATTTAGAAAAGGTGTTGGTGGAAACGTTAGAGTGTGTGATCGTACAACTCTTATTTTATATGTATTTGACCAATGTGGAGCCACATGTGAAGCTGCTCTACAGGTTATATCAATACATTATATTAAAATAATCTATTTGTAGTTAATTTTTAAATTAAAGGATTACTTTTTTAGGTAACATTTGCACAAATGGAGTATCAATTACCAAGATTAACAAAAATGTGGACATGTCTTCAGTGTCAATCAGGATCTGTACAGGTCAAATTGTTAGTATTTATTATTTTTTTTTTGACCGAATGTTGCAATTCATAGGTCAGATTCTGAAGTTTCTGTCGTATCTCATTACCGGTGTCAATTCGGTCGGGTTTGGGTCTGGCTTGGTCAAAAAAGTTATCACATGAAACCTGACCTTATAATTAAGTCTTAAAATTCAGCATTTTCAATTTTCAAAGAATTTTGCATCTAAGTTTTTTTCCAGCTGTTTAATGTTGTAGGAGAAGCGTCGATCTCTTAGACGGTGAATTTATCAATGACTGGGATGTCACGACCATCGGCTGATTCGGTGACTGATTGGTGGAGGTTTTTAGTTTTCGCTTTTATATTGAATGTACAGGCAATTGAGAAGATTGAAGAATTAGCTGCAAGTATAGAGGGAAAAAGTTTAGATGAAAAAAGTAGCTTATTAGGTAGTTCTTTATATATAATTTGGCATACATGCTAGAGCGATAACTGATAATAGTATATGTTTGATCTGTTTATCATCTGTCAATTTAATGTGTTAAATTGTGCAGATGCACCTGAAACCAGGAGTCCATTGGTTAAATGTAGATTGTCTATTTACTTTTTACACAAATTTGTCTTATAATTTACTGGTACCTTCTGTTTTTCTTATATAAATGTAGATTGTCGAAGAATATGTTGGTTAGAAACTCGACATCCATACATTTTAATCAGGTTCAGTTACATGAAATGTTTCTTGTAATGTAAATATTTTATTCCATCGCAACATATAAAGATAATACGTTGCCTATGATCTTACCTTCTCTACCTTCATTTTCGTAGTCAGTATCCTCAATTGGTTGTTGATGACTTTTTGCCACTACCGTCAAAAGGGGAAACTGGCAAGGATTGGTTGAAGTATAGAAGGACTTAGAAGATGTATGCAAGGAGCTACATGCAGCAAAATATAATTGTTACTTGCTTGGAAGCTTTTCATGGCAATATTACATCAAAATTCCATTCTGAAATATAGATTGTATGGTTACCGTTATATTTTGTAGTCATTTTTTTGTTGTTGAATGTTTGTAGTATAGTAGAGTTCATAGTTGAGTTGAGATGATTAGTGATAAAAAAAGGGTGCAACAGTTAATGCGGGAATAAAACTGAAACTTTCATTATGATATTGTTTAACCTCTAAATTGCAATTGGTTTGTCTTGCTAACTTATTTTGGTAACACGCGGATAGTTTCATCAACATGATTTATTTTTACTATTTAGGTGATGATTTTTATAACACATGTTTTAATTATCTACTGCAACTATTGCATTGTTTACTTATACAATATGTAGATTTAATTGTACAGTGTGATAGAGACATCAAAAAATGTGGTAATATAATTAATTCTCTTACTATATTTAATTCATTTGAGATATTTCTAAATTAGTTATTTTTCAAATACACAATGGAATAAAAGACATAGGAACGAGCAAGCTTGCTATTTCAGACATGAAGTTAAGACCTATGCTTTATTAACATAACTCTTTAATCAATTGAGTTACTAGAACATATGTTCCTCTTACATGGATTTCAATTATCTTTATCGAACATTTAAACCTTAAAAAGTTGAAATTAGCACCACCACCGGTCACCGTCACCACGAATCACTACCGCCATCAATGCCCACCAATTGGTCGCCGCAAAATGTTGTCACAGGTACCCGCCGCCGCATTGCGTGGGTACCTGCTAGTTAAATATAATATTTTTTAAAATGTCTCATACAAAATATTATACTAATTGACATTAAATATTATATAATTTATTTATTAACTAATTAAAATATAATAAAGAATTAATATATAATATATCTAAGGTTTAAAATGAAAAATTACTAAACATAGGGGACTAAAAAAGACAAACACTGAAAGTTCATTAAAATGTTAATAGAAAAAAAAAACTTTGCATTAAGCTTTAAAAAAAAACTACTTATTCCAAGGGTAAAAATACTTTCAAAGACTTATTAAGAGCAAGGGGTACAATAACGAGCCCCCCTCCTCACCATCTCCATTTGCCTACATGGCACCCGAAGCCGGCTTGACCCCCCCCCCCCCCCCCCCCCCGCGCCTGTTGGTGAGGTGAGTGAGTGCGCCGAATGTTTGGCGAGGCCAGCGAAGAGAGAGAGAGATATTTTGGGGTGTTTTTATTGGGTAAGGGGTATTTTAGTGGGTCCCACTATGGATGTGCATGGGGCGATTTGGGGCGGTTTTAGGCTCAAACCGAACCGAATCCGCTAATTTCGGTTTTAGGATTTTCAAACCCAATGGTTTCGGTTTCTAACGTTTTCGGTTTTAATGGTTTTTAGCCTTTAACGGTTCGGTTTTGGTTTTAAAACCGAATCTACTTCGTCTTAAACATAGATACATAATTTCATGCACTGATCTTTATTTTTTCAAAATTACATACAATTTTTTGTAATAATATCTAACTTACATCATTAAGTTTAATGTCTAACAACATATTTCAACAATGAATACCATTTTCAGCTCAAAATTCAAACTATAAACGTATTTTGTAGCATATAATAACGGTATAAGCATTAATGAACCATAGTAGATGGACTTTCAAATACTTAAATAGGTGAACTTCTATTTAATAAATATAAAATTAAAAAAGGGTTTTGTTAATGACAGCCCTTAGGGCTGTCATTAAGAGGTGGTTACGTGCATAAATCGTTTGTACTTTTAGTAAAGGGGGTTGATTCCTAAAATGCAGGGGGCGGTTATTGATTATTGTACAAGTTTTTGATGTGTGTCTTGACGTTTTAGTGACAGCCCTTAGGGCTGTCATTATCATTTTCCATTAAAAAAATATATATAATATACTACCTCCGTATCAAAATAAGTGATACATTTGGAGAAACACGGTTTTTGAGGCGAAAGATTAAATGATAATTTAGAATAGACTTCAATAGGTAATTAGTGGAGAATGGTCCCACTTATTTTGAATAAAGTGATATTAATGATTTTTAAAAGTAAAAGTAAGGGTAAAAGGGTAATTTGACTTTATTAAAATAGATAGTTAGTGGAGAAGGAATCCCACTTTTTTGCCAAATAAGGTAAGATTTAGAAGTGTATCACTTATTTTGTTCCACCCCTTTTAGGAAAGTGTATCACTTATTTTGATACGGAGGTAGTATTAAATATTAGTGGGGCGGTTTCTTAATGGGGCGGTTTTTGGTTAAAACCGAAACCGAACCGAATCCATCGGTTTTTTTCAAAATCGAAAACCAAACCGTCGGTTTTGAAATGGTTTCGGTTTTATCGGTTTGATTTTTTCGGTTTTAACGGATTGGTTTTGGTTTTTCGGTTTTTATGCTCACCCCTAGGTCCCACAAAAGTATTTTAGGTTAAGTTATGGTAGAGGGTATTTTGGGTTTAGTTGGTGAAATGTGAAATGGTGATTTGGCGCTGAGGTGACGCTGATTTAGTGTTCCGACATAAGTTACCACACCTAATGCTATAAAATAGTAATAAGCTATAGAAAAAACTCTTAGAGATGCTCTTATGTACGACAGCTTTTGAGTGGATGGATATTCAAGGAGTTTTACATGAGATTCAAAGTTGCCATCTTTTTCTAAAGGTTCTAAATCTTTTTGTGTTTTAGTCGTTTTTTTCTTCTACTGAATTAGCTTGCACAAATATAAAATCAGAATTAAAAAAATAAAAAAACCATGCCCAGAGTTACAAGCCTAAAGAATCTAGGATCGAATGAACCTAGGTATTTGAAAATTGGTGGCCTTAAATCTGTAATCCAACAACTAATTTGAGCAAAACAATTATATATGCCGAACTAAATATTAGGTTTAGTAATTTTGAAGTTCATTCCAAACACAAAAATATGTTGGAAGGTGTATACGATGGATGCAAACAATTTAAGCAAGAAAGTTAAGTGTATCATGGAAGCGGTTTGTTTAACGACCATTTGGATTATTTGGAGATATATAAATGCGGTGACGTTTAAGAACGGAGACGTTTGGAAAAGTCTGTTGGTGGATGCGATCAAAGAACTTTCTTATAATTGGATTAGTAATCGTAATAAAAAAATTGTAGTTAGTTAGGTAGAGTGACTTATTTTATCTTGTAATGTTTGATTTGTTTTTCTAACTTTTTGCTAGTTTTTTATTAATGAAAGACGTTTCCAAAAAAATCCTAAAAAGTTGGTTATGTTTGATGATATAGTATATTGTTCTTTCAATTAGTGTAGGTCTAGATACAAACAAATTTTAGTTGGATAGATTAGTTAAATACTATTTGCTTGTAATTCTATAATTGTGTTAATTGTGTTGTTTCTAACTTTTTGTATGTATTTAATGTAATCGGCGTTCAAAAAAAATATTATTAATTATAAAAGAACAATATAATTTAAATGATAAATTTAATATTTTTAAAAGAGCTATTAAAGTGCTTATATGCAGTGTATTCGTGACCGGGTCGGACCGGTCGAACCAGAAAAAAATAAAATGCCGGTCAGCTTTAACGGGTCAACTACCGGAAAATAAATCAGATCGAACCGCCAGGTTTATGAGCAAACCGGGTTGAACCGGAACTCAAAAACCAGAGTAGGACCGGATTTCAACTTGAAATATACTCAAAGAATCCAGCTTTACTTGAGTAGATCTCATTGAGCTAATCGAAATCGTGTCCTGCATGGCCAATTATATAATGTTGCTGCTCTTTAACCTTTCTCCTCCCACACCGATGTGGGATGGAGGAACAAATTGATTTTTTGTTTTTTTTTTTCTCTCTTCTTATAACTTGAGTAGATATTTTTCCAAAGAGTAAATTACATGAGTGGTCCTTTAGGTTTATAGCAAATTTCATCAATGGTCCTTTAGTTTCAAAAATTACACCGATGGTCCTTATTTTTAAAAGGTTTTTCACCGATGGTCATTTACAAAAAAGTCTGTCTATTTTTCAAGTCAACTAACATCACATGTGATGCACATGGGAGTATTTTAGTCAATTTGTCTTTCCTAAAGGATCATTGGTGAAATTTGATATAAACTTAAAGGACCATCCGTGTAATTTAATTGAGAAGAGGAAAGATAAATTGACCAAAATATCCCCATGTGCATCACATGTGATGTTAGTTAACTGAATAAATAGACGGACTTTTTCGTAAAGGACCATCGGTGAAAAACCTTTCAAAAATAAGGACTATCGGTGTAATTTTTGAAACTAAAGGACCATTGGTGAAATTTACTATAAACCTAAAGGACCATTCATGTAATTTACTCTTTTCCAAATTAACTGATTTTTACTCTGCTCCCACAACAACTAAGAAGTGTCCTACCTAAGAATAACGATGGACTTTTATTTTACAATTAGTTAAAAGAATAACGATGGACTTTTATAGTTAAAGAAAAAGACAGACATATGATATAAGAAGATTATTTCTAAGGATCGTGTAAGTATTAATATATTCAGGTAAGTTTAAGTTTGTCTTATTTATAATGGGTTATTAATTGTTAAACAAAATTAGTTTAGAAGTTACATTTTAAAAAAGATTTAAAAATATGGCAAATGATGAAAACATATGTCTCGTAGGAGCTACATCTTCGAAGTTAGAAGAATGTTTGTATCATGTTCTTCCTAGAAACCAATTAATATTGTAATCCGGTTCAACCGGCCGGTCAAACCGGTCCGACCGGTTCGACCGTTTTTTAGACATCCGCCGGTCCGATTCAAAATCCGGGTTTTAAAACATTGCTTATATGAAGTCGAATACACTTTGATGAACATGTAGAACCACCAAACTCTAGTTCATGATGGATTGATTTTTCAACAAAATTGCGGATTATTTTGTTAGTTTTGATAGCAGTATAATTATCATCCTAGAAACATGGCAATTGTCGCATGAAGTTTGTAAAAAGATATACGAACTTAATCGTTTTCTCTCTCTTCATTTGACGTGTAAACCATTTTAATGAAGATATCATCACGATATGTAATAATTGTTAAATAGTGGTTTATGTAAAATGGTAACCAAAAAGGTCCTATGGTCTAGTGGTTAGGACATTGGACTCTGAATCCAGTAACCCGAGTTCAAATCTCGGTAGGACCTTTTTTTTTAATTTCTTTTTAAGGTTTAAAGTAGGTGGATCAGACAAAAACTCCTTATGTTTGTACTCAAAACTTTTGCCAATCATATCGAGTCAAATGTTTGGACAATTTAATGTAAAAACAAACTATTACTATTAATAATCAATTTTTGAATCCAAATTATTATGTAGTGATTGTTAATCTTATCTAACTATGTAAGTAACTAAGTATATTGGTATTGTATCTACACAAAGCGGATAGTAATTTTACTTTATAATTATAGATATATAAGCATCTTAATTATATCTTTTGTTTTTATCGACTATGAATGTGTTACAAGTTTCTCGGTTTAGATTATACACGTTTTATTTTATGGTACGGGCGTCTTCGAGATTTTGAATACCCTGTGCGAAAACACGAAAATGGGCCACCTGAATACAAGACTTTTATAAAAATTTGGACTTTCTAATTTTTTATAATTAAGTTATTAAGTTGGCTTAAATTTTAGTATTATATATAAGATAAGATATATATAAAAATTGGGCCCCTATAAAATATGGGCACTGTGTGACTGCACTTCCTGCACCACCTCAAAGACACTTCTGTTTTATGGTATATTGGTATTTGATTTAATAACTTAAGCACTTAATGGAGTTTATGGTAGTTAATATACTTCCTCCGATTCAAAATAAGTGATACACTTTCCCTATTTTGTTTATTCAAAATAAGTGATACACTTTGAAAATTTATCTTATTTGGTAAGAAATAGTGGACTACACACCACTAACTATCTACTTTAAACATCATTAACCTTACTTTATTCAAAAATTGTGTGACCCATTACCATTAACCATCGAATTAATCTAATTTAACTCTCATTATAATCTTTTGCCTAAAAAATCGTGAATCTCAAATGTATCACTTATTTTGAATCGGAGGAAGTATAAAACTACCATCACAAAGTAGGGTTTTCTTTAAAATACGGTGTTCTTTTTCATGTAATTTGCCATAACAAAAGCTAGATGTTTGCCATTCTATCAATGAAACTCTGAAGTTTTCTCATGATAAGTTAACCAATTTTTTTAATTAGCTAGATAGAGAAAGATGAACATGCACATAATACTTAATAAACGATGAACATATTCTAAAACCATTTGTTAGAATATGGATGTTAGTAACCACAAAAAATGAGTATAAAAATACTTCAGAGTTTTTATCTGCTTTTTATTTGTCTATATTACCGAGGAATTCGACTTCGCATTCTTGCAATCTATTGAATACTTTGATCTATCTAAGCACATTGACGATTTGACGAGCAGGTCATATTTCGGACAGTAGGATCTTACACAGTAACACTGACTGCTGCATTCTTTTGAAAAATAAATGGAATAATGGGATCAGGTTTTGTAATCCAGGTATATCCGCCCATTTTGGCCCAAAACGTTAGCCTATTCATTTTGGGCTTATTTATGCAGGCTTAATTCGGTGGATAAAATATGTTGATTTTTTTTCTTGATTACAAAATGGATCCAACGAGTATTAATATTGATTCTGTTTTTTAGATTCTCTAATACTTGAATTTATATAACTGTATATACTGTTTTTTTTTCTTCTAACGAATTGGAAATATGTATGTTAAAAAATGATGCTTATGTATACTTTATGGATAAATATACGAAGTTTTAAATTACAAATATCTAATGCTTTATTGTATTTTTAGGAGTAAATATAATTGAAAAAACGTCATTACATGAGCCCCGGGACAAAGCCCAGCCACCAAACTAGTTTCTGAAAAAGAACTGATCTTATGGCCCATTCTAGAAGGCTGAACAAAGAACTCATCTCATGGTCTATTCCAACTACCGGCAGTTTGCCCGAGAAGATGAACAACCCCAGCAACTTCACCGGAGAATATGAGCAGTCCATCTCTCGAGAGATTTTTGCAAAAAAAGAGTAAATTACATGAATGGTCCCTGTGGTTTGTCATAAGTTTTGGATTCGGTCTCTAACTTCTAGAAATTACACCCATAGTCGCGAACTTCGTATTGCTTTTGGTCTAAAATCCTAACGGACGTTAAATTTGATTTTTGAAGTTACCAAAATACCCTATATTTTATTTTTTCATTTAATTTTAAATCTCAATCTCTCATCTTTCTTCTTCCTCCTTCTAAGATCCCCATAGAAACCCATTTCTTCAGAGAAACCCATTTCTTCAAAGATCCCCATAAATCACTAATATACGTTTTCATTTAATCAAGATTTCCATAGAAACCCATTTCTTCAAAGATCCCCATGAAGCACTAACTTTAAAAAATCTCTAAATACCCTTTCAATTATTCCCAAATATCAAGTTGTAAAGTTAACTTTTTTACTAATTTATAAGTTGAGATGATCTTTTTATCTGATTTTGGAGACAATATTCTTTTTAATTTATACTTCTTACAAAGAATTTAAGTCAACACAGAACAAAATCTGGTTTCAGGAGAAGAAAACAAGAAATTAGATCCAGTGATTAAATTGTATCCGATTTTTATTTTTTTTAATCTTAAAAAGCATTAATTTTATATATTTAGACTTAGTTTGTTCTGATTTCTAATAAAGATGAAACAAAGCAGATATAAAAGATTACACTTTAGATCTCATCCAAAAAGTTTTTTTTTTATTTTTAAATCTAACTATCTCATCGCAACAACAGAACAACTAGCAAATTCAAAAATAAATAATCCCTACGGATACTTCAAATCATCATCATAAGACTGATTGCTTTTAAACTCTGCTCAATCTTCTCGTGGCATCTGAAGAAAAAAGAAAATAAAAAAGTCATCTATGGCAGCTGTTGAAGAAGAAAGTGAGAGAGGAAGAAATGAAAATGAATATGATTAGAAGGGGGAAGAAGAAAGAGGAGAGAGAGTTTTAAAATTAAATAGAAAAATAAAGTAAAGGGTATTTTGGTCATTTCAATATATTTAACAGCCCAATTTAACGTCTGTTAGAATTTTGGACCAAAAGCAATAAGCAAGTGCAAACCACGGTGACCACAGGTATAATTTCTAGAAATTAGAGACCAAATTCAAAACTTTTGACAAACCACAGGGACCATTCGTGTAATTTACTCTTTTAAAAAACTGCCACACGAAAATCTAAAGTGACCACTTAATCTAAAGTGAACACTTAATCTACATCAACTGGTTATTACAATGCCCTAAGTGTGTAGGCATAAGTTAGACAAAACAGAATTGTAATTTGTACAACCCAACTGAATGTAAACTTTTATAATCATTAAACATGAACAAATGCATTATAATACACAAATATGCATTCTTATTTTCATAACAACAGAAACTCACAAACCAATAAATTAACCATATACAATTCATATATTTTTAACCAAATTGTTAAAAAGCACCTGTTCTTGATCAGGCTTGAACCTCAATAAACTTATCTGTCATCCATCTCCTTGAAACCTCTGATAATTTACGATCTTCCACTTGCACCTTTTTCAATTTTGGTGAATTCAAGATTACAAACTCCACACCTTCAACCTGAATTCCATGACAATATACCATATCTATGTTCTCCAAATGCTTACAGTTCTTGCACAATGAAATCAATGATGCATTAGTTAACCTACTGCAACCCCTTAGCTTCAAGTTCCTTAATTCAGAATACGAAATGATCATCGATGCAAACTCTTTATCAAGTAAAGTATGATTATAGGATAAATCCAGTATTTTGATTTTTCGTAAGTTTTGAGCTAATTCCACAAGGAATCCATTTTGTCTCTTGATCACATCACAGTTTGTTAAAGCTAATTCTTCAAGGTTATCACTCAAAGCTAACCCTAGGGTTTTGAGTCCTTCACCTCCAACCATACAACTGTGCAATCGAAGAACATGTAATTGATTGAATTTTGTACCGATTTCGTATAGATGACTGTCGTCTAAATCGAGAGGTAATCGGAGATCAAGTTTTCGGAGATTACAGTTTGTTTCACGGATAAAATGAAGTAAAGCTTCTTTGTTACCTCCGTCGTAAATTAACAGAGATGATAATGATTGACAACTATTTTCAGCTAATTGAAGCAATATTAAGACGATAATTGACCTACAGGTTTTCAACTGGAGTTCGTGAAGGTTCTTCAATCCTTTGATGAAGCACGCAAATGAATAATTATCGCCGACGCCGTCACAATTCTCGAAAGCGAGCTGCGTTAGGGTTTTGTAACTACAGTTTCTCCATAGCCAATTGAGAGCGTAATCGCCTGAGCGAATTCCAGATATACAGAGGGATTGTAAATTCAATTCAGTCGAGGAGGTGGTGGAGTGATCAGACGTTGACTCCGGTGATCCGTTTCCGGTGATAATTAGTGTTAGTGTTCTGAGATGATTGAACGACGATAAGAAATGAAGGGAGAGAATAGGTCTAGAGAGGATAATTGAAAGAGATGAGAGTTTAGGACATGAGGCGGAGAGAGAAAGTAACGGGAATAAGGAGACAGGGCCGGTGGAGATACGGAGGCGCGTGAGGTTAGGACAGACGGAGGAGATGGAAATTAAGAGGCTGTCAGAGAAGGCGGTGGTTGCGGCGGTGGCGGAGGCGGAGGAGGTTGAAATTGAGAGGGAAGAGAGGTAGGTGTGGTGAGAAAGGAAGGAGGAGAAGTTAGGGAGAGAGAGGTGGTTGGGGGAGAGACGGAGGTTGAGGGAGGAGAGAGAAGAACGGAGAAGACGGCGCCACCGTTTGGAGACGAGAGAAACGGCAAAGGACGGTGGAGGAGGGAGGCGGTGGAATATTTCTTGGAGGAGCTCGTCGCAGAGGATTATATCCATTATAATGAAATTATTATCCAGAAAAACAACAATAATTGCTAAATTTATAAAACAAATCCAGAGGTATAATCCTCTATGTCGCCACCAACTCTCGTCTTATCGGAGAGCTCTACACACCCACGCAACTTACAACATTGTGCGACACGCGCGCATTTTGTACTAATCAATCGAAGTTGTGAAGTTAAAACATTAAAAATTTAGGCTTAAATCACAAAATGGTCCTTCAATTGGTTTCGGGTTTCACGTTTGGCCCCTCTTATGTGTCTTTTTCCTTGTTTTTGATGAAATGGTTTCGTTTTGTACTAAGCAATCGTAGTTGTGAACTTAAATAAAAATTAATAGATAATTATATAATGGAAAACCTTACTTATATAGTCTTTAAGTAACCGAAATCTATATGACACATGTGCATGGAGATCAAACTTGCACACTACTAAAATTTAGGATACAAAATGACCGGTTTTCGTAAATATTTAAACTAGTTGAACTAAGTACTAACATAACAAACCAGTAGAACGGATGTTTCAGTGTCCATTTTGATTTTCCAAACATTGAATGAGCATGACATGAGACCTTGTTCCATTCTATCAAATTATCAACTTATTTAATGAAAAAGAAAAATCATCCATGAGAAAATGTGAAATGTTTGTTACATCGAGAAAAGGTGAACCTTAAAAAATAGGAAAATGTCCTGAATTTTAGTAACACTACACTATCAATAAATATACAATCATTTTATCTGTGTTAGATATGACTGTTATTAACAAAACACTAAGAAATAATATATCCATATAGGGAGAATTCTTGTCATTGACGAAATAAGGTGGTTGTAGCTGAAAAGTGAAAACCAAAAGAATGTTATCATTTCTGGTGGGAGTGAAAATAGCAAATTTCCTTGGCACCCGATGAAAGTAATTTTTATTACATAAAAAGGTCTACGTTTTATGCTCTCGATGACCGAATATCTCATATGATATGTATCAAGGTAATATTTTTTTTTTTTTGGTTAAATGCAACTTTATTGGTGTTTATATCTTTTTTTAAATAAAGATGCACATAAATTCGTTGCTCTTTTTTCTCCCTCATAATTACTATTTTCATCTTTATCACATGTAATTATAGAACACAATCAATTATAGGTGGATATATAGGGGTGTAAGTGAATAGGGGTGTTCATTTTGAATTATCCGAATTTTCGGATATCTGAAATTTCAGATAGTGGTTTTCGCTATTTGAATATGAAATTATTCGAAATTCGGATATCCGGATTTTGGATACGGATAATGGATAATCCGAAATATCTGAATTGGTAGCTTTAATATTTATAAAACGGGTTTAAAATGAAAAAAAGAGTGTTTCGAGTCAATGTGAAGCGTATTACAACTCAAACTTGGCAACAAGTACTCAAATACATACATACAACTCCTACTTATGTAGCATTTGAAATAAGTGTTAAACTTTATATAAATTAAAACTAAAAATCATACTTTTCAGATATCCGATTATCCGAAACCTCACATATTTGATATCCGAATCCGAAAGTTCAGATATCCGAAAATCCAGATATCCAAAATTTTGGATAATTTCGGATTGGATTTCGGATATTTTTTCAGATTTTCAGACACCTGATATATTTGAACACCCCTATAAGTAAGTCGAGCTATTCGCGAGCTACTCGAACTCGACTCGTTAAAAGATCGACAAAATTCTGAGTTGAATGATCTCGACCGAACTTGAGCTTAACTTAAAGGTCATTTATTAAACGAGCTTGAACCCGCTTCCGACTCAAAACTCATTTAGAATCGTAAACCTAAACGAGCTAATATACATTAAGTATTATAACAATATAATTACATATTACTCCCTCCGTCCCTTAATAAAGTTCTCATTTCTCCTTGGCACATGTTTTTAGGAGATAGTTAGTGGTGGGTCCTTGGAAATAAATTTGATTAAAATATAGGGTTTTTTGGAGAGAGAAAGTGCTTTTAGGAGATAGTTAGTGGTGGGGTATATGGTAATAATATTATTTTATTGAGTGGGTCCCTCTAGTTTAAGAAATGGGAACTTTATTTTGGGACAAACATATTAGGGGAAATGAGAACTTTATTAAGGGACGGAGGGAGTATATTTTATATAATTACATATTATATTTATATTATTATGTGTTATGTTATGCATATATATATGTACACAATATAATATAAAAAAATATATATATTTACATCATATATTAAATTTTATAATTTATTAAAAAGGATTGTATATTTTGTTTATACAATATGAACAGAAATCTTAACAAGCCAAGCTTAAACTTTAAACATAAGATTTGAATTAAGCTCGAGCTCGACTCAGGTCATATACAACCCTACACACAAAAATAATATTTTATATTTAAATAAATTACTATATTATTATCACATTATAGAACACTGCCAAACGTAGTGATTTTGAGCCTCTCCTTCACAACTTAGGTAGAGAATGATGATGGCTTACTTTCCTACATCGACACACACAATTCTAAAGACGGTATGTTGTATGCGTATGTGATAAGTCTTCAATGAAATAAGAGACGTGGTTCTTTAGTCCTTTAAAATAAAAACAGATGCAAACGACAATAACTTATAAACTTCGATTTAAAGTGTTATTATTTTTGTACGATTCATTAACAAAAATGTTATTTATACATTCTTAAAAGTGGTTTTCACACATCACTAACATTTTTTTGAATTTTACGTTCATATAACATCCCTTAATTAAGAAAACAGTACGACTTCTTATTAAATCTTCATATTTCATTATCATACACATAAAATGATTAAAATGCGATATCTATTAATTTCCTTTTTTAACCTAATCATTTGATTTGAATAATCATATTGATCAAATTAGTAAAAATATTTAGTAGAAAACAATAGCATCCGTTCATCTTAATTAATACAAAGACCAATCAAACATGAGTCTCTTGTTTTTTTAGGATTCTATGATTTTCTTGTTGACCGCGTCTGACCACAAGCAATACTACAAGTCTACAATATCGGAGCCCATTACTAGCCGTATTAATTTGAAGAAAAAAGAGAGAGTAGATATTAGATAAAGATAATTTCTAGTATTCAGCTGATATAATTTAAAAGTCTGGAACTAAAATAAAATAAAATAGCTTTTAGTATTTGACTGATCATATAAAAACTTGTGATTATTGATTAAATTACAAAATCAACAACATATAATAGTAAAACATAATTGAAAGGCAAGTTGTCTTCATCAAAGCATCATACATCTTTATCTTACAACCACCCTTTCTAATTTTATAACAAGAATTAGAAGCCAAAACATCTTTATTTAATTTTATTTTTTAATTTAGATATTCCAAGCATCCCCGAATAGCTCCTTCAAATATATTCATTTACCCACTCCACTCAGGAACTCACATAAACACCGTTGAAAAGAAATACATCTTTAAAAGAGAGTAGAGACAAAAAAAAAAAAAAGGTTAGTGTTTTTCCATTTAGATATGAATAAATATTTTAGTCTAATTCAATTGAAATTACATACACTTAGAGGATAAGGTGTGGTAACGAGTGAGGCCCTAAGTCGGTCGTCACCTCAGCTTTCAACCCAAGCCACCACACCGCGCGCTGGGTCAGTGAGACCCTAAGTCGGATGGGTGGCGTAGGCCACGAGCCAATGGGAGGAGAGATGGTGTTTTGGGACCAATGGGAGGAGAGAAGTTTTTATATTTTTAATGGTTTTTATTTTTTTAAAGGAGTATTATTGGTTAGTGATGGTAGAGGGGGTATTTAGAGCATAAGGTGTGGTCACCTTAAGTCGGAAGCTACATATGCGCCACCTCTGCGTCACATCACCATTTCACATTTCACATTCAAAACCCCCAAATAGCCCCTCTACCATCACTTAAGCCATTTGGGTCCCACCCCCATTTTTTTCTTTTTCTTTTTTTAAAAAACATAATACTTCATTAAAATAAAAATTACATAATACAAATTAAAATACCTAAAAATAAAAAAAATTACCGAAAAATAAAAAAATACCCAAAAATAAGAAAAAAATACCCAAAAAAACAAAAAAAAAACTACTCATCGTCATCGTCCACGTCAAGTTCATCTTCGTCGACGGAGTATTTTTTACGGATCACCCTTTTTTTGCTTGATAATTCTCGCCTTATCCGCGCGCCCCAACCTCTCGGTGCTAGTGCCGAGGAATCTCAGTTCTTCCAACCGCACGAAAACGTCATCCCGCTCCTTTGACCTTTCGTATGCGGATTGAGCGGCTTCACTTTTCCGTCTAAACTCGGCCATCATAGCCTCGCCAAGGTCCGGCGGTCCGGCACTTCCGGGGTTGTTAGTGCCGGATGAACTTTCCGATCTACTTTTTTTCGCCTTACGAGACTTTCCCGCCGGACGTGGTCTCGTATCTTCCCCGAAAAGTTCTTCGTTATCGGAGAGCGAAATGGGCTCGGGGGGCGTCCCATTTCGGACATTTTCTCAAAACTTCCCACGCACCTTCGTTATTAAATCGTTTTTTTTGACGCCGACTCGTCACGATACGCTTGTCGGACACGGGCCAAAAATTCAACCTCATTTTCACCGCTTCTACTTGTACGTTGTAAACGTTTGTAGATACAGTTGAAACGTTGACAATTACCGTTTAAAGTCGTCCACTTCCCCGTCAACATGTCTTTGGTACGCGGCGTATCAACATCCTTGTTGAACTCAACAAGGATTTTGTTCCAAAAACAATCATCGGATTGGTCGGCCCCCTTTTCGGCATCCTCGGAAACGCTAACCCAACACTCGGCCAATAACACTTCTTGTGCTTGGTCCCACCGCATGACCGTTCGACTTAAGTTGGTTGCAACTTTTTTCCCCTTTCTTCTCGTCTTTTCAGCGGCCGCCGAGTCTTGAGGTTGTGATGGTTGTGGTTGTGATGATTGTGGTTGTCACCATTGTGTTTGTGACCACATTTGAGGGGGGGGGGGGGGGGGGGTTGTTGAAGGTTTTGAAATTGTTGTTGAAGCATAAATTGATTATATTGCTCTTGGGAATAAGTCGGCATTTGGGTGGACGATACCGATTGTTGGGACGAAGGTGTTGACGAATTGGACGCCGGCGAGCCGGAACTTCCCCATCCAAGAATACCGTTCATCCAATCGGGATGTGGTGGTTGAGACATTTTAGTGAGTTTTTGAGAGTGAAAGTGTAAGAAATTGTAGAGAGTGTGTAGAAGATGGTGTGAAAAAAGGTTATAGTTAAAGGGGTTATTTATAATAGGTTTTATTTAAAAAATATATATATATTAAATTCGGTCAAAGTAGCCGTTTGGAACGGTTAGTACACGTGACACGCTCCCATTCGCTCGCTGATCTCGTCGACGCTCCCACGAACCGGCCCGCTCACGTAACGAGCGGTGTGGTGGCGAGGCCGGCGAGCCCCACCCCTCGTTACCATACCGCATGCTCTTAGGGGTTTTGAATGTGAAATTTGAAATAATGTTGTGGTGCATAGGTGGCGCGGAGGTGGCATCCGACCCCAAGCCACCATACCTAATGCTCTTAAGGGTGATTGTGATTCAATTTATAACTGGTTATCTACTTAATGCATTTCTAGAACACAATCAATCTAAAATGAGCGTTACGAAAAAATAATGAAAAATCAATTATTTACATTTTTAATGCTCAAAACATAATTTTGGAAAAGTAGTAAGGACTAGGAAGATACTTATTGGAGTTGAAAATACACTTGATATAAAGTTAATCATCTACCTATTAACTAAACAAATAATCATATTTACCAAATACTAAAAAAACCAAGTATCAAATTCTTGCAACTTCAAATAAAATGATCATATTTAAACATTATTTTTCAGAATCACGTTTTATAAAACTTTTATCAATTTTCAAAACGCATAATATATTTTCAATAAGCAATCTCAAACACTCCTTAAGTGCCCAATAGTTCATAGTATAACTAACTGTATAAGCGTCCAAATAACTTTCATTCAATTAATTCACTAACACTGTGTTCCATACTATTTAAATGAAAGAAAAGAAAAAAGGTAAAAGAAGTGAAGAGAAAAGAAGAGATATTAAGATAAAAATATTTTTCTTTTTTGTGTTCCCGGGTTGGATAGAAAAAAAAAGAAAGTCATTATTTTTTGTGTTCCTGAGTTTTAGAGAAATGAAAAAATTAACACATTTACAAATTTATCCTTAAAATATAACAAATTAGGTAATGTTAAAGGAAAATTTGATAATTGCAAAAAAATTAGTTAATTAAAACTTCCTTTCTCTCTAAATCTTCCCACTTTTGGGAGAAAGATTATGAGAGAAAAAATGCCTCAAAGTTCTTTCCACTTCCTTTCCTTTCCGAATCTTTTCTCTTCTCTTCTCTCGTAACTAAAGCTCTGTAACACAGTGTAACTAAACTTCTTTTCATCATAGCTTATTATATTAACTTAGATGACAACAATGAACATAATGTAGCTGCTATAATTAAGAAGAAAAATAAAATCTCAAACTCTTGACAAAATGATAAATTCTCACACATGAAAATGAAACCCAACCAACCAAATATAATATGAAAAATTATACAAAGATTAGTGAGTTCTCACCTTCTTGATTGAAATCGATAAAGAAAAAAAAACCCTACACCTATTAACTACTAATATGTCTATTCCTCAAAAAGAAAAAAACAAAGATTTAACATGAATGTAACAAAATGTAAATACACAAAACCCAACAAGGAAGATGAACCATACATATATAGATGTAAGTAGCACTATTCCAAGCCCATAAAGACTCCACCCAATACCAAAACTCAACTAAACCCGACCCGTTTCCAAACCCAAACACACACTTCACCACCGAAAACGCAACACCCGGAAACCCCAAAACCACCAAACCCAAATTCAAAACAGACTGGATTTTACCCGTTACCCGTAACGGTCTAACCGCCAAGCACATTGGAACCAATAACAAAGCTCCAATTTCAGCAGTTGCAAAGTTTATAACCGACATCAAACACAACCCAGTAAACGCACCCGACACCATAACTGATTTCAAAAGAACCCAATCGTGAAAACCCGTGGGTCGGGACCCGAAACACAAGTTCAGCACAGTTAATATCACAACTGAAAGTGAAGCCCAAATAAAAAGGCGGGAAGTCGGTTGAGAATCGGGTATTTGGTATATGAAATAAGGAAGTAATGAAACAATGATCCCCCATAAATGGATTAAGAAGATTGTTTTTGTTGGGTAAAGCCATTTCCATGATTTGAAAGAGATGAAATCGGATTTATTTTTTTGTGATTTATTAAAATCGGAAAATAGAGAAGCTGCGAGGACGGGTAAGGGAGCAACGAGTAGTAGAAATGCAATCATGTAGACACCAACTGATATGAATTTGTTTGATGAGGTTAATAGGTATAAGAAAAACGATTGGTGGAATTTTTCTAGGAGGTTATTTACTGACCGTACAACTCCTTCAATCAACCTGCAAAAAATGCTTTCATTTATATCAATTATGGAAAAATAATTGGCAAGAAATTGTAAAATGAAAAAATGTCGTTGAATTTTAGGGTTTTGTCGCATTTAGAGTTGTAAAAGACAAGAATATCCTTAAATAGTTGAATTTAGGGTAAATGTCATTAAAAAAGCAAGGATATCCTTGTGACATTTTGCCAAAACGGACCACTTGCTAAAGTATTTGTTATTTTATTACATTTTCTTTCAATTTTACTCTGAAGAATCCTCTTAAGATGGATTCCCAAGAAAAACTTGAGTAAATATAAGGGCATTTTTGCCATTTAACAGCTTTAGATCTGACTAAATTTTAAGCTAAGGGTTTCTAGTTACTTGTATAGTTGTGTTAACAAAAGTCTAATCCCATACATGGTGGGTTGTGCTTCAAGTTTTTGAAAGAAAGAGCCCTACTTAATAATCCAAGTCTAGTTTTTTAAGGTTAAAGTAACAACTGAAATATTCAAAATAAAACCTACAATAACTGCAATACAACCAAAAAAGTAATTATGATATAGAAATGTGTACCTGCCACCTCGAAACAAAAACTCTGTTTGTCTACCCTTATTAGCAAAAGATAATTTGGCTGAAATCTCCATTGTAATTGCATCAACTTGATAATCACGAAAAGCACCATGGGAACCAGTAGGGACACCTAATGCCTGATACAATAAACAAAAAAGAATATTAATCAAACCAAAATATAACAGAAATACCACAAACATTACAAAAATTAAAAAAAGACACCTAACCTGATTATAAAGCGAACTAACAAAAGTAGCACTGCCTTCAACATAATCATTAACAGGAATACCAAATTTCCATTGAGGATTCAACATTTTAGCAATTTTTCCAACCGATTCAAACATTTCACCCATGAATTTCAACAACTTTGAATCAAGCAATGAAACAAATTTCTCCATTTTTACATAAAAACCTTGTCCATGAATTGCTAAATAAGCCACAACATTTATAAGGTCAAGATTTGGCATTTGACCATTAGATGCTTCAGCATAAATGTTTAATGCATCTTCTTCACCTGTATTTGCAACTTTAATTACAAAACCAGCTGCCATTGTTCCAGCACGTTTAAAACTATCAGATATTTCTGTTTCAATAATCATATCCAATTTTGATTCTTGTATATTGTTTTCATGACAGTTTCCAGCATTTAGTTTCCCAAAATCAGTAAATGAAGGAGTGTGATAATCTCTTAACCATGAAGAAACCGAGTTATATTGACCGTATTGTGAGTCTGCAGCTATCCATATAATATCTTTAGCTAACCAACTAACTTGAGTTAATAATGAAAATGTTGCATATGCAATTCCTAAAGATAAAACCTCGTTTTGAGTAAGGTTTATAGGGTTGTAAGGAGTTACAAGCACAATAGATTCTTTTCCATCACCACGTGGGGCCCGGATAATTCCTACAGTATTTGTACCATATGATTCACAAGTTGTGTTCATGTTGTTTGTTTCTGCATCAGGACTTGTAAAGAAGTGAAGAGGGTGGAATTTGTTTGGTTGGTTTTGGAATTTATGATAACTGACTTCTCCACCTAAGTTTGCCATGTGTAGTGCTATTAGTCTTGGAATTTCTCTACATTTATAGATGAAAAAAGGAATTTTTGTTAATAATTAGATTCATTCATGACTCATGAGCTTAATCATGTAAGGAAAAACATACATGCGAGAGCTATGAGACTTCAAATTTAAGCTATTTAGCTCGTTGATAAATCCGTTTGCCCTGGAAATATCATGATCGGAGATCATGGGACTTGCAGAACCTGTAAAATGATCATGTGATCATTCAGCAACAGAAATTTTTCATAATTAACTGTATGTCTGTAACATTACTAATTTACTACACCTTTACCTAAACAAGTTTTAACAGTTACAATTAAGCTATCAATTTGAGAAAAATATCTGTCACACTTGAGAATTTAAATTTACAACAATTTGTTATGAATGATGAAATCATTCAATAATCAGTAGCTAGTAGAAAAATTAAACAAAGCAAAACCATAGCAAATTTTCACACACATCACATATGTCTGTTCCAACAATATTCGATTAATTCAACTGCATAATATTAAAATCAAAGAGCGGATTAGGATGAACTGACCAGGCATTAGGGCATTTTCTGAAACGTAGGTTTTCTTCGCAAGAACGGGTAACAGTAAGAGAGCTAATACTCCAGCTATACAACAAACAACACTACATACACAAAAACAATTAGCACGACTACTAATTCAATTCATTATCAATTGCAAAATACCTCTAACCCTACAGTTATGTACAAAAGTTAACTGTATCAGTGACCGATAGTGAAAAATGAGACGATTAGTACCTGACTAAGAAGCTATGAGCAATGATGAAGATACCGATTCGGATAATTGGCCGGTGCTTCGGTTTCTCTCCCTCGGATTCCGGCGTTGAAGCCATCGGTGATCTCGAATAGGAGTGATCGGCGACGAGCTATTTTCGGCTATTCGTCTGAGAAATGCCTGGATCTGCTCTAGTCGTTGTTTGGAAACTTAGATTGCGTATATTTACTAGATTGCCCTTTAACAAAGTGATTTATAAATTTACACCTCGAAATATAGATTGTCTACAACTTTGGTCCTTTAATTATTAGAGCATCTCCAACCATAAACTCTATAAAACTCACTCTATCTCTATAATTAGTTGGTCCAATTCACTCTAAACATTGAAGGGTTTCATTGTAACTGATTGACCACTTGGGTCAACCTCCTAGTATGCTTGGTTCGAACCATACTGTCAAGAACATGAACTTGTTCTTGCCGGTTAAACCAACTAGCTAGTTTAATCCCTAAAAGCGGAACTGAGATTAAACTTAATCCTTAAACCCTAAAGGATTATGGGATGTTGGAAATCTAAACTAGATTAACAAGAAAGAAACCTTGTACGAAAAACTCGAACACACACACTCATTTGTGTGTGTTCATCGAACACTCACCAAGAACCCTGTTCTTGGTGTTCTCGTCCGTCGAACAAGAGGGAGAATGTAACACACCAATTTTTCAAAACAATTTGAACTTTTAAATAAATAAGTTCAACATCCAAATTTCATAAAATCCAAAAACATAGTTTAGTTAAAAACATTTGGAAGGATTACAAGTATCAAAAACCGGTGTTACAATAATATCAAAACCAAAGTCTAGGGAATTAAATAAGTACACCGAGCTAATCATCCAATGCTAACACTACGGGCCGCCTAATCCTTAGCTCCCGAACCTGAGTACATAGTCAAAAGAAATGTAGTACGTGAGACAAAATTGTCTCGTGAGAAACATGGGTTTTGGACCTGGTTAGAAATAATTGCAATAAAATAATAATTAAATAATTATCACATTGCACATAGTCAATCATATTCTAAGGCTTGCCATAAGCCCAACACATACGTAACGGGCCTCCCCGAAACAAACTCCCCCGATGTGGGTTATCTAGGTAAACTCCCCTGTTTCCGGGTTATCTATTTGCTCCCCCAATTTCCGGGTTATCTCAAACTCCCCCGCTTTCCGGGTTATCTATTTCTCGACATACTACTCTTGCGCATGGTGGTACCGCCCCAAGTAGTAGCCACTAACTCCCCCAACTTGTGTGGGTTAACTAGGATCCAATTGATTAGCTACTGTTAGGGCAAAGCCCATGTCCCTTGTTATCTTATGATTACAAAACAAACAAGTGGGGCAGATCTCATACTGAGCTACTCAGTATAGGTCTGATAATGAGTAGATAGACGTCGATCAGATATGACAGCTCAAAACCTTTGAAGATGATCACAAATGAGTTGCACTGACCAACTCAGTATCGGTCTCATACTGAGCTACTCAGTATATGTCTGATACTGAGTAGAATGACCGAGTTATCCATGCATGATCTTCTGCCCTCAACTTGTTGGTACTAGTGTTAAGTCTCAGTCCTATACTGAGTGGTCAGTATTGGGCACTCAGTATTGGAACTCAGTATTGAAACTCAATACTGAGTAGAAGGACTGAGTTAATATTTCCATGTTTACTTAATTAGTCAAATCTTTTAATCATGGTATGTATTTATTAGAATTGGGAGTTACATATAGAATATGGTTAATTGTAAAACCTCTATACATTATAAATAGAGGTTTAGTCTTTAGTTGTTAAGCATCCTTTTGGATCCCGGTTGATCACTTGTGTGGATCACCGGTAACCCAATTCTAAATGTAACACTTTATGGAGTGTTCTTGGTTATTCCACAACCAAGAACACATTTTATACGTTTGTGCTTAAAAAGAATAATCGTATGACGTATATGATCTTGTCTTTACCGATTTTATTAACAATATATGGGTGGTTGGGTCCTACAACTACCACATAACAAATCATCAACTTGGGTCAAAACCCCATATAACAACTCATGTCATACTAGTGGTAACTAAACACATAAGTGTACATTTCAAGTCAATTCAATTCAAGTCAATTCAATTCAAGTCAACTCAATTCAAGTCAACTCAATTCAAGTCAATTTAATTCAATATTTTCTTTATTAAAAACAATTATCTAATAAAGACTCTAAGAAATCAATTCAAACTATGAATCATGGTTTACTATGTACTCAGAAAGATCACATGGACTCACCTTAGCAAAGCTATCCAACACTTGTGTTAAACAACACAAATCCTTACTTCTTAGTCAAAGAAGTACTCCCAATCACAAGGTCTTCTTGACCTAATATCAATATCATCATAAATACTAGTTATTATCCATCACTAACATTAACTATTCCATATTAATCTCCCAAATCACCAAGTTCATACAACTTGGTGAAATCCCAAACCCTAGTTCAAGATTTCTATCCAAAGATCCCAAATCTAGCTTGTACACATTGATCACAAGCATACAAGGAGTGATTTACACTCATATTTGGTCATCTTCCCCAAGATGACATGGTTGGTTCCCAAAACCACCATTAATGCCCAAGAAAAGCTTGAAATATCAAAGATGCATAAACTAACAAGGATTCTTACCTTAGATCAACAATCCCCAAGGAAAGTGAAGATTTGAGCTCAAGAACACCAAAAACCGTGCACTTCTTCCAAAATAACGGCTGGTAGGGTATAGGGGGTGTAGGTGTCCAAACCCTAGCCCCAAAACTCGTTTTTATAATACTGGTACAGTTCGCGTTCGCGAACTAGGGTTCGCGCCGCGAACTTCCCCCGTCGTGAACTCCTCGCGATCGGGAACTAGCCGCGAACTTCATGCCTCAAAACCTTGAACTCACTATTCCATTCTCGCGTTCGCGAACCAATAGTTCGCGCCGCGAACTCCCCTAGGTAGCTAGGCTGCAACTTTTTGTTGTCCAATTTATCCCGGTTTTGACCTTAACCATATCAAACGGTGTCCAAATGACATGAAACCAATTCCTACGATCTTTAAACGATTTATCCTTATTTATCATATTTTTGTACAATTTACTTATTTACAAAATTCGGGTCGTTACAGAGAAGGAGAAGAGGTTTTCCCAAAACATACCTTAGATTGCTTGCTTAAGAAAGTCCACTGATGATGAACACAACGAGCGACCTTCTAGTTGATCCTTGCAATGAACTTGTTCTTTAAAACTTGAAGAACACGAAGAACGAACGAAGAACGAAGAACACCAAACTTGGTGTTCAAGTTTCGGCCGAAATCTCCAAGAAGGAGGAGAGGGATTTCGTCTAGGGTTGTAGGGAAGTGAATGATTAGGTTTAAATGAAACCTTAAGCCTTCTATATATAATAGAATAAGTTTCATTTAAGTCCTTCTAGTTTAATTAAGATTAATCTCTTAATCAAACTTATCCTCTTACACTTTAAACCCTTGTAGTTTATCTAGTTATTATTGTTGCACTTAACTATTAAATGTCTAGTAATTATACACTTAATATATTTCGGTATTATACATACACGAAATATATACTTGTATTAATACTTTTAATAATTAATTATATAATAACTTTTATATAATTTACACAATAATATTATCCAATTACCATATGATTTAATTGCCTTAAATCATATTATGGATAATCTTTAATTAACACATTGTAAATTTACTCAACTAGTAAATGTACAAATACTTGTATTAATTAATTAGATAAACCAATCTAGTAATAAGTTGAACTTAACTTAATACTTAACTGATTCATAAATGACTATTATGAATCATTCCTCTTCCAAATATCATTACATATCTTACTCGTATTACATGCACTCACCGGTGTGACCCTTAAGTGTTTCGTAGGCATGGATGTATCATCATAGGTTGACTAACTGTGCACATAAATCCTTCGAACATAACCTCAACTTCAACCATAAACTCTATCAATCCCTCTAAAACTAGTGGAACCCATAGAAATCATATTTTTAATTAATTTATTTTACATTACAAAAGAAAATTAAAGTGAAGGATATGTAGGGTCCATAGATAGAGGTATGGATAGAGGGGATACATTCTCACTTCAAATATAGAAGGACTTTTTCTCTCACTCTATAGGGATAGAGGTGTGTTGGAGAAGATAAAACTTCAAATATAGAGATAGAGTGATGGATAAAGTATGATTGGAGATGCTCTTAGAGCATCTCCAATGGGAGGTTGAAGAAGAGGTTGATACTATTTGAATAACCTCTAAAATGACTTTTTACCATTGGAATGAATGACTTTTTTAAGAGGTCACTTCAACCACTTGATCTTCCCCAACCACTTGAACAACTTTCAATGTTTGATTCTTTTAGTCCCTATATTTAACAATTTTACATTTTAAACCCATGTATATATTTATATGTGAATAATTTATTATTTCTATAACTATAAATTATAATTTATCATATTTCAGTACTTTTTAAGGTTAATCATTATAATATTTTTGTAAGAGAAATTTTATAATAATGTTAAGTTTTGTAATGCTATAAAAATTGTTAAATTATATAAGTGAGAGGCATTTATAAAAATTTGATATAGATAAAGGTAAATTAGTAATATTAGTGAAAAAGTCATTGGAAAGGTTAACCATTGAAGAAGTTTTCAACTAATAGATTATTAGATGATGTGACAAAAGTCACTGGAGAGATTAACCACTGTGGATGCTCTTAATCCGCTATTGAGTTGAGTTGAGTTTTTTATAAGTAATTTCAGTCTGAAATTACTTATAAAATATATAAAATACTTTGTGCTAAATGATATTGACTTATTCATAACCTTCTTCGTGAAAAACGGATCAGTAACTGAGAATTCCTATTTTGCCAGTTTAATATGATTTGATTTTGTTTCTTCAATTTGAATTCATATCACTGTTTAAAACCAAATTAATATTATTTTCCCACTTCGTATATGCATCCATGAAGCGCGTTCTATATGTAAAAAGACCACCTTCACCATGGCGTCACACGGAGAAATGAAAAAGTCCGGTTTACGTGGCCGTGGTGGGGCCGGTTTTCCGTCCGGACTCAAATGGTCATTCATGCCAAAAGTCTCCGATGGCCGACCATCTTACCTAGTCGTAAATGCGGATGAAAGCGAACCGGGAACATGCAAAGACCGTGAAATCATGCGTCACGATCCACATAAATTGTTAGAAGGTTGTGTTATTGCGGGTGTTGGCATGCGTGCTAGTGCGGCTTATATCTATATTCGAGGCGAATATGTTAACGAAAGACTTAGCCTCGAGAAAGCCCGAATCGAGGCTTATAAAGCGGGATTATTGGGGAAAAACGCGTGTGGTTCGGGTTATGATTTTGATGTTCATATACATTTCGGTGCGGGTGCGTATATTTGCGGTGAAGAAACCGCACTCCTCGAAAGTCTCGAAGGTAAACAAGGAAAACCGAGACTGAAACCGCCTTTTCCGGCGAACGCCGGTCTTTACGGTTGTCCGACAACCGTCACGAACGTTGAAACGGTCGCGGTTGCACCGAAGATTCTCCGGCGTGGGCCGGAGTGGTTCGCGGGTTTCGGGTGGAAAAACAATTCGGGCACAAAGTTGTTTTGCATATCGGGTCATGTTAACAAACCGTGCACGGTTGAAGAAGAAATGAGTATAGCGTTAAAGGATTTAATCGAGCGGCATTGTGGCAGTGTTCGTGGCGGTTGGGACAATTTACTAGCGGTGATCACCGGTGGGTCGTCGGTACCACTAATGCCGAAAAGTGTTTGTGACAATGTTTTGATGGATTTTGATGCTTTGAAAGATGTGGGGACCGGGTTGGGGACGGCGGCGGTTATTGTTATGGATAAGAGTACGGATGTTGTTGACGCGATTGCCCGATTGGCGTATTTTTATAAGCACGAGAGTTGTGGTCAGTGTACACCGTGTAGGGAGGGTACGACTTGGTTATGGATGATTATGGAACGGTTGAAAGTTGGGAATGCGAAATTGGAAGAAATTGATATGCTTCAAGAGTTGACTAAACAGATTGAAGGACATACGATTTGTGCGTTGGGTGATGTTGCGGCTTGGCCCGTTCAAGGTCTAATTAAGCATTTTAGGCCCGAGCTTGAGAGGCGGATTAAGGAGCATTGGGATCGAGACTTACGACTTGCGAGTAAGTGAATCGGGTTTGGATTTTTTGTTACATGTTTTCGACTTATAATAGCATTGGAAATATATATTGTTTAAGGATGTAAATTCATCCTTTCCCGATTTGTTTCGTTAGTAAAAATAAATTGATAGTTTGGTTCATGCCTAGTGTTTTTATTGTGCCTTATGGTGGTTGCGGTAGTGGTGATGAAGGTGGTGACGGGTGGTGGTGGTGGGTGGCTGTTGGGTGGTTTTGGGGGTGGGTAGTGGCGGTGGGGTGGTTGTAAGTTCGGAATGAGGAAAATGTATAGAATTTTGTTATGTTAAAAGAAAATTGGTATAAATATAATAAATAATTTTCTTTTCAGGTCAGGAATTTAATTCCATCCACAAATGGATGAATTTTTTAGTGAAATGTTTTTATTCATTTAGGAATCCAATTTCTTTTTGAACCAAATACAGAATATTGTGGAATTTGATAAAAAATTTTGAACCAAATACAGAATATTGTGGAATTTGATTAAATTCTTTCAAATTTCATTTTATTCCCAGCAAACAGTAGCACCGAACCTTAAGGCTTAAAGGTGTTTCTCCTAGCTTTTTAAATATGATTAGCTTTATGTATTATGTTAACATATTAATAATATTTGGGTTAATTTGTTGGCTTATTTAATGTAAAATGATAAAAATGGATAGAAAAAAGATAGATGAGAGCAACAATTTCTTCAGCGGGAGCTGTCGTCTTGAGATCCGTAATAGTGAGCATTGTAACTGATACCGGGAGTTTAATATCTAGTTTTTTCTGCTTACGAAATGCTTACGCTTACCAAAAGGACTAGGGCATCTTGTCAAAAGCAAAAGCGAGCGGTGACTCTGTCGGAATCTATAAAACTCGAATGACTTATCTATTTACTAGCTGAACCAAAGAGACAATAAGCCCCGTCGCTATCACTACAACCTTTCACTTTAACCGGCATAGGCCCTCTTTCCTAATTCATCTACATGTCTTGTGTGTGGAGTGTGGAGATAAATGTAGACTGATGTATTCTAGGGATGAGTTTTTTTACTGAAAAACTGAATAGGAACCGGTTTGACCTGATTTATAGTTTTTGATTGATTATTGGTTCTCCTTTTTGTAACACCGCAAAATTTAAGCCATTTTTAAAAAAAAAAAAAAAAACAAACCATAACCTAACGGAAGCGTTTATGAACTTCCAAACAATTACAAGTTACTAAATATTTACAAACCAATAATAATTTCAAAATAACTTTACACTATTTAATAACTCCCGGTGTTACTAACCCAAGGCTTGACCCATTTTCAAAATATCAGAGTGTCGACAAACATTCTTCCAACCCGACTCTTTGGTCACCCAGTCAAACCTGTAAAGAGTCAACAAGAGAAGAATTAGCATAAAGCTAAGTGAATGAATTCATAAACAGTAATTTGTACAACCACAACAATTTAAGATATCACCCTTTTCAAATAACACCCTTTGCAACTTACAAATAACCAGAGGAACGGCAGTTTGGCCGAACTACAACTGTTGTCGGCCCCACAACAGTTTACCGTTAGTGTAACGACCCGAAATTTTTGTATTAAATAAATTATGTAAAAATATGATAAACAGGGATAAATCATTTAAAGAACGTAGGAATTGGTTTCGTGTCATTTGGACATCGTACGAGGAAGTTATGGGCGAAACCGGGTTGAGATAAAGATGAAAAAGTGCATCCTGGCTACCTGAGGAGTTCGCGACGCGAACTTCTGTTCGCGTTCGTGAAGTTGAGGCAGGGAATTTGGTGGCCAGACGTGAAGAGTTCCCGACCAGTTAGCGATCGCGAGGGGCTCACGACACGGAAAGTTCGCGACGCGAACTTGTTCGCGAACGCGAACTATTGACGAGCTGAATAAAACGGGAAAAGGCTAGGGTTTACTCATTTTCACTCCCAAGACACTTGCAGCCGATTTTAGAGAGAGAAGTGGCGATTTTGGTGATTCCTAGCTCAGATCTTCACCATCTTGAAGGATTGAAACATCAAGGGTAAGTATTCGTGATTGTCTTGCTTATCTACCTTGATTGTGAGCTTTGTATGGGTAAAAATGGTGGTTTGGGGAACCAACCATGTCATCTTTGGGGAAGATGACTAATCATGGGTGTAGAACACTCCTTGTAAGCTTGTAATTGTTGTGTACAAATTGGATTTGGGTTTATTGATGGAAATCTTGAACTAGGGTTTGAGACTCCACCAAGTTGGATGAACTTGGTGGTTAGGAATGTGATTATGGTTTGATTAGTGATTAGTTATGGATAAAGACTAGTTATTGTGATGATATTGATGGTAGGTCAAGAAGACCTAAAGTTTGGTGACATTTCACAAGTTGGAAAGCAAGGGTTCGTGTTATTAGACACGATTTGGAGTTAGCTTGGCTAAGGTGAGTACATGAGACTTTTACTGAGTACATAGCAATTGATTTTGAAAACTATGATGTTTTAGGAGTCTTTATTAGTAAACGTTTTTAATAAAGATAAGATTGATATGATAAGAAAGTGCTAGTAATAGACTATTTGAGTATGTCTAAATGATTAATGATTTTTAAAGAGATTATGATAATGAAAAGTAATTAACGAGTTTTTATAAACAAGATGTATGAATAAGGATAATGACTTAAAAGAGCTTGATAATCGGTCTATTAATAATATGTAGTAATAAAGCTTGAGACAATGATTTTTAGTAATAAGTATCGATTAGTATATTACACTAATAAAAGTAGTTATCGAATTACTAAGAGAATAAGTGTGAAGTGACTAGTAATAGATATGTATTCTAGTAAAAGAGGAGTCAAAATATTGTGATTTTGATAAATGATAAATATGTTTTAAATTAGTAAAGGACTTGATAAAGTCAAGATTTAAAATGAATAAGTAAAGGGAATAATATGATAAATTAGAATAGGTGTATTCTAATAAGTGATGAATTTGATGAAAGGAGCTAATACTCATATTTGATGAAAGGAGCTAAGGCTCATAAGTGATGAATGAGATATCCGGTATAAGACCGCCCAGAAATGGGGGAGCATGAGACGTCTACTTGGGGTGGTACCTCCCTGCGCAAAGAGTAGAATGTCACAGTTTACGACACCCAGTGTTGGGTGAGCATGACGACCCGGGAACGGGAGAGCTTATGAATCTCGGTAAGATGGGGGTTCCCAATTACCTTGATAGTTTACCCATGACGTCCCATATCGGGAGAGTTGGCTTCGGAGAGGTCCGTTGCATATGTGATAAAGAAAATGTAAGCTTGGTGATAGCTTACAAGTATGTGATTAGATGATGATTAAGCTTATGGTAAGCTTATTAGTTTATACGAGTAATTGAATAGAAGATGAGTTATAAATTAATAGAAATGATGAGGATAAGTAATTATTTTGATATAAATATTATTTTATAAATCTTTTGATAATGGGTCGAAAACCCATGTATCTCACGAGACTATTTTGTCTCACGTACTACTTTGTTTTGGCTATGTACTCAGGTTCGAGATCGATGGATTAGAGGGTCGCGTTAGAAGTGGCCTAGTGTTGATTAGCTCGGGAGCTCGTAGGTAGTTCTCGTTTATCCTATGGTTATGATATTGTTTTTGTAACACCGGTTTACTACTCTGATAAACTTTTAATGGTTTTTGTTAAACTGTATTTTGGGAACATTGGACATTGTATTATTTTTATTTAAAAATATGTTTAAAAGATATTTTAAAAATTGAGGTGTTACAACTTGGTATCAGAGTTATAGTTTAAGTGAATTAGGTAGGTTTGACCTCCCTAGTCTTAAGTTATGCTAAGTAGGACCATATGTTTTCCATAGGATGTCCATGATTAGTCTATTGAGACCGTAAGGTATGGGTATGTTAGGGTCGATCCCTAAAAGAAAAGATAATGTTTTGGGCTTTATGGGTTATGTTTGACTAATAAGTCAACCTTTCAATTCTGATGGTTTAATATGTTGGTATAGCAAATGGTGAACCCAAGGAGTGGAGAAATTCCACGAGATCATGACACGGATTCAAATCGAATCCCGACTCATCCCGGTAATAATGGGGATGGTTCCGGTTTGGGTGCAAACCAAACCCCGGTGACTATGGAAGCTATCCAGAAATTGCTTACCCAAATAAGGGAAGTGGTGAATGAGGATGTGAACCGGATCATGACTAACCGGTTCAATGAAGAGAAGAATGATAATTCTAAGTCCCGTGGGGGAAGTAATTCTTCGGGTAGCAAGACCCGTACCGAGGAGCCATCGACCGAGGAAAGCAATGATTCGGGGTCGGAGGAAAGAGAAGGATGTACATACAAGGCATTCATGACGTGCAACCCCGGTGTGTATTATGGAAGTTCGGAACCGAAGGTCACGATGCGTTGGATTCGGGAAACCGAGCAAGTGCTAGAAAGTAGCAAGTGTTTAAAGAAAGACATGGTCATTTATGCATCCCGACAGTTGAAGGATGAAGTGTTGACATGGTGGGATACCATGTATGAGACTTTGGGAAAGAAAGTGTACTAGATGTCGTGGAAGGAGTTCACGAGAAGGTTGAAGGAAAAGTTTTGTCCCGAGAGAGATCTAGAAGAGTTGCAAGAAGAGTTCATGTTCATCAAGAAGGGCAATATATCGGTGGAAGAGTACACCAAAAAGTTTACGTGATTACTTCCGTTTGTAATCAAGTCTTATCCGACGGAACGTATGAAGGTGGTTCGGTATGCAAATGGACTACCACCGGAGTTTGAATTGGAAGTCAAACGAGCGGCCACGTTAGATGAGGCCATTTGTACCGCTCGAGGTGTTGAGAGGGTTTTTCGGCGAAAGGCACAAGAATCGGCATCGAACGGGGAAGAAAAGAAGCTCGATGGTAGCTTAGGATCGACAAAGAAAGAAAAGTTCAAACCGAGCTCGTCAAAGCATGGTAGTGTCGGAAGTTGTCAAAGTTGTGGGAAGAATCACCATGGGGAATGTAAAGCAAATACGGTCATATGCTTCAAGTGTAGGGCACCGAGCAAAGGTTTGCAAAGTAAGGAACCTCGAGGAAGTGGAATGCTACACTTGTCACGAGGTGGGACACTTTAGTAGTGCGTGCCCGAGGAAGAGAACCGACACGTCAGCATCAACTGCCAACATGAATCGGGTGAAGGAGACTCGTGGAACCGCGTCACGTAATTCGTTATGAAGTTTTGATATATGATTAGGATTTAAATGTTTATATGTCGCACAATTTAATGCTTATGTGATCTACGTGTGAGAATAATTTTAAATGGAATGTATGATGCGAAAAATTAAATTTGGGAGATAATCTCCCCGGGTTATTATGTGTATAGTCGGATGAGTTGGCGACCGGTATGTCACGAGAAATAAGACTAGGAAGGATTATGTTGTCATAGAATATTGAAAGTTGGATCATGAGAATGGTAGTACAATGAAGTACGAGGTGTTGGTGAGAATCGTGAAGTACAAAAAAAAATATGCATATATAAAATGGAACCTTAGTTATTGAATACGATCGATTAAGTGTTGGCAAATAGCCATGGCAAATGGTTGTGTAGTGGAGGTCGGGTGTGACATCAAGAGTGAATAACTTGTTTTGGTAAAGGTTTATTGAAAAAGTATGATAGTGTACGTATGGGTACCGATCGAAGTCAATTGGTTGACTCAAGATGACCGGGTGAAAGAAAGATTAGAAGTTTTAGTAATGAATCGAATAAGGACGATTGTTAAATGAGTAGATTGGTGGAAAGCACTAGAAATGATTATGTGTATACCGTGTGGTATAATGTATAAGTGGGAAAATTAAAGGTCAATTATGAAAGAAAATGATATCATGATGCTAAGTGTATTGATGCATACATGGATTGTATGCAAGATGAAATAGTGTTGTACGAGTCACTTTGGGTTGGAGGCTTTCCGATCATTGTGACAGTTTGGGATTGTGATGGATTGGAGGCTTTCCGATCATCTCGATAAGATAGTTAAAGTGTAATTTGTTATATAAGGGATATGATGTTTGTATCTGACGTATGTAGAACCGTATGGTTAGTTGTTGTTATGATTTTTATGGCAAGTGAGAACTCGGGTTGAAAACACGGGTGGTGTTTAAGTATAAGTAGGTGTAGGAGGTGCCTACAAGTTCATGGTTTATGAAAAAGGGATGCTTTTAGGAAGCAAAGTTGTTAGTAACCAATGAGTGGTGAAAGAAGTACAATGGGTGGTTAGGCCACGATTGGATATGATTGAGGCTCTAGAGCCGGTAATCGGAAATTTCAAGTATGGTATGAGGATGTTTGAAGGAGATTGTAAATGGTATAAGTAATTGGATGAAAGTTAAAAAGGTAATAGAGAATTGGTATTGCCTTAAATGAAAATTGTTAATCGATTGTGGAAATTGAAATCGAAGAAAAGAGGAACAATTGAGAAAGGAAATTTAGATATTGGAATTCGGGAATGAAAAGCTCGGGAAGCGATGCCTTAGTAATAAAGAATATGGAAATTTTGCAAAGTAAGTTTGACTTTAATCATAAGTCAAGGTTGGTCAACTAGTGGATTGTTGACTTTAGTCAAAATTGGGTTTTGACTTTCGTTTAAATGGGTTAGTCAAGGATAAGGGCATAATGTATCATCTTCATGTGTAAGATAGTGGGTAATGAATTAATGGAAATAATGGTAGTCAAAGGGTGCGACTTTAACCGTTGGGTATTTCGAGTTGAATTTAGGAATCGAGTATGATTGTTGTTGGACCATGAAGGTAAGGTCGATTGTTAAGGAATTTATGGTTAATGGAATCACTAGTGGGTAAGGAAATTGTCAAGAAATGGTTGACTTTGTGCTAAGTCAAAGATGGAACAATGTTGACAATTTGGTCAAAGCAAGGGGTTGACTATCATTTTGGTCAAATGGTTATTAGTAATGATTGGGTCATATCATCCCAATGGGGATAAAGAGTTTGGTTAAATGATGGGAAATGCTAAGGTCAAATTGTGAAATTTTGACCCGTTCGGGTATTGGAAACCAAGTTGGATTTTTGACCCATTTGGGGTATAACGGAGTCAAGTGGGCAATTAAATGCATAAGTATTATTGGATCATAATCCGGAGGTGAATTGAGGATTGGAAATCCTTGAGTGATTCCGAGGACGGAATCCTTTTAAGGGGTGAATAGTTGTAACGATCCGTAATTTTTGTATTAAATAAATTATGTAAAAATATGATAAACAAGGATAAATCATTTAAAGAACGTAGGAATTGGTTTCGTGTCATTTTGGACATCGTACGAGGAAGTTATGGGCGAAACCGGGTTGAGATAAAGATGAAAAAGTGCAGCCTGGCTACCTGAGGAGTTCGCGACACGAACTTCTGTTCGCGTTCGTGAAGTTGAGGCAGGGAATTTGGTGGCCAGACGTGACGAGTTCCCGACCAGTTAGCGATCGCGAGGGGCTCACGACACGGAAAGTTCGCGACGCGAACTTGTTCTCGAACGCGAACTATTGACGAGCTGAATAAAACGGGAAAAGGCTAGGGTTTACTCATTTTCACTCCCAAGACACTTTCAGCCGATTTTAGAGAGAGAAGTGGCGATTTTGGTGATTCCTAGCTCAGATCTTCACCATCTTGAAGGATTGAAACATCAAGGGTAAGTATTCTTGATTGTCTTGCTTATCTACCTTGATTGTGAGCTTTGTATGGGTAAAAATGGTGGTTTGGGGAACCAACCATGTCATCTTTGGGGAAGATGACTAATCATGGGTGTAGAACACTCCTTGTAAGCTTGTAATTGTTGTGTACAAATTGGATTTGGGTTTATTGATGGAAATCTTGAACTAGGGTTTGAGACTCCACCAAGTTGGATGAACTTGGTGGTTAGGAATGTGATTATGGTTTGATTAGTGATTAGTTATGGATAATGACTAGTTATTGTGATGATATAGATGGTAGGTCAAGAAGACCTAAAGTTTGGTGACATTTCACAAGTTGGAAAGCAATGGTTCGTGTTATTAGACACGATTTGGAGTTAGCTTGGCTAAGGTGAGTACATGAGACTTTTACTGAGTACATAGCAATTGATTTTGAAAACTATGATGTTTTAGGAGTCTTTATTAGTAAACGTTTTTAATAAAGATAAGATTGATATGATAAGAAAGTGCTAGTAATAGACTATTTGAGTATGTCTAAATGATTAATGATTTTTAAAGAGATTATGATAATGAAAAGTAATTAAGGAGTTTTTATAAACAAGATGTATGAATAAGGATAATGACTTAAAAGAGCTTGATAATCGGTCTATTAATAATATGTAGTAATAAAGCTTGAGACAATGATTTTTAGTAATAAGTATCGATTAGTATATTACACTAATAAAAGTAGTTATCGAATTACTAAGAGAATAAGTGTGAAGTGACTAGTAATAGATATGTATTCTAGTCAAAGAGGAGTCAAAATATTGTGATTTTGATAAATGATAAATATGTTTTAAATTAGTAAAGGACTTGATAAAGTCAAGATTTAAAATGAATACGTAAAGGGAATAATATGATAAATTAGAATAGGTGTATTCTAATAAGTGATGAATTTGATGAAAGGAGCTAATGCTCATATTTGATGAAAGGAGCTAAGGCTCATAAGTGATGAATGAGATATCCGGAATAAGACCGCCCAGAAATAGGGGAGCATGAGACGTCTACTTGGGGTGGTACCTCCCTGCGCAAAGAGTAGAATGTCACAGTTTACGACACCCAGTGTTGGGTGAGCATGACGACCCGGGAACGGGAGAGCTTATGAATCTCGGTAAGATGGGGGTTCCCAATTACCTTGATAGTTTACCTATGACGTCCCATATCGGGGAGAGTTGGCTTCAATGAGGTCCGTTGCATATGTGATAAAGAAAGTGTAAGCTTGGTGATAGCTTACAAGTATGTGATTAGATGATGATTAAGCTTATGGTAAGCTTATTAGTTTATACGAGTAATTGAATAGAAGATGAGTTATAAATTAATAGAAATGATGAGGATAAGTAATTATTTTGATATAAATATTATTTTATAAATCTTTTGAGAATGGGTCGAAAACCCATGTATCTCACGAGACTATTTTGTCTCACGTACTACTTTGTTTTGGCTATGTACTCAGGTTCGAGATCGATGGATTAGAGGGTCGCGTTAGAAGTGGCCTAGTGTTGATTAGCTCGGGAGCTCGTAGGTAGTTCTCGTTTATCCTATGGTTATGATATTGTTTTTGTAACACCGGTTTACTACTCTGATAAACTTTTGATGGTTTTTGTTAAACCGTATTTTGGGAACATTGGACATTATATTATTTTTTATTTAAAAATATATTTAAAAGATGTTTTAAAAATTGAGGTGTTACAGTTAGCCCTATGCTACTTGGTACAATACCAGTGCTCCTCGACCTACCCGTGTCCAAGGAGTCCTGGTATTGTTTCCAATAGCAAACGATGCTCAGCCTCTAACTGCACGGGCTGACCTCTTTCCGTGTATCATGCGCACATAGTAGTTAATTAATACATAGCAGCTAATTAAATAACACCCAATTAATATTCGAATCGAAAAACGAATTCTGCAACCAAATAGCCACGTTCGCGCCGCGAACCTAAAGTTCGCGCCGCGAAGAGTCTGCAGATACTGAAATCCTGCATTTTCTACACAAACCGAAGTGGAACCTGAAACCATTGCAAGTAGCACACCTTAATGGTTATAAATCCACTCACCTTAGCCAAAGCTCCTTGACTCGGTAGTCTAATGTCACTGAGTTCCTTTGTCCTTTCCTGCACATACAATTAACACCCGAATTAGTAACCATTTGACCCGAAAATGTGTAAAATTGTACAATATACTATAAGAACATAACAATGGTTGTACAAACTCAAAACTTGCACTTAGAAACCTGCACATTGACCCTTTGACTCACCAAAGTCAAACCCGTCCAATTTATGTACATTTAATCAATTTTAAACTAAAATACTCAAACGGGTCAAAACCCGATTAATACACTTTAGTACCTTGCAATACTTCCCAAATCATACAAATTCGTGATTATAAGTTAACTAACCCTTACTTACATTTATAAAAATCAGAATTTACCACTTTGACTTATCAAAGTCAAAGTTCGACAATTAATGTCATTTTGACCCGAAATGTGCATTTTACTACCTTAATGTCACAATACCAATACACTAAGTTATTTAACCTTTTATTTGTATTCATACACTTGGTAATTACCATCTTTGACTTGTATAAGTCAAAGTTATACCCAACATGCTTACAATCCCGTTTTTAAAGTAATATGACCAAACGGGTCAAAAGCTCATTTAACCATTTCATACCCTATCATTCCATTTAATAGTCATACTAGTTTCAAATCACATTTAACATTCAATTATCAAAACTAAGAAATCACAGTTTTCACCATTTTGACCTATTTAGAGGGTCAAAAGGTCCACTTTAGTACCTTACACTTTCAACTATCATTTATATTAAATACCAAATCACAATTAACATCTAACTAATGTTAAAATCTCATATTTGACCTCTTCCTAAGTCAACCAAAGTCAAATTCCTGATTTTGACTAAAATCCCACCAAAATAACATCTTTTTTTTTTTTATATAAAAACTGGACAGCCTGTTCCATTTCATTCTTTTGACTGACTTAAACTTCGAATCTGGTTCTAAAACAAATTTTGCTAGAAAGTAGACTTGAATACCTTTCCAACGGTACCGACCACACTATATTCCGAGTTACGGTTATTTTTCTATGATTTTTACAAAACATCAATGTTTCTTATTTTGATGCTGCCAAAATTCCGAATTTTGTTAAAACTATACAAACTCAATTCAATACAACTCCCAACCCTTGTATGCATTAACCCAAGTTATAAAATACTTGTAGGGGCAATTAGAAGCTTAGTTACATGTCTAATAACAACAATTTAAACACATAAGCCAACTATTTCACTTTTAATAACTTGTAGTTGCAAACCAACACCTTAACTAATTACCAAAACTTAATTTAGTCCATTATTATTATATTTACAAGTCAATTCCATGTTTGACTCCAACCGAAGTCAACCTTATTGATTTTGATCTTAATCAAAATCCCACCAATTATCATATTATTCAAACACCCCTCTTCAACTTGCAATTTCTATAATTCTTTATCAAAATTCAAGTTCTTAACACTTCTTAACATGTAATTAACAAATTGAAAACAATTATCACAAATCAAGAACTAGGTCATGATCATCTTCTTCAACATGAATCACCTCCCATGGTGATTCATGGATAACTCAACAAATTTGAACATCAATCATCAAGTAGCCATGTATACTACATCACTAACACCATAAACCCTAACAATTTCATCAAAACCTTCAAGAACCCTAAAACCCTAATTACCTAATAACTCAAGAACACCAAATCTGAAACCATAGACAAGAAGAGATGATTACTTACCACTTGTGGACTTCAATTTCGGAATTACATATGAAAACTCAAAGATTCAAGGCTCCAATTTGAAGATTTAAGCAAGAATAAGGTTTGTGTGTGTTTTGGTGTAAAACGAGAGAAAGAGATCGAGACAGAGAACGAGATTGAGATATTTAGACCAACTTTCTGATTTAGCCCATATATTCATACGTGGTTAGCTTGAGCTGGCCACTTGAGCTGTCCAAATTTCGATTTTATCAGTATAATAATTTTTAATTCGGAACCCTAAACGAACTTTGTTTTTAATTCTGAAAATACCGTTGGAACCCTGGTTCAAAAGAGAATCCAGGTATATAAAAATCATTCAAATATATATCTATCTCGGTATTTCTAATTTTTAACCCCTTGGTTAAAAATACAAATAATTCAAATAAAATCCAATTAAATTCTATAAAATAGAAAATAATAAAATAACTCTTATCAAAAGTAACATAACGCTAGACCGGGTTTCAGGATGTTACACTTTTTAAGTCTTATTGGTTTTTTCAGTTTCAATTTGGTTCGATTCCTGTTTTTTCGGTTTTAGAAATGGAAATTTGACAAATTTTGAGTCTAACATACGTATCTTCTCAAAATCTTGCTAGCCAATGTTGATGATGTAGTTTTCGGTTTTAACCGGTTCTAAATCCCGGATAACCGCACGAACCAGATCCAATATTTCGATCCGATTCTCATTCTTGTTTGTATTCAATTTCAGTTTCGGTTTTTAGGTTCCGAATTTGAAACCGAATATATCCCTAGTCCAGACCATCAGTTGATCAACACTTCAACAATCAGCTGACCACTCTGGTTTGGTGCAAAAACAAACCCGCACAAGCTCATGATATTTAAAGTTGCACCTTAAATGTTTTGACGCGTATACACATCAAACCGAGTAATATAATATATCTAAACCATAAACGATGCTTACAAGCATATCTAAGCTTTAACAGCAAAGCATAATCTTGCATGTTTGTCAATCCAACAAAATAATTGAGCTTTAATTCACAATTTCACATCAAACGTTAGACTTGCATTATTTGTCTTCTTAACCCCACCCTCCTTCCAGAACACCTCACCAACCCAACCCCAAACCAAGCACACATGTGGTCTTGGTCCAAATGCATGAACAAGCTTTTCTCTTAGTTTTTTTTTATTTCATCTTCTATAATTTCAATGAAATTTTTTGATACTATGGCTTTCCTTTTCGGGTACATACAAATAATTATACACGAGTACATAACACGCTAGAAATGACCATAAATTAATATAGATAAATGAGTAATATTGATGCATAACTTAAGTTTTGTAAAACGACCATAAATTCAGATGATGAAGGTATTTCTCATAATTCATACACCTAGACCTAAGTCAAATAAAGTAAAATGATATAGAATTCTATTGGTTTGGTTTATAAAGAGTAACCTATAACTACGGTGACAATATTTAGAAACCATGAGCCCGAATTGCTAACAAAACAGTTGATATCCCTATGTTGACTTAATTAACATTACACATAATCTCAATACTTTTCTTCCTTCCAAATTAGTGATTATTACATGGGTTTTTGCTATGTTTGTGTTGTAATTTATATTCGAATCTTATACTCTTCACTTTATCGACATCGTTGGTACTATCTCTTCGGAGGAAAGAAGAGACAAATGTTGTGAGGGAGATAAAAAACAACTAAAAGAGTATTCAATAAATACAAATGCATGGTAGAAAGGAAACCACTTGATTGGGTTGGTCATAATCATGTCATATTGTCATGTGGAGTGTTTTGTAATTGTTGTTTAGAGTATATCGCCAACGGAATCCTGCCTCTTAATCTTAGTGGCACACCACCCTTCCTTTTTAGCCATCAATTAGTTTTAGCCCTTCATTTTACATTTTTCATGAGCTAATAGATCATCGTGAAAATGCCTTTTAATTATTAGATCGAATAGTTGAGCTTTTAATCGTAATTCAGTATATGTTTTATAAATTGACACCTAATTGCATTACCGAATAAAATGTCAATTGAATAACAGTATATTCAGTTGAGAAATGCCAAATGATTTAATCATTTAAAGGGAACCGAGAAAATCGAGAACCCAAAAAAAGAACCGAGGGCCAACCAACGATTGGCATAACTAAAAAAACAATCTTGGAGTAAATAGCCGTTGCACATGGTTCACGTGGTACGGCGGCACTATTTGCGGTCACTTATATAGTTTAACCATAAAACCCATGTGATTACTTTTATTATAAGGAAAATGATAATGGCAGCCCTAAGGGCTGTCACTAAGACGTCAAGATACGCATAAAAAACTTGTACAATAATCAATAACCGCCCCCTGCATTTTAGGAATCAACCCCCACCACTAAAAGTACAAATGATTTATGCACGTAACTACCTCTTAATGACAGCCCTAAGGATTGTCATTAACAAAACACTTATTATAATTGCAGTCCCTATAAAAAGTTAATTTTCTTTCACAAATTATTTCGACACGAGTCAATTGTTAACACTCTCACTTAGCTGTCTCTGACTCTGACACGAATCTAATATGCTCCTTCACGGGACAATCAACATAATAAAGTTACTATGTGTTATAAAGTTAACTAGCCTATAACCCGTGATAAATCACGGGTGGCTTATACACATTTAACTAATAATTTACTAATTTTCATAATGAATTACTTCGTAATAATACTTTATTCGTGGAAATTTGTATACCTATAAATAATTTTATAATTAAAACAAATATTTGAACATCAATTATAGAGATTACAAATTTAATGCCATATAAAACATCTTTTTATACAATGTGCAATCAACCCGGAAAAAAACAAAATATAATTCCCATGAAATAACACAATTTGTATACACTTGAGATAAAATCTCAAAATTCACACAATCTACTACTTTTATGCAACATTTTGTAGTATCTTCAACCAAATAAAAAAAAACAATATTTGATTCGAAGCATTAGTCATTGGGTCAACAGTTGATTAACTGGAGTAGAACAAATAGAAAATCAAATTCAATTAAAAAATCATCCGAATAACAATCTTAGATAATTAAGCATCTGTTTTATCTTAGAACTGATTGTGGGTCGGGTTGACCCGTAATATTTAAGCTGGTGAAAAAAAGAGAGCTACTATAGTGGCTTAATGTGTTTTCTTAATTTTCAAGAACATTTGCTATGTATCAGTATTAACCCATTTGCTACTTTTATATTAGATAGTGTTAAATAAAGGTGCAGAGGATAAATTAACATAAATTGGGCTTACGCAGTTCTTCATGTTCCTTATTTAGCATCCCCAAAATTTCAAAACTTAACTGAAATTTTCATATCCAAAATTTCAAGTGAACGACTTGACATACCTGATTTCATCCGCAAGATTTAATCCCATAAATTTCCTTGCAGACTATTACCATACAACATCATGGGATGGGAGTTACAGATAATTAGACATGAAATAGCATATCACCATCAAATTGCATATCACTAAAGATTATCCTAATAACATAACGTACCAATAATTAGACATTAATAATTCATGGTATAAATGTGATTGGAAATCTAGAGGTGTATATTCTATTCGCATTTGTGCAGCGTTCCAAAGAATAATACTAACTTGTAAGCATTCATGCAACTCGTTTCATCTCGACTTGTAAACTTGGTCAGTAAGATCCAAAAGATAAATCCTTATTTTAAAAGTACTTGCAAGATCCAGTTCTAATCGTTTTAGTGTTTTCTACAGCTCATAATCATCCCAAAGAGCTTCATGCTAAATTGTGGTACATCATAAACTGGACTCGATATTTCCATATCATTTCTATATCATAATGTGAATTTTTAATCAATGGAGGACTTACAATCCCATCCCTGCAGCAAGTCCATTGTCCACAAACACGGGAACACAAAAACGACACTTTTCAACCAACCTGTTTTTAACCCAACTCATGAGACACGGATAATTATAGTAAATCACATTTACCTGACTGCAGTTTTTGTACCTCCAAAATGACTTGTAAGTGTTTTTTGGATGTTATATCGACGATAAGCTAAAAAGGACTTTTAATTTTGTTGACAGACTAATAAATAAATAAATTGTTGTATCATGCCATCAAAATATTAATATCAGTCGAGATGAAAAAATATAAATCAAATTAGAGCCAATTTTAAGCTAAAAATAACAAAGTTAAGAAAATAAGTTCCTGGAATCGCTATCAATCCTTGAATTGTTAGAGCCAATATAAATTGCCAATTAAATCTAACCTTCGCCCTCGGTCTCGTAAGTCGTAACTGGTAAGCACTATCATTAACCTCCAGAACAGCTAATGTTGACGAACAAACATGCAAGATATGAGTTAAAATTACCTTCTATGAATGAATTTAAAGCATGAAGTGATTTGAATTATAACCATCAAAATTAAAAACTACATACGTTTCAATTGATAATTAAAAGTAACCGCAGAAAACACATTAATGTATTGTGACTCAAACGTCACAATAACAAAGTCAGTTATGATTTGTAGAATGGAGTGGCCTAAATTTAATAGCATTTGAATTTGAAAGAAGAAGGCATGAGGTTGTGCCAAGTGTCAATAAGGAGGTGGCCTAAAAGTGCCAAGTGGATTTGTCTATGTGGCAGAGATTCAAAAAAAGCCTCTTTTATTATATATAGAGATTACCATAGTTTAAAGTTACAATGTGTTATAAAGATAAAAACTTAATAGACTAATTAATTTGGCTAACAACCTCCAATCATATTAAAAATATTTCAATATTTGATTAAGCAACTAATTAAAAGATTTATTATTACGAGTAATATATATTAAGATCTTCAAAAGAAAGACAATGAATGGAGTTTGATGCAATCGATTTTATGAATTCTTAGTTAGATTAGTAAGAGCATACGAAACCATATGAATCATCATGTCGATTAGTTGTACTATGCCCATTTTCTATTGTAAGTGCATCTCAAATGGATAGAAATGATAAAAAAAGCATTATAATATTATATTGTAGTATGTTATAAAAAGTTTGTTAATAATAATTCTTAGGTCTGTTTTTAAAATTTTATTATATGCATAAAAAATTATATTTTTATTAATAGATGGTAATTCTTAAAATCTAAGAATTTTTTATTTATAAATTCATAATATATGTTTTAATATTTTAATAATAATTACTTCGTATTAAGATTGTTTTCATTTTTCAGTGTAAAATCATATTTTGCACGTAATTTCGACATGTCTGAAACTGAATTTGGCTACAAAATAAACTAGGAAATCTTTATTAAAACAAGGGGGACTGTTAAAGTAAAACAGATAAAGTATAGGGGTTAAAATTGTTAACTTCTGAAGGTAAAGACGGCTTCTTGCTACCTTGTTCTCGTGCTTGCTTTGTGAACTTCTTGCGTACAAAGAGAAAAGATAGAGTAGAAGAAGCACATTCTCTGATTCCTTCTTTAAGAAGAAAAAAAACCCGATATTAATAGTCGATTAACCCTAATTAATCCAGCCAATTAATGCTTCTGGGTTCTTAGCGGTACATGATTTAATCTCCCCTTCTATCGGGTTCGATCGGATCTATAAAAATCTGAACAAGCTCACTTCTGTACAGCTATGAATCTTTAATGAGGTATGTTTACCATAAGCAAAATGATCAGAAACCCAATACAGATTTTGGGTTTATGAATTTGTTGATTAAGATCATAAATCTGTCAGTTCAGTTTTATTGGTATAGGGGTTTGGTTATCGATTTATAATGGGGGTTATTCTGCATACTAAATTGTTGAATTTTTCTGCTTTCCCTCCAAAGTGGTGATTTTGAAGTTAACCTAAGTATGTGTAATAGATTGATTTCAATAAAGTTTTGGTAATTTTTTGTTAACATAGAAATGTTGAATAGACTGATGAATGTTCCCCAAGTTGGTAATTTTTGTTGTAAATTTTAAAAATTACCGTTTGATTTTTGAAAACTTCTATACATTACACACCCGAAACGTTTAATTTCAAGACTCTTTTTTTCCCCTTAGGGTTTGATTTTGTTGAATTGTATTATGGCAGATAAATTCAAATGGATTCACTTATTGATGGAGTAAATTCTTTGTCAACTGCCCATACTTCCACAACAATATTAACTTTAAACCCGCCTGGAAAAACCCGACCACCACATCATCCTTCAACACACTCAAAACCCGACACAAACACACACTCGGGCACCACTTCAAAACGATCTCACAAAACCTCAAACGACCACAAAGGAAAATCAGAAACCGTGGGCCCCAATACCGTTCTCGATCAAACCGCAAAAGAATACTTTCACAAACAAATTCAAGCATTAGAAGCAAAAGCCGGCGTTAAACACGAAGATCCCGAGATCACATTTTGCCAAAGTAGTTTATACTCACTAACCCACTTCACAGAAGCCAAACACAGCTTTACAAATACCGAAATTAGCGACAGTAGAACAAGTGTCGGGAAATCCACCGAAAGCGGGAATAAAACGAGCATTTATCGGGAAAGCACGGGGAGTGATTTAAGTGAAGAAAGTAGTTCCGGAAGCTTCACGAGCGCGAATTACAAAGCGCATAAACAAAACGATTCAAAATGGGAAGCGATTCAAGTTGTGAGATCGATGACAGATTCGGGAATGTTGGAAATGAAACATTTTCGGCATTTGAAAAGATTAGGGTGTGGGGATATCGGGAGTGTTTATTTATCAGAATTGATCGGTACACAAAGTTATTTTGCTATGAAAGTTATGGATAAAGCGGCACTTGCGAGTAGGAATAAGTTATTGAGGGCACAAACGGAAAGAGAAATTTTGCAATCGTTAGATCACCCATTTCTTCCTACTTTGTATTCGCATTTTGATACCGAGAAATTGTCGTGTTTGGTTATGGAGTATTGTCCAGGTGGCGATTTGCATGCTCTTAGACAAAAACAACCCGGGAAGTATTTCACCGAGCATGCAGCGAGGTTAGTGATCTTACATTGTAATTTGTTTGCTATTTTCGGGACGTATTTTGCCAATATGTCGGGATGTTTCAATAAAGGGCTAATCTAAATATCTAATCAAAATAGTCTAGTTTAAAGCTTGTACGGATTTTAAAACGTTATAATTATCAGATTGGATCACCGTATATTGTTGTTTTATGACATTTACATATTATTGGGTCGGTTGTGTTATATCTTAGCTAAAAAACCACCCATTTGGTGCATACAACCTTTTAAATCGATTTAGATTATTATTATTATTATCATAATGTTGCTTTTGTAGTCATAACGTACCCGTTAATATATGACAAAAATTGTCCGGCCTCAGGAGCAAACTGTACTAAGAATACCTGTTTTACTACTCATGGGCCAACCTGAAGCTGGACGGGTGTTCAAACCAATTTATTAGTTTTTGGCAAAAACTGTTTTGAAGGTCAAAATAATCAAAATTTGGGGAAATAATTGTAAGAAATTTGATTAGTGAGACAAATGTAACGTTAAGCACCTACTTTATCTGATTCTTTAAAATAAATTAATAATTAACTTGAGAAACACAAACTGAAACAACAATGTTGCGATCAACTTAATTGCTGACTTGGCATCTAGTCACCAACTCCGGCTTGTAGTTATGGATGGATGTTTGTATTATATTTGTAAAATTTCCCATTTTCAACGATTAATTTTGAACCAATTTTTGTAGGTTTTATGTAGCGGAAGTCCTCCTAGCTATGGAATATCTACACATGCTCGGGATCATATACCGAGACCTAAAACCCGAAAACGTTTTAGTCCGTGAAGACGGTCACATAATGCTCTCCGATTTCGACCTCTCATTACGATGCATCGTCAACCCAAAACTAGTTCGGTCCACAACCGAACCAAAAACCTCCAACTATTGCATCCAACCCTCATGCATCCAACCCTCATGTTTCGTCCCCCGGTTCATGTCCAAACCCAAAAAAGACAAAACCGAGATCCACAACCAAGTCTCTCCCTTACCCGAGCTCATAGCCGAACCCACAAGCGCTCGATCAATGTCGTTTGTCGGGACCCACGAGTATTTAGCTCCCGAAATCATTAAAGGTGAAGGTCATGGGAGTGCTGTTGATTGGTGGACTTTTGGGATTTTTTTATACGAATTATTGTTCGGGAAGACGCCGTTTAAAGGTAACGGAAACCGTGCGACTTTGTTTAATGTTGTCGGTCAACCGTTAAGGTTTCCCGATACACCGGCGGTTAGTATTGCGGCTAGGGATTTGATTCGGGGGTTACTTGTGAAAGAGCCACAACATCGATTGGCGTATAGAAGAGGTGCAACGGAAATTAAACAACACCCGTTTTTTCAAAGTGTGAATTGGGCTTTAATCCGGTGTGCTACACCGCCGGATGTACCGAAACCCCCGGCGGAAATTGTTGGCGGTGTAGATGTGAAGCCTTCCGGTAACTATTTAGAGATTGATTTCTTTTAGTTTTTTATTAAATTAAATGGATTTTAATTTGTATTTTTCTTTCTTCTTGTTTATGTTTATTGTGCGTTCTATTGTTCTAATTGGGTTATGAAATTGCAAATGCAGTTTTCTTTATAATTGTCTTTTATAGTTGAATTAATGAAAAGAGAAATTTATTCAGTTTTTTGTGTTTGATGATAAGGTACATGATTATTTTGTTACAGGGATGGGGATATTAAACCGGAACTCCGATTTTTTAGTAAAATCGGGTATGAGGTTCAATTTTTTTGTGAAATCGGGTATCCGGTCATTTGGTCCGGATACATTAGGTGTCGAGCAATTCAGGTCTAGGAACCCATAATTGAACCGGAATCATATTTTATAAAATGGTTAAGTTCTCGGGTATCTAATCATTTGAAATTGGGTTTTAGGGATGTCGGGTGCGGGTCCAACCGGTCAGTTCGGGACACGATGCATCCTATGTTGACAACTTCTGAGTTACAGCTAAGTTTTTTTACAATGAAAAAAAGATGAATGCAATCTCTATAAAAGTTTCTTTATCACGTTATAGATCACGAGTCATAAGAAGATTCTCATCCACATAAGATGAAAGTTAAGACAAAATTTGTACTAGCCACGTATGGCCTATTTTATCCAAAAACATTTATATGTGATTTCTTGTTATCAAGAAATTGAGTAAGACCAATAAACTTCAGTACAAAGATAATACTTAAATACTAAAAATATCTTGAGAATGATATTGATGTTTATTATTTGTGTTTATTTTATGTTGCTACTTATAAGATGACATGTTTAATTCACTAATTTTCCTTACCCATATCATCTTTTAATTTAGACGTTTATTTTGATCAAATGAGTAGACACACATATATACACAAATAGTAAACATCAATATCATTTAAATCAATAATTTAATGAGTTGGTTTCCAAACATGCACTTAGTCTTTATTTTTAATTGAAAATTATGAGTGTAAATGAAATATAATGTGATAATAATTCAGTGGTTCAATAGATCATGTTTAATCAATTTCCTTTCATTTTGCTAGTTTGCTTGTTTTGATTAGGAAAAATTGACAAATAAAAAGGTATAATTTCTGATAAATTTAATATACAGTTTAATTTTGACAAATATAAAGATTCAAATATAGTTTAACTATAGTTTAGTTTAATATAAACATCACTAAGAATAATCAGTGATATTTGATTTAACTTGAGTTTTATTTTAAATGAGAAACATGTGACCGAACTTCGCAACAAATTTATAATAATACATATCATATTTAATAAAATAGTTTTGATAATGACAGTAATAAAGCTAAGAAAGAATATTCCTCGGTATATTCAGTTATCATGCAATTGTTAATCCATATTTATTTTCATTAGTCAATTTTCTTCCACTTTTCTAGGAATATTCAGTTACAAATGCAACTAAGACTGCTGCCGACCATTGCTGAGTTTGCCGCCACTTGAGTGAAGCCATTGGACCATGCGTCTCTTGAAGCCGCCGGTTGCCATTTGCCAGTTTGAAGACGGAGGAGAAGGAAGCGTTGGTTTGGGTGGGTGGGCCCAAAGGGGTATTTTGTGTGTGTGTTTTGTAATGGTGGGTCCCGAAAAATTAAAAGGAACTGATATTGTTGGTATGGGTACGTCAGTTTAGTGTCGGTTGAAGGGTGATTTGACAACTATTTGTATCAGTGACCACCACCATTGGGAGCCGTCTAATTCAACTAAAAACTATTCTTTCATACAAAATATTCCTTCTTATTGACAGTGTTAAGGATTATCATTATCAAAACCCTTAACTAGAAAAATACGATTAATATACCGTATATTTCGTAAAATATTAGTATAGCTAATTTCAAAATCGATAAAATAGTTGTATCATTTCGTTTATCTATCCGGTAATAAAACTGCCGCAAAACGTAGTTTTTCAACATCCAAAAAACACAAGGTAAGGGTGAGAGTCAACTGACCTACCACCGCCGGTACTCATCGATAACTACCAAATGAATTATTGAAATGCAAATGCGAACAAATCCAACCCGGTTTCCCGCCGTTCACTTTGCTATCTCCTCCTATCTATCTACCTCCTCTCGATTTCACTCCACCGGTATGGCCTACGTACCGGAGAACACCACAATTAACAGCCCTACCGGTACTCCGATAACCGACGACAATGTCAAATTCGGATTCCAACGGCAGGAGATGTACTCGGAGAAACTTTCCGGAACTGCTATTGCTTACGACCGTCATGTTATCCTCTGCTATAAGACTCATGACGTCTGGCCTTCTCGAGTTGAATCATCTGACTTACATCCGTTTCCTAAGCTTCTCGCCGGAGCTCTTAGAGCTCGTAAGAACGACATTCCTGTAAAGGTTAGTAGCTTACTCTTCGTTATATGTGCTGATTTTGTTATGTAGTTGTGAATTTGTTCTGATTTCATGTTTGTGAATTTGTGGATTTTTGTAGACTCTGTTGACGATATGTGAAGGCCGTGTAGGTACAGGATTATCCGATGGAGATGTACTGCTCTTTCCTGAAATGATCAAGTACAGGTAATGTATGAATGTCCTAGGGTTTTAGTTTAATTAGTAACATACATACGTTTGTGTGTTTATGTATGTATGTTTTTGTATATTTTAGCAACAAATAGTAGTAAGTTTTGGTGATTAACTGCTGTTTAGCTTTATATGCATTAAGTCATTAATATGTAAGTGTGAAATAGAATTTGGCATAAATAAACCGGTATAGATAGCTGTTTTACCAAACTTTATGCTGTTATTAACTCTGTGCTTGAAATATATTTATATTTAAGCAAAGAGATTAATAGTTTAAAGTTCGTTTGTTGCTACCAGTATCAAGATTCAGTGTTCATGTATAAGGTGATTAATGATAGTTTCTGTTTGCAGTTTTTTTGCTGCTGTTCGTCTAATTTTATAAATTCTTGCTTGATCATGTTATAGTTTGGGGCTTAAGCGTTCATTCTTGAGTCTCAAACTAGTTAAACTGATGGCCTCATAAAGGATTAAATTTTAAAACCCAAACTAATATTATTGATATCGGTTATTACTTACTGGTAATGGTAATAGTGGACAAAATACAAAAAAGAACATTATAATGTGACATCTTAAAAGGAAATTTTCATTTTTGTGGGACAGGAGTATATGAATTGAGAATAAATACCGAGATGGGGTATCTCATATAAAGGGTTGACACCTATAAAGTAACATGATACATAAAAACAAACACTAACAAACATCTTTCCTACGCTTTAAAAGAGAGCAAAAAAGTATTAGTTGGATTACATATGATATATACCACTCATCTTCTCCAACTAATATTTTGTTCTTAAAACATGATATATACCACTCATCATGATATTCTCATTTTGTGTAATTGTATAATAATTTCATATTTAAATTTCTACGATTGAAGGGGATTAAAAGAAGCAGACATCACTAGTTTTGTGGAAGAAGTGGTTGTGAATAGAAAACTATGGTCAGCAGGAGTTCAAGAAACAATGACAGGTTCACACATATTTGTTTGTGCACATAATAATCGAGATAAAAGGTGCGGTTTTTGTGGGCCCATTTTAATCACAAAATTCAAAGAGGAAGCTAAACTTAGAGGATTGGAAAATGTGTATGTGACTGCTTGCTCTCATGTTGGTGGCCATAAATATGCAGGAAACTTGATAATTTATAGTGTTCGAGATAATAAAGTTTGTGGTCATTGGTGAGATATTTTAAACAAATCCCTTTTATTTTTTCTGAATATTTATTTTTTGTTATGTTTTAATAGCTTGTATTTCAGGTATGGTTATGTTACCCCAAATGACGTGCCTGAATTGCTTGATCTTCACATTGGAAAGGGTGAAATCATTGATAGGATTTGGAGGTATCAGATTATATTTAAAAAATGGTTAATTATGCTATGATTCTTAAACTTTCACTTACATAGCTTTTTAACCATTAAACTCTTTTTAGCAATGCTTTTATTCCAAACTTTGGTACCTTAGTATTTAACCCCTAACTTTTGTTGACTACTTGTTTTTACCCTTTTGTTGACCTGTGACGGATCAAAATGGCCACTCTTCGCTGAGATGTAACTTTTCTTAAGGTTAAATATGGTTTAATCATTAAAACTTTCACATATTTGACGGTTTAACCCTCAAAAAAAAATTCTCAACATTTCACCTGTCTTCAAACCTAATAACATATCACTGTATTTTTTTTTTATAATTGTTATAAGTATTACTACTATACTTAGTATTGTTAGAAAAATTGTTACAGTTCAATTTAGCCCAGTTTCAATTATATAGTAATTTGTTATTAGTTTTGTTATTAATTGCCACATGTCTTGTTTTCACTGACTTAGACTAGAATAGTACCTTATGCATTATAGGTTGTACCTATTTTGTTAGAGGATATATATATTCATCCCTGATGTATGAACAATTATCTTTGATCATTTTAATAGAATTCCAACTTAGAGAGTTGCTCTCAAGTTTATTTGGATTCCACAAGTTGTTCTTGTGTGAATTGTTAGCAATTCCCATTTGATCCTTATCAAAAATCCATATATAATATCATATAAAAGTTAAGGGACTAAATCATTAAAAATAATTTTTTTTAGGGTAAATAGTTTTTGTAAGTATTAATCTGCTATAGTAGGTCCGGTCGTAATGGCTTTTTTTAACAAGTTAAGCAAAGTGAAGGGTGTATATCTCGTAAAAAAAGGTTTTAGGGTTAAACCGTCAAATTGGTAAAAATTTGAGGATTAAAACATTAAGCTTATAAAAGTTGAAAAGCTTTCGACAAAAGTGGTTTGGGTCAGCCTGAACCGACTTGTTTTGAGCCGCCCATTTTTCCACATTTAAAGTTTAGATTCGCTACAACCAATTGCAGGGGTCAAATGGGCGTTCCTGTGGCGAAGAAAGCTGAAATGGAAACTAAACAAAACCTTCCAAACGGAAATGAAATGAATTTGAAAGAGCAGGATATCCAAACAAACAGTACAGAAGAAGAAAAGGAAAAATATGAGATGTTTACAGAAGAAGAAAAGGAAAACTTTGGAGGGTGTTGTCAAGATAATACCACAAATGGGTTCTCGTGTTGCAGAGACGAAACTTCAGAAACCGAAAAGGAGGTAAAAACAGAAATCAGTAAATTTGATTTTTTAACGAGAGAATGGGAAAAATATGAGGTGTTTACAGCTGGTGCTGTAGTTGGAGCTGTGGTAACTATTGGTGTGGTGTGTAGCTTTTATAAAAGGTTAAGATGAGATGTGGTCAAACTCAAATCTCTTGTGGTCTCTATTTGCTTTGCTTTTGTGGGGGATATGAATGAATATACGATTACAACGGTAAAACAAACTTCAAAGCCACATATTTATAAAGGTGTGTGTGTATACATGAATGTAAAATATTTCGTATATTTTCAGTTGTGTACAATAATTATTATACCAACTTTTCTTTTTGATGTCTCAAACTTAATTCGAGCTTGTTTGGGTTAAACTTTATCGAGCTCGAGTACTAAAAATGAGCTAGAAAAAATGTGAATGATTGAGCCAGAGCTTACAAGGACTTGATTCAAATTCCTATCTAGCTTTTTGAGCTGTTATGACTTATGTAAGATAAAATCATAATCTTGGTAGTTGTTACAGTAAAATAAATATTACTGTAAAAAACACATAATTTCTCTTTCAAAGAACATCCGCGAGTGTCAATAAATAATACTGTAGATGGTTTTTATTTACATTTTTTTTTATCATAAGTACCTTAAAAAAACTCATAATTTTCAATATATTTAGTTTATCTGTGGGCTGTTTTTCATCTTTTGTTCTGGGTTCGTCTCTGACTTTTTTAGGTTGATTGTGGTCTGTTTTTGTAGCTGGGCTTTTTGAGCCTCTTTTTTTTGGCACCTTGGCTTGCAGATTTTCAGTATTGTTTGTGTTTGTATGTTCCATTTTTCATTGTATCTTTCTTTTTAATAGAAGGTGGGACTTCAATTTTTTTTTTTTTACTTTTCTAGATTAGAAAGACTTAAAAATTCATTCGAACATACTTGTTTTTATAGAAAAATTAGTATTATTTTGCTATAAATGAATGTAGAACATACTTGCTTTTATGGAATATTTTTGTTATTTTTGCTATAAATGAATGTAGAGTAAGTCAAACGTTAAATTATACAAATACAATTTAAGATGTTTATACAATGATATGAAAGATAAAAATTGACTCTTAATTTTGCGCATTTATTATATAGTAATTTGTATTTATGATAAGATTTTTTAAGTTTTGTTTCAAGAAATCTAACCAAACTATTAAAAAATAATACTCCATGTTGGACTTTAAACAAAAGTGCTTTCTTAAAAACAACTCACTAAAATAATTTGGATTTAATAATATAACTACCTTTTTTCAACTATTACCATTTACCAATACCCAGCTAATAATAAATCTCGCCAAATGGCAATACAAGTCAGCTGCACACGATGACGTGGAATGAACACGCGGAGGTCACAAGCAGATTTTTGTAACTTTGTTCAAATCCGACTCAATCACTCAAAGACTGGTGACACGATTCATAGGTTCGCACCTTCAGTTATGTCGGTTATCAAAAAGCCAATGGCCTAGCGGTAAGGTGTTTGCTCTCCATCTTAGTGGTTGAGGGTTCGAGTCCCATAGTGGACATATGTTGTTATTTAGGAGTAGATTAGATTTGTTAAAAAAAAAAAAAAGTTATGTCGGTTGAGTCCTTCCATTGGCACGTATTTCAGTTGATTAGTGTCGGTTTTTTGCTTCGGCTAGCTGAAGTGAAGAGACAAGTGGAAGGTGGACCCAATGGGTATTTTAATACAGTATTTAGTGTTCTGTGTGTATATATTTTATAATGTTGAGGCTAAAAAATTGAAGAAAATATATATTATTGGCATATATATATTAGTTGGAGTATAAGTTAATGTGACGTTGATTTGACAAAAATTAAAGGTATCAGTTGTGTCATGGTTGATACTAATCTAAACCAAGTTAACGAAAAGACCGAATTCGGTCTGGTTTGTCTCTCCACCAATGGTTTACTATTAAAATTTTAAAAATAATAAATTAGCATAGTTGGTGGCCTGTTCTTCGAACACTAAGCGTATCAATTCTGTTAGTAGCATTAAAAAATATCTTTTAATTAAATTAAACGTAACATTGTTCTAATTATATTATTTTTAAATTTTAAGATTGTGATTTTATTCTTTTTAATGATGATGTTTTTGTTTTATTTCGTTTTTTAGTATCAAAGTTTTTTGTATTTTATTAGATGGATGGATGAAATACGCGGTATTCTTAAGATCGATTCTATTTATACGTCTTCTTCCTATTTCCATTTTTCTGTGTCTTTTGTCCACAATTTTTCAAATTCTTCATTTTTGTCGTAATTCCGTTCGTATTCCATTGGATTCTTCGTTATTTCTTTCTCGATTTAATTCTGTGAAGGAATTTACATGGCGAATATAATCAATGATGGCGATCGATCGCCTAAAGTTTTATTGCGTGAACCAACCGGATCCACGGCCGAGGTACGTTTAATTTTTCTCTTCGATAATGTATGTTTTTTTGTTGAATTACACAGTATTTTGTTGCGGATTTTATGTTTTTAGTGGTTAATCTCGTTATCGTTTGAACTGTTATTGAGAAATTTTGATTGATCGCTTGTTGAATTATAAACAGTTGCGTTCGCATTGTTAATGGTCATAGGAATTGTGAAACTTGAATTGATGATCGAGAAAGATGAAACTGGAAATTGCAAATTTCCGATGATCAATTTACTGATTATTTAATCGTAATGAAATGCTGCAAAGTTCTAGGGCATTGAGTGCGAAATTGAAACTTGAATAGAGCTCTACATGTCATATACCACTTTTTTACTCCATTGTAGAAAAAGTATAGGGAAAGCATCATCATAGCTTGTTTGTTAGATAAGCTTAGAAGGAAATCCACTTATTAATGATTTGGATCATTGTTTCTAATATATATATATATATTTTAAATTTAGGTGCTCTTGTATGGGGGACAGGTTGTTTGCTGGAAGAATGAACGACGAGAAGAGATACTATTCATGAGCAGTAAGGTGAACAGTTTATGTATTTTGAAGTAATTTTTTTTTTTCATCTGGAATTATTCACTTATTTTCGTGATACTTAAATGTTATTTGATCTATGTTTTAGTGCTCTGTTTGTATATTTTAATCATATAATTTACTGTGTATGTAAAATTTATATGTGGTGTTTACTGTTTATGACTCACAGCCAAAGAATTATGCTTTTGTTGATAATGACAACATCGTTTATTTGCAGGCAGTTACAAAACCACCGAAACCAATAAGAGGAGGCATGCCCATTTGCTTTCCTCAGGTTTGCATTTAACACCATTTTTAACTTGTCTAAATTACACAATTATTAACTTTAATATTACAGGTTGCAAATTTTGGTACATTAGAGCAACATGGATTTGCAAGAAACAGATTATGGGCATTAGATGAAGATCCTTCGCCTTTGTCTCCAGCTAACAATCAATCAACAGTTGATCTTGTATTGAAATCTACAGAAGAAGATCTGCATACATGGCCATTTAGGTACTTCTTACATGATTTCTTGAAATATTTGGTTAATTTTGGAGAATCATATTGATTTTTTTTCTTTTTTTTAAAGATTTGAGTTGCGGCTGCGTGTTAGTGTTGGTGCTAACAAGCTCACTCTGATTCCACGTGTGAGAAATGTAGATAGCAAGGCTTTCTCATTTACTATTGCTCTGCGTAATTACTTCTCTGTATCAGATGTCAGGTTTGCATAATTCTACTTGTAACTGAATTTTTAATATTAATATGATTATAAATCTACATACTATTTTTAATCATAACCTAGGTTTTATGGATAAAATGATTTAGGAAGTTTTATGCATTAAAAAATCATTTTCAGTGACTCAGTCTCGACTTGTTTGACCCGCTTTCTTTTTAGCTATTTTGGAAAAGAAAAAAATTCAGTTAATAGCCATCGTGGAAGATGCTTTATATTTTTACTATTTTTTATTTATTTCAGATTAGTAACTGATTATTAAGTTTAATATGCAGTGAAGTACGTGTTGAAGGGTTGGAAACACTGGATTATCTTGACAATCTACTAAAAAGAGAAAGGTACACAGAGCAGGCAGATGCCATTACCTTTGATGAGGAGGTAATTCTCTTATTATAGATATCAGTATCAACTTCGACCCATTTATAAAACTTCCTAAATTGCTTTATTAAAGTCTAGATTATTATTGTAAATTGTATAAATCTAGTTTTTGTATTTTTGTTTAACACATTATTTATTATAAATTTGTTAAAAAGTGTTGGTCGCGTATTGACCAGTACTAAAAGATTACATTTTTTTACCCCTATTACACATCCTACCCGAGTTAAGACGGATATATAATATGTTTTCAAAAAGTACCCAATTTTTATTTTATGTTAAATTATTTATAAAATTGTTTAGATCGATCGCGTGTACTTAAGCACACCAACAAAGATAGCTGTGATAGACCACGAAAGAAAACGAACAATCGTCCTACGTAAAGAAGGCATGGTGGATGCAGGTTTTCATCATTTTCTTTATTTTTAAATTAATTTCTTAATATATTCAACCATATAATATCATAAAAATGACAGTTGTATGGAATCCTTGGGAGAAAAAAGCAAAAGCAATCCCAGATTTAGGTGATGAAGATTACAAAACAATGTTATGTTTGGATTCTGCTGCAATTGAAAATCCAATTACATTAAAACCCGGTGAAGAATGGAAAGGTCGCCAAGAATTGTCTACTGTTTCCTCCAGTTATTTCAGTGGTCAGCTTGATCCACGGAAGGTTCTTCACGGATTACGTTAATGTTATTATTATTATTTTTTTTTAATTTAATGAATTTGATTGGTATGTTTTGCATAATAACACGGATGGATTATTGTGTTACGGTTCTTTAGAGGTAGAATATAGTTTTATATATTATCGGTTTATGAGATGATTCATGAATGTCGCATTTTTGTCAGCGGATGATCTCTTTTGCAATATAAGTGAATTTGGTTAAAAATTTAAATGCATATTACTTGTTTTTTTTTTAATATTGATATCTTGGAAATTGCTTGTCACAATGGTGTAGAGAGAGTAAGTGTGTTTGTGTCAAGTAAAGTGTTTTATTCGTTGCGGTTAGGGCTAACAATTTGTGTTGGAATCTGGTTAGCAACTGTGTTGTCCCGTTTACAGCTCATTTACATGACTAATCTCATAGACATCCATAACTTAACTACAAAAAAGATAAAAAGAAACTAATATAAGGTCAAAATCACCAAGATCAAAATAATCTCATATTTTCAGTCATAATAACTCATTATACAAAACGAGAATCAAAATCAACCGATATTTTCTTTATGTTTTAGTTGTAATCTTAAATGGGATGATGGGTTTGTCATACCCCGGCCCAACCTTTTTTTAAAAGAGAGTGACTTTTACACCACAATTTTTAGTAATCCACCACAATTATTGCTAAATATAGTCGTACAATTAACTTTAAAACTTGTACTTTGTGGTGTGTGACTTAAAAGTTATAGTGTAGAAATGAATTTCTTTTTTAAAACATATTAGATGTGTTAGACCTATTTCCAATATTAACCCGTTTAGCGCATCCCTAACTTGTTTAATGTTTATCCATGTTGGGTCATATCGTGTTTACTGCCCCTTTTAAGTTTTATCTCTTATTTTTAGGTTGCATTTGACATAATTGCTCTTGAGATACTTAAAAAGACACTTTTCTGAAGTTAATCACGTCAACTCTATAAACTCGTTTTTCATAATATTTTTCTTTCTTTTTTTATATTGCCCGCTAGTATTTTTTATTATTTATGAATAAAGAAAAGGTCAACTTTTTTCAACAATTTTTTTTTACTGCATTTTAAAGAAAAAAGTAACCATTCTTTAAAGAAAATAAACATGTTTTCTCGACAAAGTTTTACCAATTTCAAATAAGATCTTACCCTTTTGACTTAAGAAAGACGACTTTTTCGTGAAAACTATTTAACCAATAAAGTAGTCATATTTTTCAAAACAAATATTCAATAATAAATGGTTTAAAGGGGGAAAAGGTCTATAGTCTTTATAATCCAAAAACAACTACCTTATTCAGGTTATTTTGTAGATCATTAGAGCTATCAAAGTCATGATATGTATGATATGTTGCTTACATTAGGGGGCGCTGTGAGTGCTCTTATAGGCTCATATTTTTATATGCCTATAGTAAAAATGTCTCATTTTTAGTAGAAAAAGATATAAATATGGAGTATATGACTGGATGGAAGATGATTATGTTTAACCATTGCGTTTCACTTAATGTACATTATACAAAACAAAACAAAAAAATATGTTTACGCTATATGATAAAAGATGCAAATTGCTTTCAAAATTTTGGTTTGGGTTAAAAGATATTGGACATTTAAGCACACAAAGGTTAAGTTTAGTAATTTTGAATGAGAAATGATATTTCTTCTTACTTTTTTTCCTACCCATATGTCTACCCACTTTTAAATTTAACATTTGTCATCCACTAATTCTCTTTCCCCATATCATCCCTTGATTTTGACCCTTGTTATGATCAAAATAAGTTGGAATATGATAGGAAGAAATACCATTACTCATTTTGAATATCTAAAGAAAACTCGATTACCAAGTTGAGAATGGATGTTTGCCTCTACTAATTTTCAATTTGAAGCATTCAATAACTCTAAATAATTTTAACCAAATTCGATCATTTAAATTATAAAGCTTAAAAGATCACCAAATCCATGGCCAAAACGAGGCTACGAAAATATTTGAAACAAGTGAAATGTCAAGAGTGGAAGGCCAATACTTTCATCCACCCCTTGTAGCTTTTTCATAAATTTTGCTCATAAAAACCCCACTATAAGAATATATAAAAATTAAAACACAAATTAGTAAAATCCTAAAAGTAAAACATTACTAACCTTAATTTAGATAGGTTCCGATATTACTTATCATAAATATATCAAAATCCAAAATACCAATGTTTTAAAAACCTGGTTAAACTAGAAAACGTGAAAGTGACCGCTTGGAATAAGTCAGCTAGATCGATGGTTATAGCTCGGTCGGAAATTGTCGATCGGATATAAAACCCCGTTTGAACCGCAAAAACCGATTTTTTTCAACAAAAGAAAATTAGATAAATAAAAAAGACATTGATTTTTTAATATCTAGGTTTTGAAACTCAAAACTGATAAACTTAGTTAAAAAATAAATTTTAGAAAAAGTTGAATATTTAATGGTATTTATTTTGTACGACCTAGATAATTATTGTATAATAAACACTCAATAATATTATCATCCACTTCAACCGAATAGGTAACCCGGTAAACATATTTAGAACATTAAATTGTTAATCGTATAAACTGGTTTTTTAAATATTGCGAAATACCGAAGGGAAATATCAGCTAAGTAGGTAACTATAGCGGCAAGGGCCACCGACTCGAGCTACTGCTACAAGTTGGAAAATATGAGAAAAATCAGAGAAGTCAAACAAAGGCTGTCTCATGATTTTTCAAGTGTGAAAAGAGAGATATAAATATAAATTTTAATCACCGACGTGCACTTTCAAACCTACTTTTTTCATTCAGATAAATTATGTAATTTTCATAATTAGTTATTTGATTTTTCAATATAATATTAATCATATCATTTTAGCTCACTTTTAGTTGACGAACTAATGTATATGAGTGGTCAAACTTGTGACAAGAGGGCAAAACTCTAATAATATGTTCTATTAGATAACTTAATTCAAAGTAAACTTAAGTACACTTGGAAATGATCGTATGTACTATATGAGTTAATTTAATAAAAATATCATTATGTTATACAATTACGTAAATTGAACTTCATGGATCATTTTTATTTGTTGTGTGTCATTTAGAGAATACCAGACCAAGTGCAATGGTAACCAAACTCAGATTTGATACCAGTACTATATTAGTTTTCTCTCTCTCAAGATTTGCACATGACAAACCCGACCAAACACATAGTGGCGATCAACTCTCATTAACCATCGAAAAGGGAGAAAATGAAGAAAACTAGGCGACTGGCAACGGTCGTATAAGCGACCGAACCTTCAAATTTCAACGAATAGGATATGCGTCGGCTATTTCATTCGTCTAGAGGGGCATGTCGGATGAGGGCCGACAGGCAGCGACCAAGCGGGTGGGACGCACCATTCCGTTTAGCCTCACATATACAACTACATACACATAATTATTTGTATCTATGTGGTAAATTATAGGGTTGTTATTACTTAAGATGACAATTAGTGGGTCTTATTACTTAATTGAGTAATTAGTGTTAACATGTTACTTGGTTTACAAAAGCATAATGTCTGCTGTATAACTATTATGTTAGAAAAGTGTCATCGTTTTAAGGTTTTAGACTTTTAACAAATTTACTATTATTAGTACAACAAGGTTCTAAATAACGCAAGGCGCGGCGTGGCGGCACCATCAAGCCTCATGACATGGCGAGTCGTGGCGAGACATGACGTTTTTTAAGGCGTGACTTAAGGCGGCAATTTCATATATAAATTATAATTATATATATATAATTATACAAATAAGATAAAATAAACATATAATTATAAATTTATAACATAGTTAATTAATTTTTTCTTCATTTTCGACCTATTCAACGATTCTTATAACTAAATAACTACATATATACCTATATATATGGCTTATATGACTCAATGTCTTTAATACGCTTAAAAATACAGCTTATGACGGGTAAAAATGATGCAAGTTGGACGTTAACATATGCCAAGCCTTAACGTCCAAGCTTTGGACCAAGGCGTGACGACATTGTCAAGCCTTAAGCCTTTTCGAGACATGGCGGAGCCAATGCGGGCTTTTTAGAACTATGGTACAACTTCAATACTCGTACAAAAATAATAAAAGAAGTATATTAAATTATCCGCAACCCCATGCGCCGTACGCCATGTTTGTAAACTGTACATAACACGAAGGGGCAACCAACAGAGACATGATATATTGGACATAAATCATAAATGTATTACGTAATTATTTTAATAAATATAATATTTTCATTTTCCTTATATATTAAGACAAATAAATAAAGTTCCATTATTTAGTATCATACCATAGAAGTATATATTTGTATATTATTTCTCAAATTTGAGATAAATAGTCTCCTAAGATAAAATAAAATAAAAACTTGTCCCATAACATGCCACTAAAGTTACAAATTGAACAAACCCAACTATTTTCGATAATTTTAAACCAATAGCTCTTACTAACTTTGTTAATATAATTACTCCCTCTGTCCCATTTTTATTGTCCACATTACTATTTTAGTTTGTCCCAAAATAATTGTCAATTTCAAATTACAACCAATCATATGAATTATAAGTGGGTAAATATGAGATTTGATTGGTGGACAGTGCAATAATTGCACTTTCTTAAAACTGTGTGCCCTTTGTTTAGTGGACAATTAATTTTAGACGGAGGGAGTATTTTTTTAGGGTTTTGCTAATGATCCTAAAATATACTCGTAATTTAACATGCATAAAATACTTGTACATTTATTGATGGAATAGTGATCCTAAATTTCAGGGACAGTTTTTATGTTAGTTTTAGCTTCTTATTGACAGCCTTAAAGGCTGCCATTATCATTTTCCGATTTTTTATATATCAAATATTGATTAAAACATTAAAAAAGCCTTGAGGAGGATAAGTCCAATTATAAAAGGTGCTATCATCCTCTATCAAAATGGCATCTAAAACCCAAATCTTGCGGGTTTACGCATCTCATAAAAATCTAGTTTAATCACTTAAATAATGCACACACGATTCTCTCCGACACACTTTGCGTCAATTCCTTTTCTTTCTATCTTTGCAGATCAACTCAAGTCCCCTTAAAATATACATTCTCACCATCAATTCACCAAATTTTTAATTCCTTACGAGAACCCATTGATCTTGCTCACAGCCTTTTGTAATGGGTTTTATGTTTTATTTAAATTGTGGGGTTAGTTTATTGTCGTAATGAACATGGGGGTTTTTATCGTTTGTCTCCCAAACAAAGGCAATCTGATTACAACCTTTTAATTATGTGTCTGTGTGTGAGATTGATCTAATGGTATGGGTATTGGGTGTCTGCCATTAAAGCTTAAGTAAGCTTCAAAATGTGTACTTGAAGATTTTGCCTACAAGGTGTTCGATAAAAGTCCTCAAAGAAAATGGGATCTGGAAATGTGTTTTTTTCTGCAGGTGAGTTTAATTTGGAAGCTAAATGGTTGATTGATCCTAAACATCTTTTTGTTGGTCCAAAGATTGGTGAGGGTGCACATGCCAAAGTATATGAGGGCAAGTAAGTCAATTACTTTTAAATCATCCAATTTCAGTTTGTAATTAATTAGAAAGATTGATCTCATTTGTTCTTAATTTTTAAGTATCTTGTTGCAAGCATTCATTTGATTGGAATTCTTGATTAGTAAAAAAAAATCACCAAAAAAGGCAATTAAAAGTACAATTTGACAACAAATAAAAAATTTCCACTTCTAAATATATAAAAAATTGAACTTTTGCTCCTTTTGGTGAAATAACATATCATCAAATTTGGTATTTTTAGTTACCTTTCATGACAACTCTCACTTTATACAATTACATTATACTTCCTCCGATTCAAAATAAGTGACACATTTTCCTTTTTGGGGTGATTCAAAATAAGTGACACACTTTGAAAAATTACCTTATTTGTCAAAAAAGTATATGTTTTATTGAAGCTGATTTTGTAGTTTTATTGATTTTTTTGTATTTATTCAGATATAAAAACAAGATTGTTGCCATTAAAATTGTGAATAAAGGTGATACACCCGAAGAAATAGCAAAAAGAGAAGGCCGTTTTGTGCGAGAAGTTGCAATGTTATCTAAAGTGCAACACAAAAATTTAGTTAAGGTAATCTTTTAACATCATCAAATGTAATTCAAATCTTTAAAAAAAAATATTAAAAGATCGATTTTTTTAATATTTATTATTATTATTATTATTATGATCAGTTTATTGGAGCTTGCAAAGAACCAGTTATGGTGATAGTAACCGAGCTTCTTACTGGTGGAACTTTAAGAAAATATTTAGTGAATATGCGACCAAATGGTTTGGATAATCGTGTTGCAATAGGATTTGCACTTGATATTGCTCGTGCAATGGAATGTTTACATTCTCATGGAATTATTCACCGTGATTTAAAACCAGGTAATTATAAATTAAATAGAAAAGATTGTTGTTCTAATTCATAATTTATTAATTTCTTATTTAATTTGTATTGGCAATCTAATAAATTAATTTTTCAGAAAACTTGCTGCTAACAGCTGATCATAAATCTGTAAAACTTGCTGATTTTGGTTTAGCAAGAGAAGAATCATTAACAGAAATGATGACTGCAGAAACTGGAACATATCGTTGGATGGCTCCAGAAGTAATTATCTTTAATTAATTACCTTTTATTAATTACTTTTTTTTATAAGTGGCAAATTTGAAATGGGCTTGGGTCAAAAGGTTTGGGTTCACCCACAAATACATTTCTGTCCATTTCTTAATTTTACAAAAAATAAATCAAAATATAATAATATGATTTTTTTCTCTTCAATAAAATGAGTCACGACTTTTTCAACTAGTGTAACACATTTTTTACCAGTTAGAGAAAAAAATATACGTAACACAAATCGACCCGTTTTTTTAATTTATTTTTGCAATAAAAACTAAAAAAAGTAATTGTTTTTATGTAGCTTTATAGCACGGTAACATTAAGGCATGGAGAAAAAAAGCATTATAATCACAAAGTAGATGCTTATAGTTTTGCAATTGTATTATGGGAACTCATACACAACAAATTACCATTTGAGGGCATGTCAAATCTACAAGCTGCATATGCAGCTGCATTTAAGGTATTCATTCTATCAAATTATTCATCTCTAAATGGGCCGGGTCGAAGATGTTGGGTAATGGGTCAAAATTGAAATATTTGTTTGTAGATGTGTCGATGTGAATATGATTTTGTAAGTTATTGATAGATGGAATATAAGCTAAGCAACCACCCTCAAATTTCAAATCTTGATATTCACTCAACATATTTAATCATTTACGGTTGAGAAAACATTTCAACTGACTAAAAATACCTTTCATGATGACCATATCAAAATTAGTCAACGCTTTTGGGCCATGTTTTAGTGGTCAATACCACCAACCCTTTTTTGGAAACGAATAATTGTTTTAAAAAGTTACGCTTATTTTTTGTTTTTAGGGATTATACTTTTTAAAAGCCATAAATAATGGATTATACTTTATTCCTATTTTTATTTAATGCACTTCACTTTATTATTGATATGCTTTAAAAAACACAGTAAGGGCTTCTACATTGTCTGTGGTTTAAAAAAAAAAAAACTCACCAATAAATAAGTTTGAATCACAAGATTGTTTTGTTATTATTATGAGGAGATCGAAGCCGTTGATTTTAATACAAAAAATATCATAATGATCAATTTATTTATTTATTTAATATTTTTTTACAGAACTTGAGACCGAGTGCTGATGAGCTCCCGGAGGATTTAGCCCTAATTGTAACATCTTGTTGGAAAGAAGATCCAAACGCCCGCCCAAATTTCACTCAAATAATTCAAATGCTTCTTCATTACTTATCAAACAATGCACCTGTGGGACCCACACCTATCCCTCCTCGTATTTTCACTTCCCAAAATACCGTATTTCTACCAGAATCACCCGGTACAAGCACGCTAATCAAGGAAAGAGATGAAACGCCCCTTGAAAACAGATCTCCTAGAGGTCTGTTTTCCTGTTTTTATGGGTGTTTTTGATCATAAACATGAATTTCTGTAATGTTATATCCTCGTGAAAATGTTGTTAAATGATCATTTACTTAGGATAAGACTTTATTTGAAGTTGTGGGGTAGGGTTGCTGTGATGTTATAAGTAAGGTGCATCCAAAGGCCCTTTTTTTTACTCCCTTTAAAGCTATGAAATTGTATGTAATTGTATTCTACAACTTTAATCAACATCGATATTTTTCTTCCGTATTACTCTTAAAATATTGCATCTTTTGTACTCGATAAACAAGTTAGTCTCTACGATTATTGATGTGTTACATTAGACATTTGGGCTGATTTTGTTACAAGTGAGCAAACTTCAGAGACAATTCTTTCCAAATTACTGTATTATTTAGGTTTAATTAGTTGTAAATATAATCCTTTTTATTTGGAAAATGTCATTTCAACAAAAAAAAGTGAACATTTGGAGACGACTGATAGTTATATCTGCGATATGATGATATCCCTTTTTAGGGGGAAAAAAGGTGCACTTAAAAATAAATCGCCGTTGCCGGGGATCGAACCCGGGTCACCCGCGTGACAGGCGGGAATACTTACCACTATACTACAACGACTCTTTTGTTAATGTCACATCTATCCAATAACTATATTTGAATATAGTGTACAATATGTAAAGCATCCAGTACAACGACTTAATAGTTTATACCAACAAATTTAACTCTTGAAATATCTACTTTTAAAATTTTACAATATGTGAAGCATACAGTACAATGACTTTATAGCAATAAAATTATAACTCTTGAGTTCTGTCTTCCTTTGAGTGTTTTTAAAAAGAGAGTTTTGTTAATGACAGATCTAAGGGCTGTCTCTGACATGCATTAAAAGCTTTTATATTCATTGACAATGTAGTGATCTTAAAATTCAGGGGGCGATTTTATATCTATTTTGTTTATTATTGATAGCCCTTAAAGCTGTTATTATCATTTCCCCTGAAAATACATTACAAAAAAATAAATGAATTTTACGTGTACTAAAAAGGTCATCTTCTTTTCTTATTTTTATCTTTCCTAAATGAATTAGGAAAGAGAAACCTCCACTAAATTAAATTAAAGGAATTTTACATTTGTAAAGAAAGAGGGGCTATTTCTAACACACGGTTTACTGTTGCCATTTAAGTAACTTGGCGAGCAAGCTTAAATAGGGCCCGCATTTCCAGCTTACTAGTATTCTTATATCTGTCCGAAGCAACTCGCTTGTTATCGAGTTCGATTAGATTAGCTTCGGATCTAGGTTCGGACTGGCTAGTGAAATTACGATAGGTAATTTCCAACTAATCGCACATTGTTTGCATTTCTTTTACTTTGACCACCATAGTTCTGGATTTTACATCTAGTATTATAAGCATAAAACTCAAAATTGTATATGTCGTTCATATTTGTAACAACTCAAACGCTCTCATAAAAAATCAAAATTACTCTCAATATTAAGCAACTTCACAATCTAATATATAAATGTTCATATATCTCACTTCAAAACTCTTCCAATTCATTTAATTAAACATCTTAAAGATGTCACTTTGATATGAATTGAACACATACTTAAATAGTCACAACACACAAATAGAAACACTCTCACACATAAATAAACATAAAAAACGTAATTATAAAAAATTAATAAAACCACATAAAGACACCATGTTATAGTAAGAAACCATAAATATGTTACATAAAACAAAATAGTGTCATATTCAATTTAAAAAAAGTGAAAGTAATTAGCACGCTAGCTTGGCTTATGGCTTTGCTCCTTTTCTTCTGTTGTCGGCATACCGGTCTTTGCCTTTTGCTTGGCACGTTAAACAGGTAAGCGAAGGCGCTCTCTCTCGCTCTGTGGTCTTGTGTGAACGTCGAGCTAACCTATTCATAAGGTGAGGTAACCTATCCCATAAGCCCCTAGAGTTAACTTGTCTTTGACTTTTAGTTCATTACTTTATTCAGGTCGAAAAGAATGAGGCGGATCATGGAGCAGGTTCTCAAGCAATCCCAGAAGTGGTATGCAAGAAAGGTATCAGTATAGAAGGTTGGAAGTTTCCCAGCCCGGGGGAGTGTCCGTGAGTGTTGGTGAACGGTATACGTAGAACAGGTGAGTAAAGAGTTGTCCTTTGAGCTCTTAGCTCTTTTGGTACCGTCGGTATTGCTTCTTTCTTTCAAGTTTTCCTAGGCCTACATCCCTTGGTCCACGGATTAGCAATAATTTTTAAAAATATAAAAAAGAGTTTTATTTTTCTTTAGACTAAAAGTTCAATCCTACTGTACTAATCTAGAACTGTAATGGTGAAAATGGAAAAACCCAAAACAATAGTGGTCAAAATTAAACTTTTTATTAAGCTGAAGAAAAAGTACGGCTTCATTCTCCCGCTCACAATTTTTTCTATTTAATCTCGATCCACACACACACACACACACTCTGGTTTTACTTACTCAGGTGGAGAAACATGGGGAAGCTTCGCTATCATCCGGATGTTGAATGATCGATGATCTGATTTAATCTTCAAGTAATACATGGCGAAGTTAGTGATTGATTAAATTTGTCTTGTAATTAGATCATCTTTGATATCATTAATCTTAAGTTTTTGTGGCTGATTTTGATCATGCAATACGATCTCCGGTCGTCTCATTTATCTGGATTTTCTTTACTTTTCAATGACTCGATCGATCAGTCTGTGTTTGTGTGTTTTTTGAATCACGGATTCAGATATTGCATCACTATTATAACCGGCTTTGATGCTATGCTATTGTGTCTAGCTGAATGCACATTGTAATTTTAGGAATGTTAAATCCATAGGTAGCAGCATTCAGTTTTCCTGCTTTATTACACAAAAATAAAAGCAATACATTTATATTGATTTGGATTTAGTTTATTTAACATTCCTAAAAGAGTAATCTGCAACTATTTTTGACGTGCTTTAATTATGTTGCAGGAGTTGGCTTGTTGATGGTAGAACTATTGCTAGAAAAATCAAATCATCTGGAATTCATTCACTAAATCACACAAGTGGAGTAAATTGGGAATGTCAACAATGCAGCTTCAGAATCGATAATTGTGATGTAAAATATTAATTCTAGCTAACCAATGTTGTAAAACTCGTTGATCGAAACTTGTTTGTTCGACGATTCTGCAGCTTATAATTGGTCAATCGGTGAGACTTGGCGAATTGGGAATATTTATATAGAAAATTTAGAAGTTATATATGTAAATTGTATAACATAAACATAATAATTAAAATTTTTAAAATGCTTACAGTTTTAAACGTAATTACTAGTCTACATATACAATTATACATAATAAAAAAGATGAGTGTACTTAACATAACCCAAAGTTCAAAACATAAACAAATAGTTCAAAGTATAAGAATAATACTAAAGCACAAATTTAGTTTGTAGTTTCATCCTAATCTTGTCCATATATATTGTTCAATAATTAATGTCTCCGAGTCATAATATTAAAAATAAAAAGAAAATAATAAGAATAATAATAGATACTGAGTTTGACTGGGCATCACCGGGTTTGACCGAGTTGTTCGAGTTATTACCTAGTTGAACGATTTTTTTACTGAGTGTTTTTGACTGATTTAGCTCAACTCGACTCGGCAATCCACTGAGTAATGGTACTCGGCCGAGTTTTACAACATTGATTCTAACTTTATTAGTGTATATTGTTAAATTTCATGACCACAAACGAGTCTAACTTTTGTGACTTTTTCTTGAAGGTGTCAACTGAGTGGCCTGGTTTCCCGATTGGAGTGAAATTTGATCCATCGGATATTGAGCTTTTGGATCATTTAGCAGCCAAATGTGGACTCGGGAATGAAAAACCACACAAATATATCGACGAATTCATCCCCACACTAGTTGTAGATCAAGGAATATGCTATAAACATCCTGAAAATCTTCCTGGTTAGTAGAGTTTTATCAACATTTTCAACTATTTTATTTGGCACTTAAGTTTTTAGTAAATTAACATGCATGATAAAATGCTTAATGTATAACACTTAAGTTGACAAACGAACTTGTGGTTGCTCGTTATTAATGTATACTACTTAGGTTTTCTTCAACTCTCATTGTGTCTTGTAATCAATTTTGCAGGCTCAAGAAAAGACGGAAACAGTTTTCATGTATTCTATCAGAACACAAATGCATACAAAAAAGGTCAATGAAAGCGTAGGAAGATCTTCTAGTTTGACAACAAGTATTCGGTGGCACAAGACAAAGGCTATCTTCAAGAATGGAAAAAATAGGTTTAAAGAAGGTCATGGTTCTTTATAGGGGTGGGTTTGAAACCTTGTAAAATGAATTGGATCATGCATCAATACCATTTAGGGACCAATGAAGATGAGAAGGATGGTGAATATGTGGTTTCTAAAATATTTTTTCAGCCTACTTGTGTTGAAGAATCAGAATCAAACACAAGCCTAACGACTCCCAAAACTCCTATGACCTATGCTCACAATCCACCACGGCAGGTTGGTAACCAAAATCTTTTTTTTATTGTTTATATCAAAGGAAAATTTCATAAAAAGTAACGAAAAATTTAGTTTAAGGGGAAATATTATGAGCAACAAATTATAAGGAAGAAATCTAGATAGAAGTGTAAAGTTGGAGAGAAGTATTCGTCTAAAATTATTAAATGCCAAATAAAAAAAGTTAACATTCTTCGAAGAATATTATCAAAAAAATATTACGTACAAGGCTAAAAAATACTGAATAATATTATCAAGCTGCTTCCATCGTTGCCTCCAACTTTACACTTTCCCTTCAATGGAGGTGATTTCTTAAGGACGCCTTTTCGATGCTAACTAATTTTTTAACTTTTCCATGTGGTTTAGGAATCAGAGTTGTCAGGATCGATTAACTATAGAGAAGTTAATAAACACTTTAGATCTAATTAAATATAAAAGTTGCAGCGGATCAACACTATATCAATGTAATTAAGAACAATGAACTGTAAATAATATGCGAAAGTATTAAGAACACAGTTTCACAAAAAGCTTCAATGTATATTATTGAGTTAACAATACACACGTACGTTTACAATTCGTAAGGAACTATTTATAATAGTCCTTGAAGCTAAACTATTTACCCTAGTTATTCTAGGACTTGCTTCACATCGAATTATAAAAGATATACATTTAATTACATTCTATAACTATCTCTGCGAAGATCTCGGACTTGATATGCTTCCAAAACGCGTACCAGTAGTAAAACCATTCACCAGTAGTAAATGTGCATCGTCAGTAGTAACTCTGGTAACCAGTAGTAAGTCCAAAACCAACGTCAGTAGTAACTACTATTGATCAGTAGTATCTTCAATAGGCTTTGATCAGTAGTAACTAAGTTATAGTATACACCAGTATCAACTTCATCCTTAGTAAGTTTCTGCCCCATCAGTACTAAAAATGATCAGTACTAACTGCAGCATCAGTAATAAGTTGATCTGTGTTTTACTCCAACAATCTCCCCCTAAACTTATTGATTATCTTTTAATCAATCAAGTTTCTTTTGTTCTTCTTGTTCCCTTCTTCTCTTCTCAAGGGTTCTTTGATTATGTTGAAGCCTTTGTTCAATAATATATTTGCTGTTCCTCTTTGTAAAGTAATTTAATTTGTTTTGGAACATAACAGCATCATAAGGTTTCATCAAAGTATTTATGAATATCTGATACATAGTCTTCTCAAAGTGTGGATATTCTTTTTCATATAAGTATAATTCACATACTTTGCCTGATTTCTCAAAGAAGTACATATTAGCTGTAGGAATGACATTCCAAGCATACACATTACCTGGATCTGTAAATTGTTCTGGATAATTATCTGGATAAAATGCAGCATCTATCATTTTTGTTAAGTATCCAGCACCAGACTCTTTCCATGATTTCTTTGTCATTCTAGGTTTTCCAATAATCAGAAGCTTGATTACATCACTTCTAGAGCATGATCTGATCAATGGTAACCATCCAGTGAATCTCTGTACAACTTTGTCTTCCCTTATGACCTCTATAACATTGTTCTGCATAACCCTCCAGTTGATAATTGGATTGTTCTGCAATGGAGCAACAGGCATTTCAAGAACAGGTACAATTTGTTTTGATTTCTTTTTAGAGCTTTGTTCTTGATCAACAATCTTTCTTTTCATTGATTGGGGAGTTGAGGTACTACCAGTAGTTGAAACACTACCAGCTTTGATTAAGTTTGGACTGATTGGGATTAAAGTTTTGGCTTTCTTTGTTTCTTCAGCTTCTTGTTCAGCCAAGTCTTTCTTCTTAGCATTGCAGTATTTTTCAATTATAGTCATCATCTTCATTCTTCCAAATGACTTTGCACTATGCCCTTTTGTTTTCAAATATTCAATCATATTTTCCTTTTGTTCAAACACATCATCTGTCAATTCACTTTTAGTTTTCTTGCATTCAGATACCAAATATTCAAGGCATTGTATGTGTTCTTCTTCTATTTTTCTGAGCCTTTTGAATTCTGCCTGTTGAGCTTTTATCTGACTGTCTTCTGCTTGAACAGGTGTTTGAGCATGAATTTTACTTTGAACTTTCCCTTTCTTTTCCTCTATTGCTTGATACATTTCCACTTTCTCCAAAAAATTTCTGTGTTTTATTCTCCATCTGGATTGCTTTTCTGCTCTGACATGATTTATCTTGTTTACCATGTGATGGCCTAATGCTCTATTTGGATAATCATCATCATATACTTCTTTTCCTTTTCCAATGTGAGCAGATGGTGGAGGTGGAATGTATTTCATATCAGGGATACCCATCATCAGAAGTTTTGGATAAAACAGATGTAGTTGACCTTCTGGTAAGATTTTAGGGTGTGGAGGAAGTGTACATTCATCTACCTCAAACCAGTTCACATTATCATCAATGTCAGGTATGATAAGTGGTTGATCAGGTGTTGGTGGTTTGGAGATAATGACATGTCTTTCTCTTTCAATTAGCTCAGGGAATTGTAGTTCTTCCTCTTCAGTAGTAACCAGAGTAGTTACTACTGGTGTGACTTCAGGAGTTACTACTGATAGGGCATCAGTAGTATTTGCTGCTTTTACTTCCTCTTCTTGACTTACTACTGCTATGATATCAGTAGTAGGAGTTACTACTGGTATTTCTTTTTCAACTTGTTCTTACATTGTAGCAGTAGTAGTAGGTTCATCTTCTGTAACCATCATTTCTGGGCCTTCATCAACTTTAGTTTCTTTTAAATTTAGGAGAGAGGATGCTGCTGCTGCAATTGATTCATCAATCATGGTTTGTATGTTATCCTTCTCCCCCTTAGTGAGCTCAACTGGTGGAGCCTCACTATCATCAATTTTCTTCTTCAATCTTCTGATGATTTTAGTTTGTTGATGAAGCCTTTGCTCATAGAATCTCATTCTCTTGTTGATGGTATTGACATGCCTTTTCATGGCAGCCATGGTTTTTCCTTGATTTGTAAGATATGTAAGACAATTTTGTACAATGGATTCAAGAGAATCCACTTTTTCCGTCAATTGGTTGATTTTAATACTGCCCTCACTCCATCTAGCAAGATCATCGGGCTCACTAACAGGTACATTGGCTTTGAGGTTTTCCATCCTATCCATCAATTCAAAAGATCTGCCCTCATCACTTCTTGGTGATTCATTGGGTCTTTTAGACATCCTCTTCTTCCTAGAAGAAGCAGAGATGCCCCCCCTTGTGGTTTCTTGGCACCGGGGTCCTTTGAGTAAATCCTCAAATGAGTCATCACTCAAAGTTGCCGAGGTCTGGGTCCTAATGATGTTTTCACTGTCCTGTGCACCCACCTTTGGGGCATCAGTAGTGAAAGCCCTCGCCTCATGTCCTCTCTCCTCCTTGGAGGACAACTCTTGGAGCCTGGGGTTTGACTCAATGTGTCCCCTGGTGTCCTTTAAAGATTTCTTTCTTTTATAAATAGTGGAAATACTTTTGGTTTTATCTGGTAGGTCTTCCACAGAGTGAAGAGTAGCACTCTGCATATTTATATCAAGTTCCTGGGACACATTCAGGACTTCTGTTTGGGCTGGTGATTGAGTGACTAGTTGGGGTGGTGTTTGGGCTGTATTTGGGGGTGATGGAGTGGGTTGAGGTTCAACTTGGGTTGTAGCAATGGTTGAACCCTCTCCAATTTGAGTTTGATCTTTGATCATATTTAGAAACAGAGGGGTTTCCTTGCCCGAAAATTTAAATTGTTTTCTCATATTTGAGAAAACTTTCTTGTTCAACTCAGGTAGTATAAAAATGTTTTTAGGAGTTGACAAGTTTTGTAATTCACAGTTTATTATATGTTGTAGAAATCTGGGATACATTAAAAATTTAGAAGAACTCAGATTTCCCAACATACCTTCAAAAATCATGTAAGAAAAATTAAATACTAATATCAATGTGATTTTCATGGGGGTTAGTTTGGTAATTGTGATTTTGAAAGACCAGTAGTAAATAAGATATCAGTAGTAAAACGTCAGTAGTATCTACCAACATCAGTAGTGACTAAGGATTTTGACATCAGTAGTAACTATGGACATCAGTAGTAACCTACTATCACACAAGACCAGTAGTATATGTGAATACCAGTAGTACTGACCACCAGTAGTATTTATGTATACCTAATACACACCAGTAGTATTTAACTACCAGTAGTATTTTATGCACATGCCTACACACCAGTAATACAGATATACCAGTAGTAAAACACTTAAGTAAATAAATAATATTTTACAACAATAACTTTACACATGATTTTAAGTGAGATTTTAGTTTATCAAAATCATTCCAATACTGCTAACCAAGAAGTTGAATCTTCCTACATCAAATGCTTTTGTAAAAAGATCTGCTAATTGATCATCAGTATGGATTTTAACTACTTTGATTAATTTCTTTTCATTACAATCTCTTATAAAGTGAAATCTTATTTCAATGTGTTTAGTTTTTGAGTGTTTTACTGGATTGTTCACAATACTAATAGCACTTTGATTATCAATAAAAATAGGAGTTTTTAGGATAGAGATACCAAAGTCTAGAAGCTGGTTTTGAATCCAGAGTACTTGAGCACAACAAGCAGATGCAGCTACATATTCTGCTTCAGCTGTTGATGTTGATACATTTGTTTGCTTCTTACATTGCCATGACACCAGTCTTGATCCAAAGAATTGACATCCACCAGTAGTGGACTTTCTATCTTGACATTCACCTCCATAGTCACTATCTGTGTAGGCTATGAGTTCAAAGGGTGAATCATGTGGATACCATAGTCCTAGTGATGGTTTGCCTTTCAAGTATCTGAATATTCTTTTAACAGCCTGCAAGTGAAGTTCTTTGGGTCTTGCTTGATATCTTGCACACACACAAACACTATACATAATGTCAGGTCTTGATGCAGTTAAGTACATCAAAGAGCCTATCATTGATCTATATAAGTGTTCATCTACATCCTCCCCCTCAACATCAGGATGTAGGTGTTTGTGTGTTTCCATTGGTGTACTTACACTTTTACTGTCTTTCAGTTCAAATTTTTCCAAGATGTCTTTGACATATTTTGATTGATTTATCAAAATACCATCTGTTCTTTGATTGACTTGGAGTCCAAGGAAGAAGTTCATTGGACCCATAGAGCTCATCTTGAATTTAATCTGCATCAGTTCTTCAAATTCTTTGCATAGTAAATCATTGGTTGAGCCAAAGATGATATCATCTACATAAATTTGTACCAGTAGTATATCCTCTTTGACTTTCTTTGTAAATAAAGTTTTGTCAATGGCTCCTCTTTTAAAGTTGTTCTTCAATAGGTATGATGATAGTGTGTCATACCATGCTCTTGGTTCCTGATGTAGGCCATACAGAGCTTTATCAAGTTTGAACACATAATCACCATGTTTTGGATCTTCAAAACCTGGAGGTTGGCATACATAGACCTCTTCTTCAATCTTCCCATATAGAAATGCACTCTTCACATCCATTTGATAGACTTTGAATTTCTTGAATGAAGCATATGCTAGAAATATTCTTATGGCTTCAATTCTAGCAACAGGAGCATATACTTCATCATAGTCTATTCCTTCTTCTTGAGTGTATCCTTGGGCTACAAGTCTGGCTTTGTTCTTTATCACTATACCTCTTTCATCTTTCTTGTTTCTGAAGATCCATCTTGTTCCAATGGCTCTTTTTCCTTTGGGTAGAGGTACAAGTGTCCAAACAGCTTGTAACTTAAATTGAAGGAGTTCTTCTTGCATTGCCTCAATCCAGTTTGAGTCCTTCATTGCTTGTTGGATTTTCTTTGGTTCATCCTGAGACAGAAAGCATTCAAACATACATTCATTGGCAATTAAACTTATGTTACACATATTTGCAGTTAAGCTTTTATTTAATTTGCTTCTTGTTTGAAGTGGTGAGTTAACATCACTTAGAAAAAGGTCTAATGGATGGTTCTTCTGAGTCCTTGTGGTTGTAGTTTTATCAACTACTAGTTGATTTTCAAGATTGGACTCATTTGTCTCAGGCAGTTGTTCTTCTAGTGATCCTTCATTGTTATTGAAGTTTGGTTCATCATCATCTTGGTCAGAGCTACTACTGCTATTGTCTTCATTGAGATCAGCAGTATTGTTGTTGTTATAGGTATCAGTAGTATCTTGAGAATCTAGGTTATTGTTGGGACCAGTAGTATTTTGAGTACTATTACTGGTATCAGTAGTATTTGAATTACTACTGTCCTCATTCTCGGAGTTACTACTGGTTCCAGAACTTGAGTTATTACTGACATCAGTATTAACTGTGGGAGCAGTATTAACTACAATGTATCTCATCTCCTCTTGACCAGTATTAACAGATGATGCTCCTTCCTTTTGATAGTGACAATTTGAATTACCTGCATTGAAATTCATGTTAGAATTAAAGGATTTGGTTAGATTGTCTATGTCAAATAGCCAATCTGGACCATTTCCTTGTTCATTAGGTACATTTTCATTAAAGGATACATTGATGCTTTCTTCAATTATCCTTAGTCTTTTGTTGAATACTCTATATGATTTGCTTTGAGTAGAATATCCCACAAAGATTCCATCATCAGCTTTGCAGTCAAACTTACCAATTTGTTCTCTTGTAATCAAAATAGTACAAGGACAACCAAATGATTTTAAAAAGCTTATAGAAGGTTTTCTTTTATTAAAAAGTTCATATGGTGTTTTAAAATGTGGCTTCACTATTAATACTCTGTTCTGAACATAACAAGCAGTATTAACAGCTTCTGCCCAAAAAGTAATTGGTAATTTTGAGTCTGCAAGCATTGATCTTGCTGCTTCTATGATGGTTCTATTTCTTCTTTCAGCTACACCATTTTGTTCTGGAGTTCTAGGTGAGCTGTATTGCCTGTCAATACCTTTAAAATCACAAAAGTTAATTAAGTTAGCATTTTTAAATTCTGTGCCATTATCACATCTTATGGCTTTAACTTTTTGATCAGATGTGTTCTCCAGTTTGACAATTAAGTTCTTTATGAGTTCACTTGTTTCATCCTTTGTCCTGAGAAAGAAAACCCATGTATATCTGGAAAAGTCATCAGTAATAACAAGACAATATTGTTTCTTTCCAATACTCATTACATTTGTAGGTCCAAATAGGTCCATATGTAAGAGCTGCAAAGGAACAGAAATAGAGTTCACAGTTTTGGACTTATGAGAAGTCTTGTGTTGTTTACCTTTTAGGCATGCAACACAATGATGATCACACATGAATTGTTTTTGAGGTAGTCCAATGACCAGATTTCTTTTTACTAAATTGTTCATGTTTTTAAAATTAGTGTGACACATCCTTCTATGCCATAGTTCTGATTCAGTGGTGTTTGCCTTGGATATAAAGCAGTTGACCTCATTTGAAGAAATGAGTTCTCCCCCTATATCCAGGCAATACACATTGTTTCTCCTTGGAGTTCTTAAAACAACATATTTTTCATCTAAAATAAAATCAGGAGAAAGAATGATGCACTCAATGTCTGTGAAAAGAATTTTATTCTTTTTATCACACACTTGAGACACACTGACAAGATTGTATTTTAGTTCAGCTACATAAAATACATCATCAAAGGTAATTTTGCCATTTGTGACAGTACCTTTACCTGTGATCTTACCTCCCTGTGGATTCTCACCAAATGCTACATATCCTCCATCAAATGACTTGAAATCTTTAAGAATTTGCAGATTTCCAGTCATGTGCCTTGAGCATCCACTATCAATATGCCATGTTCTTCCTTCTTCTGGTATCTGAATGCTCTGCACAAGTGAGTAAAGGATTAGTTAAGTTTGGGAACCCAAGCTTTATATGTCTTGGGTTCATCCTTTGAGAAATAAGCTTTGGGTGATTTAACTTTAAACCTTTTTGGCACCCATACTTGTTAAGTACGGGTGTTTTGTTTTACTACTGCCCTTTTGAAAGTATTACTGGTGTGAGAATTTCCTACTGATCTTGGTTTATACCCGTGATTGTTTGCTTTTGAATGCTTTACTACTGATGGACCAGTAGTATTTGGGTACTTACCATGTTTAGAATGACCAGTAGTGTTTTTAGGGTTGACACCAGTAGTATTTTTGAAAGTTGGTTTGGGAGCAGTAGTATTTTTGTAATTAGGGTTTTTACCAGTAGTATTCTTGTATTGGTTCCAAACAGCATTATACTTAGGGTTAACACCAGTAGTAAAATTGTTAAAGTTTTTACTGGTGTTGGAAAATTTGAAATATTGTTTATTTTGATTGGATTTTCCATTGTTCTTGAAGTAATTGCTGTTCTTTGGGCTTCCAACTCTTCTGTTTTGCACAAATCTTGGTGCACCTCTTCCAAATCTTGGAGTTTCAGCAATTGGAGTTTTAATTTTATTTACTACTGAAGGACCAGTAGTATCTTTTAACTTTTGAGTTTTTGCATTTTCTTTAAAAATTTTAAATTCTTTTAACTCTTTGCAGTTTATTGGATTGAAGTGACAATCCTTTGCTAAATGGTTCACTTTGTTGCAAATAACACATTTTAATTTATTATCTTGAGCCTTTATGATTTTTCTTTATTCTAAGAGTTGGTTCCTATTTCTTTGGTTTCCCCTTTTTAGAATTTTGGGTATATTTTCTGCATCATATTTGGAAGAATCATTTGGACTTTGAGATGTGTGAAAACTTGTATCAATTGATTTTGGTGATTCAGTTTGAGAGATTGTAAATTCAATTGATTGATCATCATCAGAAGAATTATTTGATTCAGATGTTTCATTATGTGATTCAGTTTGATTTTCAGTTTTTAATTCATTAATGATTCTTTCTGAACTGTTTTTAAGTGGTGGAATGATTTTATATGGAGGTGGTACTGCATGATATCCCACCCCATGAACAACTTTTTCTGTAGTTTGATTGTTAGTTAGTTCATCAAGAATTTTAGTGCTTCTTTCAAACTTTTTAATTTATTTTGTTCAATTTCAAGTTGACATTCTTCTAATTTACTTGTTAATTCTTTATTTTTTAGTTCATAAAATTCTTTCTCATCCACCGCCTGAAGCAATTCTTCCTTTATCCTTTGATCAATCATCTGGTACACCTTTATTTGATGTTCTTGATCAGTAATCACACCATCAAATTCATGATTTCTTCTCACTGCTTTTGCTAAATCTTCATTTAATTTATTGTTTTCTTTTTCTAAGTTTTTAATAATTTTAGCACATTCAGAAGTACAAGGTTTAGGTTTTACCTCAGTTTTGTTGTCAGTAAAGGCCATGAGAGCTTGATTTTGAGCATGCTCTTCTGCTTGGAAGCTTCAGTCATAGCCTTGTCCTTGTTGTGATACAAGGGCAGTTGATTTTGATCTTTTGTCTGGCTGAGGACATTCTTTTGCAAAGTGACCAAGGTTGTTACAGTTGTAACATTTGACTTTAGTTTTGTCAAATCCAGCTTTGTCACCTTTGTTGAAGTTGAGGCTTGTCCTACCAGTTCTCTTTAAGAATCTTTTTGTCCTTAGACTCAGCATAGCCATCTGCCATTTAAGATCCATCTCCTCAAGATCATCTGGGTTCAATTGTTCCAAGTCATCACTAATCAATGCAGTATGCACATGACTAGTGAAGAAGGATTCTCTTGCAGCATCCTCAGAATCTGCAGCCTTTCCTGTGAAGATTTCCTGACCTTGACCTGTACTAGAGACAAATGCAGCATTATTAGAAGAAATAGAAGGGTTCTTTTGGTTTACCTCAGTTTCAAATACTCTGAGATCATTGTAGAGTTCATCCAACTCTTTTTCTTCTAGAGCATCTCTTTGTCTATATACCACTGTATACATGGCTCATTCTTCACTAAGAGATCTTAGGAACTTCATGTTGACATCTTCTTGATCCATCTTAACCCCAACCTGGTTAAGTTCACCAATTAGCTTGTTGAATCTGTCAAACACTTGAATGAGTGTTTCATTGGGTTTTCCTTTGAAGTTTTCAAAGTCTTGTTTGAGAACAGACTTCATGTTCCTCTTGGTGCTCTTGGTCCCAACGAATCTCTTCTCCGGTGCTTCCCATAACACCTTTGCATCATCATACTCAACAAAGAGATGTTGATAATCGTTAGGAATGGCCAGTAGGAGAGTGCTTAGAGCTTTGAGTTCGATTCCCTTGTCCTTCTTTTCCTTCTCACACTTAAGTTTGTCTGCCTCAGTTGCAGAGCTGCTTGCTTGACCAGGACCAGTTTTGTTTCCTTCAAGGACAACTTCCCACATAGAATAATCTGTAATAAGCATGTATTGCTTAATACGATTCTTCCACATCCCAAAGTTGTTGGGAGTGAGTGTAGGAATTTTGTTGGCCTGAGTGCTTTCATTATTATCAGTCATGATTAATAATGTGTGTGTTTTTAAAGATTAAAACTTTTTGTTGTTCTTAACAAATCGTAGATCTAGAACCAATAAGCTCTGATACCACTTGTCAGGATCGATTAACTATAGAGAAGTTAATAAACACTTTAGATCTAATTGAATATAGAAGTTGCAGCGGATCAACACTATATCAATGTAATTAAGAACAATGAGCTGTAAATAATATGCGAAAGTATTAAGAACACAGTTTCACAAAAAGCTTCAATGTATATTATTGAGTTAACAATACACACGTACGTTTACAATTCGTAAGGAACTATTTATAATAGTCCTTGAAGCTAAACTATTTACCCTAGTTATTCTAGGACTTGCTTTACATCGAATTATAAAAAATATACATTTAATTACATTCTATAACTATCTCTGCGAAGATCTCAGACTTGATATGCTTCCAAAACGCGTACCAGTAGTAAAACCATTCACCAGTAGTAAATGTGCATCGTCAGTAGTAACTCTGGTAACCAGTAGTAAGTCCAAAACCAACGTCAGTAGTAACTACTATTGATCAGTAGCATCTTCAATAGGCTTTGATCAGTAGTAACTAAGTTATAGTATACACCAGTATCAACTTCATCCTTAGTAAGTTTCTGCCCCATCAGTACTAAAAATGATCAGTACTAACTGCAGCATCAGTAATAAGTTGATCTGTGTTTTACTCCAACAAGAGTGCATTGAGCAGAAATTCTGTCCATTTTCAACCTCTCAACTTGATGATAACCTGAACCAAATATCAGCTTTCAAAGATGATTCACAAATCATTGACTTGGGTAGTCCACTCGGTTTCACCCTTGCGGTAAGTTTTTTATGTATAAATATTTTCAGCCCATTTACTTTTGAATTATTCATATTGCGTTGTGTTTTATACGAACAGGTTAAAAGTCACGGATGTCTATGTTCAATTTATACAACCTCCTAAATTGTCTTTATATAGATGTCAATTCTTACTTACAAAAATACGAAAAAGGTGTAAGCGCGTCCACATGGCATTTTGCCACCTATTCTAGCAAAAACCAAAAAGAAAAAATCGCTATCTATGTAGTTTTCTTGTAGTGCGATAAGTAATTTGAAAATTGGAACTCGTTTGTTTGTGTTTCTAGTTGTCATGTTTTATGCTTGAAACTGATAGAATTCCTTCATTAATTTGTGGATGCAGGAATTGTATTTTCCACCTGAAGATTGTTCACGTGGGTGGCTAGATTGGTGGTAGAGAATGAAGTTATTAACCACTATTTATCTGAGAGATCAAGTTCATGTATGTTAGAAAATAGAATTTTCACAAACTTCTAACTATTGTATGTATGTTGTTATATATAATTAATAGTTTGTGCCTAAACTTCGCAATGAGCTAAATAATTTTATTTTAATATGTATATATGTATGCAAGTTAGCCTTGAAACGTATTTAGGATTGTTTCGAGGAACCACCCATAACCAAACGGTTTTGTGCAAGGTTTTGAAATCTAGCCCAAAACAATTCTTGATCCTTTTCAGTTTGGTTCGGTTTTAACATTGTGAACACCCCCATGACAAGTCATTACCGACCATCCTATATATGAAAAAGTAATTGGATGTTTGCAATTAGTATTTATAAGTGGAAGTGGAAGTGGAAGTGGAAAGAGAGATATTAATTCTTTAATAAAAAGGTTGTTGGGTTGTGTAAAGTTGCTAGGACATGTTTGAATAAGTTTTTTTAACTCAAAGTGTTTATTGATTTTTTTGATTTTGAAAGATGTGTGACTTAGCTTATTCATTCATTGGCTTATTTATTGGGTATGAGTCTTTTTATGTGGTGTGTGTGGTCCTATGTAGTAACCAACCACACTATTACTTGTATGGGAACATCACCCCCTCTACACCGTGCTTGCATGTGAAAGGGACCCCACCATATCACTCACACATGCTCCCCCACGACCGTGACCATCCGTGGTCGTGGCCATGGGGCCACCACACCTTGCCTCCACATGTAGAGGCAAGTGGTGTTCAAACTTTCCTCACGATATGGAGTCTCCACCTCACCTCCTTTACTTTTTAAAAACTTTTCAAAAGTCATTTAAAAATTATTTTTGATCTTATTCAAACAAAATTTGAACTTATTAATTTCTTGTAAAAGTTAATCACTTTTTGAAAGTTTTCCTAAACAGCCTAGGAGAAAAGATTTGTAACAATTTCAGGTTACTTTTTTCATCGATGCAGTTTTAAACCCTTACATTTTTTGCATGTGCATATCCAACCCCTCAAGTTATTTTAATCCAAGTACTCTAAAACCCTGGATGAAAAACTCCCAAATGGTCACTTCACCCACTCACAGAAACAAATTCATCAAAACCAAATCATAGCATCATCCATGGAAGCTAAACGCTATTAAAGTAAAATCTGCTACAACAATCACATCGTTACTCTTCTTCTCCATCCAATGTTTGCCGCAAAAAACCTTCAAAAACGCTACTTTCAAACCCTCACCTCACGTTTCATCACCAATTACTCCAAGTAAGTATGTATACATGTATAACCGTAGCATATACATATCTATAGTTGCAATTGATTCCATTTTAATTCTATATGTTTTCAGTGATGCGAAGTTGTTAAGATGTGTTACGCCCAATTTCGTACCGAGGTATGATATGCGGTCCTTTGTGATTCGAGACGATAACAATTTGAGCTCAATTAGGTCATTGAATTACTTCATTGGAAATCGGAACTTTTCGACTTCTAGAGGTCGGAGTATGAGGAGTAAAGTGGAGATGCGGATGAAGAAAGAGTCCGGTAAAACCCTAAGGGAAATCAGGCGAGCTAAGAAGATTCAGAAGAAATTGATGACTGATGAAGAACGTCTAATTTACAATCTCAAAAGAGTATGTTTTTTCTCTTTCAATCTTCACCACTGTTGTTAATTACAATTAATCAATTACAAAACATATTAACTAAGGTTTAAATTTCATTTGTCTCAAACATATCAATTTCACGGATTTTGTTGATTGATTGCTATTTTGAGCTGTGTGAAATAGGAAATGATTGTAATATGCATTCTGATAAACGATAGAGAAACTAGCACTTAAACTTATCTCTAAATTCATTTATTGTCAAGACAATTCTCTTTAAATCCCATATTTATTTTTACTAATTGCAGGCAAAGAAAAAAGTGGCATTACTTTTACAAAAACTAAAAAAATACGAGTTACCAGAATTACCACCCCCGCGACACGATCCTGAACTTTTAACCCCTGAACAAACTCAAGCATTAAAAAAGATCGGTTTTCGAAACCGAAATTATGTTCCAGTTGGAGTTCGTGGAGTGTTTGGTGGTGTGGTTCAAAACATGCACATGCATTGGAAATTTCATGAAACGGTTCAAGTTTGTTGTGATAATTTCCCTAAAGAAAAGATTAAAGAAATGGCTACCATGCTTGCAAGATTAAGCGGGGGCATTGTGGTCAATATACATAATGTTAAAACAATTATTATGTTTCGTGGGAGGAATTATAGACAACCCAAGAATTTGATACCAATTAATACCCTTACAAAGAGAAAGGTTTGAGTGTTTGACTTATAAGTTGATTAATTATTTAATTTATGATTAAAATCCAAATTATGATTAAAATGCAGGCATTATTCAAAGCAAGATTCGAACAAGCATTGGATTCACAAAAACTCAACATTAAAAAAATTGAACAACAATTAAGAAGAATGAATGTAAATCCCGATGATCCAGTTGCAATGGCGAGCATACAAAGAGTAGCATCAACGTTTTTTAATGCAATAGACAAAAAAGAAGGAAGTCCGTATGTTTTCCATAATAATAATAACAAACAAATTACCGAAAATATAAATAAATCATCAGAGGAATCTGATGAAGATAGTGATCAAGAAGAACTCGATAAATTCATAGCAGAAATTGAAGATGCAGCTGATAAAGAATGGGAAATAGAAGAAGCTGCAGAGAAAGAAGAAGTTAATAAAATTCGGTATCTTTATAAAGAAGATTATGATGGTAGGTATACAAAACCGGGTATGGGTCGGATGGCCCAACAAACGGGTCGTGAGAACGATGATGAAGATGATGATAATGAGGAGGAATTTGTTTATGATGTACCGAAAGTGGAAAAATGGAAGAGGGGTAAAAATGGAAAAGTGGGTAGGAGAGAGATTGTTTTGGAAGAATTTGAGTCGGGTGATGATAATTTGGATGATTTGGAAAATGTTATGTTTGAATCTGATGATGAAGATGAACCAAGAAATTTGTCGAATGTTGTGAATTATGATGATGAAAGTAAGGTGAAAACGAAGAAAAATGTGGATGAAGATTGGGATAGTGATTAATTTTGGAGGTAATGAATTTGATATGCAAACTATTTATATATTCATGTGTTCCATTTGGATATGTTATTCTGTTATAAGAATTTATTGTTATTTTAAAAAAATATGATGGTGTAAAGTAGAAAATATAATGCTGATTTGTTACTTGAGAACTTGGAGGATTAGAAATGGCTATAGAGAAAAACTAACCAAAAATTAATCTTGGATGGTAAATAATTTTTATATAACTTTTATTAAATGCTTATGTTGCTCTCATATTTGTAAGTTTGTCATATTGCAATACTAGGTTATAACCCGTGAAAAATCACGGGCTGTCAATAAATATATTACACGTAAATTTTGTAGAATATAATTTTTAAATGAAAAACTTCAACTACTACCACATGTAAATTCATTATTGACAAATTTATCATTAATTATACTGAACATAACTTTCAATCTAAGTGAAAGCTCATGTTTTCCTAACGATCTACCGTGCTACATAATACTATTTAAATATGATCTTAGGAGCTTTAAATCAAGACTTAAACATAAAAAAAAAAATGCAAGTGAGATTTTAGCATCGTCTTTTAGCATTGAGGTAAAATAATTAAGGGTAAATGTCAGAAATTATCCTTGTGGTTTTGCATTTTCTATTTTTTTGTCCCTAAACTTTTTTTTTCGGGATTTTTATCCCCGTGCTCTTTAAAATTCTATTTTTATGTCTTTCCGTTCAAATTTGGCTGTTAACTAGCTAAAAATGCCAAAAATTAAGGGTATTTTTGTCATTTTATATTATTATTTTTATTTCCTTTTTTTTCTCCTTTTGTTCTTTCATATGCATTCATCTTCAACCTTTTTCTTTGTTATTATACCACACCACCATAAACATATATACAATTACTTTATGAAGAAACCTAAAAATTCAAAATCTTTTTATAACCCTTTAATTCCGATTTAAACCCAACAATTCAAAATCTTTTTAAAACCCAGATCTACATCTCATCGATGTGTTCTTCATAAAACCCTTCAATTCCGATTTAAACCAAATTTAAAACCACCACCACCACATTAAAATCATTAAATTCCTTTTAAACCCCAGATTTAAACCCATTCCTTCCTCCAGCAAAAAATGGTGGTGACGGTTCGGCTGGAGAAGATGACCGGAGATGTGTGGCGGTGGCGGGCGGCGGTTCTGGTGGAGGTTTCGGCGAGGTTTTCATCCCTCCGGCACACCCTCTGATCTTCGATTGTTATTACGCTTGAGATCTTCGATTGTTATCGGCGCCGACTTTCTGGTTTCCACCACCTAGATCTGTGAAGATATAGCCGATTTTAGATCTGATGTCACTGTATAGTTGTTTTTGAAGCTGCCGACGAAGGGACGAGTTAACTGCTCGGATTGTTGTTTTTGTTAGAAATTTAGTGGCTGAAAAGAATAAAGAAGTGAATGTGGGTTCATGAGAATAAAGAAGGAATTTTGTTAGGATGATTGTTTTTCAGGCTTTATTTTTTATTTTTGTTAGGAATTTTAAGATTAGGGTTTATGAGATTAAGGTTTGTTGATGAAGAACACTTGAAGATTTGAAGAAGTCAAATGTGAAGGTTGGGGAAGAAAGTGGAGTTAGGGCAGAAAAGTCAAATGGACGCAAATACCCTCATTTAATTGGCATATTCCGTTAGTTAACAACTAAATTTGGACGGAAGGACATAAAAACAGAATTTAAAAGAGCACGGCGAAAAAAAAAATTATGGACAAAAAAGCAAAAAATGCATGGACAATTTCTGACATTTACCCAATAGGTGAATAAATGACTACTATTAATATTTGCAAAATCGTAATGATGAGAGTTAGATGGTCCATAAGTTGATATCATAAAAGGAAAACAAAACCATAATTCGTTCAAACTTTTATCAGGGTAGGTGGACTAAATAGGAGAGATGGGCTTAGACCCAATGGGTTATAAGTTAAGCCCAACTACCAGATATTTAGAATTTATTTGGCCCACATAATTACAGCTCTTTTATCGGAATACGGCATTTGATCGCTTTGACAGTCTCCTAGGAAAATGCTTACGCCTTGAGAATCAAACATGGAGAGTATCGATGTGTACGTTTATGATTCTAGGAGGTTAAATCATTTTATTGTTAAATGGAGCAACCCCTGTGGTACACTTTTTATCTCTTCAATTTCTCCTCCAATTAACAGTTTTTAAAATATCTACTCTTCTTTTAGTTGTATGATTACATAATCCCTAATTTGTTTGCAGAAAAATGTGAAATTGGGGATACATGATTCCGACTGCTTCTGAAGTAAGTGTTGATGAAATCCGATCTGCTGCCTAATGAATTGATTGTTACCCTGATTCTACCATTCATAAGTTCGTTAGGGCCTCCTCCGTATATTAATGGTACAATCTATCATATTCTTTTAATCTAATTTTCAGTTCATGGATGTGTTCAAATTGTTATTTAATTCATTGAAATGATATTTTGAAATGAATTGGTATGATAATCACCATTTTTGAAAAAATTCATTGAATTAATTGTTTTTGTTTGATTTTGCTCTTTGGTTCAAGTAATATTACATAAAATTTTAGCACCATTGAACCACTGACATATTTGTTGTGTTTGCTTAGTGAAGTGCATTATTTTCCTATCATAGCCTTAACCAATTTGTTTACTTGGTTACCCAGGTCTCTAAGTCGAAATTGTTAACGTAATTTTTTGTGTAAAACTGCGTACAACTTATCAATACAAATTGTTTTGACCAAAAGGTTGTTGATTTGTTAATTTATGTTATATTATTCGTTTCCACCAATTTACTGGTTTTAATCTAATTGTTTGTGTAATATCTTTGAATTAATTTTGTTGCTGTATATACCACATTAGTTATTGTTTTTTTTTTTTTTTTTTTTTTTGTGGCAGATGATTAGAGTTATGCTTGTATCTTTTGTTCATTTATTTGCTTAATGAGTATAGGTTGATGATTAAATCCAAGTATTTCTAATTTAAATAACATAGCCTATGATTTGATCAGTTTTTTCTATAGGGATAATGACATTATACGTTGCTTGCACACAATCACTTGTCGGATACCTTAGAGCATCCCCAATGGTTGTCTTTGCAAAGACTTATTGAAATTGCCACCTAGACTTTCCATCCAATTTTGATAAATAAGCCTTCAAAAAAGCTTTTGCTCCAATGCATTTAGTTTAGATAAAGCTTTTTTGTGTCTAGTGAATGACTTAGAGAATAATAAGCTTTTGGAGAAAAAACTTTTTGCTAGAAGGTCATAAACCCTCAAATGACACACACAAAGGGTAAAAAGCTTTGTAAAAAGCTTCCATTGGAGATGCTCTTACTATCATATTTTTGTTATTTGAGTTTATATAGTTTCTAAATACAAAGATATGTAAAGATTAAAAGAAAATCGAAATGATTTATTAAAAACTCACAGTTGAAGATGTAATGTTTTTTAACAGAAATTTATATATTTGGAAAACCGATTGAATCCGTATTTATGTAGATAGTACTTTCCTATTTGTGCATAAGAAATTGGTATATTAAAAAATCAAAAATTACCCGGATGAAGTCAATAAATTGTATTTGTTCATAGTAATTTCCAGTTTGTGCAGAACAAATTGGTATATTTAAAAAATCAACAAATTAAAGTATAAAATTTTAAACTATGTTAATTCAAGAAAAAGTATAAAAAATCATTCAAAAATAGTAAACAAAAACTATTAAAAATAGTAATCAAATTGTTGACTGTTAATGCTTAAGGTTATAGTGATAGTAGTGCCATGTATACTATAAAAGTCAACAAATTGACTATTGAGTGTGTTTGTATCAAAAGTGAAAAAGTACTGTCGATGCACAGAACAAATTAATTTTGGTAATTTGTTGAATATAAATTGGTATATGCTGAAAAATAAAATCGTTGCAAAACATATTTTGACTTTATGTTGATATAAAAGTCAAGAAATTTACTTTAAGTAAAAAATAAATAGTCAAAAATCAATTCACTTAATTTCATATACGCATAACCCTTTAATCTTTAAATTAAAGTAAACACATTGACTTTAATATTTTAATGACATTATAACAGAAATTATAGTAATTTGAGGTGATAATTTATTTTTTTGGAAACGGCTTTCATTAAAAAACTAGCAATTAGCTAGAAACGAACAACAAAAAGAAAAAGAAAATCAACAATTACATGGTAATATAAGCCATTCGGCCCAACTAACTCTATACTTAGGTTTACGGTGAAAAATCCAAAGATATGCTACTTCTTTTATAAAATCTACAAGTAAATTTATCCGACTGTCACCATTATTAAACGTGATCGCATTCCTATGCCTCCATATAATCCAAATCACCGTAAGAAACACCGCCTCGATAATCATTTTCCACCTATTGTTTACGTAGCTATTATCCAAAGTAAACAACAACTCATCCAAATCTCCCACATTAAAATCAACCACTTGTAACCAATTCCCGATTGCACGCCACACGGCTTTTGTAACATCACATCTCCAAAAAATATGATCCGTATCTTCAACACCATCACCACACATCACGCATTTTAAAACATCAAAAGGGATTCCTCTAAGTGATAAATTCACTTTACAAGGAATCCAATTCAAATTTACCTTACAAAAAAGAATGTTCACCTTTCTTGGGACTAAGGGGTTCCATCTAGTATGAACCAAGGACGACAGAAGCATTAGATTGTCAAGCCACCTTCGGGTACTACTCACTTCATACCTTCCGTCATCACCAATATCCCAAATCCAAATATCCGGATCATGAGATAAAATGACACCGTCTAAAGTACGAGTCAATTCCTCGACTTGGGCCTCCTCTCTACCTCCCCTGATGTCTCTCCGCCAATCCCATCCCACCACCCCATTATGGTACCGATCCGCTACCGAACACCCATTGTTGACATCTAAACAAAACAATCTATGAAAAACCGAACACAAAGGGCTTTGGTCAGAATTTGGGCCCACGGTTGCGGCCCAAACGTGCGTGTATCTACCGAGTCCAAAGCACCATTCTCACCATAAATTGATTTTATAACATTAGACCACAACATATTCCCATTGTTTACAAACCTCCAAATCCATTTTAGGACAAGAGCAATATTAAATGCATATAAACTCCCAATTTCAAGACCTCCATTTTGTTTAGAGGCTAAAACCAACTCCCAATTAACCCAATGAATCTTTCTTTTTTCCTCCGTACCACCCCAAAAGAAAGTGGATCTCAACCTTTCTAAACTTTTAACAATAATTTATGAATGGTTTAAATCAAATTAATATAAAAGAATGTAAATAAAGAAACATTAGTATAGAAATATGATTACAATAACCACTGAAAATTATACATGTGCTATAAGAAGGTGCCACAAAAGTTGTATGGCACTCTAAGAAGGTGTCGTGTTTTTTCAATTGATGTAATAATAGTCAATACTTGTGCTATATACAAAGTCAATATTTATAGGACTACGCTTAGATTTTTATTGCATACTCATATGTAGAACTATTATAGGCAAACCGTCAAATATACAAAAAAAGGTGTACAGGTCATGCAGGCTTGGCAGGGTATGCAAACAATTCAGTTTGCAAATTAAAATCCCAAAACATTATGTGGTACAAACAAAAAAACAGGTTATGCATTATGCAAATTTAATATATATTATGCAGGTTTAGTACATTATGGAGGTTATGCATTAAACTGTTTTTCTGTAAAATACTGATTTAATATAAATTATGCAGGTTCGGTTGGATCATGTTTAAAAAGAAAAGTGGAGGGTAAAAGAAATTATACCACTGATGCAGATTATGAACTTGTTGAGGCAGTGAATGCTAAATATCGAGGCAGTGAAAGCTTAAATGTCTTTGGTTATTGGTAGGCTTTAAATAGTAACTCATTAAAACTTTTCAGAATCCTTGTAAATTAGGCATTGATTCTAAATTTGGTATATATTTGGAAAGTTTTCCATCTGATTAATTGTTAATTGACAGAATACGTTAGGCATCAAATAATTGCTTTTATTAAAATGGCAGGTTATTTAATTTGTTAGAATAATTGCGGAAATTGCAAAAATTCAGCATTAAAAGCGGTACATTAGAATTCAAAACTACAACCAATTCAATACAGGTTAAACCTATATATTTGCATGGGCGTGAAAACATTTCATTGTCTAATAATAAACTGCCAAGTGTCAACTCAGTTGTTTAATAAAAGGAATGTGCACCCTAAAAAGCTTGTTTTATTATATTTATTAAAAATGATATTGTGAAACAAATGGAATATATGGAAGGACCACCCAACCAATAGCAGTTTGGACTGGATGCTGTCTTTGCCATGGCTAAATCATTTTCTAAGGGACGTCTCAAAGTTTCTTTTAATGCGATATAAATAATCGCAATTAGATAATTAGCTATAATAATATGGGTGGCAGTAGAGAATAATATTTGTTCGTGCTTCTGGTCTAGATAATAAGTTGTTTGGGTATTTTAAAACTTCTGAGTAAGGACATTAGGGTAAATAGTTCCTATTAATTTTAGGGTTTTGTTAATTTGTTTTTAACATGAATAAAGCAGTTGTACATTCATTAAAAGAGTAGTGATTCTAAAATTCAGGGGGCCGTTTTTAGATTCATTTTGCCTTCTTATTGACAGCCTGTCATTATCATTTTCCTTAATTTTATCATTTGATTAACTGTTTTGTCGCAATGTGAATAAAACTAATCATTAATAATAATCAATGAGAAATGATATTTCTTCCTATCTTTTCTTCCTATCCATATGTCTACTCACTTCTAAGTTTGAAATGTGACATCCACTAATTCTCTTTCCTCATATCATCCCTTTATTTTGACACTTGTCATGATCAAAATGAGTAGAAATATGATAGGAAGAAATGGTAGGAAGAAATATCATTACTCATAATCAAAATCTTGATAGTTTTTATGAACATTTAAAAATTATCGTCACAAATTCTTCTAATCGCAGTTTTTCAGATAACTAATTCCAAAGCGGAACAACTTCTAAATCTATAAAACTCGTATAGTTAAAGAAAATGATCAAACCGACCCATACACAGTTGACAGTCCTAGCTTCACTTACGGATGGGATCATTAAAAATAGTTGATATGCATGCTCGATAAATCTAAAAATCAAATTAAAAGTATTGTGTAACAAAGATACACGGAATTTATGAGAAAAGAGGAAATGTTTAAAAGTAAGGTGACAAAAGGGTGACAAAGATGGAATGAATTATGTTGATTTATTAAGCGTACTAATTAAAAATGTCAATTAGTTTTCTTAAAATTATGATAGTAACATCACAAACCAGACAAAAAGTTGAGCTGATAGTGTGGTGGGAAAATAAAAAAGAACTCTTCTAAAGTCTTTCTTAGTCCACCATCTATCACATAAAAGATGTGTATTTTTTTCTTAATTTTTAAAAAAGATATTCTTGCTTATAGGGTAGGGTCCGGTGACTCGGTGAGGACTACGAGGACTCCAAAAAAAACTTTGAAAATGATCCAAAACAAATTTTAAAAAAAAAAAAAATCTTTTTTAAACATAAAAATTGCAGCCTATAAGATCCAAAAAAAATAAAAATTTTCAAAAATGATCAAAAAGAAAATATGGATTATAATTTTGATCTACAAAAAAATATGGATCATTATTATGATCCACATAAAAAAGTGGATCATAAATTTTTTTTTCAAATTTTTTTGGGTCACATGTAGTAATAATCATGGGGAGTTATATATATTTTTTCAGATTTTTTTGAAATTTTTTTAAGGTATCTTCACGAGTACTCACCGTTTTTTGAATCCTCACATGATCCAACTTCCTTGTTTATAATAGGTCCTCCTAAGTGGTTGTATATATGCTCAAGATCTATATGACATAATCATTATTATGACCGTTAATTAACATTCCTTAGGTCATCTTATAAATACTTTATTGAAGAAGACTAGTAATCTCAAAAAACTTATTTAGAAGCTATTGCAATCTTAAAAAAAAGCACCCACTTTCTTTTTTATGCGCACCAGGGCCGGCCCTGAGTTCGTCCGGGCCCTAGGCGAACATTGATTTTGGGCCCCTATTGTATTTGTAAAAATAAATTTTAATATAAAAAGTATCAGATTTTTTGTCAAATAAATTACTCTTTGAAAATACTTATAGAATCAAACTAGAGTTTGTGGGTTTTAAAATATAAAAGAGATAAAAATGGGGCCCCATTTCTTTTTTGGTGTAGGCCCAGGCCTACTCCAACTCCCCTCAAGGCCGGTCCTGATGCGCACTCGTCTTTTTATTAACACCATACACCAGTTGACCTCAAAACAACATGCGTACCACTAAAAGTTCATCCACAAGATACATCACACAATACCAAACATATATCACGACATTTTTAAACCATACAAATCGAAAAATATTTAAAATAATATCTTAATCCGCAAAATGCATATTTAATATAACGCCCCACGAGGGAAAAAAGAATGTACAACTAAATCACCCCCGTAATAACCTAAAATCCGTTCATAAAAAAAAGGTACTTAAAACTAAAATAAAATTCAACCCGTTTCCCGTATACAATTACCCGGTAAAAGATACCTATAATTCTCGGCATGATTTAATAGATACGAAGGAAGATGGACTCCTGAATAAGAGTGAGGAATCGGGCCTAATTTCGCAATAAGATCCTTAAAAGTGTACTCCTCGGGAAGCATATCGTACAAGTCATCACCGCTGCATATCACATTTTGTATCCTTCTCGGGTCAAGAAAATGTGAGAATCTTACTCTATCCGTATGGCTATAAGCTTTCATCTTGAACACAAAATCGCTAATTTCTCTAAAACAAAAGCTACAATGCCATCCCGAATCCGCTAATAAATAATCCGTTTGCCGATAATGAGCGTATCGTGTTTTACCCTTTCGATATTGATGAACCGAAGCCCTCCAACTACCATGATCCAAATTAAACTCGAACGAATATAAATAATTATTCAAATTTAAATGAATAATTTCCGGTGGCCCGTCACACCATCTCAAAAGATCTATCGTATGTGCACTAGGAATTTCATCAACATCCGACATTATTAACAAATCACCGTCTTCAATGCCCGCGATTTTAAGAAGTTGATCGAGTGCAACACGTTGATATGCTTCTTCAATAAAAGGGTTTTCGCCTTTTTTAAACCTTCCACCAATCGTACCGTAGGTCAAACGGGGCTCAACAAAATCGAATTTTTCTTGATTAATTTTGAAATAATGTGGTTTTGGTATGCTTGTGAAAGTAGAGTTTGTTTCAAGAAGCACGAATTGGGTTATATAAGGATTAAGTTCTTTCCAACGAATCGTAAGCATGTCGATTTCATTGTTGAAAAGAACCGCATCGTATACTTTTCTCGGGTATTCGCGTTTTTCCCAACCGTGTAGTTTGCAAAGTGAATCCATTGAAAGGTTTTGATGATAGTAGTGTGGAATGGGAATGAAAGGCTTGGGGGGTGATTGCCATAATGGTCGTAAAAAATATGTTATTTTTTGTCCATGAAAGTAAATACCCACGAAACCGATTGGAATGAGTAGGAATAATAAAACGAAGGTTCTTAAATCAAGGGTTTGCATCATGCATCGAATTCGAGCCGTTTTGCTTACCTCCTACAAATAAGCATCAAAATGAAGAAGTTAAATTGCAATGTTCTAAAAACTGATTTTTGCGTTGAACCGACCAATGTTCTAAATACGATTGAATCGATCGGACCAGATTAGCCGACCGGCTTAACCAGATGAAAATAATATTGATTATTTATGATGCAATAATTATGTAAATAGTGCACACAAGTAAAAAAAAACTAGAAAAATACAGATTAAATATGATAAAAATCAAAAATTTCCAAAACGTTTTTTCAACTCATTTTATCATATTTTTTTTAGTTCCAAAACATGTATATATCTATTTTATTTATCTAATTTTTGCAAAAATTGGTTTTTTGCAGATTGACTAGCCGGTTCAACTGGGATTATTATGACCAGGCCGTTTCAACAGAGTTATATTCATTGATCTAACCAACTTATTCCAACCAACTACCATCCCATTTTCCAATTTGACTGGATTGTTAAATTGAGATGAACATTCCTTGCAAGTTAACCCATTAATACCATAAACAGAGCAAAAAGAGTGATCAAATTAACCCATATCCAATGGTTCGATCATTAACTTGATGAACACCAAATATCAATAACCACAAACACATTCACACGATTCCATCAAAATCACCAAAATCAAAAAGCACCCATTATCACAAATTAAAATCTAAACAAATTAAATAAATATACCTGACCACAAACATCGTCCCAATAATCATCTTTCTTTTTAGAAGACGAATAACCATCAGGCATGACAAAGGGCTCAAATCAACAGATACAAACACAATCAGTCGTAATTCGTACGATTACAAAATGTCGATTTGAGCCCTCCACGATCCTGGGGGAGGGCTGATTCTTCTTCTGTCTTCTTGTTGTCGTAGTAATCAGCAAAAACCCTGATCAAATGCCTGGGTTCGTGGGTAAATCTGCCAAATTTTGATTTGAAATAAACAAAATCGAAAATGATTAAGTTATAATGAATCAAAAATTGGCCCAAAATCTGACCACAATTTCAGGGGCTCGTTCTACGATAATCCTTAAAATCGAAATTATAGCCGTTTGTTTAGTTCAATGGTTATTTTCTATCACAAACGCTGGAAAAAATAGATGTGTGTATCTATATATAGATACGGATTTTGTATTTATATGTAGAAGTTTGAGTGAAATTGAAATAGCCATTTCGAAGGTTAATCCTTATAAAATTTCACATGGTTTTTTATTTGTTTATTTATTATTATTTTTATAAGTAACGTAAATAAAAAAAGGGTACTTAGACCATAATTTGCAGTTCAAAAAAAAAAATTAGACCATAATTTGTAATTCTTATACCACATATTTATATCACTATTTTTCACATGTACAATACCAATGAAAAATATGTATACACCATTAATTCATTAAAGCATGAGTTAGTAGTGTCTTTTCAAATGTGGAAAAAGGGCGTTTTATTGGGTCTCTCATAAGTTAACGTTAGATTGTTGAATCGATGGAATTAATGAAAAATAGGGGATGGTTTTTACATTGGAATAAAACAATTTACACATATATAATGTAATATTTTATAATTATTATACAAGTTAGTAATGCTTGCATTCTATGTGATGTGTGAATATTTTAATAATAGTTATGATACAATTTATGTGCTATCTTTTGTAGTTTTTTTATATTTAATTGATCTGAATTTAGATGATTATATCCTTTAGTATGAACTAATAATTGTGTACCATGATACTTTAAACTTGACAAAATTATTGATTTAATATCTTGAATCATTAATTTAATTTTTTTTTATCACATGGTTAGCTTCTAATCTCGGTATATTGAGATAATCGTATTTATTTTAGCTCATCAACAGCTCCAACAAATATAAATCAAGTAAGAAAATATGATCAAGTTAATGAGTCATGTTATTAAATCGATAATTTTGTCAAGTTCAGGATTCATGTTGCATTTTTAATAATTCAATTAATAAAAATCTAGCCAAACAAATTCACAATACTAAAATATATTTTCCCCATCTTAATAAATGCAAAAATGACAAATTGACAAGGGGGCAAACTCATGCAAACATCCTCACATGACAGTGAGACGATAGAGTTTGTAGGGTGTGGTAAGACAAGCATTTGCTTCATCATATTATTTGGTACTCAAATGTAAACTCTCTTCTTTATTATCTTTAGTCTTTACAATCTTTGGTTTAAGATATTTGATTGAAAGGAATGAATAAAAGAACATAGTTAAGACATTAAATAACTACCATCAAGTTAGCCAATTTTTTTATTAACTTTTTCTTTTTATAATAAACACACACTCTTTAAAAAAACTCATAAACCTACATCATATTGTCCACAACGTAACTTGAACCGATGATCACATAATAATGTGCAACATTCTCGAACACCTTATATCACTAGACTAATAGAAAAATATCATGCATTTTAATTAAAGATATTAAATAATGTAAAATTTATACATAGTATCGAATAAATTATATTTGTATGAAAGTTATAATATGTAAACCGTCTATCGTTTTCGTAATTGTACTGATTTTATGATATTAATCTCATTAATATAATCTGAAAAAATTGTATATATAAAGATTTATTATATTATCATTGTCTAAGAATATTAATGTAGCCTTTTTATTGGTAAACTGATCCAAAATTACATCTTTATATTATTAGTAACAACGCAATGGCATTGTAACGACCGAAAAATTTCGAATAATTGATTAAATAAAAATATTATTGATATATATATTATTTCGGGAATAAATGATTCATGTGTACATTTGTATGACGAGTATCGATTTATGTAACAGCTAGATATGCCTGGACGAAACAGCGACCCGAATTAGCGAGCGTTATCTTTGGTCGGGGACGCGATCTCGGGATCGCGTGGAAGATCGCGGCGCGATCTTGTGACGCGAAAAATCGCGGGTACCATTTAGCGACGCGAAATTGTGGATAGCGGCGCGATTTGTCGCTGAACAGACTTTAAAAACATGATTTCAGCCATTTCTCTCATTTCTAAACCCTAGAATCTTCTCCCAAGTGTGTGTGTACGATTTTGAGTGTAAGGAAGCCATTGGAACCGAATTTCACACTCAATCTTGAAGATTCTTGCTCTATTGTTGACGTATAAGGTAAATCTCTACTCCCTTTTGTTATAGATGGTGTTTTGGGGTAAAAATGGTGTTGAATGCAAACCCTAGTTGGAGGGTTTGTCATAAGTTGTGAAATGGAAGTTATATAACTCAGATTCATGGTATTTTAACAAGGAAATCATGTGAACATGGATTCATGGAGATCTTAAGATCTATGAAAACCTAGGGTTTTATGAGTTGTCAATTTGGGGGAAAAGTGATACTAGTTGTACACTAGTGGTAGATTATGTAGTCCATGGTGATGTTTGATGTTTAACCTTGTGTGGTTGCATGATTAGGTCATTTGTTGAAAGACTTGGAGTTCACAAGTCTTGGGAAGCGAAGATTTGATTCAAGAAGCTCAAGAGGATTAAGCTTGGCTAAGGTGAGTACATGTGACTTTTTAACTGGGTACATAGCAAAAGGATTTTGAAATGTAATGATGTTTATGGAGTCTTTATAAATGTTTTCATAAAGATAGAGATCTAGAAAGATAAGGAATATGTGTTAGTATGCTATTAAGATATAATCTACATAATTGACTATTTTGATAAGTAAACATGATTATATGAATTGTTAATGAGTTTTTATTACTAAGGAGTATTAACAAAGATAATGTTTGAAAGTATACGATATAGAGTTTTATTAGTAAATGTATTAACAAAACTGATGATGATGATTTTGAGTAATAAGTATTGATTAGTAAAATTATACTAATAAGAGTAGTGATTAAATTGGTAAGAGGTTGTGTATAAAGTGACTAGTAAGAGATAATCATTTTTGTCAAAGTAAAGTTAAAGTAAAGCGATTTTGATAAGTAATAAATATGTTTATTTATTAAAGGACTTGGTAAAATCAATTTTGAAAGTGATTAAGTAATGTGAATGATGAGATAATTAGAATATGTGTATTCTAATTAAATATGAATTTGATGAATGGGGCTGAGGCTCATATGTGATGAATAAGATATCCTGAATAAGACCGCCCAGAAATGGGGGAGCACGAGACGTCTACTTGGGGTGGTACCTCCCTGCGCAAAGAGTAGAATGTCACAATTTACGACACCCAGTGTTGGGTGAGCATGACGACCCGGAAACGGGGAGAGCTTATGAATCTCGGTAAGATGGGGGTTCCCAATTACCTTGATAGTTTACCTATGACGTCCCATATCGAGAGAGTTGGCTTCGGAGAGGTCCGTTGCATATGTGATAAAGAAAAGTGTGAGCTTGGAGATAGCTTACAAGTATGTGATTAAATGTTGAATGAGCTTATGGTAAGCTTATTAGTTTGTACAATTAAATGAGTAGAAAATGATATATGAGTTTATAATGTTGATAAAAGATAAGTACTTATATTGTTATAAATTTTATTTATAAACCTTTTGAGAATGGGTCGAAAACCCATGTATCTCACGAGACTATTTTGTCTCACGTACTACTTTGTTTTTGTGGCTATGTACTCAGGTTCAGGATTGATGGATTAGAAGGTCTCGTTAGAAGTGGCCTAGTGTTGATCAGTTCGGAAGCTCGTAGGTAGATCTCGTTTATCCTATGGTTATGATATTGTTTTGTAACACCGGTTTTAAACTCTGATAAACTTTTAATGGTTTTTTTTAAACCGTATTGGGATATTGGATCTTGTAATATTTTTATTTGAAAATATATTTTAAATGATGTTTTGAAAATTGAGGTGTTACAGTCATTTTAATTTATTTCCTTCTATTGCTAAAAGAAAATATCTGAAACCTCTTATTCAAAATAATATATTTTAAAATTATTTTGTTCTACAGTTGTATATGTATGATTTATGAAGAGTGAAGACCACTAAACGTGTGTATTTAAAAAATAGAATATTCCATATCCTCCTTGTGTGTCTCAATCGATCATAATTTTATTCAATTGATAACTTACACAGGCGTGACATCTACACCAATCACATCTATGGAAATAGTAAAATAGGAGAAATAATTTCATTTCGATCAACGATATAAAACCTCAATATCAAACTAAACATCAATTTAATATTTGAAAATTTTGATAATCTCAATATTCGAATCTTCAATCTTCATATAAAAAGTAATTAGCAACGGACTTTGATCAATTGAGTTATGAAAGTAATTGTTAGTTATTTGAATTCAATTATTTATATATACTTTATTATCTTTATTAATCTTTAAACTTGTAATTTTATTGAGCATTACTCACTGCCATCACCACTCACACTATCACTCACTACCATCATTGTTGCCTCTAACAATCACTATTGTCACCACCATCAACATTATCGTCACTGCAAAGTATTATTACATGATACCAACCCATAATTGCAACCTACTATCTCTACTAATATATAAAACATTAAAGTTTCACTTTTAAAAATTAAGAACTTCAAATTACCAACTCCGAACCTTAATATCTCACTTTCTATAACAATTTTTTTTATTTAAAGGCACATTTAATACCAAATATATTTCAACCCTCAAAATACTAAATACGTATTAAAACTAAATGGGATTATCCTCTATAAACACAACAATTTAAACATTTTATTATTATTATTATTATTATCATATAAACATCTCATATCTTAAACTATTCTGAACTGGAAAAATATACATATAATGCGTACATGACATTGATGAATATTTATAATATTCAAATTGGGACATTTGTATTTATATACTCTAATAAATTAATATATTTTGGGCGATTACAATTGTTTTTATTTAAAATGAAGTTGTTTTCTACCATGATAACATTTAGCCCTTTTGTGCTGCAACTCTCCTTGGATCCTAATTACACCACTGAAAACATACATATACTTAATTGCATAAATTAATAGCATATGAAATATATATTTCTAATTATGTAATTACAATAAATATGTCAAATATTAATCCGAGAATATAAATATTATGTCAAACTAATATCTAAAAGAGTTTAAAGTTATATTTTTTTGTACAAGTAAAAATGTTTTTCACTTGTAAATATATAGCAAATTAGCAATATAAAAAAAATAAATAAATGATTCAAAATTGTAAATGTCTACATACATTTCAGTGTTGAATTTTGAAACTTTAAGCTGTTTCTTTTATAAGACAAACAACTTCAATTTTCCTATAAAATATGAGTTAATATTCATTACTTATTTAAACAATCTAAAGGAACTTCGATAAGTTCGATAATAACATTAACTATTATCGCATCTTTTTTTTCCTGGTCTTGTTATAACATCAAATATAATACTTCCTCCATATCAAAATAAGTGAATCACTTTTAAATTTAAATTTTTTGAGGTAAAATAAGGTAATAAGATATTAGTAAAATTAAATTGGGTAACTAAAATAGATGACCCCAAATTTAGGAAGATGACAAAAGTAAATGGGACCCCACACCTTTAATGATTTTTAAAGAGAGATAAGTAAGATTAAAGAGGTAATTTTAAATATAAAAACTTACCAAATAAGGAAAGTGATTCATTTATTTTAATAGGGAGGAAGTAAAACTTAAAAGGGTAATAACTTGATGATGCCACAAGTTATCCAAATATCCACCAAAAAGGGGCTTTGAGCCTTTGACGGTATATTTATGTTATACTCAAGGAAAACTTGGTGAGATTTTGTTTCAATGATGTACCTAACGTTTGTCAAAACGTTAATCTACATAGACACACACATAAATAATAGATACTATTTCCTTGAGTTCGACATAAATTATAGATGAGAGATTGTATTATTTTCTACTATATCTTCCTACTTATCTTCATATTGATCATTTGATCAATAAAAATGTTCAAATTAATGCATGAGATTCAGAAAGTGAATCAACGAATTATGCATGTCAAATATTTTACGGATAAAAAGAGAAAGTATCAAAATTTAGTATGAAGCAATCAATTTTTCATTATAGATTTTATTTTCTCAGTAACGTTAATCTACCATCATCATTAACTAGTGTGACTCATACACATACAAATAGAAGATGACAAATACAAGATTGAATTAGGAGCGTTTGTTTTGCTTTATGGTTTATTTTCTTTGAGAGAAAAAAAAAGTAACTAAAAAGTTAAGTTGGTATAACAAAGTGTTGACCAGGATGGCCCGGCCGGCAAACAAAACAAACCCAACGGCAAATCGACAGTTCGATACATAGCTCAAAAGAGTTAAAAACGAGTACTTTCCTTACTTAGTTGACTAAACAAACAAGGCTATGAAAACCAACATATAATTAGATAAAACAGACAAATGAAAACTCGTATCAACATATCACCATAAGAAGCAATATTCTCAATAAATAGGTAATTTGTACACCAAGAAAATGATCGTGACTAATATATATGAACGCACTACAACTTAAACCAATGTTGTTGTAATTAGGGGTGTGCACGGTGTGGTTCGGTGCGGTTTTCGCCTCAAACATAACCCACAACCACAAATTAGGTTTTGAGAAGACCCAAACCAGCACGGTGCGTTTTCATGCGATTTTGCGGTTAAAGCAGTTTAGTTACGGCGATTAATAACTAATTTTTGTGTTTACGCCCAATAGTTAAATTTTCGACACAAAATTAATTTTTGTGAGCTTTTTTGGGCGATACTTCTGTTATTTTACTTTGATAAAGATATTATTTTTTGTCCCAAAAACGGCGCAGATATCGTAGACAAAGATTAATCAAGTGAAAACATATACTTCATCCGATTCTAATAAGTGATATATTTTTCTTTTTAGATGATTCAAAATAAGTGATATACTTTGAAAAATTACATTATTTGGCAAAATATAGTAGGACTCACACTCACTAACTATCTATTTTAACAAAGTAAAATGACTCATTTACCCTTACTTTTTACTTTTAAACATCATTAATCTCACTTTATTCAAAATGTGTGGGATCTATTTCTCAATAACCATCCAATTAATTTAATTTAACAATGAATATAATCTTTTGTTTCAAAAACTGTGAAACTCAAAGTATATCACTTATTTTGAATCAGAGTTTTGAATCGGAGGAAGTATATAGAATTCCTTTTGTCCTATAAACTAAGCATAACGGTATAGTAAACGTTTAAACAATGAGCTCTTGACGTGTGTGATGGCCTATTAGGGTTAAGGCCGTAAGTTATATGAAAGTACAACCCCAAATTAATAAAATGATATTAAAAGCCTAAAACTTAGAACGACGCGAGTTCTGTGGTTCAGTTTTGGATTTTTATTTTTATTTTTTTTTAACTTGGGTTCCGAAACGCTTTGCGAGCCGACTAATCACAGAATAACCACCCGTTTTACGGGTAGCCCGGAGTCGGCGCAGGTGAACCTTCGTGGCCACAAGGGGTACTTTTTTTTGCTCATAGCAGGAAGAACCTGATACCTTCTGAGAATTTCACCATTTTTGTAGACCAAGTTTAACCACTAGGCCACCACCCTCGTGATTAAGTTTTGGAATATTAACCACAACAAAACCTTTTTTTTTTGCGGTTATTCAAAAAATTAAAACCGAACCAACATTCTTTATATGTGGTTCAGTTATTTCGTTTCGTTTGTAACGATTATTGCCTCTGTTTTAGTGGTTTTAGACTCAGGCTAGTGATAGAATTAAAATGATTCGTTTGATGATATGCGTAGTATTAAGGGCATGTAAAAGAGCATGTAGTAATGCTATGTATTTAGATTTTGGGAGAAATTGAGCTAAAATTCAATTTGAGTTGATTATTAGTAGGTTAAATGAGTGTAACACATGTTTTGGATATATAATGTAATACAAGTAACTCGGAAAGAAAAAGAAAAAGTAAATATATCATGGCCAGGTTGTCGGCCTGCAGCTACGCATTATTTTTAGAATAAGCCCTAGCCTGCCAAAAACATATAATGGACTGAGGCCCAGTTAAACGATGGGAAAGACATAAATATGGGCTGGAGTTTGGGTCGGTAGTTCTGGATCGGGGATGACCCAACCAACGAGTCTATTAGATTTGACATAAATTTATCTTAATGTTAACACGTATATGTGGCTTATGTATGTGTGACTTTATCAATATCATCATAATCTCTCTACTTATTATAAAACTATTTTACTTACATTATTATTTCCATAATTTTATTCTAATTAGTCAATCAAGTCAAAGTCTATTATATATTAAATTACATTACTCTAAAAAAAATACTTTGAATTTATTTTTGGATGACATCACCAAAAATATATTTTATATATTTAACCATACCAATTTACAAACTTTCACAATCACTCAAAGGCCGTTTAGTTCAAGTTTTTGAATGCCTAGGATTTTAAATTCCACAATTTGTTTGGTTCATAAAATATTAAACGGATTTGACATTTCAAATACACTAGTTGAATTTCAGATCATTCCATATATGTAAGACCACTCCCAACTAACAGTGATACAAACTAATATTTCAGTTTTTGTCAAATAAACATTATGTTAGCAGACACTTTAACTGACATTCAACTAATATGCTCATGTCATCAATACACAATCTTTCCAATTTTTTAAGTCATACTATTATAAAATATACACACAAAATATATTATTAAAATATCTTCGGGCCCACACACACTCCTTCCCCACTCGTCACTTACACGCCAAAACTAACCTAAGACATGCAACTTATAAGCCATGTCATTGTTGAAAACTCGTCGGTTAAAAACCGAAGTCTCCATTGGGAGTAGTATAAGGATTTCAAAATCTCTCATTCCTAGGATCATGGTCATTCCAATTAACGTTTTGGCCTTGGGCAAAATTTTAATAATGGCCCCCGGAAGTAAATTGTTTTCTAAGTTAGTAAAAAAATTGCGCCAAATTAAAAGTATTGTCCCAATCCCCAAGTTAAATATCTCGATTGGACCATGTAGCCTGACTATTTTCATTATTACATTGGCTTACTTTAATTCAAATGAGTTTACACATAAGTATATATGGACTGATTTTTTAAAAGTAAACTCCTAAATTTCGCGGCCCCTAGGCGACCACCCTAGTTGCCCATGTGTGACAACCCTTGCAATCGGGTATTTGACCCGACGATTTTTATAGCTCATTTTGTCTTAGTACAATCATCTCATTTCGAATAGCATTCATTTTTGCATATAAGTCTAGGAGATGCCATACATTTGTGTTGTTAGTACACATCATTTATTGGGCATGTGTTAGTTGTCTGCATTTTGGTACAGTTAAATCTTACATTTAGCGAGTTGGTGACTCAGCGTAAACTCAAACCGAACCCAAAATTATAAAATAATTTAGCTCAACTGAAGAAACTTGTATGAAAATTTGTATACAAAACATCATACTCGATTTAATATACAATTTAACAACGATTAAATCCTTGGTACGTTGTGAAAATAGTGAAAGTAACTAAATATAATTATGAAGAAACATATTCATGTCGGTAAATGACCGCTGTCAAAAACCAAGTAAAACCTCAGTAAAAATATTTCACCGTATTAGTACAGTACCAACTAATAAAATAAATTATAACAAATGATCTTATCTCCTACTCGAATAAATTATAACAAATGCAGGTGCATGTCTACCTATAAATTTACTTGTTCCTAATAAAATGATGGTAAATCCCAAGATAAGCGTTATTTTTATAAAATGGTCAAACACCCACGATGACTTGTAAAATCCTAACTATCCGATAATCACTGAATAAAATATCAACAAACACCCATCACCATCGTTCTTTTATAACTACCCGCGTGAATCCTCATTTCCTCAAAAGTATCTCCATCTCTCTCGTTACTTTCATCACGAATAAAAACCTTTCTCCTATTCTATCTTAGGCGAAGCAATGTAAATTAAACGAGCAAGAAACCCCCGGCGATATCTCTCACTCACCTTTTTCATCTCTCTCGTTCATTCTCCTACGCCACCAGAAGCATAAGTGAAGCAGACGGAATATTTCCGGCGAAGGTATCTAGCTACTTGAAATCATACAAATATGTGTTAATTTGTCAACTCGTTTTCTCATCGGTGGCTCAGTTCTATCTCGTCACCGCCAACCAGTCACTCCGGCGATCAGAAACATCTCCGGCGACAAGCTCAAAACCCGGCAATCATCGCTCGGATCTCTATCTCTCCGAAGGTATACTCTCTTAAGTTGTTTTCGTTTTCATGTTGTCTTGATCACGTAATGCTAACGATGATTTCTGTTAATCGTGTTTCCCGTTTTCCATGTTGTATGACTCCCGACGGAATACACACGCTAATGTGTGTGTTCTTTCCGGTAATTCATTGTAAAAATCATGTAGTAAGATTATTCTTTTTTTGAATACTAAAAACCCATTTTTCCGGCAAAGATAACAGTCGCCGGCAAGCCAGCAACTGCCGGTGTTCTCCTTTGTTTTCCGTCAATTATTTCCCAGCCAAGTATTGGGCCATCATTAAACACAATCCATTTTTATTTTGAATAACGTTTTGTATTAACTTAGTCCACAAAAGTTTATTAGCCGAATACACTAAGCCACAATCTATTTTAAGCCATTAGTGTTTTATTATAAATAACTTAAATGGTATTCAATTGAATGGCGTATTTGTGAGTTAAATAAAAACGTAATAAATTTTCTATGTTAAACTATATAACCGATTAATAAGTGATAAATTAAATTTAAGGTTTTTGATTACTTACGATCACACATATGTCATATATTTTCAACCAAAATTTATTTATTGTTTTATAAGAAAGTATATGTTAAAACACAACGTACTTAAAAACACATAACAACCCAATCAAGTCATCAACGTATCGCTGGGAATCATTTTGCACCATTTAGCATAGACGAGTCATTTAGACCGTCCCTCATTTATATACTTCTATGCATATAGGGCACTAGAAGTCATTTGTTTGGAAAGATCATCTCATTATTTGAGTCTTTTGGAAGCATTCAGGTGAGTCCACAGCCCCACTTTTTACCGCATTTTATTTAATGCTTTTACAACTTTGGGGTGAAAAACATATTAACTGTTTTATACATTTTTGCAATATTCATAAACTGTTTATTTTACTTATGATGATACATATCTCAAAACATGACAATCAATCCTTATGCTCGGACTAAGTTTAGGTGTAGTGCATAGCAACATCATTAGATGCTTACACACATAATCATTAGCTAGTTGCGACTAGGCCCTGGATATGCAGATAGTACTATCGGTTGATACTCCCCCTCCCACAGTGTGATCAATCAGGGAGTGTATATCTTAGATACAGTAACATCATATAGAGTTGGTAGTTTTGGTTATGGACTTAGGGTCGGCATTACCATGCATACCAGTCATGCTTTTCTACATACTTATTGGGTTACACATTTTAACGTTTAACATATTATTGCCCGTGGTGGCACATCATTTTCAAACGTTATATTACATACAACTTATTATATCATCATACAATTTATGCCATGGTTGGCACATTGAAACTTTGGTTTTCAAACTATTCACAAAGTTAAGTTATTATACATTTTATGCCTTGTCGGCACACAAAAACATTGGTTTTCAAAACTCATATTAAACCTGTGGATTCACTCAACAATTTTGTTGATCATTTTTCATATGTATTTCAGGTAATTAATTGAAGCATGAGACTTAGTAGCATTGGATCATGAGCATGCATATTGTCAAGATGCCACGAATGTCTTTTCATTTCCAAATATTAATTTTTATTTTAGTCGTTTTCAATTACAATTAAATTTTTAACATTACTTATTTCAAGCACTTTGAATAATATATTTATCAAGATTTTTGAACATTTATTGTTTGCGATAATCATATGCTATGTTACTCAAAATGTCCACGCCCGTTCTTCCGCAAACCATTTTTGGCGGGGTGTGACACCATGCCGATACCGGGCCTGCCTAAGATTTGATTGTATTTGAAAATCTATCAATTTGCTAACCAAACACGCGAGTACATGGAATGTCTTGTAATATGTTATTAAACTTTACTTCAAAAAGCTTGTTCATCCCAGCAATTCATTTTAAAACTTATTTAGTTATATATTTACACTATATTTTTTAATGATTTTATTAGTGACATGATTATCTTTAAATACATAAAAATATTACTTTATGGAGGGATAATTCAAAATTTTAGAAATTGGTGATAAATTGATGTAAAAATTTATAATAATTAACTATTGTTATCATTTTCCTATTTTTAAAAGTTGCTAATAATTAAGTCTCATAATTTTTTTCTAGACCTGTGTTTATTTTCCAAAGTTAAAATTTATGTAATACACTTTTATCATAAAAGATTAAAACTTTTTGAATTGCCGACTCTCAGTTTATTTCCACTTGTTAACATTCATATTATTGGTATACCGAAACTTGAATAATTTTTAAATTTTGCACAACATAAATTATAAATTATTAAAAAAAAATGTTATACTTTTTACATCATTTTAATTATCAGACAATGCGTAAGTAGACGCTCGCCATCTCCGTCCCCATTTCATTCGCCTGTTGAGGACACGTTCCTCCCCTTACACGAATCATAGCTCGACGCGTTGCGAATGGTGTTTGGTCGCCTAGGCGACATTTCCAGTTGCGAAATTTTCAAAGGGAATGGTTGAATTCAAAGTAAAAAGGGTTTGATCGCATGCTACGTGAGTTTTATCGGGGTTTGTCAAGAATATGATCGAAAGAGAAGAAACTGATGTGACGCTAATATGACAGAGGTGACCAAACCTACATAGTCTTGTAAACTTTTCCTTGTGTTACACTCATATCAGTATAGGTGGTGATAAATGCACCACAACTTTTAATGGATACACCATAAACTCTATTGTGTAGACATCAAAAACTATGATACAAAAATGAATTCTCTATCAATATTCGTTCGATCATCAACAGTGTATCTCTAAATCACTGTTTTGACCTTAATTTAGTTCCCCCGAATAAATGTTTTCATTAGGTAACTAATAATTAGTAATTACTAATTGTCCATAAGCATATACGCGTGGTGGTCGACAGAAATGACAATATTAGCTGGTCCGCAGTGTACTATATCTATCCACATTCAATCAATGTTTAAGATTAGCTTGTGATTGAATGTATCACCAAATTGTTATTTATATTTCACACCACCGTCATCACAATTTATCAACATATATATCTTTCTTTAAAAAAAAGAGAGATAAAGACGGTTACGTGTATAAACAAATGACTAGGATGACTAGGATCTAGACCGAGACTTATCCATTTCCAAACCCATCCAGTTGTATCTTACGACTTACATTATTAATCATTATCCAGTAAATAAATATCATGGCCACCTTGACCTTTAGTGTATATGTGTAACCCCTATATAAGCTTCAAATATATACAAACATTTACAACCATCATTATTTGTTTTAAACATCACCTCCCAAAATCGTCACCCAATTTCAAGAATCATGGAAACAAATGGATCATTGTCAACAATCATCGAGCATAAGGCGTATGCTCGAATCGGGCTCATCGGTAATCCTAGTGATGTATACTATGGCCGTACGATTTCTTTAAACATCGATAATTTTTGGGCTTGTGTTCGTTTGGAACCTTCTTCGGAACTCATAATCAACCCTCATCCTACTCACGATCTCGTTGAATTCACTTCACTTTCTCACTTGGTACTCCTTGTTCCGTTTTTATTTTTTAATCTATTTACTATTTGTTGATAGACGTTTGTTTTGTTTAGTTCACTTGTGTGTTGGTGATTTTAGTGTTATCTGTTATTTTATATGATTGTGATTTCCTTTAAGACCGAGGATTTTCTGGTTAAACTCAAATTCAGATTAGATGAGTGTAGAGTGCACACTCATTAGAGCTAACCTAAAATTGCTTATAAAATATAACAGGGGTCAAGTGGGTTGCGCCTTCTTACAGTTGCCCCTAGTTGGGTCCAGCTTAAACACAGGGTATCTTTAATGTATCCGTTGCATTGCTAGTTTTCCCCGCAAAAAACAAATTACCCGTTTTTCCCGCCAAAATAAAGAGTTGTGTGTGATGATACACATGTTCGTTATTAACCGAATTTAAGTGCTATCAACCGAATCTTGTTTAAGAATAGATTTTGGTCTCATTTGAATGCACGATATTCCCTAGAAAACGCTCTCTAAGATACCCGCATAAACGGTAAGGTCGAAATTCTATACTGAGAGAGTAGCTTACACAATTCAGATATTAAACCCAAGATTGATAATCCTCAATTTTTAACAATAGGCTGTAAGTTTGTGGGGTTACATCTTAAAATCAGTTAGTTGTAAGAGAAATAGTCCATAACCCTTATAAACACATTGCAGATTCATTGTTTGTCCAATGTGGGACATTACTCAATACGCCCCTCATGTATGGCGTCCTTTTTTTCGCACGTTGATATTTATGGGCGACGTTGTGCCGGTGTGACCTTTGCCAACCACATGTGAACCATGCTTTAATAATATGTAAATTTATGGAGTTCCATTTTAAAATTGATTGGTTGTAAAGGGAGTCGCTACCTTAGGATACTTATAAACACATTACAGATTCATTGTTTGTAGGCTAACAGTTACTTTGTTATACGCTTTTAATACTATTATTGTTTTATAATCTTATATTATTATCTTGTAGGTGGATCGATTGGGTAATGAAGGTTATTATGGAGGTGTACGGTTGCTTATGGCAATTTGTAAAGTTTTCACAAAGTATTGCAAAGAACAGGGGATTCATCTTCATAACAAAAACTTTACTCTTTCATATGATACCAATATCCCTCGTCAGGTAATTCCATTTCCATTATTTATTTATATTTGTGTTTTTATTTTGTAAAAGATATCTTAGCATTTTGAAACTAGGAAAAATTCTTTTATTATTAAAAGATACAGCAATTTAATAATTATTTTTTGTACGCCTCAGTATCATCATAAAATGATCCATGCGATGATATAATTATCATTGTGTCATTTTCAAATACTTAAATTACCCAACTTTGGACGTTAATTTGTATAATTACCAAGTATATGATCACTATGCAAAGTACGTTGTTATTGTATGAAGTTTATGTGAATAAATAAATAACCAAAATATTGGTTTCATGTACCTCAGACAGGGCTATCGGGTTCGAGTGCCATTGTTTGTGCTGCTTTTAGCTGTCTTCTTGACTTCTATAATGTTAGAGACAAAATAGACGTGAAAATAAGACCTCAACTTATACTCAATGCTGAAATGGAACTCGGAATTGTTGCTGGTCTCCAAGACAGAGTAGCACAAGTTTACGGGGGTCTTGTATACATGGTGAGCCACATGAATGATTTTTGTATTTAATTTATTGATTAACATAATTAAGTGCATTTAATTAAGTATCTTGTATTTGCAGGATTTCAACAAGGAGACTATGATTAAATATGGTCATGGCAATTACACACCCTTGGATACAAGTCTTCTCCCACCTCTTCATCTCATCTATGCCGAAAACCCAAGTGATTCCGGGAAGGTTAGAAAAATACAAATGTTTTATGATATAAATGAGACTATCTATATACTTTTGGAGGCATATCAAATTAATTCTATTATATAAATGACATTAATGAAAAAAGTTAAATACTTGATTACAGGTACATAGTGCAGTTCGACAAAGATGGTTAGATGGAGACAAGTTTATAGTATCATCGATGGAGCAAGTGGCTAACTTGGCTCTTGAAGGAAAAACGGCATTACTTGAAAAGGACTACTCTAAACTTGCAACACTTATGAATCAAAACTTTGATCTACGAAGGTAAGATGTTGTTTATTTGCAGCTTAATGGAACCATTCAACGTTGAATGATGAATCAGTGCGATTATTTAGCGCCTTTTAGTGAGACTATGATGAATGAGTCAACACTGAATCATTCTACATTATTAATTAAATATGAATTCTGTTATATCTATGATTTTATTTTTGAAATCTAAGAATGGGGTTGTTGTTTTAGGCGGATGTTTGGCGATGCGGCTCTTGGTGCTCTAAACATAGAGATGGTGGAGGTGGCTAGAAGCGTGGGTGCAGCATCAAAATTCACGGGTAGTGGCGGGGCGGTGGTTGCGTTTTGTCCCGATGGACCATCGCAAGTTGAACGTCTAAAAGACGCTTGTAAGAAAGCGTGCTTCACTGTCGTATCGGTTAAAGTTGTTCCTTCTCTTCTAAGTGAAATTGATATTAGACCTTCGGTGATCAAGAACTGTGTAGGCACAAATGCCCCCAAGAGCCCGAAAACAAATGTCTTTTCTTTACCTTGCCCTGTTGAATCCGTAGGATAAAATTTTAAAATCGCATTAATTTTTATTTCGTATGTATCATATCATGTTCAATGTGATATTCTGTTGTTCGGCTCATTGAAATTGTTCGGGGTCTACTTTTATTGTTTGCTAGCTTCTTTTTTTTATTTTATCGCTCGTCTAAGTAAAATGACCAGACTACCCTAATCTTGTTCACCCTGTTTATCTCTCCTTTGAATTGTAACTTCTATAACATGAATTCATATACTTGATATATGACTCGTATTTCAGAAATTTTTAATCAAAATCACTACTGTTGTTATAATCAACATTAATCAAATTCAAAGCCAAAACCCAAAAATTTAACCCTGATATTGAAGTGATGTTACTTATTACTAACAGAGTAATGACAAACACTAACATCCTAAAAACATAAGAAACAGTGTTGTTTAGTAACTTTATTCAAACCAAGTTATTATTTAATGATTTTCAATTTTCATAATTTCAAATTGAACTCTGTCTCAAAACGGAGAAAGTCGAAAAGAAAAATCACTGACCTGACTGTGTTGTACTGTATTTGCTGCATGTGAGAACAGGTACATCATTTATTTTTGTTGTACTTACATTTATGAGTTTTTTTTAAATCGGAAGTAGTGGTTCGAGTCATGTAGTGATATTCAAGCGGTTAGTATGTTTTCTTTAATATATCTCCATATTTTAGAATAAACCCACCACCCTTTTTATCTTTAAAGAATGCGTCTAACACATCTTGAAATCAAAATCTCTTTGAAGGAAAAGTGAAAAACCCCAAGACTATCAAATGATAGCCGAATTAGTTGCATTTATGAGTTTGTTATACTTGGTATTCAATTTACTATCCGTATAATATTATTAAATGTAATTTAAATGTATACTTAAGGAATTAGAAAAACTATTACTAACTTAAAAAGGAAAAAAGTACAATGGGAAAAAGGCACAAATTTACTTGTTTAGGCAAAAAGGACAGAAAATTAAAGATTATCAAGGAAACTTTAAATGCTTTCATAACTGGAAAAAGAGAAAGAAAAACAGTATTCTCTCCGTTTTATTATTCATGTTTTTTTATTTGTCCTAAAGTTATTATTAACTTGAAATTTTCACCAATTAAAAAAAGTTAAATGGTAAAGATAAAATTTTATTGGTTACACAGTGTAATAAATGTACTTTTTTTAAAATGTGTGATTTTTACAGTAATCTTAAGACGAAGGGAGTATTTTTTTTTATTTTCAAGCCAGAGAAAGGAAAATATTTTGAAAGATTACCACTGTGTGATAAACACTACACTGATAATTATGTTTATTTTCTTTCTCAACTACATCTCCGAGGAATTAGATTTAACAGCCCGTTCAAATAAAAAGATAAACACAAAAGTAAGACGGTTCCATAGCCTTAAAAACCTAATTACAAAGTTTCAAAAAGAAAATATACGAACAAGCTAATTTTATTCGTTTCTAAAACTAAATGTTTGAAACGTGAAGGACGAATTAGCAATCAAGTCCTTTTTCTTCGTTGTTTTGGTATTTAGCTCAAAATGTCCTCCCTTACGTCACTATATGTTTTGCTCATTGGAGCCTTGTTGGGGCGGTACATGTGATGAACTGCTGATTTACGTCTCAAAATCAACCATCCGTGACTGATTTCTACTCTCCAACCCAAAATCAACACCCGATTTTTCCGACAATGGAAGCCAACGGATCACCGCCGGAAAGAAACGGATCATCGCCGGCGATAATTGAGCACAAAGCCTACGCTCGTATCGGACTTATCGGTAACCCCAGCGACGTTTACTACGGCCGTACAATCTCTGTAAATATCGAAAATTTTTGGGCTTGTGTTCGTCTAGAACGTTCTTCAGATCTCATTATCGTTCCTCATCCTACTCATGATCTCGTTAAATTCACTTCACTCTCTCATCTGGTACTCGTTTTTGAATTCGTGTTAATTAATTGATTGATTGATTACGAATTATACTTTATAATTGTTAATTTATGTTCTAATGTTTTACGATTCGGTTCACTCTGCCGTATGCATCCTTTCTGCATGCAGTGATTGAGACCTTATATTTTAACTTTTTGCTGGTTTATACATATATATTTTGAGTATCTATATTTTTTAGGTTTTAATATTAATTTGTACATTCTTAATCCTCGTACTCATGTGCCCTAGTTCTACCAAAAAAAAATTAATTAATTATTAATTAATATTTTAATAATTTTGTTATTATTAATATATTGTGTTGCAGGAGAACCGGTTGGAAAATGAAGGTTATTATGGAGGTGTGCGGCTGCTAATGGCAACTTGTAAAGTTTTTATAACATACTGCAAAGAACAGGGGATTCATCTTCATAACAAAAACTTTTCTCTTTCATATGATACAAATATTCCTCGTCAGGTAATCGGTTTTAGGGATCTAAAATATGAAACTGGAAGATCCAAATCCAACTAAATTACAATTAGGTTGGATCGGTTAATAATGGTAGATGTAAAATTAATAAGTAAACATAAAATTTTGTGTTTTCATTTTTGTAATTTATCTCGGCCTTTTGCACAAACTTGCAGTTGGAGTATAATTTCGATTTAAAAACAGAAAAAACGGATATTTATTTATTTATATGTTTCAGACAGGGCTATCGGGTTCGAGTGCAATTGCATGTGCTGCTTTTAGCTGTCTTCTTGACTTCTACAATGTTAGAGATAAAATCGGTGTGAAAACGCGACCTCAACTTATTCTGAATGCTGAAAAGGAACTCGGTATTGTTGCGGGTCTCCAAGACAGAGTAGCACAAGTTTATGGGGGTCTTGTATACATGGTGAGCAACATGAAATGATTCAATAATTAACATAAGTTTATTATTATGAATTTTCTTTTATTTTCAGGATTTCAACAAGGAGACTATGAGTAAATATGGTCATGGCGATTACTCACCGTTGGATACAAGTTTTCTCCCGCCTCTTTTTCTCATTTATGCGGAAAACCCGAGTGATTCTGGGAAGGTTGGCAACATACATATGATTATTATACTTTATTAAGTGTGGGATTAAGTATAATTATTGTAATTAAACATTTAAACATCGTAGGTACATAGTACGGTACAACAAAGATGGTTAGATGGAGACGAGTTCATAATATCATCTATGAAGGAAGTCTCCAACTTAGCTCTCGAAGGAAAAATGACATTACTTGAGAAAGACTACGCTAAACTTGCAACACTTATGAATCGAAACTTTGATCTACGAAGGTAAAAACAATATTATTATTATTTTTTGAAAAAACGATTTACATATTTAAAATGGGATCTAAGAATATGGTTGTTTTAGGCGGATGTTTGGTGATGCGGCCATTGGTGCTCTAAATATAGAGATGGTGGAGGTGGCTAGAAGAGTAGGGGCGGCGGCTAAATTTACGGGCAGTGGTGGGGCGGTGGTTGCGTTTTGCCCGGATGGACCATCACAAGTTGAACTTCTAAAAGATGCTTGTAAGAACAACGGTTTCTACATTTTACCCGTGAAAGTCGTACCCTCCCTTCTCAATGAAATCGATGTTAGAACTCTATCATCAAAAACCGCATAGGCACTACCCCTCCTAGAATTTCTATTTAGTTTGTTAAAACGTCATTAGCTAATATATAATTGTTAGGCATGGATTGTTGTGTTTCTTGTTTGAGATTATGATCGACTAGGTTTGTTTGTCACGAAATTAACTAATCCTCCTACATGCCCTTTATGTCATTTTATATTTCACAGCTCCAACTTCTTTGTTAAACATATTTATACAAATAAAAGCTCAAACTTACAGCTTTAACTTTAACATAACATGCTGCTCAAGAATCTGCACATTCTAACAAATTAAACACTTGTACAACATCTTACTGTATCTCGTTGCATCAATTGTGGTTAGTATCTTCAAACGTTCACTCTTGGTCACCAACAATATAACAACGTATTCTTGATTAGCCCCTTCAAAAATCAAGATTTCCAACTTGTGTTACTTTCATGATTCTTCACATAATGATGTGATAAGCTTTCTTGGTGATGATTCCCAAATTGGTAAATAAACAAATGGTTGCTTCAATAGTTGCTCTTCAGCACTGCAAAGGGCTTCAGCAACATCACATAATGTTGAAATCTCATTTATAAAGGCTTCTTGCGCTTCAACCTAGATCAAATTAACCCCCAAATTAAGACGTTATATGCATTTCCTGACCAGTAAAACTCCCACTTTCGTGTAAAATTAGCATCAATTTTGGCATGAGCTTTTTTTAGGGCTAGAAACAAAAATGCAGAAAATATTGAAATTGGGCGGCAATACCTGAATCAGGAGGGTTTCAACTAGTTCTCGATAAGGTAAATCCGACGAATGCTCCGGAGGCAGGGCGGCAGGAAGATCCAATAACACCGTGGGTGGTTGTGGTGTATGAATTTGGGGACGGTGTTGCAATGCCTTCAAGGAGTTCGACAAAAGTTCCCAGTGGTCAATTTCCTGCTGGTACCTTGCTTTGAGTTTTATAAGTATCGTCTTCTTTCTTTCCTTGCGATTTCTTTCTTCAGAAGCAGGATCCGGCGGCATTGTGGCGGAGGTGGTGTTGGGATCGGTGTGCAGTCGTTGACGCTTGTAAATGAAGCCGTCTTCGTTGATGATCTCCCATTCTTCCTCGTGTATTTCCATGGAGTTTTCTGGCAAACCCCAGAGAAATTGAAAATGGTGGAACGAATTTTGAAAAAGTGGAGCGTATGGCGACTATTGCAAACTACACACAAGATAGCGTTTGCTTGCGGCTGTTTATTAAATAAAGTCTAATTTGAAAAAAAAAAAAAAACATAAAATAAAATAAAGGATTATGGAGAACCGGGCGGGTATTCCTTCGATTTGTTTTTAAAACTAGGAAAATGATAATGACGGTCTTAAGGACTGTTAATAAGAAGGTAAAAATAAAGTAAAAATTACCCCAAAAATTTTAAGAACATTACTCTATCCATGAATGTACAAGCTTTTTATGCACGTTAGAGATAGCTCTAAGGACTATCATTAATAAAACCCTTAAAACTATACACTTGTATAAAAGTTGAAAAATTGTTGGAAATAACCCTCGTATCCTTTATTTGTTTTGGAAAGCTATACCCTTATTTGATCTTTGGAAATTTTACTTGTCGACTAAAAATTTAAGTTGAATTATTGGAAATAACCCATATGATAGTGTGTCATGGGAGATGATTTGGGAGACCCATAGGGATTAAGAGTATCAAGAGATACATAAGAGCACAAGTGGTGGTGGTGTTATAACTTAGTTATAGCTTTTTTTGGGCTATAACATGGCTATAACTAACACCCACAATTGTGGCTCATTGGTGTTATTGCTATAACTATGTTATAGGGGCCCCACTTGTATTTTAATTTTTTTTAAACACATAAAAATACATAAAAATAATACATAAAATAAAACATACATTAAAATATAAATTAAAATGACGAAAACAAATACATAAAAAAATAAAACATACATAAAAAAATACATAAAAAAATAAAATAAAATCATGCGTCTTGAGCGTCACGTTCCAATTTTAGTTGCCAAAGATGTTCGACTATATCACGGCGAAGGTCGTTGTGTACAACTTTATCCCTTAATTCTTTGTATTTCTTGCGGTGAACGTCACATCTCTCGACCCAGGTGCGTTGCAAATTCTGTTGTGGACTGACATACAATTCGTTAAATTCGCTTATTGCAAATTCTTGATCTTTTAATATCATGTTATGCAATAATATGCAGCAGTACATGATTCTTCGAATTTTGTTGACCGAATAAGCTCGTGCCGGATGTTGAATAATACCCCAACGACCTTGAAGGACCCCAAAAGCTCGTTCAACATCCTTTCGTGCACTTTCTTGAGCCTTTTTAAAATTCAAATCTTTTGGGTTTCTAGCAACCGCGTAAGTTTTAACGAAGGTGGACCAAGTTGGATAAATCCCATCCGCTAGGTAATAACCTTTGGCGTATGTTTTCCCGTTCACCGTAAACGGAACCTCGGGAGCGACTCCGTCTATGAGGTCGTCAAATAAATTTGAATGACTAAGAACATTTAAATCGTTATTTGAACCCGCTACCCCAAAAAACGCATGTCAAATCCACAAATCTTGAGACGCAACGGCTTCTAGCATAAGTGTCGGGTACTTATGATCACCTCTCTTGTATTGCCATTTCAATGCAGTCGGACATTTTATCCATTCCCAATGCATACAATCTATGCTACCGAGCATACCCGGGAACCCATGATAACTTTCGTGTTTTGCATATAAAGTGTTGATATCTTCAAGAGTGAGTTTTCTTAAAAACTCTTCCGAGAATAAATCCCATATACATTTTGTAAAATTATCCAAACATTCACGACTACAACGTTCGCCAATTTGTAGGTATTCGTCAAAAGCATCCGGGGTTGACCCGTATGCTAGTTGACGTATGGCATACGTGCATTTCATTATAGGACTAATGCTCATCAAACCTCTACAGTCGGGTCGTTGTTTAAAAAACATAAAATGCGCAGGAATAGGTTCTATGTTATAATTGGTAATACCTTCAACTATAGAAAGAAATAGGGCGGAGCTCATACGGTAGCGGCGTCTAAAAAATCGTTCGGGGTATTTCGGGCCAGGGCCAAAATAATCTTCCATTAGACGTTGTTCAACACCAACTCGATCTCGCTTGATATATTTTCTAACTCTGGGTTCGTCATCGGCACACAAGGTTTGATAGTAGTTATTCCAATCGTTTAACCTTGTCAATTTTTGAAGTTTTTCCTCACCCGATGTTGAACTCGAATCAGAAGAATCACTATATGTTGAAGAACTCATTTTGAAAGTGAAAATATGAAAAAATGTGTGAGTTGTTTGGGATAAATGGTTGTGTATTTATAAAAGGAAAAAAAATTATTTAAAAAAAAAGTTTTTTTTTTTTTAAAAAGGTAGCCGTTACAACGGCTATATAGCCGTTGGAATTCAAACATCAAACAAAGCAGCCCCTTTAACCATCGTTATTGCCTCGGTGGTGATCGGATAACGGGCCGATGGCGCCACCCACGGTGTGGGTTTGGCGCCGTTATCGGCGAATAACATGCCCAATAACGCACCGTACCCGGTGCTCTAAGAGCAATCATTGGTATTTACAACGGGGCGATGACTTGTGTCAGACGCTATTTCAAATAGTTGTAGTCATACATCAGGGGTCGTTCGTTGACTTCTTTTGCTGTTCAAAAAATACATCAGGATCATCCTTTAGCTCATATCTTTTTTCCCCCATCAATTTCTTAACTTGCCAGTGAAAAATATTCGGGTCTTTGATTGTAGATGTTCCATATTTACTTTTTATATTTCACAAAACCCTAATTAGCTAACAAATTGAAGACCAGATCTTATCAAGAAATACCTCAAACAGTGTTGTTGACCAGCATATGAAGCAACACCGGGCTCGAGATAAGGTGAGCAGTCTGGAGGATCATTGTTGATTAATGAGACAAAGCCGGATGGAAAAAAAAAAGTTTTTTATTTTTTAGTAAAATCGTAATCGGATACATAGCTAGTGTGCACCCAACATAGATACTCATGATGATTTGTGGCATAAGATTAATTCTTAATATTAATTTTAATACGATTGATTTAAGTTTAAATACAAGTATATTTCTAACGGATTGTAGAATTAATGTGATGTATTCCGTTGGCCTTGAGATATGCTCGTTCTGCTAATGTCATCCGTATTTGAAATGTTGTCCACTCTTTATTACATCTCTCCCTTACCCCTTCCCATGCTGCCTTCCCATTCTCAGCCTTGCCCTAAACAAATTTTGAAAAATGTCAAATATCTTATTATATGGAATTCCAGAAAAAGACAAAAGACTCACCTGGTTTCCGAGTGTAGGAACGGTTTGATGAACGACCCATTGAGCATCTACAACTCCTATTTTCTCATGAGCAGGCTGTTTAAAAAGAAATTTTTAATGTTTTGATTAATTTATTGTCGTTAGAAAAAAGGGAATATAGTGTGACATTACCTCTACACATCTTCTAAGAGCAAAATCAAGACCCCACCCATGAACCAAATCATTCTGCAGATGATGATGTGGCGATTAATAATACCAGCAAAAAGATGGAAATAAGAAAAAATATAAATAAAATAGATATACAAGTACTTGTTACAAGTTGTATTTAAGCATAAAAGACAAAAACCTGGATCATATGCCAAACACAACGCCAAGCATTGCGGGAGAAAACAGGAGCCATTATTTCAACAAATCTGCATGTCATTCCATAACAACGTTTAATCCTTTATTAGGTACCAAACCATAAAGCTAAAAATATGTATTTGTTGAGATGTAATTAAACATACGCTGCACATGGTGGCAAATGTGGATCACTGCACCAACCATCTCTTTCCTCAGCTTCTCTGAAATGTAAACAACACATAAAATTATAATTACTTTCAATTATTTTTTAATTAGTTTTGTTGCTTACTTGTGCACTTCACTATTATTTTGCTTTCTTGTCATTTGCCATGTTAATCCACTATTTGCTGATAAACCGGGCTGGGAAATTTCTAAACCGTGCTTTTTCACCAAGCTTATGTACCTAAGTATCATACAGACTAAATTACACAAGAACTTTAAAATAATAAAAAATAAATAAATAAATTTACTTTTCGGCATCAAAGTCCTCCAATCCAAGATCTTCATCCCAGATGAATATATAGTCATAGGGTGCCACTATATCTGGATGCAGAAACCGTTTCGCGTACCACCTAAAATCAATTTCACATCAGAAAACACTTAATTCATCAAACGGCTTGAGTTTATAAACCTAATTTCAATTGTATAGAGGTGGGAAAACAGGAGGGTAAGGTGGTTGAGTTGACCTGAAACACTTTTTAATATATATGATTACCAGATCTTAATAATAATCTAATTTTGTTAATAAAATAAGCTAGGAGGCCTTATGCGTTAAAAAAAACACTTTTGGGTCCGTTTGATCCGTCCCTTATTAAGATAGTTATATTATACTTTACCCGTTTGACCCATTAAAGATAAACCACAACCCAAATCAAACTCATTTGTAAATAAATAGGTCGAAAATATTACCATTTAGTTTGTTTGAGAACACTGACATGTATAGCCCTCTTTGACCATTCAAATTCATTCCATTCGCTTGTCCGACCATCATAATGAAACAGCAGAATCGAAAAGTTTTCTGAAAACTGATCAATAATGCTACAATTAGATACATACATAGATATATACAAAAACTACATCATTGACCATTTGACCATCACCCAACCTTTTTTACTGCTCTATCAATGTTGTCCTTCTGTTCATAGCCAACTGTAAATGCTACAAGGTACCTTGGCTTGATAATCAAGTCCTGCAAGTTTCACCATATTAAATAAATTACCTTAGTATATACGTATTTAATAACTTAAAACTTACACATAATTAATATAATATAGATATAGAAGAAAATACCTCACTGGGCCTACCGTACAATCTGCGAAGGTAAAAATCAGATTCGGGTGTAACAACACCTGGTGGTAGTCTTTCAGCACCTCGAGGGTTTGTTGGGACCCATATCTGGAAAAATATAAGTATAACAACGAAGTATTTAGAATTTATAAATCATAAAACTTATAACAAAATGGAATTAAAAAATATACTTTTGCATCCTCAGGTTCATGTAATGATATCCCCTTATTACGCCTTAAGGAAGACCACACATTCAAAAAAGCTTGTGATGAAAGACCTGAATATTTGTCCTCTATGTAACCAAGATCAATCGATGGAAGTAAAGTAGATGGAAGATTCATCTGAAAAAATAAAAATAAAATCATTTTTAAAGTTAATAAACATATAGTATAATAATAAAAATGTTGAAACATACTGTGGTTAATGACATTGTTGGGAATGATACTCCTAGAAAGAATCCAAATACAACACTAATAAATGTTGTTACTATTAGTCTCATTGTCTCATTTGCTCTTCTTGGACTGCACCAATATATGAATTTTAGGTTATGAATTGTTTAGATATAAAAACATCAATAGAAATAAGAACTCGAGTTGAGTTTAGAACCTGCGGGTATTTGTGCCCATATTTATTCTGAAATGAAATATAAAACTGGATGCCTCCGTTTTTTGTTAATTAATTTATCTATATTAGTCAACTTGAAAGTTGACTCCCTTGCTACACAAGAAGTGTATTATCTCAGATGTCCCAATTCTGAGATTCAGAAAACAAATATGTACAATATGTCAATATAAAAAAAATAGAAATTCATATTCATAACAATAATAACTTAATAAGCTCTAAACACTGGAAACTAATCATCCCAATATCTGTAATTACTACTGTAAGCTTACGTCCAAACACCTCCGTAATAAAAGGTTTTGATGTTTAAACCTGAATCTGTAAATTATTATTTATTTCAAATTAATAGGTTGAGTTTGTGATGTTATACACAGTCATCGAATATACGGACCTACATATCTGCTCGTGTAATTGAATGAAATCTACCTGCATTGTTGAATTCCTCTTTTTAATACCAACCGACAATCATATTTACAGAATTAGAAAATCTTACACGAAATTCACAAACAATCGAGAGGAAACCAAAATCAACTGAGCCTAGATCGCAGTAAAAAATAAACAAAAAATCAACAAAAATTAAGCAATACAATTAAAGTTTAATTAACTCAGCTGACCTGAAGCAGGAAAAACCCTAGATTTGAGAGCTCCTGTTTGTACTTGATCATACACTAGTGACAGCTTCAAATCGCGTGCTTTAGTGAGTTCGATTGAGGAGATTGAAGCGATTAAAATTGGGGATTACCGTAGATACTTGATTGATTTATGATTTATTAAAGCAGATTGTAAAGCTTACATGAAGAATATTTTTATTAGACAAAATTCTCTTGACAATTTTTGCTGTTTATTTATTCGAGAGCGTGGAGAAATGTTGGGCGAGAGACAGTGTGGTGCTCCACTCTGTACATGTCCCAGAAACAGTAAAATCTAACGGTCAAAATAAGTTCTTGTTTGGTCCACGTGTAAGGACAGATGGCGATTTTCATCAGTTTTTTTGTCCTGTTATTTATTTATTTTTATAGTTAAATATTACTGTAGTATATTTTCATTAAAACATACTCTCTCCGTCTCACAAAAAAGTTTACATTTCATTTAGCACAATTTTTTAAGAGATAGTTATTGGTGAGGTCCTTTGTAATACTTTTGATTAATATATATAAGGTTGGAATGGAGAAAGAAAATGTTTTATTGGTGGAATGATTTGTAATAATATTGTTTTATTAGGTGTGCCCCAAAATTTGAGAAATGTAAATTTTTTTGTGAGACAAAATTTTAAGGAGAAATGTAAAAAATTTTATGGGACGGAGGAAGTATTAAATATCTTTTTTTTACATAAAGAATGAACACATATTATAAGGTTGGAATGGAGAGAGAAAATATTTTATTGGTGGAATGATTTGTAATAATATTGTTTTATTAGGTGGGCCCCTAAAATTTGAGAAATGTAAACTTTTATGTGAGACAAAATTTTAAGGAGAAATGTAAAAAAATTTATGGGACAAAGGAAGTATTAAATATCTTTTTTTTACATAAAGAATGAAAACATACTATTAACTAGCTGTGATGTTATTCTTGTTATTACAAAGAGAAAAGTAAATGTACGATTGTCACATATAACCTTAATGTAACCTTAGTGTAGACGGTAGAACTACCTAAAACTTTGTAAATTTTAGTTAAACCATTTAAAACTCTATCATCATCAATCCGTTGAATTTTTCATATAACAATTGACATAAACACTATACAATAGGAGATGGTGGTGCTACAACGAATTATGAAAGTTTTTTTGGTAATTCAAATTCATCTTCCGGTAGTTGGTTTATTACGAGCTCCATTACCTACTTCATTCTGTACAAATGGTTTAATGATTTTTAACAAAACTACGTAATTTTAATCTATTTTATATCTAAGTTTATTTAGGTAATTTAGGTGACAAGGCAAATATTCACTATCCCCTAATATAAAATATATACACATAAAATACTACTCCCCCTGTTCCTAAATAAAGTTCTCATTTCCCGTTAAACTTTTATCCCTAAATAAAGTTATTTTTTCACAATTTGATGAGTCCATTTAATAAAATAATATAAATAGCAGGGACCTCACTACTAACTATACACAAATTATATTTCTTTCTCCAAACCAACTTTATATTTTAATTAAATTTATAACCAATAACCTTACCACTAACTTTCTATTTAAAATTTGTGTTAAAGAGAATTGAGAACCTTATTTATGGACGGAGGGAGTAATACATTATCAAATATCCCCATTTTTCTTCCGCAATCACTTCGAATGATATTCTCTCTGCAAAAGCCAAAATGTATTGGCACAGGGCTTAATGCATCGGATATTCGGATTATTTTGTAAGGTATAGCCACTTTATTATTATTATTATTATTATTATAATAATAATAATTATTATTATTATTATTATTGTTGTTGTTTTCTTCTTTATTATTACCTTCTCATATAAAGATATGCGTCTATGTGTGTATGTATGTACAGTCAAAGCTTTACGCTAATTTGATTAGTTTCTTCAATGATATGTGTATACGTATGTATATGTGTATGTCTATATAAAATAAAGTAGCCATTAAAATAAACAGACGTTGTTGGTAGGGGTGATTAGTTTAGAAACTGATGTTGCGATAAATAATATGAGTACAACTGACGATTAAGATGGTATTATTAGAATTCTGCGTTTGGTTCGCGGAATATTTTCCAGTGGAATTGGAATCTGTGATGGAATTAGAATCCGAAGGAATTTGAATTTGAATCCAATTCCTTGCCTTTTGTGTTTGGTTTGTGTCATTAGGAATTGGAATTTAAATTTAGTTCCATCACTCCACAACCACTTGTTCGGTCGAGTTATTTGGGTTTCGGGTCAGTTAGGTCGGGTTTGGTTTTGATGTATTAAAATCATTAGGGGTGAGCTCTGTCCAAAAATCGTACCGAAACCGATAGAACCGAAAACAAAAACGAAAACAATGAATTTTCAAAACTGAACCGATAACATGTTATCGGTTTTGGTTCGGTTCGGGTTTTTTAAGCCAAATGTTCATCCTTTTCCGAACACCGAACCGAAACCGAAAACGATGAATTTTACAAACCGAAACCAAACCGATAACATGTTATCGGGTTCGGTTTCGGTCGGTTTTCGGTTAGGTTCGGTTTTTCGGTCCAAATGCTCACCCCTAAAAATTATACCCGATAACCGAATACGGTTCATGTTTCAGGTCGAACAAATTCGATTTTTTTCTCATGTCAACCGAACCGAATGATATAACTATAAATCAACTAACCCGAACAATACACCCGAAACCCAAATAAGATACCCGATTAACCCGAATTTGAATCGGGTTAGTTGAGTTATTCGGTTTCAGTTATAACCCGACCCTATAAACCGGAAATCCAATTAACACTCGATCAGGTGAAGGAGATGTCTGGTAATCGGAAGGAATCTGAATTCCTTAGGGTGTGGGAAGGAATCTGAATTCCCTCAACTGAAGGAAAGTTTTAGTGTCATGGATTCTAATTCCATCCTGAAAATGATGAACCAAACGCAGGAATCTCTGAAATTAGATTCCAATTCCTACTAATTCCAGAGGATTCCAACGAACCAAACGCCCCTAACTAAATAATCCCCCTCTCACGTGAACGTAAGCTCAAAATCAAACCAAAAAAGACAATAGGTATACACGAAACAACAATAGGAATACGATGCATTTATACAGGTTTTCCTTGATTTGATGGTTTTTTTATTTTCATATATATTATATCTTCATCTCAAATTATTCATTACAATTAGTGTAAATTTGGACAATTACGTTCAATTCATCATTGATATATGAGGGCATGTTTCTGTAATTGAAAGTGGTGGGTCTGAAAACGACCCGTTAGTTATCTGGACCGTGATCCATTTGTTTGCAGCATCAGAGTAATGTACACCATCCCAACTTATGACCTTTGTTGGGTCCTTACACGACCCAGCAAACACTTCGCTACCATTAATCTTTCCTTGATTCCCACAATACACGTCTTCGTCCAAATCATGGTACCCACAACATATCGTGAACCATTCGTTGAATCCTATTGTAGACGTGGGTAAAAAATGTGTCAATAAAAGGTATAAATTTGAAACACATGTATCCTAATTGGTATACTAAATTTTGTCACAAACCACTAACATTTAGGGGATTTTTGAAAAGTATTTATTGACTTAGAGTCTTTGAAAATGAGTTTTGACAACTAACAAGTAAGGACTTCCATGCTTCTTGAAATCTCATTTTCGAAACCTTTTAACTTATATACCTAAACATTTTTTTAACTTACTTCTTGAAAAGCCAGTAAGTCATATTTAAAAGCACATGCAAACATAACCTTAACCTCACGTGACGTACCTAGGTCCTTTGCGTTGCTAATTAGATGATATTTCGCCGAGTACATGTCCACATAAGTCAATATAGCTTTTGGGAGATCTGATCTAAGTTGAACGACTTTTGCTTTAAGTTTCTCATTAAACTCGTTTGCTATAGCATTTTGGCCTTTGACACACCCAATCTTGTCAAGAAACCCAACGGGTGGGTCATGGATCTTCGCATATACTACGGGCAAGCACCCTATCGGACCTGTGTTATGTATCCAAAACGCCCTTGCCCCTTTTACGTACAATTGCTATACTTACACAAAATTAGCAAAGTGTTACTAATGAAATAAAGTATAACATAGCATTTTGTTATATTATAAAGTTTGTTTTCAAAACAATTGAAATAAATCTATTACGGTTTTAACAATACATGCCATATTATTTATTTATCGTCGTGACAAAAACATGCTTGTTTTGTGGAGTTATAAGTCAGCATTGAACAAATTTTGCCCAAATATAGGTCGACAAGACTTTGTTCGTCTTTGTGGGTCACGCTTTGACATGAGCATGACAATTCCTACTCGGTAGATGTATGTTATGCCAAATTAATTAATTAGGGTTTTTTTATTTTTAGTTACAGTTCCAAAAGTAAAATTACAGAGTATTAAAAGGGATTTTAAATTAATTTAAAACTTAAAATTAAGGTCGTAATGTCGGATAACGCATCATTTCTCTAATCCAACGTTCCCTAGAAATTCACTATGATTTTTAACTTCATGTGATTTTTTAGTTATCTACCATCAAGTGCAGAGCCGGTCTAATTAATTTTTGTGCCCTGAGCAAAATCTTAAAAATAGGACCTGTTAAATAATTTTTTTTAAATAACTAAAAAATTTCTGTCAAATTAAAAGCGCCGCCCCAATCCCCAAGTTTAATATCCGGATTGGATCCTTTAGTCTGCCTATTTTCAATATTCCGTTGGACTTCCCTTAATTCAAATGAGTTTACACGTATGTATACATGAACTGATTATTTGAAAGTGGACCCCTAAATTTTGTGAGCCATGAGCGACCGCCTTTGTCGCCCGTGCCATGAACGGCCCTAATCAAGTGTAAAGATTTCAAAAAGGATCATAATCTATTATTTAAACAATTATAATGATTTTTTATACATGTTTAGTTAATAGATTATTGTTAATTTGTTTTTCATCATTTTCTTAGGGGTGTTTATTTTAGTTTATTTGATGAGCTTACGAGATTATTGAAATTTTGAAAGAAAAAAACACATAAAACATCTTTAAAACTAAACACAAACTTACTTGAATAGAAGTAGCAAATTGATTGATAATGTCGGGGATCACAACTCGACTAGCTTCGACTCCCAATGTTCTAAAAACGTATGCAATATCATTTTGGCCTATATCAATTGTGTATATAGATTTATCGAAATCATCGGGCCTAGGTAAATATATTCTTTGAGATCCGTCCTTAGCTAACAAAAATAAAGAAACTTCACAATCCAAAATTTGAAAAAGGTAACTATTCTTTTAATATAAGTCACCTTGATTATATAAATAAGTAGTTCTGTCTTTAAACTGACTAAAATGTTCAATTTGGATATCAAGTGAAAACGGGCTAACATTGTTCATGAACCATGACTCGTTCACACGCCTAATGGTTGCACCACCCGTTGCAAAATTCGCACCATGTGTGTAATTGGCTTTGATAGAATCCAAATAGGCACTCAAATATGGCAACCTTAGTTTCTCAGCTAATAAAAAACCGTAACACAATAAATATCTCACTAAAAAAATTGAAGAAAAAAAAAGTTGGGATTATTAGTTTGTGATATAAGTAACTTTTTTGTTACCAATGAAGTCTATGATCAAACGGCCGTCACTGGCTCTTCCTACCGGCCTTTTGAAAAAGGTTTCACCGGAGGGTGGCCCTGGAGGATAGAATGCTGCCGCTATGCCGCCAGTATCAGAGTTTGAATCACCGAAATTGTATATAGCTGGTATGTTACATGCCGGAGAATGTGGTGGAGGTTGTTGGCCGGTGGTTACTCCGGCAGCAAGCAAGAAGAATAATACAATAGTTACCATGATGAATACAAGAATTCAAAGCAACTCGGGTGGTCCTTTTATGTGTATACACACAGACCATTTCATTCACTTGCTTAAATGTCACTTTAGCCCCTGCACTTTCACCAACCTCTTTTTGATAATATATGTTATAGTATAATTTAAGCGTAAGAAGTAGATACACATGTATATATGTGATCGTGTTTTGTTACTTTTTGTAATGTATTTAAACTAAAATATTTCATAAGGATATATAGTTTTACTCGTATAATCTAGATTTTATTCATAAAACTAATGTAGATATATAATACATGAATCTTTACGTGCGACACTTATCTTATTAGCAAGAGTTATAACTAAATGAACTACTAGGACATGTATATATTATCTTTTATTAATCCTAAACCTATGTGATTTTATAGACAACCACCCACCAACACCGTCACCACTCACCCGCCCACCAACCACCACCACCATAAAATGAGTTATGAGATAATGTAGTTGTTAGGATTGTTGGTGGGAGTATAAGATTGTAATCGATAAACATCTTGTTTCTAGTATCTAATCAAGAAACACGTAAAACCGTGGTGATGGCTTTACGTATTATGCCTTTTATTTAATTTCTTTGTTCAGATCACATTAAAAGGTATGGTTATCGGGCGTTAAAAAGAGAGTTCACACTTGCGACGTTCACAGTTTTACTAGCATCTAACGAATTTAATATCTCAGCGATAGTATTCGTATAAATGACCTTCAAGGTGTTACTATCTACCAAACGTATTAAACATCATCAAGCTACATATCTGATTATATGCAAAAAGTTGAGCCCTTATACACATTATTATAAAAACTAGTGGAAATGCGAACCAATTGTGCTGTATTCTAAATTTCTTTATAAAAGGTTAAACAATAAAATGAAATGAATAATAAAATAGAGAACCTTGTATAAAACTGGTATGAGTTTACTTTAAGAAAAAGATGTGTAACGTGTATTTACCTTACATTTTTACAATACATAAATATTAAGCTAATATCATGACATAGTGTTATACGCCATCAACAACACACTGTTAATTAGCCCAAAATAGTTGGGTCAGTGATACTTAAGCCCATTCGAAACTGACCCTCTATCAATCTCTGATACCACGATTTTCAGCCTTAAATACTGCCTACAAACTGCATGTATTCCTCTGGAGCTTGCACAATAATAAACAGTGAGATGGACAAACGGGCCTACGCCCTATACAGGTTCCAAAAAGCCCGTTAAGGAGCACTATTGAGTATTGAGATTACCATTATAAAGTTAAGGAAGATGATGTTATATGATACACCCTTGTTGAGGAACAATGAAATTGCCTTTTTGGCAGAATCACCTAATTATGAATTAACGATTTTATCATAACTTTTTTATTGTCAAAAATGATATAAAAAAAATAAAAAGTGTACTGAACCTAAGACTGGGCGTAATGGGTGACCATTCGCAGTTTGGTCACCCCTGCCACCTCTGCGCCACATCAGCTTTCTCTCTCCTGATCAACCACACGACCAGACAGCGACCAAATGCCCGTAATGGGTGACCGTTCGGAAAAAAAAAAAATTTTAATTTAAATAAAAAACAAATACATTAATAATAAAAAAAAAACATTACATTAATAATTGAAAGTTGATCGAGGGTGATTGAGAGGGTGTGGGAGTGTTTGCTTGGCGTCGAGATTTTGGAGCCTTGCCTTTGTTCTTGGAGGAAGACATTTTTGGAGATGATGATTGAGAGAATTGAGTGTGTGTTTGAGAAGTGTAGAAAGAATTGAGAGTTGTGAATGATTTGGTAAAAGAATTGGGTATTTATTAAAAAAAAAAGGGAAAAAGAGCCGTTGGAGAGAGCGAGAGAGACGTTGGTGAACGGTCGACTATTCGACCGTTCGTGATGCTCGACGCGTCGGGGAGGAGGGCCCGTAACGGGGGCGACGCGTCCCGGTTGCCTATGTGGCCGGTCGCGACCGGAGGTCGGGTCGTGCGTTACTCGTAGTCTAAAGCAAGCACGCGATCAAATAATAAGACTTGCCAGCTTGCAATATCTTTAGGCAGCTTCTCATGAGAAATGATATTTAGTCCTACCATTTAGGCCTACTTATAGGTCTACCCACTTGATAGGATGATATGTGTATTTCACTAATTCTTGCTCCTAATATTATCCCTTAATTTTAACAAATGTCCTCATCTAATGAGTAGGCCTATGAGTAGGTCTAAATGGTAGGCCTAAATATCATTACTCGCTTCTCATAGATCAAACTGCAAAAATGAGTCAAACATGTAAAAATTAGCATGTGTTTTACTACATGTCTACATACAACTTCCTAAATCGATTTATGCAAATATAAGACTAACAATGTAGTAATAAAGCATCTATAATCATATTAACCACATTAATTATTTACAAAGGAGATTGATAAGTGTTTTTGTGAACAACCCGACCCGCGTTAGCCCGTTATATCATTAATTTATAATTTTATACGAAGTAGTTTATTCATGTTATTCTTATACATTTATTGGTCTTGTATCTCGTATATAAATATGTTGTGATTTATCTAACACATCAATTAAAAAATTCCTATTTTTAAGTGTATTAAAAATTCCTAAAGTTTAATAGTAGGGAGTATTTCTTAAAAGAGAATTGATATTTGTGCCTATTTATGTACATACATATCTCTAAATTTGACATGTGTAATTAATACATTCTCTTTTCTCTTACCATCCCCTTAATTTTAACACTTGTTATCATCAAATGAGTAGGCAATTTTAACACTTATTATGATCAATTATTATGATCAAATGAATATGTATAAATAGTAGGCACAAATACAATTCCTCTTTCTTAAAATTTAATAGTGGGTTATGGATGAATAGTGAGTTTTAATTCAATCTAAACGAAAAGTTCCACTCCTTTTTCGAAGACAATTGGAATCTTCCACTGATGGTGTGAGAAATTTGTTAACAGTATCCAATTAAGGTGTATCTCTTTGAATCATTCCTGCAGATTCATCTTTCTACCTGGTCTCCTCTTCTACAAAACTCGTAAATTACATACGTCGGTGTTATAAATTGTTAGCAGTGTAAATTCGCCCATATTGTTTGACCAGAATGCATAACGTTGGTTTACGTTTCTTCTAGATTAATTTTAGATTTCATTGCCGTGTGTTGACCTAGATAGCTACAAAATTAGATATCTGCTGCAAGTTTTCCCATAATTAATTACTTGTTCATGATGAAATACATGAAGATCGATGAAGCTTCCACGTAATCGCCTTCTTCTAACAACCGCGTTGATTATTGATTATAGATCGTGCAGGCAAGTCGTATTTGTTATCTGATTACTTCATTTTTTAGGCGTTTGAAATTTGAATCATCACAATTTGCTTTCCTTTCTGAAGAGGAATACAATTACAGATTAATTGATTGATGGGAGGCAAAAGTTCAAGGGAAGAAGGTGCGAGGTATAGGCATTCTTCATCGTTTCAATCGAGTTCTTCATTTTCTGGAAATCAGTTTGGCGGTTATTCTCCTCAACCGTCTTATTCTTTTCCGGCACAAGGAGATCAAACTTATCCTGTTCAGGAACCTTACCCACAGCAACAGTATTCTGCAAATGGAGCTCAACCTTATAGACCACAGAAGAAGCTTGATAAAAGATATTCTAGAATTGCAGATACTTATACATCTTTAGAACAGGTAATATCACCTACTATTTTAAATTGCAAGTTTGGGTTGCGTTGTATTGTGTTTTCATGTTGCAAATAATAAGCTTTTAGTGTGTGTATATTGACTGATTTTAATTATCTGATTATTTAAGGTTTAAATAACCGGTTCATGAGTAATCATTTTGGGGTCATTTTACATGTAGATGCTTTAATACACAAATGTGGAATCTTTGGTGTCTTGATGTTATTTATTTTCTTATGGTTTTAATTAGAAGTTATATCATTTGTAAAATTCCTACTTTTTCTACAGGTGACTAAAGCTCTTGCACGTGCAGGACTCGAGTCTTCCAACCTCATTGTAGGTATTGATTTCACTAAAAGCAACGAATGGACAGGTAACATTTTCTTTTCATCATTAAAAAATTCCATTAAATAAAACATGGTATGTATGCTAACAGTGTGACATAAAAAAAAAAAAAAAATAGGTTCAAGATCCTACCATAGAAAAAGCTTGCATCATATTGGAGACAGTTTTAATCCCTATGAACAAGCTATTTCCATCATTGGAAAAACATTAGCTGCTTTTGACGAAGATAATTTAATTCCATGTTACGGATTTGGAGATGGTAATATTAATTCTCAATAAATTAATTAAAAATAAATATTTTTTTATAAAAAAGATCTAATGTTTTTTTGCCTCATTGTGCAGCATCAACACATGATCAAGACGTTTTCAGCTTTTATCCCGAAGATAGATTCTGTAATGGATTCGAAGATGTGTTGAGTAGATACAGAGAAATTGTCCCTCATTTAAAGCTTTCAGGTACAGAATCTTATTGAATCTACTTTATATTTTATTTATATATCTTTATTTTTTTATCATTGAATAGATAATTAAATATATATTCTTGATGCAGGACCAACATCATTCGCACCAGTTATTGAACAAGCTATGACAATTGTTGAACAAAGTGGAGGCCAATATCATGTGCTATTAATCATTGCTGATGGGCAGGTTAGTAACTTTTATCAATCACTAATATTTTGCTAATTATTTATCTTTTTGTTAATTATATAATCTTGGTATAGGTAACAAGAAGTGTGGATACCGAACGTGGTCAATTGAGTCCACAAGAACAAAAAACTGTAGATGCCATAGTTGAAGCAAGGTGATGTCAGCAACCGTGATTAGTTATAACTTTTTTTTATATTAATCTAATAATTTTATCAACATATACTAATAAATAATATTCTTTTTTTTACAGCAAACTTCCATTATCTATTGTATTAGTTGGGGTTGGAGACGGGCCATGGGATATGATGAAGGAATTTGATGATAACATTCCTGATCGTGACTTCGATAATTTCCAGGTAAATTGAGCGGGCCGAGTTACGGGTCGGGTTGACCCACCAACACTTTTTGTTTGTTTTTTTCTTTTTTAATAAATAACTAATCTTTTTTTATTGTAGTTTGTAAATTTCACAGAAATAATGTGGAAAAACGTTCCTTCAATCCGAAAAGAGACAGAATTTGCTCTTTCAGCATTAATGGAAATCCCTTCTCAATATAAAGCAACAATCGAATTAAATCTATTAGGGTAACTACTAACTAACCTTTATCTTCTTTTGGTCAAACTTAAGTTTGACCGACTTTTGATTTTAATTTTAATTTTTTTAATCTGCAGTGGTCGCAAAGGAATTTCTCCGAACAGGGTCGCTCTCCCTCCACCAATTCGCGGGCCATCTTCATATTTAAATAGCAACCTAAAATCGTCATTTTTAAATAGTTTTCAAAAAGGTTCAGAATCTTATTATGGAAATAATAGTCCTGCTCGTGCTACTCCTTTATATGATCAAATTAGTACAGATCACACATCAGCAACAATTTCAAAATCTACCTATGACAACCAGGTACACTATTTATTTATTTGTTTTTTCAATTTTTGTAACAAATGTGAGCAACTAAAAGATTTAGTTACAAAAGAATGGGTTGACTAGTTTAAAATGATAATTGGGTCATAATTTATAAAATAGATTTTGTAGCATATGATATATTAATTAGTTTTCCTTTTTAATCTTATGCAGCTGTGCCCCATTTGCCTTACAAACGTCAAAAATATGGCCTTTGGTTGTGGACATCAGGTACTTTAATTTTAAGAGAAGGGTTATTAATCATATGGGCCCGCCCGATTAATATTATGAAATTACTTCACTTGAAACATTTTTTGAGAATCTGGTTGCTTTTTCTATTAGAAAATTTAGTAATTTATATTATAAATATACAGGGCATTGGAATTTGTTTTCTTTTGATTTAATTAAGATATTATAAGATTGATAAAATACTCATACCAAAAATACTCGTACCAAATTAAACGTAAATATACAATTCTGAATCTGAATTCTTATTAACTTAAACAAAATGAAAGAACATTAATTAAAAGATTATGATAAATTAAATTAGATGTTCTTTTGTACCCAACTATAGGTTTCATATCCTCGTTGTTTTTCATTCATGTTTACTTCAAATGAATATAAATTTGCGCATCAGGAAGTTATTTATTTCTTTGATAATTTATTTATTTTATTGTTTTATATGCAGACATGTTATGAGTGCGGAGAAACACTTGAGTTGTGCCCGATTTGCAGGAGTTCAATCCAAACGAGAATAAAGCTATACTAAGCGTTGGTTAATTTTTTATCGTATAGTATGATTTGTTTTAGGTTGTACTTCACATTCTTTGATCATTCTTTGTAACAAACAATAAGTTTTACAATTTGGTGGAAGTCCTTCGTTTTTTTTGGTTGATCTTATTAGAAAAAGTCGAAAAAATGATGTAAATGAAAAAGTTCTTTTGTGTATACATATTGGTATTTTGGTATTTTTGTTTGTAAAAAATAATGAAAATATTGCTACTTAGCCTTGTTGATTATGGAGCATCTTATATGTGTACTTTAGATACCACTACTCATATGCTTCTTATTTTTTTAACCTTTTAAGCTGGTTTTTTTTTTTTTAAACACAACTTAAATGGGCAAATTTATTATATATATAGTAATATAAAGAAGAATATAACCAATTGATCTAGATCAATTGGTCACCAAGGATTATGTTGGGGGTTTGTCTTCAAGAGGTTTTGAGTTCAAGCATTGCTGAGGAAGTATTCCTCGGCAGATAAAAAAAGGTGGTGAGTTTATTCCCCTAAAAAAGGATATATGTTTGAAAAATACATACTGCCCGCTTGAATGTCACTATATATGTCAAATCACTAACTTACTAATCTATCATTAAAAAAAATATATATATAAAGTAACATATAATTATAATTTTATAAATAATATAAACAATTCAATTATTTGCTTTAGTTTCTAGTTACCAGCTGGTACAGTCTGATTCGGTTATTTGTCAACTTCATGGCGTATTATATTTATTTATTGGGTGGTATATGTCAATTTCATGTTTAATGAAGGGGACATGAGTCTTGTACTTTAACATTGAGCGTGATGCTATTTAAAATTTGCGACTTTTGTTGCTTTACCAAACCATATCCACATGTGGTGTGGCATATCACCACCTTTCTTTCTTTTCTTTACTATAAAGTGAATATATTAGACCGCTCACAGTGGTAAAACAAATTGATACCGTCAGTTGTTGTCAAATCCGCGTCACGTCAGCTCACTCTCCAACCGACATTAAACTGACGTACACATGCCAACAATACTACTTCCCTTTAATGGGACCCACCATTACAAAACACACACACAAAATACCACTTTGGACCCACCCACCAAACTAACGCGTCCCTCCATCCCCGTCTCCAAAGCGGCGTGTGCAAACCGGCGGGACCACTGGCAGCCCCGTGCCAATGGTGTCCCCAAACTCACGGTAAACTAACTTGATGGTTGGCACCCGTCTTATGTAACTTCACATTTGATTAGAGAGATAGGGTTGTACACTTGTACTTAAGGAAGTCTTTGATTTTTATAAAGTCTCAAAGAATAAATTTTAGCCAATGGATCAAAAGATCTCTTAACCATCACCATCATCAAATCATATGTGATTCAATATACAACTACCACCATCATCAAATCACATGTGATTCAATATACAACCACCACCACTACCGGCCACCATCACCTCCGGCCGCCGCCCGCCGCCAACGACTACCGCCAGCCGGCCCTTCCAACCACCCAATCACATGTGATTGGTTACGCAATCACATGTGATTGGGTACGCAATCACATGTGATTGAAAGCAGCCGACGATGGCGAGGGTTGCCGGTGGTGGAAACGGTGGCCGGCAGAAGTTGGTGGTGGTGGTGGTCGGCTGTGTTGAACCACATGTGATTTAATACACATGGGGTGTTGGTGGTGGTCGGCGGTGTGCAATCACATGTGATTTAATACAGATGGGGTGATGGTGGTGGTGTTGATGTGTTGAATCACATGTGATGTTGGTGATGGTGGTGATTTGGAGGTTTATTGATCAAAGAGCTGAGATTTATCCCTCGGGATTTTACTAAAATGATGGACCTCCTTGAATGTTTTTCTAGAGAGGTAATAAATATACATTATAAAAGTTTTATATATTTGTATAGTTTGCTTTAAAATTTGTATAGTATAGTGAATGAAGTAGGTTTGTGATTTAGATTCACCTCTTATTTGATTATATTGTTTATTTAAAATTTCATGAAATTCAAGTGTAATGAATAGTTTTGGATATATAATTATTTACGAAATTTAACACGTAGATATTTACTTGTTTTACATAACGAGGTAACATGGCATGTGCGATGCACGGGCTTTGTTCATTTTTATTTTTATTTTGAACGACACCTAAACTACTTTAATTTGCCCTCGCCGGACTTGAACCCATGACTTTTAGGTCTTAGGCAACACCATATATATTGGAATAGTGTTACGGACAAAGAACGTAAAGCATCATCATCACAACATGTCAAATGGCATGGGTAATATCAATTTGTTTAAACCATATTAATGAATCATTCCGAAATTAGCATATCAACCCATAGAAGTGAGATCCGGTGAGGACTCCAAAAACGGTGAGGACTCGCGAGGACACCTCAAAAAAATTTCAAAAAATTCCGAAAAATATATATATAACTCCCCATGATTATTACTACATTTGACAAATTAAAAATTAAAAAAAAATTATGATCCACTTTTTTTTGTGGATCATAATAATGATCCATATTTTTTGTGGATCATTATTATGATCCATTTTTTTTTGGATCATTTTTGAATTTTTTTATTTTTTTGGATCTTATAGGCTGCGACTTTTAAGTTTAAAAAATGATTTTTTTTTTGAAAAAAGTTTGTTTTAGATCATTTTTAGAGTTTTTTTTTAGAATCCTAGCAGTCCTCACCGGGAAAAGAGTCCTCACCGGATCCGGACCCTCAACCCATATATAAAGATTTTGGTCAAGTCTTGAGAGGATAAGAATAACTACCTTAAGAACTCTTGTTTATGCATTCTATATAATATTATAATTACTTGTTGTAAATGATTTGATGAAATTTAACTGTATTAATATCATAAAACTTTGTGCATAACAGAAAATGAATTAATTAGAATTTAAAATACATTTAACTATGTTTACCTAAATAATTGAAACCAAATGTCACTAAACTGATTCTTGAATTTATGTACTGTTCAACACTTCATGCCTAATCCATAATTAACGTGTTAATTATGGTTATAGAAACAATACTAATACAAAAGGCAACCACAGAGCCCTTGTTCCATGGGTTTTTTTTTTTGACCAACCAAAAAAAGATCCAACAAAGGGAGTTTCGGCATTGCCATCACGTACCCCCATCCGAAGGAACCCACGAAATATTATTAAACACTAGAATTTAGCAAAGCGCTAAATAGTTACAAAGGGTTTATAAGCCACTCAACCCAAGAAATCTTAAGCTTACGATTTCTGTGGTTAAGCCAATTAAAAGAAAATAACAAAATACGATCAACTAAATTACATTTGCGAATACTGATATTATCGAACACTAAAGAGTTTCTGAACCTCCAGAGCCACCAACATGTAGCAATTCCAATTACCTGCCGTTTTAATCTTTTATAGTTAACCAATGGGAGGGACTCACAATCGGACCACCAATATGAGAAAGAATCATAAATTCTTACACTTTGATCACACCACCGCATAATGCTACACCACACCTGACGAGCCGTAGGACATGAAAACAGAACATGCGAAATCGTCTCCATGCCGCCGCCACAAACCGGACATAATATGTCCTGAATCTCGAGACCCCTACGAGATAAATTCTGACGGGTCGGCAACCTGTCTCCATGCAATCTCCAAACAAAAATATTCACTTTGATTGGGACCGACTTGCACCAGAAAGAGGAAGAAATATTACCGGGAAAAAGATGGCCATCAATTATGAGTCGGGCTTGCGCAACAGTAAAACTTATATCATCTCCAAGAGACCATCTAAGCTTATCATTACCATCCTCCAAGCGGGTTTCATTTAGGCAAGAAAGTAATTCTTGAAATTGGAAGGATTCAATTCCACCTCTAAGATCTCTTCTCCAATTCCAATTCCCGTTTAGCCACCGATCTTTTACAAGACAAGTGTTATGGAGATCCAAATTAAAAAGCCGGTTAAATTTGACACTAAACGGAATATCACCAATCCATGGATCTAACCAAAACTTCACTTTATCACCACTTACCACTTTATAGCCCATGCAATTGTAATCAACTATGTTTTTATCATGAAGACTATTACAAGCTTCAATAATACGGTTCCATGTACTTTTATTTCTACTTGAATTTACTCGATATTTTATGCCTCCTTCCTCTCCATATAAAGCCTTTATAACTTTGCACCAAAGAGCATCACCATCTTCAAGAAAACGCCATCTCCACTTAAGAAGAAGGGCAAGATTTAGAGCCTCAATGCTAGCAATTTCAAGACCCCCACGATGTCTAGGCGGCAACACATTTTTCCAACTAACCCATGCCATTTTTCTTTCATTTTCACTAATACCCCAAAAGAATTTCGCTCTTAACTTCTCTAATAAAGAAGCTACCCTTGCCGGCATTTTGAATATCGATAACCAGTATATACCCAAACTCCATGGGTTACCAACAGCATTAGTTAACACCTATACGCTGTAACCAACAAATATAAAAAAAGAACATTTTAGAACTTTTTATAATATGATATGATAACACTAATTTGAAAGCCCTTGTGATTGTTATATCCTAATTAACTAGCTTCATAGCCCGCCCTAATGGGCGGGCAAACTTCGAGAAATAAATTGGAACATAACAAACAAAATATTGTTGATAGAACATAGTAATCCATGATTGAAAGGATGATAAACTTATTTTGATCCATAAATAAATAGTATAGGAAATTAAGAGACGACATAAAACTTCTTTGTAAACGATATTTGTTGTTGAGTTAGTGTAATTGTCATCTTTGTTGCAACAAATAATCTTCAACTCTTTCTTGCTCTTAACTCGTGAGACAGCGATGGACTGTCGATTATTACGCTCAATGTTAATAATATTTATACAATTTTTGTTAATAAAAACGTAATGATTACAAAAAAAATACAAATATGTATTATATAAACAAAACTAAATGAAGTGTTTAACAAAATTAATAAGCTGGCCCAAGTAGTTTAATTGTTTATATGCAGAATAAGTGCCCACGCTTCGCGGCGGGTTTTTGTAAAGATAAACACGATCCTTATAAATTAACATATTAAAATACTACATAAGTTACGGTAAGAATGAAATCCATCTATTTCTGAAATTTCATATTGACATAGAAGATGTCATTTGCTATGAATTTCACTTATCCAGCCCACAAATCATAACTAAATTTATGTGGTAATAGTAATCTTGCAGTTCCCGTAAAATGAATAGTAATCTTAAACATAAATAAGCAAAATGTGGGCTGTTATGAATTTCTAAAAAGTCAAATCTGAAAAAAACATGATAAGGTGTGCATCTTTTGGACTTTTTAGTGCTATGCTTAGCTACTTATAACTCCTAAAAAAATAACCAAAGAAGTGAAAAATAATAAAAAGAAATTCAAAAATCAGTAAAGAATTTTGAAAAATTGTTTTGTCTTTCTAAAAAGTCAAATTTGCTTAAAATTGGACAAAAAGGCCAAATCTAAGCCCAAAGTGTAACGACCCGAAAATTTGTAAATAAATAAATTATTTAAAAATATGATAAATAGGGATAAATCATATAAAACACGTGGAAAGTGGTTTCGTGTCATTTGGACACCGTATGAGAAAGTTATGGGTGAAACCGGGTCGAGACACTTGACGAAAACTGCAGCCCTGCTGCATAGGGGAGTTCGCGGCGCGAACATGAGATCGCGATCGCGAACATTGAACAGTGACTTTGGGTTTTTGGTGATCGAAGTTCACGCCTGGCTCACGATCGGGAAGAGTTCGCGACAAGGGAAGTTCGCGGCGCGAACATGTAGATCGCGGCGCGAACTGGTCCGACCAGACATTAAATTCGGGATTTCAGCTATAAATGCCATATCCAAACCCTAGTTTTCTCTCTTGGCGATTTTCGAGCATAAAGGCTGTTCTTGGGTGATTTCTTCACAAATCTTTGGTAGATTTCACTCCTAGTGGAAGATTAAAGGTATATCTTCATTCTTTCATCTTTGTAGCTCAAGATCTATGGATCTTGAAGCTAGGGTTTGAAACCCTAGTTCTTGGGTTGGTGATTAATGATGAAATAAAGGTTGTATATACTTAATATATGGTATTTTAACAAGGGAATCAAGTGTATGGTTAAGATTTGTAAGAATCTTAAGGGTTGGTTAAACCTAGAGTTTTATAAACCACCAAAATTGGGGAAAAGTGTTATTAATGGATGTTTAGAGATAAATGGACATAATATTAGTAGTATGTGATGTTAAACAACTTATAGTTGTTGTATTAGGCTTTTGGTGAAGCCTTGGAAGGTTGATTGAATTGTGAAGCAAGGGATTTGGTGTCAAGAACACGGTTGGAGCATCATATTGCTAAGGTGAGTACGTGTGGACTTTACTGAGTACATAGCTATAGAAATGTGTTCCGTTTACTAGCATTTAGCTTATTTAATTATGTGTGTAGACTTATTGTGTTGAGTTAGTTTGACACCATTGATGGTGGTTAACTAACATGTTTGATGATAGATGTGATAGCTTAAGGCTTGTTTGGAATAACTGCTGAGTTATGGTAAGTGAGATGATGTGATGATGCGGGGGATCCCCGGTCATGAGAATATGGAATGGGGAGCATTTGGGCGGATCCCCATCGGCCCATTCCATGATAGTAGTCTTGCTAACTGGAGATAGTCCGACGAGCAAGGCAAGTATTGGTAGATTGGGCGATTCCATCTTGCCTTTACCTTGAGGCTTATTAATGCGGGGGATCCCCGGTTAATAAGTTAATGTGGTTCTAGTTAGTTCGGGGGCAACCCGATAACTAGATATGATTGCTAGGGAAGCAAGATTGATAGAGTCACAATATGGTGACTAGATAGGTGGACGAGGTGCATACTGGTGTGTTTACTTACTATATGATATTTGTTATCATTGGGTCGAAAACCCATGTATCTCATGAGACATTCTTGTCTCACGTACTCCTTGTTTGTTTTGCTATGTACTCAGGTTCGGGATCGAAGATTTAGGTACGCATGGATAGAGATGTGGGGCCTAGAATAGAAGAACACTAGAGTTGATTTATGCTTAGCTTTTGTTTTGATATATTTTGTAACACCAAACTTTATACTCTGATTTTCATACCAAAGGTTTTTGTAAATCCATAATTTGGAACCGTTCTTCTATTTATTAAAATGGTATATTTTGGTAAAATGTTTTGTTATAAAATTTGAGGTGTTACAACTTGGTATTAGAGCTATAGTTTAAGTGAATTTGGTTGGATGACCATCCTAGTCTTAGACTGTAGCTATAGGAATGTAAGATTCCTTGAGATCGATAGGCTGGCCTTGAGACTTTATGATAAGTTTAGGGTTGAACCTAGGGCACCTATGAAAATTGATGTGTTACTGAATATTGAGTCTTATGGGACTAATGGGATGTACATGAGGTACTAAATGTTTAATGTCTTTCGTATAGTATTGAACGAAAGAAATGGTGAACACGCGGCGAAGTGGGAAAGCCCCGGAAAACCGGGAGGAAGAAATACCTCATGTCGAGGTTGTGGTTGAACAAGAAAGTCAACCGTCAATGCATCGGGTTGATGAATTGGAGGTCGGAGCTAATAAGACTCCGGTGACTATGGCGGACCTCCGGAATATTATTGACCAAATTAAAGGGACGGTGGCCGAAGAAGTACACCGAATCATGGGGGACCGTGAGAGGTCGGGAGGAGATCGTGAATCCGAGGCTAGATCGGATGAGAGAACCGGGGGTAGTGACACCGGTGAAAGAAAATCATCTACGGGTGGTCAAAGTGATGCTAGGGCAAGGCCCGATGAGAAAGAAGGTTGCTCGTTTAAATCCTTCATGGCTTGTAATCCAAGTGTGTATACGTGTAGTTCGGACCCGAAAGTGACTATGAGGTGGATCCGAGAGACCGAGCGGGTCATCGGAAGTAGCAAGTGTAAGAAGGCCGATATGGTGACGTATGTGTCACAATTGTTGAAAGAAGATGCCATGGTTTGGTGGGATATAGTTTATGAAACCCTCGGAAGGGAGGTTGTCGAGGTGATGTCGTGGGATGAGTTTACCACGAGATTGAAAAAGAAATTTTGTCCCGAAAGGGATTTGGAGAAAATGCATGAGAAGTTTGTGACCCTTAAGAAGGGTGATATGTCGGTGGAAGAGTACTCGAGGGAGTTCACGGGATTACTCCCGTTTGTTGCTAAGACCTACTCGGATGAGAGATTGAGGGTGGTCCGGTATGCTAGTGGGTTACCGTGGGACTACCAATTGGAGGTTAAGCGGGCGGTCACACTTGATGAGGCCATTAGTGCCGCCCGGGGTGTTGAAGAAGTGAATGAGGCACGGGTTGCCGAGAGGGCCCATGTGGGCGAGAAAAGGAAAGCCGAGAGCGGCTCTAGTTCGTTCAAGAAAGGGAAGTTCACATCGAGCTTCTCTAAGCAAGGAAGTGTTGGCTCGTGCAAGAAGTGCGGGAAAACTCATGCCGGCGTATGCCGGGGGGAGTCGAAGACTTGCTACAATTGTGGGAAGCCGGGGCACATGGCCCGAGAATGCAAGTCTAAATCAATGTCCGAGGTGGAGTGTTTCTCGTGCCACGAGAATGGACACTGTAGTAATGTGTGACCGAAGAAGGGGACCGAGTCAATGGTGTCCACGGCTCAAAAGAAGGTGGAGCCGGCGAAGGTGAAGGGGCGATCTTTCCAACTTACTCGGGAGGAGGCGAAGGAGGCACACGATGTGGTGTCAGGTACTTTATTCATTAATTCCTTGCCAACTTATATCTTGTTTGATTCGGGTTCCAATTATTCGTTTGTGTCTCATGAGTTTGGTTGTAAGTTGAATGTGCCGTCCGAAAAGTTAGATGAAATGTACGAGATAGAGGTAGCCGATGGAAAAACCTCAATGGTTGAATGTATTTATAGAAATTGTGAATTAGAAATAGATGGGAAAAAGTTTAAGGTCGATTTATTGCCATTGGGAATAAAGGCTTTCGACGTGGTCATTGGTATGGATTGGTTGGGTTTACACCGAGCCAAGATATTGTGTGATAAGAAAATGGTGTCGATCAAGACTCCCGAGAATGAGAAAGTGTATGTGTATGGGGAAAAACGACATCATATGCCTAGTGTGATTACCGCCATCAAGGCGAGGAAATGCTTATCGAAGGGTTGTGCATCGTTTATTGCATATGTGTTAGATGACCGAAAAGAGAAGAAGGCGGTGGGTGATGTTAAAATTATTCGGGATTTTCCCGAGGTGTTCCCCGATGATTTACCCGGTTTGCCACCGGAGAGACAAGTTGAATTCAAGTTGAATTCAAAATAGTTCTGTAATACATTCATACATATAAAGTGATGATGATGATGCTTTAACGTTATTACAGTGTTTTTATATTAATAATGTTTTAGTATACAGTAAGTATTACAGTAAACAGAATGGAAGGGTGCTTGATGAGCATGCTGTTAAAAAGAGAAGGGAAGACTGCTTGAAATTATACCTGTTAGAAGGCATTTTTTTGCGCTGGTTGAGGCTGCTGGAGGCTCCTTAAAGTGGAATGAACTTGCAAGGTATACTACAATTTACGTATTGAATAATGTATACCGATAGACTTTAAATAGAAAAGAAAAAGAAAAAGGTTACCTCATAATATGTTCCGTAAATAATTGCTAAAATCATTCATCTCTCAAGATTGGAAGGAAATCATATAAATTCAAATTGAATTTGAAATTGCTAAAATCATTCCTCAAAATCTGTTTACGTATTGACTGAGTCAAATGCTACTTAGACTTTTGGTAGAACATTAAATTCCGAAAATCACATAGAAAAATGGTAACTATATTCTGCTACATATCCAACATGGTATGTTTTACATATTAATGGTAACTTTCTTTCAAAGAATAAAATTAAAGGATCGTGTATTGGAAATAATCAATCCACTGAATTTTTAAAAAATTCCGAAATTAGTGGAAATTTTGAAAATATCCGGCTTGTTGTTGATTCTCATGTTTTGGGTAGGACTTTGACATGTGGCATTTTTGAACATTACATGTCATCAATTACAACCAATGAAAATGTTTGAAATGGACATGTTGGCAAATTTAAATCAAAATTATGCCTCATATATAGAGGTAGATTTAATACAATAAAATATGGATGAAAAATTACCTATTTGATATGTTCCACTTGTTTGACCCGTTTCAGTTTAAGCAATTCTTTCTTCCGGGTTATATATATCTGTAGGAAAATTGTTGATGCCCATTGTGATTGTTATATCCTAATTAATTTAATACATAAAATATGGATGAAAAATTACCTATTTGATATGATCCACTTGTTTGACCCGTTTCAATTTAAGCAATTCTTTTTTCCGGGTTATATATCTGTAAGAGAATTGCTGATAGCCCATTTATCTCTTTAATAAATTACCATTCACAATTGTAACAACCATCAGCTTTCACGACCACCAGAAGACGTTTATTATAGTTTTCAAACTTGAATCTGGAATATGGGATCCCTAACATTCTGATTAAGCCATATAAAGTTAATGAAGCAATCAAAACCTATGAATTTCGGATTCTTCATAAATAAGTAGTAGCCGTATTCTAATATGGTGGTAGTTACTTCGATTTCATTTAAGTCATTAGGTAAAAACAAAAATAAACAGAATAAAAGCATAAAATTGAGAAATATTAGCAAATCTGAAAACAAAAAACAATTTGAATTAGACCATGTACACTAACATACTTAAAAATATTAAATGATATAATTAGTAGTTGAATATGTGAAGATACCTTCTGAAAAATTTGGCATGTTGACCTGGTCAGATTTTGCTTTTGTAGGCTCCCATCTGAAAGTAACTGTAAGTATGTAACATTTCTGTCCCATTTCGTCCAACAACAATATATTTCAGAAACTGATAGAGGAAAAGCGGGGAATCGGGAATTTAGTTACCAGGAACGGATAGATGCTCATGCAAGCATCAATTCCGAATTTCCGCTCTTTCATGGCCTTTGGGGCATTGTCCTCAAGAAGCTTCGTTAAACCCTGATTATAAGAAATTTTTTTTAGCACATCTTCAAATTATCATAATTAAAAAAGTCAATTCACAATAAAAGATGACTGAATTCTGTAAAACAACCAAATTAATCCCCATTTCGGTTAAATGATCGAAAAATCAAGAAGACACTAAAGTGAATAGATACAGATGTTCTATCTAAGCTAGCGTTTCGATGCGATAAAAATTTGAACAAATAGAGGTTTAGGTTGAAGAAAACGGAAAGAAGAAAGTAATGACAATAATCAAGACACTTAAATTTTGGCAAATAGATGTTTAGGTTGAAGGAACTCGGCAAGATTAAAGTAACGGGAGTAATCAAGAGTAGGTGAACCGTGAAAGGGTTGGGGAAGATAAAGAGGTGGCATTAAAACGAATAAATGGTGCATTAAAACTCCAACTAATGTTAGATGGTATAATGCATTGTAATTAATGCTACAGCGGAATTGAAACTCATTTTTTATGTTAATAATATAGATGTCAATTTGCAAAGTATTGTCTTACATAAAACTACTATTTACTTCAAAATTTTAATTTTAACTCTTATTTATTTCAGCTTTTATTTTACTATTGACTTTAACTTACCCATACGACAAAAATACACTTTCACTAGAATCCACTAATTTAAAACACACACAAATATCCACTTTATTACAAACGGACCCTTGTCAATTAACTTTTTTTTGAACTGCTAGTTAGTGGTTCGAGCTTAAACGGCGACATCCACAAGGGGCGGTATGCCTTCCCTCGAACCTTCCACCTTTTTTATCCACGACGGGACTTGAACACATGACCAATAGGTCATGGACAACACCTTAAATCCTCCTTGGATACCACTAGGCAACACCTCAATTAATTGAAGTGGAACAAGAACAACTAGGGGTGAGCTCGGTCCGAAAATCGAACCGAACCGAACCGATAGGACTGAAAACCGGTAAGGGGAAAATTCAGAAACCGAAACCGAACCGATTAGGTCTAATCGGTTTCGGTTCGGTATCGGTTCGGGTATCGGTTCGGGTATCGGTTTTCGGTCCCCGGAACCGATTTGGACCGATAAGCTAGAGCAATTAAAAGTATATAAATTAACAAAAAATAATCATTAACAAAAAATTAGAAAAGTAAAATATAATAATAGTTAACTTCACCATACACAACTATATCAATAATCACATTATTAAAGAGTCATATATAGTTATCACTAATCAATATTCAATCAAGAACTCTATCGAATATTTTCTAATCCGATATAATATTGCTTATATGAATGTATTTTGTACAAGGTTATTAATAATCCTGAACATTACATAGTGTGTATATCATAAGAATGTGTCTTTACTATATTTCCATGAAGTTCTTTAATCGGATACTATGTATATGACATGAGTGTTACTTGGTCCCTTTTATCGGTCCTTATCGGTCCAAAACCGATACCGAATGGACCGAAACTGATATGGACCGAAACCGATATAGCTGAATTTCTGAAACCGAAAACCGAACCGAATTCTGTTATCGGTTCGGTTTCGATTCGGTATCGGTTCGGTTCGATTTTTTCGGACTTTTTGCTCACCCCTAGGAACAACTGCAACTCCAACTTACACCATCGTATCTACCAAAGGTAATACTTCCTCCGTTCTATAAAAAAGTTCTCATTTCTCTTGGGCATAAATTTTTAGAAGATAGTTAGTGGTGAGGTGTTTAGTATTACTTTAGATTAAAATATAAGGATAGATTTGAGAGAGAAAGTGTTTTATTGATGGAATCTTTAATAATAATATTATTTTATTAAGTGGACCCCTAAAATTTGAGAAATTGAAACTTTTTTTTGGATACAATTATAAGATGAAATGATAACTTTTTTCTACCATTTACCAACGATAACGAGGCACATAGCTAACATAATTTGTTTCATCTCACCATCCACCATCTTATTTCAGCATTCAATGCTATCAACAGGCAACGGACACAGTTTCCAGCTTCCTATAAACATCTAAGTCTGCCGTTTAATTACACACACACGCACCTAACATTTTGATCGGAATCAAAATGTTCCCGGCCACCGGATTCTCATACAAGAGGTTACAGAACGAAGAAGATGACAAAAACGACTACGAAGAAGAAATGAAAAGAGCGATCGAGCACGTGCGGTCGAGAATCCGAAGGTCTTCGAGGTTGCAGAGAGTGCACGTGCGAAAGAGGTTGAAGATGAAGATACCGAGCTTGAAGAAATTCTTCAGAAGGAGAGCTCGAGTAGTTATGGTTTCCATGGCGAAGGTTTTGAAAAGGCTTAAGGACAGCCAATCGCATTTTGGCGATTTATTTGCTGGTAATTATTTGTTTACGCAAGTTAATCCTTCTTCTCTGAAATCTTCATCTCCGTACGCCATTAATGGATCTGTTAAACGGATTGAAGACGAATTACGTTATTCTTCTTCACCCAGGGTTTCGTAATTTCGGTTGCGCAATTTCAGATTACTCAATCTGCAATAACGATTCGTTGACGGTTTAACACGTTGATTAAGTTCGAAATACTTGATTTCTGTAATTAAGATTACTCAATTCCGATTGTGGACTCGGATCATTTTATATCAGCATATAGTCTTCTTCTTATGATAAATAAACTGGAATGATATTATTAATATGTTTATTTATTTATTGTTATAGCTTTCTTATTTTTCTAATTTTCTTTTTCTTTTTTGAGTAAATTACTAAATTACACGGAAGGTTCATGTAGTATACCACTAATTACAACTTCAGTCCCTGAACTTCATTTATTACACTGGACGTTCCAGATGTATCGATTTTGTTACACCCATGGTCCCTACTGCCCTTAACTTTTTCTAAATGACTAAAATACCCTTTTGACATTTTGTAATAAAGCAAAGATAAAAGACTGTGAATGTAGTAAATGATAAACCACATGGACCATCCGTGAAATTTACACTATTAACTGATTTTTTTTCTCTTTTATCCATATTCTACCGCCACATTCAGACTCACCACCCACATCTATCTCTTTGAATTCAAACCTCAATCAACAACCATTATCATCATGCCACCAAACCCCCTGAAAAGTCAATTCACCCCCAACCCATACCTATGGTTTCCTTCTCCGGTTGTTCCGCCGCCGATGACGTTCTATCAACATGCGTGTGCAAAACACCAACTCCTCTAGCGACGTGCATCAATTGACTGAATAAAGTCAGGGATAGTCCGTCATCAGCGGCGGAACAACTGGAGAAGACATCCGGAGGTATGGGTACGGATGGATCGACTTTTCAGGGGGTTTTGTGGCGCGACGATAATGGTCATCGATTGAGGTTTGAATTCAAAGAGATAAATGTTAGTGGTGAGTCTGAATGTGGTGGCACTCTATGGATAAACGAGAAAAAAATTTAGTTAATAGGGTAAATTTCACGGATGGTCCCTCTGGTTTATCAATTATTACATTCACGGTCCTTTATCTTTGCTTTATTAAAAATGCCAAAAGGGTATTTTGGTCATTTAAAAAAAGTTAAGGGCAGTAGGGACCATGGGTGTAACAAAATCGATACACCAAGGAAGGACATCCAGTGTAATAAACGAAGTTCAGGGACTGAGGTTGTAATTAGTGGTATACCACAAAGACCTTCCGTGTAATTTATTCTTCTTTTTTATAACGACAAATTAGTAAGTTATTGATTCGATATATACAGTGACATATACTAAATTTCTTGTACATGTATCAAATTAAGTATGAATGATAAATGTGAATTATTAAATTTAATTTTTTTTATTATGTTTCATCATTAAATAAGTGTTGTTTGTAAGACAATAGAAGTAGGTTTTCAATGCTAAGTTTGTTGAAAACAAGGGTAGTAAAACCCGCGTTTCACTGCGGTATTTCTTTTTTCTATTTATTTGATTGGTTACGATTAAGAGTTTATAATAGAATTTTATTTGTTTGGTAATGGTTCCTCACCATTGTTTATCAACGAGGATATGGTTACCGCGCGATGCTGCGGAGTTTATAAACATAGACTTTTTACGTTAAGATTTAGATCCGGTTTATCTAATACTTGCATAATTTTCTATATGAATTTCGTCAGAATTGTAAACTGAATAATAAAACTATAAAGTTTGTTGACCCTCTAATATGTTATAATAACTATAATGCTTAAGAGAGACAAAAAAATGCTTACAAAATTGTAATGTGTATGTATTTACGTAAATAAAAAGATAGTTCTGAAACCATTATTTTGATCTTTATATACATACTGTAACATTTGCAATACTAAATATGTATTACGTATTTCATAAAAAACTTATTTAAAATTTTAGTTAAAAGTATTATATTTCGAAGTTCGAGCTATCATGACCTTCTCCTGACAAATTCCCACCATTACCCATTAGGATAAGAAAGCATTTTAATTCCAAATACTCATCAAATTATATATGCAAAATAAAATCTTATATAAAACCGTTATGCGCCCCGTTCCGTTCAACTTGCTAATGAACAGTATTTAACGCCGTTTTGCTACGGCTATTGTATTATAGATGAATGACTATATACTTCCTCCGATTTAAAATAAGTGCTACATTGTTGGTTTTACGGGTTTTGAGGTAAAATATGACAATAATAATTAAATTAGATTAATTGGATGGTTAGTGAGGAATGGGTCCCACAAATTTTGAATAAAGTGAAATTAATGATGTTTAAAAGTAAAAGTAAGAGTAAAGATGTCATTTCACTTTATTAAAGTAGATAGTTAGTGGGTGTGGCTCCTACTACTTTTTACCAAATACGATAAGTTTTCAAAGTGTATCACTTATTTTGATACACCTAAATATAGAAAGTGTATCACTTATTTTAAATCGGAGGAAGTATATTTTAGTACACAGATTGGACCACCATTTTTAATGCTTGCAAATGAAGTACAAAAATCCAAGTTGTTCAAAGATTATCACACATCCAAAAATTGGATATACTCGTAGTGCATTTCAGTAAACAAATATATAAAAAAATAATCTGAATATCCAATAATCACAAGAAATAAAGAGTTTAAAACTAAAACTAAAAGGTACTTTCGTTTATAACTAAACGATTATAAAAGTCAAGTCTATAAAAAAGCAAAATTTCAATATAATTGGAAATATGGTAAATTATGCTACTTTGTGAAAATTGGAATTTTCGTCTAAAGACAAAGATAAGTAAATTTGAAGATCGAAATGGGAAAATGTATATATCAAACTTGTCATATAATTCCAAACAAAAACTTATTTTGATATATTATTTTACACATATGTCCTCAAATTCTCTTAAAGGCTTAAGCGGCAAATAATGAACCATAAAAAACAGAGGTCTTGGATGACTTGCAAAACTTTTTAATCATAAGAATATGGTTTAATGTTTGAATTTGATCTACATAAAAGTGAAATTCCTAAGAGATCTCAGGTCCAGTTCTTTCTAGGAGTAAAAAATACCCCTTTGTGGCAACAAAGGTTCACCCGAAACGACTCTGGCTAACCGCAAAATGGATAGTCGTCCTGAGATTAGTCGACTCATAAGGTGAGTCGCAACTAAGATTTTTTTTTATTACTATTTACTTTTTTTTACAAAGAACATCTTCATTCATTGAATCTAAAAAAGGACTCGCATTGGTTAAGAACTTAAGATTACATAAGCATCCCAATTCCCAACCAATGTCGTCATCACATATGAATGTAGTTTATAAATGAAATATTTTCATAAAAGGCAAACCAAAAAAGATTCCAAGGAAAGAAACTGGCTCAATAGTCAATAGAAGAAAAATGACGTATTACACTCTGACAAAAGTCAACAAATACTTTGGATCATGTTTTGCTGTTGTATTTACAGCTACCTTTCCCAGAACATATTTACACTTATCACCGTCACATCCTCAAAAATGTCACATCATCACTACAAAATTCCTTCTAATAGTTAAGTTGACTTATAAGGAAACTAGTCTGACCAAAAAATTTCCTTCTACAAAAACTTGTGAGCATTTTCAACTGCTTTAACATAAAAGTATATTCTCCACAGATTTAAATCATCCTGACATGTAACAACATATCATAATGAAGAATAATAATCTAATCAAAATATGTTTTATATTTAATTACTTATATTTATATTACCTCATGTTGCAAATCGACAGTAATTTCATCCCTATCAACATTTTCAGGAGGCTTTCCCCGTTGTAGAATTTCCCCAACACGATTTAGATTTTGTGAAGGCAAATTTTCAACTAATCGTCTTAGTTGATGCTTTTCTGCAAGGGTCATTGGCCTGATTAATCACGCAATATAATCATTAGTTTATAATCCGAAATTTTATATAATAATTAAAAAAATTAACAGTTTGGTAAACAAAAGATATACCTGCAGCTGGAAATGACGGTATCAAGAAGCTCTTCAACTTTTTTCTCCATTCGACCAAGCTGGAAACAATAAAAAAATTGACAGTTTAATCCCAAACAAAACTCGTAAATTTTTAAAAAATATATAGAATTTGTACGGTTGCAGATAATTCAGCAGAATGTTTCTCCATCTTTTCTGCAACCTTCGGTCCTCTGTTTATCAGGAGAACTTGCAAATCATCATCATTGACCTAAAACCAGAGCAATCAATGGCTTTTTTCCAAGGTTTTGTTGAATAATACTTACTATAAACAGCATACCTCCCTAGATGAAACCTTAAGTCTCTTCTGTGCACAATTTTCAATCTCACCCTTACGTTTTGCATCTTTACATTTTGGGGAAATATTTGTTGGTGCAAGAAGCAATCTTAATCGGTGCATTGAAAACACAGGATCCATCATCTACTAATATCAAAACATTAAGTTCCAACTATATTTTTGCACTACATTAAAATTAGTTGAGATATTTTGCATACCTCATCAACTTCACTGTTTAAAGAAACGACAATTTGTCGTAACATTGCCAATAATCGTGTTTTTTCATAACTTGAAATTCCATCTCCTACAGCATTAGAAAATAAACCAGCAAAACCAACTGGACGGTTTTTCTCATTATCTGCTCCAATCGATTGAGACTTTTTTGAAGAAGATGGTGATAAATCATTTCCAGATAACAGCTCTGTTACTCCAAGAATGTAATATTGGAATAAATCTGGTCCTGTAACCATCTCAGACGATGTATTCACTTCCCTTGAAATTTCTGACATGATACAGATTCAATTCAACAAACCTGTTTGGATGATCACGATACGATCAACATTGAATAGATATTATGTATAATCTTCGGTTATTTCGGACTAGATTTGTGCTATTATTAGTTATTTGGTTGAATGATAAATGGAGCAGTTATTAACATCAATTTCAAATAGATTACAGAGGGATGCAGAAATTACCGTAGAACACGAAACCCTAAGTGGCGTATGATCATACTCATTCCAGCAACAACATAATTTCGACTCTAAAACCCTAATCTCAAATTCCTAACCGTAACCCTATGCCCTTGGTATCGATTAAGGTTGAAAATATGTTAAAAGAGTAAGAATGAGAAAAACCTCGAAAAACTGAAATGAAACAATTAGGGTTTCGTCTTCTTTCACTTTTACATTGCTGATTTCCTTCTTCAGAGTGAGGCTCTACAACAACAGATTTTATTGGATGTTTGATCAAATGGGCTATCGATTAGAGCGCATCTAAAATTGTTTTGGATTATAAAGCAAATAAATCTTGGCTTCTTTTGGATTATGATGAACTAACCACACCGCTGAGTAAATTCGTTTGAAATTCCTTCACCGTCGTATGCAAGCCGTACTTTAAATTCTCTAGGGTATTTTGGAGCAGATGGTCGGCAAATTAATACAGTATTTGGTCTAATTTTTGAATTATTTAACGTCATATTTAAAAGACTTTTTGTCAAATTTAAGATGTTAAAAATTCGGCGAACGAAGTATTATTCAAATATGTTTTTGAATATTTTAGATTTTTTTTTTTGATATTTCAAATATTTTAGTATATTTTTTTGGATATGGCATCTTTAGAAATTTTAAAAACACTATTTCTGATCTGAAATTCAGATAACTTTTCATATATTCCATTTTTAGATATTTTTAAACATCCATAGCTAAAACTAGGAGTTCAATCGGCGTGTGATATCGAGATCCTATCTCTCATATCCATCCTCGATTCCCAACCTATCCTTCATTACATGCTACATTCTCATCAAGGAATGAATCTCAAATAAACTAAAAAGGTAAACATACAAAATCATTGAAAATTGCAATTTTGAAACATTATATGCGTCAAATAAGCTAATATAATTTGTGGTTGGCTTAATTACAATGACGATATAATGTCGAGACATGTTAGATCATCTTTTTATTATAATATAGATAGATAGATAGATGTATAGCTCATGTGTTGCATTTAGTGTATTCTTTTCCTTTTATGGTAACCATATATTGTATATGTTTTGGTGTATGAAATTAAATTAAAAATGTTTTTGTGTGTATATATTTACTAGGGTTTTTTAAACGTATACCCCCGGGGCATACATTAGATACAATTAATGAAGTATCTGTTTTCCTAATATATTTTGAAAAATATTAATAAGCTTTAAACATTACCATTTTAGAAAATGTAATAAACACGATTCTCTATTTAAAAGCAAATATGATATTCATTAGTTGCATCTAATGTATGCCCCGGTGGCATACATTAAAAAAACCCTATTTACTATAAGGCATATAGTAATGATAAAGATATGTATATTTTTTAGTTTGGATTCAGGGCTGAAGGATTTAGCGTCATCACGTCCCTGCTCCCTTCCACATTTTATACATCTATGTCACACCCTACCCCCGGGGTCCACTCGGCGAATCTCCAGTAAACTGGGTTCAGGTATCATGTTCCCCACCAAGTACGGGGTTTTACCATCTCTAGCTAAAGAGATTTAATTTGTACACCATATATTTTTGATGTATGTACCACATTATATAAGTTTTAATGCAAATTCTTATATTATACAGTTGTGGTTCAAAATGCGGTTAGTTTACTGTTCACAAAGTTAACGGAAATGTTTGACGGAGTTAAGAGTTCCGCAATACCTTGTGGTTTTAATGAAGCATGTGATAAGTCACGTGGCAGTCTCAGAATGAGACAATGGCAAACACTATATACATGTCCTTCAACCACAAATTTTCTTTATAATTCCATCAATTTTTTATACTTAAATATATTTTATCGTTATATTATATTACTAAATTAATTAGCTTTTAAATCTCTAAACATATTTTTAGTATGATTTGTTTGAACTTTTAGAATGGTAATGAAAAGTAAAAGAGGTGAACAATTTTGAAAAAATACATATCATCAGTAAAATTGCATTAATTATACTATATCACCAATCAATTTTTTTTTCTTGCACTTAAATATTTTTTAGTTGGTTGAAATTTGAGAGTAGACAATTATTTTGGGATAAACTAAAATAAAAATGTGGACAATAAAATTTGGACGGAGGAGTAGTAAATATAAATTATTAGTGACATGTTATAATATATATGTAACCTAATTATATACTAGATAATCTCTTGGGTACCCACATAATATGCCGGGTTAGGTTATTTGACATTTTCGGTTTAAGTTATATATATAAAGACAGATCTTTATAATATAGTAGAGATAATTTTCAACCGTAAATAAATTCAATATAACATCTTTATTAAAGTAACTTGCACAAAAAATAAAGAAAATAATTCTGCAGCAACGCGCGATATCATTATGCTTGTTGTATACGTATGTAAAACAACTATTGTGATGTATTAGTTAGAATGTATGGTGTAAAAATCACTATATATAGCTAAAACATATGCCTAAAGATGTGTTTCATTACTATAAATGACTAAACATAATACTACCATATAAAGACTTCAAATTACATGGTTTGATATTCAAAATGACTAAACCATATAAATTACTTAAAAAATATTATTGTCAGGCCTGATCTTGCCATGAGCCACCAGTCAGCTATTCAAAAAATTTAGTGGTTCATTTTGAAAAACTTACCCTATGTAAATATATATGTGTAACAGCCAAAATATTGTAAATGGGTAGACTAAACCCCAAAACAGACATATTTTGACGAAATATTTTTACTTATATTGGAAAAATGTTACAACCCATTTTAAAAATTTATGTCCTGGATCCAAAAGTTCATTCTTTTGATGATATTAACTTCAAATTTCCCCAACAATTCGCTCACCTTTCTGGTATCGATCAACTGCTTCGAAATTTCAATGGGTGAAAAAATTGGAAGCAAACCAATGCAAGAACAACTCATTTCATACTACCTGCTTCCTATATTCTTGCTATTAATCTAAATGTAGGGTAGACTTGACACACTTCCTATCTAATGCACCACTCATCTATACTAGACTAATAAGGTGTCAATATTAGGAAAAGTATTCATTTCTACGTTATGAATGGTCATAGCAGCTTATATACCGCAGTTTTTACAACTAATCATACAACCAAAATAAATAGTGGTTATAAAAAATTTAAATAAAGCTGTGTAAAAATTGCCCACTTATTGGGAATTTGTTTACATCCAGATGACACTAAAAACTCTACCAGCAAATACTTGGTGCATACACGTACTCTGCTCATAAAATCTCACATTTAATGTTGGATTACGATGTAAAACATTAATAACAGATTAAGAAATAGGATTCTAAACAAAGATGCCCTTATAGCTCAGTGGTAGAGCGCCAGTCTTGTAAACTGGAGGTCTGTAGTTCGATCCTGCATGGGGGCATTTATTTTAATTATTATATTTTTCCTGTAAATCTAAAACCCAAATTATTTCTGGTAATCGCGATTAATAATTTTTGGGTTTTGATAATAATGTCACTAACAATGGATAATATTTACAATTTACCCCCTTTAAACTTCATTAGTCAAAATGTCTTCCTTGTTTCTAGCAACATTCAATCTTCTCCACCAATCAAAATTCAAACTGCTCAATCTTATCCATTGTTAGTGATTTTAGGGATCTCATTATCAAAACCCATAATTTATTTCTTTGTTAATTTCTGATCAAAAACGAATTATTCCCTCATTGTCTCATCTCTTAGATAACGTGTAGAATTACAAACCGAGAACTGTCAAGGAAACATATACAGAACGTTGCAAACTTGTTTTAGCAGATAAAAATATCGACATGTAAATTATATGGTTTTAAAACGTTTAAACATTAATTTAATCTTAATCATGTTACCTTGTTTAATAAGCATATGGTCTCTGTATGTAGTGAAGGGAAAATTAAGGTTAATTTCTTGTCGTAAATTTTCAATTATTAGTACATAAAGGTGCATATGTATGCATAATGGCATAGGCAGGGTTAGTAAAAGTTTGATCTGGAGATTCGAATTTTTTACAAACCAATAGACACCCTGGATGTGTTTGATATATTCCACATCTTTGACTATAATATGTATCTTATTTACCTTTAATTTGAACCGGCTTTTATAGATTTTACGTCGACTAAACTTATAATTATTTGCATATATCGTTACTTCGTTAGTTTGTTTCTTGGTGTGGACTACTTAGCGATATAACATCGATTTTAACATCAGGTTACCAAGAATTGAAACCGGTGAGAATGTACCATGAGGCAACTCGATCGTTGTTCGTAATACATTAGCATCATCAACACAAGTGTTTGCACATGGAAGGCACATGCACTTTATAATATTCGTCTTTTTGTGATTAACTCATTTTGCTTTTGGAGGAAGAGGACCATCATATAGCTCTTATGGCTATTTATTATTGAGGGAACTTTACTTTAAGCAAGTAAAAAATGGCCCCATCATATATACATATATAACTAAAGATTATAGCTTTTCTTTTTCTTACCAATTGCAGGAATTTGGTGGTTAGTTTCATGGTGATATTTGTTTATGTAATAGTTAACCAGTTGGATATAAAAAATATTTTCCTCAACGGTGATCTTAATTAAGAGGCTTATCATGTGAAAAAATTTCATTGATATGTGAATCTTTATTTTCCAGACTATGTATGTCGCTTGCGTAAGGCCCTAGCTATATGGTATGATTCAATGGTGTAGCTAAGCCATAGATTTTACATACAATGGTGAATTACGCATTCTTTAGAATAGTAAAAAAAGGTAGCCAATTTTCTAACGAGCACAACTGGATGGTTTTATTATCAACATGGCAGAGGTAAATCATGTAACAACAATGTTGAAAAGATATGGAAACAAGATTTAAATATGGAACCTCAGTTTTATGCTTCATGTGGCTCGATCGTTGGACTACCATCGACCACGAGAACTTGTTAAGAGTATGCATTATCATAACACTTCTTTCTCCCAAAGTTTTATTAATTTATTCATTTTAAAACTACAAAGGCATTGATTAAAGAACTTTGTGTGCGCATAAATATTCAACGGACTTACCCGTGTGTATGTATGGTACAATTACAACAAGATGCATAAACGTCAAATTCGCCATTTTCTAACCTTTAAGGTGGTTAGGTATGAAAAATTGAAAACGGAGTCTCTCTCTCTCTCCAAGCACATTCTCTATACTTATTATGGGTTTACATGCCTATATTAGCTTTTTACACCCCCATGAAAACAAGGCTTCACGCTCCATCATTTTACTTAAGTTCAACGGTTTGTGCTACAAGCTAGTTTTCAAGAAATGAGCGGTGCCTAATGGATATTTGAGAACATGACACGTCATGAAAATAATGGGATTAATAGTCAATGATGAAGTTCCTTTTATTTTCTTGGTTGACAATCATGAATTATAATGTTGATTTACAAGTTAAAGGTTATGTTTGACTCTTTATATTCTCTAAAATAAGTACTATCTATTTGAATGTAGCTGAATTGATCAACATATTAGTGAACACCTCTAAACATATAATGATACAAATCCAATACTCCTTCGGGTGGTCGAGCTTTATTCGTGATATACAAGATCTAACCATTGTCGTGTTTTTCAAACATTTTTGACAATCTGACAAATGTTTACTCAGAGAAATGTTAAACACATAATGTCTAAGAAGTCATTAAGCAGCTCGTATTTTAGAAAATACTTAATGATCGAACTTTCTAATCAAATTGAAAAATTATCTGAAGTACTTATGAACTACCCATTCACAATGGTTAACCTCTCCAATGACTTATTACTTTTGCCACATTATCTAATAACCTATTAGTTGAAAATCTCTCCAATGGTTAACATTTCCAAAAACTTTTTCACTAATATTACTAATTTACCTTTATCTATATCAAATGTTTTATAAATGTCTCTCACTTATATAATTTAACAATTTTTTATAGCATTACAAAACTTAATATTATTATAAAATTTCTTTTACAAAAATATTATAATGCCTGACCTTAAAAAGTATTGAAATATGATAATTTATAATTTATAGTTATAAAAATAATAAATTATTCACATATAAATATATACATGAGTTTAAAATGTAAAATTATTAAATATAGGGACTAAAAGAATCAAACATTAAAAGTTGTTCAAGTGGTTAGAGAAGATCAAGTGGTTGGAGTGACCTCTTAAAAAGATCATCCATTCCAATGGTAAAATTTTGATTCATTTTAGAGGTTATTCAAATAGTATCAACCTATTCTTCAAATTCTTATTAATAATTATAGTTAAAATTTTGATAATTAAAAGGTAAAAAAGTGAGGGAGGATTATTAAATAAAGGAAAAAGAGAAGGCGGTAGCATCCATGCGCAGAGACCCACACCACCCCTTTTCATGGCCATTGCTCCCATCCCAACAGCCGCCCACCTCAAATATCACTCTCATTCTTCCTAATTTCTTCAAATTCAATTGAATATTCACCAATTTCCCCTTTCTCCCACGTTTTCTGGGGATTTCACTCACTAACAACTGCTACTACCATCATTAAATCTCCACATCCATCACTCTGTTTCTGCGTGTGTAAAGGTGAGATATGGGTGGGATGACGTCATCAATGGCGGCGAAATTCGCTTTCTTCCCGCCCAATCCACCGTCATATAAGCTAATGAAAGATGACCTCACTGGTTTATTACTTCTAACTCCCTTTCCTCACCGGGAAAACGTTGAAGTTCTTAAACTCACTACTCGCAGGGGATCGGAGATTGCTGCTGTTTACGTCAGAAATCCGATGGCTACTTCTACTGTTTTGTATTCTCACGGGAACGCTGCTGATTTAGGTCAAATGTATGAGCTCTTCATTGAGCTTAGTATTCGATTAAGAGTTAATCTCATAGGGTAGGTATCATCTCTTTCTCAAAATTCCCCAAATTTTCTGGTTGAATTACACATTTATCACTATCAATTACTGTTTCATTAACTTAAATTACCGATGAACTCTAAAATTACCTCAATTTTCTAAATCTTACGTTCAAATTCCACAATAATCACTTCCAATTTACACATCCACTTGCATTCCTACATCTCATTGTGATCAGTTTTGTTTGTGTTCGCTGTTTATGCCTTATGGTTATGGAAAGATTTATGTTTAGGTGAATTTTGTAGAGTTCTTTCAATTTGACTTACTAATTACATGTAATGTGGTTCTTACATGTTCATTTTTTTATTGAGGTTGTTGACAAACATAATTCAGCTTAATTTGACATTATCATTGAATCTTGAGATATATTTTCTTTATTTCGTGTACTCAATGCATTTTATACTGTATATAAGACTTTATTTTATTACAACATGTTAATGTTAATTATAAGATGAATTTTAATTTTAATTCATTTCATTTCTGTTAACTTTTTCTATAATGACATATTATTAAATTGGATGAATTGCAAAGTTAAAAGAATGTAATTTTGTGCAGGTATGACTACTCTGGGTATGGACAATCCTCAGGGAAGGTGAGTCAATTCAAAAGAATATATATATAAATAAACATAATTTAATCGATTCAGGATGTTTGGATGTGCAAAATTAACTGATTTTCCAAGTTTGGTTACCCAAACACTCCCTTAATGGCTTTAATTGTCATCTTGAAGCTCATATCTTTCATTTGAAATGCAGCCCAGTGAGAATAACACATATGCAGATATTGAAGCAGTTTATAAGTGTCTTGAGGAAAGTTATGGAACTAAACAAGAAGATATCGTTTTATATGGTCAATCAGTTGGAAGTGGGCCCACTTTAGATCTAGCAGTTCGTCTTCCTCGTTTAAGAGCAGTTGTACTTCATAGTCCTATACTCTCCGGATTAAGAGTCATGTATACTGTTAAACGCACATTTTGGTTCGATATTTATAAGGTACTGTATTATTAAATAAATTGCTTAGCTTTTTGTTCCGTTTACATAATGAATTAAATCTTTTTTTGTTGTTGTTGTTATTGTGCAGAATATTGACAAAATTCCATTTGTCGAGTGTCCTGTGCTTATCATTCATGTAAGTACGCAAATTTTGTATAACAATGGTATTATTGTATTTTTTTTCTTATTAAAATCTAAAAGATTCAAGAGACACCTTAATGGGCCCCACTTATTTCCTTATCTCCTTGCTGTTTAATACTCCCTCCGTCCCTAAATAAAGTTCTCATTTCTCCTTGAATTTTTTTCCTAAATAATGTTCTCATTTCACAAGTTGATGGAGTCTACTTAATAAAATAATATAATTACCATGAACCCATTACTAACTATCCACTAATTATCTTTCTCAAATTTATTAACAATAACCCACCACTAACTTTCATCTTAAAAATTGTGCCTAAAAGAAATGAGAACTTTATTTAGGGACGGAGTGAGTAGTTTATTACTCCCTCCGTCCCTTAATAAAGTTCCCATTTCACTTGGGCACAAGTTTTTAGGAGTTAGTTAGTGGTGGGGTTTTGATAATAAATTTGATTAAAATATAAGGTTATTTTGGAGAAAGGAAGTATCTTTAAAAGATAGTAAGTGGTGAAGTATATGGTAATAATATTATTTTATTGAGTGGGTCCCTCCAATTTGAGAAATAGGAACCTTATTTTGGGACAAATATTTTAAAAGAAATGGGGACTTTGACCACCATGTGAGTGCCATTATTTGTTCTTTGTAGTTGATGGCCCCTACAGTCTCCATGTTTTGGTTATCATGTTATGGCTTGATTTAATATCTCACAAAATTTCTAAATGATTGCCACCTTCCTCTTAATAAATCATTATGATATTAGAAAGATTCTTAAAGACACTTAATGCTATCTAGCTAGGTGTCAGAGTAATTCATATGTTAAAATTAGTTTGCGTCAAAAACTCATAAAATTGTAGCCGCGTTTCGAGCCACATCATCGCTTTATCATGTTGCAGAAAGATCCAAATATAACAAGTCGATCATCTTTTAACGATCTAATTTGATAAAACTTTGTACAATAACTAAATAAGGACGAACTACATAGATTTTTTTGTTATTTTAGACAATTTCTTTTAATATATTTAAATGTTAAAATGAGTTTGGGTAAAAAAAAGTTCGTAAATTTATATAATTTTGTAGGGCACTAGAGACGAAGTGGTGGATTTGTGTCATGGGAAGCAACTATGGGAGCTTTGCAAAGAAAAATACGAGCCAGTTTGGATAGAAGGAGGAAATCATTGTGATCTAGAGCTGTATCCCGAATACATACGGCATCTTAAGAAGTTCATATCAACGGTTGAGAAATCACCGTCACACACACACATCAGTTCAAGGCGGAGCACCGACCACCACTTTGAACCGCCAAGAAGGAGCACCGATAGAAGGGAAAAACCAAGAAAAAGTACGGACAAAATGAGGATGTCGTTTGACCAAATGGAGAGGTCCAGAAGAAGCGTTGACTTGATTGAAAAGTCAAGAAAAAGCGTTGACCTTACACAACTAGAAAGAGGTAGAAAGATCGGTTGGATAGACTACGGACCGGGTAGCTCTTGTTTTTTTAATATGTACATTTATGTATGGTTTGATGTTTCATACATGTTGTTGCTATCTATTTGATATGCTATTTTTTTTTTTCCTTTTTTTAAATTGCTACATTCACTGGTGCTAGAAATTGGAAAGGTTGTGATGGTATATATAATTGGTTTGTACAATGGTAAGAGTCTTTTGAATAATTTTTAAGAGTTCGATTTATTCTTAGATAAATATTTATCAGATGCTCAGGAAAACGGTCACAGCTATAGTAATGATTAGGTTGCATGAGCAAAACTCAACAACCCTACAGACCCATAAATAAGAAATACTCTTTAAAAAACTGATCTTACATGAAATAAGAAAAATAGATGTATATTCCCCGCCCCCACCCACATTTGTCTATTAGGAGAATTTTAGTTTAAAATAATGTAACTTAATTTTAATATAGATAATGCAGAAAATTGCATAACTTCGAAATGACTCATAAGCTTGGCCAAAAATAGGATTAGAAGTCCGTAAGATTAAAATCCCGGTCATGCTAATGGCTTAATGCTAAGCCCAAATAGTCCCACCGATTACACATAGGGGTATACGTTCGGGCGGTTTTCGGTTTATTAGAGTTAATTGGTTTGGGTTATTCGGTTTTTAAAAATATTTTTGACCAACCAATATCCAAACCAAATTAATAAAAACCAAATCAAACCAACAAATAAGTAATCAGGTTATTTGGTTCGATTCTCCACAAAACCAAATAAGAGAATGATTAATAAAAAATAATTATCCTTAATATTATTTAAAGTTAATAAATCATTCACACCAAAGTTGCAACAAATGTTGTAAAATAATAGCAATAAAATGAATGATTCTACCGTGATTTTGATTGGAATTTCCAAATGAGTGAAGGTTTCTATGGTATGAGATATAATATATATATAAATAAATTAAGTCTTTTACTTTTATTTGCGTTATTCAGGTGTACACCGAATAAGAATTTTTGAATCCAAATCCAAACCGTAAAACCAACATTCGGTTACACCCAGAAATCCGTACCTAACCCAAATAAGCCAGACCCGTTTCACCCAATGTCATTTGGTTTGGTTGATTTTTCGGGTCAAACCGTTTAATGAACACCCCTAATTACACACCCACCCACACCCTCCTAAAGTTTTGACCAAGGTTCTGAATAACGCAAGGCGTGGCGTGACGACACTATCAAGCCTCAAGACATGGCGAGACATGACGTTTTTCAAGGCGTGACTTAAGGCGGCAAATTCGTATATAAATTATAATTTATAACATAGTTAATCAATTATTTTCTTCATTTTCGACCTATACAACGATTCTTATATCTAAATAACTATATATATGCACCTATATATGGCTTATATAACTCAATATCTTTAATACGTTTAAAAATACAGCTTATGACGGGTAAAAATGAGTCAAGTTATACCTTAATATACATACGCCAAGCCTTAACGTCCAAGCTTTGGACCAAGGCGTGGCGGCATGGTCAAACCTTAAGCCTTTTCGAGACATGACGAAGCCAAGGCGGACTTTTTAGAACTATGGTTTTGACAGAAATATTGACGCGCAGCTTTTGGTATATTTTACTTCCTCCGATTCAAAATAAGTGATACACTTTCCTTTTTGGGGTGATTTAAAATAAGTTATACACTTTGAAAAGTTTCCTTATTTGACAAAAAAAATTGGACTCACACCCACTAACTATCTACTTTAACAAAGTGAAATGATCCTTTTACCTTACTTTTTACTTTTAAACATAATTAATCTTACTTTATTCAAAAGGTGTATGACCCATTCCCCAATAACCATCCAATTAATCTAATTTAACCATCATTATAATCTTTTGCCTCAAAAACCGTAAAACCCCAAGTGTATCACTTATTTTGAATCGGAGGAAGTATAAGCTTAAACATTTTTTTTGAATTTGAGTTTTTATTCTATTTTGAAAAGATAAAGTAGCTTTATGGAAAAACTGAATGTTCTTGATAACAAAAATTATCCAAATACTCTTTATCTCGCATTTGTAGTTCAAATTTTAAAAATGAAATATGTTAGTGTTTAATGATAAATGAATCAGAAAACTACTTAGGTTTATATCGATTTGCATCAATTAGTTTTTGTCCGTCACATATGGAAGGTTGACATGATGAAATATGAATGTAACAAAATTTAAATTGCATTTTAATAGAACTAAAAAGTCAAAACTCACGCTATGATAAAAACTGAATAAAACTCTTTCACCTGATTTTATGGCTATTTTACATCTAATCCTCACATATTTCTGTGTATCATATTGTTTTCAGTTTGTGGTGATAAAAATAGCTCCACCACCTCCGGTGGCATCAACAACTATATAACCATCTCCAACCACCCAAATTCCAAAATCATCATTCTTCGGAATAAACAGTTTTTTCCTCTAATTAATTTAGAGAATACTACTGTAACTCTTCTGAATCCACAGATAATACTTACTACACTGTTCACTTTCCCATTTTTTGAAATAAAAAATGGCACGCCAAATGATTGTTCTTGCTCTCATCACCATTGCACTCATCGGATTCGCCTCTGCACACTCTGGACATGATTCTCCTGCCTCTTCCCCGTCCCATGCCGCCGCCCCCAGATCACCAAAAGCCTCACCACACCACGCCCCGAAACCCGCCCCGAAAGCCTCACCACCACACAAATCCGCCAAATCACCATTCCTCGCCCCGAAGCCGTCCAAAGCCGCCCCCGAGACACCACTATCAGCATCCGCACCGTCTAGCGGGCTAAAGAAATCCCCACCAACTCCAACATCCGGTTCCCCCAGCCCTACTACTGCATCTGATGCTACACCAGCATCCGATGCAGCACCAGCTGATGCACCGTCAGCTGGAACCAGTTTGAAAGGCTCCGTGGCGGTTGGTGCAATTGCTATTGCTAGCTACTTTCTTTTTTAGATTTGAGAAATGCGGTTTGAGATTTGAGATTGATGGAAGTAGGAACATAAAGGAAAACACACATATATAGGTTTTGGATGTGTGTTTTTTTCTTTCGGATTTTTGAATTATTTGGCATTATTTGTTTTTATATGTTGATGATGTTCTTAGGGGGCCCTTATATCTTTTAACATCTAATGCCATTGCTGCTGAGCTCTTTTCAATATTTTCTTTTGTCTCGCTTCTTTATTTTGTTCTTTTTAATCTTATTTATGTTCCGAAACTTGTTTCTAATGATCTTATTGATGAATTGCCGATATTAATTTTTATATCAGTAAGAATTAATATCGTTGCTCATTCACCAAATGTTCATTAACGCAGTGTTTTAAAAGCCGTTTCTTGCATTAGGCCAGCCAATGTATTTAATACGGTCAACCTGAATGAGCAAATGACAATGCAGTTGAGTTCTGTGATGCAGTAATTATGCAAATAGTGTACAACTACAACAAAAAAATGAAAAAAACCATTAAAAAATTTAAAAAAAATAAAATCAAAGCGCTGTTTTGAACTAATTGTAATACTTTTATGTTCCAAAAATCATATAAAATTTTTCATATTCTACTATATTTACGTAATTTTTAGAGAAATCGGATTTTTCCAGTTCGACTTGCAGTTCAACCGGATTTTTATGTACAACCTATTGGTTCCGACCGAGTTATAACTACTTATCTAACCGGACTATTTCAACCGGCTACCTTTTCAATTCCTAATTCGATCAGTCATTTCAACCGGAATTTTAAAACATTGCATTAAAGGGTTTTAATACATGAAAGCTGATGATAAAAAAAAATATGAAGTAAATGTAATTTGTGCGATTCTAATGTTTTTTTCATTAATTTTACTCAACATACCTTAATTTTCTAAGAGGATGAAATGAGAGTTAAACATGTCGAGCTTTGTCATAATATATATGACAAAAATACATTGTTATTCTAAGGTTTACCTTGAAGATAAAAGACCGATTTTGTTTGATTGCAAAATTTAATAACTCGATGTAACAAATCATATAAGAAGACGACAATCAACTAAATATGATGCCTCTTAAATTGTATGTACCGTGCGATGATATGATAAGACTACAAAAAATCATCAATGACGATGCTCGGCTATTTGAAGTTTTAAATCAATTATGCCAAACAAAATATTCAATTGAAATTGCCTATTCATGTATAATACACGAAAATATTCCATAAATAATGTTTTTTTTTCATGTATAGTTTAACCGCATACACCGAAACCCGACACGTCCAACCCCTTACATGGTGTCTTTGTGACGCGTCCCCAAAGGGGCTTTAGTCGCCTCATCCACTGTTGGAGGTCGCCTGATTTTGAAAGGGAAGTGGTTGATTTTAAAGGGGAAGGGGTTTGGTCACAGTTACGTGAATTTGGTCGGAATTTATCATGTATTTGGTCAGAAGAGATAAGGTTGATGTGACGTTAAACAACCCTTCCGCATAGTCTTAACATTATGTAACTATGATATGAAAATGCAAAAGTCTAGTTATGTATTACATTTTGCATTAAGAATCTTTTCATTCAAACTGAAATAAAAAGATGCATAAAAGTTATTGATCAGAAAATAAATTAACTTCGAAAACTCACAATTTTACATTTGCCTTGCATCGACCGTGGTGTCACCCTCTGTCAAGGTCGTTATGGTCGTTGCAATTACGGAGAGAGAGAAAGATAGAGTTTGCCATTTAATTGTTGTTGGAGAGATAGATACAGAAAGAAATTATGAAAATTTTGAAGATAACAAGAACAAATGGTTTTCTTTGATATCTAATTATAAAGAAAAAAGGATGGCTGCAGGTTTTTTTTCTTCTAATTTTCATTTTAAACAACAAGCGCGTTTGATTTTCTCTGGTTCTTAATTTAATTGAATATATAATATAAAATCTCCATAAATTCATAACTATTTACTCCCTACGTCCCACAAAAAAGTACCCATTTCTCTTGGGCATAAGTTTTAAGGAGAAAGTTAGTGGTGAGTTATTAATATTAATTTTGATTAAAATATAAGGTTTGTTTAGAGAGAGAAAAATAGTTAGTGGTGAAATCATTGGTAACTATATTATTATATTAAGTGGACCCAATTAATTTAAGAAATGAGAACTTTTTTATGAGATAAAAATTTAAGGAGAAATGAGTACTTTTTTATGGGACGGAGGAAGTATTAGAGTAAAATGTAGAATTAAAATATGTTAACGGTCTTAATAATGCTAAAATGACCTAATATTTTTAAAAAGTAAATTGGTTATACTCTCTTTGGTGTTTGATGCTTCACATATATCGAGCTCGGTCTAAAAATTCATCTTTTCGCTCAATATACTCAACTTGCTTCAATGTAAGGATCGATTCCGCGTGGACAACGAGTAGCTAAATTAATAGTCAAAACTGAAAACTTGAGAAAAACTAAATAAATTTAGGAGGGTAGCCGACGGCAAAAGATCAAACATATAAGGGGGCAGAGGTTGTGACAACAAAGGGTGTCGATATTATTTTATATTTTTAATTTTCAGGAATTAAATGTTACAAATAACTCAATGTTTTACGAAATACCTTAAAATGGCAATTGCCTTTGAACCTGAAAATTTTCAATGTGAAAGTAAGTTGAAGTGTCAAATAATAATTTTAAACTATGAAATCATATTTGATATACATAAAAGTTATTCAAAACTTGGAGTTATCCCTTGAACATTTTCGTAATTCAGTATCATGATTACTTTTTTATTTGTTTTTATAATTTTTAATGACTTGGCTCGTTTACAATCACTAAAATGAAAAAGCATTTAGTATTATCACGTTTGAGTCATGGAAAAGAGACCAAAAGGTTCATGATAGCAAAAAGCGATAGGTGTATTATGTATTTTGTGACCCCCTAGTCCCCTACCCCCACCCCATCTACTCCTTATCTATTGGATCCAAACGAAATCTTAAAAATATCCATAATCCATCCAATCAAATCACGCCACCTCATCACTCTTCAATCCTTACAAAACAAACCTCACTTTTAATTACAAAAACCTCAAACCCAATCCAAAAAACACCATCTTTTTCAATCTTGATTTCTACTATGATCGCAAAACAATCAACACACACTCTTAAACCATCTCCACGTAAAACCCGAACCAAACTCCGAAAACCCAAGTATTTAAGCCTCCGTCTTCAACTCACCGCCACCACCCCACCACCACCACCTCCTCCACCAATGCTCACCACCACCGACCATCATGATCAAAAACAGCTCATCAATCTTTTCCCTTTACACCCCGAAAACCTAATGGAACAAGATAAACTAGACATGGACTGTATATTCTCATCTTGTGATGACGACGGAGCTGCCACCACACTCACCGGAATCCTATGCTCCGACGACGACGATGATGATGAAAACACAAACAACCCATCTCCGTCGTCGGTTAATTACGCCGACAAAGAGGTGGAACTTGTGCGGACGGCGATGAGAAGAAATAATTATAAAACAGAAAAAAATGATCATCAAAAATGGGTTTGTTATTCGGAGGTTGTGGAGAGAAAAAAGGTAATTAAAGGAGTGACGTCATCATCATCATCAACAACGTCATGTTATCATCATCATAATCATATTGAAAATAATCATAAATATAATCGGAGTAAATTGGCGTTGAAGCTTGATTATGAAAAGATTATGAAGTCTTGGGTCAATAAAGGTCCACTTTACGTCCGTAATAATTCGGATCTAGATGCGCCACAACCACAAACCGTACCCGAACTTCAAGATGATGACTTCTTTTTACCTTCATTAATCAATGTGAGATTTCTTCCTCATCCCTTTGAATAATTTTCATGTCATAAAATTTAAGTGAAAAATAAATTATATTTATGCGTTTACCTATACATAAATATATGCTTGTGATACGTTATAGATATATGTCATTGTCGTATGCTATATGAGTTATTGTTGTACGTGATCTAAGATCGTGCTAGAATTTCACCTCTTTGTTTGTTTTCTTCTTTGCCTTTGACTAGCTAGGCATGAAATTAGTGATCATCTAACGATGATAAATAATGAAATACATTGACTAGTGATTAATGATTCTGAATAACTTTCTACGGATCACGGGTTTAATCCTTTTTAAGGTTAACATTTTGCAGATTTACAAGAAAATGTTCGAAAATATTCAGAAATACCAGAGAAATATTTAATCATGAACAAATATAAGTTGAATATTAAAAAAAGTTACAAATTCCAAAACGCTAAAGCAAAATAAGATTGAAATCTTTATGAAACAATCTAACCAAAAAGGTAGTACTCCGTATTTCTTTTTATACCAATTATGTTACTCTATAAACAAGGACTACATTGCCTGTGTTGTGCTACGGGTTAATAAATCATTTTGTTAGTTATATGAATTATAAAAAAACAAACAAAAGTTATTTACTTCTCTAACACTTTTCAAAACCACCTAAATAATTTTAACATATGATATTTTTCTTTTGCTTCCTTTCAATGTGTTATGTTTTATTTCACTAATATCTAAAAGCATATAATCACTAGAAATTCTCGTAACAATGGATAAATAAAATGATAATCATGACATTAACAATGTTGTATAACTAACATTTATCAAAGACTATTCATCAATAGTTGATGAATAGTTTTAGTTGTTCTTCTTTTCTTTTTTATTTTTAATTATACATGTATAATTAAAAATAAAAAAGATATTATCTTTTAATTTTTTATTTAAATAATATAATTATAGTGTATATATTATCTTTTAATTTAAAATTATTTAATATAATTATAGTGTATATATTAAGTACATTTGCTACAAATGTAAATTATTTTATATAGTTGTAGTATATTGATTAAGTAAATTTGTAACTAATACAACATGTTTGAATGTCTTCCAAATGCCAACTGTAATAATAATTGTCTATGTACCTTAAAAAAATTAATAACATGTTTATAAATATAATGTGTATCTTTGCAACCCGCCGCGAAGCGCGGGCCCCACCATAGAAAGAAAAAAAAACAAACACCCAACCACAAATAGAGGGTACGCATCCACACAAAATTAACTAATTAATATATAACTAATTTATATTATGCACATAATATTACCATGGAAGTGTATACATGTCATAAGTTTTTTTATGAATTGTAATCTCTTTATCACATTTTGTATTTCGTATATATAGGGTAATATAAACAATGGTACATAATCATGCACACTTTTGTCGGTATCAAGATCTGAAAAAAACTTATATTTTCATTTAAGCATGTGAATATATTTTAAGCCGTACATTTTGGATAATTAATAATGCATGTGTTGTGTTTTGTAAAACAGAAATGGGTATACGATCTGAAACTAGATTGTATTAATAAGTGATTATAAATATTTAAATCTTAGACATAATACTTCGTAACACATGATTTTGGATTGTTCATTCATCATGTGGTTAGCGTCATTTCACCTTTATAATGACTTTTATGGGTGGATATCTTACTACTATATAAAGCATTTAGGCTTACCACATTAGGCAAGTTTAAGGAGCTCCTTAAACTTAATTTTAAGGACCTTTCCACTTTTGTTAGTTAGTTCTTTACATTAAAAAATAATAAATCGCGGCTTATAAGATTCGAACCCAAGACATCTCCTAAGTTATCACTATGTGTTAACCACTTGCTATACATTACACTTTATTTCAAACCACCCACACTTAATATATTAGGCTGTTATTATAACCATTTATCCCAATAACATTAAATATACGATGGTGTAAATCATCAACTCTTACCAATGTCGGCACCTACCATCACTACATTTGACCATCACTAATGTCGGCACCTACCATCACTACGCACCACCACTCATCACCATCGCTATTGCCACCACCACCGTTACTATCGTCACTTTGAAATATAGTTACGGGTACCCGCCGCCGCATTGCGCGGGTACCTTGCTAGTACAACAAATGGATTGTCGGTGATCTTTTTATTGACCTTTTTTTAACGTATAAGGTAATAGACTTAAAAACTTTTTAAATCATAGGTTAAAAACCAGAAATTAAGTTATTGATTTTACATGTGTTAAACGTTAAGGATTAAAACTTAAAACTAAAAAATCTTTGTATAAGTTAGGGTTTTTTTATGGTTGTTGACTAACATCGTTTTGACCGAGTGAGATGTCTGATTGAATCTAAGCTCTGACTGAATTTCATCTGACTGAAATCATTATGTTTGATTATGCCTCTGACTCATTATGATGAATGATTAAAATGATCATTTTACCATTTTTATTATATTCCATGTTACTTATTAAAATAAAGTAAAAAATCATAACATATAAATTAAAGTAAAAATTATAACATAACATGTAAAAGTTATAAGATCATTTTTTTTTTATCAATAACTTTTTTCTTCAACCAAGTCAGAGGTTGTATTAAATTTTAAATTAAATAAGAAATTAAAATAGTACTTAGCAAATGGTAAGAGGTAAATCAAATAACCGTACTAATATTGAAATAATGACTTCTCATTAAAATTTTGATCTCTGGAAATTGGCCAATTTTAAACAACTTGTGGCTATCGATTACCTCGGACCCACTACATTTGCACTTTAATATTTTTGTTGAATGACACATAATCTACATCTTTTGTTCACGACGGGACTTGAACTCATGACCCCATCATTTTCCATTATGTCCTTTTGCATCCCACAAGTTTAAAAAGATAAATTGGCTTCCAAAAGTTACCATATATACTATCAACAAAAACATGTTGGAAAGGCGTGATAGGTCTTATCTTACTCTTTTGATATACCTATATCTTTTCATTTTCAGGTTGCGAAAATCATTTAATATCGTGTTTTTTTTTTTTTTTTGCTATTATCAAACTTATAGGGCACAACACACAATGAGCAAAACAATGGTGGCAATGCAGGATCATGGATCGTTCCTGAAATGACAAATATTGAAAATAATGAGACAGTCAAAGAAGATGATGAATTCAACGCCGTGGGCTCGAGCACAATCATACATAATAGAGAAGCAAGTGTGCAGAGGTACAAGGAAAAAAGACGTAATCGTTTATTTGCTAAAACCATTCGTTATGAAGTAAGAAAGCTCAATGCTGAGAAGCGCCCTCGTATTAAGGTAATATTCTTTGTTATTCACAATGTGTTCTCAAATTTGGCTAATGTGTTTATGCTATTAATCTTGTTTTAATATTTCTTATTTTGTTAATTTTCAGGGAAGGTTTGTGAAAAGAAATTGAGTGATTTTACACCTTATTATTTATCGAGAAACACTTTCAAGTTAAGAGCCCGTTTAAATAGGGTGACGTCTTTTAGACAATGTACATGTGTATATTGTATTGCAAAAATTAAGAGAACAAGCGTAAAATCACTTACATCTTTATTTAATAAATCACGAGATATGTGTTTTAATATTGGTTAATGTTCAGTTTTATTTTGGTAAATATCAGAAACTCCCATATAGTTTGCAGTAATGGAGTTATTTATTGAAATTTTATTCGGTTAATAATTTGTGATGAAATCTTAATTCGCACGTTTATGTTATGTGTTAATTATATTTGATATATAAATTTTGGAAATTTTGTACATAATGAATTTCGGGAACCCGACTTCTTCAAAACCGTATCAAAAAGTTATTAACTTTGACCATAGTTACCTGAATCGTCCAAGGGGGTTGTTTAATTTTTTAATATATTTTTTTAAGTATAGATAAGTTAGTGATGAGATCGTGTTGGTACAACCTTGTCAGTAACTCGTTGGCAAGGAAAATGTGTGATGGAGTTAGAAAACGTGTGACGGTTTTGAGATGCCTAAATACGTTATTGGAACACCGATCGAGAATTGGATACGTGACTCCCTTACATCCCTTATGTCAAAGTGGGCTTGGGTTTTCAATTGATGATATTTCGGGCCAGAAACTGTAGAGGTGGGTGCGCGGATGTCAAAGAACTTGACATAATGGATGTAAGTGGTCTTTGTTATAATTCTCGTTTAAATGTTCTCATGGGCTCCTCTAAGGAGCATTCTTGTAACCCACCAATTAGGAAACGCAATAGAAATGTTACATCACTTTTGTTCTAATAGGTTTAATTTCTTATTACAAACGGAGATCCTCAATGATCATGAATCTCTCAATTTCTTCATGTGGTTTTTAAAAACATACAACATGCAAGCCATGCCACTGTTTTAATCCACTTACATGACACACTTTGATTAACTTTTTAAGCCTAACCCATACTTAACGATATATAGCATCTCAGTAAAAAATAATCTAATTTGCTTTTGATTCCCCATTGTTCTCTTTCAAAATTATAATTTGTAAAACAGAGTAAAAACTAAAAAGTAATAAAGTGTAAGCCCAAATAACCATAATGTTTCTTCATGTGTTTCATTCGGGAATTTAATGAAACCCGTAATGATTATGTGAATCTACTTGGTTGTTCAAACGGCTAATCGTATGCATATACCTTATTCTATAAGCGAATGCCCATGACCCAAAATTTCGTGTATTGTTTTTTGAATCAATTGGTGGAACTCACAATATCGAAATCGAAAGGTGAAGCAATATAGCTATTTTGAATTTCAATTCCATATACCTAATCAAATAAATGATAGCGTCAAGGGAACCTTCTAATTTCCACACAATGTAAAGAATATGTTGCAAAGATCATGTGGTTTGACCAAATTGTACGTTTGATCCGGATGGTGGCGAAAGTGCAGGCAACGTCCCTATTTTGAAACATTTGGTCCATTTTGATACTTGTCATCTGACAGTGTTAGGAGGTGTCCATTAGGTGAGGGTCATAAGATCACAATGCCATTAAAAAGTGTATTCACCTAAGTGGTTATAATTTTCATGGTCATAAGATCACGAGTTCGAAACACAAGACAGTTAGACATTAAAAAACTGGTCATTTTCAAGTAAAATAATAAAAAAAAGATCATGTACTCAGATTAGATGATAGAATACACAATGCCAACAAGTAGAAATGTAAAACTAACAGAGTATATTACAATAAGATTTCATATCATACAATAAATATGTACATAGATTAAGGTTTGAAAACCTCAAATCTGGAAGGCATTCGAACCTCTAGTAGGCTAATGGTTAAGCAAAGCAGGTTAGTCAGGTGATAAAGTCTTAAAGAAAATGAACAAAACACATAAACATTAGACCCATCCTTTTACTTAGGGCGGTAGTCTCCTAATCCCCATCAACTAAAGTACATCTTTTATACAGTAATTGTACGATAAGGAAGTAGCTGCGAGTTTCTTCTCCTTGGTAGCCGGATCTTGTAACATCAACACCTTGTCTTTGTCTCTAACCCCAACCATGTGTAGATATTCTACATCTTCTCTCTCTTTACCTTTGAACAATAGTCTTTGCTCTCTTGGCTCCAAACAAGTCACCATTGATAATATCATCTTTAATTCGCCTATAACAAAAACAAAAAAAAAACCTTATTCATATAAACAGTTATCTCGAAATAACACAATTATTATTATACTATTCTTAATAGAAATACAAGAATGATGATGATGGTGCATGATAAATAACTTACCAAAAGTAGAATTCGGTTGGATTGATATGTCATGCCACTGCGAACACCCGAACCACTATAATCCCTTCTTCAATGCTTTCTTGTGGTATCTCTCTCTTTTGAACAAGCATCCCACCAGGACGTAACTTCACCACCGATTGTTGCTCTTGGAGGCTAATACAACATGTGTTGCTACGTTTTGGCTTTCCCGCAACGTAATTTAGAAAAACTTCTAGACAATTTCATCGACTTAAACTTCAAGATCATCATTGTTGGTTTTGGTGATGTACTTTTTTTCCTTTTCTTTTTCTTTATGTTTATGAAAGGGCCTTATATACTACTTTGAAAAGTTCAATGCAATACGGACAAAAAAAATAAAATATGGAAGGGGTATAAGCTGTCGTTTTTTCTTCTTCTATATTTTAATGTTAATTGATAGGGGTTAAAGCACATGGGCTGGACTGTGGAGGGTTGCTTAATTGGCGGGACCAAACATTTTACTATACTATACACTTGATAATCTTGTATAATTACGGATATTGTATAAAAAGCATAAGTAATACTGAGTAATTAAATAAAACTCTCAAACACGGTATAATTGGTTGAAAAATCGCTGGAAAGTGGAAACTGTTTGCCAGAACCAAACTATTTACTGTATAAGCATATGCATTAATTTTAAAAAATGGGTACACTAACGATAATGGCAGTAAAAAGAAAATTAATTTAAAAAATAGTATTGATGTCTATTTATTTAATCATGACAAATGTCAAAATTAAAAAATGATATTAGAAAAGAGAATTAACGAATTACACAATTTAAATTTTTTAAAAAGTAGACATAAACGATAGAAACCAGTGTCATTTATCCAACTTACTTGTAAAATATGTTCCGCTCGTTGTAAATTTGAAATGTCATAGACATTTGCATATGGTTTCGAAATTTGTTATCTATTAATTTTATCTTTTAATTTCATGGTCCAATAGACATTTGCATATGGTTTCGGAATTTGAGGTACCATAACCTTTGTGCCCATATCTTATGGTCTTGAGACCTCCTTTTGTCGGTCTTTAACATACCAACGCACCCATCCCACCACGCTCACTGTCTTATTATGCCATTCAACCATTTAACTAGTGAGTCAAGTTGTTCGAGAGCTAGATCGATAAAAATTCGCCGAGCTTGAATGTAACTTAAAATTCCTTTATTAAATGAGCTCGAGGTCGAGCTTCCGACTAATAGCTTATTTAGTCTCGCAAATTTATACAAGCTACTATACATTAATTATTATAAAAATATAATTACATATTTTTATATTAATTTTATTATGTGTATATGTTATGCATACATATGCACACAATATAATATATAAAAAATATTTACATCATATTAAATATTATAAATTAAATAAAAGAATTACATATTCTGTGTATACGGGAGCTTAAGTGAGCATAATCAACAGAGTTCGAGTCTGAAAATTCATAATGAGCTGAGCTCGAGCGTTATACATAAAGCTTGAAATGAGCCGTGTTCAAGCTCTCTGAACTTAAACGAGCCAATCTCGAACCTAAGCGGCTCGAACTCAACTCATTTAGGATCCTAATTTAACACAACAAATAAACCTTATTTTTATTGTTTAACCCTATTCACATGTGTGTTTCTTACTTTATCATCTCAACAAATTAAAATTTATGTAAGTGTCAAATATTAAAAATACATTTTTATATATAAAATATGTGATTAATCTTGATCGTTAATTTTCATTAATTCAATAATTAAGATCAGTCCCTTAAAATATAATTAGAAAATGGAATACATTAAACACAACTCAATAAAAAAATTATAAAGATAGAGGAGGTGTCCAAATCCATATCTTTCGAGTTTTAACATCTATCTTTTTAAAAAGAATATATAGACAAACATAGAAGTATTGTTTTACATCAATTGCATGTTTTACTTTGTTAAACTGCATATTCATTAAAATAGATATTAATTTTATAGGTTCTATATATACAATTGGTTCTGTGTTGAACCTTACACTATTCATTTTATCATTTAGTATGACTAAGAATGAACTTAATCCAATAAATTAGTGGTGAGCATTTAGACCGAAAAAATCGAACCGAACCGAAAACCGACCGAAACCGAACCGAACCGAAACCGATAACATGTTATCGGTTCGGTTTTGAAAATTCATCGTTATCGGTTCTATCGGTTCGGTTCGGTTTTCTGAAAATGATGAACATTTGGCCTAAAATAACCGAACCGAAACCGAACCGAACCGAACCAAAACCGATAACATGTTATCGGTTCGGTTTCGGTTTTGAAAATTCATCGTTATTGGTTCTATCGGTTTGGTTCGGTTCGGTTCGATTTTGGCCCGTTAATCACCCCTACAATAAATTAAAAGTGTAAGGGTCATGCTTAAATGAACTTGTAATGATGCACGCTTAAGCAAAAACCCAGATCGATGCTTCACACAACCCACAACTTTTGTCGTTTATTCACATATGCATGTGCCCATATATTTTTACAAGATATTATTTGCGGATTCGGGTTCATTTGTATTGTCAGGATCGAATAACCAAACAAGTTATTATAAACCCAGATCTACTAACACAAGAAGTTACAGCGGATTAACACTTATGATTAGATTAAGAACAATGTAAACTATAATTGAATAAGAATAAAACGAAGAACACAGTTTATCACAAAAAGCTTCAATGTATTAATTCGTTCGATCAATACACGTATGTTTACAATTCATAAGGAACTATATATAATAGTCCTTGAAGCCTAAATTATTAACCTAGTTATTCTAGGAATCGATTACAACTGAATTACATAAAGATATACATTCCATAACTAACTATGCTAGAATCTTGGACTTGATCTGTTCAGATACGCTTATCAGTAGTAAATCAGATCATCAGTAGTATTCATCATCAGTAGTATTTGTCCAAGTTCAACATCAGTAGTAAATGTGTTTCTGCCCCATCAGTACTAACTTCATTCTTCATCCATCAGTACTAACTGCAGCATCAGTAATAGATTATGTATATCTTGTTTTACATCCCAACAATCTCCCCCTAAACTTGTTAATTCATTTTGAATTACTCAAGTTTCTTATGTTCTTCCTCTTCCTTCTTTCTCTTCTCTAAAGTTCTTTGATTCTGTTTCTTTCTTTGAGCAATGATGTATTTGTTGTTTCTTTTGATGAAATAGTTAAGTTTGTTTTGAAACATTACATCATTATACGGTTTAATCACGGTGTTTGTGAATATCTGGTACATGGTTTCTTCAGAGTGTGGATATTCTTTTTCATATAAAAATAGCTCACAGTTCTTGCTTGATCTTTCAAAGAAGTACATATTTACTGTGGGGAGTACATTCCAAGCATACACGTTTTCTGTGTTTGTAAATATTTCTGGGTAGTTATCTGGATAAAATGCAGCATCAATCGTTTTAGTAATGTATCCAGCTCCAGAATTCTTCCATGATTTCTTTGTCATTCTAGGTTTTCCAATGATCAGAAGTTTGATTATATCACTTCTTGAACAGGATCTAATCATAGGTAACCATCCAGTAAATCTTTGAACAATTTTGTCTTCCCTTATAATTTCTATAACATTATTAATCATAACTCTCCAATTGATGATTGGATTGTTTTCAAGGAGAGCAACTGGAACTTCAAGAACAGGAATGAGTTGTTCTGTTTTTAATTTCCTTTTAATACTCTGTTCTTGTTGAATAATTTTTCTTTTCTTTGAGAGGGATTTGGAAGATTCACCAGAAGTTGATGTACTACCAGTTTGAATTAATTTTGGATTTATTGGGATTAAAGCTTTTGCTTTTGCTTTTGCTTTTTCTTTTTCCTCTTCAGCTTGTATTTCAGCTAATTCTCTCTTTTTGGCAGTACAATATTTGTCAGCTATTGTAGTCATCTTCATTCTGCCAAAAGATTTAGCACTTTGCCCTTTTGAAATTAAGAAGTCAATCATCTTCTTTTTCTGTTCAAATATCTCCTCTGGTAGGTCAGCTTTTTCCTTTTTGCATTCAGCAACAAGATCTTCAAGGCAATTGAGATGTTCTTCTTCAATTTTTCTTTGTTTTTCAAACTCTGCCTTTTGATCCTCTACCAGGATTCCTTCAATTTGAGGAATGGGTACTTCAGCTTCTTGAGTTCTTTGGATTTTTAATTTTTCTTTTTCTGCCTTTTTCTCTTCTTCAAGAGCTTGATACATATCTACCTTCTTTAAGTACCGCATATGTTTCACCTTCCATCTGGATTGTTTTTCAGATCTGACATGATTAATTTTGTTCACCATATGGTGACCTAATGCTCTGTTGGGATAATCATCATCATAGATCTCTTTTCCTTTTCCAATACAAGCTGGAAGAACAGATGGAGGTGGAGTATATTTCATATCTGGGATACCAGGAATTTCAAACTTTGGATAAAACAGTTTAAGTTGGTCTTCTGGCAGTATCTTGGGATGTGGAGGAAGTGTGCATTCATCTACTTCAAACCAGTTCACATTATCATCAATGTCAGGTATGATAAGTGGTTGATCAGGAGTTGGTGGTTTGGTGATGATGACATAACGTTCTCTTTCAATGAGCTCATGAATTTCTTCTTCCTCCTCTTCAGTAGTAACCAAGGTGGTTTCTACTGGTACATGTGCTACTGGTACAATTTGTCTTTCTTTGTTTACTACTGGTGAGGTTGCTTCAGTAGTTACTACTGCTAGGGTATCAGTAGTAACCATAATGTTTTCTTCTGTAGTGTTTACTACTGGTGTATCTGCCTTTTCACCAAGACCAGTAGCAACAACCTCTTGATCCTTTTCCTCAGTAATAATCATAGGATCAGTAGTATCTAGCACCTCAGTAGCAACTCGAGAGTTTATTTGTTCTGCAGTTTGTGATTGATTTGCAGACATAAAAATATCCTCATCCATATCTTTTTACAAGTCTTCACCAGCATTTTGACTTGTTGCACCATGAGCCTCTTTCAAATTCAGGAGGGCTGCTGCTGCAATGGATTGATCAATCATCCCTTGAATTTGATCTTTCTCCCCCTTAGTGATCTCAACTTGTTGAGCCTCACTATCAGCAACCTTTCTTTGCAATTTTCTGATCAATTTAGATTGCCTTTGAAGCCTTTGCTCAAACCTCTTCTGTCTCTTGTTCAAGGTGTTGATATAATGCTTCATATAGGTCATGGTTTTTCCTTGATTATTGAGTAACTCCAGACAATGTTGTACAGTGGTTTTAAGGTTTTCCTTCCTAGCCGTCAATTTAGTTTGTTTAATACTGCCCTCAGCCCATTTGGGTGGATCATTGGGCTCATTAGGTACATTGGCTTTAAAGTTTTCCATCCTATCCGTCAATTCAATTGGTTCTGGTCTACCCTCATCACTTCTTGGTGATGAAATGGGTTGTTTGGACATACTCTTCTTCCTAGAAGAAGCAGTAATGCCCCCCCTTGTGGTTTCTTGGCACCGGGGTCCTCTCAGTAATTCCTCAAATTCTGAGTCATCACTAAGAGTTGCCGAAGTCTGGGTCCTAATGATGTTCTCACTATCCTGTGCACCCACCTTTGGGGCATCAGTAGTGAGAGCCCTTTCCTCATGACCTCTCTCCTCCTGTGAGGTTAACTCTTGGAGCCTGGGGTGTGACTCAATTTGTCCCCTGGTGTCATTTAAGGAAGATTTCATCCTTTTATAAATGATGGATATGTTTTTGGTAGGTCTTCCACAGAGTGAAGAGTAGCACTCTGAGGATTTATTTCATGTTCCTGGGACACATTCAGGACATTTGATGGTTTATCTATTTGAGTGGACTGCATGATTTCTGTTTGGGCTACATTTGGGGGTGATGGAGTGGGTTGGGGTTCAGTTGGTTGTACTAAACCTTCTCCTGTTGGTGGTTGATCATTGATCATGTTTGGGAAAAGTGGAGTAACTTTACCCGAAAATTTAAATTATTTTCTCATGTTAGAAAACACCTTTTTGTTTAATTCAGGAGTTACAAATCTGTTTTTAGGAATGGAAAGGTTTTGTAATTCACAATTTATAATATGAGTTAGGAATCTTGGATACATTAAAAATGTAGATGAAGAAAGATTTCCAAGCATTCCTTCAAAGATCATGTTTGAAAAATTGAATACTTGTCTTGTACTCAGACAAACAACAGCAGATGCTATTGACTTGTTGAATTCATTCCAAGTACTCCTTTTAGGAGAGATGCAATGTTGAATAGTGTGTATTAAAAACTTCCATTGGGGTGAAAGAAGACCTTTTTGAAATGTGACTATATCTAGTCTTCCTTCATACCCCATTTTTTGTAAATTTTCAACAAGATCCTCCTTTGGCAAAGAGAACATACCTGACTCATCATGGAGTTGAAGATGTTGTCTAATGGATTGTTCAGTGATGGTGATGGACTTTCCTTCCACAGATGATTTGATCATAGACATTGTTGATCCTTCAGTTCTTTCAGCATTTGTCCAGAAATCAACCAAGTGTTGTTGATAAGCTGTTGGGTTGATGGAGAGTGCAAACTTAATGTAGGAGTTCTTTAGGAACATTACAATGGGACGAAAGTCTTTTGTACCGTCTGGATTCCTCAAGAAAGCACACATATTGTGGAATTCGGAATATTTAAGATCTGTATTGACATTGAGTGATTTTAGGGTTGCCATTTGTGTTTGATTTTGATCTTTGGAGTGAATCTTTCAGAAAGAGTGATCGTTTTGGTAGGAATTTCAAGTGTGTGATCGGAATTGAGTTGCAACTGATGTTAGGTTTTGATCGATTTGTGCAGAGATAAGGGTTTAGCGTAGGGTTTATCAAATCGAGGAAAAGATAATGCTAAACTAATCGCAGTCAGGTATTTATATTTTTCGATTAAACCTGCAAAATGACCAAAATATCTTTCGAATAATAACACAACGGCTATTTTCATGAGGGTCAGTAATGTAAATTAAGTATTTTACAGATAACGGCCGATCAGTAGTAACTAAGCATCAGTAGTAAAAACATCAGTAGTAACCTTTGTTTTTATACTTAACCTAATTCCTACTGAGAAACCCTATCAGTACTAAAGTATAGTAAAAGCATACCATCAGTAGTAATAAATAACCAGTAGTAAAACGAAATTTAAATTAAAAATTTGTACAAAATTCTTTACACATGATTTTCTTTTGAGATTTAATTTATTAAAATCATTCCAATACTGCTAACCAAGAAGTTCAAAAACTTCTGTAAAAAGATCTGCCAATTGATTATCAGTATGAATTTTCTCTACTTTAATTAATTTCTTTTCATTGCAATCTCTTATAAAGTGAAATCTAATTTCAATGTGTTTTGTTTTAGAGTGTTTTACTGGATTATTTACAATACTGATAGCACTTTGATTATCTATAAAAATAGGAGTTTTGAGAATAGATATACCAAAGTCTAGAAGTTGATTTTGAATCCACAGAACTTGTGCACAGCAGGCAGATGCAGCTACATACTCTGCTTCAGCAGTTGAAGTTGAAACATTAGTTTGTTTCTTGCATTGCCATGACACCAACCTTGATCCAAAGAATTGACATCCACCAGTAGTAGATTTTCTATCTTGGCATTCACCACCATAGTCACTATCTGTGTAGGCTATGAGTTCAAATGGTGATGCATGTGGATACCAAGGACCAAGTGAAGGTTTTCCTTTCAAGTATCTGAAGATTCTTTTGACTGCTTGTAAATGTAACTCTTTTGGTTTTGCTTGATATCTGGCACACACACAAACACTATACATAATGTCAGGTCTTGATGCAGTTAAATACATCAAAGATCCTATCATTGATCTGTACAGGTGTTCATCTACATCCTCCCCCTCAACATTAGGATGTAGGTGTTTGTGAGTTTCCATTGGAGTGCTTGCACTTTTGCAATCTTTCATTGAAAACTTCTCTAAGATGTCTCTGACATATTTTGATTGATTGATCAAAATACCATCTGGTTTCTGATTGATTTGGAGTCCAAGAAAGAAATTCATTGGACCCATTGAACTCATTTTGAACTTGATCTGCATCAGTTCTTCAAATTCTTTGCACAATTTATCATTTGTTGATCCAAAGATGATATCATCTACATATATTTGGACCAGTAGTATATCATCTTTGACCTTCCTTGTGAATAATGTCTTGTCAATGGCACCTCTCTTGAAATTGTTCTTTAATAGGTAAGAGGACAATGTATCATACCAAGCTCTAGGTGCCTGATGAAGGCCATATAGAGCTTTATCTAGTTTGAATACATAGTCATCACGTTCTGGATCTTCAAAGCCTGGGGGTTGACATACATATACTTCTTCTTCTATTTTCCCATATAGGAAAGCACTTTTTACATCCATTTGGTAGACTTTGAATCTTTTGTATGAAGCATATGCTAGAAATATTCTGATTGCTTCAATTCTGGCAACTGGTGCATATACTTCATCATAATCAATCCCTTCTTCTTGTGTATAACCTTGTGCTTCAAGCCTTGCTTTGTTTTTGATCACTATACCTCTTTCATCTTTCTTGTTTCTGAAGATCCATCTGGTTCCAATGCGTCTTTTTCCTTTTGGAAGAGGGACAAGTGTCCATACAGCTTGTAGTTTAAATTGAAGAAGTTCCTCTTGCATTGCTATGATCCAGTTTGAGTCTTTCATAGCTTGTTGAATCTTCTTAGGTTCTTCCTGTGACAGAAAACATTCATACATGCATTCATTAGATATTATACTGATATTACAAATATTAGAATTAAATTTGCTTCTTGTCTGCATGGATGAATTGACATCACTCAGGACTAGGTCCAAAGGATGATTCTTTTCAGTTCTGGTTCCAGGGATTTTGTCAATAGTTAGTTGAGAGTCTAAGTTTGACTCATTTGATTCAGGAATTTGTGCATCTATTCCCGATTCTTCTTGATTGTTTGCATTTTGATGAGGTTCATCATTACTACTGGTGTCAGTAGTAACATTCTCTTCAGTAGTTTCAGTAGTATCATTGTTGTTACTGACATCATTATTAAGTACATCATCATCACAACTCTGAGGTTCAGAGTTACTACTGGGATCAGTAGTATCTTCAAAGTTTGAGTTGTTACTGGTATCATTGAAATTAGGTTTACCAGAGTTACTATTGTCCTCAGTATCAATTATGGGAGCAGTATCAACTAAGATATATTTTATGATTTCTTGCATTCCACTTGATGATGGTCCTACTTGTTGGTTTTGATTGGTTGAACTTCATGTATTAAGTTCATAACTGACATCAAAAGATTTGGTTAGATTATCAATATTAAACAACCAATCTGGGCCATTTCCTTGTTCATTCATAAGGTTTTCATTAAAGGATACATTCACATTTTCTTCAATGATCCTCAGCCTTTTGTTGAATACTCTGTATGACTTGCTTTGAGTTGAATATCCTATAAATATTCCATCATCTGCTTTGCAATCAAATTTACCAATTTGTTCTCTTGTAATTAAAATAGTACAAGGACAACCAAATGATTTTAAGAAACTTATTGATGGTTTTCTTTTATTGAAAAGTTCATAAGGTGTTTTAAAATGAGGCTTAACTATTAATACTCTGTTCTGAACATAACAGGCAGTATTAACAACTTCAGCCCAAAAAGTTATTGGTAATTTTGAATCTGCAAGCATAGATCTGGCTGCTTCAATGATAGTTCTATTTCTTCTTTCAGCTACAACATTTTGTTGTGGAGTTCTTGGTGAGCTGTACTGCCTGTTAATACCCTTAAGATCAAAAAAGTCAATTAGGTTAGTATTCTTAAATTCAGTTCCATTATCACATCTAATTGCTTTCACTTTGAGATCTCTTGTATTTTCCAGCTTTACAATCAGATTCTTGATTATTTCACTTGTTTCATCTTTGGTCCTGAGAAAGAATACCCAAGTGTATCTGGAAAAGTCATCAGTAATAACAAGACAGTATTGTTTCTTTCCAATACTCATTACATCTGTATGTCCAAAAAGGTCCATATGTAAGAGCTGCAAAGTATTAGAAATAGAGATAATCGATTTGGTCTTATGAGAAGTCTTGTGTTGTTTACCTTTTAGGCAGGCAACACAATGATGATCACACATAAATTCTTCTTGTGGTAGACCAACTACCAAATCCTTTTTAACTAAATTGTTCATATTTTTAAAATTTGTGTGACACATCCTTCTATGCCAAAGTTCTGATTCATTTGTGTTTGCCTTAGATATAAAATAGTTGATCTCATTTGATGAAATGAGTTCTCCCCCTATATCCAGGCAATACACATTGTTTCTCCTTGGTGTTCTTAAAACAACATATTTTTCATCTAAAATAAAATCAGGAGAAAGAATGATGCACTCAACATCTGTAAAAAGAATTTTGTTCTTCTTATCACATACTTGAGACACACTAACCAGATTGTATTTAAGCTCAGCAACATAAAATACATCATCAAAATTTATTTTGCCATTTGATACTATACCTTTACCTGTAATCTTACCTCCCCTAGGATTTTCTCCAAAAGCAACATACCCTCCTTCAAAAGACTTGAAATCTCTAAGAATTTGAAGATTTCCAGTCATGTGTCTAGAGCATCCACTATCAATATGCCATGTTCTACCTTCTTCAGGGATCTGGATACTCTGTACATAAAGTAGAAGGATTAGTTAATTTTGGGAACCCAAGCTTGTTTTGTCTTGGGTTCATCCTTTGAAGAATAAGACTTCTTAACTAAATGATTCTTAGATGCAGTTTTGTATTTAGTACTGATGTTTTGATTCACTACTGATCTAGGTTTATACCCGTAGTTCTTAGTTTTTGAAAATTTTACTACTGATGGACCAGTAGTGTTTGGGTAATAAGGGTTTTGAGCATAATCAGTAATGTTTTTGTAGTTATACCAGACAGTATTGTAATTAGGGTTTTTACCAGTAGTAAACCTGGAATAGTTTCTACTGATATTTGAAAACTTTGAGAATTGAGGAAAACGATTTTGAGTTCCATTGTTTTTATTGAATTTCTTTTGTTCTGGTGTTTTAGATTCCTTTGCTTTTGATTCTTTAGTTTGTTTTAATTTTAGGGCTTTTTCTTTTTCTTTGTTGATTTTAAATTCTTGAAATTCTTTATTGTTAATAGCATTAAAGTGACAGTTTTTAGCTATGTGATTAACTTTGTTACAAATTAAACATGATAATTTTATTGATTTAGAATTTTCCGGTTTTCTTTGTTCTTTTAATCGGTTTAAATTCCTTTGATTTCCCCTTCTTAAAATTGTAGGTATATTTTCTGAGTTGTATTTTGGGGATTCAGTTTGACTTTGTGTGGTGTGAAAACTTGTTTCATCTGATTCCATTGTTTGATCATCATCAGAAGATTTATTGGATTCATTACTGGTTTCAGATTCAGTTTTATTTTCAATTTTTAAATCATTTAAAATTCTTTCTGTACTGGATTTTAATGGAGGAATAAAATTTGTTGGAGGTGGGACTGCATGATATCCCACTCCATGAATAACTTTTTCTGTAGTTTGATTACTAGTTAATTCATTGACAATTTTAGAACTTCTTTCAAATTTTTTAATGGTTAGTTTATTCTGCTCTAGTTCCATTTGACATTCTTCAAGTTTGATCAAAGTTTCTTTTAATTTCAATTCAATATGTTCTTTTTCATAAGTGGTTTGTAGCAATTCATCTTTTATCTTTTGATCAGTTATTTTATAGATTTTAATTTGGTTTTCTAAATCAGTTATACAACCATTATATTCAATTCTTCTGTTTCTATTTAAAATCATCTCTTATAGTGTTTCTTTATTTAGTTTTTTCTAATTCTTTGTATGATTTAATGCATTCAGGAGTACAAGATTTAGAATGTACCTCAGTAGTAGAAGGATCAGTAGTAAAGGCCATGAGAGCTTGATCCTGTGCATGTTCTTCTGCTTGGAAGCTCCAATCATACCCTTGTCCTTCTTGAGATACTAATGCAGTTGAGTTGGAAGTGTTGTTTTTGTTGTAGCTTGATCTTTGATCTTTGTTTGGACATTCTCTGGCAAAGTGACCTAGATTGCTACAGTTGTAGCACTTAACTTTGGTTTTGTCAAAGCCAGCTCTATCACCTTTGTTGTAAGACAGATTTGGCCTTCCAGTTCTTTTAAGAAACCTCTTTGTCCTTAAGCTTAGCATGGCCATCTGCCATTTAATATCCATCTCTTCCAAATCATCAAGATTGAGTTGTTCTAAGTCCTCACTAATCAATGCAGTATGTACATGACTAGTGAAGAAAGATTCTCTGGCTAAATCTTCTGTTCCGGCATTCTTCATAGCTTCCTGACCTGTTCCTGTATTTGACACAAAAGCAGCATTGTTTGAAGGTAGATTTGGAGTTTTAGTACTTACCTCAGATTCAAACACTCTCAGTTCATTGTAGAGTTCATCAAGTTCTTTTTCTTCTAGTGCATCTCCTTGTCTATATATCACAGTGTACATAGACCATTCTTCACCTAGAGATCTGAGAAACTTTCTGTTGACATCATCATTGTCTGGTTTATAACCAACTTGATTAAGTTCACCAATGAGCTTGTTGAACCTATCAAAGACCTGTGATAATGTTTCATTCTTCTGGCCTTTGAAGTTTTCAAAGTCCTGTTTCAGAACAGATTTCATGTTTCTTTTGGTGCTCTTAGTACCAACAAACCTCTTTTCCAGTGCCTGCCACAGCTTCTTTGCATCATCATATTCAACAAAGAAATGTTGATAATCATTGGGAATAGCAAGCAAAAGAGTGCTTAGAGCTTTGAGTTCGATTCCTCTGTCTTTCTTCTCTTTTTCACACTTAAGTTTGTCTGCTTCAGTCAATGAACTTGATGCTTGAATCTGAATGGTTTTGTTGCCTTCAACAACAACTTCCCACATAGAATAATCAGTAATAAGCATATACTGCTTAATTCTGTTTTTCCACATCCCAAAGTTATTGGGAGTGAGAATGGGATTTTTATTTGCTTGAGTACTTTCATTGTTATCAGACATGATTAACAATTTTAAGATCGAATGTATGAAACTTTTTGCTATTCTTAATTCGTAGATCTAGAACCGTAAAGCTCCGATACCACTTGTCAGGATCGAATAACCAAACAAGTTATTATAAACCCAGATCTACTAACACAAGAAGTTACAGCGGATTAACACTTATGTTATTAGATTAAGAACAATGTAAACTGTAATTGAATAAGAATAAAACGAAGAACACACTTTATCACAAAAAGCTTCAATGTATTAATTCGTTCGATCAATACACGTATGTTTACAATTCATAAGGAACTATATATAATAGTCCTTGAAGCCTAAATTATTAACCTAGTTATTCTAGGAATCGATTACAATTGAATTACATAAAGATATACATTCCATAACTAACTATGCTAGAATCTTGGACTTGATCTGTTCAGATACGCTTATCAGTAGTAAATTAGATCATCAGTAGTATTCATCATCAGTAGTATTTGTCCAAGTTCAACATCAGTAGTAAATGTGTTTCTGCCCCATCAGTACTAACTTCATTCTTCATCCATCAGTACTAACTGCAGCATCAGTAATATATTATGTATATTTTATTTACATCCCAACATGTATGTATGATGCTTTTGATTATTAATGAATTTTAATAGAATAAAATCAATGCCTATAGATCATTGATTTTCGAATATTTGGTATCTACTTTGAGATCTCGTAATCTACACAAAATCACCTTACGGTGCTGTATTTTTTTTTTTTTGTAAATTATCTGGCATAGCCACTTGTATTTTGTCAAATTATTTAATTCACCTATTGCACCTTTCATGGCTTAAACTTGGATATTTGGTTAGTCTGTTGTTAATTTCTGCCCAATAAATTTAGAGAGATGATATTTATGTTTATCCATATATGTGTCATTAATTAATTCTCTCTCTTTATATCATCTATTGATCTTGACACTTGTTATGATGAAAATAATAGGCACATGAGTAGACATATGGGTGGTAATCAAGTCGAGTTTGGTTAGTGGCTTCAGGTTGAAATATGTCAACCCAAATCTAACTTTCTTAGAATTTCGGTTCAAAAATCAACTATAAACCGGACATATTTAAATTATGGTAACTTAGACACGACATATCCGACCCATATAAGTTTATTATTATTAATCTTGGTAGTTTAAATAGTTAAATTTCATATTTCACGAACGTAAAATATAAATATTTTTTTCACTTAGACCCGTGCCAACCCCCGTCAACACCCCCCGTCGTGGGAGTTTTTTTGGCCGTCGAGGAAGGACGGCGTTGGCACGCCCCCGTCGTGGCTCGGCGTCGTATAGACGACGAGTGGAAGTGTGCGTCGTGGAGCGTGTGGGGCCGGGGGAGCGGGGTGGGTAATTCAAATTTCAAAATTAAATTTTTTTTTTGTTTGTTTTTTTTTTTTTCACTTTCTACCATTATAAATACAACCCCTTTCATCCATATTTTTTTACCAATTCACCAATCTTCTCTTCAAAAAACCTTTCCACTTGTTAATTTTGACAATGAGTCGCCGACAAAGTTCTTCCACCTCCAACGATATGTGGCAAAATCTCTTGAATACTCAGATCCCGTCACCGACAAATTCTTCAAATGTTGGGCAAACAAGTAACCCTAGCCCGAGCAACGTAGCATCTGGTCCGGGTTCGGGTTTTGTTCCGTTCTACTCATCTCCGAATGGTTTTACTCCCGCTTTGTTGCCCAATTCTCAACCCGGTTTTCAACCTGGTTATCATCCCACCTTTCACCAAGGTTATCAACCCGGTTTACTATGGCGGGTTTCAGCCTGGTTATTATCCTGGTTACGGTACTGGCTTTCAACCGGGATTACAAGATGAATCCCCACACGAAGAGGAGGACGAAGCAGAGGGCCCACCGGAACCACCCCCCGTTGAAAGCCAGCCAAGGCAAGTGGCTGAAACAAGCAGAGGCAGAGGAAGAAGAAGAAGACCTACTCAACAAGTTAGGGAACCCGGTTCAGTACGCAAGTGGACCAACCCGGAGGCCGTTATTTTATGCGAACGGTGGGTACATGCTTCACAGAACTCAGTGTTGGGGACTTCACAGTCAGGCGAAAGAATTTGGGAACAAATTGAAGACGCGTACAACTCACAAGTTGATCATAAACGCAATAGAAGTCAACTTCAGGGAAAATGGAACAAGATCAAGACCGACGTGCGGAAGTTTGGAGAAATTTATAAAAGGTTCGAATCAAGACGACAAAGTGGAGCCGATGACCAAGCCGTGATGGATGCTGCAAAACAACAATTTTATGAAAACAACAATAACAAAAACTTTGTGTACGAGGAGTGTTGGCATGTACTTAAAGGTTACCCAAAGTTTTGGGTAGATTACGGTGTCATGGAAGGAGATCAAGGCCAACCAGTAAACCTTGGCGAAGACGGCCCAACCGACGCTCCATGTGCAAATATGGAAGCTCTATTCCGAGACGACCAGATACGTCGACCACCGGGCCGTAATGTTAGCCGGCGGACCGCAAGTTCCTCGGATGCAAGTTCGTCACGGTATTCAAGTGAGGAATCTCGTGACCAGATAACGGATGTTGCCATAGCGCAAGTTGACACTTTGAAAACTATCAAAGAAGCGACTATGCAACGGGAGATGATGGATGCTTTTAGATTGCTCCAATGTCCGGTCCCCGATGGTTTGGACAGAAATGAACGAAAATCAATTTTAAAATATTAAAAGAGTTTATTGGCAAAATTCGCTCCATCTGACTCTACCGATGACGAAGACAACGAGGAGTAGTATTTTTTTTATATGTTTTTTATGTCTTTTAAGTTTTTTTTTTTATGTTTTTTTTTTATTTTATTATTGTAATGTTTATATTTTTAATGTAATGTTTTTATTTTTAATGTGATGTTTTCAATTAATTAAAAATGATGATGTGGAAAAGATGTGTTAGTGATGGGTTAGTGATGAGTTGTTGTTCGCACGACCGTGTCAGTAAGGATGTGGATGATGTGGTGCTACTGATGGGTTTAGTGATGCGTCACTGTTGGGAGAGGCCTTAATTAGATCCGAGAATTATCAAACATCCCCTGTAGTTCATGCTACGACCTTCTTCTTCGATCTGCATCTGCTTCTTCGATTTGTCTCAAATGGCGACCGCTACCCTAAGAAAAACCCTAAATTCATTAAACCCTAACACCGCAATCCTCCGGACCCTATCTTCCTCCCCCGCCGTCGCCACCGCCACCGCCACCGAAGCTCAACCCGACGCCAGCTCTTCCTACTTCAGCTTCTCCTATGATCAGAATGACGATAACACCACCAGGGGCGGAATTAGTATGTAGCACACGGTGGCACGTGCTACTACTCGAAAAATTTCGGTACGGTAAATTTTCGGAACTTTTTTTTTGTTATTGTATTTTGAATACATTAATATATAACCGAAATGGATTAATAATGCAAGTTTTTTTTAGCTAGCACAGCTGGCTAACACCTTGCGCATGCATAGAGGAGGTATAGAGTTCGAATCTTGTCCTTCCTATTTTTATAAATCAATTTTATTTCCTTTTTTAGTGTTTATATTACAAGGGTTTTTTTTTCTTAGCTCATATATTTCAACTTTTTTTCTTTTTAACCTTATATATTTCAAAAAAATAATAATTTATATACGAGGATGCTACCGCTGGTGGAAATTTCTAATTCCGCCCCTGAACACCACCACGGCCGCCGGCGATGAGATATACATCAAGTCACGGAAACAACCGCCGTCCACATCAGTCACAATGCCGATGTCGTTCATGACCGGATCGATCGTCGGAAAAAGGTTTTATAAGCAAGTAACGACTAGACCTTCCGATGACGGAATTGGTTGGTCTGTTATGCTTGATTACAGGACGCTTAAAACTCCTTCTAGAAGGCCTCTCAAATGCCCTACGATTTTTCTAGCTAAAGCTATTGCTGCCGAATGGGATTACCAGGTTTGTTTATTTCCCAAATTGATTACTAAAATCATCATATAATTTCGTTTGATGATCTCAATTCTGTACTGGTGTAGTATCTTATGAATTTCAGTAAACAGATCTGAATTTTAGCTTCTGGTTGTTCAGATGGTATATTAGCATTTCAAGTTCTAATGGTAATGCTTTGCTCTTTTGTTTTGTATAATTAGGGGGTGTTTGAGACTGCATATTTCAAGTGTTTATTGCTTTTAAAAAAAGTCAATAAGCCATAAAATTTTTAAAATATACAATCTCAAACATCCTTTAATGTTGGCTGTAGCTTGCAGATGGAATCAGGCCATTTACAATGCCACTAATGAAACTTGCATGTACTGCTTTAGAAAGAGTTCCACTCACTAGACCAAAAATTATTGATAACTTAATGAAAAGATTTCATCAAGATTTGGTCTTTTGTCGTGCCCCCAATGATAACATGTTGACAAGATTTGGTATGCATCACAAAATTTTCTAAATTTAAAATTGTAAACTCGATTTTGATATTTTCTTATAATTGTTTATAATATATTTGCAGAGCTACAAGTGAAGAAAATTGACCCTTTGCTTAAATGGGTAGAAACAGAGTTTGGATTTAAGCCCGTTGTTTATTCGAGCTTTTTTGGAAGAGGATGGTCTTGCAAATGCAGTGGAAAACATTCTCAAGAAAACCAATGATTGTGAATTGGCTGCAATTGATGCACTTGCTTCTGCATCACACTCTTTAATTATTTCAATTGGGAGTAAATTACAGGTTGATGAAGCAATTGAGTTGATCAGACTTGAAGAAGATATGCAGGTTCAAACCTCTTACATCATTTTATTAAAAAAATGTACAATATAATTCTGTAATCATATTTTGACACTAGTTTTTAATCTTAAACCTGATACTTTTGTTCCAGGTTGAAAAATGGGGTCTAGTAGAAGGGGGTCATGATCTTGATGTTGCAGACCTTAAGGTGCAAATTTCCTCTGCTGCTGGACTTACGAACAAGTTTGCAAGTGGTGTGTAAAATTACCATTTTACCCTTCTTTCCAACTTTTTCAATGTTGTTTTACAATGATCATTTCTTCATAACCTTTGAAACTAAGCATAGCATCGATTAATAAGAGATGAAAACAATCATCATCAATAACAATTTTGTAACGTCATCTACAAATTCAAGTATTACAATTGACTAGTAGAATATGTAAATATTGTCGATGAGAGAGAATAAAACATGGATCAAGTCTTGGTGTTGTATTTTTGATCTTTCACTTTACATCTTCGGGTTTGTGTAGCAGTATATCTGCATGAATGTGAAATATGTAAGTGGGAAAATATGGAAAATTAATGGTATTTTGTAATAAGTTTGTACCGTAGGTTTAAGGTTCTTCATCTTCACAACATTGGATGCAAATAGGTGGTTGCCTTCTGATGTCGCAGTAGCAACATGAGATATCACAGTTGCTGCTGCATCCTATCAAAATTATGCACACTTTCATTAATCACTTTTTAATTTACAATATATTAGGAAAAAAGGAATCGAATGGATTATATTGCTTTAACTTAACACAAGAATAGGGTTTGTATTTTCAGGTGGGTTTGGGTTAGGTAATTCAGATCACGCATCAGATATGGTGAAACCCACCATAATTATGGAGTGGCACATCATATTTGTACTCAATACTAGTAACAATCACAAATACCACTTATGAACCACACCCACTACTATCCTTTATGCGATTTTGTATGTTGATTCTTAAAGTTACTTTAGTTGTTTATTAAGTATTTAAATTTAAATTATAGAGGTGAAACCCTTAAACATTTACGCGAAATTTGTCACTATGTGAAAGTGGTCACTTTATGCTATTTCTATTATAGCGAGTTAAATAGGTAAAAATATAAAGGATTTAGCAAAAAATTAATCGGTTAGATGCTTTAAAAATCGTTATAAAACATTCCGTATCACTTACCAAAAAGAATTTGATTATTAATTTAGTAACGATTTTTGTTATCCAATGATCATAACCGGTTTGATTTGTCTCGAGACCCCTTGATCCACCACTTATCATAGGCCTCGAATTGTTAACCAAGTCTTCTGAAACCATTGTAACGGTTTGGTGACTATTACACCTTAAGGTTTCAAAAAGTTACACTACAAATTCGAATGAGACATGCACATCGATAATATTTCCCAAAGTGCAAAGATTGTGACCATAACATATTAGGTTTTAAATTCAAATGACATCCGTAAGACTGTAATATGTGGTGCACCTTGGTTGTTACTTGATAACCAACCAAAGTGCACCCCACTTTCTATATCATAAAGAAAAATTTTGAATTTTAAACTTGTCACCTGTGACAAGAAAGTAGTCTAACGGTTGGATTTCTCGTGGATTGATGATAAATGGTGAGTGTGTTCTTGCTCCAACTTGAAAACATACCAAGACAAAAGTCATTGCTAATAGTACCAACCTCATGGCTGCCCTTCTAGAGAGCGAATTTTGCATGTAATTCATCGAGTGTTGGTGGCATAATTTATATAAAAACTTTGGTTGGAATTACAGTTGAGAATTAGGAGTATGAAGGATCTATAACTCTCAAAGGACATGATTACCCGAACCTATGGCACTTGTCTTTACTATAATCTTAAAGGAAGTCATACATTGATGATGCACATTTCAGGATAACATTACAATAGAGACTGACAAAAATTATAAATCACATAAGAATACAAATGTAAGCTTAATTTTTCCGTAACTAAATGGTTTTCTTACTCTTTTTTTAAGAGTATTTTTGTTTATGATGGCTCCCGCGAATGACCGAACTTTGCTTGTGATGTACGCAATCTATACATTGCCATGACCATTTCCAAACCTTATTCTAACAATCTGGAAAATGTTTACCTCTAGAAGATCATTTCAGACGCACTTAACTTAATGATTTTGACAAAAATATTAGGTGTGGGAAAATGGAAACTTTTGGCGTACTAGTACTGTCTTACAAAGGAGCGGTGATCAATTGGTTTAAGGTTGTAACGGTTTTTTGTTTAAAATTTTGTCCATTATCAAATTACGGTTATAAGTTACCAGTTTCATGAATAAGGTCGATTAGTATGATCTAACTAACAGACGAATTTGTATAAGATTATGGCGATATTCACATAGCCTTACGCTTTTTGAGAAATCATCAAAATGATAACAGTTTATATTATTGCACAATCATGCATATACTAATGGTCAAGTGTTTTCAGTAAACCTAAATTTATTTCGAATTTCAGATTCTAAATGTGTACATATTCATCTATTTCAAACGGACCATAATGGAAATATACAGATATGACCATCAATTATTATAGAACGTAACAATGTTTTCAAGTATAATACCAGAATGAGAAAACAACGGACTGTTAACGATTAGGTTAGAAGACTATTTATGTTTTGGATTTGCTTTCCAGGGTTCAATCCCTTTGGGCATGCACGCGCACAATTCAAAATCGTATGACAACGATACAACTTGAATTCATCATTTACTGCATCCAAACGTTCTTGTGTGTACTCATCACGACTGTCCATTATCCACCTGAAACAAATACAGAATGATCCAACTTATTACATTCAAAATTAAAACTTTTATCTGCAAAACAATTTAAATTGATACTCGCTTCAACTTCAAAAACTAGTTTCACATTTGCAACCACTAACCAGAACTATTCAGTTAATGGTAATATATTAATCAAGACACACTCTTTAACTGATTAAGAAGCCATAAAGAACACGCAAGATAATTCTTCTATCTGCTACTACACTTACAGTGTTTAATTGATTGTTATAGTAGTATCAGATTTTAATCAAAATAATATAGTTAATGGAAACAAGCAGATTGCAGATATTAATCAGGAGTTCAGGACATACTCTTTCCCTGATTTATCCATGCAGAACATATAAATATATATATAATTGCCATCTGCCACACCAATTGATTAACATTTAGTTGCAATTCACCAGTTTAACTTCCACTAAATTTCAATATTTTCTAATACCACCATAATCAATTAAATTAATTTAGTCAATGCTAACAAGCAGATACTAGTTAATTCTTCAATTAATAGAAAATATTAATCATGGTTAACACATAAAGTTCCTATCTGCTACAGCATTTAATTGATCCTTAGCTCGAACAGAATTTAATCAAACAGATTTAGTTAGTTGTAACTAGCAGATATTGATCAAAACATACAAACAGAACACGAAAATGAAAGAAAATATCGAACCTATTGGCGTGAAGAAGAGCAGCAGGACCAAGGTACGATTCAGGATTCCACCAATAGCTAGGGCACGAAGTGCTACAGCAAGCACACAATATGCACTCATACATTCCATCTAATTTCGCTCGATCCTTCTTACTCTGAGGAACCTCTTTCCCTTCAAAACCGGCCGGCCGGAGACTTCCGTTTCAACCACGGCTCAATACTCTTATACTGGTTATAGAAATTAGTCATATCCACCACCAGATCCTTAATCACGAACATATGCGGTAATGGCGTAACCATCGTCGTTTCTTCCGACGGAATCTTCGTCAAACAAGCTAATCCATTACATCCGTCGATATTCATAGCACACGATCCACAGATTCCTTCACGGCATGACCTACGAAACGTTAGCGATGGATCAATTTCGTTTTTGATCTTAATTAATGCATCAAGGAGCATTGGTCCACACTCCTTGAGGTCTATCTCGGAGCTCCGGTTTGCCAGGTTTGTCCGGATTCCATCGGTAGATTTGGAAATTTTTGAGGTTTTGTGTAGATTGAGCGGTGGAATCCGGTTGTTGAGCCTGAGGCTCGGAAGCATGACATCGAGAAAACAAAAGCTTCGCCGCCTGCGATGATTGAACCCTAGAAATACCTCTGCGTACCAAACCAGTGGCCATTGTTGTTTGTAAGGAGAAACGGAAAGTTGATGGCGGGATGTGTAAAATGACGGAATTGGGTAAATAACAGGGGAGGGGTTTTATGATGAAACTAAACCGTCATTTGGTGAATGGGAGTTGTAAATATAGTGGAAGGTGAAGGGTATTTAGGGAAGAAATATGACTGGCGACTATGATTACGCGGCGAAAACAGAGCCATCGGAGGAGAGTGAGCCATTTGAACAGCCTTAATTACAAAAGCAATCCCTTTTCGCTGTTTACTGCATTAAATGTAGTCAATCAAATTAATCTTTTTAAAATATTTAAAGTCTTTCTCTCTCACACCATAAACTCACCAAAAGTCTTTCTCCAGTACAACCACCGTCTTCCATGGCCACCCCACCCCCGGCCGTCTAATTGACTTCGCCGCTCACCACCGTATCCACCGCCATTAACCTTAGCCACCGCCTAACTAACTCCACCGCTCACCACCTCCATCGTCGACCAACACCACCACCACCTCCGCCAACTCCCTGCCTAACTACCTCCGCCACTAACGACCGTCGACCACCAGCACCAACTCGATCTCTTCCGAGTACGACAACCATAGAAATAAAGACGGGCATATCTACTTCTACTTCTCCGCGCCGCCTCCTGGAGCTAAATCAGATCCGTAGTTAGGCGGTGTGTTGGCCGGAGGAAGGGGTGGAGTAGAGAGGTGTGTGTTTATGGTTTATGTGTTTTCAATGGTGATGATTGGTGGGTTGTGGTGGTCGCCGGTGGGTTGTGGTGGTTGCCGGTCAACAAAGAGTAATTTGTATTTGTTTATCTGATTGAAAAATGTTACATACGTGATGATGAATTCGTATTTGGTCAAGAATGTCAATGGATATTTGTCTTGAAAATCCAAATACTCGACTGATTTTTGTGGTCTGTATAATTAGGATATTGTAGTTTCCAAGGTCTTTATTACAATCTTCGAGGTCAATATACTATTAATTATACTAAGTATGTTCAAATAATTTGTAGGGGTGTCAAAATAGCATGACCCTTATCCACCAAGAAATATCTTCGCTTTGCGTGACGAAATTTGAGTACAATTCTTACTAATCGTTGTATTAAAAAATCAAAATCAATAAGAAAATTTTAGTGATGAATAACAATATGAAACTTTAGTGATTTAGCAGGAAGTAAATATAAGTTTTATAAAAATATCTATATCCAATATATACTGATGATATCCATGGTATATACTTATACTGGGATGAACATAATAACTGATTAATCTATCCATAACATAAGTAACTGATATAACCATTCTAAATCAACTAAACTTTTTCGACAGTTTGGTTTTTCAAATTTTGTTAACCAAAATTTTTATGGGTTTTGGGCAATATGCCAATAACTAATCAGTTTACCACCTGTCTAATATAATATGCATGCATTTTAGCTAACATGTTTTCATTTATTAATTTTGTGACTTCAAATTAAGAGTGAGTTAATTGTTTACTTAATAACGTTTGTAGTTTTTGTACAATACGCCAATTGGACAAATTGGTGATGTGGTTCATTGTCCTCATTTTAATTCATTGTAATTGCACCGTTCTCTTTCCTCATGCTAAACTTGGGGTTATTTTGATATATATCTATTTGCAGAAAAAAAAAACACATAAAATTAAATTTAGTTATTGCATCCCAGATGATTTATAATCAGTAGTTTAGTACAATACCACCCAGACATGACGCCTAGAAAAGTAAAACATAAACTGCGAACAAGAAGTCGAAGATCTGCAGAAGCATGAAGAACAGCCCCCGAAAAACACAAATTAAAAGATCCATGTAAGCAATTCAATTAATTAAGAAATGAAAGAGGTTGGGCTAGGGTTGATAGTAGCGTAGGAAAGAAGCTCAAGATCACGTTCATATATCTCCATTTCATCAGGACTCAATAGCTTCAACACCACCACCTGTTACCGTATCAACCATAACCAAAAGCCGAGATAATAAAACCAAATCGGCTTTCCCCACCCAAAATCCAAATCGTATATTCAACACTATCACGCAGTCTCCCACCTCACTGACACATGGTTTAATTTCGTCAATATCTCTTTAATTGTCTCTTTCCCCTTTCATGGACTCAATGTAATCAGAGTTCACTTTATTCTCTCAATTCACAAATTAGGGTTTTTTGGCTTTCAGGAAAGCAGATCGCACCAGCTGCAGTAACAAGGTTTCCAATTGAATTCTCGGGCAAAGGTGGTGATGCCCTTTTTCACAGCTGGCAGCAGAGCATGAAGTGAATTCGGACCAAATGGTCTAACCGGCTTTTATCCAAATGACAGCTGTTCATGCGAGTTGGCTCAGGTCACAAGCTGAGGTTAGTTAAAGTTGTTGAATTGAACACGAACCGTTTTGTGGTGTCAGATAACAACTTGAAAGGAACTGAACAATCTTTTAAATGTGGAGCATTGGGAAAGACTTCAGAAGCTACAAAACTCGGTGGAATTGTTTCGGGTGAACCTCTGACAGCCCATGCTTTCATGAAGATGTTAGGAAGTCGAATATCTTGTGCTAAGCCCAATCCCACCACAATTAAAAATGTTCACATGAAAATGTTCATGAGTTGAGAGTACGTACCTATGTTTTTAGTTGACCCGGGTTGACTTATTATCTCAAAAATTGAAGTAAAAAAATATATTAAACTAATTAACCTGAACGCCAATAACATAATTTCCTTTCTTGGGTGTGAGGGGGCATCAACTCCCTTAGTTTTTCATCATCTGGATGAGATAGAAATTCTTCAAGTGTCTGGTTAACTCGTAATACACTCCTTCATCGTTACACTCAATAAGCAAGTTGTCCTTCACTTTTCCAGCAAAAGGATAGAATTGGATTAGAATTTCAGATAAAGTCTCCTTGAGATGTTTTGATCTTTTGGTTACGACATCTGTAACAGTAGCATTGTTGGTATTTGGAAGAAATAGGATCAATGGGATGTAGATGTCGTAAATAAATTGGTCTATAATTGATAAGTTGAAGCTTCTTAGATGATTTGGAGTTGGTTTGATGGTTCCTTTTGAAATTATTTCAATTCCTACCTTCTGATCAATATCCTTACCATTCTTCAACCTGAAAATATTTAAGCACAACCTATGCATCTGAAAAAAGTTTGAATCTAGTTGATGTGGCGACAACAAGGGTGACAATTCAGGCGAGATCTTAACAATAACTTGTTTACTTTCAAACTGAACCTATAACCCGTTTAATTAAACAAGTTAACTTCTTAAATGTGTATATAGAAGTTACTAAAGTATATCTATTTCTTAAATATATTTACTCTTCAGATATATCTATAAACTACTAAAGTATAAATATATATATATTTTTAAACATGTTTTAATAATTAATCTGGTTGAATCCATTTAAATTACCATCAACCTGAATTTTACACGTTTAATAAACAGCTTAATTGAGTGAACCCTAAATTGATCCGAAACTTGTTTGCCACAGCCCTTTATTTTCATGTCGGTCTCCAGTCGGATTTCAGGTCGGGTTAGAAATTACCACCCCTAACATTAGCAATAACAGCAACGACAACAACAATAACAACAAAACGAGGTTACCAACCTGTGTGTAGCATTTACAATTGTAGTGGTACTTCCATGATCACAAGAAAACAAGGATGAAGACTCCATTTGGTAGGAAGAAGATGATAGCCCAATGGATTTTGACCTTCGTATTCAATTCAAAACGTATGGAATGTTTGAGGATGTACGATAACCACAATTTCAGATGATAATTGAGGAAACGTCGGGTTGCTATATGAACTTTAAACGAACGATTTCATCATCGATTGATTATATGATGATTAGCTTTATAGCCCGTTTATCCTTTTAAAGGATGGAAGGGCTGCTCCTGCTTGACTTCTATCACTACTTTCTTTTGTGGCATCTTTAATAGTAAGATAATTTAATTATATACACCATGCAATGCATAGTCGAAGTACGTGCTGATCTAATATTACACAGCGTGTCCACAATGCTAGCTGTATTTGCTTTATGTTTATATAATAATAAGCATGCATGGTTTCAATTCACACTCTATATAAATAATTAACCAGTTGCAACCCACTTTGTGATCATTATACTTCCTCCGTTTCAAATTAAGTGATACACTTTTCATTTTTGGGTGTTTCAAAATAAGTGACACACTTTGAAATTTTCCTTATTTGGTAAAAGTAGTGAGACTCATACCCACTAACTATCTCCTTTAATAAAATAAAATGACTCATTTATCCTTACTTTTACTTTTAAACGTCATTAAACTCACTTTAATCATAATATGTGGGGCACCTCACTTATTAACTATCCAATTTAACATTCATTATAATCTTTTACCTCAATAAACATGCAACCTAATTTGTGTCACTTATTTTGAAACGGAGGAAGTATAGAGAACTAAATTGACTATTTTTCCTAATTAGTTAGGAAATCATGTTATACATTTAATAGTTCAGAATAGCAAAAAACCCCGGTCAACCTTGTTCAGAGTACTAAAATGTATTTTTGCATTTATTATTTGAGTTCGGCAACACGCAAAGTACTGCACGGGTTAAGAAAACGGGGAAGTCTGCAAGGGTCTTTAATTACCACCTTCCACATTTACAATATTTGAGTCAGTTGGAATACTTTGAACTTACATTTCGCGCTAAGGATTTGTGTTTGTGGGCCCGGGGTAAAGAATGTAGACCAGCAAATATGGTTACATATCCCTGGAGTGAAGGAAATGAGCGCGAAGAAGCTGCTTCTGGATGTTGATCCAAAAGTGATGGTACAACAAAGAAGGCTATTTGGTGTGAGTTGGTGTTCATTCGTTAAGCTAATGTTATTTTTTGAAAATGGAAGATGCTTTTTTGGACAAGAATTTGATTTAAAAAAAAAAACACTCTAACAAGAATTTAGAAATGAGAGGTTAGAGCGGAGCTAGGGATGACAAATCCAATCTGTTTAAGTGTCTTTGAAAGGGAAGTGAAAAACCACATGATAAATGTCAGGATCGATTAACTATAAACAAGTTAACAAACGCCTTAGATCTAATTGATGATAGAAGTTGCAGCGGATCAACACTATATCAATAATTAAGAACAATGAACTGTATGAACAATATGCACGAATATTAAGAACACAGTTTCACAAAAAGCTTCAATGTATATTATTGAGTTAACAATACACACGTACGTTTACAATTCGTAAGGAACATACTTATAGTAGTCCTTGAAGCTAAACTATTTACCCTAGTTATTCTAGGATTTGATTTACATCGAATTATAAAAGATATACATTTAATTACATTCTATAACTATCTCTACGAAGATCTCGGACTTGATATCTTTCAAAAACGCGTATCAGTAGTAACTGCAATCACCAGTAGTAAATAAGTAACATCAGTAGTAAACTTGGTGATCAGTAGTAAGTCCATAATCAACATCAGTAGTAAATGTTTCTGCCCCATCAGTACTAAGTAAGTCAGTACTAACTGCAGCATCAGTAATAAGTTGATCTGTGTTTTGCTCCAACAATCTCCCCCTAAACTTATTGATTATGTTTTAATCAATCAAGTTTCTTTTGTTCCTCTTGTTCTTTTATTCTTCTCTCAAGAGTTCTTTGATTCTGTTGAAGCCTTTGTTCAATAATATATCTGCTGTTCCTCTTTATAAAATAATTCAGTTTGTTTTGGAACATAACAGCATCATAGGGTTTCATCAAAGTGTTTATGAATATCTGATACATTGTCTTCTCAGAATGTGGATATTCTTTCTCATATAAGTACAGTTCACACACTTTGCCTGATTTTTCAAAGAAGTACATATTTGCAGTAGGAATGACATTCCAAGCATATACATTACCTGGATTTGTAAATTGTTCTGGATAATTGTCTGGATAAAATGCAGCATCTATCATTCTAGTCAAATATCCAGCTCCAGATTCTTTCCATGATTTCTTTGTCATTCTTGGTTTCCCAATAATCAAAAGTTTAATTACATCACTTCTTGTACATGACCTGATTAAGGGTAACCATCCAGTGAATCTTTGTACTACTTTGTCTTCCCTTATAACCTCTATGACATTGTTCTGCATCACTCTCCAGTTAAGAATTGGATTGTTCTGTAGAGGAGCAACTGGCATTTCAAGAACAGGTATAATTTGTTGTTTTGATTTCTTCTTGGAGCTTTGTTCTTGATCAACAGATTTTCTTTTTAGTGATTGGGGAGTTGAAGTATTACCAACAGTTGTAACACTACCAGCTTTGAGCAAATTTAAGCTGATTGGTACTAAAGTTTTGGCTTTGGCTTTCTTTGATTCTTCAGCTTCTTGTTCAGCCAAGTCTCTTTTCTTTGCAGTGCAGTATTTTTCAATTATGGTTATCATCTTTATTCTTCCAAAAGATTTTGCACTGTGACCTTTTGTCTTTAGAAAGTCTATCATAAGAGACTTCTGTTCAAATATATCATCTGGTAAATCATCTTTTGTTCTTTTGCTTTCTGCTACAAGATCTTCTAGACAGTTTAGATGTTCTTCTTCTACTTTTCTAAGCCTTTTGAATTCTGCTTCTTGGGCTTCTATCTGAACATCTTTAATTTGAGCAGGTATTTGAACAGTAGTTGTACTTTGAACTTTCTTTTTCTTTTCTACTAAAGCTTGATACATATCCACTTTCTCCAAAAATTTTCTGTGTTTAATTCTCCATCTGGATTGCTTTTCTGCTCTTACATGATTAATCTTATTTACCATGTGATGACCAAGAGCTCTGTTTGGGTAATCTTCATCATATATCTCTTTACCCTTTCCAATGTGTGCTGAAGGTGGAGGTGGAATATATTTCATGTCTGGCACTCCACTTATTATAACTGAAGGAGAAAATGATCTAAGTTCATCTTGTTTAAGTATTTTTGGATGTGGAGGAAGTGAGCATTCATCAACCTCAAACCAATTCACATTATCATCAATGTCAGGTATGATAAGTGGTTGATCAGGTGTTGGTGGTTTGGTAATGATGACATGTCTCTCTCTTTCAATAAGCTCTGGAAAATTTAGTTCTTCCTCTTCAGTAGTAACTAGAGTAGTTACTACTGGTGTTACTTCAGGAGTTACTACTGATAGGGCATCAGTAGTATTTGCTGCTATTAATTCCTTTTCTTCATTTACTACTGCTATAATATCAGTAGTAGAGGTTACTACTGGTATTTCCTTTTCAACTTGTTCTTCCATTGTAGCAGTAGTAATAGGCTCTTCTTCTGTCACCATCATCTCTGGGCCTTCATCAACATTTGTTTCTTTTAGATTTAAAAGGGAGGATGCTGCTGCTGCTATAGATTCATCAATCATTGTCTGTATATTGTCCTTCTCCCCCTTAGTGAGCTCAACTGGTGGAGCCTCACTATCAACAATCTTTTTCTTCAATTGTCTGATGATTTTGGCTTGTTGATAAAGCCTGTGCTCATATAATCTCATCCTTCTGTTGATGGTGTTGACATGCCTTTTCATTGCAGCCATGGTTTTCCCTTGGTTAGTTAAGTATATATGGCAATTTTGTACAGTGGATTCCAAGGAATCCACTTTAGCCGTCAATTGGGTGATTTTAATACTGCCCTCACTCCATCTAGCAAGATCATCGGGCTCACTAACAGGTACATTAGTTTTAAGGTTTTCCTTCCTTTCCATCAATTCCACAGATCTGCCCTCATCACTGCTTGGTGATTCATTGGGTCTTTTAGACATTCTCTTCTTCCTAGAAGAAGCAGAGATGCCCCCCCTTGTGGTTTCTTGGCACCGGGGTCCTTTGAGTAACTCCTCAAAAGAGTCATCACTCAAAGTTGCCGAGGTTTGGGTCCTAAAGATGTTTTCACTGTCCTGTGCACCCACCTTTGGGGCATCAGTAGTGAAAGCCCTCCCCTCATGTCCTCTCTCCTCCTTGGAGGACAACTCTTTGAGCCTGGGGTGTGACTCGATTTGTCCCCTGGTGTCCTTTGAAGAAATTTTCTTTCTATGATAAATTGTGGAAATATTTTTGGTTTTGTCTGGTAGGTCTTCCACAGAGTGAAGAGTAGCACTCTGCAGATTTATATCAAGTTCCTGGGACACATTCAGGACTTCTGTTTGGGTTGGTGATTGAGTGGCTATTTGGATTGGTGTTTGGGCTGTATTTGGGGGTGATGGAGTGGGTTGAGGTTCAACTTGGGTTGTAGCAATGGTTGAACCCTCTCCAATATTGGGTTGATCTTTGATCATGTTAGGAAACAGAGGGGTTTCCTTGCCCGAAAATTTAAATTGTTTTCTCATATTTGAGAAAACTTTCTTGTTCAACTCAGGTAATAGAAAAATGTTTTTAGGAGTTGACAAGTTTTGTAATTCACAGTTTATGATATGTTGTAGAAATCTGGGATACATTAAAAATTTAGAAGAACTAAGATTTCCCAACATACCATCAAATATCATGTTTGAAAAATTAAATACTTGGTCTGTGCATAAACAGACAACAGCAGAGGCTATTGCCTTATTAAACTCATTCCAAGTACTTCTTTTAGGAGAAATACAATGCTGAATGGTATGTATTAAAAATTTCCATTGTGGGGAGAGAAGACCCTTTTGAAAAGTAACTATATTAAGTCTTCCCTCATATCCCATTTTATTCAAAATTTCAGCAATGTATTCCTTAGGAAGAGTAGAAATACCTGAATCATCGTGTAATTGTAGATGGTGTCTGATTGATTGTTCTGTTACAGTGATGTGCTTTCCATCTACTTTAGACTTTATCATTGATGATGTTGTTCCTTCTGTTTGCTCAGCATTAGTCCAGAAATCCACCAAGTGCTGTTGATATGACTTTGGTTTTACAGTTAAGGCAAACTGTATATATGAATTTCTCAAAAATTTTACGATCGGACGGAAATCTTTTGTTCCGTCGGGATTCTTTAAGAATGCAACCATATTGTGAAATTCTGAGTATTTGAGATCGGTTTGCACATCGAGAGCTTGTAAAGTTGCCATTGTTGTTGAGATTTTTTGCAAGAATTTTGTTACAGATGAAGGGTTTTTGATCGTAAACTAGGGTTTTTCGAGAGATTTTAGCAAATCGAAGTGAAGATAATGCTAAATTAATCGTCTGCCGCCTTTTATATCTTTCGATTTAACCTGCAAAACTACGAAAATAGCCTTCGAATCATAACATAACGGTTATTTTCATGAGGGTTAGTTTGGTAATTGTGTTTATGAAAGACCAGTAGTAAATAAGATATCAGTAGTAAAACGTCAGTAGTATCTACTAACATCAGTAATGACTAATGATTGTGACATCAGTAGTAACTATAGACATCAGTAGTAACCATTTACACACAAGACCAGTAGTATATGTGAATACCAGTAGTACTGACTTACCAGTAGTATCTGTGTAAACCTAAAATACACCAGTAGTAATGAACTACCAGTAGTATGTTGTGCATACACTTTCACACCAGTAGTACAGCAATACCAGTAGTAAAACACTTAAAAATAATATTTTACAACACTAACTTTACACATGATTTTAAGTGAGATTTTAAGTTATTAAAATCATTCCAATACTGCTAACCAAGAAGTTGAATCTTCCTACATCAAATGCTTTTGTAAAAAGATCTGCTAATTGATCATCAGTATGGATTTTAACTACTTTGATTAATTTCTTTTCATTACAATCTCTTATAAAGTGAAATCTTATTTCAATGTGTTTAGTTTTTGAATGTTTTACTGGATTATTCACAATACTAATAGCACTTTGATTATCAATAAAAATAGGAGTTTTAAGAATAGAGATACCAAAGTCTAGAAGCTGATTTTGAATCCATAGAACTTGAGCACAGCAAGCAGATGCAGCTACATATTCTGCTTCAGCAGTAGATGTTGATACATTTGTTTGCTTCTTACATTGCCATGACACTAGTCTTGATCCAAAGAATTGACATCCACCAGTAGTGGACTTTCTATCTTGACATTCACCTCCATAGTCACTATCTGTATAGGCTATTAGTTCAAAGGGTGAGTCATGTGGATACCATAGACCTAGTGATGGTTTGCCTTTCAAGTATCTGAATATTCTTTTAACAGCCTGCAAGTGTAGTTCTTTGGGTCTTGCTTGATATCTTGCACACACACAAACACTATACATAATGTCAGGTCTTGATGCAGTTAAGTACATCAAAGAGCCTATCATTGATCTATATAAGTGTTCATCTACATCCTCCCCCTCAACATCAGGATGTAGGTGTTTGTGTGTTTCCATTGGTGTACTAGCACTTTTACTGTCTTTCAAGTCAAACTTTTCCAAGATGTCTTTAACATATTTTGATTGATTTATCAAAATACCATCAGTTCTTTGATTGACTTGGAGTCCAAGGAAGAAGTTCATTGGACCCATGGAGCTCATCTTGAATTTAATTTGCATCAGTTCTTCAAATTCTTTGCACAATGTATCATTGGTTGAACCAAAGATGATATCATCTACATAGATTTGTACCAGTAGTATATCATCTTTGACTTTCTTTGTAAACAATGTTTTATCAATGGCTCCTCTTTTAAAGTTGTTCTTCAATAGGTATGATGATAATGTGTCATACCATGCTCTTGGTGCCTGATGTAGGCCATACAGAGCTTTATCCAATTTGAACACATAATCACCATGTTTTGGATCTTCAAAACCTGGAGGTTGGCAAACATATACCTCTTCTTCAATTTTCCCATATAGGAAAGCACTCTTAACATCCATTTGATAGACTTTGAATTTCTTGAATGAAGCATATGCTAGAAATATCCTTATGGCTTCAATTCTAGCAACAGGAGCATATACTTCATCATAGTCTATTCCTTCTTCTTGAGTGTATCCTTGGGCTACTAGTCTGGCTTTATTCTTGATCACTATACCTCTTTCATCTTTCTTGTTTCTGAATATCCATCTTGTTACAATGGCTCTTTTTCCTTTGGGAAGAGGTACAAGTGTCCAGACAGCTTGTAATTTAAATTGAAGGAGTTCTTCTTGCATTGCCTCAATCCAGTTTGAGTCCTTCATTGCTTGTTGAATCTTCTTTGGTTCATCCTGAGACAGAAAGCATTCATACATACATTCATTAGCAATTAAACTTATATTACACATATTTGCAGTTAAGCTTTTGTTTAATTTGCTTCTTGTTTGTAGTGGTGAGTTAACATCACTTAGAACAAGGTCTAAAGGATGGTTCTTCTGAGTCCTTGTAGTTGTAGTTTTATCAACTATTAGTTGATTTTCAAGATTGGACTCATTTGTCTCAGGCAGTTGTTCATCTTGTGATTCTTCATTGTCATGGATGTTTGGTTCATCATCATCTTGGTCAGAGTTACTACTGGAATTATCTTCATTAGGATCAGTAGTATTGTTGTTGTTACTGGTGTCAGTAGTCTCATGAGAATCTAGGTTATTGTTGGGACCAGTAGTGTTTTTAGTACTATTACTGGTACCAGTAGTATTGGAATTACTACTGACCTCATTCTCAGAGTTACTACTGCTGTCAATATTTGAGTTATTACTGATATCAGTATTAACTATGGGAGCAGTATCAAAAATTATGTATCTCATCTTTTCTTGACCAGTATTGACAGATGATGTTCCTTCTTTTTGATTATGACAATTTGAATTACCTGCATTGAAATTCATATTAGAATTAAAGGATTTGGTTAGATTGTCTATGTCAAATAGCCAATCTGGACCATTTCCTTGTTCATTAGGTACATTTTCATTAAAGGATACATTGATGCTTTCTTCAATTATCCTTAGTCTTTTGTTGAATACTCTGTATGATTTGCTTTGAGTAGAGTATCCCACAAAGATTCCATCATCAGCTTTGCAGTCAAACTTACCAATTTGTTCTCTTGTAATCAAAATAGTACAAGGACAACCAAATGATTTTAAGAAACTTATAGAAGGTTTTCTTTTATTGAAAAGTTCATATGGTGTTTTAAAATGTGGCTTCACTATTAATACTCTGTTTTGAACATAACAAGCAGTATTAACAGCTTCTGCCCAGAAAGTAATTGGTAATTTTGAGTCTGCAAGCATTGATCTTGCTGCTTCAATGATGGTTCTATTCCTTCTTTCAGCTACACCATTTTGTTGTGGAGTTCTAGGTGAGCTGTATTGCCTGTCAATACCTTTAAGATCACAAAAGTTAATTAAGTTAGCATTTTTAAATTCTGTGCCATTGTCACATCTTATGGCTTTCACTTTTTGATCAGATGTGTTTTCCAGTTTGATAATTAAGTTCTTTATGAGTTCACTTGTTTCATCCTTTGTCCTGAGAAAGAAAACCCATGTATATCTGGAAAAGTCATCAGTAATAACAAGACAATATTGTTTCTTTCCAATACTCATTACATTTGTAGGTCCAAATAGGTCCATATGTAAGAGCTGTAAAGGAACAGAAATAGAGTTCACAGTTTTGGACTTATGAGAAGTCTTGTGTTGTTTACCTTTTAGGCATGCAACACAGTGATGATCACACATGAATTGTTTTTGAGGTAGTCCAATGACCAGATTTCTTTTTACTAAATTATTCATGTTTTTAAAATTTGTGTGACACATCCTTCTGTGCCAAAGTTCTGATTCAGTGGTGTTTGCCTTGGATATAAAACAGTTGACCTCATTTGTAGAAATGAGTTCTCCCCCTATATCCAGGCAATACACATTGTTTCTCCTTGGAGTTCTTAAAACAACATATTTTTCATCTAAAATAAAATCAGGAGAAAGAATGATGCACTCAATGTCTGTGAACAGAATCTTGTTCTTTTTATCACAAACTTGAGACACACTGACAAGATTGTATTTTAGTTCAGCTACATAAAATACATCATCAAAGGTAATTTTTCCATTAGTAACAGTACATTTACCTGTAATCTTACCTCCCTGGGGATTCTCACCAAATGCCACATATCCTCCATCAAACGACTTGAAATCTTTAAGAATTTGCAGATTTCCAGTCATGTGCCTTGAGCATCCACTATCAATATGCCATGTTCTTCCTTCTTCTGGGATCTGAATGCTCTGCACAAATGAGTAAAGGATTAGTTAAGTTTGGGAACCCAAGCTTTATATGTCTTGGGTTCATCCTTTGAGAAATAAGCTTTGGGAGTTTTAACTTTAAACACTTTTGGTAACCATACTTGTTTAGTACTGGTGTTTTGTTTGACTACTGCCCTTATGGAGTTATTACTGGTGTGAGAAGTTCCTACTGATCTTGGTTTATAACCATTGTTTTTAGCTTTTGAATACTTTACTACTGATGGACCAGTAGTATTTGGGTACTTACTATGTTTAGAATGACCAGTAGTGTTTTTAGAGTTAACACCAGTAGTGTTTTGAAAATTTGTTTTGGGAGCAGTATTATTTTTGAAATTAGGGTTTTTACCAGTAGTATTCTTGTACTGGTACCATACAGCATTATAATTAGGGTTAACACCAGTAGTAAATTTGTTAGAGTTTCTACTGGTTTTGGAAAATTTAAAATATTGTTTATTTTGATTAGATTTTCCATTGTTCTTGAAGTAATTGCTGTTCTTTGGGCTGCCAACTCTTCTGTTTTGCACAAATCTTGGTGCACTTCTTCCAAATCTTGGAGTTTCAGCAATTGGGGTTTTTATTGTATTTACTACTGAAGTACCAGTAGTATCTTTTAACCTTTGTGTTTTTGCATTTTCTTTAAAAGCTTTAAATTCCTTTAACTCCTTGCAATTTATTGGATTGAAGTGACAATCCTTTGCTAAATGATTTACTTTGTTGCATATAACACATTTTAATTTATTTTCTTGAGCCTTTATTGTTTTTCTTTGTTCTAAGAGTTGGTTTCTATTTCTTTGGTTTCCTCTTTTTAGAATTTTGGGTATGTTTTCTGCATTATATTTAGGAGACTCATTTGGACTTTGAGCTGTGTGAAAACTTGTATCAATTGATTTTGGTGATTCACTTTGAGAAATTGTAAATTCAATTGATTGCTCATCATCAGAAGAATCATTTGATTCAGATGTTTCATTATTAGATTCAGTTTGATTTTCAGTTTTTAATTCATTAATGATTCTTTCTGAACTGTTTTTAAGTGGAGGAATGAATTTGTGTGGAGGTGGTACAACATGATATCCCACCCCATGAACAACCTTTTCTATAGTTTGATTATTAGTTAATTCATCCAGAATTTTAGTGCTTCTTTCAAACTTTTTAATTGTTAATTTATTTTGTTCAATTTCAAGCTGACATTCTTCTAATTTACTTGTTAGTTCTTTATTTTTTGTTTCATAGAACTCTTTCTCATCCACAGCTTGAAGCAATTCTTCCTTGATCCGTTGATCAATCATCTTGTACACCTTTATTTGATGTTCTTGATCAGCAATTACACCATCAAACTCATGATTTCTTCTGATTGCTTTTGCTAAATCTTCATTTAATTTAGTGTTTTCTTTTTCTAGATTTTTAATAATTTTAGCACATTCAGGAGTACAAGGTTTAGATTTTACCTCAGTTTTGTTGTCAGTAAAGGCCATGAGAGCTTGATTTTGAGCATGCTCTTCTGCTTGGAAGCTCCAGTCATATCCTTGTCCTTGTTGTGACACAAGAGCAGTTGATTTTGATCTTTTGTCTGGTTGAGGACATTCTTTTGCAAAGTGACCAAGGTTGTTACAGTTGTAACACTTGACTTTTGTCTTGTCAAATCCTGCTTTGTCACCTTTGTTGAAATTGAGGCTTGTCCTACCAGTTCTTTTTAAGAATCTTTTGGCCCTTAGGCTCAGCATAGCCATCTGCCATTTAAGATCCATCTCCTCAAGATCATCAGGATTCAATTGTTCCAAGTCATCACTAATCAATGCAGTATGCACATGACTAGTGAAGAAGGATTCTCTTGCAGTATCCTCAGAATCTGCAGCCTTTCCTGTGGAGGTTTCTTGCCCTTGACCTGTACTTGATACAAATGCAGCATTGTTAGAAGAAATAGAAGGGTTTTTGTGATTTACCTCAGTTTCAAACACTCTGAGATCATTATAGAGTTCATCTAACTCCTTTTCTTCTAGAGCATCTCTTTGTCTATACACCACTGTGTACATGGCCCATTCTTCACTAAGAGACCTTAGGAACTTCATGTTGACATCTTCTTGATCCATCTTTACACCAACTTGGTTGAGTTCACCAATTAGTTTGTTGAATCTGTCAAACACTTGAGTGAGTGTTTCATTGGGCTTTCCTTTGAAATTTTCAAAGTCTTGTTTGAGAACAGACTTCATGTTTCTTTTTGTACTCTTTGTCCCAACAAATCTCTTCTCCAGTGCTTCCCAAAGCAACTTAGCATCATCATATTCAACAAAGAGATGTTGATAGTCATTAGGAATGGCCAGTAGGAGAGTGCTTAGAGTTTTGAGTTCGATGCCTTTATCTTTCTTCTCCTTCTCACATTTAAGTTTGTCTGCCTCAGTTACAGAGCTGCTTGCTTGAAGTTGACCAGTTTTGTTTCCTTCACAAACGACTTCCCACATGGAATAATCTGTAATAAGCATGTATTGCTTAATACGATTCTTCCACATCCCAAAGTTATTGGGAGTGAGCATAGGGATTTTGTTGGCCTGAGTGCTTTCATTATTATCAGTCATGATTAATAATGTGTGTGTTTTAAAAATTAAAACTTTTTGTTGTTCTTAACAAATAGTAGATCTAGAACCAATATGCTCTGATACCACTTGTCAGGATCGATTAACTATAGACAAGTTAACAAACGCCTTAGATCTAATTGATGATAGAAGTTGCAGCGGATCAACACTATATCAATAATTAAGAACAATGAACTGTATGAACAATATGCACGAATATTAAGAACACAGTTTCACAAAAAGCTTCAATGTATATTATTGAGTTAACAATACACACGTACGTTTACAATTCGTAAGGAACATACTTATAGTAGTCCTTGAAGCTAAACTATTTACCCTAGTTATTCTAGGATTTGATTTACATCGAATTATAAAAGATATACATTTAATTACATTCTATAACTATCTCTACGAAGATCTCGGACTTGATATCTTTCAAAAACGCGTATCAGTAGTAACTGCAATCACCAGTAGTAAATAAGTAACATCAGTAGTAAACTTGGTGATCAGTAGTAAGTCCATAATCAACATCAGTAGTAAATGTTTCTGCCCCATCAGTACTAAGTAAGTCAGTACTAACTGCAGCATCAGTAATAAGTTGATCTGTGTTTTGCTCCAACAATAAAAGATGCATCCCAAAGTGCACTAAAAAAGAATTGAACTACTCTTGCTCTTCTACCTATTTGTACTTGCTAACAGCATGCATATAAATTATGTAAATCAGCTTATGCTTCAACAAAGTTAATGCACACTTCAAATTAAACTACCAACCAATTTAGCATTTATCCACCAATCGTAACAGTTTTACTTGCATAACCTTCAATCACGATCCATTAGTTAAATTGCTAGCATCTCTGTAAATCCAATCCCATATTCACCAAGCAGAACATGAATGCAACCATAAACAATGAATTTACAGCTAACATGAAATAGAGAATGAAATGGCTAGCCATCAGATCCCTGCGCTGCCATCTTCAGTTTTGATGTGGGGAATCAACCTCGAAAAAGAGAACCTAGGATAGTATTTTGGCATGTGTTCCAGATGCAATGCTCAAATTCCACTTAGCAAGTCTTGAAATAGATATAGTTGACATTGAGGCATTTTATCGAACACTTAATATGCAAGTTTAATGTTATCAGATCTGTACCTGACAAGTGACAATGCAGTTGCATCCAGTAAGAAAATTGAGGCATGAATGATAGAAACTTATGAATTAGGTTAACTGAAGTACGTAAAGTCCATGTGAAGCATGTGTGTTCATTTAGATTGTTAATCAGTCTTCCAAATTTGATCAGAGCTACGAATTTAAAACGAATCTTCACATAATCCTATCAAAATTGACAATTAGGTTCGGAATAACAACAAACAAGCACCAATCTTAATTCTAAACTTCGATTAGGATAGTGTATCGTGCCTGGATTAGGTTTTGTGCGTATGAATGTTAAGTATAACTGATTAAATTTGGTTAGAATTCGTGACTTGATCCACCGATGTGCTTTCAGATTACGAGAGAGTTCGAAGAATACGTGAATCCACAAGAGAGAGGTGTTTAAATTGGGCGAATCCAGTAGGCAACAGCGTCTACGAGGAGGTGACCAGCAACAATTCCCGATTAATAGGTAAGAAATAGCAACAGAGATGACGATGAGGAACAGCCGACGAGAAGATGACCGGTGTTAAAACCGCTGGAAATCCGAGAGAGGGAGAATGGGCGTTGCTGACTGTTATCTATTCTCAGTCAGTAAGTATCAGTCACTAATTGTCATTTATTTTGTGGTGTTGAAAGAATTTTAAAAAAAATTGGAATCATTTTCTGACATTAACTTCGTAAAATAAAAAAGTCTCGAAATTTCATTTTCAGCGGTTGTTTTATTAGAGATGGTTTTTTCTTCACAAGGAGAGAGCCAAAAGTCGACTGATTCATTTATATTTACTAACGCATTCTTAGTTGGTATACGTTTAATTTCTCGTAGAGCATGGAGTATCAACTAAGTGACATATTTCGTTAAAAGTAACAACACTGTTATCGTTTTTTAGTGAGCAACATGTTTGGTCACTGGAGATTGTGACCAAAATTTGCTTATTGATGTTTAGTGAATACAGTATCAACTAATTGACATATTTCGTTAAAAGTAAGTGTCAGGATCGATTAACTATAGAGAAGTTAATAAACACCTTAGATCTAATTGACTATAGAAGTTGCAGCGGATCAACACTATATCAATGTAATTAAGAACAATGAACTGTAAATAATAAACAAAAATATTAAGAACACAGTTTCACAAAAAGCTTCAATGTATATTATCAAATTAACAATACACACGTACGTTTACAATTCGTAAGGAACTATTTATAATAGTCCTTGAAGTTAAACTATTTACCCTAGTTATTCTAGGACTTTGATTTACATTCGAATTCTATAGATATACATTGATTTACATACTATAACTATCTCTACGAAGATCTCGAACTTGATATGTTCCATAAACGCGTATCAGTAGTAAAACCAATCATCAGTAGTAAATATGCAACGTCAGTAGTAAGTCCAAAACCATCGTCAGTAGTAACTACTATTGATCAGTAGTATCTTCAATAAGCCTTGATCAGTAGTAACTTTAGTTATAGTCTTCACCAGCATCAACTTCATCAGTAGTAAACATGTTCTGCCCCATCAGTACTAATTATGATCAGTACTAACTGCAGCATCAATATTAAGTTGATCTGTGTTTTGCTCCAACAATCTCCCCCTAAACTTATTGATTATCTTTTAATCAATCAAGTTTCTTTTGTTCTTCTTCTTCTTTCCTTCTCTTCTCTAGGGTTCTTTGATTTTGAGCTTTTCTTTGAGCTATAATGTACTTGCTGTTTCTTTTTGTAAAATAATTCAATTTGTTCTGAAACATTACTTCATCATATGGCTTCATCATGGTATTTGTGAATATCTGATACATTGTCTTCTCAGAGTGTGGATATTCTTTTTCATATAAGTACAGTTCACATACTTTTCCAGATTTTTCAAAGAAGTACATTTGAGCAGTTGGAATCACATTGCAAGCATAAACATTTTCTTCACTGGTAAATTGTTCTGGATAGTTGTCTGGATAAAATGCAGCATCAATCATTCTAGTTAGGTATCCAGCTCCAGATTCTTTCCATGATTTCTTTCTCATCCTTGGTTTACCAATGATCAATAGTTTAATAACATCACTTCTTGAACAGGATCTGATCAATGGTAACCATCCAGTGAATCTCTGTACAACTTTGTCTTCCCTTATGATCTCTATCACATTATTATTCAAAATTCTCCAATTTATGATAGGATTGTTCTGTAAGGGAGCAACTGGTAGATCAAGAACAGGAATGACTTGCTCTGTTTTTGACTTCTTTTGAGCACTTTGTTCTTGAGAAACCATCTTTCTTTTCTTTGTTGATGGCTCACCAGTAGTTGAGATACTATCCTTCTTGATTAAGTTTGGACTGATTGGGATTAAAGTTTTAATTGGACTTAAGGCTTTGGATTTCTTTTCTTCTTCTGCTTCTTGTTCAGCCAAGTCTTTCTTCTTTGCAGCACAATATCTTTCAATGATAGTCATCATTTTCATTCTGCCAAATGACTTAGCATTTTTCCCTTTTGATTTCAAATATTCAATCATATTGGCTTTCTGTTCATATACATCATCTGTTAGCTCACTTTTAGTTTTCTTGCATTCAGAGACCAGATATTCAAGGCATTGAATATGTTCTTCTTCGACCTTTCTGAGCCTTTTGAATTCTGCCTTTTGAGCTTTTATCTGAATGTCATCTGTTTGAACAGGTATTTGAACATGGATGTTAATTTCTTGAGTTTTCTTCTTTTTGTTTTCCTTAAGAGTTTGATACATCTCCACTTTCTCCAAATATTTCTTGTGTTTTACCCTCCATCTAGACTGTTTCTCTGATCTAACATGATTGATCTTGTTCACCATTTGGTGACCTAAGGCTCTGTTTGGATAGTCTTCATCATAGACTTCTTTTCCTTTTCCAATACATGCAGATGGTGGAGGTGGAGTGTATTTCATATCAGGTACACCCAAGATCAGAAGTTTTGGATAAAACAGATGTAGTTGATCTTCTGATAAAATTTTAGGGTGTGGAGGAAGTGTACATTCATCTACCTCAAACCAGTTCACATTATCATCAATGTCAGGTATGATAAGTGGTTGATTAGGTGTAGGTGGTTTGGTGATGATTTCAAATCTTTCTCTTTCAATTAGCTCTGGTAGCTGCAATTCTTCCTCTTCAGTAGTAACCAGAGTAGTTACTACTGGTGTGACTTCATGAGTTACTACTGATAGGGCATCAGTAGTATTTGGTGCCTTCAATTCCTCTTCTTGACTTACTACTGCTATGATATCAGTAGTAGGAGTTACTACTGGTATTTCTTTTTCAACTTGTTCTTCCATTGTAGCAGTAGTAATAGGTTCATCTTCTGTAACCATCATTTCTGGGCCTTCATCAACAGTTGTTTCTTTTAAATTTAAGAGAGAGGATGCTGCTGCTGCAATTGATTCATCAATCATTGTTTGAATATTATCCTTCTCCCCCTTAGTGAGCTCTACTGGTGGAGCCTCACTATCATCAATCTTCTTCTTCAATTTTCTGATGATTTTAGTTTGTTGATGAAGCCTGTGCTCATAGAATCTCATTCTCTTGTTGATGGTGTTCATATGTCTTTTCATTGCAGCCATTGTTTTCCATTGGTTTGTAAGATATTTGAGACAATCTTGTACAGTGGATTCAAGAGAATCCACTTTATCCGTCAATTGTTTTGTTTTAATACTGCCCTCATCACTTCTTGGTGATTCATTGGGTCTTTTAGACATCCTCTTCTTCCTAGAAGAAGCAGAGATGCCCCCCTTGTGGTTTCTTGGCACCGGGGTCCTTTGAGTAACTCCTCAAATGAGTCATCACTCAAAGTTGCCGAGGTCTGGGTCCTAATGATGTTTTCACTGTCCTGTGCACCCACCTTTGGGGCATCAGTAGTGAAAGCCCTCGCCTCATGTCCTCTCTCCTCCTTGGAGGACAACTCTTGGAGCCTGGGTTTGACTCAATTTGTCCCCTGGTGTCCTTTGAAGAAATTTTCTTTCTTTGATAAATTGTGGAAATGTTTTTGGTTTTATCTGGTAGGTCTTCCACAGAGTGAAGAGTAGCACTCTGCAGATTTATGTCAAGTTCCTGGGACACATGCAGGACTTCTGTTTGAGTTGGTGATTGAGTGACTAGTTGGGGTGGTGTTTGGGCTGTATTTGGGGGTGATGGAGTGGGTTGAGGTTCAATTTGGGTTGTATCTATGATTGAACCCTCTCCAATTTGTGTTTGATCTTTGATCATATTTGGAAACAAAAGGGTTTCCTTGCCCGAAAATTTAAATTGTTTTCTCATATTTGAGAAAACTTTCTTGTTCAACTCAGGTATTATGAAAATGTTTTTAGGAGTTGACAAGTTTTGTAATTCACAGTTTATGATATGTTGTAGAAATCTGGGATACATTAAAAATTTTGAAGAAGTAAGATTTCCCAACATACCTTCAAAAATCATGTAAGAAAAATTAAATACTTGGTCTGTGCATAAACAGACAACAGCAGAGGCTATTGCCTTATTAAACTCATTCCAAGTACTTCGTTTAGGAGAAATACAATGCTGAATAGTATGGACTAAAAATTTCCATTGTGGGGAGAGAAGACCCTTTTGAAAAGTTACTATATTCAGTCTTCCCTCATAACCCATTTATTTAAAATTTCAGCAATGTATTCCTTAGGAAGAGTAAACATACCTGAATCATCGTGCAGTTGTAGATGGTGTCGAATTGATTGTTCTGTGACTGTTATATACTTTCCATCTACTTTTGATTTGATCATAGATATGGTTGTTCCTTCAGTTTGTTCAGCATTGGTCCAGAAATCCACCAAGTGCTGTTGATATGATTTTGGTTTTACAGTTAAAGCAAACTGTATATAAGAATTTCTCAAAAATTTAACGATCGGACAAAAATCTTTTGTTCCGTCGGGATTCTTTAGGAAAGCACACATATTGTGAAATTCTGAGTATTTGAGATCGGTTTGAACATTCAAAGATTTTAGAGTTGCCATTTGTTATTGATTTTGAAAGAAACAGGAATGAATTTTGTTACTTGACGAAGGATTTTTGATTGTAAACTAGGGTTTATCGAGAGAATTTAGCAAATCGAAGTGAAGATAATGCTAAATTAATCGACTGCCGCCTTTTATATCTTTCGATTTAACCTGCAAAACGACTAAGATGCCCTTCGAATCATAACATAACGGTTATTTTCATGGGGGTTAGTTTGGTAATTGTGATTCTGAAAGACCAGTAGTAAATGTGATATCAGTAGTAAAACGTCAGTAGTATCTACTAACATCAGTAGTGACTAAGGATTTTGACATCAGTAGTAACTATAGACATCAGTAGTAACCACCAACATATAAGACAAGTAGTATATGTGAATACCAGTAGTACTGACTTACCAGTAGTATTTATGTAAACCTAATACACACCAGTAGTAATGAACTACCAGTAGTATCTTGTGCACATGCCTACAATCAGTAATACAGATCTACCAGTAGTAAAACACTTAAACAAATAAATAATATTTTACAGCAATAACTTTACACATGATTTTAAGTGAGATTTTAATTTATCAAAATCATTCCAATACTGCTAACCAAGAAGTTGAATCTTCCTACATCAAATGCTTTTGTAAAAAGATCTGCTAATTGATCATCAGTGTGAATTTTAACCACTTTGATTAATTTCTTTTCATTGCAATCTCTTATAAAATGAAATCTTATTTCAATGTGTTTGGTTTTAGAGTGTTTTACTGGATTGTTCACAATACTAATAGCACTTTGATTATCAATAAAAATAGGAGTTTTAAGGATAGAGATACCAAAGTCTAGAAGCTGATTTTGAATCCGGAGTACTTGAGCACAACAAGCAGATGCAGCTACATATTCTGCTTCAGCAGTTGATGTTGATACATTTGTTTGCTTCTTACATTGCCATGACACCAGTCTTGATCCAAAGAATTGACATCCACCAGTAGTGAACTTTCTGTCTTGACATTCACCTCCATAGTCACTATCTGTGTAGGCTATGAGTTCAAAGGGTGAATCATGTGGATACCATAGACCTAGTGATGGTTTGCCTTTCAAGTATCTGAATATTCTTTTAACAGCCTGCAAGTGTAGTTCTTTGGGTCTTGATTGATATCTTGCACACACACAGACACTATACATAATGTCAGGTCTTGATGCAGTTAAGTACATCAAAGAGCCTATCATTGATCTATATAAGTGTTCATCTACATCCTCCCCCTCAACATCAGGATGTAGGTGTTTGTGTGTTTCCATTGGTGTACTTGCACTTTTACTGTCTTTCAAATCAAACTTTTCCAAGATGTCTTTGACATATTTTGATTGATTTATCAAAATACCATCTGTTCTTTGATTGACTTGGAGTCCAAGGAAGAAGTTCATTGGACCCATAGAGCTCATCTTGAATTTAATCTGCATCAGTTCTTCAAATTCTTTGCATAATAAATCATTGGTTGAGCCAAAGATGATATCATCTACATAGATTTGTACCAGTCGTATATCATCTTTGACTTTCTTTGTAAACAAAGTTTTATCAATGGCTCCTCTTTTAAAGTTGTTCTTCAATAGGTATGATGATAATGTGTCATACCATGCTCTTGGTGCCTGATGTAGGCCATACAGAGCTTTATCCAATTTGAACACATAATCACCATGTTTTGGATCTTCAAAACCTGGAGGTTGGCATACATAGACCTCTTCTTCAATCTTCCCATATAGGAATGCACTCTTCACATCCATTTGATAGACTTTGAATTTCTTGAATGAAGCATATGCTAGAAATATTCTTATGGCTTCAATTCTAGCAACAGGAGCATATACTTCATCATAGTCTATTCCTTCTTCTTGAGTGTATCCTTGGGCTACAAGTCTGGCTTTGTTCTTGATCATTATACCTCTTTCATCTTTTTTGTTTCTGAAGATCCATCTTGTTCCAATGGCTCTTTTTCCTTTGGGTAGAGGTACAAGTGTCCAAACAGCTTGTAATTTGAATTGAAGGAGTTCTTCTTGCATTGCCTCAATCCAGTTTGAGTCCTTCATTGCTTGTTGGATCTTCTTTGGTTCATCCTGAGATAGAAAGCATTCAAACATACATTCATTAGCAATTAAACTTATGTTACACATGTTTGCAGTTAAGCTTTTGTTTAATTTGCTTCTTGTTTGTAGTGGTGAGTTGACATCACTTAGAACAAGGTCTAATGGATGGTTCTTCTGAGTCCTTGTGGTTGTAGCTTTATCAACTACTAGTTGATTTTCAAGATTGGACTCATTTGTCTCAGGCAGTTGTTCCTCTAGTGATCCTTCATTGTCATTGATGTTTGGTTCATCATCATCTTGGTCAGAGTTACTACTGCTATTGTCTTCATTGAGATCAGTAGTATTGTTGGTGTTACTGGTATCAGTAGTATCTTGAGAATCTCGGTTATTGTTAGGACCAGTAGTATTTCGAGTACTATTACTGGCGCCAGTAGTATTTGAATTACTAATGTCCTCATTCTCAGAGTTACTACTGGTTCCAGAACTTGAGTTATTACTGACATCAGTATTAAATATTGGAGCAGTATTAACTACAATGTATCTCATCTCCTCTTCACCAGTATTGACAGATGATGTTCCTTCCTTTTGAGTGTGACAATTTGAATTTCCTGCATTGAAGTCCATGTTAGAATTAAAGGATTTGGTTAGATTGTCTATATTAAATAGCCAATCTGGACCATTTCCTTGTTCATTAAAAACATTTTCATTTCAGGATACATTGATGCTTTCTTCAATTATCCTTAGTCTTTTGTTGAATACTCTATATGATTTGCTTTGAGTAGAATATCCCACAAAGATTCCATCATCAGCTTTGCAGTCAAATTTACCAATTTGTTCTCTTGTAATCAGAATAGTACAAGGACAACCAAGTGATTTTAAGAAACTTATGGAAGGTTTTCTTTTATTAAAAAGTTCATATGGTGTTTTAAAATGTGGCTTCACTATTAATACTCTGTTCTAAACATAACAGGCAGTATTAACAGCTTCAGCCCAAAAAGTGATTGGTAACTTTGAGTCTGCTAGCATTGATCTTGCTGCTTCAATGATGGTTCTATTTCTTCTTTCAGCTACACCATTTTGTTGAGGAGTTCTAGGTGAGCTGTATTGCCTGTCAATACCTTTAAGATCACAAAAGTTAATTAAGTTAACATTTTTAAATTCTGTGCCATTATCACATCTTATGGCTTTAACTTTTTGATCAGATGTGTTCTCCAGTTTGACAATTAGGTTCTTTATGAGTTCACTTGTTTCATCCTTTGTCCTGAGAAAGAACACCCATGTATATCTGTAAAAATCATCAGTAATAACAAGACAATATTGTTTCTTTCCAATACTCATTACATTTGTAGGTCCAAATAGGTCCATATGTAAGAGCTGTAAAGGAACAGAAACAAAGTTCACAGTTTTGGACTTATGAGAAGACTTGTGTTGTTTACCTTTTAGGCATGCAACACAATGATGATCACACATAAATTGTTTTTGAGGTAGTCTAATGACCAGATTTCTTTTTACTAAATTGTTCATGTTTTTGAAATTTGTGTGACACATCCTTCTATGCCATAGTTCTGATTCAGTGGTGTTTGCCTTGGATATAAAACAGTTGACCTCATTTGAAGAAATGAGTTCTCCCCCTATATCCAGGCAATACACATTGTTTCTCCTTGGAGTTCTTAAAACAACATATTTTTCATCTAAAATAAAGTCAGGAGAAAGAATGATGCACTCAATGTCTGTGAAAAGAATTTTATTCTTTTTATCACACACTTGAGACACACTGACAAGATTGTATTTTAGTTCAGCTACATAAAATACATCATCAAAGGTAATTTTGCCATTTGTAACAGTACCTTTACCTGTAATCTTACCTCCCTGTGGATTCTCACCAAATGCCACATATCCTCCATCAAATGACTTGAAATCTTTAAGAATTTGCAGATTTCCAGTCATGTGCCTTGAGCATCCACTATCAATATGCCATGTTCTTCCTTCTTCTGGGATCTGAATGCTCTGCACAAGTGAGTAAAGGATCAGTTAAGTTTGGGAACCCAAGCTTTATATGTCTTGGGTTCATCCTTTGAGAAATAAGCTTTTGGGGATTTAACTTTAAACATTTTTGGTGCCCATACTTGTTTAGTACTCGTGTTTAGTTTTACTACTGTCCTTTTAAAAGTGTTACTGGTGTTTGAATTTTCTACTGATCTTGGTTTATACCCATGATTTTTAGCTTTGGAATACTTTACTACTGACGTACCAGTAGTATTTGGGTACTTACCATGTTTAGAAGGACCAGTAGTGTTCTTAGGGTTGACACTAGTAGTATTTTTGAAAGTTGTTTTGGGAGCAGTAGTATTTTTGTAATTAGGGTGTGTACCAGTAGTGTTCTTGTACGGGTACCATACAGCATTATAATTAGGGTAAACACCAGTAGTAAAATTGTTACAGTTTTTACTGGTGTTGGAAAATTTAAAGTATTGTTTATTTTGATTGGATTTTCCATTGTTCTTGAAGTAATTGCTGTTCTTTGGGCTTCCAACTCTTCTGTTTTGCACAAATCTTGGTGCACTTGTTCCAAATCTTGGAGTTTCAGCAATTGGTGTTTTATTTTTATTTACTACTGAAGGACTAGTAGTATTTTTTAACTTTTGAGTTTTTGCATTTTCTTTAAAAATTTTAAATTCCTTTAACTCTTTGCAGTTAATTGGATTGAAGTGACAATCCTTTGCTAAATGGTTCATTTTGTTGCATATAACACATCTTAATTTCTTATTTTTAGCACCTTCAGGTATTCTTTGATCTAAGAGTTGTTTTTTATTTCTTTCATTTCCCCTTGTTAAAATTTTTGGTACATTTTCTGCATCATATTTGGGAGATTCATTTGGACTTTGTGCTGTGTGAAAGCTTGTATCAATTGATTTTGGTGATTCAGTTTGAGAAATTGTAAATTCAATTGATTGATCATCATCAGAAGAATCATTTGATTCAGATGTTTCATTATGTGATTGAGTTTGAGTTTCAGTTTTTAATTCATTTATGATTCTTTCTGAACTGTTTTTAAGTGGTGAGATTATTTTATATGGAGGTGGTACAGCATGATATCCCACCCCATGAACAACTTTTTCTGTAGTTTGATTGTTAGTTAGTTCATCAAGAATTTTAGTGCTTCTTTCAAACTTTTTGATTGTTAATTTATTTTGTTCAATTTCAAGCTGACATTCTTCTAATTTACTTGTTAGTTCTTTATTTTTTATTTCATAGAACTCTTTCTCATCTACAGCTTGAAGTAATTCTTCCTTTATCCGTTGATCAATCATCTGATACACCTTTATCTGATGTTCTTGATCATCAATTACACCATCAAATTCATGATTTCTTCTGACTGCTTTTGCTAAATCTTCATTTAATTTAGTGTTTTCTTTTTCTAGATTTTTAACAATTTTAATACATTCAGAAGTACAAGGTTTAGGTTTTACCTCAGTTTTGTTGTCAGTAAAGGCCATGAGAGCTTGGTTTTGAGCATGCTCTTCTGCTTGGAAGCTCCAGTCATAGCCTTGTCCTTGTTGTGAAACAAGAGCAGTTGATTTTGATCTTTTGTCTGGCTGAGGACATTCTTTTGCAAAGTGACCAAGGTTGTTACAGTTGTAACATTTGACTTTAGTTTTGTCAAATCCAGCTTTGTCACCTTTATTGTAGTTGAGGCTTGTCCTACCAGTTCTCTTTAAGAATCTTTTGGTCCTTAGGCTCAGCATAGCCATCTGCCATTTAAGATCCATCTCCTCAAGATCTTCTGGATTTAATTGTTCCAAGTCATCACTAATCAGTGCAGTATGCACATGACTAGTGAAGAAGGATTCTCTTGCAGTATCCTCAGAATCTGCAGCCTTTCCTGTGGAGGTTTCCTGACCTTGACCTGTACTAGAGACAAATGCATCATTATTAGAAGAAATAGAAGGGTTCTTTTGATTTACCTCAGTTTCAAATACTCTGAGATCATTGTAGATTTCATCCAACTCCTTTTCTTCTAGTGCATCTCTTTGTCTATATACCACTGTGTACATGGCCCATTCTTCACTAAGAGACCTTAGGAACTTCATGTTGACATCTTCTTGATCCATCTTGACCCCAACTTGGTTAAGTTCACCAATTAGTTTGTTGAATCTGTCAAACACTTGAGTGAGTGTTTCATTGGGCTTTCCTTTGAAATTTTCAAAGTCTTGTTTAAGAACAGACTTCATGTTCCTCTTGGTACTCTTTGTCCCAACGAATCTCTTCTCCAGTGCTTCCCAAAGCACCTTTGCATCATCATACTCAACGAAGAGATGTTGTTAGTCATTAGGAATGGCCAATAGGAGAGTTCTTAGAGTTTTAAGTTCGATTCCCTTGTCTTTCTTCTCCTTCTCACATTTAAGTTTGTCTGCCTCAGTTGCAGAGCTGCTTGCTTGACCAGGACCAGTTTTGTTTCCTTCAAGGACAACTTCCCACATAGAATAATCTGTAATAAGCATGTATTGCTTAATACGATTCTTCCACATCCCAAAGTTGTTGGGAGTGAGTATAGGGATTTTATTGGCCTGAGTGCTTTCATTGTTATCAGTCATGATTAACAATGTGTGTGTTTTAAAGATTAAAACTTTTTGTTGTTCTTAACAAATAGTAGATCTAGAACCAATACGCTGTGATACCACTTGTCAGGATCGATTAACTATAGAGAAGTTAATAAACACCTTAGATCTAATTGACTATAGAATTTGCAGCGGATCAACACTATATCAATGTAATTAAGAACAATGAACTGTAAATAATAAACAAAAATATTAAGAACACAGTTTCACAAAAAGCTTCAATGTATATTATCAAATTAACAATACACACGTACGTTTACAATTCGTAAGGAACTATTTATAATAGTCCTTGAAGCTAAACTATTTACCCTAGTTATTCTAGGACTTTGATTTACATTCGAATTCTATAGATATACATTGATTTACATACTATAACTATCTCTACGAAGATCTCGAACTTGATATGTTCCATAAACGCGTATCAGTAGTAAAACCAATCATCAGTAGTAAATATGCAACGTTAGTAGTAAGTCTGATGATCAGTAGTAAGTCCAAAACCATCGTCAGTAGTAACTACTATTGATCAGTAGTATCTTCAATAAGCCTTGATCAGTAGTAACTTTAGTTATAGTCTTCACCAGCATCAACTTCATCAGTAGTAAACATGTTCTGCCCCATCAGTACTAATTATGATCAGTACTAACTGCAGCATCAGTATTAAGTTGATCTGTGTTTTGCTCCAACAGTAAGCCTTAGAAAGACGCTAAAGCAAGGGTGAAGTATTAGATAGATTTCGAGAGGGCATCCCGCTAATAGGCCACCAATCACTTGTTGATTTCCTATTTCTACTCGAGATCAATAAAAATTAGTACAAGATAACCACATCTCATATTAGTTCGCTCCTTGGTATATAAAGATTGAACGTGATGTCGCCGTAACATCCCATAAAAGACTGCGGTTTTGATCTTGACATGATGTATTCGTGTTTAAGTGATCTTCGGATTAATTCCGATAGGAATACCCGAGTTGCTAGATGCTCATTGGCCAATTGATCATCACATTGTTCTTGCCAAAGCCTACATCCGCAAGAATCTTACATAAGATCTTAAATAGATCATACTCATTAGTGAATATATATATATATATATTTTTTAAAGTAGAGCAAGCTCTCATTACAAAAAAGGACCTTTTGCGGAGATAAAAAAACGCCGCAAAAACGAAAAGTTTCGCCGCAACATCTCTTTCGAGGCGAGAGTTCGCCGCAAAAGCTTCGTGGCAAAAAAAATTTGCGGCGATATTTTCCACCTTTTGCGGCGAGACTCAAACGGCCCAAAACTGTTGCACGTGGCATCTATTTGCGGCGATATCTTTATCTTTTTGCGAAGAACCCTTTTGCGGAGATATTTAATCTTTTTGCGGCGATATACACGATGTTGGAATCACATTTTTTGAGGCGATTTTTTGCGGTGATAGTGTCAAATTAATTGCCTTTAATTTAAAACATTTTATTCTTAAAACAATGGGCACAAACACAATGCATTAGTTAACAAACAAAAGATATAAACAAAGAAACATCAAAGATAGCACATACCATAGCACACACTAAAAAGGTTTTCATCATTGATTGGTATTACTGACAACACGAAAGGTTAAAAAGAAACTCAAACACAAACCTATGATGGTAGCACAAGAGACACACTTAAATGTTTATTTGGACATAGATATATATAAGAAACGCGACAGCATGAACAGAAACTTATTCCTACACATAACTGATTCTTCTAGGAGGATGACCCTTCCTGACCATTTGGAAAGCCTTTCAAGGGGTCATCAGCAGCATAGAAACCCTCAAACTTGCATACACCATGAAACATACACTAAATTAGCTTCGTCGTGTATTATACGTTCATCAGAACTATATTATGATTATGGAATAGGAGCACAGGGTATAGAAAAGGTTTTCATAAAAGATTTGGTAAAGCAGTTACGAAATTAGATTAAAAAGACTGTATTTCATATCTAGATCAACATATATTCCAATAAATTTTTTTTTTGGCACAAAAAATCACAATAGTAGTAAATACTACAAGTTGGATCATGAAAACAATAATAGTAATATTATAAATGTCGTAAAAAAGCTAATAACGACCATAAACGAATGTATATATTATATGAGCGACATTCTAAAACTAGCTAGATATCAATCATAAAGGTAGTTCAGTGAGTAATTAAGATATGCAAACTGAATTTGTTGCCATATGATCATACCTGATCATCTTCATTCGATACATAATTTGGCTCGAGGTATTGAGAGTTGTGATCTTGCAATTGCATAGAGTATCCTCCACCAATGAAACCTAAATATCCATCATCGACAAATGAACCATAAGCTGGATGGTTACTTAGCTCCGGGTGGTTAAATTTGCATAATGCTCCATAATAAGTAAGCGTACGCACATAAAAGGAACATTCTGGCTTGCCCTGCAGGTTAAGAAGATAGTATAATCAACAACATTCATTGCGCGAATATATAATTGCAATTAAAGGAACCAATAGTCTATGAATCTAACATATATAGTTTAAAACTTGATACTAAGAGGCCTTCTTTATTAAAATTGTATCCCTACAAATACGAGTAAGATAGTACGAAAAAGTTTATGAAGAAATAAATTACCGGTCGTAATGGAAGTCCACAAGAGTTGTATTGCAGCTTCGGATCGGGTACACCCACTGGCATGGAGTGATCAAATCTACAAAATATTCCGTACTTGCATTTTCCTGCAAGAAAGAACTGCAGCAAGTATCATTTTAATTATACTTCAAACTTGAACTTACATAAAAATACAATTGCCAGCATAAAATAACAATCATATCTATATATAGATGATAGAATCATGTAATATTGTGTATCATTTAATCAAGATTAACACTAGGAAAGGCAATTTTCTATTTCTAGTTTAAAATTATCACATTACACTACAAGAAAAATTATCAAAATCGACGGACTATCTTTAGCAAGACACATGTCCTCGCTAAAGGTTCATTAAATGACAAATACCCACTTTAATTTTGACCATGACTTTGACTTTTGCCTTTAGCGAGGACACATCTTTGCTAAAGGTATTTTCATTTTGTTTTTGGTTTTTTTTTTCCTTCGATATTAAAATTTTTCAAGGTCACTTTTAGCAAGGACATGTATCGTCGCTAAAAGTATGAAACTGTATTCTTACACTTATGCATGTATATTTAATAACACTATATTGTCTTTGCAAAAACGTTACGGTCAAACTTTGCAGAAGACCTTGCGGTAATCGACCCTTTTCAACGGACAAGTTGGTGTATATAAGATCAATAACATTGAAATTATTTACCACCAAATTCAGAAACTTGTCAGAATCACGTACAAATCATAAACACAAACACATACCCAAGAATCTATCAAAATAAATATTATTTAATCAACTATACCTTGCATGGGGTCTTTCGAGTAGAATTTGCAGATACATTTTCAGTGCTTTCTTGCCGATCAACCTAAACATTAAAGAAAATGTTCAAGAGAATCATATATATAAGTAAATTCACGCCATCAAAAAACAAAAAATAATAAATATAGATTGTAATCCGTTTTAATTTATAAGAAATTCATCACGAAATGAAGGTGAAACCGAGAGTATATACCGAAGCATTCACCCCAATGGGATGATTAAACTTGCAATTCTGGCCAAAACTACATCTCCCGAATTGAACAAAAAAGATGCAATCATTTGCTTCATGGTTTATCTGCATGCTTTTGTCTTCAATTTCGCCACCGTTGAGTGCATAATTTGCCATTAAATTGGCTAAATGGGTAATTGAAAGGAGGCCTAGCGGTGGTCCTGTGACCGGAGTTGGATGAGTATATATGGTGAGGAAGTGTATGAAAAGAATGAGTTCCTCATGTTTTTAATTACAATGAGAGGAAGATCGCGACAAACTTGTTTGACTTCAAATTATTAAAACTACAACAATCTTACGGAAGTCCACTAACAAATCTCATTCATTTCAAGTATATTAATCTCACTCTATATTAATTTAGTAAATAAATGTAACACATTTATTATGATATAAAACTCAATTTTCTTAATTACGAGTTAGCATGGCCCGTGCGATGCACGGGCTTCGTTCATGATAAGAAGTTTTTAGTATCAATTACACAGTATGTACAAAGTAAAGTGTTCTTGAGGAAAATATAAAGTAAAAAAATATGAATGCTTATATTAACATAACACTAAACATGTTATGAATAACATATTAGTGCCACTATAAAGATGTTCGTTATTTTAATCAAGTTTGGCTCATTTTTGTCGTTCCACGTACATTTTTAGAATTATAGGGTATTTCAAAATTTTAGATTATTAGTCAAACATTTTTTCAATATCTTCCCAATCAAATATTCAAATGTAATAATCATGTTTTGACACAAAAATAAAATACAAACTTAAATACCAATTGGCATTTGACCTAACGATAGGCGTTTTCCCCCTTCTTTGTACTTGGGGGTTCAAGACTCATAGTGAATATATGTAGTATTAGGGTCTAGGGGTATATTAGGATTTGCCGTTCAAAAATATATATAAACTTAAATGTATCGTATAAGAAACTATACAATAAAAGAATTAATAAGACACACAAAGTAGTTAATTTTTCCATTGATTGTAATCCACTTAATACAAAGTTTTTTCTTTCTTTCTTTATGCTTTATCTTATTTTCCCATTATTTATGTTTGATCATCACTCAATGCCCTTTACATTTGCACTTTGCAATGGCTTCCTTTAAGTATTTCTACTCAATTTTTATCATTTTTCTCTCTGTACTCATTCCGCTTGAGGCCAGAACTCACCACCACATTCAACATAGCTTAGGATCTCTAACTCTAAAAAAGTAGCGAAAATTCAATGAATGTGTAAATGATCAAACTTTAGGGTCGTAAAAGTAAAAATAGTCAAAATTCAGGTAGCTTCCAGGAAATATAGTGTTGTGATCACTCTTCCCCCTTTTGGGGTTAACAATCGTTGTCCATGTTAGGACTAGTTTTGTAATAGTTTTGATCTTTAAAGTCCGTTAGTTAACTTGTCCTTTGTTAAGTGGTAGGAGTATATAAGGTTGTATCTTTGACTTTCAAGTCAAGATTTCCACACAATTACTGAATACACATTTTGTGAAAGTTTCATTCATCTCATTCTCTCTCTTTTACACACACTAAATACACCAAGAACACACACACAAGTTCTTCAATTTCTCATCATTTCTTCTTGGATTAGCTTGATTATAGTTTCATTAGGTCTAACAAGTGGTATCAGAGCAAAATCTCTCTGCAAGAAGATCCAAAATCGAGCTACAATGATCAAGATCTGAGAAAATAGAAGAAAAAGTTGATGTTCGTCTGTGAAAATTAATGTTGTAATTTTTCGTTTCAAATCGATGAATTGAAGACAGAATAGTGTTTCTCCATTGATTTTAAGTAGAATAGAATAAAAAATCGATCCATTCCGTCAACAATCGATCTTCAATTTGATGATTTTAGAGAAAAAGTTCAAAAGTTACTGTAAATCGAAGATTCGAAGCTTTTGTGTTATGGATTGAAGAAATTGATCGGATCAAAGTGTTAGAAATTTGATTTCGAGCATTTAGCAAGAAGAATCAATGGAATCGGTCAAGTTTTGAGCAAAATCGAATCAGAAAGGTGAAGGAAAAGAATGTACCGTCAGTGTTCGAGCTTCATCAACGAAGAACAAGTTCGGCACATTGAAGAAGTTCGGCCCGAAGTTTTGGGCTTGTAGAAGTTCGGTCCGAGCTTTTGTGTGTAGAAGTTCGGCCCGAACTACATTTAGAAGTTCGGCCCACTCCAAAAGAAGCCCAATATTCACCTAGTTCGACATATTCAATTCACCTAGTTCGGCTGTTTGTTTACCAGTCGATTCAAAACTGTCATCGTCATTAAACAAAATCGATTCTGAAGATCTCTCAGTCAATTCCGTAAAATCGATCTTTGTTTGATTAAACAAAATCGAGTTCAACATTCAATCTCTGCTTGAACAATCGATCAAAATCAAGTTCGGCTTTGCAATTATGTTCGGCTCGAACTAAATCCTCGGCTCAGAATCAATTCTGTATCGTAAACAACAACTCAAGATCGTAAACCTCATCATCAATTCAGATCGAAATCATCAATTGGTAAACCAGATTTCAGATCGTAAACATGAAATCAGAATCGTTAATCAGAATTGTTTACAATTGAACCAAAATAGTAATCTTTTTGTAATCTTCAATTCTAAAACAATTCTAGATAGGATCGTAAAGCAGAATTCAGTGATCCGTCTTCATATTCATTCGTAATCTTCAATTGTAAAGCATAATCGTTATTGTAATCTTCATCTCTGAGTCTGCTTCGATCGGAATTCCCTAAATCCAGATTTGATTCAGGACTCAAAGTCATAATAGGCCTAAACTTGATCCTAGCCCAAACAAATTAATCTTTGGCCCAATATTAATTTAAATATAAGCCCAAAATTGGTATAAGACCAATTTTAAAATCTAAGCCCAATTTAAATCTCGAGAATCTGCCATCAAAACAATTTTTTTTATTCAATTTAAATCTGCCATCATTTAAAAAAAAAAAAAAAAAAAACCAATTTTTTTTTTCTTTTCTTCCTTTGGAGATATCATTTTTGGTTTTGATATTAAGGTGTTATTTTGGTTTTGGGTTTTATCGATATTTTTTAAAATTTTCTTTTCAAACAATTCCAATTAAACATTTGAACCCAAACTCGATCAAATTCTTAATTTTTTAAAAACTTTTTAAACACTTTTAACTTCTACATTTTTTTTAAAAAAAAAAAAAATTTAAAAAGAAAATTTTCATTAGTTTTTAAACACGAAAACTTTTACCCAAAATCCTAATCGCAAAAATATGGATCCAGACCTTGCCAATGCGAGAAAAGCTGCCGAATATTATAAACAAATGGAAAAACCTACACCAGCTATCAATGATGATTTGGATAAAGAACGTCAAGACGTACTACGAGTTATGGCAAAAATTTCAGACTATGAGAAGAAATATAATTCAAAACCTACAAACAGTAATCTGAGATCTTCATTCGACATTAAGCCTGATATATCTTCTACAATCTCAACTAAAAAGCCAACCGTCACACCATTGGATGCTTCAAAGAAATTAATCGATCGGGATTCCGAGTATTATAAACGTAAAATGTCGAGGGCTAAACAAATTGAGTATGAACAAGTGTTCTTAGTTGAAGATAGTAAATGGATGGAAGATTCAGATCCTAAGGATGAAAAGCATATGGAGGTTACTGATCGATTTAATGAAGAGGCCAACAAAGAACTTGAGGTAATCAGTTCCCACTTTTCAAATTCTGATAATCTTATTGGTCCGGATACTTGTTTTGTTACAACTCAGATTTCTGAAATTGATTCTTTAAAACAAAACATTTTAGATGAAAAAGATTTAAATAATCAATTTCAAGAACGTTTAAATAATTTGCAAAATGAAAATGAACAACTTGTTCAACAGATTAAACAAATTAAAAATGTCAAACTTGAGAATCTGGAGTTACAAAATCAAGTATCAGAATTGAATGTCAAATATGATAATGATGTTAAGAATTTGTCTCATACAATTTCTGAAAAAGAAATGGAAATAACAAATCTTAAAAATGCCCAAAATACAATTTCAAACGATCGAAACGACAAATATTACAAATTGTACATTGACACATGGCATGAATATCAAATAACTAAAAATTGTTTGGAACGTAAACAACAAGAGTTTGATGAAAATGAACAACAGTTTAAATCATTAAATTCACAAATCAAAGAATTAACCGAAAATCTTCATGAACAAAACATTATTTCATCAAATGAAATGCTAAACAAACAAAATATCATAAACACACTCAAGCATGAAACAATTAAATTGAATTCACATATCAAACATCTTGAGGAATTTATTGTTAAACGAGGACACACTGATCAAACCATTCATCTTAACAAGCCTAAAGATTTCAAATATTTCAACTCTCGAGAAGGGCTAGGAGCTGACAATCCTGAATATCTTAAGACCGCGTGCAAAATGGCTCCTACATTATATGATTCAAGATATCTACTCAATGGAATCTCGCAGCGATTCATTCGGATGACTGACGAGGAAGAAGAAATTGAGACCGTCAACAGAGCTAAAAGGAGAATGCTCAAATTAGTTTCAATTACACTGAATTAAATAATACATATGAAACTAAAAAGGCTCAATTTGAAAATGATGATTATTTTCCTATTATAAAACCAGAAGAATTTGAAATTAAAGGAAATGCCGTTCTTCAACAAAAAGTAACACCAAAGATTTATGTACCAAATCTAATTCTTGAAAAGAAAATTTGTCAATTGGAAACTGAAATAGATGAAACACATAAGGCGTTTGACAAAGAAAAATCAGTTCTACAAACAAAAATTCATGAATTAGAAAATAAAATTGATGAAACACATAAATCTTATGATAAAGAGAAACTAAAGTTGCAAGCACAAATTCAAAATTTAGAATCTAAATCGTCGTATCTTCAGAAACTCAAGAAGCCTAGTGCATCTATGAATTTAGATTCTCCTTTACCTGCAACATGTTGGGAAATGCTTCACGCGTATAACATATAGTTATATGGCTAGTAGTTTGTGAGCCTAGAGGGTCACACACTTAAACACTTAATACCATAAGATATATAGTGTAATTAGGGTAATTACATTATATATTAATATAAGCTACATGCTTGTATATATTAGAGTTTAATATTAATTGTTAATATTGAAACTTAATTGTAAGCAAATAGAAGAAACAAAGACAAGGGACTTGAGTGCAAATAATCAATGGTTTATGGAAATCATTAATGGGAATTATGGCACCATAATGGTCCATAAACTCCCTCTTTTGTCATCCCTTTGACCATCCAAGAAACACACACAAAAGGTGTTTTTAGTTCTTCTTCTTTGCAAGCACAAGGACTAGCATCCTCCTTTGGTGTTCAAGAATAGTGTTGTGTGGATTACTTTTAGAGGTATTCCTTTTGAATACTTGGTTTCAATCCATCACCAACTCCATCCGATTTCAACAAGATCAAAGACTTCAAGGGTATGAAATGTTCATCCAATCTCTTTGATTTATTTATTAGTTTAATTGTATGATTAATATCAAGATCCGTTTATGGTGATAAATACTTTCCGCTGCGTTTTGGTTCTTGTTTTAACCTAAAATCACCATTAGTGGTATCACGAGTCATTATATTAATCATATAATTAGCTAGATTTTGTGAAAAGTGGCAAAAACCAAAGTTTTTTTTGGTGTTTTAAATTCCGATTTTTAATTTTTTTTTCGGTTTTTTTATAAATTAATGGGTTAAAATATGGTATTTTTGGAACCCTATTGTCACTTGTTACAAAATCAAATCAAAAAATTAATCTTGTTATTGTATTTTTTGATTATTTGGCTTGGAATTTAATTTTTAATTCCATTTTGTTGATATGGCAAAACATGTATTTTTGCCATATCCCAAGCCAAAGCCTTGTCAATTGTTGCTTGTTTGTGCAAACCGATGAAAGCCTAGACCGTTTGTGAATGAATGTGGTTGATGTTTGGTTGTTTGGTTGTTTTGGGAAAAGCCTTGTTTTTTGGCTTAATTGTTGTAATTTGTTTCATTTTTTTTTCTTTTATTTTTGGTGCCATTTTTGGGGCAATTTGTAATGTAAAAGTAATAGAATAGATTGTATTTATTTTATCTTTTTATTGTAAATTGTTGACAAAAAATATTGAAGACTAATGAAGAAAACAACAAATTTCCGTCACAAAAGCGAGGGCTGTACGAAAACAGGTTTTCCAGAGGCATACGGACTCCGTTTTGGGCGATTCAAAAGCCTAAAATGCTTGCAAAGTCGTGGGCTACAACTTTCCAGAAGGCCGGGAAGACTAACGAAGACTCCTTCAGTGACTTTTCGGGCTTCGAAGTCTGCTGGAATTTTCTGGCAGATTGCATTTTTTCACAATTTTGGGTTCTACTTGCTCAAGAATGTCTTGTAGCAAGTGGGAGCCCACTGGGTTTATGTAGGCCCGTTTGGGTTCATATTGGCCCGTCCCCTAGTTTGACCCTTCGGTCCGTCGTGATGACTCACGTGACCGAACCTAGGATTTCATCGGTCGAGGTTTGCACAAAATTTGTTGCATGTTTTATTTATGTTTGTGGTTGTTTTCTTTTCCTATTAGATACAAGTAAATAAAACAATTAAAAATGTTTTTTGACACAAACATTAAAACATCCAAACATTTAATCATCGATAATTACTAGTTAATCATTGATGATTAAACCTTTAATCTAAAATTGTTTTGAGATTAAACTAAGTTTAAATATGATTTGAAACTTAAAATAATAGTTAATCATTGATGATTAAACCTTTAATCTAAAATTGTTTTGAGATTAAACTAAGTTTAAATACGATTTGAAACTTAAACCTTAATAATCGTTAAATGTTTTTACCGTTTATTAAACGACTTATGAAGTGATATGAATGAAGTACATGATTCATTCATATCTTAATAAAATTTTATTAATTAAAATTTAACATACCTAAAATTTAAGTCACGCCGTCCAATCGGTTGTAAATCACTTGCTTCTATTTTTGAATTCACGTGAGACGTGGTTTGAATCTAGATCCGAGGTCATTATTCTCTACGCGTGAGACCTAGAGCTATTTTGACATGATTTCACATTGGATGACTTAATCGAGTTAACGGTGAGACCTTGACTCGAGGCGACGATGCGACAAACATGCCACTTGACCCTAGATGCTTGTTCACTAGGTGCCATGAAGTCCCATACCTCTAAGAGTTGCACTTGTAATGCAATTGTTGATCGTCACCTACCTATTGGATCTATCACCTCTAGCAGATCAACTGATGCGGTGATAGAAGCTCAATCGGATCTTAGCTTTTAATTAAAATTAATTGGGTAGTTAATTGATTAAAAGAAATTATTATTGAAAATACTATTTTTTGAACTTTGGTTGTTATACAGATAACAACAACATCAAAACCTAAGTATCTCCACTCAAAAATCAGTTCTTGAAAACTGAAACTGACTAATATCAACTTTATCTTCTGATATCGAATTCTAAGGATTGTCCTTAGAGATGAGAAAGTTGATACACCTATAAGAGGCCTTACCTGAGGCACCTCCTGTCAGTGATTCTGCTGCTGTTCGTCAAGCCTTTACCGAAACGTTTAACGAACACCAAGAAGTTGCTACTCATATGCTTGTGAGCATGAACCCCGAGATTCGAAAGTACTTCGAGGAACTCACAGCATATGACATGATAAGCGAGTTGAAAATGATATTTCAACAAAAAGGCAGAACTTGAACTGTTCAAAACAGTTAAAGCATTCCACGCTTGCAATCAGGAGGACGGCCAATCAGTTAGCACTTACATCTTGAATATGTAATGCTATCTTGATCCAATGGAACGTCTTGGTTAACCCTTACCACAAGTTCTTGGAATGAGCTTGATTCTTACCTCACTATCCAAGGACTATGACCAGTTTGAAAAGTGATTTAAAAGTACATAGCATGGGGAAGACAATCGTTGAACATGCTATGGTAAAACTGGTTAAGCAAGGGTTACCCAATACTTTTCTTGCAATCAGGGAAGGTAAACCGCAAGCACAAGGCAAGAGTCTAGGTAAGGGTAAGCTAGTTTACTTTTCCAAACCTACGATTCCCCCACCTGCTAAAAAGGAGCACCCTGCAAAGGATATTTCTTGCCATCATTGCGATGAAACTGGCCATTGAAGGAGGAATTGTCCTGCCTACGTGGCAGAGTTGATGAAGGACAAATGTGTTCTAGTTAGCACATTAGGTATCTTCATTATAGAACTCTATACTTTTCGTGATAAATCTTGAGTGTATGACACTAGTTGTGGAACTCACATTTACACAAATGTGCAAGATTGAATGTGAAGTAGAAAGCTAAATGAATGGAAGCTGTGATCTTATCCTTCCTAATGCGTTAATTATTGTTTTGAACAATTATCAATTATGCATTGTTTAGCTTTATCGTTTGTTGAATAATGGATTATGATATTTTGTTTTATGAAAAATAACATTTTTTTATAACTATTCATTGTAATAGTATGTTTGAAATTAATATGCATGATCCTAATTCAAACGATAGTTCTATATACAAATGTAGCACTCAAGAATCCAAATTGGTTTGGATTCTACTTACCTAGATCATCGTCATCTTTTCCACATAAACAAGAAACGCATTTTGATACTAAAACTCGACGGGCTTCTTTACAAATGATTATGAATCATTTAAAATGCCTCTCTTGTATATTATGGAAAGATAACAAGAAAGCTTTTCTCCCAAGTTGGCGAAAGAGCTACAAATCTACTTGGACTCATACATACTGATGTATGTGGCCCTTTTAGAACTAAGACTAGGGAAGGTGCCACCTACTTTCACTGATGATATCATTCGATGTGGTTATGTTTACTTGATTAAACATCAACATGGAAGCTTTAATGATATCAGTCGCTATGGTTATGTTTACTTGATTAGACATAAACATGAAATCTTTGAAACGTTCAAAGCTTTCTAAAGTAAAAGTAGAAAATCAACTTAGCAAGACAACAAAGGCTTTCAGTCCTGATTAAGGATGAAAGTACATGAGTCAAGAGTTTCCAGATCATCCCTCACATCGTGAGATTATCTCACAATTCACTCTTTCATACACTCCACAAGATAATGGTGCGTCTGGAAGGAGACATCGGACCCTGTATGACATGGTGCGATCTATGATGAGTCCTACTACTCTTACACTATCCTTTTGAGGGGCATGCACTGAAGTCTGCTGCTCGAATACTTGATATGGTTCCAACCAAAAGGTTAAAAAGACACCATATGAGATATGGCGTGGGAAAATCCCTAATTTGTCTTACTTGAGGATCTGGGGTTGTGAGGATCTCGTGGAACGAGACATGCCGAACAAACTTGAGCCCATATCTATCAAGTATATCTTCGATTACTATTTTACTTCCCAACTGAGAACAAATGGTTGTTACTCGGTATGCTGAGTTTTTTGAGAACAGTCTCATTTCACAAAGCAAGTGGGAGCACTATAGACTTTGACAAGATTCAAAGTGAAGATACACAACCTTCTGGTAACACTAGCAAATATCATTCTGAGGCTGGACATATAGATGTTGGACCACAGGATGATGTTGTTCCCATTCATAGATCCGCAAGGACACTTCATGCACCTGAACGATATAGATTTATGTCGATGCTGAGGAGCAAGTTTCGAGGATCATTATGAACCCCCTAACTATCAAGTTGCATTATCGAATTTTGAATTCGAAAAATGACTTGAAGCTATGAATGCGAAAATAAAATCCATGAGAGACAATCAAGTTTTGAACTTAGTTGATCTTTCTCAAAACAGTAAGACTGTTGACATGGATGAAAATATACACACCTATAAATCTCTCATAGTAGCAAAAGGTTACACTCAATCCTACTGGATTGACAATGATGAAACCTTCTCGCCTGTTACTAAAGACATTAGGATTCTTATAGCCAAAGTAGTGTACTATGACTATGAAATTTGGTTGATGATGAAATCAAAACGTTTGTTTCACCTAAAACCCAAACTGAGTATGTGTATATATGAAAGCTAGTGGGAGCGTTGTCGTTTCTCAAGTCATACATGTTGATGACATTTCACTCATGTGAAACAATATACCATGCTACAAGATGAAAATCCTGGCTTGAAAAATGTTTCGACATGATGGATTGTAGGGACACGACATACATACTTGAAGTAAAGATCTATAATGATAGATCAAAGCGGTTAATTGGTTTAAGTCAAAGTGCTTACATTGACAAAATTCTAAATGGTTTAGAGTGGTACTCCCAAACGAGGAAGTCCTCGTATGCCACACAATGTAAACTTGAGTGAGACTCAAGGACCTTCCACACCTGATGTGGTGAAGCGGATGAATGTAATCCCCTATGAATCGGCTATTTCATTCATCATGTACGCTGTAAGGAGCACTAGGCCAAATGTAACGTCCTTAGGGGACCTTACTAGAAAATACCAACAGAATCCATGAGAGAGTCACTGGATTGCTGTTAAGAACACATTGAAGTATTTTGAAATACTAGATATATGTTCCTTGGCTATGGTGGAGATACTGAACTGAAACTAAGTATACTTGCTATACTTGTGTTGGTTTTGAAATAGGTCGTGATAACGCTAGATCCTATTTACGAAGGTTCACTACATTCGAATGATTTATCGAGATATGTGAAATTCGTACACTTAATGTTCAAACAGATAACTAACTAGCTGATGCTTTATCAAACTCAATGTCTTGTACCAAACATCTTGAATATGTATTGAACATTGGAGTTCGACAAGCTAGTAGTTTCATGTAAATCTGTTTTAGTATTTGGATAATGGAACTGTGAGCAGTTTATATTGGAATAAATTGATATATTTGATATGATCGTTTTTATATGAATATCTACTGTGTTCTATATTTGCATGTTTATATCCTTGAATATTTACTGTGTTTTATATTCTAAATTGTCCATTGTCATATTAATAATATGGGAATATTATCAAGACAAATCTGAGGGCATTGATGACATTATCTTAGTATGACTAAGGATAATGAAATCAAACTCACATGTTGTTCATAATGATGCACAACTGGACTGACCCAACCTATGAGAAATCACTTCCTGGATTTATGTCACAAGTGAATCTCACAAAGGCTTTGTCACTTATCCTCTGACTTGAGATGCAAGTTGGTTTGTGTATGTAGAGGGGCAAACTTTGATATGGTTAAACGCTGACATGAATAAGGCTGCTATAACAACCATTATCGGGTTTGTCATTAAGCATATGACAGACACGTGCAGTCAACAAAGAATTTGTTCCTCCACGCATGTGGATTAGATACTACTGGGCCCCTCGATGATTTGAATAGATGTATGTGTGGCCACACCCAAAAGGTAATCAAGATGAATCTTGATTGGTTTTGGTAATCTACTTCAATGTATAGATCGAGAAACAGAATCGTTGAAATTTTAGATTGACATTAATCCTTGTCTAAAATTCAACATAGTATCAGTAACAAAAGGATAACTGCTCGAAAAACTTTGAACAAAGATTTTATGAAACTCCTCATGTACTTCTAGGGGCATTGGCGGGTTGCTAGACTCTAACCTTTGCTTGTATAACTACTTGATGTTATCACGTGCGCAAGTGGGAGCTGTTGGGAAATGCTTCACGCGTATAACATATAGTTATATGGCTAGTAGTTTGTGAGCCTAGAGGGTCACACACTTAAACACTTAATACCATAAGATATATAGTGTAATTAGGGTAATTACATTATATATTAATATAAGCTACATGCTTGTATATATTAGAGTTTAATATTAATTGTTAATATTGAAACTTAATTGTAAGCAAATAGAAGAAACAAAGACAAGGGACTTGAGTGCAAATAATCAATGGTTTATGGAAATCATTAATGGGAATTATGGCACCATAATGGTCCATAAACTCCCTCTTTTGTCATCCCTTTGACCATCCAAGAAACACACACAAAAGGTGTTTTTAGTTCTTCTTCTTTGCAAGCACAAGGACTAGCATCCTCCTTTGGTGTTCAAGAATAGTGTTGTGTGGATTACTTTTAGAGGTATTCCTTTTGAATACTTGGTTTCAATCCATCACCAACTCCATCCGATTTCAACAAGATCAAAGACTTCAAGGGTATGAAATGTTCATCCAATCTCTTTGATTTATTTATTAGTTTAATTGTATGATTAATATCAAGATCCGTTTATGGTGATAAATACTTTCCGCTGCGTTTTGGTTCTTGTTTTAACCTAAAATCACCATTACAACAGATAAATATAAAAACTCAAGAATGTTTTCTCCTGTCATGGCATATCGTGATTTATATAAAATCAAGCAAACTGAGGTTCATAGAGGAAATTCTACACCTAAACCGAAATCACAAGTCAGATCCTCTACCAAGCCTAAGCCTAGGAGATCCACGGTCCCGCCACACTCTGATAAGAAAATGAATGCTCTTAAACAAGTTATTAGAGGAAATTCCGCACCTAAAACTCCAAATAAATTAGATTCCTCTTATAGACTTAAGCATTCTCAAATGGATAAACCTACACCATCAACCGTGTTGAAACATTCGAGTGCTTCAAAGAAAATCTTTTCCAAAACTAAATCGTTAAAATACTCAAGAAATGATTTACTTTCATTGGCAACTAATATGACTTTTACACAAGTGCCAAAAACATCTCCTGTTTATGTTTACAAAACATCCTCAATCTTAAAAGCAAAATGGGTTCCCAAAACTCCAACATCTCAAATAATTCCCTGGAAATTATTTGAAAGTGAAACATTAAGTTTCAGTTTTTCTTGGAACTCTCATTTTTTAAATCAAATCGATACAACTTATCGGTGGTTTCATTCCCACGCTAACATTGTCGGACCCAAACAAAAATGGGTACCAAAAGTTGTTTGATTTGTTTTGCAGGATAATGGCTCTTACACAATTCAGTGTATGACCCGTTTTTAAATGTAATGGCTTTCACGTAAATTCGCTTGAAACCCGTTCCTCAATAATTTCATTGGTTGGGGGGAGCAAATAGCTCTTAATTGGTTGAGGGGGAGAAAATCATTATTCACTGGTTAAGGGGGAGAAACTTGACATTCATTCGTCAAGGGGGAGCATTTTTATGAAAATTCATCGGTAAAGGGGGAGCATACTCCTTGTTAACCCATTTTCCTTCATTATTCAAATTTTTCAGAAACTCAATCTCAATATTTTCAAAATTTGTTCAATTGAGTTTCATTATATTAGTTCAAAAAAAAAAAAAAACTATTGTTTACCTCACTTATATGTTGTCTACGTAGGATACAAATTTTTGTCAAATTCGTCGATCTCTCTACTAGTTTCGATTAGTATTGATTGCATCTGTATATGACATACTTTTGTCTCTTGCGTTGATGACATCATCTCCTCAGTTTTGTTTTCAAACTTAAACTCAATATCTTTCACAATCTATTTGAGTTTCGTTATTGTCATACTGGTGGCACAACTTCACACTATATTCAAATTTGTTTTTTAAAATCATATGTTACCAATGTAGGATACATACTGTAGTCAAATTCGTCGATCTCTTTACTACTTTCGTTAGTAAAGATTGCATCTGTTTATGACACCTTTTTGTCTCTTGCATTGTTGACATCACATTCTGATTTTTCATATTCCTGTGAAACTCAAAATTTTTTTTCTACTAAATTCAACATTTTGAGTTTCGTTGTTGCTACAACTTTAGCACAACTCAATCTTAACTGTTATATTTTTTTTACTCAAATCATGTGTTAGTTACGTAGGATATAAGTTTTTGACAAATTCGTCGATCTCTTTACTAATCTAATTAGTAAAGATTGCATCTGTTTATGTCAAACTCTTTTCTCTTGCGTTATTGACCTCACTTTCTCATACAGAGTTGACATTCTATGCTCAACATCTGTATCTTCCTCACAAAATTTTTACTTATACTTTGTGCTCACAATGATGTGTTCACAACGTAGGATATAAATTTTGGTCAAATTCGTCGATCTCTTTACTAATCTCATTAGTAAAGATTGCATCTGTTTATGACCAACTTGTTTCTCTTGCGTTGCTGACATAATTTTTCAAATCATTTTTCTGATTTTGCACAATTTTTAAAATTTTCAAATATCAGTTTGTAACACTCAACACAAGCTGTTGTTAAATTCGTCGATCTCTTTACTAATTTCGATTAGTACTGATTGCATCTGTTTATAACAATTTCTTGGATTGATTGTTCTTACCACTTTTCAAACAATTGTTACAAACATATATCAGTGGAGAATGTATTTTACGTTTTCTCCAAATTGTTCAGATTAAATTCTGAATTATTCATATGCTCTCACACACAAAATCATTTTTGTGCACTGATCTTTGATCCACTTCAAATTGATTTCTTTTAAACCTCAAATCTTTGCTTAACAATGTCTTCAATCATCCTGTCTGTCAAATTCGTCGATCTCTTTACTGAAGATTCTTCAGTAAAGATTGCATCTGTTTATGACTTCAGGTGATTCTTGACACTGTTATTCTCTATTTTTCAAATATTTTTCTCAAAGATTCTGGAAAATCAATTTTAGCTGGATACTTCATGAATACTACATGTTACTGGTTCTTGATTCTGAACTGCACAGTACAACTATCCTATCTTGGCTCTCGTATTATAAAGACATACAATTTCCTCTCTCCGCTTCCACAAAGCATATCTTCGTCATTAACATGAGGCTCCTTTTCATGATCCTCATGAGGGGGAGAAATGAGCAAGATATAAATGAGCAAGAAATAAATGAGCAACAAATGTACAATTTTAAGAAGAACCACAAACATCTCATCAACGAAGAAAATTCATGTCTAATGTACTCAAATTATCGGTAAAATCAGATATAGTGTATATCAAGAAATTCAGAGGAAGAGAAAGTGATAAACAATATTCTAAAAAGAAAGACAAGTGAAGAAGAAGAAGAAATCGACATATCTACAGAAATCTCTCTCAAAAATCTCAACCATTACATTAAAAACTCAACCATTTCAACCAGAAACTTAATCGAATAAATCTTTCTATCCAAACCACAAATCCACATCCATTTCCCTCCGAATCTTAACCGTTTAAACTTTTCTTTTCAAATTCCGTAACGATCACATACATTCAAAAGCTTAATCGTTTAAACCATTCTTTCCAAAAATTTCATAGCATTCATTATCCATACAAAAGCTTAACTGTACAAATCTTTTGTCCCATACCAAATACAAATTATCCACATTCATCCAAATCCTAAAAATACATATCATTTTTTCCATACATACTACACAATCATACATACACATCCAAAACTTTAACTGACAAATCATTCAAAAACACTATCATTAATCCTTATCCTCCTCTACCACAAAATCCAAAAACAACCTCTCCATTATCTGAAAACCCAGTAAAATCCTTACTTAACTGATATTCTCTTTCCTAAAATTTTCAAATCTTTAGTAAATCAGTTATAGGATTTCCTCACTCAAACAGTATCAACGAAAAACATATCCACTTTGAGTATCTTAAACTTCCAGATTTCTGAAATGTTTTAATCTTGAAATTCAGAAAAACATTTTCTTGCCAAAGACAGATAATGAGAAGAATCTGAAGTTTGAAGACTGGGATGACGTGTTAAATATCAAAAAGGGGGAGATTGTTAGGACTAGTTTTGTAATAGTTTTGATCTTTAAAGTCCGTTAGTTAACTTGTCCTTTGTTAAGTGGTAGGAGTATATAAGGTTGTATCTTTGACTTTCAAGTCAAGCTTTCCACACAATTACTGAATACACATTTTGTGAAAGTTTCATTCATCTCATTCTCTCTCTTTTACACACACTAAATACACCAAGAACACACACACAAGTTCTTCAATTTCTCATCATTTCTTCTTGTATTAGCTTGATTATAGTTTCATTAGGTCTAACAGTCCATCATGCCTCTTTTGAATCTCTCAATAATAATAATTTCCGATCAAAATCAGTTCAATTAGTCAACTATTACACCTTAAGCTTTAATCGATCGAACAACAGCTACTTTTTGTTATTGAGAGATGGGTCCTGAAGTGATCGATGCATCGAGGGTTCCAAAGTCATAATCAAAGTTGAAATCGTGATCTGCCGGAAAATTGTTCATGCCGGGTTTCAGATTCCACATGAAGAATTGGTTCTTTATTATCTAAAAAGAAAGATGCCGACAAACGTTGAAGCTCGACATCATTGGTGAAGTTGATGTATATAAGTGGGACCCTTAAGAATTACCAGGTATGTATACATATTACATTGTTTTATAAATGTACTATTTTAGTGTTCATTTGTATCATAAAAATTGTTAATTGATTGTTATTTGATATGTGTTTTTCCTATTTTATTGTTGGTGGCAGAAATAACTTTAAGCTATCAAACCTCCCTGCGGTGGGAGGTACGGGTGATTTTTTGTCCGTTCATGGTTATGTGACTTCATCTCCGGTTATGTTACTCAAGCCTTATTATTGGCCTCCTTGTGCATCTACTGAATCGTAAAAGTTGTCTTAATAACGTATTCCTGAACTTGGTGGTTATATAAATATGTTTAGGAGGGAAGGCATGAAAGATACATAAGACATATAAAACATGTCAATCATATACAAATATAAACGATTTGTTTAACATAAAATTTGTACGTAATGAATACTAACCATCGAAAATGTTGTTTCTGGTATCAAAATCATCATCAACTATTTAATAGTTTACCATACAAATTTTATACGATGATAGGTGCCGTCATTTCTTTCCTAAATAAAAAAAATTACACCAAACACATAATCAAATCAAGAATCATGACGTGAAAAGTTAGATATTTTTTAAGTTTATTTGTATAAACTTATTGAATAAGAGAGGGAATGATTGTAGACACGTTACCGTTTGAAGTGTTTGGTGCTGTAAATCTGCCGGAGGAAATGATTGTAGACACGTTACCGTTTGAAGTGTTTGCTGATGTTCATATCCAAATTCATGTTATTCGGGGCACCTGCTATAACCACATAAAAAATAAAATTCAATGTTAAAAAATTAAAAACAATACATACCAGTTGCTATTCAATAAAATTCATCGTTTAATTTTTATGGAAATTGCATTTGCCAACTTTGGTTGAACGTTTTTTATACATGGGGAATGAATTCGTTAACGGCTAGACTTTAGTACAGAAACATATGAAACGTTTCCTGCTTCTCAACTTCTGAAACACCTATAATAAAGATATTCAATGATGGTACTTATGATGCAGGGTATTAAATGCTACATCGAAAATGAAACTCGTTTTTTAATGTTATATAGATTTTATGTCACATTTTCATATATCTTTTAATGACAAGCTGATGGATTTTTAGAAAAATTCAGGGAATTATTGTCAAATAAACAGTAAATAGAGAGGAATTAATGTTTAGACTACCTGAACAAAATCGAGCTTTTGGCTATAAATATTAAGATTATACTTATCAAGGATGCTTTACAATTTTACTAAGAATATAATAACATAGTATTTTTGTTCATGTTTCAAATTTTCCTCAAATAAGCGCTTAAACTGCCAAAATGCCGTAATTAAACACTCAACGCAATCAGATAAAAATTACACCATCTCTCGATCTTAAACGCCTTTGGGATGTAATAATGGCGTAGTTCGAAGTAGAATCAAAATCTGAAATGGTATCTTCATCATCATCTTCATTATCAACAGGAATCTAAGTTACCAATTTCGTCAAGTATCAGTCTAGTCAACAAATAACGTCGACATGGCATGCCATATATATATATATATATATATATATATATATATATATATATATATATATATATATATATATATATATATATAGAGGAGGGTTCATGCGAGAACCACTATTATTGCGAGAACTGCGAGAACCACTTTTTAACCAATCATTTTAATTAATTAATTTTTAAAATCTAAAGGGCATAGTAGTCTTTTTAACATTATTTTTTTTTTTTAAATTTTGGTTAATCTTTTCAGTTTCCTTAAAAATCGTAACCTAAATCCTATTTTCAAGGATCTCAATTCTGCAATTTTATGTTTTTTTTTCTTTTTTCTTTTTGCAATTCGTACATGTTCATTGATGAACGCATAAAAATAACTAATAATTTAAAATTCTTTAAGTGTTCAATAATAAACGCCTAATAAGTCAGAACAATTTTTAACTTTCTTTAACGTGTTCAGTGATGAATGCATAATAATTACATGTTCAATGTGCATAATTTACAAATTCAATAATGAACAAATCAATAAATATACATAATAACAAAATCTACAAACAACACATTAACAAAATCGTAATTAGAATCCGTAGACATATCTGATAGATAAACACATAAAAAATAATGAATAACCTAGTACAAAAAGTAATTGTCCACTATTCAATAATGAATAAGCTAATGGAAACATTATATGACGAGATCTGAGCAACAATGATAAGAAAAATCAGATCCATTCACTATTGAGCAACAAGGAAAGAAAACACCCAGATCTTTTCACTAGAGATAACCAGATCTGAAAACCCCGAGCCATGTCTAGACTTCGTCGGAACCCTAGATGTACCGGCGGCGCCGTAATCGCCAAAACTGAACCCTAGTCGTCGATCTTAATCCATACAAAATGATAAATCAATAATACAGATATGAGAGTTAGAGAACCACTGCCACATATCTGATGTTGATGCGGTGGTCTTGCCGGTGTGCGGTGGTGCGTCGTTCATCGTGGTGCGGTGGTGGTGCCGGGAATTAACCTTCAACAGATCTTGAAGAACCGCCGCCACATACCGGTCGTCGGAGATCTTGAAAAACCGCCGCCACAGATCTTGAAGAACCGCTACCACAGATCTTGAAGAACCGCCGCCACAAACAGATCGTCGGAGATGGAACAGGGTGTCGACGGAGATGTAGATGCTGGAGATGGAGGAGACATTTGAAGAACACATTAAGAGAGAAATAAAAAACACATAGTGTGTGTGAGAGAGCGTAGTCTTCTGCAAAAGGGGGAGGGGATTAATTAGCTTTCCATTATTTCCGTATTTAATTGTGAATTAAGGGACCATTATACCCTTTTGGCCCTAAATGTTAATCCTTAAATGTTATCTTAATTATGAAACTGCCATTGATCATCTTAACCATTGATCCCTTAATCTGATGGTCATGATTAGTTCTCGCAGTTCTCGCAAAAATGAGTGTTCTCGCATGAACCCAACTCTATATATAGTGTACAATTCAATACAGAACCCTTTTAAGGTGCAGAACCGCAGAACCCAATTTTAAACCATTGATTTTTATGATTGACGGTTAAGATCATTTGTGGCATTTTTGAAATTAAATCAACTCTTTTTTTTAATAAATTTTAAATGTAAAGGGCAATCGTGACCTTTTAACAACTAAAAATCATACAATTATAGAAAATCCCCAAAAAGTCGTGGACTCAATTTAAAACCGTCTTCTCTCTCCCCCACAAACCCTAGCCTCCATTTTCTCTCAAAAGCTTCTCTCCATCGATCCATTGTAGATGAACTGCTGCTTTAAAAAATTTCTCTCTTTGTCTGAGCACTCATCGTTCGGCCGTTTTTCATATGTCCCCTCCGGCGACTCAGGTGCAGGTTGCGTAGATGAAGAAATCCGGCTGAAAAGACCATACATCGAAAAGGTTAATCATCGATCTCCTACTTGCCTAACTATTTTCATATTAATATATATAATAATAAAAATCAAACCCAGATTAACCCAATAAGACTTTTCTCTGTGATTCTTTTTAGATTTCGAGTTCTTCATTAGCAAAAGCGGGTGATTATAAATCCTAGATCTATTTTTAACGATTTTTTGAACAACTGTACATACTATTAAAGAATCAGATGGAAATTAGCTATAAAGTACTGTTATATTTGTTAAATTCCATTACTAGTTAACCGTAAAGAGATCGATACTTAGTATTGGATGAAAGTGGTTGTTTTTAGTTGATAATTATTCGCAGGTTTTTGTGAGGAACTCTGTAAATGTGCGATGTATATTTATCTATAATTTTAGCTGACTTTGTTTAAAAAATCATGTGATTTACTCAAGAATGCAATGGCTTTTTTACATTAACAGTTGACTTAACTTGATGTGAAATTTATAACCAAGTCAGCATCAGTTAATTACAGGTGTAAGAAGAAGTGGTAGGAAGAAGGCAAGATCAGTTAATTACAACGAAAGTTGGAGGAATAAACCGGTTGAAACAATTGGTATGTTGGTTTGATTTATTATTGTGTGTATTTCATCTAATGTATGTCATTTTTTAGTTGAGAAAGAGGTTTCCAGTGTAACACCTTTGGTTGAATGAGCCTTGTTGACAGCACAAAAGGTCAGGGACAGGTGTGATTATGGTTGGATTAAACGGCTTGCAAATTAGTTTCTTTTGCAAGTGGTGATTTTAAATACTAGAGTATTGATTTATATGTCATGATCGTTCTTGGTGATGTTTAAAGAGACATCAGACATTAACAACTTGAATATCATAATTTTAACAAGTTTTATTTGAAATAGCTGTTGCAGAATTACTTTAGTAAGACAGACTCGACTAATTGGTTCTTGTTTCATGATATGGTTCTGTTTACTCCTTTGGTGGTTGTGTTTATGGTTAAAAGCTCACTAATGTATGTCATTGTTTAGTTTTTGACGAAGAAGAAGAGGAACACATTAATCTTATTCGGAAAAGGAAAGCTAAGGTTGGTGAATCATCTAAGCGCGGAACAAATTAATCTTAATCGGAAGAGGAACAACATCAACAGTTTTGAATCATTCAATGTATATGAAACGTATTTGTGTATTATAATCTTACACTTATGTCGACTACATCAAATGTTGTGATTTTTTTAATTAATTTACTGTAATGTCGTATGACATTCAATGTCATAATCAGACAATGTATAGTAATCATGCAAGGTATAGTAATCATGAAACGTATTTGTGTATTATAACTCTACACTTATGTCGACTACATCAATTGTTGTGAATTTTTTTATTTAATTCATAGTAATGTCATATGACATTCAGTGTCATAATCATGCAATGTATTGTAATCATGCAATGTGTAGTAATTTCGTATGACATTCAATGTCGTATGAGATCCAATGGTGTTCGTTGCCATATTTAACTCCAGATTTTAAATAAAAATAACAAATGTTCAAAACATCTATTGTTCAAATATTTAAAAAAAAAACGGAATTGCCATATTTTTAGGAATCCAACCAGCATTTATTTGGTTTCCATCTATAACTGATTTGTGCAATTTGACTTTAATACCCTTTTTGTTTAATATTAATAAAAACATATTAATTATTAAATGCTGCGATTTGATTGGCTGGAAGAGGGTTCTGTGGTTCTGCCGCTAAAAATGGTTCTGCGCTGAATCACACCATATATATATATATATATATATATATATATATATATATATATATATATATATATATATATATATATATATATAGTGTCCGATTCAGTCTAGAACCGGTTTAAGCTACAGAACTACAGAACCATTTTAACTTTTGATCTGGACCGTTTATAATATGATCTACGGTTATTAATAAAGATGGATTATAAATTTTTTTAATTATGTATATTACCGGATATTTTGTTATTGTAGGGGTAGATTTGGAATTTTAATGAGGGAGATATTTATATCATTTTAAATCAATATTGTAAATCCATTAGTGTGTAGATACTTCCGGATATCATGATACTATCTGCTCCTCATTTCAAGCTACTTCCTTTTCAAATATGTTGAAATTTGTCATGAAAATATCCAAAATCTTTTAGAATATTGATTTTTGTGTGGAATAAAACGTGAAATCATGGCAATTACCATGTCGTAAGTCATGTAAACATCAACTGTTTTACATTTTTAAACACGTACAACCATGTCGACATGTCGTAAAACATTTCATGTCATAAACATCCAATGTTTCGACATGTAAACATCCAATGTTCGTACGTAAAAAAAACTACATTTATGTCGAAAACATCTACTGTTTTTAGTTTTAAAATACTTAAAAGTCATGTATACATTAACTGTTTCAATTATTTACTATCCATATAGCACACACGTATCCAATTATATTCACAACACACATATGCTCTGTTAAATCGAAACCTACATGTAGAACCCATCAATTTATTGTCTTAAAAAACATATATTATGTTCATCACGATCATCTGCTACATATATCAAGTGGCGTACGTTGCTGAAAATCCTTCTTCATTTGTGTTTTAATGAATGTTGAATCCGTTTGGCTACTGAATTTGTTGCATCTTCTTGATCGTTATTCATCTTTTTCAATATGAGTTTTTGATCTTCGATGTTTAGGGTTCTGTTAACCTTCGGTGTTATCAAGGCAAAAATTCGGATTAAATCTTTTTATTGATTTGAATTGGTTACGTCATTATGATTAGAAAAACCAATTGTGCTTATTTTTAGGAAACTAGTAAAAGCCTTATATGGTTTCCATAAATAACCGAATTTGGTTAAATCCCTTAAATGCCCTCCACGAGCTAATATAAAATATTAATAATTAATTAAATTTAATGCATTTTGATTGGCTGAAAAATGGTTCTGCGGTTCTGTACCTTAAAACGGTTCTGCACTGAATCGCACCTTATATATATATATATATATATATATATATATATATATATATATATATATATATATATATATATATATATATATATATATATATATATATATATATATATATATATATATATATATATATATATATATATATATATATATATATATATATATATATATATAGTGAAGGATTCCATACAGAACCCATACCATACAGAACCCATATTATATACAGAACCTGTAGAACCCGATCTTAGACCATCCAATTTTAAACTTAACGGTTAAGATGAGCTGATGGCATTTTTGTAAATAAATCAATGTTATTTTAAGTAATAAATAAATAAAAAGGGTAAAATAGGTATTGTTTAAAGAAAAATTATATTATTTATTATTAATTTGTTACCTTGAAATCTGGAGAAGTTAGTACACGACCTAATTTCACATTAGAAGCATTAAAGTCGGTCATGAATCAATTTGCTCTCAATAATCAAACATTCTTCAAACCTTCTTTAAAATTTTCTTCTAATTCATCCTTGTCAGCCATGAATTAATTTCAGTTTGGTATCAATTTGTTTTGTTATTTTCATCCAATCTCAATTAGAATCAATCTGCTCTCAATTTGGTATATAGGGTTAACGAGATGGCGGCAAAATGGTTGTTCAAAGATGACGAAGATCACCGAGAAAGATCTACGATGACGGACGATACGACCGTTTTTGGACGATTATGGATCTGAGATTATGGACGATTATGGACGAGAAAACATCAATGTGGAAAAGAATTCGTATGTTCCAAATCTGAGATCTGGTTGGCCTTCCCCGATGGACCATTTCGGAGTAATGGAAAATCTGAAGTCGAAGGGATACTTATGCTTCAAATTCAATAAGGTTCGATTATATCAAGATACTTATGTTTTAATGATTGTAGGGGCAATTTGTGTGGTTTTTAACTGCACAGTTTTGGGGTTCTAAGGTCAAATCTTGAATAAAATGAAGAATGTATGAACCGATTGACGGTTTGATGGATTCTCAATTTCTCACATGTTGTTATGTTATTTTAATTATTAGTTTTACTATTAAAATTTGATTTGTTGAATGTGAACTATATTGGTTTATTTTTACTTTCTTTGCCAGAATAAATTACCTTTTCTCAGTTCACTATGTGAAGAAGTAGTATGAGTGTATGAGATGTTATTGATCGATTACTAATCATACGTTCATGAATGTATTATGAGTAGTGGCTTTAACTGTTTAGTGTTTGTAAGAGCTAGCATGCATGTATGTATCTGATGGGGTTTTGATCATATTTTGATTTGAAATAAATTTGATGATGGTTTGCTTGATGTAATAGGTGTTTGATAGTGCATGTATGTATTTGAGTTTTGGTTTGTGCTTGTTAGTAATCATTTTTGGTAGTTACATTAGTGTATTTGATGATATGACTTATGATGAGTAGTTTTGTAACATGGATGTATGGTAGAACTTATGGTGAGCAGTCTTGTAACATGAATGTACTGAGCATTCTAGGTGCGTAGATTTTGGTAAATTTTATTTGATTAGTGCTAGGATGAGTTTGTATGATTGAAGTACATAATGTAAGGCCAACTAAAAAAGATAAATACATACATGTAAGTCATGGTGGAGTATATATGGCCACATTATCTAGTATGAGATTTGATAAATAAGAGTGTTGGAAAAATTTATTTTGACTGCATTAATGATTACATGAGTAGCTTACATGTTTTTGAGCATGACTTTATGTGTTACAATTTATTTGGTTTTTTTCAAGGATTACGAAGCAGTGGCAGAAAGAGATTGCGGGATGTGTACTACTATGAAAGTGAAAATAAAGGGAACAATGAGAAAAAGGGTACACTGGTGATAAAATAAAAAAAAATGTTGGCTAAAATTCAAGTGTAAAAGAAAGGGCCCGAATCATATTTTAATTTCATATAAGACATGGTTTTTATTGAAGGACATATACATTGCGATTGATTTGAATTTTAGTTTTTTGATGAATACATTTGTGTTTGATGATGTTGGAATAGTTTGAATTTATTGGTATTTTGGGGGTGTTATAAAAGTTACTAGCCTATAACCCGTGATAAATCACGGGTGGCTTATAAAAATTTTCATAAAAATTTCATAAATTTCACAATGTTTTACTTTCACATACATATAGAGTACATTACTACATTAAATTTAGGTTTCTGAGTGGGTATAATTATGCAAAAATGTAAACCTACATGTGGAATAATGAGCGGGTCAAAATCGATAATTATGCTACTGGTCAAAACATGGTTGTGTTTACTTGAAGCAAATGTTTTACCCAAAACTCCTATGATACTTTTTTTAATAAAGCAATTTTTTTTTACCTGTTTTGAAGCTTTTGAGATAATACATAACCCAAATCGATCTATGCATAAGTAAACGGGTCGGAAATCATAATTGCCTTATTGCCACATCAAAATACAACCGAGCAACTAATAAAAAACTAAACATTTAAAATTTGTTAAAAGGTTGAGAATATAGTTAACTACTTGTTTTGTAGCTTCAGCAATAGTCCCCTTGAGTTTACAGTCCACACTATAGTTTGTATAACTTAATTCTGCATGCATCCAACCAAAAACCTTGTAATCAAAATCTTTTACAAGCAATAAACATATATTTCATTGGTCAAATAATAAAGATTTGAAAAGTAAAAACCATATAATGCATTAACACTCCATCCACCATGGCAAGAGCTATTTCGAGTTTTATCCAAGTATAATTGGATTTCAAAACTGTTGCACACTTATTGCACACAATTTTCAAATCATTCTCTGTAAGTCTTTTAAGCAATCAGCCTTCTTGTATAATTTATATAATAATTGGACAATAAGAACTTTGGATCAACCAACCGACCTGTTTCGACCCGTATAAAGGTTTACTTATTTTGACCCATTACTCAACCTGCTCATTTTGTCACCTCCATCGTAAGGAAGTAAATAATAAGTTGAGCTTTTAGTTTTAAGCTCACCGTTAATGCCCATCGTTAAAAAGGCATATTATTTAAGACTCCATATGCTATTGTAAAACATTCAAAAAACGGTTGGTTGTTCCACATTATCCAGTTTATTACATCTTGTGCAGGTCAATTTATCAATATCAGATTTGAATTTTTTTTAAAAAAAAATTGTCATTCAAACCATCACAATGCATCTCTAGTTTTGGAGTAACAATCAAATTTGCTAAAAGGAATGATTCAATTTTGGAGCTCCATAACCTGCACAAGAAAGATCACAATATAATAATTAGAGCATTACGATGTGTCAGGATTGAATTAGTCAAGCTAGAATTAACCTGAATAACAAAAAGGATTTGTAAATAAAAGTGAAATGATACATAAATATTAGGAATAAAACTTAACTTAATTTACTAAAAATAACAATTTAACATCATCCGTGTATATACCTCATCGGAAAATCTACATTTAATTATTTGCAATGTGTACATATAAAATTATACAGTTCTATGCATAATAACCGATTCGAAATTGCTGAAATTGTTTAGCAACAATCATAAGAAACTTTGCACAATAAATTTATGTTAAAAACCAAACCCCTACAGACGAATTTGATAATAAATCAATAACATAAGATTGTAATTGCATAAATCAATAACATAACTTCATAACAAAGGTGAATAATTGGAAAAATATTAAATTAACTTCAAAACTAAAAGTCATAAGGAACTCCTTGCAAATACACTGAAACAGTCAATTTAATTGCTAAATTAAATTCATAATCAGTGGGATATTTGATTTTGCCGCCTTCAAATCTTTTACTCACAAAACAAAATTTATAATCAGTGAGATATATGCTTCAAATCACTTTACCTGGACCGGCAAATTAGAGAGCAAGAGATCTGAAACCGAACATGTCTAGATGAGAAGTAAAAGATTCATGAATTTAAAATTGAATTAGGGCATTATCAGAAGAAGAGTAAGAGGAAGTTGTTGTAATCACGCTTCTTCTACGCATGAATAGGGAGGGTTATGATTTGTCTCCATAAAATTAAACCGACAATCTGTTGAAGAGATTATCATTTATGGAATATACTACATACGGTTTATATAGGAATATTGAAAAAAATAACGTTTTATTGACTTTAATACATAATAATCAAAATGATAGTTATAATTTGTAGAATGAAGTGGCCTAAATTTAATAGCATTTTAAAGAGGAAGGCATGAGGTTGTGCCAAGTGGAGTTGCATGTGGAATTGTCGCATTTGATAATAAATCAATAACATAAGATTGTAATTGCATAAATCAATAACATAACTTCATAACAAAGGTGAATAATTGGAAAAATATTAAACTAACTTCAAAACTAAAAGTCATAAGGAACTCCTTGCAAATACACTGAAACAGTCAATTGCTAAATTAACTTCATAATCAGTGGGATATTTGATTTTGTCGCCTTCAAATCTTTTACTCGCAAAACAAAATGAATAATCAGTGAGATATATGCTTCACATCACTTTACCTGGACCGGCAAATGAGAGAGCAAGAGATCTGAAACCGAACATGTCTGGATGCAAATGAAAAGATTCATGAATTTAAAATTGAATTAGGGCATTATCAGAAGAAGAGTAAGAGGAAGTTGTTGTAATCACGCTTCTTCTACGCATGAATAGGGAGGGTTATGATTTGTCTCCATAAAATTAAACCGACAATCTGTTGAAGAGATTATCATTTATGGAATTTACTACATACGGTTTATATAGGAATATTGAAAAAAATAATGTTTTATTGACTTTAATACATAATAATCAAATTGGTAGTTATAATTTGTAGAATGAAGTGGCCTAAATTTAATAGCATTTTAAAGAGGAAGGCATGAGGTTGTGCCAAGTGGAGTTGCATGTGGAATTGTCGAATTTGATAATAAATCAATAACATAAGATTGTAATTGCATAAATCAATAACATAACTTCATAACAAAGGTGAATAATTGGAAAAATATTAAATTAACTTCAAAACAAAAGTCATAAGGAACTCCTTGCAAATACACTTAAACAGTCAATTGCTAAATTAACTTCATAATCAGTGGGATATTTGATTTTGCCGCCTTCAAATCTTTTACTCACAAAACAAAATGAATAATCAGTGAGATATATGCTTCAAATCACTTTACCTGGACCGGCAAATGAGAGAGCAAGAGATCTGAAACCGAACATGTTTGGATGAGAATGAAAAGATTCATGAATTTAAAATTGAATTAGGGCATTATCAGAAGAAGAGTAAGAGGAAGTTGTTGTAATCACGCTTCTTCTACGCATGAATAGGGAGGGTTATGATTTGTCTCCATAAAATTAAACCGACAATCTGTTGAAGAGATTATCATTTATGGAATTCACTACATACGGTTTATATAGGAATATTGAAAAAAATAACGTTTTATTGACTTTAATACATAGTAATCAAAATGATAGTTATAATTTGTAGAATGAAGTGGCCTAAATTTAATAGCATTTTAAAGAGGAAGGCATGAGGTTGTGCCAAGTGGAGTTGCATGTGGAATTGTCGAATTTGATAATAAATCAATAACATAAGATTGTAATTGCATAAATCAATAACATAACTTCATAACAAAGGTGAATAATTGGAAAAATATTAAATTAACTTCAAAACTAAAAGTCATAAGGAACTCCTTGCAAATACACTGAAACAGTCAATTGCTAAATTAACTTCATAATCAGTGGGATATTTGATTTTGCCGCCTTCAAATCTTTTACTCACAAATCAAAATGAATAATCAGTGAGATATATGCTTCAAATCACTTTACCTGGACCGGCAAATGAGAGAGCAAGAGATCTGAAACCGAACATGTTTGGATGAGAATGAAAAGATTCATGAATTTAAAATTGAATTAGGGCATATTATCAGAAGAAGAGTAAGAGGAAGTTGTTGTAATCACGCTTCTTGTACGCATGAATAGGGAGGGTTATGATTTGTCTCCTTAAAATTAAACCGACAATCTGTTGAAGAGATTATCATTTATGGAATTTACTACATACGGTTTATATAGGAATATTAAAAAAAATAACGTTTTATTGACTTTAATACATAATAATCAAAATGATAGTTATAATTTGTAGAATGAAGTGGCCTAAATTTAATAGCATTTTAAAGAGGAAGGCATGAGGTTGTGCCAAGTGGAGTTGCATGTGCAATTGTCGAATTTGATAATAAATCAATAACATAAGATTGTAATTGCATAAATCAATAACATAACTTCATAACAAAGGTGAATAATTGGAAAAATATTAAATTAACTTCAAAACTAAAAGTCATAAGGAACTCCTTGCAAATACACTGAAACAGTCAATTTAATTGCTAAATTAAATTCATAATCAGTGGGATATTTGATTTTGCCGCCTTCAAATCTTTTACTCACAAAACAAAATTTATAATCAGTGAGATATATGCTTCAAATCACTTTACCTAGACCGGCAAATGAGAGAGCAAGAGATCTGAAACCAAACATGTCTGGATGAGAATGAAAAGATTCATGAATTTAAAATTGAATTAGGGCATTATCAGAAGAAGAGTAAGAGGAAGTTGTTGTAATCACGCTTCTTCTATGCATGAATAGGGAGGCTTATGATTTGTCTCCATAAAATTAAACCGACAATCTGTTGAAGAGATTATCATTTATGGAATTTACTACATACGGTTTATATATGAATATTAAAAAAAATAACGTTTTATTGACTTTAATACATAATAATCAAAATGATAGTTATAATTTGTAGAATGAAGTGGCCTAAATTTAATAGCATTTTAAAGAGGAATGCATGAGGTTGTGCCAAGTGGAGTTGCATGTGGAATTGTCTAGAGATGCCAAGTGGAATTGTCTATGTGGCACAAATTCAAAAAAAGCTTTGTTTATTATATATAGAGATAGAGATTTGCATGTTTTGTTATTAAATGATTTCATAATGGGTGAGTTAAAACCACCTAAATACATAGATGTTATGTGAATGTCATAAATACATTGATGTAAAATGAAAATAAAACATTGTTGTAATAATAAGAATCAATAAATTATTTACAATAAAAAATCATCTTCCTCGTTTCAACTTAAATTTGGAATTTAGAAATTACGAATACAAAGATATATTAAATTATGGAAACGAACTATCCTATAATTTTTAGGAATTCATTAAAATCTGGTCAGTTACCCGAAATAAACTAGTATACGAAATACATATATTGCCCCTTTCGAATTAAATAAAAATAATTAATAAAAATGATTTATCTTAAACGTGATTGGTCTAAAAAAGTTCTATGAGTTCTGTATATAATATTGGTTCTGTATGGAATTCGACCATATATATATATATATATATATATATATATATATATATATATATATATATATATATATATATTAGAAACTAATTACTAGCTTCTAAATATCTAAAAGTGAAGATTTAGGTATGTAGTTTGTTCACTTTTTTAATTAAAAGTGTGGAGTTTCATGTAAATTCTACATACTTTTAGTTTTAGTTAATAGTGTGTAAATTTAGTATGTGCCCTAAGTATATAGTTCAAAAAAGATTTGTGCATGTCTAAGTGTAAAGATTTGAGATCAACTTGTCACGATATATTATTTCTTTGGAATAATCTCCAATTTTAACTGTATAAACACTACAAGGAAACTGACATATAGTGACTAAAAAATTTTCATTTCACCCTACTTAAATTCTAATGACACATATTAGTAGTAAAATGTTCTGTATTTTACCAAAGAAATTTCAGAAGATGTTTTTAAGTTTGGGTAAAACCTACAAGTTTTATATTTTATTGGCATTTTGTAATAAAAAGGTTGTATCAATATATGAAGTTATAGATATATATCTCTAAACGTATACAAGTGCAATTATAACATTTGAACATCTGTACTAACTGTTTTTTTTTACTTAGTGACTTCTTTTGGCCTTCACTAAATGACATTTTTGTTATTGTGAAATACACATAAAAGGCTCAAAGGTTTGTAGAATTTACTGATTCAGTTTTTGTAGTGACATCACCTACCACACACATCCAATTGTTTAAATTTCAACATATAGGCCCAAATTACCAAAGGGCATTTGGCCCAGCAGTATGGTGTTTGCCCCACAATCTTGAGGTTGGGGGTTCAAGTCCCGTCATGGACATAGGTGGTGGGGTTTATTCCCCACAGATGGAGGGTTCGAGGGAAGGCATATTGTCCCTTATGGATGTCACTGTCTAGACTCGAACAACTAACTAACTAACTAACTGGCCGTTAAAAAAAACATATAGGCCCAAACTCCAGGCTCGAACATAACAAGGTTTCATTTCATCGGCTAATAGCAAAACACACAACGGAAAAAGATAGTACTTTGAGACATAAAATCTATTATGCTAGCATAGACGGGCTTATATATATATATATATATATATATATATATATATATATATATATATATATATATATATATATATATATATATATATATATATATATATATAGACCACTACAGCAAAGTAGATATGATATGACTGCAGATTCTGATGATCCACCTCAACTTCACCACAAGCATAAGAAGCATTCTCTTGATGGTTAATTTTTAAGCTCAGGGTGGTGAAACTTGCAGCCTGCTCCATAACCACACATACCGCTACGCATATAAAAAAAGCATTCGCGCTCGCCCTGGTTAAAAAAGATAATATAATTAAGCGCAATTTATTTTACTTCTAAAAAAACGATGGTCGATCTATAGTTTAAATCGTTTTCAATAACATCACTTAATTCGATAGTTTTATGTTTTAGATCGAATTAATACGTACCTGCGGTGCGTACAATTTCTTTGATTAAAACTAATTTCTATTAATAGACTATACGTGTACAATTAATGTGTTCTTGAAGTTTAATCGTGGCTAAGAAACTGTAATTATTGGAAAAAAAAATGATTGAACAAATGAATTACCACTCGCATTGGAAGATTATCAGAGTTGTACTGCAGGTGCGGATCTAGTATAGCCACAGGTAAGGGGTGATAAAATTCACAAAATGTTCCATACTTGCAAGATCCAGCAAGATAGAACTGCAGCAAGTATCATATATTTGAAACGATTTATGATATCATATAGCAGAATTATACTTTTAACTTCAAGACAAGAAACTTTTTGGGGAAAATGTATGTGAATAGACAAAAATAATTGGTCTAAAGAAAAAGCAACATTTACTTTGAATTTGATCCATCCCAAAATCAAAAGGATAAATAAAATTCCTAATTTTATTTTCTATCTTTCATTTTGGTATGTTCTAAATAATTATCCGCCATTAAAATTTTAATGAATCAAAAAAGCTTTTAAATGAAAATGAGAAATTTGAATTAATGACGCAATTTAATGAATCTACTTTTTTTAGACTACATGTTTTTGTTTGATGAAAAGTAGTTCTTGAATAGAAATAACAATATAAAGTTATAAACTCTTACAAAGTTCAACACCACTTAGTTTTTTGTCAAATATTGATAGGATTCTAATGGAAAAGATTAGGGAATCAAATTAAAAAAAACCAAACACATACGGATCTGTTAAAATAGATATCTAATCGATTAACTGTAACCTTGCATGGGGTTTTCCAAGTGGACTTTGCATACAAATTTCCAGTCCTTCTCTGGTCAACCTTCACCTAAACAACACAATTAATCAAATTTCAACATTATACAAACCCGAGCGCAAAATTGAGTTTTTTTTTTTTAACTGAAGATTATAGAACCATTTTTCATGAGAAATCTATCACGAGCGAAATGAATGTGAAACCAAGAGATAAAGATTATACCAGATTTGAATCCATCTGACGAGGGTGATTGAATCTGCAATGGCGGCCAAAACTACATTCCCCAAATTGAACAAAGAACATGCAATCCTTTGTTGAAGATGGTTCTAATTTGTTCACATGATGATCAGTGTTTTCGTCAATTTTGAAATCTGCCATTAATGTGGTGGTGGTCCGGTGACCGGCGTTAATGGTGGTGGTGAAGATTAAAAGGAGAGCAAGTGTGGTAAAGTATGAGTTCCTCTGGCTTTTATTATTGACAACGACGACAATAGTAGTTGACTTCAAATTACAATTACAACAACTCTAACGTAAGTCCACCTCATTATCTCAATCGTCATCAAATTTTAAATTTTTCCTACTCTATTAAATACGAGACTTAGGTAATTACTAGAAAAAAATTTAAGATAGTTCTAAAACATTTTGTTTCACTGTCTATACTTGATCTTAAAATTAAATTATTATAATTAATTTAAGATATACTAAATCTTTACATTAAATTATTTGTAATTAATTTAAGATACATGGCAATAGAAAATACCTTTTATGATACACATATAAATGGCTTAAACTCATTTGTGTCCCGGCGATCTATGTACACGAATGCACACATTTAGAGTGCGCTGGTCAGCGACTAGCTTCCGGTTCATCTTCAATGCATGTAGCTTATGTTTGATGTATACAGGCAAGTAGTGTTATATTCTGCACTACACATTTTTTAAGTTGTGGTACCCTTGAACACAGATGCCAAATTTTATTTTAAAATAATCATGTTAAAATAAACTCAAATTATATATTTTTTTATTAACGAATTTATAAAGTCAAAGCATCCAAATAAAACATTAGAGGGCGGTTGAAAAGTAAATTACAATAAATTTGTCAAATCGTCAAAGGTAAATAACTTCTGGGACACAGAATAATATAAATGGGCCCGCTAGCTCAACCAATACCTACATTTGCTTACATAAGTACATTTGATTACATGGATTTTGTAATATGATTACTGATTAGTAATTTCATACTTCAAATAAATACGCATTAATTATAAGAAAAACAACACTACCTAAAAACACTAACCATTTTAGAATAGTTATTTATTATTTTATTTTTTTGAACGGCAAAGGGGAAGACCCCAAGAGCTTCGGCATTTTTTTATAGACTATTTATGCTTTAGTATTCGCACTCTAACTAACTTAACCATGATTAACTATATATAACCTTATAGTTTTATTTACCATGTTACATATAAAAATGAAAAAAAGTTCATAAAAATTTTTGTAGTTTAAATTTAATATCAAATTTGACCAAAAACAAAAGCTAAATGAAATAAACATTCCAACTTTTGAGATGATAAGATATTAAATTTCTTATATACCCAAATTTATACAGAACATATGTAACAGTTTCATGAAAACAAGAAAGTAAATAACCTTTACTGAAACATGTTGCACCTATTAAATAGAAACAACATTTTGCTAAACATTTATATCTATTGTACAACTATTAGACTATATTATGTTTAGTAGTAATTAAACTAATGTTAGGGTGGGATACAATAACAAGATGACATACAATTTGTAAGCTAGGAAATAAAGATCATCTAAAACTCTGTTCGAAAATATATATTAGGCAAATTATTTATAGTTCAAGTGTTCTATAGTCTATGCACACATACTAGAGTGGTAGATATATATATGACGAGTCGTAGATATACAACGTTATTGAGTTGCGATTGTGGGTTAATTTTTTTATTTGTGTCCCGAAAGGCAAAAACATGCACGCCCATTACGAGAATGTGTTATTTAATCGTGTGTCATTAATTTATGTATTTTTTACTAATTGATTGTCGGTTAATTAATAGTATGTATATTCAAAGAACCGGCCGATTCAATCATAGCACACAAATCTATTAATCGATCGTGTGCCATCAGCCAAGATTGTGTCTCATCATTGGATTTTATGGTGGATTACGTAGAATATACGCAACGGTTTAGTAATGTGCGCATTAATTACAATAACTTGTTAACCTAAAAGCGGCCTCGAGATAGACTTAGAAAGCGACAAATTGGATAAAAACCCGCACGTTTTATAGTTTTGGTTGTTTAGCTGCATAGATGTTTTGTGAGTCATCTGTTAACGTTTCTCTTTCGATTTAAAGTATGTTCTTATCATTTATGTGCAATGTCGCCTTTTTAATGATTATTACGGCATGAAAAGGTTTCCTGAACCTAGAGTTTAGTAATGCGTTATTAGATGAAGCCATTTGTATGTGGCTTCAAGCATTATATTAAGGACTTGTTCGACGCTTAGTATCAGAGAAGATTTTTCAGAATTTTGAAGTCAATTAAATTCGATACGACTTGATTCCAATAGGTCTTCTTGTTATTTTCAATGCTGGAATTATGATAGGCAAAATTATTTGTTGCTTTTAACTAATTAGTTTCTGGATATGATTGTTATTCAATAGAAACAATGCTGCCTTTTTGTTACGATTTGAGAAAATTTCATCATATGAACAGAGTATGCAAACGAAGAACATTTAATGCCCAAAAAGATCGGATCTTTACACATTTTGGGAATGCCATACCATAAATTCTTGGTTTATCTACCAAGTTACTGAATCAATGCATAATAAAACTCCATTCCTAGTATATATCTGTTCCATTGACATGAAAATTGCAGTGGACATCGTCCAATAATTTTCTAAATCAATGATGTTTCAGTTCAAACTTTAATATCCCCTGCCCCCTAACTCCTGTGCAAATTGAATCACGTCGCCTTTGGCATGTCAAATATTATAATTACTCTACAATTCATGACGGAAAAACTTGGGAATCTAGAGTAAAAAAATCATTAATGATCTACGATTTCATCTTTCATTTGGATCGCAGAGTTTGACGTAATTTGTTAGTTGGATCTTTCACTTGGATCATAGAGTTTTGATGTTGATCATCATTCATCTATTCTCTATCAAATCCTCATTTAATCTACAATTAATTAACGTAAGCTTAAATTTCTACTTGTTTGAGATTCTTGTTGATTTATATTTGGAACATATTAACCGCATACTAATGTGTTGGATTGATTATTGGTTCAATCGTATCATTAGCTATTGCAGAGGAAACACACCCAAAAACAAGTTGCCAACTCATATGAGTGATATTCCCCTTCAGTTTTCTCATGAGTTCATAATTCAAATTAAAGTGCAATCTATAACTCAACAAATCAGATTTACTCATGCTACTGTTGCTGCAAGTCTGCAACCCAATCAGTGATCTCCTCCATGGTCACTAACACTAATTTCAGTCACTATTTTAATCACTTAGTGACTATCTTATTCGTCTGGTGACCAGTTTTGGTGACGAAAAGGATCATCGCAATAATAGTGACTACTTTAGTTAAGTCAGTAATTAGTGATAACTTTTTGTATATTGTCTCTAATTACGACTAGTGAATGACTTGTAGTGACGCGGAAAGTGACCAGCAATTTTAATCTCTATAGCTTTTATAGCGATTAATGTTATGTTGTTAGTAATGGAACTTTCTAGTCAGCAAAATGGATTTTCCTTACCTATATATATGAATCTTATATCGAATCTTGCTTTATTCCGAGCAAGATTTCAGTTACTTTAGACTTTTTAAACCAGAAACATCTTCATCATCACACATATAACTGTATAACAAAATTAACATATCCATACCAAACAAACTATCAACATGGTTATATAGCCTGAGACATAATTAAAAGTATTCTTTTGATAAATTAAAGTAAAGGTGTCTGCAACGCTGAAACATGTTCCTGGACGACGTTTGATTCTACTCTTTTGTGTCAAAGTATAACTCTTCCTCGAGTGAATACCGCACCAGTGGATGGTCAAACTTACATCCACGACCATACTTACAAGAACCCGAGTTCTCAAAATGACGGCACACTCTTTTTCCCTGTGAATTCCATATTAGAACGCTATAATGATTATATATAAATATAAGCCATAAAAGATTGAATACTTACTGGCCTCAACGGCAAACCAACAGCATTCAGGGTTACACTTGGCTCCCTTATAACGACGGGTTTCCAATTCCATTCATAAATGATTTCGGTAAATCCATTTTGATACGCCTTAGCTTCATATGAATCATACACTTGATCATGAGAGTAATAGAAAATTGGTTCCGGGTGATGGAATTTACAGAGTGTTCCATAATCACAATGTCCGTTACGCATATAGAAACTACAAACTGGCTCCCCCTGGTTAAGAAAATATTATAATTAGCCGCATTGCATATTGCGTCGACAAATTACAATAATCTGCCGCTTTGATTGTGGTTAACAAAACATTAGAATAGTATTGTAAAAAAAAAAACATATGATGAAATATTACCCAACGTTTTGGATATCCAAGAGCGTTGAAATGCATCCACGGGTTTAGTGCTACCACGGGTATGAAGTGATGATCAAATCTACACGACGCTCCATGTAACACCTCAATTTTTAGTTACAAAATATTTGCCCCAAAATAAAACATTTTTCATAAATAGAAGAACTATCCCAAAAATATGGATTTACAAAAACCTTTGGTATGAATCAGAGTATAAAGTTTCGGTGTTACAAAATATATCAAAACCAAAGCTAAGCATAAATCCAATCTAAAGTTCTTCTATTCTAGGCCCCGCATCTCTATCCATGCGTACCTAAACCTTCGATCCCGAACCTGAGTACATAGCAAAACAAAACAAGGAGTACGTGAGACAAAAACGTCTCGTGAGCTACATGGGTTTAGACCCGATAATAAAAATGAATGTCACATTTCATATAACCAATCAATATACATATATATATCCAACCATCCAGACTAGTCACCTTAGTGTGACTCTAACAACTTTGCTTACCTAGCAATCACAACTAACGTGGATGAGTCGATGGGAATTCACCCCAACTGCCCCTCACTCCACACCTCATGACCGGGAGTATCCCGTGACATCGCATAACTAACGTGGATGAGTCGATGGGAATTCACATGGGAATTCACCCAACTGCCCCTCACTCCACACCTCATGACCGGGAGTATCCCGTGACATCGCATAACTAATGTGGAAGAGTCGATGGGAATACGCCCAACTGCCCCTCAATCCACAACTCATGATCGGGAGTAGCCCGTATCATCACGTCATCTCAATCTCATCATAACCCTATGGTTATGCAAATCTAGCTCTCTGCTAGCACTTTCATCATCATCAAGTTAGTTCAATACTATCATAGGTATAACTAACTATCAACTACTAGTCTACACCATTAAGCAAATAGACCATAACACAAGTAATAAAAATATTTAACAGGGCTATGTACTCAGTAAATTCCACATGTACTCACCTTAGCAATAAATGCTCCAACCGTGTTCTTGACACCAAAACTCTTGCTTCACAATTTCACCGACTTTCCAAGATGTCACCGAAAGCCTAAAACAATGATGATATAATGTTCAACATTACAATCTACTAACAATGTGTTCATCTACCTCTAGATAACACCCAACAATCCATTTCCCCCAAATATGGTGATTTACCAAACCCTAGGTTTAACCAACCCTTAAGATTCTTACAAATCATAATCATACACTTGTTTCCTTTATCAATATACCATCTATTAAGTGTATACAACCTTTATTTAACCATTAATCACCAACCCATGAACTAGGGTTTCAATCCCAAGCATCTAAACTCATAGATCTAAAGCTACAACTACAAAGGATTGAAGATATACCTTAAATCTTCAACTAGGAGTGAAGAATCACAAGATTTGACCAAGAAATCTGCTCCAAATGATGCTTTACACTCAAAATCGCTTACAAACTCGAATGGGAGAAGAACTAGGGTTTTGGATGCATTAAATGACATGAAACCCGACTTTAATGCTTTCAGCGACGGAGATCGCGTCGCTATCATCAAGATAGCGGCGCTATCTTGATGCCCGCCATAAATCGCGTCGCTAAATAGCGGCGCTATCCTCGACGCTATCTCATTTTCGCGTTTTCCATCCGTCGCTATTTCGGGTCGCTGTCCGATCCCGCCCAAGATCGCGTCGCGATCTCCCAGATAGCGCCGCTATCTGGGCAATGCAGCAAGGCTGCATTTTTCGATCCCCGCTTCGATCTAGTTTCGATCATAACTTTCTCGTACGGTGTCCAATTGACACGAAACCAATTCCCACGTTCTTTAAACGATTTATCCTTATTTATCATATTTTTATAAAATTTATTTATGTACAAATTTCGGGTCGTTACAACTATCTACCCCTTAAGAAGATTCCGTCCTCGGAATCTCATCATAGTTCACGAAACCCGGGTACCTCTTCCGAATCTCGTCTTTGACTTCCCAAGTCAAATTCGGCCCAAGTGAATGCTTCCACTTGACCAATACCAACTCGATCTCCTTATTCCGAAGCTTCTTTGTTTTCGTTTCTAATATAGCCTCGGGCTCCTCAATCAACCGGTTCGGGCCGTCAACCCGCAACTCTTGCAATGGAATAATATTTTCAACTTCTCCGATAAACTTCTTCAAATAACTCACGTGGAAGGTGTCATGCACACCTTGAAGCTCGGGTGGAAGTTCCAACTTAAAAGCTTGAAGCCCGACCCATTTCAATATTTTAAACGGTCCCACATACCTTGGACTTAGCTTTCCCTTTTTACCAAACCGCATCACACCTTTCCAAGGTGACACCTTCAACATGACCATATCACCGACATCCAAGTCGTATGGCCTTTTCTTCAAACCCGAATAACTTCGTTGCCTATCTTGGGCGACTTTCATGTTGGTTTGAATAATACCAATCTTTTCGTTTGTCACTCTCACGATCTCGGGACCCGTGAGTTTCGTCTCTCCCGCTTCCAACCAACAAGATGGAGTTCTACATTTTCTTCCATACAACGCCTCATAAGGCGGCATCTTGATAGTCGAGTGATAACTATTATTGTACGAGAACTCGACTAACGGTAAATGTTCATCCCATTTACCACCGAAATCCAACACACACGATCTCAACATATCTTCGACCGTTTGAATCGTTCTTTCACTTTGACCGTCGGTTTGCGGGTGATAAGCCGTGCTCAACCGCAACTTTGTACCCAATTCTTCTTGTAAAGATCGCTAAAATCTCGAGGTAAACCTCGCGTCCCTATCGGATACAATCGATAACGGAACCCCGTGGAGTCGAACCACTTCATCTACATACAACTTAGCCAACTTCTCAAGTGGCAATGTTTCCCGAATTGCTAAAAATAACGCACTTTTGGTCAACCGGTCAACTATGACCCAAATGGCATCGTGACCTCTACTCGTCTTCGGTAAACCTACTATGAAATCCATAGTTATATCTTCCCACTTCCCGGCCGGTACAATTAATGATTGAGCTACCCCATACGGTACTTGATGCTCGGCTTTCACTTGTGCACACGTGGCACACTTAGAGATATACTTGGCCACTCTCGTCTTCATTCCGGGCCACCAATAAACCCGTTTCATATCTTGATACGTCTTTGTACTTCCCGGGTGAATCGAATACTTCGACTTGTGCACATCATACAACAACTCTTTTCGGATACCACCGAACTTAGGAACCCAAATACGACCGCCTACGGTCTTCAACCCTTGTGCATTTTCGAGAAATTGTTGGTTTTTACCTAACCGTTCTTGTCTTAACTCGTCTTTTCCCATAACTTCTCGTTGGGCATTCTTGATTCTTTCGATGATGCTCGAGACGACTTCTATACGTGATAAAATTCCTCGGTTCGGATTTTCATAAACCTTTCGACTTAAGGCATCGGCCACCACATTCGCCTTCCCCGCATGATACACAATCTCACAATCATAATCGGCAATCAACTCGATCCACCTTCTTTGTCGCATATTTAGGTCTTTTTGAGTAAACACGTATTGTAGACTTTTGTGATCCGTGTACAACGTACACCGAGTACCATACAAATAATGTCTCCACAACTTTAAGGCAAATATAATCGCCGCCAATTCCAAGTCGTGTGTTGTGTACCTTAATTCCGCATTCTTCAATTGTCGCGAGGCATACGCGATCACCTTTCCTCTTTGCATCAACACACAACCGAGCCCTTGATTCGAAGCATCACTATAAACCACAAAATCTTCCATACCATCCGGTAACGTAAGGATCGGCGCGTTACATAACTTTTCTTTTAACAACTTAAACGCCTCCTCTTGCTTCTTCTCCCATACAAACTTCTCACTTTTTCTCGTTAACTTCGTGAGTGGAATCGCGATTCTCGAGAAATCTTGTATAAACCTCCGGTAATAACCGGCTAACCCAAGAAAACTTCTAACCTCGGTAGGAGTTCTCGGAGGCTCCCAATTTGACACCGCTTCAATCTTGGACGGATCAACCTTAATACCATCACACGTCACCACGTGACCTAGGAATTGTACTTCCCGCAACCAAAATTCACACTTTGAAAATTTTGCATACAACTTCTCCCGTTTCAACACGTCTAGAACGAGCCTCAAATGACCTTCGTGTTCTTCTTCGGTTTTTGAATAAATCAAAATGTCGTCAATAAACACGATCAAAAACTTATCAAGGAACGGTTTACAAACCCGATTCATCAAATCCATAAAAATAGCCGGCGCGTTTGTAAGACCAAACGGCATCACTAGAAACTCATAATGACCATAACGTGTACGAAAAGCCGTCTTCTCGGTGTCGCCTTCTTTCACCCGAACCTGGCTCTGATACCAAGTTGTAACACCTCAATTTTTAGTTACAAAATATTTGCCCCAAAATAAAACATTTTTCATAAATAGAAGAACTATCCCAAAAATATGGATTTACAAAAACCTTTGGTATGAATCAGAGTATAAAGTTTCGGTGTTACAAAATATATCAAAACCAAAGCTAAGCATAAATCCAATCTAAAGTTCTTCTATTCTAGGCCCCGCATCTCTATCCATGCGTACCTAAACCTTCGATCCCGAACCTGAGTACATAGCAAAACAAAACAAGGAGTACGTGAGACAAAAACGTCTCGTGAGCTACATGGGTTTAGACCCGATAATAAAAATGAATGTCACATTTCATATAACCAATCAATATACATATATATATCCAACCATCCAGACTAGTCACCTTAGTGTGACTCTAACAACTTTGCTTACCTAGCAATCACAACTAACGTGGATGAGTCGATAGGAATTCACCCCAACTGCCCCTCACTCCACACCTCATGACCGGGAGTATCCCGTGACATCGCATAACTAACGTGGATGAGTCGATGGGAATTCACATGGGAATTCACCCAACTGCCCCTCACTCCACACCTCATGACCGGGAGTATCCCGTGACATCGCATAACTAATGTGGAAGAGTCGATGGGAATACGCCCAACTGCCCCTCAATCCACAACTCATGATCGGGAGTAGCCCGTATCATCACGTCATCTCAATCTCATCATAACCCTATGGTTATGCAAATCTAGCTCTCTGCTAGCACTTTCATCATCATCAAGTTAGTTCAATACTATCATAGGTATAACTAACTATCAACTACTAGTCTACACCATTAAGCAAATAGACCATAACACAAGTAATAAAAATATTTAACAGGGCTATGTACTCAGTAAATTCCACATGTACTCACCTTAGCAATAAATGCTTCAACCGTGTTCTTGACACCAAAACTCTTGCTTCACAATTTCACCGACTTTCCAAGATGTCACCGAAAGCCTAAAACAATGATCATATAATGTTCAACATTACAATCTACTAACAATGTGTTCATCTACCTCTAGATAACACCCAACAATCCATTTCCCCCAAATATGGTGATTTACCAAACCCTAGGTTTAACCAACCCTTAAGATTCTTACAAATCATAATCATACACTTGTTTCCTTTATCAATATACCATCTATTAAGTGTATACAACCTTTATTTAACCATTAATCACCAACCCATGAACTAGGGTTTCAATCCCAAGCATCTAAACTCATAGATCTAAAGCTACAACTACAAAGGATTGAAGATATACCTTAAATCTTCAACTAGGAGTGAAGAATCACAAGATTTGACCAAGAAATCTGCTCCAAATGATGCTTTACACTCAAAATCGCTTACAAACTCGAATGGGAGAAGAACTAGGGTTTTGGATGCATTAAATGACATGAAACCCGACTTTAATGCTTTCAGCGACGGAGATCGCGTCGCTATCATCAAGATAGCGGCGCTATCTTGATGCCCGCCATAAATC